>OU452261.1:21020224-22292724 GCA_911728495.1 Furcula furcula
TAAATATATTTGTAACACCGATCGTTCGTAGTTTATATATTTCAAGTTTCATAACTTGAAATATATAAACTACAAGTAAGTATGTAGGTACATATCTATACTTATAATAAAACTGTAACAGGTCCAATTCTGTACATTGAAGATATTTTGAAAATTATTTTTGGAAGGCATTCTATAACCGATACTGAGGCTGAAAATGATTTTTTTTTAATTTTTGTCTGTCTGTCTGTCTGTCTGTATCACGGCTGAGCATCACGCCTAAACTACTGAATGGATTCAAATGAAACTTGGCATGATTTGAGATCTTACTACGAGGTAGGACATACATAGGATACTTTTTATCCCGTAATCTGGCACGGTTCTTTTGGGAGAGGGGATTAAAGTCAAAATGGGTACTTGGTTATACGCTTGGTCCGATTTTATCAATTTTTCTTCATAATTATAATAAATATTAGTAACGGAACATTCATAGAGAGTTGTTATCAAGGTTTTGTAATCGATCGGGTTAAGCAACGTTAGGTAAGGTCATTAAAGAGATGGGTGACCGTTTAACGCCATTTGAACTAAACGGATCCGTGCTTCGGAGAGCAAGTAAAAAGTGGGTCCCAGTTTTTAACCGACTATAAAAAAGGAGGTTATGTATTCGATGCGAATGTCTGTTCTTAAAAGTTTAGTTAACGTAAAAATAGCGCATGCGGAGCTGCGTGGGTCAGCTAGTATTTTATATATTTCAAGTTTATATTTTATTTCTAGACTAGCGACCCGCCCCGGCTTCGCACGGGTGTAATTGAGAAGAAAAAGAAGTGAATAATTTAGTTACTGCCTTTGATTACAGAAATTCTTCATAAGTAATGCTTGTAGCTGACTTTTCGTAACGCAATATGAACAAATTTTGTTTAGAAGTGACGCGTGAAACGCTACGTACGTATAGCTGTCTCTCCATGGGCAAAGTACTCAACGCTTAGGTTTAAGCCTGCAACGTTGAATCTCTGAGCTTATGATTTATTAATTGTATTTATAATTTTATTAGAAACTGCAGACGTATACCGGTGCACACCATTTCTTTAAAACCAATTTATGGAAGCAATACGGGCTTCCTTGTTCGGTTTCATCGTTAAGACGTAAACGGGGATCAACCGGGGAATTCTTACCCACTAAAACCCCCGCGGCTATCACGTGGGCACATTAGTGGGCGGACCTGGGCTATCTGTCGGTATCTGCACCAGGTGATACCACTCAGTACCTTGACTTTGAACCCGCCGCCGGAGAGGCACATTATAGTTCCCCGGGAACCTGTCACGGTGCTCACGGTTACAGGGGCCATGGGGGAAGCCTTTAATGAGATTTACGGGACCCTGTTGGTGGTCAACCAGGTATGTAGGATTCTTTAGTGTATAAACCCCCAACGGCCGTGCAATCAGCACATAAGAACCTCTTCTTGGGCTATGCGCTTTGACCATGATAGTGGCTTGCCTTTGACCCCGCCACCCGGGGGCACAATAAAGCCACCCGGGAACCTGTCACCATGCTCACGGTTACAGGGGTCACGGGGGAAACCTTCAATAATCCCCCAGGATCCTGCGGGCGATCCACTGCGGTATGTGTCCCTCACGGCTGTCCACACAAAAGAGGGGGGCTGCACCGTGTACCCCTCAGTGCAAGGCAAGGGCCTTTGAAGGCGATGCCGGGGGCGCATTATAGCCCCCCGGGAATTTGTCACCGTTGTCACAGTTAAGGGGTGGCGGGGGAAACATCCAATATGTCCCCGGGATCCCGTGGGGAAGTCGACCTGGGTATTTGGGATTCTTACCCACTAAAACTCCCGTGGCTGTTACATCGGCACATGAGAGGGAAACCTGGGTTCTCGAGTGGGATCTGCACCTGGTGTCCCTCAGTGCCTGGCCTTTGAGTCCGCCGACGGGAGGCAAGCATATTATATCCCAGATTTACCTTATATTATATGGAATGATAATGATATATAGAATGTCTAGTACTTACTTGATTGTTAAGTATGTAGGTACCTCTTTAGGTTTAGTCAACGTAAGCTAATTAAATTTATTTACTTAGATAAAACTTCTAAATAAATTCAGTTAATATAAGTATAAACCTTCAGTGAAAAATTAAAAAAAAAAACAAAATGATCAGAAATAAAATGTTTAAAAGTACACAAAAAAAATCCCAAAGAGAGATTTGAACCCGGACCCTGCTGTGCTTAGAAGACGCTTCCGTAACCTCCAGACCACGGCTACTCTCTATTATTCGAATTGCTTGATCATATTCTTGTTATATGTCTGCTCTGTCCCTAATGCATATAGAGTGATATTTTACCTTGTATCCAATTGTACAAAAATTAAGTTTCCACTAATAACTAAATCAGAACGTAACATCATAACATAACATAGCCATCACAACAGAGAGAAGCTAACCGTGTATGCATGATTTTAAATTTAAAAAAGGTATTAAATATAAAAATACATTAGAGATAAAAAGTGCTGGAGTTAATATGAGTAAAATATTTAAAACATCGAATCTTAATATGAACAAAAAATCAAAAACAAAGTTTAATAATACAAAAAAAAATCCGATCAGGGGTAGCGAACCCGGACAGTCCGTACTTAGAGGACGCCTCCGTAACCACTTGGCCAAGGAACTTTTATTTAATCATTCAAATTATCGTATCTTATTGTTGTAATATATTTGTACTGCCATCGGTTGAGTAATAATACTTATTTTTTACCCTGTAAAGGGATAAATTATAAAAAATATGAAATACTAATTCAATTAATTTTCTTAACGAATGTCTGTGCAAAATTTCAAGTCAATAGAACCAAGGAATCGCGTTCTCCCATACAAACTTTGCCCCCCTGTTTGACCCCCTTAGAGGTTGAATTTCGCAAAATCCAGTCTTAGTGAGCACCTACGTCTTAAAAGGAACCCCCATGCAAAGTTTGAGACTCCTAGCACTTGTAGTTTCTGAGATTTCGTGATGAGTGGGTTTTTGTCTACTCTTTTATATAATAAGATTACGTATCTAGATTTGTATATCGAACCAGAGCTTTACGATATACTTACTACGAAATCATAATGAGAATTCATTCTATTGTTACTGCGATACAAACCTGCGAGCCTATAACCTGTTTTAATAACAACTGCAAGTTCTTTTGTATAGGTACACTGTTTTTCTTTACGAGACAATTTCGGAACAATAAATGTATGACACAGGATTAATGGTGGTGGATGAAAGTGTCAAAGACAATTGGTAGAGTTAAATGACATTTTCAACTCTAACAATTGCCTTTGGCTGGCCAACGATCGGCCATCACTCCTGTGTTCATAAATTTACTATTCCAAAATTGATCTCGTAAAAAAAACAGGGTAAATAAATGAACTGATGATGAAATGGGATGGAATGGTGTGACGACTTAAACGCCTTTGAAACGGAGTGGGCGGATATCGCTATGAACCGGGGTAGGTTTGGGAGAGGTTGAGGAAGTGTATGGGAGAGGTTTTTGCCCAGCAGTGGGACACTACCTAAGAATATGTATAAGTACTATAGAATGCTTATTTTCAAGTAAGAACCAGAGGCACGAGTAAGAACCTCGAAAACCATATCATATACATGACAATAGCTACCTACTCTACCGTAGGCTGTATTTATCGACATTTAGTTGCGCTTGTAACAAGTCAAACCCAATCACTACTTGTCACTTACTACATAACTTTAAATAGTTCACCTGCCTCTTGGAGATAGGACTAAAGAAACCTGCCTACGCTGCCTACGATTTGTTGTAGGGGACCATATACAAACACGTACTCTATTCTTAATATACTTCTTAACTATCTTAATAAACTCTATGGACACAGGAGTTCTATAAAAAAAGAGAAACAGGGTAGATATCAGTTAACAATTTGGTTGATAGGTACATAAAAAAAAATAAAGGCAGGCAAACTGTTTCAGTTAGCTACAGTACTCCAGCTAGCAGTTAAGTATTAATAAGCTAGTTCGTATCATCCGCCCCGTAGCACTACTTATCAGGAAGGATAGTAGGATAAGGACATAAGCTTAGGAGTGAGAAAAAAGTGATTAACTGATTACAATGTTCGTATTTCGACATCTCAAACGAAGTAAAAGAAGGGTCGAACCTACTTTTGAAGAGAATAATTAAATACTAATATTTCAGATTTATAATCTTTTTGTGTCTAAAAAATTGTAAAGGGTTCCCCTCTTTGAGGACTTTGTCAGACTCATCACTTTTTTCGTTCTGTAAACAAGTTTCAATATCCCTTGAAATTGTAAATTGTACTAAATTGCAAAGTCTTTCAAATAGTTAAAAGGCGCTTCCTCGCCGTTCTGTTTACGTGAAATAACTAAGTATTTATAGGTAAGTATTTATTATGAACGACTTACCTCTTACTCTGCTTTAACCGAGGTTTTTAAGGTTCCTTACTAAATTTATTGAAACTGAAAAGCCTGTTTCACACAGTAATGTAGCTACACCAGTGAAAATACTATTATTGTTTTTTTTCGAATGAGATCATTGTATCGGGTCTATAGTTTCAGAAATTACCTGCTACAAACAAACTTGAGCTGCACCATATTTTTAGTACTATCAGTAAAGTATGTTTTATAAAATATTTCTAATGAAATCCGTCATCTGATGAATTCAGTTATTCTGCTCTTACCCTTTTCTATTTATTTCATAATAACAATATTTTTGGACAATCACCTCACGTTCAACTGATCCCAAACTAGGCGTAGCCGGTACTAAGGAAATCAGACAACTGATACTAATAATTATATACTTTTTTATAAATACATAATTAAATAGAAAACCACCAGACACTTGGTGGGAATCGAACCCACGACCTATTGGGTTACAATAAAAGAGTTTTATCGAGACTGAAGATGTTTAATACTGACCTAAATCTAGTGAGGCACTTGCCTTGCCTTATATTAATTACTACCAACATAATTAAGGGAGGTGTCACTGAAGGGTAGCGGCCAATACGAACAGAACTAATAAATTAATTGGTAAAAAGTATAAGTACTTTAGTATAAGTAACTAATCACATGCTTGTTTCATCATCATAAGATCATGGATGAATAAACTTATTCATCCATGTCATAGGTAACAATAATAATGCATATTAATAGGATAGGTACGTGAATTTTCCCCCATAAACATAAACAAAATTTAATTAATCCATATGCAAAATTAACCGTCCAACTATTATACAATACTAAAGTAAACAATAACAAATACCCCAATTAATCTGTTAACTGCGTAACGCCATCCCTAATCTGACGTGAACCGGATCGAACCAGTTAAGAAAATAATTCGGATCATAGAGTGACCACATTGTCGCGACCAGAATTTATGTCCGTATATTTGAGACATTCATAAGGTCACCTCATGAATATTTTGAATAGAGGATTGTGTCGTTCTTTTGTTTATGATAGTAATATCAGGTTTTTATTGGCGTTTCATTTGTTTATGGTCGAACAAATGTTGGGTTTCTTTGACTAGATTTTATATTGTGTCTGCAGATTGGGAATTCTAGTTTAAGAATAAACTTGTTAAAAATTTAGTACGTATGTTACTTACTTTTTTTCCCCTTTTTAAATATTTCTTAGATAATAAGAACCCCGTGGGGTGCCGGGTTAGAATTGCATACCCCATCTCCTCTCGTTGGGTGTCGTAAGAGGCGACCAAGTGAGAACAAGAATACGGGCAGTCTTTCTTTTGTATTTATCTTCCACCTATACTGCGATATCCAAGCCGCATGCCAAGCGTGGGGATTATGGCAACTCCCCCCTTCTAAGGGGGAGGCCTTTGTTCAGCAGTGGACGTATTTTGGCTGCTGATGATTAAAATGTCAATAACTACTGCTATGTATTTAATTATTGCTGCATATGAAATATATAGATGACATGTGATATATATACCTACTATAATAATAATAATAATAATAATACCAGCCCTTGTTAATGTCCCACTGCTGGGCACGGGCCTCCCTTCAAGATGAAGGGGCTTAGGCCATAGTCCACCACGCTGGCCAAGTGCGGGTTGGCGGACTTCACACGTCATTCGAAAGCTAGTTAGGCTTTCTCAGACATGCAGGTTTCCTCACGATGTTTTTCCTTCACCGAAAGCTAGTAACAATCGCACAAAGACGATTCGCACATGATTATTTAAAGAAATCAGAGGTGCGAGCCGGGGATCGAACCTGCGCACCTTGTTTCCAAGGCAAGCGCTCGCCCACTGAGCTGTTACAGCTTGTTACTACAATACCAGCCTGTTACCTACTATAATAGAATAGATTAAAACTAATATTGATTAAAAGAAGTATGTAAGTACCTACCTACTTTTTATCTATACTATTAAAGTATAAAAAACCTATTACTACTATAGGTATATAAAAATGAATAGGTTTGTCTAATCCGTTAGTCTCGCTAAAACCACTAAAACTCAGAAACAGCTTGACCGATTCAAATATTTTTTGTTCGATATAACCCAGGGGTGGTTTAAATGAAAAATAATGGAAAAATCCATGAAAGCAGTTCAAAAAAGTTCAAAAAAGCGGGCGTAGCTGCGCCGGTCAATTATTTTCTAAATACATACTTAAATGTAAATACATACTATAAAATACATACTTAAATATATTAACTAACTATTTGCTCCTAATTTTACCGGGTTGATAAATTCATAAATATATTTCTCCATAATTTAATTTGAAAGCTTTTATCAAATGACAAATCATTACCTACTTGACGTTAAATGTATGTTATGCGTGAAATCATGTCAATTAGCAAACAACAAGAGAATCATTTCAGCGTTCATTACCGTATCCCGTGTAATTTGCATTTAGTATAGGTAGTCCATATTGATAGATAATTATTATTCTGAATCTGATTGAGTATTTGCTAATACTGGATAATCTATACTATAATAAAACTCAAAGAGCACTTTTTCTGTACATTGAATATTTTTCCAAAATTTCTATGTGGGGATACTATACTATCGACATAGAGGCCAAAACAATTTTTTTTGGAATTATTGTCTGTCTGTCTGTCTGTCTGTCTGTCTGTCTGTCTGTCGTTCTGTTTGTCCAGGTATCATTTGAAAACCCGTGGATGGATTTTGATAGGACTTTCACTGATGTGTTGTGTAGAAGTCTAGGTATAAATTGGTATATAAAACATCACGCTGTGTTTCATAGGGGCTAAGCAGTGAAACATTACTTGCACATATTACCACGTAATTTCCTTTGTAAGTGAATAGGGTAATTATAGACTGATCAGTTAATCATTAAGATATGTATTATTACGCTATATACAATAGGGACTGAGCAGACATTTAGTTTGCATAAGATATGGCAGTGGCGAAGGGTCAATTTTTGTAAGGGGTAAGCCGGTCCGGTACACCCAGGAAATTTTCATTAGATTTCTGTATTGTTCTAAGTACTTTGCTGATAGCAATATGACATTATATCTTTGAAAAGTTAAAATCTGCAAAATCTGTCGTTCATGAAATTTTAATGAAACTCCCCAAGTCCAGGTAGTGTATAGGTATTGTATCACAGTCGCAACAATAAAATATGCGAAACACTTAAAACTTTCATTATTGAATATCATTAGACAGTAATTTACGATGTTAGCGTGATTTACAATTATGAACAGCGCCATCTATCGGTGAAATTGAACATACAATCACTATAGAACTTTAATCTAGCTAAATAAAAGAAAGTCGTGTTAGTTACACTATTTATAACTCAGGAACGGCCTAACAGATTCGGCTGAAAATTGGTGGGGAGGTAGCTAAAAACCAGGAAACGGACATAGGATACTTTTTATCCCGGTAGGTTAAGGTTAAGCAACGTTAGGTAAGGTCATTAAATAGATGGGTGAACCGATTTGTATGAAAGTGTGCATATCGGGTAGGTCTGAGAATAGGTCATACAGTATATTTCATACCGCTAGGTTAAGGTTAAGCAACATAAGGCAAGGTCATTAAATAGATGGGTGAACCGATATGTATGAAATTTTGTGTGCATATCGGGGAGGTCTGAGAATAGGGCATAAAGTATATTTAATGCCGCTGATACCATGATTGACGAGGATATATAGAACGAGAGGAGGGTGCAAGAGAGGAGAAAGAGGGAGAGGGGATTCGAGGAGGGGGTGATGGGGTGAGGGATCGGGGGAGTTAGGTGGAATAAGGGGGAAGTGAGAAGGAGCAAGTTCGTAGAAGAGAGAGGGGGAGAGGGTTCAGAGAGGGGACAACAGGGAGAGGAAGTGGGGAGTATGACGGAAACCGAAGCGGGAGGGGAAAGAGAGAGGAGAGAAAGAGCATATAATTAGATTTTTTTTATAAGAGAGAGAGATATGGAGAGAGATAAATCTAGGGAGGAGGGAGAAAAGGGGAGCAAAATGTAATAAAAGCGCGGGCGGAGCTACGCGGGTCAGCTAGTACATAATATACTTTAACACGTGGTGTGGAAATGTTAATAAGGAATACCATTTTTTTTATTATAACAAATAGGTAGATCAAACTCAAACATCGTTTATTTCAAATAGGCTTAACGCTAGCACTTTTAAAGGTCATGTTTTTTTAAAAAAAAAGCTACCACCTGATCACAACGTGGCCTCAACTGAGAAGATCCGGCAAGAAACTCAGCGGGCTTGTCATTTTTTCACTTTGTTTTAAAATAGTGTGTCATGTTACAATTAGATCAGAGCGACAGTGTGTCTTGCCGTTCAAAAGATCAAATAAGACAGAAAAAAATAATAAAATACGACAAAAGTACAACAAACTAAAAAGCCAAAGGGATAGTAGTCGGGCCAGTCCCCCCAAGCAGCACCCGCGCACGAGTTGACTCGAGCAGCAGCCATCACTCCCAGATGTTTATATATATAGGTATATATAAAATATTAAAAAAAAAAAAATACATATAAGTACGTTGAATTGAGAACCTCCTCCTTTTTTGAAGTCGGCGGAAAGTATATTTGGCACCAACTTCAATAATATTTCGGTCGCCTGTCGCTTACCATCACGCGAACGTCTTGATTGTCTCATCACCATGTTGGGTAAAAAAAACATTTTTTGAAAAATATCTAGAAAATCAGACGACATTTTGTGTAAATAAGTTTTTTTTTTCCAAAGGCTCTCTTCATCTTTTTTGGTTTATATATTTATTACATTGTCCGATTAGGGACAATATGAGCAATGTCGTAATTAATCAGATGAAACACAAGCAGTAAATAATGTTTGGATCACCTTTTACATTGTGTCCCCACAAACAATGCCTCAAAACAAATGTTATGTTTATTTACAACAACAGTTAAACACTGTTCGTAATAATTATAAGCGATTTAATACAAGTGACATCATATTTTGAAGTCTTAAAACAATGTTATGAAGTCAAATGTTTCGTGTTGATACAATAAACTATTTTAAAAAAAATAAAAACCGACTTCAAAGTAAATTATCTAAAAAGCATAAAATAACGAAAATATTATTGAAGTTGGTGCAGAATATACACAGCAGGTACGCTAACACCAACTTCAATAATATTTTCGTTATTTTATGCTTTTTAGATAATTTACTTTGAAGTCGGTTTTTATTTTTTTTTAAATAGTTTATTTAACACTTTTTAGTGACTTATTTTACCAAGATAGGTGTCAGCACTATCACGCAACTCGAACATCTACATTACAGTAACTTACTGAAAACATAAAAAGTTTATATCTCTTAAACTACTGGACCGATTTTGATGAAATTTATACTATACCCTAAGTTGAAAGATACTCTAACTATTGCAAAAAGAATTTTCGAAATCGGACTTGTAGTTTCTGAGAAATCCGCGGACAAACCTACATACATACATACATAGGTACATACATACACTCGTGAAATTTGGTAAATTCGTTTAGAAGCCCACATAGACTAACATATATGAATATTACGCATTTTTTAACCGACTTCAAAAAAGGAGGAGGTTCTCAATTCGTCAGTATACATTTTTTTTTTTTTTTTTTTTATGTATGTTCGCGCATAACTCTGTCAATTATGAACCGATTTGAAAAAATCTTTCTTCCATCCATTCTTCAATCCATTGATTGGGTCCCATAAAAAAATTATTGCGTAGTAATAAGTAGTTCCTGAAAAAACAAGAATGGTGACTGCGCACTGAGAGCTGCAGGTAAGCCTATATCGATGACGTTATGTCGCTTTTTAAGGACAAAAATGGTCATAACTCCGGCATATATTTACCAATTTCAATGATTCTTTTTTTATTCGAAAGAAGAAACCACTGTATTAAATCTGTATGAATTTTATTACAACCGGATAAGAACTTCCTGGAGGACCATGAACGATGTGGAGGAATTTATCTGGTAAAAACCATAAAACTGATGTTCTCCATTACATTGCTCTGACAATTATGAACCGATTGCGATGATTCTTTTTTTATTCGAGAGAGTAAACTGCTATGATGATTCCATGCAAATTTCATTACGACCGGATATTTTTTTCTGAAGAAACATGAATTATGTAAAACTATGTAGACGATAATGTGATCATAACCTACCTAGATAATTTTACGGTTTTCGATGGTTCAATCTTTATATATGAAAATATCACTAAAAAGTTTAAAATAAAATCTTTTTAAAAAAAAATTGAACCGACTTCAATATCACTGAAAAGTATAAAATAATTTAAATATTATTGAAGTTGGTGCCAAATATACACAGCCGGTAAGCTAACACCAACTTCAATAATATTTAAATTATTTTATACTTTTCAGTGATATTGAAGTCGGTTCAATTTTTTTTTAAAAAGATTTTATATTAATATTACATACATACGCGTCGAATACAGAACCTCCTTTTTTGAAGTCGGTTAAAAACAATATTCTCACCTTCAATCATATTCTCACACAAAATTTTATACCTGTTCATTAAAAAAAAAAATGGTTTTTTGAAGATGGGGTTGCCTGACCTACCGTGAGACAGTTTTTACTAGTACGGAGAACAGTGTGATCCAGAATCAAACAAGCAACTGTTACAATTATAAGTACATAGATTAATTCTGTCACAATTTTATTTTTAGGTTGTTCCAAGGTTTTACGAATAAATAAATTGAAATGTAACATGTATAGGTACACCACGTTACTTGAGATTTCTTTGCAGTTTTCTTTAAAACGTAGATAACTATGTGAGCAGGCAATCCCGCTGTGATCTCTTCTCATCTTAGTATGTAAGGATTACATTTGGACCATAATAACAGCAGACAAAGGTTAATTTTGTTCTATGGTAATCAGTGATGAAAGTGGTGCCATTAAGTCATTATGAATCTGCGTCCTTTGCCTAAATATATGTAGAAAAAAAATCAAACTCTAAAATGCTAACGCAGTAACGTGTATGATCACGGAGCGTAATTATAATACATATATTTATTATTATTATTTATTTACACTTAAGTACAAACACAAAATACAGAACACATAAAAAGGAAACAGAAACATTGTACATATAGGCGGCCTTATCGCTAATAAGCGATTTCTTCCATATACTTATTACCACCACGCAAATAAAGTATATTTGCTTAGTAGATACTACATATTACAACTTATAGACCATAATTAACGACAAACACTTTATAATACACAGATAATACCCAAACATTATTTAAGTTTTTAAATTACGTCTGCGATAGTATTCGTCCCGTGGCTCTTTTTAAAAAAGAACAATAAACGCGGTGCTATAATAATTTTTGAACACAAAAAGTTTAGAAAAACACTTGTTAGAATTAATTACATCTATAGATAATGAGAGGAGATGGGGGGATGCAATTCTAACCCAACGGGTCACCCGAGTCGGCAACCCACGGGTGCCGGGTGACCCGTTGGGTCGGGTGTCGTAAGAGGCGACTAAGCGAGAACCGGAAGACGGGCAGCATCGTCTTTCTTTTGGATTTATCTTCCACCTATACTGCGATCCCCAAGCCCGCCGCCTGCCAAGCGTGGGGATTATGGCAAACCCTCCTTTTTTTTTTTGGGAATGATAGACGCTGTTGGCTGCAGATGGCCATTACAGCTTCACCGGACAATAGGAAGCACCCCCTCCCTTCTAAGGGGAAGGCCTTTGTTCATCTGTGGACGTCTGTCGGCTGCTAATGATGATGATGACAGTAATTATTTAAATTTTTTATTAGACATAGAGCTTTACATTTGTACATATATTTTTATAACATACTTATCGGTAAACCTGTGTCCTTTATATAACTAAAGATGAAATATGAAGTGAGTCGAGACAATTCGTGTGAAGTTTTCTTATCACGTTTTACTTTATGGTTTAATTTCCGAGACCTCATATCCCTGAATGATAGATATCTAATAATTCATTATTCAGGGACCGTAGAGCGAATATGTTTTAGAACTTAGCGCACTAGTTCGGATTATGAGGGTTTTAATACATAAATATTTAAAATTATTCAGGTCAAAGCTAGACGACGGACAGGTAACACTGATAAAATAAGTACTTATTTATGAAAAAAATGAAACCGACTTCATAGACAAACAACATGACATTGAAGTTGGAGTTAGCGTACTTACCAGCGGCGTAGCTACCGCCGTATCAGCCGTATCAATGAAACGGGGCCCCCGGGCTACAGGGGCCCCGACCATGTGTTAGCAACAATTCGTAAAATCAATGATCTCACATAATATCTGGCCGTACCATCATTTGGGCCCCCACCAAATTTTGATACGGGGCCCATCTAAGGCAAGCTACGCCACTGGTACTTACTGTGTATATTAAGCACCAACTACAATAATATTTAAATTATTTTATTCTTTTTAGCAATATTTTCATAAGTACATAAAAATTGAACCATCTAAGACGGTAAAAGTAAGTAGGTTATGATCAAATTATCGGCTACATAGTTTTTTTACATCATTCATGTTTCTTCAGGAACAATTTATCCGGTCATAATGTTTGCATGGAATCATTACAGTAGTTTACTCTCTCGAATAACAAAAGAATCATCGAAATCTGTTCATATTTGTCAGAGTAATGTAATGAAGAATATCAATTTAATGGTTTTTACCAGATAAATTCCTCCATATCGTTCATGGTCCTCCAGGAAGTTCTTATCCAGTTGTAATAAAATTCATACAATTTTTTTAACAGTAGTGTTTGTTTCTTTCGAATAAAAAAAAGAATAATTGAAATTGGTAAATATTTGCAAGAGTTATGACCATTTTTGTTCCTTATTAAGTAACAAAATAGACATCTTTTAGGCATTTAAGCAATTTTTTCGGACGCGTCATTCTTGTTTATTCAGGAACTATATTGGTACGTAATAAGTTGTTTATGGTACCCTTTCAGTGGGGCGGACTATCCGTACAGGAAATCATTTTTCAAATGCCAGAGTTATATGAACATACATAAAAAAATACAATCGAATTGAGAACCCCTTTTTAAAGTCAATTTAAAAAAATACACGCCTGCTGAGTTTCTGGTCGGATCTTCTAAGTTGAGATCCGATCCGGTGGTAGCATCGATATAAATATTATGTCGATAAGTGGTAGCTTTTAAAACAATTGGCCGTGAAAAAGTGATAAAATAAATAATTTGATTTTTTTCTTGTTAATTTGATTTTCTCCTAAACAATTTTACATCAAACTCAAAAATAGTTTATTTCAAATAGGCTTAACGCTAGCACTTTTGAAAGGTCATGTTTTTTTAAAAAAAGAAGCTACCACCGGATCACAGCGCGGCCTCAACTGAGAAGATCCGGCAAGAAACTCAGCGGGCTTGTCATTTTTATACTTTTTTTTAAATAGTGTGTCATGTTACAATTAGATCAGAGCGACAGTGTGTCTTGCCGTTCAAAAGATCAAATAAGACAGAAAAAAAAAAAAAAAAAAAAAAATATCAGTCCGTTGCGCGCCCCGATCCAGATCGGTCGTGCGCTGCCAGTTCCCGATTAATTCGTGTGCTTGTGTTTCCAGAATCCGCCGCGTGGTGTCGACACCAGTCGCCCGCGTGCTGCGAGATCACTCCGTCTCCCTCGCACCGTCTACGACGTCTGCGAGTACTCTTCGCGTCCGTATTTTTGATCTGCGATTGTCGTTTTCACGACAAAAGCACATCCTCCTGTTTCCTAGAGACTTTAGCTTCACGGGTTGCTAAATCCACCGGTTTACGTGGTCGCCAAGGGTACCCTACGGTGACAACTGCCTTGGCGGAGCGGGACCCGAGCGCTCGCGCGGTTCGTCCCGGAACCGCGCAACTCGGACGGGATCAGGTTCACCGGCCCTGGGAGTGACCCCCTAGTCGACCCTGATCGTCTCCCTCCCACCCTCCTCTTCCTGATCCTATTCTTCGGGTGCTGTTTGGCACCAAGTCGGCTCCGGTCGGCTTGCTGTCTCTGCCCCGGAGCAGCTAGGGCTACTCACCTCTCGCACATTGAGATTGGCGAGAGACTCACGTTAGGGCCTACACGTTAGGCACTCACCCTTCCCCCACCTTCACCCGGTGGGGGGAGCCATTCAGTACACACCGACTGGGGTGTCCCCCCCAGTCGTGCGTTTCCCCCCGTACTACGAGCAGTATGGACCGTCCGGGCATGGAGTTCCTTTGCGGATTCTTTGAATTCGCGAAGGCGCGCTGGCCCGAGATGGTCAATGACTTCGCGTCCCTTACCGCGCCCTCCGCGACCTTGCCTTCAGCAGCCGCGCCCTCCGTATCCGCGATCCCCGCGACCGCGTCTTGCCCCGCGTCGACCGCGCCCGCCGCGTCCGCGACTCCGTTGCCGCCCGCCCTCCGTGCGGAGCCCGAGACGGACTCTGAGTCTGCCTCGAGCTCCGACATGGAGGTCGAGCTCATTAACTCGCCTCGTCCCACCACGCCTGCTGACGGTTTCACGTTAGTCAGCAGGAAGAAACGCGCGCTCAAGTCCCGCGACCTGCCACCGACCAAGTACATATGTACTGAGTCGGAAAGCCCGGAGTCTCCACCTCGCGTGACCCCCCCGATCCGTTCGACCCCGCCGCCGACGTACTTTTCGCCGATGGCTTCACCGGCTCCCGTACCCCGCAAGTCCCCTACGCCCTCGCGGCCGCCGCGTAGGTCCCCCCCCGCCCCCGCCCATTGTCGTCCAAGACAAGGCCGCGTGGGAGCGCGTTAATAAGGCGATCTACGCCCGAAACATCATTTATACCAAGGCGGTCAACACGCCCCTTGGTATCAAGGTCATCCTGCCCACCGCTTTGTGAGTTCGCGGTGTTGGTCCACACCGCGAACTCACAAAGTTTCTCCGAGCCGAGAAAATAGGTTTCCACACCTACACTCTCGACGAGGACCGAGTCATCCGCGCCGTAATCCGCGGAGTCCCTACCCAACTCAGCAATGAGTATATAAAAGACGACCTTCTGTCGCAGTCCCTCCCGGTACTGGAGGTGCACCGTATGCACCCCGGCAACCGCCCGCTTCAACCGTACGAGTTGGTCCTAGTCCATCTCATCCGTTCAGACGAGGGCAGGCAGATCTTCAATTTGAAGACTGTTTGCGGTCTTACCGGCTTCGCCGTAGAAGCCCCCCACAAACGTGGCCTACCCGGGCAGTGTCACAACTGCCAGCTGTATGGCCACTCCTCCCGCAACTGTTTCGCGCGGCCTCGCTGTGTGAAGTGCACAGGAGACCACGCGACGTCTCAATGCGAGCGCAATAGGGAGACGGCGACCGAGCCTCCCGGATGCGTCCTCTGCGGGACCATCGGGCACACCGCGAACTATCGCGGCTGCCCGAGGGCCCCGAGGAGGAACCGCCGGGTGGCGAGGCGCAACAATCTCCGCGCTCCCCCCCGCCCCTCGGTGCCCTATGCACCAAGGGCCTCCGCCCCTCCACCCTTGGAGTCCTACCCGCCCGCGCCTTCAGCGCCTCAGGCCCCGGCGCCCTCAGCGCCTCTTACGCAGCCGCTTCCGGCCCCCCGCGTCCCCGCGCCCTCTGCGCCGCGACCGTTCTCAGCATCCCAGCCCGCAGTGCGTCCACCGAACGCGTGGGATAAGACACTGCCATACGTCCGCCCCGCCGCTGCTCCTAAAGCAACGAGCGTCCCCGCCAAGCAACCGGCCGCGCCTGCGCTTTCAGCGCACGCGTCCAGCCTCGCTTCGGACTTCGAATTGGTCCGACGCTCTATCGATGGTATTAACATCGATAGAATCCGCCTTTTCGCGAGCCGCCTTCGGTGCGCACAGAACCCCTGCGATAGAGTACAAGCTATCGCCGAATTCGAGGACGTGTACTACGCCCTGTCCCCCGTAAACTCAAATGTAGGCCCGTAAATGGATTTACACCAGAGTAGACAAAAACCCCATTCCCTTTCCCTCGCATTTTTCAATGCGCATGGCCTCTCCCGACAAAGAGATCAGGTTGCTGACTTCCTGCGAAGTCACCAAGTTGATGTCTTGCTGGTGCAGGAGACCCTCCTGAAACCCTCTCATAGGAGTCCGAATATCGCCAACTACCATCTTGTGCGAAATGACCGTGACACCTCCCTCGGAGGTGGCACTGCCATCTATTACAGAAGGGCCCTGCACTGCATCCCTATCGATCCCCCTGCGCTCACTAATATAGAGGCCTCGGTTTGCCGCCTCTCTCTTTCCGGCCATTCGGCTGTCACTATCGCCTCTATCTATCTTCCACCTGATAAGCGGCCCCTCAGGAGTGATATCGAGTCACTCCTTGACCTGGACAACGCGGTCATTCTGGCCGGCGATTTCAACTGCAAGCATGTCAGGTGGAATTGTAACGTCACCACCGGCAACGGCAGGTGCCTCGACGGCTTGGTCGACGTTCTCGACTTTGACGTCATCGCACCTATGCGCCCGACCCATTATCCCAATAATGTCAATCACCGCCCCGATATCTTAGACATGGCCCTCCTGAAGGGCGTGACCCTCCGGTTGCGCTCCTTAGAGGTTCTCCATGAGCTAGATTCTGACCACCGACCGGTCCTAATGGAACTAGGTCCGCCACCCATTTCCCAGCCGGTCACTAGGACCGTTCTGGACTGGCATCAGCTAAACACCTGTTTAGCCGATGCCGACTCTCCGAATCTTGCCCGCTTCCCGGCGCAAATCTCGTCCCCTCAGGACACCGACCAAGCGATCGGCGCTTTCACCGATCATCTCAAATCGGCCATCAGCCAGTCCTCCCGGCAGGTTGAAGCGGACAACTTTTACGCTGTGCGCTTCAAGCTGCCCGATGACATTAGGGAATTAGTCCGCGCTAAAAACGCGGCTATTCGCGCGTACGACTCCTACCCCACCGATGCCAATCGGGTCCGCATGCGTGCTTTGCAGAGGGACGTAAAGCGCAGCATCGCGGAACTCAGGGAGGCTCGATGGGGAGGGTTTCTAGAGGAGATCTCGCCGTCACACCAGGCTTACTGGCGGCTCGCGAGATCCCTCAAAACCGACACCGTAGCTACCATGCCCCCCTTGACCCGCCCTTCAGGCGACCCACCCGCGTTCGAGGACGACGAGAAGGCTGAGGTTCTCGCTGACTCTCTAGAGAGTCAGTGCACACCCAGCTCCGCTCCCGTCGATCCGGCGCACCTCGATCTTGTGGATAGGGAAGTAGAGCGCAGGTCCTCACTCCCTCCCACCGAATCCCTCTCCCCGGTCACGCAAACCGAGGTGGAAGACCTGATCAAAGGCCTTAAGCCGAAGAAAGCACCGGGCTCCGACGGCATCTCCAATCGCGTTCTCAAGGTTCTCCCTGTCCATCTGATATGTCTTTTAGTGACTATCTTCAACGCAGCCATGTCCCACTGCGTCTTTCCTGCCGAATGGAAAGACGCGGATGTAGTAGGTATCCCTAAGCCGGGTAAGCCTCGCAGCAGCCCTGCGAGCTACCGGCCTATCAGTCTTCTCAAGTCTCTCGGCAAACTCTATGAGCGCTTGCTATTAGCGAGACTCAAAGACTTTGTCAGTTCTAATAATATCCTTATTGACGAGCAGTTTGGCTTTCGAACCAGACACTCTTGCGTCCACCAGGTGCACCGCCTCACGGAGCACATCCTGACCGGGCTCAACCAGCCCAAGCCCGTCTACACAGGCGCCCTATTCTTCGATGTTGCCAAGGCCTTTGACAAGGTCTGGCACAACGGCTTGATATACAAGCTCTTCCAGTTAGGAGTCCCCGATAGGCTCGTACTCATCATACGAGACTTTCTCTCGAATCGTACCTTTCGATACCGGGTCGAAGGTACGTTTTCTTCGCCCCATCCTATACAGGCCGGAGTCCCTCAGGGCTCCGTGCTCTCTCCCCTCTTGTTCAGCCTGTTCACCAACGACATTCCTCGTTCGAGCAGAGTCCAACTCGCCCTTTACGCGGATGACACCGCTCTCTACTATTCCCATAGGAACATGTCCTTTTTAACGCGTGCTCTTCAAGCCGCAGTCAATGGTTCCGTACGTGGCGCATAGAGGTGAACCCGGAGAAGAGTGCCGCGGTGGTCTTCTCCCGGGGACCCGCCAATATGTTCTCCGCGCGGAGCCTTCGGCCCAACAGACGACTAGCTCCAATATCCCTATTCAATCGCCCTATCCCCTGGACTAGGAAGGTTAAGTACCTCGGAGTCACCTTGGACTCCCGCATGACTTTCGGCCCGCACATTAGGTCCGTCCGCAATCGAGCGGCTTTCGTATTAGGTCGCCTGTATCTCTGCATTCTCTGCAAGCGGAGTAAAATGTCGCTTAGAAATAAGTTGACATTATACAAAGCTTGCATTCGCCCTATCATGACTTACGCGAGTGTAGTTTTCGCGCACGCCGCCCGCACCCATATAGATAGCCTCCAGGTTATCCAGAATCGTTTCCTCCGTCGCGCCGTCGGTGCCCCGTGGTACATGCGGAACGTAGATCTGCATTCCGATTTCAAATTAGATCCCCTTCGTAAGTTCCTCAAAGAAGCGTCGAAACGCTACTTTGAATCCGCGTCCCGTCACGCGAACAGTTTAATCCGCGCCGCCGCCGATTATGCCGCTAGTCCTTCTGACTCGCGCCGCAGACCACGGCACGTACTGCTCGACCCTCCTGACCCCATGACGGTCCTATTGGACCGGGATGCGCCGACCCCTCCCCGACAACCGTATGCTACACTAGCTATCAGACACCGGTCTCGCCGGCGAGGCCGAAGGGTCGTACGTATGCGACCGCAACGACGTGCATCACCCCACTGAGTTTCTTGCCGGTTCTTCTCAGTGGGGGCGCGTTGTGAACCGGTGGTAAACTCAGCCCTCTCTTAAGCGACAGCCCAAGCCGAGGCCGTGCCTCCCTGAGGTGCCCTTGTGCTCGTCGCTACTTCTGCCGTAAAGGCTAGAGCGCTTCAAGCGCTCGCCTCCTATTGTCCGGTGAAGCTGCAATAGCCATCTGCGGTTAACAGCGTCTATCATTCCCAAAAAAAAAAAAAAAAAAAAAAAAAACAGAAAAAAATAATAAAATACGACGAAAGTACAACAAACTAAAAAGCCAAAGGGATAGTAGTACTACATATGTACATAAAGTTCCTAAGTATACGATTTATTAACAGGAAATACAATCTAGTGTTAAAAATAATTTGATTATTTTATTATTGACATGAAAACACATTGTTCATGTTTTGCGATTTATTATTAGGTACTCAATGTTCTTCTTCTGTTTATTTTCTTATATATGTATAACATAAGAATAAGAGTAAAAAAAAATTTAAAAAAAATAATGCAAGAAAATCCGACTGTAGCATTTTCTCTACCTGAGTTAAGAAGGTTGATAAACACTTTTATTCCTATGTTGGGAAATTCATTAATTTTCTTTAACAACTTACTGCTGCACTCATAAACATCAATTAGCGTAAATTCTAATTTAGCCAATTTTTTTAGGGTTCCGTACAAGGGTTATGGTGCCACTTCATCTTTCTGTCTGTCACACTGATAATATATTTTAGCAACTACTAATGCTTTCGATTTGTGGAATAGTTTGAAATATTGCTCGAGCTCATTGGAATTGGAAATAAAAATGTTATTTTATTTTCGTTACAATAATGTTATTCAGTGCATCAATCTATATCTTCTGTCTATATCTATACTTATAATAAAACTGTAACAAGTCCAATTCTGTACATTAAAGACATTTTGAAAATTATTTTTGTAGGGCATTCTATAACCTAAGTATACTGAAGCCAAAACTGTATTTTTTTTTTAATTTATGTATGTCTGTCTGTCTGTATCATGGCCACGCATCGCGCCGAAACTACTGAATGTATTCAAATGAAACTTGGCATGATTTGAGTTAATACTACGAGGTAGGACATATCATAGGATACTTTTTCACGGTTCTCTTGGGATGAATTAATGTTTACTTAGCTATACGCGTGGCCCGATTTTATAAATTTTTCATAATAAGGAAACACTCATAGGTTATCAATGTTTGGCAATCGATCAGGTTCAGCAACGTCAGGCAAGGTCATTAAATAAATAGGTGACCGTTTAATGCCATTTGAACTTAGCGTCTCTGTGCTTCGGAGGGCAGCATATTTTACAGCATCCATGGACACGGGTGGACTGAGAACTGATATGGACAGCTACCACCCCAGTTCCCCGTGACCATGAATGCTGTAAAATATTCGAAACGTCGAGTAAATAAAATCAAAAATAAACCGCGATATAATCCGTAAAATTAATTTCATTTCAAAACCTAATTAAGTTTTTATGTAAACAGAAAAAAAATATTGTATTTACACCCGTGCGAAGTAGGGGCAGGACGCTTGTTTCAAATAAAACTTAATCATGTCTTAAATTAAGACTTAGTTTACGTATCCTTGGAGACCAGGGAAGTCTCAGCTGTACATTAAAATATCCTAAAAACCATTAAGCATACCACCCATTTCTTAAAGGCTAAAAGGGTTGTAAATCTTATTAAGAGGGTGTGTTATGGAAAATTTCCTTTACCTGAATAGGATGTAGTATTTTATACCTTCTTCTTCGTGGTTTACATAAATAGATAACAGTGGATCATTGAGGAAAGGTAAGAACCCGTAAGGTGTCCTGGTAAGAAACCACCCATCTCCTCCCAAAGCTTGTCGTAAGAGAGACTAAGGGAAAACAAGAAGATGGGCGGTAGATTACCTATCACCTATATATAGTTCGATCCCCAAGACGTGGGGATGATGGCGACCCCTCCCTTCTAAGGGGGAGGCCTTAGTTCAGTAGTGGACTTCTTTCTGCTAGTGATGCTGATTATTGAAGCGATGGTTAACGAAGCTGTCTGAAAGTCTGTACCATTTCATTCCATTTTCTAAATAGCTTTCGAACGACCCGCATTTGTCCAGAGTGGTGGACTATTGCCTAAGCCCCTTCATCTTGAGGGGAGGCCCGAACCCAACAGTGGGACAAAACAATGGCTGTTATTATTAATATCCCTTTCTTATTATTTACTATTGTGCAGTAAGTACTTTGTGCATTTTTAACCGACTTCAAAAAAGGAGGAGGTTCTCAATTCGTCTGTATATATTTTTTTTTTTCTATGTATGTTCGCGCATAACTCTGGCAATTATGAACCGATTTGAAAAAATCTTGCTTCCATCCATTCTTTAATCCGTTAATTGGGCCCTAAAAAAATTATTGCATACGAATAAGTAGTTCCTGAAAAAACAATAATGGTGATTGCGCAGGAGAACTGCAGGAATGCCTATATAGATGACTTTATGTCGCTTTTTACGGACAAAAATGGTCATAACTCTGGCAAATATTTACCAATTTCAATGATTCTTTTTTTATTCGAAAGATTGAACCACTGTAATGAATCTGTATGAATTTTATCACAACCGGATAAGAACTTACTGGAGGACCATGGACGATGTGGGGGAATTTATCTGGTAAAAACCATAAAACTGATGTTCTCCATTACATTACTCTGACAAATATTAACCGATTTCGAGTAAACTACTATGATGATTCCATGCAAATTTCATTACGACCGGATATTTTTTCCTGAAGAAAAATGAATTATGTAATGATAATGTGATCATAACCTACCTAGATCATTTTACCGTCTTCGATGGTTCAATCATTATTTATGAAATTATGACTAAAAAGTATAAAATAAAATCTTTTAAAGATTTTATCTTAATACGCATGACGGCATTTTACTCGATTTTTAAAGGCACACGTCACGTTTGTTACATTTTACCGACGCGTGACTTACAGTTAGTTCACCCAACCCGGTGAATTTCGTACGCTAATGGCATATCTATTGTATAAAATATCATTGCCTACTCATAGAAAAAACATTACCGATTTCAATGTAATAATTTCTCCCTGTATCGGCACCTGCTCACGTTTCTAGAACCCGGGCGTCGATCAAGGAAAACGTTTTTTTTTTTTTTTTATAACATTTCCTATTTATCTCCCGGGAAAATATTGACATGCTTTTAGCGTAAATATTCGAATTTCCGACCATTCTTATTAGATTACAAATAACTGTATACACTATAAATTGTGACATTCAGTTATAAACGAAGGCTAAATTGTAGGTAACACGTCTTGTTGATTGGACCATTGTTTCTGGTTTAAGATTATCTCTACTTGCTGGGTTATCAATTCAAAGAATATTTGGGTATTAGACATAAAATAACAGAAGACAAGTTAGATACCTATCAGTAAGCATTGAGGATAATACGTTATTACTAATTATGATAATTTTACTTAAATAAAATTATTTTTGAAGATTCATTTTTTTAATTCTTCATTTTAATTGAAATTATTGTGTCGGATTTTTTTAACTTAGGCAGGTAAGTACCAAGTAAGTTTGGAGTTGCACAGGTTTGAATAACGTTCGATAACTATTAAAATGTATTTTTTTAATTAAAATTTTTCTTAATTTGGTAGACATAGACAATATTTAAGAAAAAACTTACCTCAAAAAACTGCAGTCGAGAAAATAAATCGATTGAAAATAATTCGCTATTCACACATAACTTTGAACGCAACTTTTGTCGCGGCGGTGTGTAGCGCGGGAAAGTTACCGGCAACTGATGGAAAGCGCGCCAAAACTCCTGTACTTACGCACCCTGCCGGCCAATCACGGGGCTCGTACGCCTCCGCGAAACTCCACCGACCAATCACAGCTACGCAGGAACACTTAAAAACTTTAATAGGTTTTTCGTGTTGACACTTTTGAAATGCTCTCAAATTATTGGAAAAATTATCATTATCGGCTAGATAATTGCGTGAATAGGTTTTATGGTAATGCTTTTTACGTTATATTGTATTGGACTATGTAAACCTAAAGTGATGAAAGGAAAAGTGCCGCTTATTTTATTGGATTTTATCCGTGGTCGCCTACGTCATATTTTTTTACACAAATGCTGACGCGTGAGCCTTTACATAAAGTGAATTATTGTGAGTAAGCATTATAATGTTCATAGTCATGACGTACATACCTAAGTATCTACTTTTTATTCCATACATCCCACATTGCAGATTGCAGCTCCCACGTGAAGCTTATTTACATACCATGTTACAATAATTTATTCTAAAGCCCATACGTAGTTTCAGTTTAGATACACTATTTTTTGTCTGTCACACATTTCATCCCAAATAAAAGACAATGTTTTGATAAAGGCGGGATTAATCCAAGATTATCAAAAATTCAAGTGCAATGGCGCCAAACCTTTCATGAAGTCTTTTTTATTTTTGTAAGCAAATTAGCATGTTACCTATTCTAAAATTCTAATACTTAGATACAATGTAAGTATGTATTTTATTAATTTTCGGAAGATACGATTTCAGTATCAGACACAGCCTACCTATAGGTAGAATAAGCCTCAGTAAAATAAATGGTTTAACTATGTCATCGAGCGCAATGCTCGATTACAACGACAGTAAGATAAAATTAAGGTAAGTAAATACAAAAAAAAATATTTGATCAACAAAATTGTACAGCTTGCTAGTAAATGAAGTCTCCTTTTAAGCAAATAATGCCTGTATCTCACCCAAAATATTTTAAAATAAAATATGCCTAAGTACCTACTACCTATAAGTAGTGTTACGATATTGGAAATATAAATATTAATAATATTCTGGGACAATCCACACACGGTCGTCTTATCCCAAACTAGGCAGAGCCTGTATGGAAGCCAGCCTGATACTAATACTTAATAATAACAATAATAAATACACTTTATTGTACACCAAAAGTTACATGTAAAGGAGATGTTCCATTTTGGGCCACCACTATGTACACTACATGGAAAAATAGGAAAAACATAGGAGAGTTTCATAAAAATACTCGTAAATTAATTTGAAGCAGAGTACAATTGTACAAAAATGATTAATTATGGAGTTATTTAGTATGTCCACCCTGTTTTTAGGGCAGCCATGACAGTTGCGTTTGACATTAGTTTACTACTTGACAGTTTATGCTATAGGTATGACGTTTTGTAAGATTGTTTACGTGAGTACATATTATTTTTCGGTATTTTTAGTGATTAATTGATTGCTTCTTTGTTGGTCCGGGGCTTTACTGTATTGATTATCGGCTGTGATTTGGATTGGAATCCATCGTATGAGTGCTATTTCACAACAAGTTCAATTGCAGTATGTTCACTCAGTCAGTTGTCAAAATTACATTTAAGTTACGTATTTCCGGTCCATCATATTATTGTGTGGTGTTGCTACAGTAGTATTATATTCTCTTTTGTGTTGCCCTCCTTGACCATGATATCTTAAATGTACAAGAAAACGAAGCAATATTAAAAAAAGAGAACTTTACAAAACAGTTACTATATTGCATAGTTATATATTCATATAGTGTACATGGTGCTGGCCCAGGCTCCATACATTTATGGAACAACTCCTTTAACAATACGTTGTATATATCAATGTACAAAGGCGGCCTTATCGCTAAAAAGCAATCTCTTCCAGGCAACCCAAATATATACTTTTTATTTGTATACCAACTTATATACTTTTTATTTGTAAATACATACTTAAATAGAATAGAATACTTTTTATTTGCACACCAAAGTAAAACATACAGAAAACTTAGAAAATAACTTAAATTAGGTACAAATGGCGGTCTTATCGCTAACAGCGATTTCTTCCAGACAACCAAAACGTAAAAAAAGAAGAAACTGAACTATTTGGGTAACTGGTGGTGTACATACCTTAAATTGTACATCTTATACACATTATATATATTTATACGTAGTCTATTTTTTTTTTTTTTTTTTTTTTTTTTTTTTTTTTTTTTTAACATTCAAACAAACATTGCAATAAAAATATTATAAAGCTCGCCAAACTGCAAAGCAGTTTGTTGGCGTTGCTGCTCTCATAACACATTAGTTCGCAATGTCATCTAACACTTACATCTATAATATACTAAGTACAGTTATTACACAAGTACCATGCACTAAACACTTTCCACAACACTTGCCATAAGTAGATGCTTTCGTAGTCTTTTTTTAAATATCGATCTTGACAGTGATTTGTTATTTAATAACTCATGGGGTAGCATGTTATATATTTTAGGTATTAGATACTTTCTAGTCCTCTGTCCGTACAAGTTTCTTGTTTTAGGTACAACATATGTATTTCTTTTTGTTACACGTCTTGGCGCACGTTTATATGAAATAGGTGTTTTGAAATCCTCACATCTGTATTGTTCCACTGCCAATAGAAACCGCACTCTCTCATGTACTGGTAGTATTTTACATATATTAAATAATTGGTCATATTCTTTATTACATCTTTCTTTTGTTTTCTTATCAATTAAGTACTTCATACATCTAATTTGCAGTTGCCTTATTTTATCCAGATACGTTTTAAAAGTTCGTCCATAAATACTCAGTCCATAAGAGAGCACAGAGTCAACCAGCGCATGGTACAACATATACATAGTACCTCTATTCATACTATATTGTAGATGGTAAAATTTTCCTAATATTATTCTCATTTTACTACATGTATTCTCTACATGAATCTTCCATGTGAAATGTTTATCTATCGTGAGGCCAAGATATTTATAAGTATCAACAAAATCTATAGGACTGCAGTGACATGCTGCACCCTCAGCATGCATACATTCATAGCTGTGGCCAACAATACGTGCAGTGTTCTCCTTTTTATTGTGTGACGAGTATATATGCATGCATTTTGTTTTATTTAAATTTATGATAATTCCGTTATCGTGGGACCATTTTATAACATTGTTCAAGTCCTCTTGTAGTACATTCGCAATATTATTTATGTCACTGTCAGCATAGACTAAACAGGTGTCGTCTGCATACATATACACTCGACACCCGCGGATCACTCTGCACATGCTGTTGACGTGCATCAGGTAGCCGACGGGGCCGTACACTGAGCCGGTGGGCACTCCGTACACAATGGGCGCGCTGTCTCCCGCCACGCCGCTGATGACAGTTTGCATGGATCTGTCTCTCAGATACGCTCGTAGCCAACTAAGAAGCGGTCCACGGATGCCACACTCGCTCATGGCCTGAAGGAGCAGATCATGGTCCAGGGTATCAAATGCTTTTTTAAAGTCTATAAACAGGACCATGACCTGCTGCTTCTGGTCAAGACAGCTGTTAATATCATCAGAGAACTGGGCGAGTGCTGTGGCAGTACTACGGCCCCGCCTGAAACCGTGCTGCGCGCTAGAGAGTACAGAGTGTTTTTCCAGAAACTTACTGATTTGACCTACTATTATTTTCTCAGTGATCTTATCAATCACCGACAATATAGCAATAGGCCTGTAATTTGAATAGTCTAAATGACTACCTTGCTTATAAATTGGCCGAATTAATGACAATTTTAATTTTGATGGGTACACTCCCTTTTCTATACATAAATTGATAAACTTGGCAAGGACACTACTTATATTCTGTTTTACATATTGGATATCACACACACGTATACCATCTGCCCCTGGGGCTTTCTTAGTACTTAACTTATTTATTTCTCTGATAACATCTTGCGGTCCAATCCTAGTAAATCTCAAGGATACCTTACTTTCTTTTACATAATCAGCCCTATTTAAAAATAATTTATTACAATTATGTTTTATAGTATTTATTTCTTCTGTAAACGTTTTAGAAAACATGCTAGATATAGACATAAGGTCACTAGTTTTTCCTAAATATTTATTTATCACCTGATCTAAATTTAACTTTTTGTTTCCCATCCAATCATTAACTAATGCCCATAATTTTCTATAATCTTTTTTACATTTTTCTAATTCCTGTCGTCTATACTTATTTCTAGCAGCATTTATACATTTATTTACTTTATTTCTATATCTAGTATACTCTAGTCTTTTGCCCATATCTTTCGAATTTGTTTTCCAACATTTAAATAATATATACTTATAATAAAACTGTAACAGGTCCAATTTTGTACATTGAAGATATTTTGAAAATTATATGTGGAGGGCATTCTATAACCGATACTGAGGCCGAAAATGTAATTTTATTAATTTTTGTGTGTCTGTCTGTCTGTCTGTCTGTATCACGGCTGAGCATCACGCCAAAACTACTGGATGGATTGAAACGAAACTTGACATGATATGAGTTAATACTCCGAGGTAGGACATAGGATACTTTTTATCCCGTAATCTAGCACGGTTCTTTTGGGAGAGGGGATTAAAGTCAAAATGGGTACTTGGTTATACGCTTGGTCCGATTTTATCAAGCGGATAACGGACCAAGCGTATAACCAAGTACCCATTTTGACTTTAATCCCCTCTCCCAAAAGAACCGTGATGAGTGTTCCCATACTAATATTTTAATATGGGAACACTCATAGAGAGTTGTTATCAAGGTTTTGTAATCGATCGGGTTAAGCAACGTTAGGTAAGGTCATTAAATAGATGGGTGACCGTTTAACACCATTTGAACTAAACTGGTCCGTGCTTCGGAGCGCAAGTAAAAAGTGGGTCCCAGTTTTTAACCCACTATAAAAAAGGAGGTTATGTATTCGATGCGAATGTCTGTTATTAAAAGTTTAGTTAACGTAAAAATAGCGCAGGCGGAGCTGCGTGGGTCAGCTAGTTCTAAATAACTATATCTAATAGTAATCTATCTATACTTATAATAAAATTGTAACAGGTCCAATTCTGTACATTGAAGATATTTTGAAAATTATGTTTGGAGGGCATTCTATAACCGATATTAAAGACAAAAATGTTTTTTTTTTATTTTTGTATGTCTGTCTGTCTGTCTGTCTGTCTGTCTGTCTGTATCTCGGCTGAGCATCACGCCGAAACTACTGGATGGATTGAAACGAAACTTGGCATGATTTGAGTTAATACTCCGAGGTAGGACATAGGATACTTTTTATCCCGACATTCGGCACGGTTCCCTTAGGAGAGGGGACTAAAGTCAAAATGTGTAGTTGGTTATACGCTTGCTCCGATTTAACAATTTTTCATTATAATTATAATAAATATTTGTAAGGGAACACCCATAGACAGTTGTTAACAATGTTTGGAAATCGATCAGGTTAAGCAACGTTAGGTAAGGTCATTAAATAGATGGGTGACCGTTTAAAGCCATTTGAACTAAACGTCTCCGTGCTTCGGAGGGCAAGTACAAAGTGGGTCCACGTTTTTAACCGACTTTAAAAAGGAGGTTTTGTATTCTATGCGAATGTATATTTTTGAAAGTTTAGTTAACGTAAACACAGCGCGGGCGGAGCTGCGTGGGTCAGCTAGTTAATATACCTATATAAATAGATAAATAACACCCAGGCACTTGGCGGGAATCGAACCCATGACCTATTGGGAAGCAACCAGGGTGCAAGCCAGCAACCACTAGCTAGCTAGACTAACAGGCACGTCGAAATCTCACTAAAATTACATTAAGTATAAAATTACTGAATGCAACTAAAGTTTATTTTCCTGTATATTTATTTATTTATTGAAGAATTTAATGAGCCGTTGGAAAAGTCATAACAGTTTTTGTATGAAAAATTCCCAAACACTCTCTATGGGTGTATGGCTCTTTTTTACACTATAAACTAATGAGCTTGTATTTCCGTAATCAGTAGGTACCTAAAGAATAATAACACTTTACCCGGTAGGATTACCGGAATCTCCAGATGCTACCTATCCGAATGGTGCACCTCGGAAGCTAAATGCAAATTGTTATTGAACGAATATACATACAATATTACTACTGCAGGTCACATACTGTATGACCATGTCGGTAGTAAAAGAGACAAGACTCACAGGACTAAATCACCTTACCTTTATAAACCTACAAAAGTAGCGTGCCAAGTGTGGCCAAATGTACAATGTATCTCGCAATAGATCAGAGTCACCACTAAACAGTTTTGCTGTATATGGCTATGCTGGGCTTAACGATCCCTCAGAGGATCGATAAGAATCGAAGTAATTCGCCAGAGAACTAAAGATACCGACATACGCAAAGCAGTTGGCAGGTGAGTGACGATATACGCAAAGCAGTTGGCAGTGACCGGATATGAAATGCCGAACCGTATTGGGGGAGGCCTATATTTAGCAGTGGACTAATAAGTAAGGCTTATTATCATGGTGATGATACAATTGTCACCATCATCAGGTTTATAAACTTTGTTTGCTGTCAAAAAGGAAACCTGAAAATGGACCAGCATGCCTAAAAAGGCCACATCAACCATTTCATCTAAAAGGGATTCGTATTCTTCATTTCCTCCAGATCATTCGCAATTCCAGTAATTGTCGTAAAATGATTTCTCATTTTAGGTGAATCATATTCAATTCATTTATTAGCACTCTCATATTTTTCAAACCATGATTCACCGAAAGCCTTCTTAGAGCCGCTGGTCTCCGCAGGAGCGGAAGATCAGTAACGTGGGTTTTTTACCCACTAAAACTCCTCCTCCTTTTTCTGTGGCTTCCTTCCTTCATCAACGCTATTTTCGACGGGTCCGTTGGTCTAGTGGTTAGACACCCTGGCTGCTACCCGATGGTTCGTGGGTTCGATTCCCATCAAGTGTCTGGGTATTACTGTATGTATTTACAAAAAAAAAGGATTTAAGTATTAGTTTCAGTTGCCTGGCTTCCATAGTACCTACAGGCTCTGCCTAGTATAGGATGAGATGACCGTTTGTGGATTGTCCCAACATATTATTATTATAATTAATATTACAATTGAGATTCTGGGCACTTCGTTAAGAGCTCGCTAGAATATATAGGTTTAGAAGGACCTGTCTACAAAATTGAAGCAGTTCGATGCTTGCAGTACCAAAGAGCAGTAATTGCACTGACCGTTTACATAGCTGGATTAATTTGTGCTACAGTTTGGTAACAGTACAGTGCAAATACCTACACAATCTTGCGGATATCTTGTTTGGATTTGTACAGCGTAGGGTTGCTAGATGTAAGAATTTGCCCTGCAGGCTTAGCACGATTTGCCAAGACTTTTTTTATTTTTTTATTTATTAGACACACCATCGACAGTTTCACAATACATTAAAGGAGATGTTCCATTTTGGGCCACCACTATGTACACTACATGGAAAAATAGGAAAAACATAAGAGAGTTTCATAAAAATACTTATAAATTAATTTGAAGCAGAGTACAATTGTATAAATGATTACTTATGGAGTTATTTAGTATGTCCACCCTGTTTTTAGGGCCGCCATGACAGTTGCGTTTGACATTAGTTTACTACTTGTCAGTTTATGCTATAGGTATGACGTTTCGTAATAGATTGTTTACGCGAGTACATATTATTATTTCGGTGTTTTTAGTGATTATTTAAGTTTACGAACATTAATTGATTGCTTCTTTCTTGGCCCGGGGCTTTACTGTTTTGATTATCGGCTGTGATTTGTATTGGAATCCGTCGTATGAGTGCTATTTCACAACAAGTTCAATTACAGGTATATTCACTCAGTCAGTTCTTGTCAAAATTACATTTGAGTTACGTATTTCCGGTCCCTCATATTACTGTGTGGTGTTGCTACAGTAGTATTATATTCTCTTTTGTGTTGCTCTCCTTGACTAAGATATCTTAAATGTACAAGAAAACGAAGCAATATTAAAAAAAGAGAACATTACAAAACAGTTACTATATTGCATAGTTATATATTCATATAGTGGCCCAGGCTCCATACATTTCTGGAACAACTCCTTTTAGATTACAAAATGACAAGTACAGTGTGAACTAGGTATGTACAGCATTCACTAATATATGTCAAGGTAACACAAAGTACAAAAGATGAAAATTAGTACAGAAATAGCTCGTAGAAATTTACAAAATGAAGTTCAAGTCCATTAATCCATTAACTTCGTAATCTTGACAGTTCGGTGTGGAGTATGACGTAGTTATCGACGTAGAAACGTCATTTTCGGTATTAGCTAGGTCGATAACTACGTCATACTCCACACCAAACTGTCCAGATTACGAAGTCTTGGCAAATCGTGCTAAGACTGCTGAACCCTGGCATTTAAAAGTGCAATGATTTGTTCATTGTGATCGTAATAAATTAAAAAAAAAAATATTGTAGGAACATCGGCTCACTTATGTTGAATCATAATATGAGTAAGTTAAGGCTTAATTTTTCTTCGTATGGCATCATTAACACCAAATATGAATCTGCTAATAAATTAATTGAGTACGATTCACCTAAAATGTGTGAGCATTTTTCAGAAACTAGTATAATTGTTAAGGATCTGCTTTAAATTAAAAACATGAATTATTAATTTGGCCATCTTATTTCTTCTAGCATGCATCTCTATAAACAAGTAATAGATCGATGATGGCAAATCTTGGCTGATTAGTGCAGGACATCGTTATGACGTATTAGTATCCCACTCCGAAATGTCATATCTAATACCTATGGAGATTATGTACATGTATGCAAAATTGTCAAATAAACAAAATATTTGTAGGAATAAATACATTTTTGTATTGAAAACTACGTCAGACTTGAGACGGATCTGTCGAGACTTGCAAGTCGTGCTCGGCCTGCGGATGCTTGCTGGAGAGACTCTGGCGAAGTCCAAGCGGAGAGCCCAGTCTCTCTATAGCGTCGATTAAGGCCACCGGAGAGGTTTTAGGGGGTTAACCCCACGAAGTCCGGCCTCCGTTCCCTCGGATATCGGAAAGGAAAGTTGAAAGTTTCCTCCTCGACAGTAAAAAAATCCATGTCCCGGTTCCATACCTTTTTTGCGCCTATTAAAGCTAAAAATAATAATACCAGCCCTTGATTTTGTCCCATTCTTGGGCACGGGCCTCCCCTTAAGATGAAGGCGCTTAGGCCATAGTCCACCACGCTGGCCAAGTGCGGGTTGGCGGACTTCACATGTCCTTCGAAAGCTAGCTAGGCTATCTCAGACCTCACGATGTTTTCCTTCACTGAAAGCTAGTAACAATCGCACAAAGACGATTCGCACATGATTAATTAAAGAAATCAGAGGTGTGTGGCATATGCCACTGACCGCGCGACTCGCACTTGACGCTTGACTGTCATAACATTTGACAGATGTCAAGCAGACGTCAGAACGAGATTCGCGCGCAAAGCTAGCTAACCTTAGAGGAGTAGCTAACGGTCACTAACAATACATACTAAATACTTGTAACAATCATACTGTGTGAAGTACTGTGCAAAACTTTGATAATTAATGTTAACTATACCTACCGGCTATTGTAATATCGTTCATCACTGTACTGTAAATGTAACAGAACACGCAATATAGAAGATATACAACAAAAATGTGGTGGTTTCATTGGGCGAGCTCCCTTACGACCGCCACAGGTGCTAACCGGGCATCAAACCTGAGCACCTTGTTTCCAAGGCAAGCGTTCGCCCACTGAGCTGTTACTGCTGCAATTTTTTTTTTTTAATTACTATTCGTCTAACACCTCAGATAGTAAACAAAACCGCAATACTAAGTTTGTATATCAAGTTTTTTTTAAGGATTAAGTACTAAAACTGTACTATTTAGAAAGTTTATTTTATTTTATCTGTAAAATAGAATGTATTATTATTACCCTTATTTCAGATTTTTCATTCCACAAACTTCGAAGATATTACGGTATTTTTTTGGCATTTTTGATTATTAGCCAAAACTACGTGACATAAATTAAAATAAAAATCTGTTTTGAGATTTGCAAATGAAGCCCTTTCATATGATACTCCACTCGATATAGTAGCACAGATTAGATTTTGATGCCCCATTTTAACACCCAAAGAAAGAAAGAAAAAAATTCATTTGTGATGAGGTTAGATAAATAAGATCTAAAACTATTAAGAGTTACAAATCGATAGCGTCAGTGATTCCTGAAATATATAGGTGTAATAGACAGACATCTGCAAATTGAAGTGGCAGTCGGCAGGCCACATCGCTCGAAGAACCGATAACCGTTGGGGAAGTAAGGTTCTCGAGTGGTGACCACGAACCAGAAGACGCAGCGTAGGCAGGCCTCCCACTAGGTGGACTGACGACATTGTTCGCGTCGCAGGCAACCGGTGGATGCAAATTGCTTACTGTCGTTCATTGTGGTGGTCTAAGGGGAGGCCTTTGTTCAGCAGTGGACGTCTTCCGGCTGACAGACAGTCTCACCATACGGGTTCCTTTTTTACCTTTTAGATATGGAACCCTAAAAAGGGCCTGCTGATGGTAGGCAACAAACCTTCCAGTCTAGGAGTCTAGTTTAATAAGTCTTAAGTTTGTCAAATTGACGTAAATGAGTTTGAGATTTTTTGGGGGGGTCATGACCCGTACGAACCCCACTCTCGGACCGCCACTGCCTGGACCGACCCTTGCTCCCATTGGCATTCGGGTAAAAAATCAGCCTTTTCCTCAATAATATTTAATTTCACAACTGGCAACCCTACTCCTAAACAGCAATACTCCGCTGTTGACTTTAAAACAAAAGAACGAGTATTACCGGAACCCAATAGGTATTAGCTTGAATCAGTGCACGATATCAAATTCAATATTATAACTACTTAGTCGGTGGTTGTATACTTACAGTTTTATTTATAGAATTGTTTTGCGGTGTGGACTTAGCCTTCAATTTGGCAGGTCCTAGACCACCATCGAGCACGTGGTGGCGACTTGGACGAGGCCAGCCTCGTGGCGGCAGGATTGCGAGGGTTGCTACACCTGTCCCCGTGAGCATTGTGACAGGTTCCCGGGGGGTTATAATGCAAACACGAACGCGGCGCGTGGCGGACTCTAAAAGACAAGGACCTGAGGTGTGCAGATCCCACCGGAGCCTTGTGGGATTCTTTGCCACTAAAACCTCCGCGGCTGTCGCATCGGCGCATGAGACACCTGGACTCTCCGGTGGGATCTGCACCAGGATTGTGACCAGGAGCCCCTAAGTCGGCCGCCGGGGTCCAGCGACTCCGAAGGCCTACCGGATAGCCTTGGTTGGGATTCTCATGTGCCGATGCGACAGCCGCAGAAGTTTCAGTGGGTAATCCCACATACCCCGGTTGACTCTCTGCCTATTAAAGGTTTTCCCCGCGAGAGTAAAAAAGGCTTCAATTTGGCTGTCTTTACAATGCTTCAGACCTATGCACTAATTGGACGTCCCACGGTTAATTTCATGTATCGATGCAAATATAGCGCGTGATTTGTTCACACACAACACACTGAACAATGTTAATGAGGGCTGAGGGTTCAATTATTGCTTTGTGTCTGATTGATTGGCTGTAACGATCGAAGCGGCATGTTCAATTTTGTGACAAGCTACTGTAAATTTTAGGTAATTAGAGCCGTCGTAAAACAAAATTGGACCAAACAAATTCCCTTTTGGTTGCCATAATACCTACCATATTCTGATTCTGACAAAAGTAGACAAGAGTATGTATCGTCCCCGTAGAGTGAAAAGTCACCAAGTCCCAAAATGGCCGAAATGAGTTTTAAATGTCATCAGACTCACCGTATATTTCTCTATCCACATGTCTAACAATATTTTCAACAAGTCAAATAGTTTTGGTTTTAGCTAGTGCGAAAATTCACCATGTTAGCATGTTGGATCTTCAAAGTTAACGGAACAAATACCTAAGTAGACTTAATAACTTTAATCCTTTTTCTTTAAACATTTTTATTCAGGTTGTCTTTGTTGTGAAACTATATAGTTAATTTTAAGATAAGTGTTGTGGTGTTTTGTAACAAAATGTGAAAGCGAAAACTAATTAAAGTATACTTGGTGATTATTCAATTGACGCATGAAGAGAGTATGCATTATTCGGCAAACGCAAAAAATAATTAAGTCTTATTAATTACTTTTTTTATAAGTCGAAAACTCACTAACTGAGTTTAAACTGTAGGGTAAACAACTTAGCTTTTCTTTCTTATTTCTCTTTAAAACAAATGACTTTAAGCATTCTCAAATAATGCTTAAACTAAATACCAAAAAGATAATACTATAAATTAAACATTATCTGATTTCAAATGAAAGTTATGATTTTTTTTCTTATTTCCGTCTTTGAGAGCTCATATCTCAAATCAGTGTTTTTCGACTTAGTATCTTCGCTCTACGGGGACGGTATGCAGATCGGTGTAGAGCATAGTTATGAGTATATTTATATTTGGTGTGGAGTATGACGTAGTTTTCAACACCGAAACGTCATGCTACGTCATAGTGACGTCATACTCACACTTATCTATCAAGATTGGCACATTTGCTAAGCCTGCAGATGGCGCTACAAATGGGGTAGACCGGTGGAAGTGATGTCATTGGACTCACTCTGTCATGAGCATCGATATAATATATAAACTAGATTTGGTGTCACGGTTCAAAAAGTGGTAGCGAGAAATAGCGCCTATATAAATCACCCCCTTCCCTCTGATATGGTTGAGGGGAGTGATGGCTGCTGCTCGAGTCAACTCGTGCGCGGGTGCTGCTTGGGGGGACTGGTCCGACTACTATCCCTTTGGCCTTTTAGTTTGTTGAAATTTTTGTCGTAATTTATTGTTTTCTTCTTTTCTCCCTTGCTTTATGTTTCGAACGGCAAGACACAATATCGCTAATGTCGATTCATTTGTAACGAAACAATGTTTAAAAAAAAAGTGAAAAAATGACAAGCCCGCTGATTTTCTTGCCGGATCTTCTCAGTTGAGGCCGCGTTGTGATCCGGTGGTAGCTTTTAAAAAATGACCATTCAAAAGTGCTAGCGTTAAGCCTATTTGAAATAAAGATTTTTGAGTTTGAGTTTGAGTTTGAGCGCCCTTTTGTCGCTATTTCTTTACAAGCCACATCCTGACAAATTTATTTTGCGGATAGGAGTGTTGCTACTGTCTTTATGCAACTGTCAAACTACACGTAATTAACATAAAATAAATGTTAGTTCACGTTTCCGCCACCAGCACAGATAAGTTTGCAACCTCCGCGACCACATTTTAGATGTCATTTTGTTCGTGAATGTTTATCTAGTTTATATATTAAATCGATGGTCATGAGCATCTGACTATAAGATACGGTGATGATGTGATGGTAGGTTGATAAATTTCAATACCTAAGTACTGTCACTTCTAAATGCGATCTTGACTCCAGGTAAGATAAACATCAGGGTCAGTGGTGCAGTTGCGGCTTTCGGTAGGTAAGCTGTGCCGTAAGGTTCTATTCTCCCATGATCTGAAGTTGGCAACAAAAATCTCTGTGTACGCCACATGGCAGTAGTTCTGCCAAACCTCCTATACTCTTCCGAAACGTGGTGCCTATACGATCACCGCATCCTCGACTGATTCCACCTCAAACGCCTAAGACATATTCTTAACATCAAATGGTCAGATCGGGTGCGAAACACCGAAGTGCTCCGAAGCTCGATTGAGGCTTATCTCATGCGGCGGCAACTTTGATGGTGTGAACACGTGTCGCGGATGATGGAAGAGCAAGTGCCGAAGCGCATTTCCTTTTCAGAACTCCAAGCGGAAACGCGGTGGTCAGTATTTGAGGTATCAGGACGTTTTCAAAAGACACATGAGGAACTACAAAATTGAGCCCTCGCAGTGGAAGTGTATGGGATCTCAGCGCTCAGTGTGAAGGAACCTCGTTCAAAGAAAAGTACATGAATTTGAACTGAGCCTGACCTGAGAGCACACCAGAGACCTGCAACACACAATAGCTCATCTAATTAACTGTCGCGGTAGCTGTACGGCTGTGAGGCTACTAGCTACATCATCCCAACAACAACTACTCTGATCAACTCGGTCAGACTTCGGCCGTGACCGAGTATCAAACTCGCTCGGTCGGAGGACCCTCCCTCCCTCTAGCATCGCCGTCACCGTCTTCACATTATCAACATTCTACTTAATACACTATTAATGCAAGTAGATTTATCGTGTTAGATAAAATTGCTAGCCTTTTGTAGTAGGTAAGGTTCTTTCAAAAAATACTAATAATAGGACTATAGTATAGGTACTTCAACACCTAAGTAGGAATCTTTTCTACATGTATGTCTTCTTTTAATAAAGTTTAACTTATCTACTTAAAGATTCTCATAGGAATTTATAATACTCATTACAAGTTTAGTTTCTGTGTGAATTAAAATGTAAGTACCTATGTACTTGTATTGTGTTTTTTCAAACCAAAGACTCAGGGAAAGCGTATTTGGAAAGTTAGAAAGTTAAGCCCGGTTACTAAGTTTCATAAGTAAACACAAGATGTCGTTTATTTCAGGAAAATGGAAAATATTCTTGAAAACGCAATTATACGCCATCGTTTGGAAGTGTAGTGAACTTTCGTTCGCACTTTAGGCTTATGTTTCCTTTGGTTCGCACCGCGTGCGAGTCATGGATGATGATATGGTGCCTTAGAGGAGATACCCTGAGTATGGTGCGTGTGAACGCCGTGCCGTGCCGTAACGTGTAAACTGTACCAAGCCTTCATGGTCATTTGCACAAACGTATTAGGCATAGATTCTTATCTATATTATATACTATAGAGTATATTACTTAGAAATAGATATGACGTGGGTGGGCCCCAAGGATGGGCCCACGTCAAAACGTGCCCCCCAACTCAAGCGGCTCCAGCGGACTGTTTTGAAACTCTAGATAGCCTCGGGCATTTTTTATAAAAAATAGCTAAAACCTTAGGCTAAAACTATGTAGCATTATTCAAAAAGAACGCGGACGTTAATAGTATTTGCATAGGTATTATATGCATAAAATGAAAAAACAAAAACTTCACACGGACTTCACAAAACACGCCGCATGAGGGTGCTACTTGTAGCTTTTTCTCGTAGTGAAAAATCTTAAATCTATGCTTTTTCCATTTCTTCTAAGATACCATACCATGGTATTAGCATGGATGAATTCATTCTTCATCCATGTTTTTTCAAATATCAGAAACTGATTGAAGATTATGAATAGTTTCGCAAACTCGATCTCAAGTTTTAGCCAATCAGTATTTTAGTTATTTGCAAATAAATATACTAGATGGCGCTGATTTTCCACAATATGTGTAAATTCTATAAAATTCAGACTCTTAGTGCCATCTATGCACAAATTGAGAACTAAAAAACGTGGTACGCTGTTTTCTATGGAGGTTGTTTATCCTATAAATTCCTATAGTTCATTCAGTATTAGGGATGCTTTGCTTTGCGGATCTTCACATTCCATGTCTTCACAATTTTAAAAGCAAAATTTTATTTCAGTGTTGATAAATAGCAACATTGCAAAAAAAAGGTTGTGATGTCATTGTCATCATTCCTTATTTTTGACATATCAAATGTCAATCAATTGTCAAAACCGTCAAAATTGTGGCAACTGGCAACTTGCGGCGTCCTCTCGTTAGTGTGGTTGTTTTCCAATCTAATTTCGATTAAAAGTACCACTTATATAGTAAATATTTGTTATCAGTTTAGTCTGTGTTAAAGTTCTTCTGATATCTAAGGTAAGTCCTTCAAGAATTTTGCTTTATGTAGTGTTTACGAGTTCACAAACATATAGGTTATGTTGGTTACATTATTCGAATAAAAGTTCGAAAATATATTATAAGTTCGCTGAAACAAGCATATTTCTAAATTTTTATGGTGAACAAAATCAGTTCTAAGCATTCAGATTGAACAAAATGATAAATAAAAAAGCGTACATAACTTGTGCCGAATTTTTATACCTACTTACCTAGCTTTAAAGTTGACGATTTCATCGTTATCGGCAGTAAACACTGTCTTTCACAAACTTGTACCTTGTAATTTGGACAACCAAACTGTAAAAACACTTCCAGAATGTCAAGTCAAGACACCGAAACACCTCTGCCGGAAGGTTGGGAGATGAGGACCAGCCGTTCAACAGGCATGACATACTTTCTCAACATGTACACGAAGAAGTCCCAGTGGGAACGTCCGGAGGCCCCAGCAGACCCTGGTGAGATCCGTTGCAGTCACATTTTAGTAAAACATGCAGAGAGCCGACGTCCATCTTCATGGAGGGAAGAAAATATAACACGAACCAAAGATGAGGCTCTGGAGATTCTCAAAGGGTACCGAAAGCAGATAGTTGCTAATGATGCTACATTTGTTGATATTGCATCCAAATACTCCGATTGCTCTTCCGCAAAACGTGGAGGTGATTTGGGTATGTTTGGCCGAGGCCAAATGCAGCAGGCATTTGAAGAGGAAGCCTACAAATTAAAGGTGGGACAACTGAGTCGGCCTGTGGAAACGGACTCCGGCGTTCATATTATATTGAGGACTGTTTAAATTTTAAGTGAATATTGTTTTCAATCTTAACACAGAAAATCATTCTTTATATACTGATGTCATAAATAAGCTACTTTAAATTCCCTAAGACATTTATCTGTGGAAAAAATACTATCACTTTTTTTAAGTCTATTGCGTTCAATTTTAGTTCTATTTCACTTACACATTGTTTCTTATTTAAAAGTTTTTTAGAATTAGTTATTCAGTAGAATACTTTTAATTTTGCATGCACAAAACAAGATTGAATAAAATGCATGCAACACCACTCCAGCAGTCCAATAACTATAAAAAGCAATTCAACGTGCTTGGGGCTAGGAATAGGAGACTGTTGGATCTGGCCCTCTGCACCTTTTCTGTATTGTGTAAACATACTAGAGGGTCCACCACAGACAGCTTGTGTCCACAAATAATAAGTAAATTGTAAAGTGAGTATGGACTTTAGGATCCGAAAAATTGCCATCAATGTTAACAGACACTATCACATTGTGCAAGGGTTGCTATGGTAATACCACTAATACCTGCAGATGCAGGTCTTGCTGGAAAATATGCCTTCTTTTTACATAATAAAAAATTTGCTTGACTGCATAAGGTGGTTTGCTATAGTAGACATACCAGTTGGTCTAGTGGTTATGCACCCTGACTAGTACCGAATAGGTTGTGGGTTCGATTCTCACTTCATATTTGGGTGTTACTTATGTATTTAACACTAAAAAGTAGATATCTGGTTGCGATAGTACAGGCTCTGTTTAGTTTGGGATCAGATGACTGTGTGGATTGTTTTAGGATATTATTATTACTCAGCCTCTAGAAAGTAGCATCCAATAATTTAAAATATACCTTATTCATCAGTGTATTCAAGTTAGAATTTTATTATGTTCTTTCATAATTGCTGTGATGTTTGGCATTAGGTTCGTTTTCCAATTTCTTGAAAAAGGAACCTACCTGTTATAAATATACCAACAATGGTGTATGAACTTGATGTATAAGACAGTGTTTATTGTTAAGTATATAAATGTAAATGTCAACGAATGAATCTGTTTTGCACTTCTCTAAAACTTGTAAGGACAAAATAAAAGATACTTCCGAGCATTATTATTTTATTCTTTGTTCACCATAGAAATTGGGGAAACTGTTATCAACAATATCATTTAATATCACTAATAAGATGCACAATAAATAATTACATATAACAAAGTTCCGTAAATTTGTAACTGTCTCCGGTGGCCCCAGCCTGCCGTAGGAGACGCGTAACTCCCGAACGAAGATTTTTTTTGGTATTTTTACTTTCCAACACTCGTCAGATATATGGCACTAGGATAGAAAAGAACTTATCATTAAAACTGACCATAGGATATCCGGGAGTTACTCGTTTTTTGTTATTTAGAGAGCTTTCACCGTTTGGTCTTTATTTTCCTCATTGTTCCTTATTAAGAGAATGGTGTCTAAAGTTGAGTCTTTTATATCCTGTGGCGCGGGCGTCCAGATGGGACCAATGATCGGAGGGGACCGCTTCCCTCCCCACGCGCTGAACTTTACCTTCCTCTTGCCATCTTTCTTCAGATTAAAATCTAGAAACGGATGCCCAGGTTTGTAAAACTTTGGTAATAACGATTCGAGGAAAGTTTTCAGTGGCATCGTGTCTCTTAATACTTTGTCGTCCATTCTGGTGCTAAGCGTCAGGATTTTTATCGGATGTCGCTTGTCTAAACTGTGGATCAGCTGGTACCCCGCGAAGTTAAGCTTCCCACCGGCCAGAGAGTTCGTCAAGATTCTTGTTAACTCAGGTATAGTCGTGGAGAAGATTATCTTTGAACCCTTGGAGTCTCCAGCTTTGTAGATCATTTGGCCGCTGCGTTTGCCTCCCCAAGGGCTGAATCGGACCCTTTTCGGCATGCTCGGTTCCTTGACGTTCGATCCGCGTTTCCAAGTCCACATGTGATCGGTATTTATTTTATCCCTCTTGCCTCCCCACGGACTAAAGTACTTCTTATCCCTTGGCTCATATAAATTCGTGGAGTTTTCCTCGATCACTCGACTGTAATCGTCCAAGAATGGTGAAGGGATTGAGTTTTCGTTCCTGATGTATACCGTTTTATCCTTATCCACAGTGTCGCTAAGCGTTCGTTTTTCTATTACTTCTTCTTTTTCATCAACTTTTCTCCTACTCCTGGTCTGTTCGTTGAGTACGTCTTCTCTCGGATAGAACTGTTCAGCTAAGCTGTCATCATTCAGTGGTTCGTAGTCGCCCCTCGTTGGGGGTACGTTTAGGTATTGGACGAATGGCTGAGGGTACTGGAATGCGCTTTCTATGGGATCTAGGACGATGTCTGCGCCAGGTCCTCCGGTGTTGATGTACTGGAGGCGGACAGTGCCGAGCCACGAGAAGGTGATGAGTAGCCAGTGTTGCAACATGTTTCTGGAAATAGTAAAAAAAAATGTATTTTATTAAGAGGTCTCGGCTGTAAGAGATTCGTCAAGGTAGAAACCACGGAAGTGTCCGATATTTAGGAGGACACTGCAGCTGAAGAAATTACTGGGCTTGAGATAATCACAAGAGGCAGGGCAATATAGCTACTCTCTATATTTTGTGATATAGCTTTCCATCGGGCTGGCAGGAGGGACCTTTTCGGATAGTGAATTAGTAGAATTTAAAAAAATCTTACTCCCGTCGCGTTATGTATTGTGCAGTACCCATTTCAAAATTAAATATTCCTTTTCTTAGTCACTTCATCTTAATAATTCAACTGCTTTTAACGCAGTTAGATACAGAGAAGATACCGTGAATAAAAATGAAACAAGGGATTACAAATTAACAAAGCCCTGCCATAAATACTTACCTAAGTACCTACCTTGTTTTTCTTTACAAGATCAAAAATTGTACAATTAATGTATAAACACAGGCGCGATGGCTGACCGGTGGCCAGCCAAATAGGGCCAGAAGGGTCGAATATGACATATTCAACCCTTTTTTTTTTCTTTTGACGCGGGGGAAATCTTCGTAAGATCCCCGTGAGCTGTGGAGCTCGACTGGGATATATGGGATTCTTACCCACTAAAACCCTCGCGGGATATCGCATCGGCACATGAGAGGCGACCCGGGTCTCTCCGGTGGGATCTGCACCAGGGACCCTTCAATGCCTTGCCTTTGATCCCGCCGCCGGGGGGCGCATTGTAGCTCCCCGGGAACCAGTCACGGTGCTCACAGGGACGGAGGTCGCAACCCCGCCGCCGTCCTCCTCGGAGTCGCCGCCGTACTCAATGGACGTTCTAACGGCCCACACCCCGAACGTCCAGCGACTCCGAAGAACATATTCAACCCTACCAATTGTCTTTTCTATGACTACATTCATGCATCTCCTATTAATTTTTGCACCGTACGTAAAATTCGTACAAAATTATAAAAATAAACTAGTTAAGTACGCCCGCGCTTCTATTACTTATACTATGTTTCTCAACTGTTTTTATAGATATTCCCAATTTTTATATTTTAATTCAGGGGTGAATTTCATAAAACGCTGGAACTAATATTTATTTTTTCAAGCCTCATTTTTCGGGATAAAAGGTAGCTTAAGTCCTTTCGAATTCGTACAGGATTATAAAATTTTTGTTGTTAATGGACATTTTATTCGTAATGAATACCAACAATGGGCTTCATTGAGGTAGGTATTATATAACGATGGGGATCGTGCCGGGGGGAGCGTGCATTTATGCTCCCCCCGGACGAGTCCTAGCGAGTCTGACGGTGGAGACTCTGGCGAAGTTCCGAATGGATTGCCCATAGCGTTGATGAAGGCCACCAGTTTTAAGGGGGGACCTGGAGTCTGGGCCTACCTAACTTTTGAAGGTTGACTCCCCGGTCGGCAAGAAACAATGTACCAACCTACTTATACAAGAATCATCATTAGCAGCCGAGACGTCCAACGACGAATATAGACGGTTCAGGTCATGGGTTTAGCACTTGATTCCTAATTTATTTGTTTAATTTTGTAATAAATATTGAAATGTAATTCTTAAGGGGGTAACAACGGTAAAATTGCAAAAATAGCCTTAGTTTAAAGAGTTCGATGGGTCAATCCGCTATTGCATTGGCTATGAAAATTATGCGTACTTATACCTCAGATCTTCAGCAAATAGTTTTATTGATTAGATATTGGATTATATATAACGTTTTCAAGCAATATGTATTTAAAAAATGTACTACGTTGGATATGAATTGTGTTAGCGTTCAATATCCGTTCATCGGATAGACGTCAAACTTGGACTATAAAAAGCATAATAACGTATTCTACAATTTGTATTGATTACATTTCTTAATTTCATTCATGTTTTACAAGAAATTATAGAAAAACCACGTACGAGATGCATTTCCCCTTGCAGCGCCCCCGCGATCGCCTTTCATCAGTCTTTCGTGGACTGCTATGGAGGGTGGACGTGCTCGATTTTTTTTTGACAAGACGAATTTAATTTAAATGATTTTGAACATATTTTTAATTAAGATATGTTACATATGGTATAATTATAACATTATAAATCATTTCAAATGAAATCTATACTTCTATATTTAATTAAAGATATTTTTATAGTAATACCATATTTTTGGTTCATCATAGAGTATGCGAAAGTATCGTTGCTGAGTATTATGCCTAACTACTAAAGCGTATCAGAGTCATATATGATCTTACTAATTGAAATCGTATTTAATACTGTGTAGGTCGACAAAATGACATACATTATGATATCCTTTACATTATGTTTTTTTTTGTCAAAACATGAACGGTGTTATCATTACTATCATGTTGGTTTTTGAAACTTAGCAACGAGTCGAGTACCTGGGTGGTGTTGACAGTTGCTCGTCTTTTGAGACATCTGGATGGTTAAGTTGGAAGGGTACTCGTGTGCTATCTAGGTGGCGCCACTTTTATCTTAGATTTCTTCCGCTATGTAACATAAGTAGAAAGTCACTGTAGCTGGCAAAATAAATATCGGACCAAAAGGCTATAATTATAGTTTTGGATGACAGGGACAGGTAGAGACTTTTCTATGGATGGGTGCTTCGATTACCATCAGGTAATACCTTGTTACTTAACTAAGTTGCGTAACAATAAACTGATGGTGTTGTTGGCAGGCACGAGAAAAAATACCACCGCGTTAAAATGTTAGTTACTCTAAAACCAGATTGCTTATTAGAATCAATGTAAATTAAATATCTATTTAAATTTTACATTACCTATGCACCTACCACTATTACCCTCTGCATCATCCAAAGGTAGACTGGCAGAGAATGCCTAAGGCATTAAGTCCGCCTTGTACATATTTAAGTGTGCTAAAGAATAAATAAAATAAAATGTCAAATGTTCCGCGTAGTTCAAACCCCGCGATGGGTACAGAACTCAAGATGAAGTTACGTTACGTACTCTCGCGGTCACGAACGGTCTATCACCTTTAGGACGACAATCGCTTGCACGTGCCGGCCCAAAATACATGCGGGCGGGGTAAGCGCCCGGAACGTCGTTCAAACTATTTTGATTGAAAACTGAAACTTACACTTAAGACTATTATTGAATTCGTGCGTTCAAACAAACAGTGCTACGGATTTCTTTGGCAGCCACGTATATTGAATAACAACACAGGTCCGTTGATTTTGTAGTTTGCTACCCTGGCCGCTGACCTAAAGGTCTTGGGGTCGATTCCCACACAGGACAAACATTCATGTGCATGAACATAATCTGTTTGTCTTGGGTCTGGGTCGTTTTTACCTGTACTTAATTATGTAAAAAGTTAAGTATCTTATCATAGTTTCAGTTCGATGGCCTTAATGGAGTCGATCACGGAACTCATCTACATCATCATCAGCAGCCGAAACGTCCACTGTTGAAAAAAGGCCTTCTCTCCCATAGGTTGCCATAATCCCCACGCCTGGCAGGCGGTTGGGGGTCGCAGATGGGTGGAAGGTAATCCAATAAAAAGACGCTGCTGCTCGTCTTCTTGTTTTTCTTTAGTCGCCTTTTACGGACACCCAACGGGAGGAGATGGATGGGTGCTATTATTCTTATCATGAAACTAATTGCCACAATAAAAATAATTTATGATATTTGGGTCTGCACGACTTGGGTCGACGTTGGGTATCTGGTCTTGAGTAAGGTTGGAAGCTAGCAAGCTTCCAATATTCGGGTACTTATGCCACTCTTAAAGATAATATACGTATTAGAATAAGAAACATTACAGTTACACGCTTCTTTAATAATACCACTAGCATCTCATCAGGGCCACTGGCATGCATTGCAGCATCTTAAGTCACTCTCTTTGTCATACTCTAACATCGCAATCAATCATCAATTTGGTTTCAGTTCATTTTTCCAGGAATCAAAAAGCTCAACTATCAGATGGATGTTTATTGGTTAGAGAATTTGTAGCTAATTTAGGAAATATGTTAAAAAGGTCCCTTTTTAAAAAAAAAAACTATATTTTGAAGGCTCTGTTAAACGCTTTCGTTTTGACGTGCAGAAGAGAAACCTTAGAACTTTGTGCATAGTTTCATTTCAAGTACGCTTACAGTAGTCACGGCAAGACGCTACGCAGTAGCTATTTTTATGTTTATGTATTCAGAACTCACAACTGTACTTGCGCAATGGTTTGTCAACCCTAACTTCAGACACACAAAAATCCGCTGTGACTGTAAGTTATAAGTAGTACGAATTTATATGGATTCCGAATGGCAGGCACAATGTATTCAGCTGGGTCGAAGTGCGTTCCGGTTGTAACCGGACCTAATAACCACCAACAATAGAATAGAAGTATGTATGACGCTTATTAGCAACAGAGGATTTTTAATAATGTTAAAACAGTAGTACAACACTGGTTATAGTGTATATCGCACATTATTGTATCAATCTGTAGGGACTTGTTAGTAGCAATTTATGTAATTTAATTTGTAACTATACACCTGTTATTAGTCTGTAAGTCTCTTTAAAATTAATAAATAAATAAATAAGTCTCACTAGTGAGGCATTGGCCATTCTATAATAGACGGACTGAACCTTTGATATGAAGTTTGGAATATGAACTGAACTGATGCAACACGTCAACTACGTTACCACTGTAGGTGGTTGGGTTGTCAGATTGTAATTACGTGGCACGCCAAGGTATACATCAAGATATAAAACAGTGGGTAACCGTTATTAAACTGCATCATTTCATTCTATAACGGAATAGGCAAAATTAACAAAACTCCATTCGACACATCTGCATATTTTTAGTCTATGATTTTTCAAATATAATATTCATATTTGCTGGTAGCGCCCTCTACGATGACAACTCTCGGCCGGAGCGGCCAGATTCTCAAGGTCATTGGCGCATGTTACCCCCTTAACGCTAAATTATGGAAAAATACGAGATATGCGACACCTATGATAACAAGTTTTTTTTTTATAACCCCCGATATAGGTAAACTAACTCTTAAAATGACTTTCCTGTGCTATTATCAGACCCTGATCAGTATCTGTCTTAACTACTCGTCAAGATTTAACCATAGATTTATAATTCGGTGGGTCCTATATTGAATGGAGCCGAGTTCCTGTTGCCATCTTCCTGCTTGGTCCCATCACCAGACTCCGATCAACATTTTTCTACCTACTTCCTACTCGCAGCAACCTATCCAACGAATCTAAATTCGGTGAGTCTACGTTTATTAGTGCAGGGATCCCGTGACCATCTCGCTTAAACCAGCTTAAAAATAAAAAAAATGCCGCATTAAAATCCGTTCACTGGTTGGACCGCTACGATGTCTCAGACTGATATACATACAGACAGACTTCCGGACATAGGCGTCAAACTTATAACTCCCCTCGTTTTTGGTCGGGGGTTAATTAAAATGAGTCTGGTGGTTTAGAACGAAAAAATAAAAACCGACAAAAAAAGTTACGAAAATATCGTTCGGTGCTAGGTATGCTTAGCATTGAACACAGCATCAACTTACGAAAGAACCAGCCCCGGATCTACGATTTTTTCGAACCGGGGCAGAAGCTTGATAGTGGCGCCCCTGCCTTCAGCGTTTGAGAAATTACTTGAAAAAACTCAAATCTCAAATCGGGCATCATAAGTTCACTTGTGATGTGGGCCTGTGTGGTGCCTTTTTCTTACAAGTCGAAGGTGAGCCAACCAGGCTTCCGTATGCTAGGCGCTTTGCGGACTATTGTGGAGCGATTTTTTTTATTTTTAATCATATTATATTATGATTTTGGCGCCCCCTAAAACTGCCGCCCAGGGCCGGTAGGCCTCGGACCAACGACTGATGTCTAGAATCTAGACTCTAGATGACAATAGCCGGAACCGACTTCATGTCCTCCGAAGCACGGATTTCTAAAGAGCTATCATATATTTTAACGTTTTAAACATCGATATTATCAATGGTTTGATATAACATCAAAACTGTGAATGCCTACTATTTATACTGGGGCTGTCCTAAACCAACATACGGGACAACAGACCGAGTAACCCGTGCCTTGCTGCCAATTTTAAGCCCGCGATTTGGTAACGAAAATAAAGCGTGTTTTTCAGCCTTGTGAAATATATAAAAAATATACATAGAAACTGTTGTTTTAATATCTGCTGTGTATAGAACTAAATCACCGCTATAGTACCTACTTACCAGCTTTGAAAAGAAAGTTTTAATATCTGCTGTGTATAGAACTAAACACCGCTATAGTACCTACTTACCGGCTTTGAAAAGAAAAGTCAAATCAAAATCAAATAAAATTTTTGCTGTGTAAAAAAACTCATCAGCTCGCATTTTCCATAGTTATTCAGTAAGTACCTACTGTTTTAAAATATTTTTTCCCTGACTTCAAAAAAGGAGGTTCTCAATTCGTCTGTATATTTTTTTTCTTCGTACAGTTGGTGCCAAATATACACAGCAGGTACGCTAACACCAACTTGTATAATATTTAAATTATTTTATACTTTTCACTGTTATTGAAGTAGGTTCAATTTTTTTTTTTAAAGATTTTATACGATCGCGATGTACGATTAAGAATTAAATTCCCTTGCGCAGGGGACCTTCTACCTATAAGATATCCTCCCGCAATTGGTTGGCCGCATCGTGATTCCCATTAACAAAACACTTTTCCTTCAACTTTTTGATGAAATACACGCTCTCAATTCATATGTGGCTTGACCTTATTTTAATGAACCGCTTTCCTTCCCCGGGCTTGAGGTAATTATGTGATAATATTACCTACAAGCACTGTTTATCCGTATGAGCTCCTATTAGCAGGTAGTAGTGATGTATCGCGCCCGGGTATATCCCCAAAAAATGGGAATAATTCCGGCAAAAGAATGCGAAATTTACCAAAAATATGGAACCGGATTTCACCGGTAAATTTCCAGGCAGTGGGTATATTTCCAGGCGAACATCACTAGGTAGTAGCCATTAATTATCGCATTATTAATTAGTTGCAGTTTGATGTTCGCTCCTCATTTTTTGAAGTCGGTTAAAAAGGAATCCTTATGGGACTCCGTCTGTCTGTCTATCACACCTATGTATTTCAGAAACCACTAACGCTATTGATTTGAAACTTGGAATAATTTTAGATCTTAGTTACCCAACCTCATCGTCAATAATAAAAATCTTTTATTTTCTTTTAATTGGGGTCGAAATGGGTCATCTAAATTTCAAAGTGAGCTTACTATATCGAGTGGGGTAGGTATCATATGAAAGGGCTTTATTTGCGGATCTCAAAACAGATTTTTACACTGCGTGCGAGTGTGACTCGCACTTGACCGGTTTTTTTTCAAACCACCTACGTAATGTACTAGATAGGTACTTCAGTAAAATGTTTGGCTTTCACGACTATTGTTCGAATTTTCGAACTCCAAAGGATAAAACAATGGACCTTTTAAAACTAAACAATGCAATCCAGCACTAAAGCATACCATCCTTTGAAGGCACATATTGCATAAATACTTGGGACTTATTGATAACACATACAAATGATAGTCAATGGAAAAACATGCAGCCACAGTGGTCTATTTAGGGTTCTATACCTAAATGGTAAAAAAGGAACCCTTATCGTCTGACTTCGACTGCCTATATAGGCAGAAATATGTCTGTCTGATGCTATCGATTTGAACCTTGGAATAGTTTTAGATCTTACTTACCCGACCCCATCGCAAATAAAAAAAATATTCTTTTTTTTATTTTCTTTTAATGGGGTTCGAAATGGGTCATGAAAATTGCAAGGAGACTACTATATCAAGTGGGGTAGGTATCATATGAAAGGGGTTTATCATCACATTTCAAAACAGATTATTATTCCAAAAATGACAAAAGAAAATACCGCCTCCACTCTAGAAAAACATAACCCTCCTTCTGGGGCATATGGGCAAAAAAAAATGTGTTCTCATTCAGTAATTAAGTATATCATATTAGTGAGATTTGCGATATCGAAACACAGAATTATGCATTATTTTTAGCGTTCCAAATATCCGAAAAGAAAACTGGAGTTAACCGTGATATCACTAGGTATGAGTCGCTACTTCGGAGTCGCTGGACGTTCGGGGTGTGGGCCCTTAGGACGTCCATTGAGTACGGCCGCGACTCCGAGGAGGACGGCGGCGGGGTTACGACCCCCGTCCCCGTGAGCACCGTGACTGGTTCCCGGGGGGCTAACAGTGCGCCCCCCGGCGGCGGGCTCAAAGGCAAGGCACTGAGGGCCCCTGGTGCAGATCCCACCGGAGAGACCTGGGTCCCCTCTCATGTGCCGATGCGACAGGCGCGGGGGTTTTAGTGGGTAAGAATCCTACATACCCCGGTCGAGCCCCACAGCTCCCGGGGATCATTTGAAGAATTCCAGCGCGTCAAAAAATAATAGTATGAGTCGCTAGGTGGCAGGTTCCTTATGCAAGGAACCGTCCAGGTCGGTACCACTACAGTGTCATATTATGCCGCCAAGCAGCAGTATTGGACGGGCCTGTTGGTCTAGTGGTTAGACACCATGGCTGCTACCCAATAGGTCGTGAGTTTTATTCCCGCCAAGTGTCTGGGTGTTAAGTATTTATCTATCTAAATATGTATTTCCAAAAAAAAAGTATATAAGTATTAGATAAACTGTGGTATTAGCATCAGTTATCTGGTTTCCATAGTACAGTACACTTGCCATAATTAGTAGTACACTAGCCATATTACACTAATTATATTTTCCTAGCGGTGACTTGCCACCCACTAGATGGGCCCTCCATATGGCCGTCAGAAGACGACGGAGTGCAGCACCGGTGAGTGTGAGTAGCTCAGAGGTGTGGAGAGGTGTGCTGCGCTTTCTCCGTAGTTACTCGCGGCGTTATGCCCTTTAACACTTCCACCCCTGGAGCATATAGCTCTAACAACTCCTCTCTGGACGGCCAATTAAGGCAAGCCAGAGCTGAGAGTCCTGCGGGCCCCCTTCGGTTTCCACTCGGCCGACGAAGACACGCCGGGCCGCCTGACCGACTCTCTAGAGTACACGGGTCCGTGGTGTCGTTACGCACCAACAGCTCGCCACATGCTGCTTATTATTATTATAGTGTGTAAACATTGCTGTGTTCCGGCATAGAGGGAAATGTAGCTGGTGAAATTACCGGACATATCTAATGTCTTAAGGGTCGGCAACGCGCTAGTGATTCTTCCGGTGTTGCTAGCGTCTATAGCCCGCACGCACCCTTGCTTGCCACCTTGGTAGTATAAAAAATAATATAATGCGTAAAATAGTTTTATTTCGAAGAAAGTATCCAATTTAAAATTCCAAACGTTACCTATTGCAACAGCCTTGGTAAATATTTTTTTATTTGCCTTCCCTTCTCAAATCTAAGTTAACAGTTATTCATTAATCCCCGACCAAAAACGAGGGGAGTTATAAGTTTGACGCCTGTGTCCGGAAGTCTGTATATCTGTCTGTCTGTATGTATGTATGTATCTGCCTGTGGCATCGTAGCGGGTCCAACCAGTGAACGGATTTGACTGCGGTTTTTTTTTTATTTGAAAGCTAGTTTAAGCGACGTAGACCCATCGAATTTGTTGCTGCCAGTAGAAAAATTTTGGTCAGTCTGATGATGGAAGCAGGAAGATGGCAACAGGAACTCGGCTTCATTAAAGGTAGGACCCACCGAATTTTAAATCTATGGTTAAATCTTGACGAGTAGTTAGATACTGATCAGGGTCTGATAATCTGATAGCACAGGAAAGTCATTTTAAGAGTTTGTTTACCTAAGTTTTATTATTATTTTTCTGTCTTATTTGATCTTTTGAACGGCAAGACACACTGTCGCTCTGATCTAATTGTAACATGACACACTGTTTAAAAAAATGTGATAAAATGACAAGCCCGCTGAGTTTCTTGCCGGATCTTCTCAGTTGAGGCCGCGTTGTGATCCGGTGGTAGCTTATTAAAAAAAAAATACATGACCTTTCAAAAGTGCTTAAGTTAAGCCTATTTGAAATAAACTATTTTTGAGTGAGTAAGTCGGGGTTTTTTTTTAATTTTTAAATTTATACTTGTTTTATGTATGATCTTGATACTAAGAAGCCAAGCGCGGTTGCATATACCTACCTAATAGGTGTAATATTAACCGACCTCCTCGTGTCTACTAAAACCTAAGCTGCCCCTATATCCCCAGGACGAACGGATCTAGCATACTCAGGGGTCTGTCAGAAATTACACACATCCCACACCCATTGGGCAAAATCCTGGATCCGCGCCGTCCGGTGGCTCAGGGTTGGTCCTACAATGCATTGTAAACCTTAGACTTTCGACTATCGTAACATTGCTATGTCATGTACCCAAATTAATTCATGGTACTATAAATATTCTTTTTCGTTTATTGTGTCGTTGGCGCTCTAAAGGGGAAGCCTTTCTTCACCAGTGGAGGCATTCCGGCTAGTAGGTAATGATAATGGATAGAAAGATTATGCCCACCATGAATAATCTTTATTCGATAGGCTTTTGATCCGCATGGTGGATTTAACGTTTCCCAGCAGTCGCCAATTGGGTCATTATGGATGTTACTGTAGGTACACCACTGCTGAACAAAGGCCTCCCCCTTAGAAGGGAGGGATTGCCATAATCCCCACGCTTGGCAGCGGCTTGGGGATCGCAGTATAGGTGGTAGGTAATCCAATAGAAAGACGCTGCTGCCCGTCTTCTTGTTTTCCCTTAGTGGCCTCTTACGGACACCGAACGGGAGGAGATGGGTGGGTGCTATTCTAAACCCGACACCCCACGGGGTAGGTATACACTAAGTATAATTATTTAATTTACCAATAGATTTAGATTTTTTGACTGAGTTAGCCAATGTTTTTGTTAAAGGTACTGTAAAATCTATCTGAGTCTAAATTTGAAGCCCTAAACTTTTCTAAACTCCAAATTCAAAAATTTAAAGCCAGAGTTGTAATTCTAAATTTGAAACTTTGATACCCTTGAAAAAGTAGATGAAAAGAAAGTCCGCTTACCTTGGAGAATGTTTCACAGCATAACAGAAGCGAAATGAAAAACAAAGACGGCCCACTGTTATATCACTGGCATGTGTTTATGTGTTATATTGAACCATACAAAGATGTGTTTATCCGGTGACACTTGGAATGGTTGTGATGGTCTCAAGCTTGGCACCTCGCATTTATACCGCATGAATGTTGACGCGCCATCGCTTGAAGTAGCGTTCGCATAATAAGTCTAGTACATTTTCGAGTTTTCTTGGGTTACATATTTTTTTTCAATTCAGTGATAAGTCCCCCGTGGGGTGTCCGGGTAAGAATAGCACCCACCCATCTCCTCCCGTTGGGTGTCCGTAGGAGGCGACTGAAGGACAACAAGAAGACGGGCAGCAGCGTCGTTCTATTGGATCACCTTTTTTTTCGGATCCAGTGATCCATTGAAATTAAACTACTTTTACGGATTTTATCGCGGTTTATTTATTGATTTTACTATCCCGACGTTCCGAATGCTTTGCAGCACCCATGGTCACGGGAGGACTGAGATGTTGAACGTCCTTATGTCACAATTATGCCGGTGTAGGTACCCTCAGGTCTTCTTAGTTATTATTGTTGGTCCGATCTACGCAGTAAGAGCTTACAGTATCTTGAGGCCGTGCAGTGTTTTGATTGATATTGGATTTAATTATATTTATCACAGGATCCCAAGCCGGTGGTAACACCCAACCATCTTCTCTATTGAAATTAGGATGTTTTTTGATTTCAATAGCCTCACGAATCATCCTAGGCAGGAATCGGTGTTCTTTTGCGAGGATTTGTGGTTTATCAAATCTAATATAATGGTGGGTGCGATCCTGAACGTGTTCACATACTGCAGACTTCGTACAGCGTCGGTGTTTCACATCAGCTATGTGTTCTTTAACGCGAGTTTTTATTGCACGCTTTGTTTGCCCAATGTAGGAGAGCCCATAGTCACAATCGAGTTTATAAACTCCTGCATCTTGTTGAGGTATATGGCACTTGACAGGTGGTAAAAACTGACTAATCTTCCTTGGTGGCTTAAAATAAGTTTTGATCGAAGCTCGCTTCAAGATGTAGCCAATCTTGTCTGTAACCCCTCTAACATATGGTAGAACAGCAAGCTGACGCTCGACAGTGGCTGGTTTGACACGTTCACTATGATGGCGGCGCGGGACTCGGAGCTTGTTGTCATGCAGTACTTGCTTGACATGTTGCAGCTCAGCGCTCAGATGGTCATCATCACAGATTCCGCGTGCTCTCTGAAACAAAGATTTTCCGACAGTAGCTAACTGTGTTGGGTGATGGTGAGACTCACCATTCAAGTACCTATCTGTATGGGTTGGTTTTCTGTACACAGTATGGCCCAAGGTGTTATCAGGATTACGTATTACTAATACATCTAAGAAAGCTAGTGAGATATTTGATTCCAACTCCATTGTGAATTGAATTTTTGGATTGATGGAGTTAAGATGATTTAGGAATACAGTTATTTTATCAGATGGTAGTATTGTGAAAGTGTCATCTACATACCGCTTGTAGAATCTCGGAGTAACAGGTGAAGTTCGGAGGGCTGTCTCCTCGAAGTCTTCCATAAAAATGTCAGCAATTACTGAAGATACAGGCGAGCCCATTGCTACTCCATCTACTTGCTTATAGAATTGCTCCTTCCACAATAGATAGCCCGATGCAAGGCAATGTCCTAATAGTTCTGCATACTCCTTTGGCATGTTCTTCTCAGCTAGCCTCTTTTTTACAATTTCAATGCAGTCCACCACAGGTAGGCATGTAAATAGGGACTGGACATCAAAACTGACCATAGTTTCATTGTCAGTAAGACACAGATGTTTAATTTCACTGACAAAATGGTATGAATCCCTGGTGTGTGCTTGTGTGTGCCCTCTTAGTGATGAAAGCACTCCTGCTACGTGCTGAGCCAATCTGTAAGTTGGTGTGTCGATCTGGCTCACAATCTGACGTAGCGGAGCATTGGGTTTATGTACTTTGGGCAACCCATACAACTTTGGCGGTTTTGCACATGAAGGTATCAGTGATTTGACATCAAGATTCAAGTATATGTGAGTATGGGTTTCCCAAATTAAATTGATTTTGTAAATACATACTTATATACTAACAATAAAACACCCAGACACTTGGTGTAAATCGAACCCACGACCTATTGGTCAGCGGACAGGGTGTCTAACCACTAGACCAACAGGCCGGCCAGCTTGTTCTCATTATTCTACTGCCAAGCAGCAATGTTTACACATTGCTGCTATGTTTACACATTGCTGCTATGTTTACGCATTGCTGCTATGTTTACACATTGCTGCTATGTTTACACATTGCTGCTATGTTTACACATTGCTGCTATGTTTATACATTGCTGCTATGTTTACACATTGCTGCTTGGCAGTAGCATAATGACTAGCACATAGTAGTACACAGAAGTAGCACTAGTACATACCTGGACGGTCTAGTCGGATAACCATATTTCATAATCATATAAAATTCTATGTACTTCAAATTATGGCCCATGGACGCAAGCAAGAGCAACTCAACTCAATTATGGTTTAAATGATCAATAGTTTTAAACATTTTTATCTGGATGATAGGTACGTGTACTTACCTGAATTTAATAACTTGGATATTGAGTCCAGAGGTTTTATAATATAAAAGACGACTTTATCATTATTGAATGAAACAAAAGCTAATTGTTAGGGTAACCCGAGGCGCAAATGATAAATCCTCAACCTTTCTAAAGCAAGTTGGCATTCTTCGTATTTAGTTAGTTGATTTTTCCAGCCCTGCGGCGAACCTAACAGTGTTTATTTTCTATAATAATTATAATTGTTTTCCTGTCCACTACGACAGATTGGCTCAGAAAAATAAAGGAAAGTTTTCTAAAAGTATAAGGTGACATTTGTAATCGCCTTATAACGTCTCGGTAAGACCAGATCCGACGAAATCCAAAAAATAATTATGTTCGACTTATACCTAAGAATATTTATATTAATAAACAGCGTCTAGCGCCCCCGCTTCTCACAGGTTTTTATGATTCCGTACTTAATATATTAAGAAGTTAATTATGTGTACCTATCTAGACACCCTATTAGATATTATAGCTTAAACTATGTCATTCAGGAAGTACTTACTTCATTATTACATTTCAGAATTAGATCAGTAAGTTGAAGCGATGACTTTTTTTCAAAATTTTCTACACTATGTAAGGCCTACATAGTGACGAGGATTAGTTCAGTTATTAACCCACACTATATTAGACTACTCCTACGATTGAAGAGTATTGTAATTATTAAAATTTTGTTCACTATTTAGATTTACAGGTACGTGTGTTATTAACTAAACACAATCATTTTGAGTCCCTCTTTTAAAGATGTAACTCATGCTCCATTTTTGACCTTTTTACCTTTTGTTTGGTACGTAAACTCTTTGATCATCATCATCAGCAGCTGAAAACACGTCCACTACTGAACAAAGGCCTCTCCCTTAAAAGGGAGGGGTTGCCATAATCCCCACGCTTGGCAGGCGGCTTGGGGATCGCAGTATAGGTGACAGAAAAATTTAAAAAGAAAGAGGCTGCTGCCTATTTCCTGTTCTCGCTTATTCGCCTCTTACGACACCCACCGAGAAGAGATGGGGGGATGCAATTCTAACCCGACACCCCGCGGTGCACCTCTTTGATCTGTCCTAAGTATTCTCTCTTCAAGGGACCGATAAAATACAAATAACGTAAAAAAAATTAAAATAATGTAATGTTAATTTGGTTTATTCTGCTGACGCTACTTACACCATCAGTGCGACCAACTGTTGAATTGCAATGGGACATTTCGCACCGCATCGTAGGACGAAACGTCTCTGTCCTCCAATTATTTCCTATTCATTGGTTTGTTTTCCACTATTACAGTACAGTGTTGCTACCATTGTTGTTGTCCTACTTTATATTATCAACATCTTACATTTTTCTTGGCACTCGTACCCCACGAGTGCCAAGAATTGCATCCCCCCATCTCCTCTCGTTGGGTGTCGTAAGAGGCGACTAAGCGAGAACAGGAAGACGGGCAGCAGCGTCTTTCTTTTGGATTTATCTTCCACCTACACTGCGATGCCCAAGCCGCCTGCCAAGCGTGGGGATTATGGCAACCCCTCCCTTCTAAGGGGGAGGCCTTTGTTCAGTAGTGGACGTCTTTCGACTGCTAATGATGATGATCACGTTGAGTTATTAACTCAATGGCACGAATTTATATTTACTTCGAATACAGGTTCGTGCTCAATGGATGATGATGACATTTTTCTTCTTTTCTTCCTAGTTTTAAACGATTTAAAAAAAGGAGGAGGTTTAATGTTTCACTGAATATATAATAATATTCTAGGACAATCTACACACGGTCATCCGATCCCAAACTAGGCAGAGCCTGTACTATGGAAACCAGACAACTGATACAATGCAATCCTTAACCGAACATTCCACGGGTGTCTCCATACATAAAAATTAAACTACTTTCCCGATGTTTCGAATGCTTTGCATTCCAGCACTTATGACTATCCGTGACTACGGGAGGACTTAGATGTTGAACGTCCTTACGTTACAATTATATTACCAATGTATCCTCAGGTCTTCTTAGTTATTATTGTTAGTCCGATCTACCTTGTAAAAGAACATATTTATACTGTGGTAAAAGCTTACAGTATCTTGAGGCCGTGCAGTTTTATGTTTGGTTTTGGATTTAATTATACTTATCACAGGATCCCAAGCCGCTAGTCACCATCCAACCATCTTCTCTATAGAAATTATGATGTTTTTTTTGTTTTCAATAGCCTCACGAGGTATCAGTGTTCTTATATAAACCGCGATATAATCCGTAAAAGTATTTTATTTCAATGTGTGTAGTATTCGCGTAAATGAAAGAGAACATTAGGTACTTACCTATGTTCTCCATACATTTTACACCAGCCACGCGCCTCTAGCAATAACTATCAAAACGTAGTAGTATGAGTAGTTGTAATCAATGTTCGATCAGTTGTAAGCAACGTCAGTCCGTAGATGGGTGACCGTAACCGGAGTGTGCGTAAAAAGTCTGCACACAGACAGCAGTGGATCAGCCAACTCAGAGGTCTAAGGGCTAGTTGGCGTACCACTGGCCAGTTTCCTTATTCGTCAGTTTCACTAATTCGCCAGTTTACTCATTAGACAGTTTCGGTAGCTTGATAATATCGCTATTTTCACACACACACGCGCTAAACGCATACTCACTGGCTCAGAATTGACCGAATCGTAACTATTTTAGTAGTCCTTTATATTATTTTAGTAGTTATAGTATTTTAGTAGTCCTATTTTAGTATTCAGCAATTCTGCCCAGCACAGAATCGTTCTGACCAAACTTAAATCTACTGTAATCTCTGGTTTTTACTGGTCCTCACGATACAAGCTGTGCTTAGTGTGAGGGCCATAGGTAATTAAATAAAGTTAATCGTATCTAAGTACTGCACTATGTAAAACATGAAACATCTTTTTATTAGATAATATTTTTGTGTACTTGTGGTAAATAAAGAATTTATTTATTTCGGCATTTTCCTGATTCGTCAGTTTACTCGTTCGCTAGTTTTGCTAGGATGTCAGTTTCGTGAAATTTCTAGTATTTGCGATCCGCTAGTTTCTTTATTTGTCAGCTTCGCTAATTGAACGGTTTACCTATTCGTCAGTTACGCTATGTAGGTACCTACACAATTTTGCCGGTTTTCTGTTTTCCTAATCCTTAAGTTTCCTTGTTCACTAGTTTTGCTTTTACAAAAACTGTGTAGTAAGTATATACAATTGATATTAATTATTAAATACTAGCTGACCCACGCAGCTCCGCCTGCGCAATTTTTACGTTAACTAAACTTTTAATAACAGACATTCGCATCGAATACATAACCTCCTTTTTTACAGTCGGTTAAAAACTGGGACCCACTTTTTACTTGCTCTACGAAGCACGGACCCGTTTAGTTCAAATGGCGTTAAACGGTCACCCATCTATTTAATGACCTTACCTAACGTTGCTTAACCCGATCGATTACAAAACCTTGATAACAACTCTCTATGAGTGTTACCTTACTAATATTTATTATAATTATAAAGAAAAATTGATAAAATCGGACCAAGCGTATAACCAAGTAAGGTAAAACACCCAGTGTCCGACAACGTACCATTGTCCGACATTTAAAAAGTTTATTAAAAAAAATAAGAGTAGTTTCTCCTTTCTGAATGGATTTCAAGAATAAACAATAAACGCGGATTATCTAGTTGTCATTGCAAATGACATTTCACACATTCGGCCATTTTTAAGAAAATGGCTTGGTATAAGTTTCGACCGCAAGTGATCCTCCATCGTAAGTCTAGTTTTACTAGTAAAATCGTTAAGGAGGTGAGTAAGATTTATTGCTCATAACTTTTAATTGTTTTGCTGTATCGAAAATGTTATTTATTTATAAAATTAAGACATAAATTGACTAGTGTTTAATAATTGTTTGACAAGGGTGTGGTTATAATAAAATAAGAAAATACGCCTGTCGGTAATTGGAGTTTTTTTCTTCGCTTGTTCCAAATTTCGACACATGTCGAAAGGTTTTTGTTTATTATTTTTTGCACTTTATTTTATTAATTGGCTATGTTTCTTCAGCACTCTTAAAATATAGTTCTTTCATTTAAATCGTCAAACTGCTTCCAGTGATCGACAGTTGTGTCGATGATTGGATATTCCATGTGTTCCAATAACCGACATATTTTGAAAAAATGGCGCCTAAAAAGATACACGTCTTTTCAAACGGCACAGGCAATAGAAGCAGTCAGTCTGCTTGACTTCAAAATGCTATTGGGTGGAAAGCACGTCATTTGAGCCCCGTAATGCGTTGGTACGCAGAGTTTGATCGAGGCCACCTCTCCATGATAAAATTCGTGAAGTTCGGCCCTCAACTGCGGTCACTGAGAAAATATGGCTACTGTTATGACATTTACGGGGCCGGAAAAGACCGTGATAGCTTATAACCAGCACGTGAAAGAAATGCCCTTATACCAAACCAGACCAATCAGGTCCTTATGTTTTCAAAAATGGTTTGACCTAATGAAATGTGTTTAAAATGTACACGGACACCAGAGTTAAACTAACCCGACACTACTCTGAGGACATCCCATACATCTGTCTGTATTAGATTGGAATGGCTCTCAAACAGCTTAAAACAACAAGGTGCCGGGTGAAGACGGAATCATACAGAACTTCTGAGAGCGGATGGAAAACCGGTACTTTTAGTCCTCCAGAAGTTATTCAATTCCGTTTTACTCGAAGGTACTACGCCAGAAGCATGGCACAGGAGTGTGGTAGTGCTTTTCTTCAAAAAAGGTGATAATACCTTATCGAAAAATTATTGACATATCTCACTCCTGAGCCATGTGTACAAGCTGTTTTCGAAACGAAGGAATAGCAACAGTCTCGAACGCAGGTGTAATGATTTCCAGCCTACCGAACAAGCCGGGTCCCGAAAAAGCTTTAGCACCGTATACCACATTCATACGCTCCGTCAGATAAAACAGAAGACTGAGGAGTATAATCGGTCATTATGTCTAGCGTTTGTGGGCTACGAAAAAGCCTTCGATTTAATCGAGACCTGGGCAGTATTGCTTTCCCTCCAGCGATGCCGTATTGACTATAGGTATCGAAGTGTTGAAATGTTTGTACAGCAACGACAACCATGCCGATCAGACTACAGGACGAGAGTACAAAATCAACCCGATTGAAGAGAGTCGTGAAACAGGGAGACGTTATTACTCCGAAACTGTTCACGAACGCATTGGAGGACGAGCTCTTGGACAGGTACGGATTCGGCATCAACCTCAATGGCGAATACATCACTCGCCTTCGCTTTGCCGATAATATAGTAATTACGGCAGAATCGCTGGAGGACCTCAATACGATGCTCAGCGACCTCAGTAGCATTAACCAACCGGTGGGTCTTAAAATGAACATGGACAAGACGAAGAATATGTCTAATGTCCATGTTGCATTCATACCGATAGTCGTTGGCAACGATACATACGAAGTGGTAATTGTCTGGTGAAGCAGTAATGGCCATCTGCGGCCAACAGCGTCTCTCATTCCCAAAAAAAAAAACAAGTTGTTGATCACTATGTCTACCTTGGATAGATTTAGTGGGTCCAATTTCGACAAAGAGGTCGCCCGAAGAATCCAACTTGGCGTTTGGGAATCTAGGTGACATCTTCTCATCTGAAATTCCACAGTGCCTGAAGACAAAGTTCATTCACCAATGTAGGTTGCCAGTGCTGACAATATGGTAATGAGACGTGGTCCTTAACAGCTGGCCTTTTAGGGAAGCTGAGCTATGGAGAGAGCTATGCTCGGAGTTTCTTTGCGTGACAGAATCCGTAATGAGGAGATTCGACAAAGAACCAAGGTCTAGTGGAAGTGGCAATGGGTAGGCAACATCGCTCGAAGAACCGACAACCAATGGGGAAATAAGGTTCTCAAGTAGCGACCACGCGATGATGATGAATACCAATTAACTAAAAACAGTTCTACAATTTATGTTAAATATATGATTAGTTAAATTAATTCATACGTGATAAAGAATAGTGGAAGTACGTAACGGGTTTAGATCATTTACGATTTTTTAATAAAAAAATATTGTTATAATAGCATTAAAAAGTCATTACCTACTTAACTTTAGATGAGTTTAAGCATGCCACACACATGTACATGTCCCTGTTTGTTTATTATAATTAAAATATTTAATGCACTTATTAAGACTTTTTTGGGCATGGCGTTGAGATTCGGTCGATATTTGGGTGACGATAAATAGAACATGTCGATTACTAGATCACGATTATTGGATCATGTCGATTACTGGGTGTCGATATATGGAATTTCCTTGTCGATAACTAGGCCAAAAAGAGCCTAAATCTAATTTAATTTATTGATCTACTTATTGGTATTACACTCGTTTTTACTTTAAGATAATATAGAATGAACCCTAAACTTATACCTAGTGCATGAAAGTTTCATATAATATCATAAATAAACTAGATATTTAAAAAAATGTTCATATGCGATCCTTAAAGTGTCGATGATTGGGGGTTTTACCTTACCCATTTTAACTTTAGTCCCCTCTCCCAAAAGAACCGTGCTAGATTACGGGATAAAAAGTATCCTATGTCCTACCTCGTAGTAAGATCTCAAATCATGCCAAGTTTCATTTGAATCCATTCAGTAGTTTCGGCGTGATGCGCAGCCGTGATACCTACAGACAGACAGACAAAAATTAAAAAAAAAATACATTTTCGGCCTCAGTATCCGTTATAGAATGCCCTCCAAATATAATTTTCAAAATATCTTCAATGTACAGAAATGGACCTGTTACAGTTTTATTATAAGTATAGATAGTGCGAAGCCGGGGCGGGTCATTAGTTAATCATGAATAGTCATGACCGCAGACTATTTTCTTTCTAAATGTAATCCAAATGATAAAGCCACTTGTGCAAGATGCATACCTACAAACTACGACTTTTGACCTTTTTGCAAGAATTCCCTCAGGCGCCGCCACTATGGTTCGTCTAGAACATGCTATCTGGACAAAATACAATATCGAAAATGCCGATAATTCTTTCTTATTATGATAGCCAGAACCCACGAACCTCTAATTCTAAGAATTTTAATGCTCCTGTAGTTTAGGTTATTAAGGGTCGGAGGTTAGTATATAAAAAAAGGGGTAAATAAACTGATTATCATTAGCAATTTTGCATTCCACGCGAACACTTTAAAATGTTATTTTAAAAGTGAAATTGATATAATTTACTTATGGATGTTGAAGTTAAAGGTGTGTACTATCTTATTTCACAAAACACGTTGTTAAGTTACTGATAGATTTTTTACTGTCTAACATCAAATTCTAAATTTTGCCATTTTTCCCCTATTTTCGTAACTCCTCCTTTTTTGAAGTCGGTTAAAAAAACTTGCGAACAAGGAAAGTAACGGTTTAGGAACATGACGAAATAGCAAAACTGTCAATCTAAACTAACTGTCGAATAAGGAATCGTGAAACCAACATAATAGGGAAATTGCCAACTTAGTACATACATACATAAAGTCACGCCTTTTTCCCGTAGGGGTAGGCAGAGCCCATGGGCCGCTTTTCGCCCCCGTGAGAAACGAGACGTGATGTGTGGCGAACCACATCGCCGCCATTTCGGTTAAATTATTTATTACCAACGATTGCGTTCTCACGAATAACAAGGGAAAGGGAAGGATAGGTGGTGTAAAAAGGAAATAGGAAAAGCAGGATATTACCACCCAGGAGAGCAAGGGATGGGACAGTAATAGCTAAGGAAGCCGGGGTCGCATACCCGTGTACTATACCACAACTACCGGACAGGTAAGTTGGGATGAGTATCCCATGACTGACAACTTAGTAAAACTGGCAAATAAGGAAATTGGCGAATTCAGAAACTGTCTAATGAGTAAACTGGTGAATTAGTGAAATTGATGAACAAGGAAACTGGCCAGTGGTACGCTAACTCCTAACGGCAGCATGAACAACTCTTGCACAAGGTTGGTCACTAACTATACGACAACAAGGTGGCAAGCAAGCGTGCGGCCCGCCTGATTGTAAGCAGTCACCGCAGCCTATAGATGCTAGCAACACCAGAAGAATCACTATCGCGTTGCCGACCTTAAAGACATTAGATATAAAGTATTTTGGTTGTCTGGAAGAAATCGCTGTTAGCGATAAGACCGCCATTTGTACCTAATTTAAGTTATTTCCTAAGTTAGGTACATTTTTTACTTTGGTGTGCAAATAAAGAGTATTCTCATTGAGTATTCTATTCTATTTTGTATCCGGTAATTTCAGCGTCACACACGTCACACCGGAACACAGCAATGTTTACACACTGCAGCTTAGCGGCAGAATATCTGACACTGCGGTGGTACCCGTCCAGGTAGGTACCAACCTACCTGGACGGTTCCTTGCGGGGGAAATCTTCAAAAGATCCCCGGGAGCTGTGGGCCTCGACCGGGGTATGTGCGATTCTTAGCCACTAAAACCCGCGGCTGTCGCATCGGCACATGAGAGGGGACCCAGGTCTCTCCGGTGGGTGCCTTTGAGCCCCCCACCGCCGGGGGGCGCATTGTAGCCCCCCGAGAACCTGACACGGTGCTCACGGGGATGCGGGTCGCAACCCGCGGCCGTTCTCGGAGTCGCCGCCGTACTCAATGGACGATTGCACAAGGAACCTACCTTAGTAAAGAAAAAATTAATAGACATACTTACTATGCTCAATCAATGTGTAATGTAAGTGTTTGGAAAGTTAAACCGGAGGAGGAACGCAATAACGAATTCAGAAGATTTTTATCTTTTGTTATTCACATAGCAAGGAAGTTGCTGTTATGAATGTCCCTACATATCATTTATAAAGTCTGTCGAATGATATTGGTACTTAGGTATATTATTATAAAACATTGCAACACTATTGTTTGAAGAATAGCGTTTGTCAGTACGTTCAAGATTGTACTAGCCTGTCATTTAGTAAATACATAATACATATAAGGGCCCTAGCCCAGACACCGTCCAGTATTAACTCCAAACTCTAAAATCTTTATTTCAAATAGGCTTAACGCTAGCACTTTTGAATCGTCATTTTTTAAAAGCTACCACAGGATCACAACGTGGCCTCCACTGAGAAGATCCGGCCAGAAACTCAGCGGGCACATTGTTTTGATACAAATGAATCGACATTAGCGATAGTGTGTCCTGCCGTTCGAAACATAAAGAAAGGGAGAAAAGAAGAAAACAATAAATTACGACAAAAATTACAACAACTTAAAGGCCAAAGGGATAGTAGTCGGACCAGTCCCCCCAAGCAGCACCCGCGCACGTGTTGACTCGAGCAGCAGCCATCACTCCCCTCAACCATATTAGAGAAGCCGACGAAGCCGCCACAAGCAAAGACTTTTCGATGGCGAGCATGTAGTAAATGTTTTTCTTCTTCTAAACTCTATGCAGAAATCCAATAGTTTTTATAAAACTACGACATCATTCTAAATAGAATGGGCAAAACACTTCGACGATGCGTTTTTGATTAGCGTTTAAAGAATCCCATTTCCTCACGTTGAGTGTCCGTAAGAGGCGACTAAGGGAAAACAAAAAGACGGGCAGCAGCGTCTTCCTATTGGATTACCTACCACCTATACTGCGATCCCCAAGACGACCGCCAAGCGTGGGGATTATGGCAAGCCCTCCCTTCTAAGGGGGAGGCCGTTGTTCAGCAGTGGACGTCTTTCTGTTCATGATGTTGATGATGTTAACAGAATATCGGCGTGATTTCATATTCGGAAATTTTCGACGGTTGTGAAACCTCTCACTAATTCGCAGACAACAGCAGTGGCATATTATTTGGAGATTCTGCCGCCAAGCAGCTGTGCGTAATTGCTGTTTTCCGAGCACTTATCGTCATCATTAGCAGCCGACACGTCCACTGCTGAACAAAGGCCTCCCCCTTGGTGGCTTGGGGATCGCAGTATAGGTGGAAAATAAATCCATAAGAAAGACGCTGCTGCCCGTCTTCCTGTTCTCGCTTAGTCACCTCTTACGACACCCAATGAGAGGACATGGGGGAACGCAATTCTAACCCGGTGTAGCGTGTGCACCGGCTAGTAAAGTTACCATTTACAAAATTGATCGCAAAATTTCACAGCATTTAATCTATAAGTTAAGTTATAGATAAGCAATATCAATTTTATTTGATAAGAACAAATAAAATATAAAAAATCAAATTGTAATTTAAGTTTTTGACGGAAGCGTTGGTCTATTGGTTAGACACCATGATTGCTATCTGATAGGTCGTGAGTTCGATTTAAAATAAACATTTGTGTGCATGAACCAACAGACATCTGTTTGTTGTGTGATGTGGTATTATTTATTATATGCACATATATAAAAAATGAGTATAACGGTAGGTATCACTTGCCTGGTTACCATAGTACCTACAAGCTACTCCTAGTTTGGTCAGATGGTTGACCGTAGTCATACACCGTAGTCCCAGGGTATTATTATTATTATCGTGCCATTATGTCCTGAGAATTAAATAGAAACGAAATATTTCATGAAATAAAACATTTCAAAGACTTTGTTGTATCCACCAAAAAATCCAATGCAAATATACGGATTCAATGATTTTTTAACGCAAAATTAACAATTCAGTTCAATTAAAATACAGCTTTAAAAATATTCGTAGAAATTGGAGGCACCAATACCTACATAATATTATTTGAATCCCGAATTCTGAGTTCTTGGTCAACAATGACGTGGCATTTCACGAATATGACAGATAGTGACGCCACTGACGCGAGAAAAAATAACGGTAATCAATATTTGGAAATTGGAAGTTCTACCCTCATTTCACAGAAGAACTAGATCAGGGTCAGACGTCATTACAGGCATTGTTATTCCAAAAAAAATAACACTTCTTGATTTCTGTCGAGAAATGTAGGATTCTTACGTCTATAACATCTGGGCACTCGGACCTCGACAGTCTCTCCAGCGCTCTCGCTATAGCTGGTCCAGAGGGAGAAGGAATGCGTGGTCGCTATCCCCGGGGCAACGCCCCGCTTCCAGGCAGAGGATCCTTGCCTTCTCATTTCCTTCTATCATGATTGATAGTCCACCATACTTGTCTAGTCCACTATTGGTCGACTATTTAGTCCACTATTTAGTCTAGTCCACCATTCTAGGACGTTCTGAAGTTTTTCCTCATGAAGGTTTCCTAGGCCCAAAATGCGCCTGTTATGGTCTCCACTGCCGCTCTTCATCTCAGACATAAGTTATTTAGTCTCCCGAACCAGGTACTATCTGGCAGCAGAATATCAGACCACGAAGAGTTGGTACTATGTGTAAGCTATCTAAGCGATCGCTCCACCCAGTTTTGTCGTTTTTAAGGACTGATTGGTTCTTATCGTAGTAATAGTAAAAAATATTATTCTTCGCACGCTCTGTTCCTATCGAAAGTACGCTGCATAAACAAACAGACTTCAAACATACAATAGCTCTCCCCTTTGCGCCGTTAAAAAGAAATACTTTTGACATAAAATATATTATTCACGTTACAAAGATCTCGTCGTCTTCATAAATATTGAAATATAGTAGGTATCATAATACCATTTAAGTCTCGCAAAATTAAGGTGAATAAATTTGTTGTACGAGTTCGCTTTCTTCGCAAATTAATGTTTAAAAGACTAAGTAAGTGGGCAGTAAATACACAATTGGACATAAAGCTTATTTTTGTGGAGGCAGTACACCGGGCAAGAGGGCGAGCGCTTAAAGCGCTCCAGCCAGAAAGGGGAGGGCAGGGGAGCGACGAGCTCAAGGGCACCTCAGAGTGGCACAGCCTCGGCATGGGCTGTCGCTTAGAGAGGGCTGATTCTACCACCGGTTCACAACGGGCCCCCACTTGAGGAGCCGGCAAGAAACTCAGTGGGGTGATGCTCGTCGTTGAGGTCGCATACGTACGACCCTTCGGCCTCGTCGGCGACACCGGTTTCTGTTTGATAGTGTAGAATACGGTTGTCGGGGAGGGGCAGGCTCAATGTCCAATAGGGCCGACATTGGGTCTGGGGCACAGAATACATTCTGGGGGATCTAACAATACGTGCCGTGGACGGCGGCGTGAGTCTGAAGGACTATAGAATAAAGCTAAGCGACATTTGCTAAAGATGTAGTATAATGTTATCTCTGGTACGGTTGACGGAGCTTGTCATTACCTAGAATAAATTGAATGGACTAACACTCATTGTTTTACTTCATGTACGCCTACCGAGCCTGTTAGATGCAGAGCCAGGTTCAGCTGCTGCAACGGAGTGTAACGCCTGGAACCGCGGGATGACGGATATGTAAATGAATGTAAGATGTTTATTTGCCCACGGCTGTACGTACACTAACTATTAAATTACTATAAAAATACTTATATGTTAAGTGCAACTTGTCGCGTCGTGCTGATGTTGTCGACCTGATTGTAGGTCAACGATGTACTTCGTACAGAGCCCTTCACACCGGAACACGGAAATGCTTGCATACCTTCTAGTGTGCTTTGTAGCAGTATCTAGTCAGCCCATGAACAATTCCAGTTGTCAACCGAGACATAAGCTGTGAAGCCTCTGAGCCCAGTAACCCCCTCTGATTTGGCTTTAAAAGTAACAGTTTATGCCTTGTATTGCAAATGGCAGCATTTTACTGTATTGAAGTTCACATTGTTCAGTTACTAAGACTTTTCACCGGTTCTCGGAACTCTGAACGCATTCGGTATAAAGAAGTGTATCCACTTATCCAACGTTGTGTACAAATACGAAGACGTGTGGTTTCTTTGCGCGTGCGCATCCGACATTGTTCACATATTAGCTACATCCTGTATTGGTTTTATTGACGAATATACTCATTCTCCGTAATTTATGGGTCAGTTAGACTATTAAAGAATATCATGAATTCCATGTTGTATATCAAAATACATTATAAATTGAACTAAAAGGGGCGATTCAAAAGCATTTGTTTAAAAAGTAATTTATCTTGGATCTTCCGAAAACCGGTTTAAGGTTATCTTCCGTGAAGTTTGGAGCCGTTGGGTGTTGAGGTGTGCGCCCAGACGTCCCTTGAGTTCGGCGGCGACACCGAGGAGGAGGACGGCGGCGGGATGGCGACCCTTGTCCCCGTGAGCACCTTGACAAGTTCCCGGGGGACGCCTCTCGGCGGCAGTTTTTTTTTTTTTTTTTTTTTTTTTATACAACCAAGGTGGCAAGCAAGCGTGCGGCCCGCCTGATGGTAAGCAGTCACCGCAGCCTATAGACGCTAGCAATACTAGAAGAATCACTAGCGCGTTGCCGACCCTTAAGACATTAGATATTAAGTCTTTGTGTCCAGTAATTTCACCAGCTACAGTGCCCTTCACGCCGGAACACAGCAATGCTTACACACTGCTGCTTGGCGGCAGAATATCTGACACTGCGGTGGTACCTACCTGGACGGTTCCTTGCACAAGGAACCTACCACCTAGTAAAGTTTCAAAGGCACTGATGTGTTGGTGCAGATCCCACCGAAAAGCCCAGGTTCAGTCCTACTCTCATATGCCGATGCGACAGCCGCGGGGGTTTAGTGGATAAGAATCTCACATAACCCGGTTGATTTGCTGGGGTTTCTGTCAAAGAATCACCATGATTCTTAAATATTATAGACACTTAAATATGCTAAGTCAGGGAGTCATACTGATTCTTACAGGTGCTGGTGGTGGATACAATTTATGATGAGATAAATAACTTTGATTCACTTCTAAAATCTCTTAAATAAACGTACGTATGTAGCTCGGAGTCACCAGCGTGGGTACTTGATAGAGGTTAAAGCCCATACCCCAAACGTCCACAAGTTAACCACTTCAGCTATCCTTACTGCATTAACATTAAGAGTTGAAATAATAATAATACCAGTCCTTATGTTTGTCCCACTACTGGGCACGGGCCTCCTCTCAAGACGAAGGGACTTAGGCCATAGTCCACCACGCTGACTAAGGGCGGGTTGGCGGACTTCACACGTCATTTCCAAAGCTAGTTAGACTAGGTCTCCTCACGATCCTTCGGAGTCGCTGGACGTTCGGGGTGTGGGCCCTTTGAACGTCCATTGAGTACGGCGGCGACTCCGAGGAGGACGGCGGCGGGGTTGCGACCCCCGTCCCCGTGAGTACCGTGTCAGGTTCCCGGGGGGCTACAATGCGCCCCCCGGCGGCGGGCTCAAAGGCAAGGCACTGAGGGGCCCCTGGTGCAGATCCCACCGGAGAGCCCTGGGGTCCCCCCTCTCATGTGCCGATGCGACAGCCGCGGGGGTTTTAGTGGGTAAGAATCCCACATACCCCGGTCGAGCCCCACAGCTCCCGGGGATCTTTCAAAGATTTACCCCGCGTCAAAAAAAAAAAAAAAAAGTTTCTTCACGATCCTTCGGAGTCGCTGGACGTTCGGGGTGTGGGCCCTTTGAATGTCCATTGAGTACGGCGGCGACTCCGAGGAGGACGGCGGCGGGGTTGCGACCCCCGTCCCTGTGAGCACCGTGACTGGTTCCCGGGGGGCTACAATGCGACCCCCGGCGACGGGCTCAAAGGCAAGGCAAGGTCCCTGGTACAGATCCCACCGGAGAGACCTGGGAAAACCGCGGCTGTCGCATCGGCACATGCCCCTCTCATGTGCCGCGGTTTTTCCAAGGCAAGCGCTCGCCCACAATTGTTACTGATTAAGAGTTGAACGCAACGTTGAAAATTTACAGATTCATGTTCAATATATAACGTAACTTAGTAAGACAAAAAAAGAGAATCTTTTATCGCAATTTGTCGGTTTTTATGAGGTCTTTATGTGGCGGAATTTTATGATATATCAAATGATTGTCCTCGTTTCAGTTTACAAGGATTACGATATGAAGGTATCTGTGATTTATATTACACACTAGCTGACCCGCGCAGAGCTTCGGCCGTGCTTTTTCCGACACTTCCAATTATATAGTTATATTTCAACCAATTTACACAACACCTTGACATACTTACTTTTATACCTTACTTACTTACTTTTTGAGTTTATCACAGACAGACGCGGCGGAGGACTTTTTCTTATGTGATAATTAAGATTGATTTTATTAGGTAGGTACCATCGCAGTGTCAGATATTCTGCCGCCAAGCAGCAGTGTGTAAACATTGCTGTGTTCCCGTGTGAAGGGCACTGTAGCTGGTGAAATACTTTGCTAAACGACTGCCGTCTTGATGACAACAACAGGGACCAATTTTTACGTGTCCTCCAAAGCACAGAGACGCTCTGGATAAATGCCAATAAACGGTCACCCATCTATTGATTGACCTTTCCTGACGTTGCTTAACCAACCCATCGATTAACAAACAGTGATTACAACTGGCTACAATCGACATTAAAACCAATAATTAAACTCAAATAGGTCCCTTAATTTTAGCATCGTCCGTTGTGCCTTTCAGATGGGCTTCCATGCTGTGGGCTACGTTCCGATGTCAAGGCGTCAAGGGCACTATAACTAGTGAAATTATTGGACACAAGAGACTTTATAATAAGGCAGGCAAGCAGTATAGTGCAATGCAGCTGTCTATAGGCTGGCATGTCGCTTACCATCAGGCGAACGTCTGGCTTGCACTGGCTGCTGCTCGAGTCAACTCGTGCGCGGGTGCTGCTTGGGGGGAATGGTCCGACTACTATCCCTTTGGCCTTTCAGTTTGTTGTATTTTCGTCGTATTTTTTATCTTTCGAACGGCAGGACACACTGCCGCTGATGCTGATCAAATTCTAACTAGACAAACCATAAGAGAAAAAATGACAAGCCCGCTGAGATTCTTGCCGGATCTTCTCAATTGAGGCCGCATTGTGATCCGGTGGTAGCTTTTAAAAAAACATTGACCGTTTTTTTTCTACGACACTGTGGCCGAGCAGTCGAAACGGACACCTGCTCGGCCACAGTGTCGTAGAATAAAAACGACTACGTCAATATTTCGTAGAAATTTGCTAAACACTAACGATGAAGGTCGCTAATTCGCAGACCCAATATTCAGAGAGTCATGAAGGCATAACCGTGGCCGCGCAGTCGACCGATGGAGAACTGCGCGGCCATGCAGCTTTCATAAACGGGGCTCAGTAGAGGTCTCATTCTTTTTGCTAATCGCTGATACGATTTCGAAGAAAATGCAGAAAGTATAAAAACCCCCAAATGTATGGACTTTACGACCTACGGGACTTAATGCCATGGCCGCGCGGTCGACCAATGGAGAACCGCGCGGCCACGCAGTCCTCTTAAACGGTGCTTAGTAGAGGTCTCATTCTTTTTGCTAATTATTGATACGATTTCGAAGAAAATGCTGAAAGTATAAAAAACCCCAAATGTTTCAACTTTACGACCTACGATACTTAAATGCCCGTGAAAGAACTGGATGATCTAATGGACATGCCCTGTGATAAGATAAATCCAGTGTTCATGTTTAATAAGAGGTACCGAGTACACATACCACCAAGGGATGAGTGGACGTGGGGACTCAAACCGGTTGGTGGAACGCACCTCATATGGTACACTGACGGCTCTAAAATGGAGTCAGGTACTGGGGCAGGAATTTATTCCAAGGACTGCAGTGTCAGTCAGAGCATGGGGCATTATGCATCGGTTTTTTAAGCGGAGACCTATGCCATAATTGCCAGCATTAAAGAAATGCAAAGGAGAAATGTTAAAGGTTTTACATTTACATTCTCAGTGACAGTCAGGCAGCTCTGAAGGCTCTAAACTCCTTCCGAATTGACTCTAAACTGGGTAAAGAAGGTGTTACAGGTTTGAATGACCTGGGAAGACACAACAACGTCAGCCTCATCTGGGTGGGACACGAAGGTGTCGAGGGTAATGAGAAGGCGGACAGACTAGCAAGGGCCGGCTCACAAAGACAGTTGGTGGGTCCTGAACCATTTGTGGGGATTCCGTATGGAACGTACCACCAAGCATTATATGCGCATGCTAGGAATGAACACTTAAAGGAATGGAGGGAAGCGTCAGGCCTAAACCACTCCAAAACTTTCTCTAGCACAAGGGTGGACTGTGGGGTTAAATTATTGAAACTTAACAGATCACAGATAAGGCACCTGATAGGTGCACTCACGGGACATTTTGGTACCAATGAGCACCTTCACAGAATGAGGCTAAGTACTACTGATACTTGTAGATTTTGTAAAGGTGAAAAAGAGTCAATGCGACACATTTTGTGTGGCTGCGACGCTCTTGCGAGACGTAGGTTGAGTCATCTGGGAGTAGCTTATCCTACACCAGATGATTATGCACAGCTCCAAGCTGGTGCAATCGTTGCGTACCTGAGGGAACTCTTCGACACGCCAGAAACAGAGTAAGGGCTAGGGCATGCAAATGGATACAACTGGGTCGATGTGCGTTCCGGTGGTTACCGGGCCCAGTTTATAGCCACCATTAGAATAGAATAGAATAAATGCCATGGCAGCGCGGTCGACCAATGGAGAACCGCGCGGCCACGCAGCTCTCATAAACGGGGCTCAGTAGAGGTCTCATTCTTTTTGCTCAAACTCAAACTCAAAAATAGTTTATTTCAAATAGGCTTAACTAGCACTTTTGAAAGGTCATGTATTTTATTTTTTTTAAAAGCTACCACCGGATCACAACACGGCCTCAACTGAGAAGATCCGGCAAGAAACTCAGCGGGCTTGTCATTTTATCACTTTTTTTTTAAACAGTGTGTCATGTTACAATTAGATCAGAGCGACAGTGTGTCGCTGCTAATCGCTGATACGATTTCGAAGAAAATGCAGAAAGTTTCCTTAAATGTTTCAACTTTACGACCTACGGGACTTAAATTGGTCGACCGCGCGGGCATGGCATTTAAGTCCCGTAGGTCGTGGAGTATTTTTCAAGCCTATCTATCTTCTTCTTCTATACTATAATAAAACTCAAACAGCACTTTTTCTGTACATTGTATATTTTTCCAAAATTTCTATGTGGGGATACTATACTATCGACATAGAGGCCAAAACAATTTTTTTTGGAATTATTGTCTGTCTGTCTGTCTGTCTGTCTGTCTGTCTGTCTGTCTGTCTGTCTGTCTGTCTGTCTGTCTGTCGTTCTGTTTGTCCAGGTATCATTTGAAAACCCGTGGATGGATTTTGATAGGACTTTCACTGATGTGTTGTGTAGAAGTAGGGGTATAAATTGCTATATAAATCATCACGCTATGTTCCATAGGGGCTAAGCAGTGAAACATTACTTGCACATATTACCACGTAATTTCCTTTGTATGTGAATAGGGTAATTATAAACTGATCAGGTAATCATTAAGATATCTATTATTACGCTATATACAATAGGGACTGAGCAGAGTTGAGCAGACATGAAATTTTAATGATACTCCCCAAGACCAGGTAGTGTGTAGGTATTGTATTACAGTCGCAACAATAAAAGCAAGATGCGAAAAACTTAGAACTTTCATTATCGAATATGATTAGACAGTAATTTACGATGTAAGCGTGATTTACATTATGAACAGCGCCATCTAACGGTGAAATTGAACATACTATCACTATAGAACTTTAGTCTATAAATATAAAAGAAAGTCGTGTTAGTTACGCTATTTATAAATCAAGAATGGCTGAACCGATTTGGCTGAAAATTGGTGGGGAGGTAGCTTAGAACCAGGAAACGGACATAGGATACTTTTTATCCCGGTAGGTTAAGGTTAAGCAACGTTAGGTAAGGTCATTAAATAGATGGGTGAACCGATTTGTATGATTTTTTTTGTGCATATCGGGTAGGTCTGAGAATAGGTCAAAAATTCAAAAATTCAAAATTCAAAAATTTTTATTTCAAATAGGCTTAACGCTAGCACTTTTGAACGGTCATTTTTTTTTAAAAGCTACCACCGGATCACAACGCGGCCTCAACTGAGAAGATCCGGCAAGAAACTCAGCGGGCTTGTCATTTTTTCACATTTTTTTTTAAAACAAAGTTTGTCTTTTTACAATTAGATCAGCACCAGCGACAGTGTGTCCTGCCGTTCAAAATATCAAATAAAATAAAAAATACGACGAAAATACAACAAACTAAAATGCCAAAGGGATAGTAGTCGGACCAGTCCCCCCAAGCAGCACCCGCGCACGAGTTGACTCGAGCAGCAGCCATCACTCCCCTCAACCATATTGGAGGGAAGGGGGTGACCCGCCACACGAAGCCGCCACAAGCAAAGACTTTTCGATGGCGAGCATGACCGATCCAAAATCACAGTGGCACACGTTAAACATTTACCTTCTGCTGTTAAGCAGTGCCTCGTCAGGCAAGACACAAAGCACTTTAACATATTACCAACTTTTGTCACAAGTCGTCTAAGTTAGATACATACCAAGAATAATTTACAAGCTCAAGTGAATTGCCTTCAGAACGTAAATAAAGTAATAATCAATTTTGCTGCTAGACTACAAAAGAAAAAAAAATAAAATAAAAAAGGATAAAAGGACAGCGGCCGGACCAGTCCCCCCAAGCAGGGTCATAAAGTATATTTCATACCGCTAGGTTTAGGTTAAGCAACATAAGGCCAGGTCATTAAATTGATAGGTGAACTGATTTGTATGAAATTTTGTGTGCATTTCGGGTAGGTCTGAGAATAGGTCGTAAAGTATATTTCATGCCGCTAGGTTAAGGTTAAGCAACATAAGGCAAGGTCTTTAAATAGATGGGTGAATCGATATGTATGAAATTTGCGGGTAGGTCTTAGAATAGGTTATAAAGTATATTTTATGCCGCTGATACCATGATTGACGAGGATATATAGAACGAGAGGAGGGTGCATGAGAGGGAGAGGGGCGGGTGATGGAGTGAGTGATCGGAGGAGTTAGGTGGAGCAAGTTGGGAGAAGAGAGAGGAGGGAGAGGGTTCAGAGAGGACAACGGGGAGAGGAAGAGGGGAAGTGTGACGGGGACAGAAGCGGGAGGGGAGAGGAAGAGCATAGAATTAGATTTTTCTTATAAGAGAGAGAGAGATGGAGAGAGATAAATCAAGGGAGTAGGGAGAAAAGGGGAGCGAAATGTAATTAAAGCGCCGGTGGAACGCGGATCAGCTAGTTTGAAATAAATAATTTGAATTTGACTGGGTTAAATTTAAAGAAAAGGACGTATCCACTTCGGTCTACCCTGGCCCCTATACGATTATCACTATGTTCTTTCAGCGTTCTCTGTGAGTGAGAACGTATTTCCAATCATCGAAAAACATTATAGATTACATTAAGTCTATTGGCAAAGTAAAACAATTGAGGTCTACACCTGTGTCCCTTCAAGGAGTCGAGTTGATTGAATGAAAACACGGCAAATCTATTAAGTGACGGCGTAAGACAGTAACGCTGACCCTTCATAAAGACAGACTACACTTGACCGGGTTACAATTAAATAACTTGCTTCTATGGTGATTGAGAGGCATGATGCTTTTTATCCGACTTGACCAAAAATGGAGGAGGTTCTCAATTCGTCTGTATATATTATATATAATTTTTTTTTCTATGTATGTTCGCGCATGACTCTGGCAATTATGTACCGATTTGAAAAAATGTTTCTTCCATTCATTCTTCAATCCATTATTATTAATTAGGTCCCATAAAATTATTTCAGTGTTATTGAAGTCGGTTCAATTAAAAAAATATATTTTATTAGATTATTAGACGTCTAGTTGGTTTATATCCGACTGCCTTAAAAGGGGAGTTGTGTTTCTAGAATGTTATAGTTTTCATAACATAAGTGAGTGAGTTTATAAAGATCTATTGATTGGTAAGTTGTATCTTCTTTTTGCCAAATTATTAGTAGGTACTACATTAACTAGATCTGCTTGAATTGTGTTCTTCATAGTGTTTACTGTCTCGTATAGTCTTTTGCTAAGTAATGTGTCAGAAGTGCTAAGTAAATGTTTAATATCAACTACTTAAATATGAGAGTATAATATTGTTTGTTTATCGATTCAGTCACTGTACCACACTAATATCACAATACATAATTATGTTCTTTCAGCTTTTAGCTAAGTAAAGCCGCGTTCGTACTATGTCGTAACGGTTAATTTATGGACGCATATATTTATTATATAAAGGTACTTGATTTAGTTTGACGTCTCAAAAAATCTTTAAAAATAAAAATTGAACCGACTTCAATATCACTGAAAAGTATAAAATAATTTAAATATTATAGAAGTTGGTTTTAACGTACCTGCTGTGTATAATTGGCACCAACTTCAATAAAATTTAAATTATTTTATACTTTTCAGTGATATTGAAGTCGGTTCATTTTTTTTTTTTAAGATTTTATTTTATACTTTTTAGTGATATTTTCATAAATAATGATTGACCCATCGAAGACGGTAAAATGATCTAGGTAGGTTATGATAACATTATCGTCTACATAGTTTTACATAATTCATGTTTCATCAGAAAAAAATATCCGGGCATAATGAAATTTGCATGGAATCATCATAGTAGTTTACTCTCTCGAATAAAAAAAGAATCATCGAAATCGGTTTATATTTGTCAGAGTAATGTAATGGAGAACATCAGTTTTATGATTTTTACCAGATAAATTCCCCCACATCGTTCATGGTCCTCCAGTAAGTTCTTAGCCGGTTGTGATAAAATTCATACAGATTCATTACAGTGGTTCAATCTTTCGAATAAAAAAAGAATCATTGAAATTGGTAAGTATTTGCCAGAGTTATGACCATTTTGGTCCGTAAAAAGCGACATAAAGTCATCTATATAGGCATTCCTGCAGTTCTCCTGCGCAGTCACCATTCTTGTTTTTCCAGGAACTACTTATTCGTAAGCAATATTTTTTTTATGGGACCCAATTAACGGATTAAAGATTTTTTCAAATCGGTTCATAATTGCCAGAGTTATGCGCGAACATACATAGAAAAAAAATATATATATACAGACGAATTGAGAACCTCCTCCTTTTTTGAAGTCGGTTAAAAATAGAGACCAAAACACTTAGATATGTATGTATAAGTACAAGTATTGTAGAATGCTTATTTTCAAGTAGAAAATCAAAAAGCATATTATCATGTACACGACAATAGGTACTCTAACCGTTAGCTGTATTAATCGTGAAATGTCGATGTCGAACCCACCACAAGTTAATAGTATCAATATAAAAAGAGGAAACTTTAAATATTTCACCTGTCTCTTGGAGGAAGGACTAAAGAAACCGGCCTACGATTTGTATAAGGCGACCATAGACAAACGCGTACTCTATGCCAAAATATGAATCAAAAGTAAGCGCGTGTCGTTAATACGAATATTTTTTTCAAATTACTGCAAATGCTTTGAACCTTACTTTGTAGTGTTTGTTATATTTTTTTTTAATAAGTATTATTTATCCTAGCTGAGCCGCGCAGCTTTGCCCGCCCAATTTTCAGTTTCTGGACATTTTACTTATAATATGTTCTCCTCCTCTTTCTCTCTCTTTCTATCCCTGTCCCCTCAGCACGTGCCTTTGACATGGGACTCTTTATGAGGGTAACCTTCAATTGTTACACACTAAAACTCGCGTCTGTCGCATCTCGCACATGAGAGCGGGGATCTAGTCTCTTCGGTGGGATCTGCACCAGGTACCATTGTACGCGCATTGTAGCTCCCGGGAACCTGTCACGCGATACTCACGGGGACGGGAGTCACAACCCCGCCGCCGTCCTCTTCGGAGTCTTCGGGATCGCAGTATAGGTGGTAGGTAATCCAATAGAGAGACGCTGCTGCCAGTCTTCTTGTTTTCCCTTAGTCGCCTCTTACGGACACGGGAAGAGATGGGAGGGTGCTATTCTTACCCGGCCACCCCTCATGTACCTACCTATAAGTTAAATAACCCCCCTAATCTAAAGTATAATGGCGGTATTTTCCAAAGAAAGAAAATCAACGATATTTATTTTTGTAAGTATAAATAATTATAATGAAAACTCTTCAGTTGTTTCATGATCAATCGGTAGATGTTATACCTACTGTATGTTAACCATTGTTTTCGTTCCATTCGATCGACATCGGCCTAACAAAATAAAAAGAGACGATGCGTATACTTTATAAGGTCACTGATCCTGTTTTAGACAAACCATAGTAGTCTCTTGGAGTAATAGTGCTGGCCCATCATTTATTGCTGTGAAATTAGTTCAGAATTAGTAATTCCAATCAGGTTAGAATAGTAAGTTTAATTATAATAATCTTAGAACTTTATTGAGAGTTTCGTAGATATACAGCAAATTTTGCCAACTGTCATAATTGTGACAGTTAATTATTTCGACATAGTCCCAATTTCGATAAACAATAGTTTGACTTCTTATTGCTTCGACAGAACATACGAGTATTATATCCGACTAGCGTTAGTCCGACACAACATACTTCGACTGAAACCTTCTTCGACATTATGTACTTAAAGTTGTCTTTTACTTACGCGAATATTATACATTGAAATCAAACTATTTTCACGGCTTTTGTAGGAGAGCCCACAGTCACAATCGAGTTTAAAAAATCCTGCATCTTGTAGAGGTATGGCACTTGACAGGTGGTAAAAACTGACTAATCTTCCTTGGTGGCTTAAAATAAGGTTTGATTGAAACTCGCTTTAAGTACATCTTAAAGCGAGTCAGCGAGCCAATCTTGTCTGTAACCCCTCTAACATATGGTAGAACCATGGTAGAACAGCAGGCTGACGCTCGACAGTGGCTGGCTTGACACGTTCACTATGACGGCGGCGCGGGACTCCGAGCTTGTTGTCATGCAGTACTTGCTTGACATATTATAGCTCAGCACTCAGATGGTCATCATCGCAGATTCCGCGTGCTCTCTGAAACAAAGATTTTCCCACGGGAAACGTCGGGATAGTAAAAACTAAAATAAAACGCGATAAAATCCGTAAAAGTAGTTTGATTTCAACACTATGTACTTGTTAGGCGGATCTCTATTTCGACGAAACCAACCTTCGACATAATTCGTGTTTTTTTGTTCTTTGTCGCCGATAAGATGATATGTAATCTAACATGAATGGTAGGTACGTAACCTAAATGAGCGATGTCGCTTCGCTCGCTCCCGCGTGCTGCGTGCGTGATGGTTATTGTACCATTTCAGAGCAGTATTATATCCCGGGTTATTGTGGGATTTTTACCCACGATATCCCCGGTGGCTTTTATTTACGCTGTAGACAGACACTAGCGAGGTCCGAACGGATTGCCCAGAGAGTCTCGGATGCTGAACGCTTGCTGCACGCACGCTCCCAAGGGGTCAGATTTGCGTGCTCCACCCTATGTGTACAAGGGACCTACTTAGTAGATATTATGCTGCTCGAGTCAACTCGTGCGCGGGTACTGCTTGGGAGGACTGGTCCGACTATTATCACTTTGGCCTTTTAGTTTGTTGTCGTATTTTTTTTTATTTTCTCTCATGTTTTATCTTTCGAACGGTAGGACACACTATCGCTGATGTTGATCCAATTGTAACAAGACAAACGATGTTTAAAAATGTGAAAAAAATGACAAGCCCGCCGAGTTTCTTGCCGGATCTTCTCAGTTGAGGTCGCTTTCTGATCCGGTGGTAGCTTTTAAAACAATTGACCAGAAGTTCTAGCTAAGCCTATTTGAAATAAATATTTTTGACTTTTAAACAATACCTGTATTCGTTCTCTCGGTACTAAAAATAGACGATACAAATGCGACAGCGGTTTAGCACCGGTCTTGAAGTTCAATATAACGTCCCGTCCGCTGTCAATAAGTTTCATTGTGCACATTGAGACGGGCTTAGTGCATAAAGGAACTTTGCAATAAGCTAGCTTCGTGCTCAGTTTGACCCCTTTTTTATACATATACTGTGAGAAGCTTGTGAATTGTTTTCTTTTTCATCACCTGGGACATTAGTTATTAAGTCTATGGAGCTCGGCAATAGCTTGTATGAGTTGACAAACTGCTTCGTTTTTATCAAGGGCTTAAATTTATTCATTAAAAGATCTTGGATATCCTGTGGCAGTTTGTTATAGTAACGTAATACTTTGGCCCATAAACGATTTGCCTTTTCTGTGGAGCAGCGTTATATGAACGTGAAAGGCTAATATTCGCAGTGATATCCGATTGGGCAAAGCATATAATTTAGTGGTTTAAAATGATATGACTCCACATTCGGTTTCAAAATTCGTGGTTGGGAACGTTCTGACTTATTTATAATGACGTCACCCTCGTACTATACACGTTATGTTTTATGTCCCATGACATATGTTATAGTCTACTTGTATCACACATTCCCATGGTAATTTTATGTGTTCGTTACAGATTTCAGCATCATTTGAGCAAGTTGCGGTATGGTGAGTATCGAATTATATATATTATTCAATGTGTCGGAGTAAGGTCACAGTTACTCCTTTAATGGCTTTGAGTGCTTGATTACGATCTTATCTGAATGTAAGGGATGATAGAGCTGAGGTTGCAAGAGTGCTGGCTTTGATATTGGTAATAAAGGGCTGTTTTCCGCGACTCCATGACAAAGCACGTATTTAGTGTACTGGTGGGAATGAATTTATTCGATCCACCTTAGTTTATCGAGAAAGGCCAGTAAACACTTAATGCCGTTGATAATGTCTTAGAGATTACTTGGGTTATCGAAGTACCTACTTAGCTCTGAATGCGGCGACCTCTAGGGTAATTTCCCCAGCTACCGACAGCTTAATGCCCGTCGCATCGGAATACAGCAATGTTTACACACTGCTGCTTGGCGGCAGAATACCTGACACTGCGGTGGTAACTGGCCAAGTCTTTCACTACTATCCTAGCAAAAATATCCAAATTCAAAATTTCTTTATTATGCCTATTCATTTGCTTTATCGTGCCTCACGGAGGCTCTGACATAGTATTATATTTTTTGCAACTACCGACAGATTAAAACACGGCCTTCACTTAAAACTCTACTGAGAAGATCCGGCAAGAAACTAGTCGTCTACTGATTCTACTGGTGTTGTTAGCGTCGACACTTTGTTTTAGAAATTCAAGTTCTGTTCCGATGGCGACTGTCCACTGTGGGCGCTGGCGGCCTTGCACGCGCTCGGCAGCCTCCCAGCACCGCTCTTCAGGAACCTGCTGCAGCACGTCATGGAAGAGCAACCTGTACGTACATATATTGGTTATTTATCCCCCACTGCCCCAGAAGGAGGGACGGATGTTTTAACACAGCGATATATTTTCAGTAGATAGGTCCCTGGTACCAAAGTAATGTTTTTTTGCCTATGTGGGTAACCTGCTATCAGAGTTTTTTATGGGACTAATCCCACCACCGTGTGTGTGCGTGCGTGTGCGTGTGTGTGTGTGTGTCCGTGTCCTCCGAACACAGTGACGCTTATTTCATATGCCACTAAACGGTCACCCATTATGAACTGACCTTGCCTAACGGTGCTTAACGTTGCTGACCAACGTCAAACAGTCATTCAACTGACTATCCACACACATCCACCTTTTTTTTTGACGCGGGGGTATTCTTCGAAGGTTCGCCGGGAGCTGTGGGGCTTGACCAGGGTATGTGGGACCCACTAAAACCCCCGCTGGCGCGCTGGCTGTCGCATCGGCACATGAGACGGGACCCAGGTCTCTTCGGTGGGATCTGCACCAGGGGTCCCTCAGTATCTTGCCTTTGAGCCCGCCGCCGCGGGGCGCATTGTTGCCCCCCGGAACCAGACACGGTGCTCACGGGGACGGGGGTCGCAACCCCGCCGCCGTCCTCCTCGGAGTCGCCGCCGTACTCAATGGACGTTCCAAGGGCCCACACCCCGAACACACACACATCCAGCGACTCCGAAGACACACAGCCACCTATTACCAAAATAGGCATAGTCTGCACTATGGCAACCACTCATTGGTATGCCTACCTACATTTATATAAGTCACCTTTTCCCCACCCTGTACCATTTGGATAAAAAGCCTGAGCTCTTTGGAATCTGCACCAGGTGCTTCTCCGTGGCTTGTCTTTGAGCCTGCCGCCGGAGGACGCATTGTCCTCCCCCGGGAACCTGTTATGGTGCTCACGAGGACGGGGGTAACCACCCCACCGTCGTCCTCCTCGGAGTGACCGCCTACTCAATAGGCGTCTAGAAAGTGCGATGTCCTATCCTTTCACTCAAACCGAGGTGTTTTTTATAATGTCCATTTGTCTTTTTATACGTGGGTGTACATCTTTCTCTTTGTCTACTGATTTAAGTTGGTAACTGGTTTATTTTCAATTACTGTAACGTAATTTATACATTACCTGTCCTGTTCAATTCAGCGTTAACACTAGTGTTGCCAGACAACCTGATTTCTTCGGGACGTCCCGGTTTCCAGGGGTCAATGATCATTAATCCAGTTCTCGAATCGAATCGAATCTTTAAATTATAATGAACGATAACTAACGTAAATGAGCGACTTAGCTCTCAGAATCTGCAAGTTGAAGTGGCGATGCCACATCGCTCGAACTACCGTTAACCAATGGGGAAGAAAGGTTCTCGAGTGGCGACCACGAGCCAGAAGACGCAGTGTAGGCAGGCCTCCCATTAGGAGTACAGATGACACTGTGCGCGTCGCAGGTAACCGGTGGATGCAAACAGCCAATTGTCGTTCATTTTGGCTTTCGAAGGGAGGCCTATGTTCAGCAGCGGACGTTTGCGGCTTGCTTCCAAGCCGCGCTGGTCTTCCGTTGGAATCCGTTCGCAATCCCATAGACCCTATACCATGCACACACAAAAAAATATAAAATAACAAACAAACAGGCACTTCACTCGCACAGTGATCTAAAATTAAAAATTGGTGCTAAGTGCTAACCAACCAACACAACCTATGTACTAGTACTATACATAATTATGCAAGCTATACCAATACAATATGAGCCATGTCATAAAGGCGCAATTGTTATGTATGTTCCCGATTTGGATAGATACTTATGGGACGACTTTTTACAGCTTACTTTGTCGATTGAAATAAAAATACTTTTACAGAATATATCGCACTTTGCAGAACCCATAGTCACGGGCTCATGGGAGGACCTCCCGTGACCATTAGTGCTGCATAGCATTTGAAACGTAAAAGTAGTTTTACTGCAATGTGTAGTATTCGCGTAAATAAAAGACAACATTATGATACTCCCAATTTTTGATAAACATTATATGGCCACACTACTTAAGACCCCAGTATATCTAGGATCGGAAAATGTCAAAGGAATATAACCTGAATAAATGTAATAAATAATGGCAACACATTGTCTGAATAAACAGCGCACAGTCCTACGTTCGATACCAGTCACGTACTGTGATCATCACGTACAATAAATTGAATTTTAATATTTTTATATTGTAACGCGTAGTATATTTCTAGCAGCCTGCCGTGGCTAATCCCGGCTTTTTTCTAAGTGGGTTCTAAGCCAAGAATATAAGAATTATTCATATAAATAAGAAATACATATTGTTTATTATACCTATGCAAAAATCTTTCTCCTATCTCCTCCTCCATCCCCCCCCCCCCCCCTTGATACGGGCATGCATATAATAGACCGGATTGGAAATTGCTTCACCAACAAGAGCGCAGCTCTTAAATCCAAGTGACTAGTAGTATTTAAGGACTAGAGTGTATGTAATCTTAAATACATACCTATATGTAAGTATATAAGTCTCTTGATGTGTTTCCTGTACAACATCACACTGTTACTCCCGGCCTTTGACAATTTGTTTACTTAGATGTAATGGTGCCAAACTGGCTTATTACCGTTCCTTTGTGCGAGCGAATAGTTATTATACTACATATGTTACCCATTTGTTGAATATTTAGCTTGGTGCTATTTTTGGAAGGCCTATCACTAACTACGCAAATAACAAAAATAGTGTGGGACAAATATTAAAAAGAATATTTTATAAATATTCAGATATGAATAGCACCCACCAATCTCTTTTCAGTGAGGCGACAAAGGGAAAACAAGAAGACGGGCGGCAGCGTCTTCCTATTGGATTACCTACCACCTGTACTGCGATCCCCAAGACGCCTGCTAAGCGTGGGGATTATTGCAACCCTCATCGATATAATATATAAACTAGACATGGTGTCACGGTTCAAAAAGTGGTAGCGAGAAATAGCGCCCTTGTGTCGCTATTTCTTTACAAGCCACATCCTGACAAATTTATTTTTGCCGATAGGAGTGACGCCTGTACTGTCTATATGAAACTGTCAAACTACAAGTCATTATCCTTACAAAATCGTTAGTTCACGTTTCCGCCACCAGCACAGATAAGTTTGCAACCTGCGCGACCACATTTTTAACCGACTTCAAAAAAGGAGGAGGTTCTCAATTCGTCTGTATATATATATATATATTTCTAGATGTCATTTTGTTCGTGAATGTTTATCTAGTTTATACAGGGTGTTACAAAATACCCCGTAAAAATTATACCCCAAAAAATTAAAAAAAACATTATTATTTTCACTGATGTGAAAACCCTATTTCAGTAAAATTAAAGAGTAAACTACGCAGAATGTGCCTACTTTTCTACCTAATTCGGGGAACGACAAAATTTTTAAATTGCTATCTTCATGGCCTACGCATAACTTCATAATCGTAATATTCCGAGTTAGAAAGCATCGTTATTTTGCAAAAAATGTTGGAAAAAAAGACTCGAAACAGTTGTAGGATATCGATTGGAAGATTTGAAATTGACAACATATTTTCTTTTTCCAACTTGTAATTTTTTGAAGCCAGTGCTTGAGTATAATGACACCCTTGTATTGAGGTAGCAAACATTTATGAAATCAAAAATAGAAAAACTATTAAAGTAGATAATTATTAGGTAAAATAGGTACGTAGGCCTTTCTCTTAAATAATCTGGTTCCGTGACATGACAGCTTACTAGGGTTGACAACATTTTTGGTTTTGATAATTAATTATATTTTTTACGGGGTATTTTGTTACACGTTGTATATTATATCGATGGCAACCCTTGCCTTCTAAGGGAAAAGAAAAAGACGGCCACAACTGAACAAGGAGGCCTTTGTTCAGTAGTGGACGTCTTTTGGCTGCTGATGATGATGTGTTCGCGCGATGTTGTCCAACAGTGGTAAATAGCAGCGCTCACGCACACATGGATTGGTGAGCTAAAGTGGCAATTTCTGCGTCATGCTAAATTCGTAAAGAACGCAGTGGCCAAAAAGCTCAAAAGCCTGTTTAGCGTTTTTAGGGTTCCATACCTAAAAGGTAAAAAAGGAACCCTTATGGTCTGACTTCGTCTGTCTGTCTGTCTGCCTGTCACACCTATATATTTCAGAAACCACTGTTGCTATCGATTTAAAACTTGCAATAGTTTTAAATCTTACTTACCCAACCTTATTGCAAATGAAAAAACATATTATTTCAATTATTTTTTTTATAATGGGGGTCAAAATGGGTCATCAAAATTTCAAAATGAGACTACTATATCGAGTGGAATATCATATGAAAGGGCTTCATTTGCACATCTCAAAACAGATTTTTATTTTGTCTTATGTTACTTACTTTTTGGCTGATAACCAAAAATGTCCAAAAAATATACCGTCCCTTCGTAATATACCCCCTTATCTCCGAAGTTTGTGGAGGGAAAAATTTGAAATAATTATGGGTAATATAAAATATGTCTATCTATTTTTTACAGGAAAAATATAATTATTTTTCTAAGTAGTACTGTTTTTAGTAGTTTTTAGTAATCCTAAAAAAAACCTCGACAAACAAACTTAATTTTGCTGTTTGTTTTTTTTATTTTATTTTTTTGCTTTCTGAGGTGTTACATGAAAAGTAAAATTACTTTAATGGTATGGTATGGAACCCTCGGTGCGTGAGACCGACTCGCACTTGACCGGTATTTTTTATTTTATTAAATAAAATACATTTGTCGAGCCAAGCCGTACAATGTTTCTTTTTTCTTAAATATTCTTACTCACTAAACACTAAATTATGTACATTTAGTTGTATTTATTAACTGGTGCAGAATTTTATGCTTACCCCACATATTGCTTGAAAAATAATAATTCTAAACGTGCTTAATGTTCTGAAAATGGTGATAGGGAACCCTACCAATCATGTAACTATAGGAGTACAAAATGTGCGAAACTGTTTTTAGGGTTCCGTACCCGAAGCCTCCACTATTACTAAGCCTCCGCTGTCCGTCCGTCTGTCAGCGGGCTGTATCTTATGAACCGTATTAGGTAGAGAGTTGAAATTTTTTACACAGATTTTACAAATTTTCTTTTTCTAGTGCCACTATAACGACAAATACAAATTTTATTGATAGTAATGAAAAATGATTTATAAAAAAAAATATACGGAACCCTTTATGTGAAGAAGAAGATGTGCGGGTCCGACTCGCACTTGGCCGGTTTTATTATTTATTTAACTTAATATAAACTTGACTAGCACGTTGGTCGAGTGGTTAGACACCCTGGCCGATACCCTATAGGTCGGGGGGTTCGATTCCGTGAAACAAAATATTAAAAAAAAATGTTTTGACGCGTGCAAATAATAATAATATTCTGGGACAATCCACACACGGTCATCCGATTCCAAACTAGGCAGAGCCAATACTATGGAAACGAGACAACTGTTACTAATAACTTATGTAATTTTGTTTTGTAAATACATACTTAAATAGATATAACACCCAGACACTTGGTAGGAATCGACCCCCAGGCTTATGTAGTTGTGGTGCCTTATTACCTTTCACATAGGTACCTACCTACAAAGATTAAAGACGTAGGTATCTATATCACAGATCTATATGTTAGTAGTTTAAGGTTTTTAAAAAATTAGGAGTGTATGTTTATTATTAACCTACCTACTGTATTTAATACTTACTCCTTTACATTTTTATTTTCAGGATGACGGCATAATGGAAATAATGAAAGACACCAATTTATGTAAGTTTATTTATTTACGTTTCTACTAGTATTAATAAATGAGATGAGATACATGTGAGTAGAATAAAGTTTAAAGTAAAATTGATGATGATGAGAAAAATAATATTATTATTTATTTATTTGTTTGTTTGTAAAGTTGTACCAAAAGGCTCATTTACACGTGTAGTCTGCCTTCTTAGGAGAATGACTTCGGCTTACCGGATGCGAGCGGTGCAATAGGCATGATGACTAATTTTGATAAAATTGTTTATAATGTACTTAAGTACGGGTGTACTATTGCCGAAAATAATCATATTTTTGTATTAAATTTACAATAAATAGCAATATTTTCAATTTTCAAAATAGAGTTTGAATTTCGTTCCAAAACGAAGGCAGATGCACAGCGCCATTTTGTGACGTCACTACGGTGTAAACAAACATGTGTCTGTAGATATAAAAGTGAGTCATTGTATGAAAGAAAAAGTTGAGATGACAGTTTGACAATTGTTTATTTACACCGGACTGACGTCATTCACTCAGTGTTTATTAGAAAATGGCGATTAGCTGTATTTAAGTAATTTATTTGCTTAACACGCTGGCTACACGGTTATAAACCACAGGCACTAACTTGATAAAGTGGCTATGATTCCAGGAAAAATATCGATATGTCGATATTTTATGTTTAGTAGTCTTGTGTACTACAAGAACGGTGAACGGTTAGGAACCGTTGCGCAGTGCTCACCGAATAGATTCGATTCCCTAATCATAATCGTACATCGGACACTTGTTCTTTTATATACTTTTAGACTTTCGCGTTCCATTGTTAAACTTTATTTTTATCCACACCTTGCACCAGCCGTGGTCACAAGCAGACTGCGTGGTCTGCTTGTGACCACGGCTGGTGCAACCCGGCCGAAACGTCAAGCCAAAATATAAGGTAAATCGCGTTAATTCCCGATAAAAATAAAGTTTACTTGTTCTTTTAGTTCAGCTTGAACGATGAACAAGCAACCGTACGAAGTACTACGTACGAAAGAGTCCGGTCCTCATCTTGCGGATGTTGTGTGTTGCCAGGGCCAAAGTTCGGTAGGGGTGGTAGCGGGGCATCTGCCGGAGATTCTTAGCACCCCCTGCTCGACCGTTACCCCGCCTGCTATCAAGGCGAAGAATAGAGGAGCCGCCGGGGACTGGGGCCCATTTGCAAGTCGTGTCTGTCATTGTGTGTTTAGGGGGGAGTTGCCATAATCGCCACGCAGGGGCAGGTGTCTTGGGGATCGCAGTATATATGAAGAGATGAATCTCAAACAAAAGACGCTGCTGCCCGTCTTCTTGATTTCCCTTAGTCGCCTCTTACGATACACCCAACGGGAAGAGATGGGGGGATGCAATTCTAACCCGGCACCCCACGGGTATTTTAAACTACATATGCAAAATTCCTGTGACCAGCCCCAAACCATGTGATGATAATGATGATCGTTGTGTGATGATGATCTTCATCACCAAGATATGAACGAAGTTGATGATTTGTGATGATGATTTATCTTTTCATGTGTACTTATGTATACATGAAAAATACACGATGTATTTATTTCAATTTGTAAATAAAATTCGTTTATTAATCGGTTGGTAAAAGTAAACAAAAAGACTAAACTAGTTTTGAGGTTGAAAAAACGACGGATGCATCGTCAACGATTGACAACGACGTCGACAGCTAAAAACATTCTGTTTACGATATAAACTAGTCGAAACTTTAGACTGTTTTATAAACTAGATTATCGTGGACGATATTACTAGTTTATCGTCGACGATAGACTTGTGTAGTACATGAGAGAACTATTCCTTTTCATTTTTAGTACAACACTCTTTTAGTACTTCGTCTTTCGGTATGTATTCGTAGTCTCTGGCTCTATGAACGAATAGGAATAGATGACCAGTTATTACAGATAATAACTGGTAAGCTATTCCTATTCGTTTTTAGTACATCATTCATTTGGATTAATTTAGTACTTCGTCTTCCGCTCGAGATTTATTCGTCTCTGGTTCTGCACGAACTGGTCCGATCAGTTACTCGTTGACACACTCAGAACGGGACTGAATGAGCGGGAATTATATCTACTAAAAGTACTAAAATAATAAATTTTTACATTTGAAAGATTATACTAGTACGTAGCGCTCCGTTCAATGTCCGAGCAAAATAATAAATAATAAATAAATCTTTATTCATTAACCAGAAAGATTACAAACTTCAAAACAAGGTTGGAATCGCCTTTTAAGTGTAACACCTGTGCCAGACGATTCCGCTCTCCCATAGCCATATGTATTTATACATTTCAATAAACCTAGCAGTAAATTGTGTGTTATTGTAAATATTAACATTAACAGACAAAAAATAAAGAAAAGGTAATTTTTTTTTTGTATTTTGTATCTGAATGTATGTTTGCCTATGTGTGTGTGTGTTTGTGTGTAGGTGTGTGTGTGCGTGTGTGACTGTGTGTGTAGTTGTGTGAGAGAGAGAGTGTTGATATTTCACTATCTATAGGTATAAATATAATCCAAAAACGTCTCATACGAATGATTCAAATTCATGATTTTTAATTTTTATTATAGGTACTTACTACAATATAAATTACGAAGATGATTGTAATAATGTTTCTGTATCTTCATATGTTAAAGATTTTAACCAATTAGTTATCCTTAATTTACAAGTACGAGTATCCATAGGATAGATGTTTAAGATTTTATTAACTTTATTATATAAGAGGGCCGATTGTTTAATATACTGTCGTTGAGCAAAAACAGTTTTGACATTGTCTATAGTGAAAACGATATCTTTCCTCCTTTTAGTTAAAATACTGGGATCAAAGACTACAGATTTATGCCTTTTCAGTACTACAAATAAAATATACAATTTTCTGACGGTCAATAAATTACTTTCCATGTAAAGCTCATTTGTGGGGTACATGTACGGCTTGAAATACATCACTTTTAAGAGCGCCCTTTGAGCTCGTTCCACTTCCAAAAATTTTATTTTGGATGCCCCACCCCAGACAGAGACACAGTAACCTAACACAGACTGAGCTAATGCTAAATATATTCTATTCAAAAGTGATTCAGAGGCTACATATCTTAATGTTTTAAAAATCCAATTTAACTTTCTTATTCTGGTAGAAACTAAATCTATATGACTGTGCCATGATAATCATTACACCTAGGTATTTAGTCGAAGCTACTTTATTAATTGTAGAGCAATTGCAATTTATTTCAGGTGAATAATGACAAGTATGTAATTGAATACTAAAGTTAGTAGCAGGCTGGGTACGAATATTTTTCGAAAAACATATATAGTTAGTCTTCTCACTATTGAGCGAAAGAAGGTTCATCCTTAACCAATGAGCCACCTGCATAAGTGCCAGTTCAGTATCGTTATGATCGTTCAGTATTCCATGAAGAACCATTAACAACCAAGACTGTGTCATCGGCATAGCAAAATATATTAGCACCTTTAATTTGTAAATTACACAGCCCGTTGATATAAATCAAAAACAGCGTCGGGCCCAACACACTGCCTTGTGGCACTCCGTAAGATATATGTGTGTCATCACTGACATATTGTCCAACTTTTACTTTCTGTTTCCGACCACTCAAATAGTCTTTGAAAAGCAGTAGGGGGGTACCCCTGATGCCTATGTTCTCAAGCTTTTGCACCAGAATGGGGACAGAAAAGGTGTCAAATGCCTTTTTTAAATCTAGAAATACAGCAAGACTCTTGTATCCTTTATCTAAATGTGTTAGCTTAAAGCTATTAGTGAGCTTAAAGCTATGACGGCATCCTCTGTCGACTTGTTTTGCCTAAAACCGAATTGCGAATCAGATAAAATGTTATATTTACTCAAATAATTGATTAATCTTTTGTTCATTACTTTTCTACTATCTTAGATATAGAAGATAGTACTGAAATAGGACGATAGTTGTTAACATCGTTTTTGTCACCATTCTTGTATACCGGAGTAATAAGAGCTTGCTTAAGCATTGCAGGAAATACGCCCAGTTTGAAGCATAGATTGACCAGATGACATATAATTGGAGTAACTTCGTTTATGGCAAGTTTTAAAAAACTAGAAGGTATATTGTCCCAGCCTGGAGCACTGCTAGATTTCAACGAATTAATCACATCATGTATTTCCATTGGGTCTGTGTCCAGTAAGGCAAAAGATGAAAGCTGAATATGACGCTGGACGTCGCTGGACGTTCGAGGTGTGGGCTCTTTGAACATCCATTAAGGAAGGCGACGGGGTTGCGACCCCCGTCCCCGTGAGCACCGTGACTGGTTCCCGGGGGGCTACAATGCGCCCCCCGGCGGCAGGCTACAATGCGCCCCTCGGCGTCGGGCTCAAAGGCAAGGCATTGAGGGACCCCTGGTGCAGATCCCACCGGAGAGCCCTGGGGTTCCCCCTCTCATCGTTCTGTTTTCCACTTGCATCTGATAGTCGTGTACCCATACTTCTTCATACTTAGTACATCGAGCGGTTTCTTGCACATCGTTCAAGCTGAATTAATAGAGCGAGTGTCCGATGTACGATTAACGGTTGGTGGTTAATCAGCATTGCGGAATGGTTCCTAACTGTTCACGGTTCTTGTACTACACACAAAAACTAATTTGAACTTTCAGTGTGTTTAGAACTCCGGCGTCCGGTAAACACGCATCTAGGGATTGGTCGTCGACGCATTTTCGGTTGACGAAACGAGGCCGTTTATCGTCCACGATAAACTAGTTTATAATACAGTCTAAAGTTTCGAGCAGTTTATATCGTAAGCAGAATGTTTTTAGCTGTAGACGTTGATCGTCGACGTCGTTGTCTATCGTTGTCGTTGTCGTTTGGTCAACGACGAAACTAGTGTAGGCTTCTCGTTTACGTTTACTAATCGATAGATCAATGACTTTAATTACAAATTGTAATCTTCGTGTATTTTTTCGTGTAATTTTTCATGTGTACTTCTGCACACCATCATCAACATTCATCATAATCATCATTTTTCACATCTTCATCAGCATTATCACACATCATCATCATCATTATTCACATCTACATCACCATTCACATATTCATCACCGTTCATCATCATCATCAAACACCATCATCGCCATTCATCATCATCAACACTATTCATATGTTTATCACACATTTTCACTATTCATCATCATCATCATTCACATCGTCATCACCATTATAACACATAATCACCATTCATCACCATTCATATCTTCATCACCATTCAACATCATCATTCACATTTTCATCATAATCATCACCATCATCATCTATATCATCATCATTGTTCGAATTGAAGACGCCACCACCCCACGCATTTCAGCCATTTAATTATCTTGTTTTTTTTGTTAGCTTTATTTGTTTACATACTGCGTCATACAACAATAATATTAAAACTATTAAAATCACAAACGTTACATAATTAATATTCAATAATAACCTAATCCTCATGTTCTTTAACATTCATATAGGTATGCATATCTTCTAGGCTTGTTTTTGCTCGGACATTGAACGGAGCGCTACGTACTAGTATAATCTTTTAAATGTAATAATTTATTATTTTAGTACTTTTAGTACATATCATTCCCGCTCATTCAGTCCCGTTCTGAGTGTGTCAACGAGTAACTGATCGGACCAGTTCGTGCAGAACCAGAGACTACGAATAAATCTCGAGCGGAAGACGAAGTACTAAATGAATCCAAATGAATGATGTACTAAAAACGAATAGGAATAGCTGACCAGTTATTATAGAGCTAGAGACTACGAATAGTCGAATACATACTGAAAGACGAAGTACTAAAAGAGTGTTGTACTAAAAATGAAAAGGAATAGTTCTCTCAAGTACTACACAAGTCTATCGTCGACGCATTTTCATTCGACAAAACAAGACCGTATATCGTCCACGATAAACTGTTTTATAAAACAGTCTAAATGGGGCTGGTGTACTCCACCAGAGCAAAAGCCCCGAAAAAAAATTAAATTAAAAAAAAAACAGAAAATTTTCGACTAGTTTATATCGTAAACAGAATGTTTTTAGTTGTGAACGTCATTGTCAATCGTTGACGATGCATCCGTCGTTTTTTCAACCTCTACACTAGCTTAGTCTTCTTGTTTACTTTTACCAACCGATTAATAAACGAATTTTATTTACAAATTGAAATAAATACATCGTGTATTTTTCATGTATACATAAGTACACATGAAAAGATAAATCATCATCACACATCATCAACTTCGTTCATATCTTGGTGATGAAGATCATCATCACACAACGATCATCATTATCATCACATGGTTTCTGGTCACAGGAATTTTGCATATGTAGTATAAAATACCCGTGGGGTGCCGGGTTAGAATTGCATCCCCCCATCTCTTCCCGTTGGGTGTATCGTAAGAGGCGACTAAGGGAAATCAAGAAGACGGGCAGCAGCGTCTTTTGTTTGAGATTCATCTCTTCATATATACTGCGATCCCCAAGACGCCTGCCCCTGCGTGGGGATTATGGCAACTCCCCCCTAAACACACAATGACAGACACGACTTGCAAATGGGCCCCAGTCCCCGGCGGCTCCTCTATTCTTCGCCTTGATAGCAGGCGGGGTAACGGTCGAGCAGGGTGTGCTAAGAATCTCCGGCAGATGCCCCGCTACCACCCCCACCGAACTTTGGCCCTGGCAACACACAACATCCGCAAGATGAGGACCGGACCCTTTCGTACGTAGTACTTCGTACGGTTGCTTGTTCATCGTTCAAGCTGGTACCCTGGCAACACACAACATCCGCAAGATGAGGACAGGACTCTTTCGTACGTAGTACTTGGTACGGTTGTTCATCGTTCAAGCTGAACTAAAAGAGCAAGTGTCCGATGTACGATTAAGATTAGCGAATCTATTCGGTGAGCACTGCGCAACGGTTCCTAATCGTTCACCGTTCTTGTAGTACACAAGACTACTAAACATAAAATATCGACATATCGATATTTTTCCTGGAATCATAGCCACTTTATCAAGTTAGTGCCTGTGGTTTATAACCGTGTAGCCAGCACTTAAATATCACGAAAATCTCTCTATTATTATGAAAATGAGATTTTTGGAATCAGTGAAATCTGTTCTAATATTAAAAACCACAGATTCATTGGTATTGTGTTGCAGTCATCATGCCTATTGACTCGAGTGGTGGCATTCGAGATGGATTTGGCTGTGGATCCACGAACAATCCGTAGATAGGCGCGGCGATGCCTTTGATACATGATCCTTTTCCATTCGTGCGTCGCTGGTGTGCTCACCGTCACTAGGTAGGTTCCTTGTGCAAGGAACCGTCCAGGTAGGTACCACCGCAGTGTCAGATATTCTGCCGCCAAGCAGCAGTGTGTAAACATCGTTATGTTCCGGTGTGAAGGGCACTGTAGCTGATGAAATTACGGGACAATATAAACTTAATATCTATGACTTTATGGTCAGCAACGCGTAGTGATTCTTCTGGTGTTGTTAGCGTGTATAGGCTGCGGTGACTGCTTACCATCAGGCGGGCCGCGTGCTTACTTGCCACCTTGGTAGTATAAAAAAATTACAGTACGTTTTTTTTTGTCATTTATTTTGATAAAAAAAAATCTATTCTATTCTATTGGTGGCCATAAATTGGGCCCGGTCGGTAACCACCGGAACGCACTTTGACCCAGTTGGATCCATTGTGCATGCCCTAGCCCTTACTCTGTTTCTGGCGTGTCGAAGAGTTCCCCACAAAATGTGTCGCATTGACTCTTTTTCACCATTACAATATCTGCAAGTATCAGTAGTACTTAGCCTTATTCTGTGAAGGTGCTCATTGGTACCAAAATGTCCCGTGAGTGCACCTATTAGGTGCCTTATCTGTGATCTGTTAAGTTTCAATAATTTAACACCACAGTCCACCCTTGTGCTAGAGAAGGTTTTGGAGTGGTTTAGGCCTGACGCTTCCCTCCATTCCTATAGGTGTTCATTCCTAGCATGCGCGTATAATGCTTGGTGGTACGTTTCATACGGAATCCCCAGAAATGGTTCAGGACCCACCAACTGTCTTTGTGAGCCGGCCCTTGCTAGTCTGTCCGCCTTCTCATTACCCTCGACACCTTCGTGTCCAGGTACCCAGATGAGGCTGACGTTGTTGTGTCTTCCCAGGTCATTCAAACCTGTAACACCTTCTTTAACCAGTTTAGAGTCAAGTCGGAAGGAGCCTTCAGAGCTACCTGACTGTCACTGAGAATGTAAATGGTTTTACCTTTAACATTTCTCCTTTGCATTTCTTTAATGCTGGCAATTATGGCATAGGTGTCCGCTTGGAAAACCGATGCATAATGCCCCATGCTCTGACTGCCCCTGCAGTCCTTGGAATAAATTCCTGCCCCTGTACCGGACTCCATTTTAGAGCCGTCAGTGTACCATATAAGGTGCGTTCCACCAACCGGTTTGAGTCTCCACGTCCACTCATCCCTTGATGGTATGTGTACTCGGTACCTCTTATTAAACATGAACACTGGATTTATCTTATCACAGGGCATGTCCATTAGATCATCCAGTTCTTTCACGAGATCCAATAAAGTGTGTTTTGTACAGGGCTTGTTACGATTCCAAGCTCCTGCTTTTGCAAGTCTGTATAGAGACTTCATTGCCTCTGTTTGGGTATGAGTGTGTAGTGGAATTAGTTCCAGTATCCACTCAAGAGCCTGTGTAGGCGTTGTTTTGAAGGCACCCGTAATTGCCATGCAAACTACTCTTTGCGCCTTCCTAAGCAAATCTTTACAGATCTTTAGTTTAGTAGTCCTAGGCCACCATACGGCGCTGCCATATGTAAGAATAGGCCTCACCATCGTAGTGTATAACCAGTATATTACCTTTGGTTTGAGTCCCCAAGTTTTGCCATAGGCAGAACGGCACATATTGAAGACTCGTAAGGCATTTTTTTGTTATATTTTCAACATGACTATGCCACGCGAGTTTCCTATCGAGAGTTACCCCCAGATATTTAACTTCCGTAGCCCATTTCAGTTTGGTACCATGCATTTCTAGTTCCCGAAGGCCCTCTAAAAGTCTTTTTCTCGTGAACGGTACTATAACGGTTTTGCTGGGGTTGATAGAAAGATTATTGTTTTTACACCATCTTTCCACCCTACCCAAAGCACCTTGCAGCAAGTCCGCTACTACATTTGGAAATTTGCCATTTACTTGTATGACCATATCATCTGCATAGCCTACCGCTTGAAGTGGTCCATTGTTTAGCTCTACTAACAACGAGGCCACCACTAGACTCCACAGTAGTGGGGATAGTACTCCTTTTTGTGAACATCCCTTAGTTGCCTTTACGGTAACCTTATCACCTAATAAGCTTGTTGATAGTAAATAAATAAAATTGATAAATAACACGTTCCAGTAGCATAGTATTTATCCATTTGACAATTGTCGCATCTATGCCATGATTTTGTGCTGAGGTTCTTATTGAAGCGAAGGTCGTTCGATCGAACGCCCCCTCAATATCCACAAACGCTCTAGCACAAATTTCTTTAGTCCCCAATGCATGTTCTGCTCGGTTGACTACATGGTGCAATGCCGTCTCCGTAGACCTACCCGGTTGGTACGCGCATTGCATGTCATGGAGCGGTCGTCTCCTTAGTGGGCCATCTCTTATATATCTGTCTATCATCTTCTCCAAAGTCTTAAGAAAGAATGAAGTAAGACTGATGGGACGATAAGATTTGGCATCCTCATAACTCTCCTTTCCTGGTTTGGGAATGAAGATTACCTTTGACTGCCTCCAAGCCGATGGAACATGCCCAAAGGCTAGGCATGCTCTGTACAGCCTGCATAAGTGCGGTATGAGAGTATTTTTACCCTCCTGTAGTAAGATGGGGTATATATCGTCCGGTCATGGCGACTTATAAGGACTGAAACTATCAATTGCCCATCGTACCTTGTCTGCGTCAACGACTTTCTTTGTTGTACGCCAGTCGTCCTTGGAAGTTTTCACAGTCTGTTCTTCTATTGTGATGACATTTCCAGTTACATTTTGTATCTCTACCGAATCCGGAAAGTGCATCCTTAGCATATGCGTAAGAGTTTCCTTCCCAGTTGCAGTGAGTTTACCTTGGTCATTCCGGATAGATGATAGCGGATTGACTTTTGCAGAGCTCATCGCTTTACTGAGCCTCATCCCTTCTGGGAGACTGTTGATGTTACTGCAGTGAACTCTCCATAACCTACGCTTCGCCTTGCGCACTTCCTTACTGTAGTGCGTAAGGGCCTTGGCATATTCTGCAAAGTCATTATTCGACTTTGCCCAATTGAAAACACGTCTGGTCTCCTGTCTTAGACTTTCTAAGGCAGGTGACCACCACGGTTCCTTATGCGTTCCCGCCTCTTTCTCCGGACAGTTCTTGGTCCAGCTGGTTCAACAACAAATGGTTACAAAAGGTTGATACAAAATTAACAGCGAGAAAAATCATGGTGATTTAATATGTATTGCTGCTTCACTCGCTAGTATGTTTAAATTAACAGAAAATTAAAGCTACAAGATAAACGACCACCACTTCAAGATATACGATGTTTCTAGCAAATAAATATTTAAAAAAAAATATATACTGTTGACGAAAAGTTTTGTGGTCGACGTTCACAGACTACTTACGTATTGCATGAAGTTCACCGATAAACTAGTCTATCATTAGACTAGTTTATCGGTTGATTGTAAACTGGTTTATTCGTTAAAGCCAAAAAACAGTCTAAAAACAATTCGTTCATTCAACGCCCACTCCTAGTATGTAGTGTTTAACAAAGCATCTTCGTCACAGCGTCCCGCGAGGAATGCGCCCGCGCGGCCGCTGTGATCCGTTGGGTGGTGCACCAGGCGTGCTCGTGCGCGTGCTCAAGCGCGCAGCTGATCCGCGACTTGCTCGTGCTCGGCGTACCGCGAGCGCACGCGCAAGCGCTTGGCCAAGCCGCTGACAGCTATAGAGACGAGCACGTCGCTCGAGTCAAGGCTAACGGATTTATGAGTAAGAACGTCATAATCATAAGATAAATAGGTGGTAGATGTCCTTTGCAAGAGCCCATCCAGGTGGATACCACCAGTGGCGTGCACAGAAAGTCGGCAAAAATATCTGCGAGTATTTGTTAGTGTGACACCACAAACATCCCTAAATGAACTAACATAACAGACGTATCCATTTACATTTAAAACATCACATTAATACCATGTCAGTACAAAATATTTTTAAATTAAGATTAAAGAGAAATCGTAGGGTAGGCATAGTCTTTTTTGTGACCCTCTATGATTGGACCCTCTGAATAATCTTATTAATAAGTAGGTTAAACAAGCCGAATACGTTTCTTTGCCTACCCTCTGTGCACGCCACTGGGTACCACGGAGAAAGACGTCCACGGCTGAACAAAGGCCTCCCCCTTAGAAGGGAGGAGTTGCCATAACGGCCACGGTTGGCAGTCTTGGGAATCGCAGTGTAGGTGATAGGTAATCCAATAGAAACACGCTCCTGTCTTCTTATTTTCCCTTAGTCACCTCTTACGGACACCCAACCAGAGGATATGGGAGCGTACACCCCACGGGGTATATAGGAAGTATGTAGTTGAAGTATACGAGTATACAGATATGTATGTTTTATATGCATACATACCTACCGAAGGTACGCGGTAAGAGCTCAGTGGGCGAGCGCTTGCCTTGGAAACAAGGTGCGCTGGTTCGACCCCCGGCTCGCACCTCTGATTTCTTCAATGAATCATGTGCGAATCGTCTTTGTGCGATTGTTACTAGTTTTCGGTGAAAGAAAACATCGTGAGGAAACCTGCATGTCTGAGAAAGCCTAACTAGCTCTCGAATGACGTGTGAATGCGATGGTGCCAACCCGCACTTGGCCAGCGTGGTGGACTATGGTCTATGCCCCTCATCTTGAGGGGAGGCCCGTGCCCAGCAGTGGAACATAAACAAGGGCTGGTATTATTATTATTATTTTATATACCTACCGAAGATTGAGTCCACATTGTTCAGTCAGGATTTTATATGCGCGTTTAATAGACCTTGCTCCTTGAATATACATACCATAGGATAACTAGGGCACGTTAGGTAAAAGAAAGAAAAAAAAAGGTGTGGGTCCTAGGTCGTCCATTGAGTACGGCGGCGACTACGAGGAGGACGGCGGCAGGGTTGCGACCCCCATCATCGTGAGCACCGTGTCTGGTTCCCAGGGGACTACAGTGTGCCCCCCGGCGGCGGGATCAAAGGCAGCCCGCAGAGACTGAGGTCTCCTCACATGTGCCGATGCGACCGCCGCGGGTGTTTAGTGGGTAAGAATCCCACATACCCTGGTCGAGCCCCACAGCTCCCGGGGTACTGTTGAAGGTTTCCCCCGCGGAAAAAAAAGGTAAAAGCAAATAATGTAGCACTTTTGTATTGCAGTAAACAAACTGACGGATATGTCAGTGTCTCCCGGTCCTGAAGGCACAGTGGACACTTACAAGCTGACGCTGCACAGCGACGATGTCTTCACAGGGGACCAGAAGAAACGAGACTTGATCATAGATAAGTCTCAAGCGAAGACATTGCTTGAAGAGTTGAAAAAGGCGTACAGTAAAATGGAGGAGCTGGAAAATTAATTATAATTTTAACTAGGTGGTTATTCTGCCGCCAAGTAGCAGTGTGTAAACATTGCTGTGTTCCGGTGTGAAGAGCACTGTAGCTGGTGCAATAACCGGACACAAAGGCTTAATATCTAATGTCTTAAGGGTCCGAAACGCGCTAGTAACTTAAGGGTCGGGCAACGTGCTAGTAATTCTTACCTTCACCTTTTACAGGTGCTGCCAGAATACCAGCGATGTGTTGTAATTTATTACGGCACAGCAGTATGCTGAGGCAGCATCCTGTTTGGCCCCACACAACTAGCTGTTTGTTTTCCTTTGTAATTTTTTTTTTGTAATCTGTCTGTTGGTCAAATAAATGTATTGCTTCTTCTTCTTATGGCGTTGCTAGCGTCTATAAGCTGCGGTGACTACGCCCACGTCGCATGGCTGTATAAGAAATACGGTGTTGCAGATTATTTATCATTCCAATTGTAATAATAGTAGTTTATGCCCCAAGGGGATTTATCCCCTCCCTTATTCATTCAATTTAACGCGCGTTAAATTGAATCGCGAGCATAACGGAGGATTCTAGCAACTCCCGAGCGCAGCGAGGGAGTATAGAGTCAGCTAGAATCCTGAGTACAGCTAGGGATTTAAGCTCCCCCAAGACCAAGACACCTTTATCCCCGAGGAGAATACACTACTTTTCACACCTACTGCGAGGTAATAAAATGCAAATATTGCTAGAATTAAAATAATAATAATATCTTGGGACAATTCACACACGGTCATCTGATCCAAAACTAGGCAGAGCCTGTACTATGGACACCAGACTACTGATATTAATTAAATAGTTAAATAACACCCAGATACTTGGTGGGAATTGAACCCACGACCCATCGGGTAGCGGCCAGGGTGTCTAACCACACAGTGTACAAACTACAGTGATTTGCAGCGTTAACGCGTTAACATCTATTTTTTGCTTTCATAGAACACTGGGTTCTGCTCGTCTCGCCCGGTTCGATTTGCAAATGATTTTTTTCGTGCAGTTCTCTGCTTAGAGTAGTATTATACCTGTGGTAAAAGTGTTGAAGAATTTTCGTTTGATGTTCGAAATTCAAATCACATTATTACCCAAGGGAGTTTAGTACAACATTTTTACCCGGCTACGGCTAGACTATAGGGATATAATGAGGTACTTTACGTCAAGTTTATATGACACATAATGTAACATTATCGAGCAGGTGGTGTGAAAAATATTATACCTGCTGTGTCTATTATTATAATTTTATATCAATAAACTAGTGATTAAAAGTAACAGGTACTATTAATATTTCCCTACATATAATTTAATAGGTAGGCATCGATTTTAGATTTTTCACTACGAGGTTGGTAAGTATATTATATGAAATAGTGTGCAGAGCATTCGGCGACGTCTACAATATTTATAAGTAGTAAAGTTATATTATTTGTATACTGGGGGTTTTGATAGTTTACGACCTTGATCAAACTATCAATATTTTATATTAATAGTTCTTTTTTAATTCATTATAAACTAGTGCTGGACCGCAGTCCCACCTGATGGAAAGCGGCACACTAGCAGATTAACAGCCTATTCACTCTAGCCTTGTAGACATTTACATTATAATCTGGCGGGAAACTGCTGGGCACGGGCCTCCCGCAGGCAAACTATTCCAGTCCTTACATCGATATAATATAAGTCCTTAGCTGTCCTTATTATAAATGAAGAAGAAAATCGCTTAGTCCGGACCGAAAGCACGAATACCACATATGGGTGCGTCTCGTAATTGGTCGAAGGTGATGGTGGTATTAACTCATGTAATTCTTGCGCACACTCCAAAATGCAACCATTAGAATACGGAGAGGCTGGCTTCCCTGCGTCTGACCTCTAGGCATCGATATAACATATTATATCGATGGCTCTGTAGATTGGCCTCAAGTAGTAAGTAGGTATAATATAGTGAGAAAACATAAATTGGAAAATTCGTTCATACCAATTCCTGATATCAATTTTGAATGTCTTGGAGTGCACCCTTTATTTGAACTGTCGAGTTCTCATCACTCTAATTATGACGAGGCTGTATGGGCTAGAACCCTTTGCCATCCCAATCAGGGTCAAATAAAGGAAAAAAACTACTAATTATAGCTACTTATGTGCTCAAGAAGCTTCAAAGAGCTGTTAGCAAGGCCAAGAAACTTCTTGTGCAAGGCTACTAGACTCTAGAGCTAGACTATTATAGCTACCTACTAGCGTTTTTTTCCTTCTTCCATTGAGTCTAGCTCTCAGAGTAATTAGAATGGAGCTAGTATCGCTAGATACCACTGCACTGGAGAGAGCATTATGCGCTAACCCCTCTGCCAAATTTTTGTTTATTATTATACTTTATTGGGTACACTTAAAACAGAAAACAGTACAAAAACACTTAACAAAAGACAAAGGTATCACAAAGGGCGAGCTTAACTCAAAAACGTGAGTTCTCTTCCAGCAAACCCGGGCATAGAGACAAAATGTTATCGGGTAAAACCAAGTGTACCTACAGATGTAAGTTAAGTTACATTAAAATAAACATACATATAGACAAATAAATAACTCACATAGGTATATCAATACATTTATACACGTTAAAACATAAACTAATATATTATGATATCAAATATACATGATAAATACAAAAATATATATAATGATAGATAAATAATACATATTTTATAATAATACATACATACATTTGATTTTATTGTATAAATCACATTGAAAGGAAATATTCTTTTGTTCTGTTTTTAAAAATGGGCAGAGAAGGGCTTTTACGTATAGAAAGGGGAAGGCTATTCCAGAGTTTAACAGCTCGGACCGTAAAGGAGCCGTCATATCGACTTGATGAGTGCCTAGGAGTTTTTAGAAGAAGATACTTGGAAGAGCGAGTAGGTACATTAACAGGAACTAGATACTCAAAGCGTTCACGCAGATAGTCAGGAGAATTAGGATTGTACAATATATTATATAGTAAACACAGAATGTGTAGATTACACCGATGTCTAATAGGTAACCACTTAAGTTTTGATCTAAATTGTGAGACATGGTCATACTTCCTAAGTCCGTAAATAAAACGTATGCCTAAGTTTTGTAGGCGTTCGAGCTTGTCCAATAGTTCCTCTGTGGCATCTAGAAAGCAAACATCGGCGTAATCAAGAAGTGGTAGAAGTAAGGACACAGCAAGAGTAACTTTAGTCTCGAAAGGAAGAAAGGTTTGGAGCCGCTTAAGAGAGTGGAAAGTACCAAAAACTCTTCTACTGACCTCTGCGATGTGAACGTCCCAAGACAAGGTGCAATTGAAATGTACCCCTAGATTTTTAATACTTTTGGCATATTCAATAATTACCGTCTCGTACATGACTGGGGGAATAGGACTAGAAATTAACAGATTATACATATACCTACCACCAATAATGATCGCTTGTGATTTCTTTGGGTTAACAACTAAACCAAAGGTTTTCGCCCAATCGCTAATGTTCTTAAGATCACTATTGATGGCATTTATACATTCCCCTACATCCTCAACTTTAAAATGACGTTACAACTGCAAGTCGTCTGCATAGAGATGGAAGTTGGAAGATATTACGGTCGTGACAGTGTTAATAAAAACAGAAAACAGAAGAGGAGAGAGCACGCCATCTTGCGGAACACCCGCAGTAAGGTCACACCAGCCAGAAGTAGCCTCACCAGCGCGAACAGACTGCGACCGTCCCCGAAGATACGAATCAAACCATGTAATAACAGAGGAAGTGACGTTGAGTGATGATAGGATTTTTAAAAGGATATCAAAGTCGACAGAATTAAATGCACTGCTAAAATCCAACAGAACGAGAATTGTTAGAAGTTTGTTCTCCATGGCCAGCCGAATATCATCAGTAATTTTCACTAATGCAGTAACAGTACTGTGCCCGGGACGAAAACCTGACTGGAGTGGGCTTAGCAGGCCATTACAAGAAAGAAAGGAAGACAGCTGTTTATGAACAATGCTTTCAAGGACTTTTGAAAGGATGGGAAGTATGGAAATAGGTCTGAACTCAGAAAAGGTTGAAGGGTTAGAAGTTTTTTTGTATAGTAGTCTGGGGAGGCTCAGCTAACGTGCACATGATTGAACTTGAAAGGGCTCAACGTGCTGTTCTTAAAGTAATGCTCCATAAACCATTCCGATTTCCAACAAAATCTCTATATACAGAAACGGCTCTTCTTGGAGTACGAAAACTCTTTATCTTCACAATCGCCATAAAGATGCATTTTGAAGTAAATCAAAAAAATGACCTCCAGTTACTTAAGAATAAGCGTAAATACCAAATACCGCATGTTGCAGTAAATTCTTCTTTAGCTCAACGTCTCCCAATATTCCTTCACTCGCATATTTACAATAAGTTATGTTCTACCCTTGACATGAAAAACACGACAGTAAAGCAATTAAAATTACAAACGAAATCACTGCTTTTGCATCTCCCATACTGGCAAACGGAACACTTCTTTTTAAAAATATCTAAGTGAATGAATACTCCTAATCCTTATAATAGCTGATTAGCTGACACACATTATACACTTACACCACACACTTACACACACGCACACACACACACACACACACACAATCACACATTTTTCACTTTTTTATCATTATTATTTTTCTCTTACATTTTGATTATTAATTTTAATATTTTACATTATAAGTTTAGACTACAGTATACGTACCAGCACATTAATATTAGTGTTTTATAATCCTCATTAGCTGTCTACTCTAGAATGTAACTATAATTTGTAATGGTGCCCAAGATACAGGCTTCGCCTAGTTTGGGACCAACAGTAATATAAAATGTAAATACTGAAATGCTAAATAAAGATTATTATATTATTATATTTTAGGAAGTGGTATGACATGAGCTTTTTTCCAGGCAGAAGGAAAGGAGCTAGTAGCAAGAGAGTTATTAACTATATGAGAGATTACAGGTACTAGCTCATCCAGAATGAGAAGAATCATCTGCAGATGGAGACCGTCATCACCAACAGCTTTAGTGGAAATGGAAAGGATGGTTTTTTTAACGTCCTCCTCTGAAACCATGGCGAAAGAAAAAGATTCACAAGTAGGTAGAGGAATAGTGGAAATAAGATTAAGAGTTGAGGTCTTAATTTCCTCATCTAGAGAAACTATAGGTTTAGCGAAATGTGCATTAAGAATATTAAGATCACCATTAGGCGTGCAATCAGTTGTAGACTTACCAATACCGAGTGAATTTAGAAATTGCCAAACTTGTGCGGTAGTAAAGTTTTTTAAGGAATCATTAATGTGGCGTCTTTTGGCATCTCTACACATCCGACTGCAGCGATTACGTAATTTTTTATAAAGATCTAAATTATCGGCGTTAGGATGTTTTTTGAATTTACGCCTTGCTTTGTCTCTTTTCCTCATTAGCGACTTGATGTGCTCATTTAACCAAGGGGCAGGAAGATGTTTTACCCTGACTTCCTTAATTGGGGCATGTCTATTGTACAACTCCAACATCAGTCTGTTAAAAGCTTCAACTTTGGTATCCACATTAGCCTCACAGAAAACAGGAGACCAATCAATTCTATTCACATCCTCTCTTAAACGTCCCAAAGAAATATTTTTAAAACTACGAAGAAAGAGAAGTTTACATTTACGTCTAGGAGGGCGAACTTTATACGAAAGAAAAAGAAGGTCATGGTAAGAAAAAGAAGCAGGAAGCTGACCAAATGTTGCAACATTATCCAGTTTAGAGACCAGGATCAAATCTAAGAGTGAAGGAGTACTATGGGGAGCATGGTGAGTAGCATTAAGTGGAAGTATGTGCATATTGACAGAAGAGACAAGAGAACGAAGTTTCTGGCTGCGCGTATCGTTCTTTAGAAGACAAGTGTTGAAATCCCCTAAGATTATAGTATGGTCATAAATGGATGATAGAAATTCTAGTTTAGATTCAAATGATGAAAAGTAGTCAATATGGCATGATGGGCTATAATATACACCCAGAAGAAATTTAGTATAGTGAAAATCAATTTCTATAAATAGGTGTTCCGCAAATTTGGAATATTCACTTGGAGACTTATCTACTATTCTAAACGAAATGTCGTCTCGAAGATAAATAGCAACACCTCCGTATCCCTTGCCTGTTCTGTCATTACGCACTAGTTTATACCCAGGAAGAACATATTGCGTAGAAGGGAGAGTAGGTTTTAGAAAGGTTTCAGAAATAAGAACAGCTTGGACAAGATTACAGTCAAAAGAAGATAAAAGGTCCGGATAATGTGCGTGGATGCTTTGAGCATTTATATGTACAATATTAAGAAATTTGGAAAATGAAGAGAATTTAAAGTGAAGTTGGTCACGCAGCTGAAATGACTCATCGTCGTCACTATTAAATGCAGTAGAATAATTCTCATCTGACGTAGAAGAAGAAGAACACGAAACAAACGTATCATCTATATCATACATAAATAAATAACAAATATAATATATAATAAATAAATAAAAATAAATATTTTTAATAGATAAATAATATCACCTGTATCACTTGCCTTTTCCCTTCGATGCACTCTTTGAAAATATACTTCATTATATACTTCATTAAAAAGAACAGAATATCTTTACGAAATAGTCCAAATGCAATTTATGGCTTAAAGGTCTAGTTACCAGTCCATCACACACGAAATACCGAAAATAAAAAAAAAGAACTGACTGTCACCGTTACATCATAAGTGTCAAACATGTGTCAATCAAACGTAAAATAAAGAATATAAACAAACAAAAACATCGATAGATACCACAGAGTAATTTGTTTTGTTTGTAATTTGTAACTACATATAATGTAACCCACAAGTAGGTACAAATAAAATGAAAATACAACTGTGACTAAAACGAAATATACCTACACCTACGGTGACTTGTGATGTGACTTAAATAAGCAAGCACGCTGAACTACGCATTACAACCATTACTTCTTGCGTTGTTTTTTATCAGCGATCAAGGCCGATGATGATGATGGTTTGCTGACCGGTGGTGGTACAGTTGCAGCTGCGTTTGCAGGGCCTGGTTGGGCCACAGGGAACTGTGTTACTAATTCGCACAGCTCAGAGGCAGATTCAACCTTGCGGCGTGTCTTATCAGGCAGTAGAATTATGATTTTTCCGTCCGTTGTCCAACATTGCTTCATACCGAAATGTTTTCGAGCACTTAGGAAAACATCATGTCTTGGCTTCGTTAGAAATTCAGAAAGAGTAAGGCCCGTTCCTTTAAGAGAAGTTTTGTGACGCCATACCTCATCACGGAGATCGACACAACGGAACCGAATCAGAACTGGTCGCGGCTTCTTCGAGTTCACACCCAGACGATGACAAACAGTAATAACATCAGGGGAGATGTTTTCCATCTTCATTTCATTGCTAAAAATGTTAAGGGCACGGGCACGAAGATCACTGTCCTTTTCTTCAGCAAGTCCATGGAGGAGGAGAACTTTACGGCGAGATGCCATCTCTTGCTTATCCAAACCTCTAATAAGTAGCTCCATTTGACTTTTCAATGCGCTGACTGCTTTCCAAATAAAGCACTTAAATTCAATAAAATCCCGGGAGAGGCTAGCAATAGTCTTGTGGGAGGATTCAGCAGCAGCTGCATTCTTAAGGTCCTCTTCGTGGTTCTCCATTCTTGTGCGGAACATTAAAGTTAATTCTTCCATCGATGAAGTTAGTTTGGAATAGATATCCATACTGATTGTTGTGGCAAATATTATAAGAAGTGAAGTGAAAAAGTTAAAGGAAATGTAAAATAATATTTAAGTACACCAAAGGCTGAAGGGTTTTAATACTTATTTGACATTGATTTGTAAGTATATACTATTTAATTTAAATAAAATTACAAGAGCTCTTAAAATTGTAGTATTTACTTGGACTACCCTCAAGTTGTAATTCATCTTCAATATTTTATATTAATAGTTCTTTTTTTAATTCATTATAAACTACTGCTGGACCGCAGTCCCACCTGATGGAAAGCGGCACACTAGCAGATTAACAGCCTATTCACTCTAGCCTTGTAGACATTTACATTATAATCTGGCGGGAAACTGCTGGGCACGGGCCTCCCGCAGGCAAACTATTCCAGTCCTTACATCGATATAATATAAGTCCTTAGCTGTCCTTATTATAAATGAAGAAGAAAATCGCTTAGTCCGGACCGAAAGCACGAATACCACATATGGGTGCGTCTCGTAATTGGTCGAAGGTGATGGTGGTATTAACTCATGTAATTCTTGCGCACACTCCAAAATGCAACCATTAGAATACGGAGAGGCTGGCTTCCCTGCGTCTGACCTCTAGGCATCGATATAACATATTATATTGATGGCTCTGTAGATTGGCCTCAAGTAGTAAGTAGGTATAATATAGTGAGAAAACATAAATTGGAAAATTCGTTCATACCAATTCCTGATATCAATTTTGAATGTCTTGGAGTGCACCCTTTATTTGAACTGTCGAGTTCTCATCACTCTAATTATGACGAGGCTGTATGGGCTAGAACCCTTTGCCATCCCAATCAGGGTCAAATAAAGGAAAAAAACTACTAATTATAGCTACTTATGTGCTCAAGAAGCTTCAAAGAGCTGTTAGCAAGGCCAAGAAACTTCTTGTGCAAGGCTACTAGACTCTAGAGCTAGACTATTATAGCTACCTACTAGCGTTTTTTTCCTTCTTCCATTGAGTCTAGCTCTCAGAGTAATTAGAATGGAGCTAGTATCGCTAGATACCACTGCACTGGAGAGAGCATTATGCGCTAACCCCTCTGCCAAATTTTTGTTCTTAGGTTCAGGTCATTCTTTATTTGTGTGCGTATCTTTTTGAATGTGTTGCGAGTTTATTATAGTGTGGGTATGCGTGAAATTGTATCTGTGTGTTTACTTCGCCCCCCGCACCCCGCAAAAGTGCCACGAAAAATTTGTTCGGGGAATAGACGCGATACTAGCTCCATTCTAATTACTCTGAGTGATTCCCCGAACAAATTTTTACCACACTATAATAAACTCGCAACACATTCAAAAAGATACGCACACAAATAAAGAATTTAGATTTATTTAGAGCTAGACCAAATAACACGATTCGGTCTGCCCCACGGATTTATATTTACTTCGTAAAGTCCTCATTCCGCCAATCTCAGCGTAGTAAGAGTAAGACCAACTAACATAATATTCTCTTTGCTTGACTGGACTTGACTGACAGTGACTTTGACTTGACAGTGGTGACTTATTTATTTGATTTTGACAAACAAGTGGCCCTCTTGAGCAGTGTTGCCACTTTAGCAACTTTTTAGCTAGATCTAGCAACTTTTTGGGACTTGGCAGCTACCAAAAAAATAAATCAGTAGCTAAAAAATTTGGCTACTTTTTCTAGCTACTTTAAAATCAAGCTCTCCTCGCTGAACCGTGAATAAATACGTTCGATCTTTACTAAATCTGGGGGTCTAGTACGAGTTCCGATAGTTTACGAACTCGATCAAACTGACAGTTTTCTCCCGTACATTTTACTAGTTCTTGATAGTTACCGCTAGGGGCGCTGGTGTGAAATGTATGGAGAAAACTGTCAATTTGATCGAGCTCGTAAACTATCGGAACTCGTACTAGACCCCCTGTGCGCTCGAGTGTGAATGGTCATTACTGGAATAGTGGTAACAGATTAATATGGACATAGAATAGTTAACATTGGATATGGGCGGTTTTAGATTGCTTAGTTCTAGTAAGTAGGATGAATATGGCGGCATCGGTAAGTGCCAACGAGAAACTGCACTACCCGAACCTTGGACATCAACACGAGGTCCAGTACGTGTTTTTATAGTTGAAACAAACATTCAGTTTTTTTTTCTTAAAAGGTGACTATAGTTACTTGTTTGCTCGGCTAGTTTGATCAATTTCGTTATATATAAAAACTTTCGTCTTTATTTTTTGTAAGAAAAATAGACAAAAGTAATTAAATACCAGCTATACTTTTTTTTCCAGTACATCAAGTATTTTACTCTTTAGCTACTTTTAGCAACTTTTGCAGGTATTAAAAACCCTAAATCTAGCAACTTTTTCGATACGGTTTAGCTACGAGATCTGTTACCGAGGTGGCAACACTGCTCTTGAGTAATAGTGTTCTGGGACTTTTGGCGGGAAGTCAAATAAGGCGGCAACTTAAATTTTCACTCCCGAGTTTAAAATTATTTTTTTGCACTTATTCGACTGATACCTACTCGTTTTATATCGCAAAATATTCTGGGCATAGCGTCCCTCAATATGAGTCCCCACAGCGACGGTGAAGATCCTGGAGATGGTAAAAAGAAAAGAAAATTTCAAACGATTTCTGGCGGCGAAAAAGAGAAGTATAACATTTTTACTAAACCGAACTATAAAAGATTATTTATTGAAAATGGCAGCAATGAGTTTGTCGTTTTCGTAGAGTCAAGCGAACAGGAAAAACTAGGTAACAAAAACCCGATTACCCTTACAAAGATACTTACTGACAGTGTTATAGGCATTGTGGGCGTTCACCGGGTAAACGCCAATAAAATAGGAATAACATTTAAAAAGGCAGCTGCTGCCAACAATTTTCTTAAAATGGAAGAATTTTTGAACAAAAATAAAATGAGAGCATTTATCCCATCTTATTTAACTGAGAGAGTTGGTGTGATAAGATATGTACCTAAGGACCTATCCAATGAAACGATTTATAAGAATATTGTTTGTGATACCGAAGTCATATCAGTAAAACGTTTTATGAAAAAGGTTGATGGAAAACTTGTACCATTAAACACAGTTGCAGTTACCTTTGCCTCAACCAATTTGCCCCAATATGCTTATATTAAACTTTACAGATATGAAGTACACACTTACATTGCTCCACTTCTGCAATGCTATAAATGTTTAAAATTTAACCACTCCGCTAAAGTGTGCAGGGGTGAACAAAATTGTTCTTCATGTGCTGGACGTCACTCATACAAAGAATGTGATGTTGAAGAGATAGTTTGTATAAACTGCAGCGGCAATCACTTGGCTGTGTCAAGAGATTGCCCTGTGAAGCAAAAGAAAATGGAGGAAAAAAAGAAGAAGTCGCTTCAACAATCATATGCCACTGTTGTGAGTACACCCACACCGCCACCAGTTAGTGAAACTTCCTTCCCACCATTGCCTAGCAAACCTTTAAAAAATAGCGATAATTTTAATATAAAGCAACTTGCCGAAAACGATATTATAATAAATGCAATAGTAAAATCTCTCGTAGCCCTTGGCAATATGTCCAGTACCCCTCTTACTACTAAGAAAATAAAAGAAATATTTTTATCTAATTTAATTTAATGGATAGTTACTTAAATATATTACAATTCAATATACAAAGTTTACAGAGCAAAAAAGCCTTATTACAAAACTTATTAATAGAAAAAAATATTGATATATGTCTTATAAATGAAACTTGGCTTAAGTCTACTTCTATTATTCCTCATTTTCCTCAATATAATTTTATTTACAAAAATTCTAATAACCCCCATAATGGTGTTGGTATTTTAATCAAACAAAACATAAGATACTCTATAATTTCTACAGTTTTTTATGAATCCGTTCAAAACATATGCATCTCAGTAGAAACAGTTTCTGGTCCTTTAGCTATAGTTTGTGTATATTGTCCTCCTAATAATAGACTGGATACAACAAAGTTGAAAACCCTTATAAATACTATACCTAAACCATGCGTTATAATGGGAGATTTTAATGCACATCATATTGCATTTGGATGTAATAGTGATAACAACAAAGGAAGAAACTTATATAACATAATAGACCAATATGATTTGTGCATTTTAAATGATGGTTCATTCACAACTGTCCCATATCCTAATAGACAGGCCTCAGCTATAGATCTGGCTTTAGTTAGTCCTTCCATTGCTCACTTATGTAACTGGTATGTACATGATGATCCTATGGGTAGTTATCATCTTCCAACATTGCTAGAAATTAATATTCTTCCATCCACATATGAGTCGTCTCCTGTAAATAAAGATAAATATATTTATAATAAAGCAGACTGGAATGCATATTATACCTTGTCTGAGACTTGCTTTTCTGAGTTACATTTAAATAGTAATGATAGTGCTATAAACTTGTATGATAACTTTGTAAATACATTAAATGATTTAAGAGACAAAACTATACCTAAGCAACATACAAAACCCAGAACTTGTATATCTAGAAAACCAGTTCCATGGTGGAATCAGGAGTGTACTGACGCTGTGACTAAATCAAAAGATGCATTAAAAGACTACTTCTCCGAACCCACCATAGAAAATTGGATAAAATACAAGAAGTTAGATGCCAATAAAAAAAGATTATTAAAACAAGAATGCACTACCTCTTGGCATAACTTATGTGGTAGTTTTAATAGATTAACACCTATTTCACGAATATGGCAATATATTAAAAAATTTAAAAGAATAGGTGAGAGTGCTCAGAACAAAAATATGAATGAGGAGTGGATTCCAAGATTCTTAGATAAGTTATCAGATTCAACTCGTACTGATCAAGAAAAACTTGCTAATTTCTTTGAAAATGCTATAGAAACAGACAATAATCACTTTCTTAACAATAATTTCACCTTAGATGAGTTACGAGTATCATTAAAAAGTAGAAAAGATACTACACCAGGATTGGACAACATACCTTACATATTAATTAAAAAATTACATTTGAATGCACAAATCATATTACTCAATATATATAATAGTTTATGGCAAGAGTTAATAATTCCTGAATCTTGGAAAACCCAATGTGTAATACCAATTTTAAAACCAGACAAGCCCATTAATGATGCCAATTCATATAGACCTATTTCATTATCATCTTGCTTAGGTAAAATTTTTGAAAACATGTTAAAGTTGCGATTAGATTATTTTGCTGAATTTAATAAATTAATACCTGATGCACAGTTTGGGTTTAGAAAAGGTAGAAGTTGCTCTGAAAGCTTTGTATCATTGATATCCGATATAAAAAAGGTTAAGCTTAGTCATTCTAATATGATCTGTGTATTTCTTGATGTTAAGGGTGCTTTTGACAATGTCAATATTGAGGGCCTTATTCAAGTATTAAGCAATATTGGTTTACCCAGGCATAATTTAAAATGGATATATAACTTTCTTAGCAATAGAACTATATTTGTTAAATACAATGATCAGTTACATGGGCCTAAAACAGCTAATAAAGGTACCATGCAAGGGGCGACATTATCTCCTCTTCTATACAATTTGTATACTTCTGAAATATTAAAATATGTAGATACAACAAATATTAACATATTGCAGTTTGCCGATGACTTACTTTTGTACAGCATTGATCAAAACATTGAAACAGCAGTAAACAATATGAATACCGCTCTTAACCAATTGTTCTGTTATTATCATAATACTCTCAAATTAGACATTAGTCCAGCAAAAAGTGCAGTTTTAATTATAAGTAGAAATCCAGATCAAACAAACAGTCAAATACTTTATGATAATACTGAGATCCCTATTGTAAAACAACATAAATTTCTTGGAGTGATCATTGATAATAAGCTTAAATTTGATGAACATATTAAGCATATTTGCAAAAAGGCTTTGAAAGGTATAAATATTTTGAGACATCTTGCAGGTACCTTTTGGGGAGCCGATCCTAAAACAATGAGTATGCTGTACAAAAGTATTGTCCGAAGTCACTTTGACTATAGCAGCCTAGCATACATGAATGTCAATAGCACCCTTCTTAAAAAATTAGATGTAATTCAAAACATTGGATTAAGACTTATTTGTGGAGCAATGCGCTCAACTCCTATTAATTCATTAGAAATAGAAACATGCATACCTCCTCTGGCATTGCGTAGACTGCAGTTGGCAGAGAGATTTTATTTAAAAGTTTTTTCCATGGGCAATAGTCCTCTGCATGACAAGCTGACTCTACATCCAGATATCTCTCAGTCAATTTCATCCACCATAGTGTCAGCATCTTCAATTATTGACAGAACATTGCCTGAAATGTCAACAATTTTTACACACATTAAAAACAATGCTGAAAATATAAAAGTATATAATATTTGGCCACTATACAGCTGTACATACAAGGGACTGGTTAACAGTTCATCAAAATTTTATCTTGATAAAGTACATAATAAAACTGATTTTGAACAATTTAAAAATGAAAAAAGTAATTATCACTATATATACACTGATGGTTCTAAAAGTAATTGTGTTACAGCAGCATTCTATGATCCAAAATTTGATTATAAAAAATGTATAAAGTTAAACAATGTATGTAATATCTTCACAGCTGAGAGCTATGCCATTTATTGTGCATTGCACTATGTATATATAAATTTTACTGTAAATAATGTACATAACATTTTGATAGTATCAGATTCTAAGAGTGTCCTTTCTGCAATAGCTAATGTAAATATGTCATTTAAGTTAAATTATATTATTTATAATATTAGAAATTTGTTATGGCAGCTAGTTATAGGAAAAAATATCAATGTAGAGTTTGTATGGGTGCCTTCACACAGTGGTATTTATGAAAATGAAGTTGTTGATACAATAACTCGTATGAGTCATGATGAAGATGAGTCGGAGACACTCAAAGTTCCATTTACGGATTATTATACCTGCTATAAGACTACGAACAAGGAATTGTGGAAGCAATGCTGGAATATTACACTTGAAACGAAAGGCAAGTGGTATGCAGAAATACAAAGAGAAATACCTTCAAAGCCATGGTATCATGAGTTCAAATACACTGATAGAAAGTTTATCACAACGATATCTCGCATGCGAATGGGACATTGCTTAACGCCAGCTCACTTGAACCGATTACATATAGTCAATAATAGCCGATGTACTTACTGCTCACAAGAAGAAAACGCCGATTTGGATCATATAATTTTAAAATGTCCAGCTTTCAAAATCCAACGATTAATTTTAGTGAGTGACATTTGTGACAGTGTCAGTGAACTGAGTGATGAACGTGTACCCCGCCGCGTTCAGGAATTACTATCGAATTCAGATTATTTTGCACCGCTATTTAAGTTTATTTGTAGCACTGTTGAAAAGATTTAATTCATAACTTAACGTGATTTATTTGTTATTTTTACTTTTTATATTTTTTGTTTATTTTTAAAGTTAGAATTGTTTTCCTTTCTTTTTTTGTCACTTCGTTGATCTATGATGTATTACTACTTAGCTGTTTCTTAATTTACATATAATTTTATTTTATGATGTAAAATGTATGCGACTGAAGGACTCTGTATCCATGGTCATGAATAAATATTATTAAAAAAAAAAAAAAAAAGTAATAGTGTTCTGTGAAGTGGCCAGTGCAAGCGAAAAAATACTGTTTTAAAATATTTATTTTGATGTATTTTATTAGGACTAGGAGATTAAAAGCTATTAAAAATAAGCTAAAAATGTACATAAAAAACATAATAAATATAAATTAATTACCTACGAACACGATATAGCGTAATTTTTAGTGAGTACACTTCAATACATACAATTTATTTTTTATTCTTACCTACATTTTTTATTTATCTTGTTCATTGACTTACTGTATATTGATCTCGTTGCAATAAGCATTTCTTGTGCGCTATCATTTATTGTAAGCGATAAGCAAGATCAGCTAGTTTGGTTAGTTTTTTTGAAGACTTGTTTACTAACAACATAACCTCAAAATCAAATGTTAAATTCAATTTCAGAAGATGAATATTTTGTGCACGATCTGCAGTGACTTAGTTAATCAAGCCGAGAACATTTACGTGACGAAATGCGGCCACATATTCCACCATCATTGCTTAGCTCAGTGGATCGAGAGGTGATTGAGGATATTTCATTTATTTCTCCCAAAAACCTTAAGTTTTCTGTACCCAGTTGTTTTTTTTTTAGCTTAGTAAAGATATAAGCAAGGTTATTGCCTGATGTTAAGCAACACACATCCATATACTCTGTACTGCCACTGTACATCTAAAAGATTTTTTATTATGTCTCTTGTGCAGTATTTTTTGAGACCTTTAAAAGCTCCCCGGGACCTGTCGGGTCAACCGGGGTATGTGGGATTCTTACTCACTAAAAGCCCCGTGAATTTTGCGCCGGCACATGAGAGGGGACACTCGGGCTCATTGCTCAAAAGCAAGCTGTTGAGCCCACCACCGAGGGGTGCATTGTATCCCCCTGGGAACCTGACATGGTGCTCACGGGGACGGGGGGTCGCAACCCCGCCGCCAGCGTCCTCGGATATACGTCACTGCCATACTCAATAGACATCCTTGGGCCCACACCCCAAAAAAAACCGCCCAGTAATTTTCCTAGCCCATCTCATGAGAACTCAAAAATGCTTACTCATTTGACATTGCAGTAGTAATTTCCTGGATATTCTCTTGCACAAGGGACCTTGCTGCTTGGTGGTAGTTACTGGTAAAGTTTCCTATAATTTTTGTGAACTTCTGGGTAATATAATTACTTTTAACATACTTATGTACAAATGTGTGGGACTAAGTATTAAATGTATGTGTAAGGGGGATCCTGTACTATAGTCTGATAAGAGACTGATAAACTGAAACACTGATAAGAATTCTGTATTAAATATCTGCTGATATACTAATGAGTGCTGCTTGGGGGGACTGGTCCGACTACTATCCCTTTGGCTTTTTAGTTTGTTGTACTTTCGTCACATTTTATTATTTTTTTCTGTTTTATTTGATCTTTTGAACGGCAAGACACACTGTCGCTCAGATCTAATAGTAACATGACACAGTATTTAAAAAAAGTGGAAAAAATGACAAGCCCGCTGAGTTTCTTGCCGGATCTTCTCAGTTGAGGCCGTGTTGTGATCCGGTGGTAGCTTTTTTATAAAAAAAAAACATGACCTTTCAAAAGTGCTAGCGTTAAGCCTATTTGAAATAAACTATTTTTGAGTTTGAGAATGACTGATGATTTGTGCAGTGTACTTGATTACTGGTGATGAACTGAATTTATATTTAAAACTGGAATTCTGTTTACTTTCTGCAACACACAAAATGCTGACAATACCAATGTACGTGCATGCATGCTCGTACAGTATGATTTACATACTCAATTAAATCTCTTGCCTACAAGGGCTAGGGCCCTTGAAGGCGAGGGAGTTTATAGAGAATGAGTAAATATATTGCTGTCAGAGAATATGTCTCACCTCATCTCTAAATTTTATTAAAAAGCTCATTGTTTAAAATGTATTACAGGTCCAAAACATGTCCTCAATGCCGCAACAAAGTGACGGAAAAATGCATGTTCCGTATGTATCCGACTGTTTCAAACGAGAACTCAGGTGAGAATGCAGCCACACTGCAGTCGAGGCTCGACGATGCACAGCTGCAACTTAGACAGCAGAAGACCAAGACCAAAGAAACCGAGGATAAAATGAACACTATAATTAATGACTTAAAGAAAAATGAGTAAGTATTAAATTCCCATTTTAGGACATACCCAAGTAGGTAAAGCAGCATGCTACATTTTATTTCCTAAAAGTTCTAATAAATTTATGGGGATAATAATTATTCCTTCATACGTAGTTGTCAGTTTGTGCATCAAGGCAAAAGGTGAGGGAAGACGCGGTATCAGGGTGGACATCTCTTAAGCGACAGCCCAAGCCGAGGCCGTGCCTCCCTAAGGTGCCCTTGACCTCGTCGCTACTTCTGCCGGTAAAGGCTAGAGCGCTTCAAGCGCTCGCCTCCTATTGTCCGGTGAAGCTGTAATGGCCATCTGCGGCCAACAGCGTCTTATCATTCCCGAAAAAAAAAACAAGGCGGACATAGCATTGATTGTGCAAATGCATAATAAGTACAATTATTATTACTATGTTCCATTTCTTTCTTCCAATCACAGGCCTGCAAGAAGAAATTTCTTTAGAAATAAGCTTGTAGTATACTTTCCTTTAGAGCCTATGCACTCCGCGTTATTAACGCGCCGTCGACGCACGTTTGTAACGATACAAACGCGTCTTTGACACCTGTTTGATACAACTGCAAACAAACTGATTATGTGGAAAGAAAGACACGCTGTTGACGGGCCGACGGCGCCTTTAATAACGCGATGTACACAGGCCCTTAATGTGATTGTGTGTACAAAAATTATAAAAAAATATAGTAAAAGAACAAGAGACCATAGTTACTACATTGACTGCCAATTTTTAGGGAGCTTCTGAAATCATATGAAAAGAAATTAGTGTCTTATGACTCCAAAGTGACAGCACTCCGGGAACAGCTGGAGTATGCTAATATACAGAGCAGAGAGGCGTCAAAGCTTAGAGAAGAGAATGAAAATTTAAAGAAAAATATGCAGATGTTGAATGGGTAAGAATTATGACTGTGGAGTGTAGCATAAAAATATTCTAATTATTAGAATTAGGATGGAGCAAGATAAATTCTGGGAAACGTTTCTTTGCGCCTAAGAATCAGAAATGTGGAGATTCGCCGAAGAACTAAGGTCACCGTCATAGCTCTTAGAATCTGCAAGTTGAAGTGGCAATGGGCAGGCCACATCGCTCGAAGAACCGATAACCGTTGGGGAAGAAAGGTTCTCGTCTCGAGTGGCGACCACGAACCGGAAGACGCAGCGTAGGTAGGCCTCCCATTAGGTGGACAGACGACATTGTGCTCGTCGCAGGTAACCGGTGGATGCAAATAGCCAATTGTCGTTCATTGTGACGCTCTAAGGGGGAGGCCTATGTTCAGCAGTGAGAACTTTTTCTGACTGATGATGATGATTTAGGAAAGTATGGTAAAATGTTCATATTATCAATAAAAATAGATGTTAAGCATATTATTGATGTTATAGAAAACATACTGTTGTATTATTTTTGCAGATTACAGAAAGTGTTGAACGCGACCAGCGAGGATGTGGAGCAAATGCTCAAAGGATATTCAGATGTGCGCACGATAGCCACGTTTGCGACTGCGCTCAAAAGGTTATTTATATATTCCAATCATGTTCCATAACTAAGATCTATTTGATGCAGCTGATTGAGTCTCGAGGCTGTGTGTTATCATATGGCAACATTCCTTTAAAGTACTAATACTACTTACTACTCGAGTGTCCGGGTAAGAATAGCACCCTCCCATCTCCTCCCATTGGTTGTCCATAAGAGGCGACTAAGGGAAAACATGAAGACGGGCAACAGTGTCTTTCTGTTGGATTATCTACTAACTATACTGCGATCCCCTGCCATGCGTGGCGCATAATAATCATAGCCCTTGCCACAGGGCTAGGCAAAAGAAATGCTTTGCTTTAATTGAAATACAAATTAAAAAATACTGTATCGCATGTAATTAAAATACAATATATAGAATATCTTTAAGTAAGGTATTTGAAATACAAATAACAGTATTTAACAATTTTTATTGAAATACTAATTACAAAATACTCTAGACCAGCACGGGCTGAAAAGTAGAGGAAAACAAGATGAATTAATAAGTAAAACCAGAGTTTCCTTTCATGAAAGCTAGATTTTTAAATTTACTGTCAGACAAACAGCCTCTTGTTGGAGAGTGAATAAAACCTGCTAAAGAAAACAATCTTTCTACAGGTCTTGATGCGCACAAACTGTGTTAAATTGTGTGAACAAACTTTTTATATTTCGATACATACATTTTCTTTGCGTTTTGTTGGCCAATTTTGATGTACAGTCATAGCGTATATTATACATAACAGTGCAGTGATGCCAACTCTAATAGCTTCTTTATCATCATTACGCTCTCGCCTCGCACTCACACTCACGATCGCTAAATGAAGGTTCAATGTATTTTAATTTTAAAATGTATTTTGTAGCCTCAAGTATTTGAAATACTAATTACAAAATACCTCGGCGTCAGGTATTTGAAATACGAATTACAAATTACATTTTAAGGAAATAATTGAAATACATATACCAAATACGTATTTGTATTTCAATTATGTAATTCAAATACTGCCCAACCCTGTCTTACCAACATATTTCATTCACAGAGCATTAGGCGAGTCTGAATCAAAGAGGTCTGAGACCAGAGACAGACTGTACGCGGCGAAGCAACAGCTTGCACTGGAAAAGAAAAGTACGGCCGATATGCAGGCCAGAGTCATGTGAGTTTGTTTTAGTGTCGACCAGAATACTTAGATATCCATGTTATTCTACAGGATGCATTTTGAAGTGTGCGGACGACTTGATTCCACCCTCTATAATAACAACGCATACGCAATGTGGTGAACGCGCCTTCAGTCTGAAATAAACGATTTGCTTCTTCGTTTACAGTTAAGGACTGAAACAGTTTGCCTGAGTCGGTTTTCCCGCCCGATTATAATGTGGGTATTTTCAAGGCTAGAGTGAATAGGCTAAGCTAGTGTGCTTTACCATCTTCGATTGTGTCGCCACATTTTATCAGGTGGGACTGCAATCAAGCACTAGCTTGTGATGAATAAAAAAGTAATAGCGCATTGTGGACCTTATGTACAATGTGTTAAAGGTGACAGAAACGGAGACTAGGTATCTTGGAAGGTTTCCTTGACCAAAGCAAATAGTAAATGGAGATCCGTCAGGCTGGATGACACAGCATTGTTTAAATAACGCTGCTTTATGGCTTATACTCATTGATATAATATTTAAACTAGATTAGGTGTTACGGTCCGAAAAGTGGCACACGGAAATAACGCCCTTCTGTCGCTATTTCTTTTCAAGCCACAGGCTGACAAAATTACTTTTGCCGATAGGAGTGTCGCTACTGTCTATATGAAACTGTCAAACTACACGTCATTATCATAATAAAAGCGTTAGTACACGTTTCCGCCACCAGCACAGATAAGTCCGCGACCCAAGTGACCACATATTAGATGTAATTTTGTTAGTGAATGTTTATCTATTTTATATATTATATCGATGCTTATAATAGCCCTGCCTGTGTTAATTGTTGTTATAATTAGAATCATGAGCCAGAAGTTTTAAATTTGTAGATTCATTATTAATTTTAACTAATTTCTCCATCAGACGATTAGAAGACGACCTTGCTCAAACGAAACGTGACTACGAAGTGCTGAAATGCAAGAAAGAAGATAGAGAAAATGACAACCAGAATAATAAAGTTAGAAAACCATCCATACAAGCTGCCAGCCCACCATTAGTTGACCTAAACCATGCCATGATGGAGACAGACAGCTGTAATAACAGTTTTGTGAGTTTCCTAATTATTACTTGTCTTATAATTTGTACTACTGGATTGGCAACAACTTGGGTCGAATTTTATACAATCAAGGTGTCAAGCAAGCATGCAACCCGCCTGATGGTAAACAGTTATCGCAGCCTATAGACAGTAGCAACGCCAGAAGAATCACTAGCGCGTTGCCGACCCTTAAGACATTAGGTATTAAGTCTTTTGTGTCCAGTAATATCACCAGCTAAAGTGCTTTTCACACCGGAACACAGCAATGTTTACACACAGCTGCTTGGCGGTAGACTATCTGACACTGCGGTTGTACCTACGGTTCCTTGCACTAGGAACCTACCACCTATTATCAATGTTTATAGGCCGACCGTTTAACTCGCGTATCGCCTGCGCGGTAAGAAGGGAGCGGGGGTGGGTAACGCTACACACGGAGTCAATAATCCAAAGATTTATCTCGAGATAGACATTGTTGGTAAAGAATAAAATAATAAGTATCTTTTTTTTAAGTATTTATTTTTAAGTTTTACAAATATTTTATAATAGCTTCATAGGTACAAAATCATAAAACAATAATTAACTCCGTTTAAAAAATATTTAACCACAGATAAAAAATTTATAGGACTATTCGTCACTAATATTCATATCGCTTTAAAAAGGCTTTAAAAAAGGAATATACATTGTATGCTATTTGTTTAGCTTGCTTGTTAATTTTGTTCGCAAAACTGGAAGAGCGATTCATCTTGAGATTTATCTTGGCAGTCGTATACCTTGTGCGTTTATCTTCAAGCGTCCGTAACAAAAACACCAACCGCGCGCTGCGAGCACAGCCAGCGCACTGCCGCACTTGACGTAAGCTCTCTGCTCCGCGCACCCCTTTCACCCATCCGCTAACATCTCCCCTCGCTCCCTTCTTACCGCGCAGGCGATACGCGAGTTAAACGGTCGGCCTATAGGGTTCCTTGCATAGAGATGATATATTAAGAATAGAATTCGCGTTTGTCTACTATGGTCCCCTTAAACAAATCATAGGTTTTTTTAGTCCTACCTCCAAGAGGCAGGTGAACTATTTAATTTTTTTTCCAGCTGACGGTAGATTTTCGATATTCTTAACGGTGCCTACGGTTCTTACTTGTAAATAAGCATTTTATAGTTCTTGTACTGATACATATTCTCTGGTTCCATACCGAAAAGGCAAAAAAGGAACCCTTATGGTGTGACTTCGTTTGTCTGTCACACCTATTTATTTCAAGAACCACTGATGCTATCGCGATTTGAAACTTGGAATATATATCTATATATATCTTGGGACAATCCACACACGGTCATCTGATCCCAAACTAGGCAGAGCCTGTACTATGGAAACCAGACAACTGATACTAATACTTATATACTTTTTTTTTGTTGTAAATACATACTTAAATAGATAAATAACACCCAGACACTTGGTGGGAATCGAACCCACGACCCATCGGTAAGCGGACAGGGTCACTAACCACTAGACCAACGGGCCCGTCAAATAGTTAGTCTTACTTTCCAAACCTCATTAAAAATTAAAAATATTTTTTTTCTTTAATTTTCTTTTCAATTGGGTCGAAAGGGGGCGCCAAAATTTTAAAGTGAGACTTCTATATGGAGTGGGGTATCATATGAAAGGGCTTCATTTGCTCATTTCAAAACAGATTTTTACTTTAGTTTATGTCACGTAGTTTCTGGCTTATAATAATAATAATACCATTGCCTCTTATCTCCCATGTTTGTAGAGGGAAATATCTGAAATAATTATAGGCAGTAGCGGACTAACGGGGGGGCGGAGGGGGCGGTCCGCCCCGGGCCTCTGGTCCTAGGGGGCCTCCAATCTCCAAAAGTTTTTGTAATCATTGAGGTATATAAGTACCTACTACATATTGAAGAGTACATCATACCCAGATTATTTTAGAGTTCCGGCGCACAAACTCTGTTATTCTATGATAATGCGACTTTTAGATAATTGAGTTTGTGCGACGGACCTCTTAAAGCTTTTTTGAAATTATCTAGACGTTATGTTCCTTCAATTAAATCTCAAAGACGGCTATAATCTTATGTGATGTAAGCATTAGGCAGTTTAGAGCTGGGGGCCCCATGATGCACGTAACCAAAATACTAACACACCAACAATGTACCTACTTGTGGTATCTGTGGTCTATTCAGAAGGGAATTTATACAAACTGTAAACTGTAGATGATGATATGTATCAATAGCGATCAATAGCGATTTGTGAAAGGAGAGTAATATATACAAAATTGACAAGTTAAATGAATGTATGTATACTGCAGCCATGTTTTACTAATAACAAAAAGCAGATTCTCTTTGGCCTCCTTCTATGAGATGACCGTCTCACAGAAGGACCCTCCACATTTATTCCGCTGCCAATATAGTAAACACTGCTGCTGGCAGAGAATGGTCGTGTCCAGGCTGGCTGACCAAGTTCCGCCCCTCTAAGTCCCATGCAGAATATACTTGGAGCGCATGTAAGCGAGCGAAAGCTCGGTCCCCACCACGACTATGGCAAGTCGTTTTCATCTGTCACCCCATCTCACTCAACTTATCACTGTAACACCCATGTCCAGATTATTTATCTAAGTGAGTCTACCGGTTATTCGCAGCCACCTTTCTGTCGCATCCAGGCTTCTAAGACTGGCAGGACAGCACTGACAACTCCATATGCTCGTGTACGCTCATCAGAAGTCCATGAGCGTAATTGTTCAAGTGCGTGCCGTGGATTCAATCAGAAACCCTCGCATCCATTAATTCTGGAATGTTCAGGGCCGGAAAGCACGCCAGGACTGTTTCGCCTCATAGAGGACATTACGGTACCCTTTAGCGACCCGGATGACCTACTTGTGCAGCAGGCTCAGGATCTTTTTAGACGGAATGAGGTGTGGTCCGTCAAGGTTGCAAACTTTCACCACAACTATTTATTCTAATTGATGAACATATAATGCGTACAGTTATAGAGGACTGAGAGGGCGACTATGTAAGAGGTAATTAGATGGTCCCTTAATGGCCAAAACAGTTGTAAAAATTCTCTGGAATATATGGAAATACAGAGGTATTAACCAAGCAATAAAAATCAAAGTAATGCGTACTCTGGTCTTCTCGATCTTCCTATATGCCTCTGAAACCTGGACATTAAAGGTGTGAACCTTTTCTTCGAAGAATAGATGCATTCGAAATGTCGTTGGCGCAGAATGCTAGGCATATCATGGACCGAGCGTCTCACTATGCATTTATCTATACTCGAAGAGCTAAATATAAAGGAATGACTTTCCATTGTCTGCGTTAAACGCGTCAACTTCTTTGGACACATGGGCAGGAGAAAATCGGATAGCCTAGAGAGGCTTATGGTGACAAGCCAAATGGACGGCAGGAGAAGCAGCGGACACATGCCAATGCGACGAGCAGACACTATTCCAGCGGTTACGAGAATGCCGCTACAGGAAATCATACATAGATCGAGCAGCATAGAGAAGAGACAAAAGTCTGCATTAGTCACGTCCCTCAGTCATGAGATCACCGTCAAAATATCGTCTGTCGACATTTAACGTTCCCACCCTGTATAGCCTATGTCACTACCACAAGATGAATCTAACGACAGATATCTCACCAGTCAAAATCTATTGAGCCGTTTAGGCTGTAGGCTGTGTCAAAGAAAACATACATACATACATACCCTCAAAAAACATACCCCTTCCGGGGGTAGTCCGGCAAAAATACGTCATTTTCTGACAGGGGGGCCTCATTAGTTTTTGCCGCCCCGGGCCCCCGACAGGCTTAGTCCGCCACTGATTATAGGTAATAGATGTGTGTAAATATTACACGAAAAATAAAACGATGATTCTAAGTAACATGTGTTACTTAGAATCATTGTTTTATTTTTTAGAAATCTTCGAAAAACATTAACAAAATTATTTACGTGGTTTGGTCTTTTTGCTACTTGCGGTGTTCGATGAATAGTGAAAGAACTTTTATACGTCCAAAGAAGGTGCGGAACCCTCATTGCGCGGATCCAACTCACAGTTCGGTTTTTTATTTATGTCTAGTCCTTGTTTCAGAATACCATGGTGAACAAAATAGAAAACTCTGATTCACCATACTTGAGCCTTAAACAGGGAAGCGCGTTGTCTCTGTCGGCGCTACAACGACAGCCGGTGAACATAGCTGATAGCAGGCTGAGGGTAAGAATAGAATGCTCCTTATTGTGCGGTCGTAGTCACAAACGCTTGATCAGTCATCAAACAAAATAGTTTGGGGCCGGTGCGTGCGAGTGATTATCGCCTTAGAGGTGATCAACCGGAAATTTCTCTTACTGTACATGTTTAAAAATACATCAAGAATTATTATTATTACTTACCAGTTTTTTTGTGAACCGCAATCTAATGTAGAACTAGATCGTCCATTTCCAAGGGATCAGGTAGGTACCACTGCAGTCTTCGGAGTCACTGGACGTCCGGGGTTGTGGACACAAGGACGTCCGTTGAGTACGGCGGCGACTCCAAGGAGGACGGCGGCGGGGTTGCGACCCCCGTCCTCACCGGATAGAGTCTATCCGGGTCCTGGATAGACCTGGGCCCCTCTTATGTGCCGATGCGACAGCCGCGGGGGTTTCAGTGGGTAAGAATCCTACATACCCCGGTCGAGCCCTACAGCTCCCGGGGATCTTTCGAAGATAACCCCGCGTCAAAAAAAAAGTACACTGCAGTATAAACATAGCAATGTTCATCTTTTAGATGAACATTGCTATGTTTACATCTGCAGGTACTGTGACTGGTGAAATGGCCGGGCTGAAGAGGCTTAATATTACTTAACTGCTAATAGTTGTACCTACAGTTGAAGTTCAAATGGACTTGATCTGTATTTCAACAGCATAAGGTGTTCTTTTAAAGAGACAAGGTTGACAGATTGCATGACATCACCCAACTACTCTAATTTTATTGAATTTGAGACCCTACCAAATATAATATTGAATTGAGTATCACTAATCAGGCACAATTTACTCAAAGCTGCTAGACCGTTTGAATATAAGACTTATCTAAAGAACGTCGTTTTTTTTCTTTCAGCCATCAGAATTAGTGTTCATGAACGCGATCAAATCGAAAAAACCTGGCATCGAAAACAAACCCTCGACCAGCATATTCCACAAAAAGGAAACCATCAAACTTGGATCCTTAGACGATACCGCGGACACAACAAGTTTGGACGTATCCTATGATGGATTAGGTGGTCATTCCAAATTGGACAAGTTCCCCGTACCAAGACCGCCTGTTAAAAGTTGTATACCTAAGTTATCAGCTAAACATAAACTGAAGAGGCCAAATGGTGCGCAGGATATTCAGAAAATGTTGAAAAAGTTTAAGGATAAATGACTTTTTAGCATCAACTGGTTGTCAAACTTCGAAAATGTCAATTGCCCATAATTTGGGAATCTATAAACAGATGTCGCTAGTGGATCTAGGGAAAAAATAGAGGTCAGGTCAGGCTACCTGATTCAATGTAACGTTAAAAAGCATGATTTGAATGATGAAAAGTGAATTGAAAGAAAGCAGAAAAATGTATTAATATGTACCTATGTAATAAAAGTCAGTTCTGTGAACTTAATTGTAAATATTGTTGATTTAATTTTTATTGTATAAATATAGTTAAGAATAATAAGACTACAAATTAAAAAATGAAATTATAAAATAATTGAATTGATTGATTGAGTGTTTTATTTATTGCAACGGCACTGGTACCTAATTCTCTATAATCACTTACATTCCACACTCGTTAAAGTCGAAAGGTTTATTTTATACTACCAAGATGACAAGCAAACTTGCGGCCCGCCTGATGGTAAGCAGTCACGCCTATAGACGCTAGCAATACCAGAAGAATCGCTCACATTAGATATTAAGTCTTTGTGTCCGGTAATTTCACCAGCTACAGGCGTACGTACAGGTTGATGTCTGGGATGTCCTCAGTGTAGTGTCGGGTTTGTTTCGCTCTGGTGTCCTGAGCTTTTCTGGCAATGGGTTCCCGTGTCGAGGATACACCTCGACAAACTGTCCGTAAAACCACTCGAGCTCTCAATATCTCCGGTTTCTATGAGATGACACTGCCGTCGTCGATCTTCAGCTTGGTCATTTGGCTACGCCCAATAGACGAATTCTTCGCGAACACTTTAGAGCCTTGGTTTCGCTCAATTGCGTCCTTAATACTTGCTGTAATATAGGAACGCAAGTTGTGTGGCATAGTTTTCGAGATTCGTCTATTGAGTTCAGCATATTCCAACATATCCGCTGAAGATTCCATTCTCACCTTAGTCCGGTTTTCCATTAACATAATGGTTTTATCGGAGAACTTTTGAGGCTTATTATACGGCATGGGGTCTTAAAGAACTTGGACCCCACTACGTGGACAGGGGGTCTAGTACGAGTCCGGATCCGGAGTTTTCGAGCTCGATCAAACTATCAGTTTTTTCCCGTACATTTTACTAGTTTTTGATAGTTACCGCTAGGGGCCCTAGTGTGAAATGTATGGAGGAAACTGATAGTTTCACCGAGCTCGTAAACTATCTGAACCCTTACTAGACCCCTAGTTTGCACCATGAAGCTATGTTTGCACCAACCCACAGATATAGATACACAACCCATCGTTAATCTAATAGAACATCATCGCGCGATCGAACGACGCGACTATTGCGCGATGAAATCTCAAATATATGGACGTCGAACGAGTGTCCTAACACACACACTGACGCGACAGTTGCGCGACGATATGGTCGCAGGACATCGCCTTACTCGTCCGCAGTTTCTTATTCGGCTAGGCACTGGAAGCGATTGTGCAGTTCGAGTTGATAGTCTTCGGGGTTCTGGATTTGGGCGGATACCTTCAACGATCACGGAGACATCATCGAATATGCTTCTTGCTCATTATAATAAAGTCGATCTCATTTTTGGTTGAACCATCGGGACTTATCCACGTCCACTTCCTGGATGCTCGCTTCTTGAGGAAGGAGTTCATCGCAAAGAGTATCCCACCAATACCCATACGACCCCACTCTCAACTCATCGCCATTCCGCGTACCCACCATCGCGTTGAAGTCCCCCACAACAATGGTGAAGTATGTTTTGGAGATATGTATGGATTCTGGTATCTCCTCCTATTAGCCTCTACTTCATCGTCAGGGTGTGCCGAGGTCGGTGCGTATACCTGTATGACCTTCAGTGAATCATCAGCCGGAAGACGTCCACTGTCCTATATTTCACATAGGCCACCCCCGAGGAGGATGCCACAATTCACGCTTGGCAGGCTTCTTGGGATCGCTGTCTTTCTGTTCTTGCTCAGTTGGCTCTTACGACACCCAACGAGAAGGATGGGGGGATACTATTCTAACCCATCACCTCGCGGTTGATTGAGTACCTAACCCAAATTATATCTTTGCAGAAAAGCTTTAAACTAATTCCAGAACCATCATCATTCATTTCATGTGTAAAAGTCTCAGAGTAATTAGAAAAAATTATTTACTCCGAGGTAAAAGTACTAAGCACAGAACAATAATATGGTACTAAGGTACTATATAAAAAAGCATATTACTCCTACTTTTTGAAGACCTAAAAACGTTTCGTTGACTTTGCGTTTTTGACAATGACTGGTTTTTGATCAATAAAACTTTGGAATAAAACGCGTCAAGTTTGTTGACAGTTAATCATTCATTCGTTTCGTTTGACATTTGACAGCTTGTGATTGTGCGTGTCGCTTTTTGGAGATTTTATTTATAAAATATCACATTATCTATTAATAAACCAACAGATTACTTTCGGAACAACATTTAGATTTAGCAGGGGCGCCCAAAGGTGCAGTGTTTATATCATAAATGCGTAGTTATACGTGTGTATTCGTCGAGGACATATCGTACGACAAAAGAAGGATTTCGCTTGAAATAACATTGTTTACTCTTGAAAATGTGCGTTGAATGCGGTGCAGTTAGAGTCTTTCAACCTGAAATAGGCCTATCTCATAACTGTTATCATCATAACCCGATCTGTTTGTTATATAAATCAATGTATTGATAACGCTATTGTGTTCGTGTTTTCCTACAGATTAGGAGCTCGTACAGTGATAATCTTTTATGAAAGAAGTGATAACGTGCACCGAAATGTTTAAATAAATATACCGAAGCGAGGTATTTGTTTATTTGTACAGTGGATTAGTGTTAAGTGAAAGTAAGTAATTGAAAATGCCAGGGAAAATAAAAGTGAAGGTTTTGGCGGGAAGGAATTTACCGGTGATGGACAGGGCGAGCGACACGACAGACGCTTTCGTGGAGATTAAGTTCGGAAGTGTCACACACAAGACTGATGTGTGCAGGAAGTCATTGAACCCACATTGGAACAGCACAGAGTGGTATAGATTTGAGGTAAGTAGCCTATTATTGTATCTTTTAAGTTATAAACTCATCCCACTAAAGTGGCTCTTGAAGCCAGGATCTGAAGAGGTCACAATGGAGACTGATGTTTGAGTGTGATGTTAAATCGCCCTGAAGCCTGCAAAAATTAAACTAGAAAAGTAGATAAGATGTTAAGATACAAATTCGTATTCTTTATTGCACTCTATATTATTATACAATATTATAAAATAAAAATAAAGAAAATTTGTGTATAAAAGCGTGCTTAACCCAAACATTGAGTTTTCTGACAGCCTTTCTGACTGGCTTGAAACCATTTCCTACGAGGAAGCAGAGTCAATTCTACAATTTATTAAATAATAAACTATTTAAAAAAAAAAAAAACCGACTTCAAAGTAAATTATCTAAAAAGCATAAAATAACGAAAATATATTGAAGTCGGTGCTAGCACATCATGTTAACTAAGACTAGCACGAGCTGACACCAACTTCAATATATTTTCGTTATTTTATGCTTTTTAGATAATTTACTTTGAAGTCGGTTTTTATTTTTTTAAAAATAGTGTATTTAACACTTTTTAGTGACTTATTTTACCATGATAGGTACCAGCACTATCACGCAACTCAAACGGCTATTTTACAGTAACTTATTGAAAACATAAAAAGTTTATATCTCTTAAACTACTGGACCGATTTTGATGAAACTTGTACTCTACCCTAAGTTGAAAAATACTCTAACTATTGCAAAAATAATTTTTGAAATCGGACTTGTAGTTTCTGAGAAATCTTCCAAAGATCCCCCGGAGCTGTGGGGCTTGACCGGGGTATGTGGGATTCTTATCCACTAAAACCCCCGTGGCTGTCGCATCGGCACATGAGAGGGGAGACCCCAGGGCTCTCCGGTGGGATCTGCACCAGGGGCCCCTCAGTGCCTTGCCTTTGAGCCCGCCGCCGGGGGGCGCATTGTAGCCCCCCGGGAACCTGTCGCGGTGCTCACGGGGACGGGGGTCGCAACCCCGCCGCCGTCCTCCTCGGAGTCGCCGCCGTACTCAATGGACGTTCAAAGGGCCCACACCCTGAACGTCCAGCGACTCCGAAGGAGGTCCCTGTGACCTGTGACCTGTGTGTTTATACTGTGCCTGTACTATGGCAATAAGACAACATACATAAGCTGTCGGCGGTCGACACATGATCGCGGTGCGCGCTTCGCGTGTTAACATGATTTAAATCGGAAACATCCGTCGGTGAGCGGTTGACAAATATCACCCAAACATAAGACGAAACAGCCGTCGAAAAGCACACAAACATTTGTCTAGTCATCATCATCATCATTAGCAGCCGAAATACTCTGCTGAAGGCCTCCCCCTTAGAAGGGTTGCCTTCACAGGCGTTTAGGGGATCGCAGTATTATATAGGTATAAAGGTATGCGTCCATTGGCACGCGCCGGACGCACCGCACGCACGGCACGCAACGGATTTTAGTTTGCTTTGTATGATTTTACACAGCGCTGCGTCCACTATCCGCGCCGCCCGCATCGGATATTGACGGCGCGGATAATGGACGCAGCGCTATGTAAAATTATACAATGCAAACTAAAATCCGTTGCGTGCGGTGCGTCCGGCGCGTTCCAATGGACGCGTACCTTTAGGGAAGCATAGTCTTGATTTCCCTTCATTAGCAGCCGAAAGTCGTCCACTGTCAAACCTCCCCCATAGATGGGAGGGGTTGCCATAATCCCCACGCTTGTCAGGCGTCTTGGGGATGGCAGTATAGGTGGTTGGTAATCCAATAAAAAGTCGCTGCTGCCCGTCATCTTGATTACCCTTATCGCCTCTTAAAACGCGTAACGAGAGGAGATGGGTAGGTGCTATTCTTTCCTGGAAACCCCACGGAGAGTTGCATTATGTCTATGATTTAAACCTGTACTAAAGTTCGTTAAATTTCACATCCTCCAAAATTCTTGGCGACCATGTTGAATGACGTCATAAAGTGTCGTATGCATAATGTTGGCAATCATTTCGTGTTATCGTCTACCGGCCGTCTGGGTAGCCATTTGTTTGTGATATTTCCACTATGTCTGTAATTCTGATACAAATATGACATCTGGACGAATGCCAAATGGCGTTTCTGTTTAGGTTTTTATGCGCTTCTAGAAAGCAATTATTCTCTGTTATATGACGTCTTATTTAGTATTACAAAGAAATCATATGTTAATCGTGTGGGTACTAGGATTCTTCTATTTCTAGTATGGAGCGAGAGTCAGTCAGTCACAAGACACAGAAGATATGATAGACCCTATAATACACATCGGTCTTCCAAACGAGGCCGAATTGTCGTAGGTTGTCGCGTTGTGATTTGGTGGTAAAACTATCGAAACTAACGAAAAACGTTCTCTGCTGAACAAAGGCCTCCCCACAGAAGGGAGGGGTTGCCATAATCCTCATGCTTGGCAGGCAGCTTGGGGATCGCAGTATAGCTAGGTAGGTAATCCAATAGAAAGACGCTGCTGCCCATCGTCTTGTTTCCCTTAGTCGCCTCTTACGGACACCCAACGGGAGGAAATGGGTGGTTGCTATTCTTACCCGGTCACCCCACGTGGTAAAACTAGCTCTCACAAAACGATAGCCCAAGCCATGGACTCCTTGAGGGGCCATAGAGCTCACCGCAGGAACGCTTACGCTCTCTTCTTATCCAGTGGAGTTGCCTCTAGAACGATGTGGTTAAATCGTCCTAGAGTTGCCTTGACCACATAAGACTCGACAGTAACTATCAATCCCAAAAAAGGAACATACTAGTTAACTGTTCTGTGATCCATTTCGTTTCTTGAGTTAGAAAACCTATTCTCGACGGACTTGATGACGCAATGCGTGTAGCTGCCAAGAGCTTCGCGATGCATCGGTGACACACACCGTCCGACATCATCACCGTTACATGCATTCCGTGCACTAGTTTCTAAATAGAATCCTCGAACGTTGTCTGGCGAATGTACGCTTCAAGTAGAAAGGCAACTGGCGCCGATCCACCGGTACTATTGACCTAGTACAGAGTCTACACAAATTCCTGCCAAATCAACGTCGATAAGTTCCGATGAGTTGCAGAAACTACCCATGTCTTTTTAACCGACTTCATTTTGTTTTCTTTAATAATCCCCAGTTGGTAAGCAAGCATGCGGCCCACCTGATTGTAAGCAGTTACCGCAGCCTATAGACTCTAGTAACACCAGAAGAATCGTTGCCGACCCCTAAGACATTAAGTCTCTTGTGTCCAGTGATTTCAGCACCTACAGTGCCCTTCACACCGGGACACGCTAATGTTTACACACTGCTGCTTCGCGGCAGAATATCTGACACTGCGGTGGTACCCACCTGAACGGTTTTATGCACAAGGAAATCAAAAATTAGTAATGGTGCCGATTCTGTTGTCACCACTACACTAAACTAGACTAAATTTTAGTTTAGTGGTGTCAAACGATGATTAAGTGCTTAATTTGATTTCGACAGCTACTAAATTGAGTTGATAGTGAGGTTTTCATTGGTCAAATCATGTTAGTTGAAAACAATTCTCTTGTTCATCTGATTACACTAAACTAAATTAATTCTCCGGCTACGATACTTATATTAATTTTATTTTAATATATTTATATATTAATATTTTATATAAAAAATATTTAATATTTTAATGTTTAATTTCTTTTTTAATATATATTTATTTCAATATTTATTTTAATATTTATTACAATATTTTTTAAATATTATTTTTATTATTATTTTGTTTTTAATATTATTTTTTATTTATAACATATTATTTTAGTATTTATATTAATATTTATTCTAATTTATTTATTTATTTATTGTTTATTAATTGAAACAACAGCTATACAATAACAAATTAGTTCTAACAATAATTGTATAAATAGAGCCAATTAATGTTTCAATTGAAATTTAAAAATATACAAGCTATCTGCATACCTATATTGAGAGCTGCGTGTCTATTTATGTATGTGCATGTTATTCTCTCTATGTGTATGTGTATGTGTGTGAGTGTATGTGGTGTGTGCATGTGTCCATGTCAGTTTGTGCAAATTGCTAATATTTATAGGAAGCGCTTAATCTGTCAACTGGTTCATAATAACTTGTGCTCTGAAGCTTTCGACGGATAGGTTGAAGAGGTCGATGTGAGAAAATTTATCATTATATGTTCGAGATATTCTAGGAATTACGGAATTGTATGCATACCGTGCTCGGGTATGTGGCACATGAAAGAGTCGAGAAACTGTATGTCGAGTACGTTTGGTAGGGACATTCAAGCCCAAGGCAGAGAGAAGTTCTGGGCTGTCAATACGACCTGACAACAAACCCTGTAAAAACATCATATCATTAAGTTCCCGTCGCGCGCTTAAGGATGACACATTATATAGCTGACAGGATGATTTATAGTCAAGACTACTGTAAGTTTTAAAATTTAAATGATGTACAAATTTCTTTTGAATTGCTTCTAATCGGTCTATGTAAGTTAAGTATTGAGGAGACCATACACAACTGGCATATTCCACTATACTTCTAACGTATGCAAAGTAAAGAGCTTTTAAACAGTTTTTTTTTTTTTTTTTTTTTTTTTTTAATGATGTTCCCTTGTGGTAACACCATATAAATTACAATCTAGCTTAATGGCTAATTAGCAATTTTACTTTAACCTAAACGAATAAATTATATTAGATTAAGAATGTGTCCAATGGCACTTTTCTTATTGTCTCTATTAAGGCGAAGACACTTTGTTATTGTGTTCTACACTGCACTATACTGCACTAATTTAACACTTAAACTAACTCAAAAGGTTTTGTTCTTTTCAGTCTTCTCACTATGTCCGTGTTGTCGAGGAGCTGGATAGCCTCGACATTCACATGATGATGAAGCCGACGCTCATGAGCTTCAGCGTAGTCCTTGATAACTTTGGCTACGAAGTCCAATTTGAGGTCCCGATGGAGGTCGTTTGTTCTTATGTACCAGGGCGCATTTACAATTCCTCTGAGTACTTTATTCTGGAACCGTTGTATTGTATTTACATTGCTTTGTTTGGTACAGCCCCACAGCTGTATACCATAAGTCCATACTGGCATTAGGACTTGTTTGTACAGGAGTATTTTGTTTTGCACTGACAGCACGGAGTGTTTACCGAGAAGCCAGTGCATTTTCTTGTAGCGAAGGCCTAACTCTTCGCGTTTCTTTTTGACATGAGCCTTCCAGCGAAGCTTTGTATCGAGTGTCATGCCAAGGTATTTGGCGGTATTCTCATAGGGTATAACACGATTGTTTATGTATACCGGATGGTAGATTGATTTTTTATTGGTGAAATCAATATGAACTGACTTGGATTCATTGAGTTTTATTCGCCACTTTTTTGTCCAGTTACATATGGTGTTTACGGCAATTTGAACATTTTCCACTGCTTCCGCGTGTGTAACACCTGTGGCCATAATGGCCGTGTCATCAGCAAAGGTTGCAATGGTGTTGTTTTCTAGCGTTGGAATATCACAGGTGTATAGTAAGTACAGGACCGGACCTAACACACTTCCTTGTGGTACTCCAGCTTTGATGTGCTTAAGATCAGAATAAGAATCTTCCTGTCTTACTCTGAACATTCTTTCTGATATGTAAGACTCCAAGATATCGGAGAAATTCTTTGGTAACATCTTTCTTAATTTATATATGAGACCTTGATGCCACACCTTATCGAATGCTTGGGCTACATCTAGGAAAACTGTACAGCAAACTTTTTTTTCTTCTAACGTTTTTTCAATAATATTTGTAATTCTATGAACTTGGTCTATAGTTGAGTGCTTTGCCCTGAAGCCAAACTGATAGTCAGGAATAAGATGTTTTTCTTCTATAATTGGTTTTAAACGTCTCAATAATAGCTTTTCGAATAATTTTGACATTATTGGCAACAGCGAAATCGGCCTGTATGAAGTTGCTTCATTTGGTGGTTTACCAGGTTTTGGTATCATAATAACTTCAGCCACTTTCCACATATCGGGCACGTATTTTAATCTAAACGAAGCATTTATAAGTGTTGTGAGTTTCACTATTGCTTTACGAGGAAGATTGCTGAGGACTTCCCCGGTGATGAGATCATAACCTGGGGATTTTTTCTTGTTTAGAAGTTGAATTTCCTTGTGTACTTCTTTTGGTGTAGTGAGTCTCAAATCAGTATCATCGTCTTCTATTATTGCATCAAGAGTAATCTCATTTTCAGGCTGATTTGGTTGAAAAATTTCTTCTAAATGATTTGCAAATCTAATTGCTTTTTGCTGATTATTTATAGCCCACTGCCCGTTCATTTCCTTAATTGGGGGAATATGCGTGATGGGTTTTTTTAAACTTTTAGTGGCTTTCCACAGTGAATAATCGGTTGTACGATCACTCGTTAGCTGAGTAAGGTAACTATGAGTGGAATTATCACGAAATTTCTGAATTTCCCTACTTAACTGCTTTGTTAGTTTGTTTAAAACTGTTTTGTCGAGTGGATATCTAGTCCTTTGCCACCTCTGCCTTTGTCTTCTCTTTTCAATTATAAGGTTTCGGATTTCTATTGGGTAATTTATGATTTCTGATTTCTTTTTTAAAGCGGGTGTGTTTTTCCAAGCACACTGTTGGATATTTGTTACAAAACTCTTTACTTCTAATTCTAATTGTTGTGGCGTTTTCAGGGGCACTTTTAAGATCACTGCGGAATCCAAATCGTGCTTGAAACTCTCCCAGTCGGTATATTTATTGACTAAAGTTACATGGTTTTCTCTATATATAATGTTTTCATGAATAGTTACTATAATAGGTGAATGGTCTGAACTCATATCGTAACCATCTTCAATAGAAAGATAGTTTAACGATATGTTTTTATAAATGAAAAAATCGATTAAATCAGGAATTTTCTGTAGATCTGTAGGCCAGTAGGTTGGCTTCCCCGTTGATATTGTGTCACATTTCGTATTTCTAATTGCATGCAATAGTTCTTTACCTTTAGTTGTAGTAAGTCTAGATCCCCAATAGGTATTCTTCGCATTGAAATCACCTCCAAGGACGAACCTGTTGCCAAGTTGTTTTAAAAGGTTTTCATACTGCGCTGCTTTTATTGAGTACCGTGGTGGACAGTATATAGATGATATGGTGACCGGATACCGTTTTGTCTTGACACATACGGCCACAGCTTGAATTTCACGTTGTTCGTGTTTATACATCTCATAATGATAGATACCTTCCTTTATTATGACGGCGCTGCCTCCTCTAGCTTTATTGTCCGGGTGCAGTGCGTGATAGATTTTATATCCTTTTATTTGTATATACGTTTCGTTTGTGAAGTGTGACTCGGATATAAGGCACACATCGATATCTTTTGTGTTTAGGATGACTTCTAACTCATGTTGATGCTGACGTAATCCGTTAGCATTCCATGCCATAATTTTTAGATAGGTATCCATCATTTTTGTTTAGTAATAGCAACTTTGGTGCTATGTTCCAGTTTTTTAAGCCTTTCGTCGAAAGATGTAATGACGTTTAAGATTTTGTTTAGTTTTTCATCTAAATGGGATGTATGCTGTGTCTGTGCCTGTTGCTGTGGCCGTGTGGCCTGTGTGCCTTTTGTTATCTGAGCAAAAGACAGATTTTTGGTAACAGGTTTGCTCTGTATCTTTCTGCCGGTGTTAATGCGTGGGGCCTCATGAGTAGGGGCTTTGTGCTTGTTTACTGCTTTATTTTTTAACTGCTGCAGTTCCTTGGCTACTATGCATCCGCGGTAGCTGGCGGGGTGTGCTTCGCCACAGTGGACACATTTTGGTTTAGTTTCTGCAGGTTTTTTGCAGTCTTTTGTCAGGTGCTTTCCGGTACATTTCACACACCTGGGCTCTCTAGAGCAATACCTCTGAGTGTGTCCGTACGCTTGACACCTTTTGCATTGAGGTATCAATTTAGATGCTTTGATAGGTTGTATGTCTACTTTACATCCGAGAATAGACTTTATGGTATAAATTTTGTTAATGTCTTCACCTTTGCTGAATGAAAGCATAAACATGTTAAGAGGTTCTTTAGTCCTCCAATTAAGTTTATTAGTTACCTCTTGGATCTTGTAGCCTTTCGATGTTAGGTCTTCCATTATTCTGATGGGATCGCAAGAAAAGTGTAAGTTTTTCACCATCACTCTGACTGGTCTATCCTGCTTATTCTCGTAAGAATACCAGTGGCATTCGCTTTCTAAGAGTAGCTTTGTAATAGCCCTGTACGTGTCCTCGTTATTTGCGTTTACTTTAACGCTGTCCCCTTTTTGCATTTTAATTAAAAATGTGTCACTGGATATAGTCGGTGTTAGAAAGTCGTAGAACTTTTGGTAGTTTTTAACCTGTTCCACGATGATAGGAGGTGGCTGGGGAGCCTTTTTCTCTTTCTGTGTCTTTTTTTCGTTATCGCTGGAGCTGGCTCCTTGTTGTTGCAGTGGTGATAGTGATTGGTTCAGCTTCCTTTTCTTCCGACTCTGCTGACGAATCCACTCAGTTTCTTTTGCTAGCTCCTCTTCATCGGTCTCATATTGGACTTCTTCGGAGGTTTTCTCGGTAGCCGTGATATCTTTAGCTTGAGATACATTGTTCTTCTCTTGGTAGTGCTCCAGTTGTTGCTGGAGCGCTTCAATTTTGCAATGTAAGTCCTTCACTAAACTTTGAAGTTTCTTACATTCAGCTTGTTCCTCAACGAAACGTTCATACAAAAGATGTTCCGTTTCTGTTTGAAGCCTAACTGTATTTTGCAAAGCCATTTTAAATCAAATATTAAAATGTAACTTCGCCTTAACTATATTTAAACACATTGTCGTGATTCACCACTTATTGTAGTAATCTGGGTCATCGCGGCGACCGGTGACGATTACTCGCGACAGTGTTTTTGCTGCGTCAGCGCTTTACCCGAGTGCGGACTAGGGCGAAGGCAACGCAGCCGTTCTTCGCGGATGCTGAACAAACACTGGACACTTTAAACAGTTGATATTATTGAATGGTATGGAGGTTCTAATGACAAAGCCCAGCATCTTATATGCTTTATCAATAGCTTTGTCTATTTGGTGTGCCATTAATAATTTTGAATCTAACAGAACCCCCAAGTCACGTATTAAGTCCGTCTTTTGCAAAAAAGACCCGCCAATGTTGTATGTAAACTGTACCACATTCTTTTTGCGCGTGAAAGTTATTTGATTGCACTTCTGTGTGTTGACGCTTATTCTATTATGATCATAATACTTGGTAAGGTTGTTCAAATCGTCTTGTAATAGAATGCAGTCATGATGATTAGTCACTTTCATGTATAACTTTGTGTCGTCTGCAAACATAAGATATTTAGAATTTAGTAAACAGTCGCCAATATCATAAAGGTACGCGTTATAGAGAAGAGGACCCAATAAAGATCCCTGTGGGACCCCTGAGGTGACTTGTACAAAGTACTAATATTTATTTTAATATTTATTAATATTTATTTTAATATTTATTCTAATATTTATTTTATTTTAATATTTATTAATATTTATTTTAATATTTATTCTAATATTTATTTTATTTTAATATTTATGTTAATATATTTTATTTATTTATTAATATTTATTTTATTATTTTTTTTTTATTCATGTTTAATTTATGATTTATATTATTTTTTAATAATTATGAATATTTATTTTAATATTTATTATATTTTAATATTTTATTTTATTTATTAATAAAAAATATTTAATATTTTAATATTTATTTTATTATTTATATTAATATTTATTTTAATATTTATTCTAATATTTATTTCGTTCTATTTTAGTCTTTTCTATTTTATTTTAATCGACATCTTTTAGATGCCGACTATTTTGATCTAATTTTAGTTTGAAGTTACTAATATTAGGCATAAATGACGTAAACTGTGCACAACAGAATAGCAAAATACGTTTAAAACTAAGTTGAGTAACTAAAACCATTATATTCTATCAAACTATACCTAATTTAGTTTATGTCATGGATCTCTGAATAGGAAAGACACGACTAAACTAAAATTTAGTCTAGTTTAGTCTAGTGTGTGACAACAGAATCGGCACCAATAACTAAATAAAAAAATAATTATAAAAATTAAAAGTAAATCACACGCCTGCTTGTAGATAGCTGCACTGCACTGTTGCTCATTACCAGAGGCATTAATTATGTATTAAGTCTTTTGAACCAGGTAATTACATCAGTTGCAGTGGCGTTCACATTGAAACATAGCTTTTTTCATCTTCTTTATCAACAGCCGGAAGACTTCTACTGCTGAACATTGTAGCGTTCCAAGGGAACTCTTGGAACGCTACAGTAAATGACAACTGGCTATTTGCATCTACCTGCGACGCGCGTAATGTCAGTCCACCTAATGGGAGACCGGCCTACGCAGCGTTTTCCGGTTCGTGGTCTCGCCACAAGAGAACCATTCTTCCCTTTCAGTTATTGGTTCTACAAGCGATGTGGCCTGCCCATTGCCACTTCAACTTCGATCTGAAACTACAGTGGTAATACTTGGATCTTCCATTGCACTAAAATACCACGAACTACATAGTTCTTTCTTTATAGACTTCTGTATCATATTGTTTTCTGCATTTTATTGGTAGTGGCCAACCTGCAGGGTTAGAGCGTTGTGCAAATCTTGACAGATTAGTGTGAGTATGACGTCACAAGGACGTATTATTGTTAAAAACCTACGTCATACTTCACACCGAACTGTTGAATTGCAAGGCGTGCTAAACCTGCTGGTGTTAAGCTGCCCTTAGACCCTTGATTTAGTTTGACGACTGCTGTCTAGATGATATCAACCGGTCCCAACTTTTCGAGGTTTCCTGACGTTGTTTAGCAACTGATCGTAAGTGGGGAAGTGACACTGACCTTCACCCGCCATTGCAGCGTCGGTATGTCAAGAACAATGGCGCATCAATAAAACCGAATGGTTTGACGCCGTCTAACGAACCAGCGTGTAATATGACCTGCTACAAGCGTTAACGCGAATAGAAAGTATATAAATGTATGAGAATAACATAAGACAGAAAAATCACGTGACAAATTATATGGAATTGACACCGTTAGCGAAGGAAGAAATAGAATCGCTATGAAGCGATTGTGTCTTGATCTTGTCTAGGCCCTCAGACCCTGTGGCCAAGTTGGCGTTCTACAATATGAAACGCTAGAGAATAAAATAAAATACCGATCAAGGGCGAGTCGGACTCGCGTACCGAGGGTTCCATACCATCATTGGACGTATAAAAGTAATTTTGCTATTCACATAACTCAGATAGCAAAAAAATCAAACCGGAAAACTAAGTTTGTTGGTCGAGGTTTTTTTAGGATTACAAAAACAACGTACTTTTTTTCGCGGGAAATACCTTCTAAATGTCCCCGGGAGCTGTGAGGCTCGAGCGGGATATTTGGGATTCTTACCCACTAAAACCTCGGCGGCTGTGTCATCGGCACGTAAGATTTGCAGGCCAGGAGACCCTCAGTGCCTTGCCTATAACCCCTCCCCTCCCTGGTCAAAGATTACCGGCTGCGACCGTATTGTTTAAGAGGACTGGACCTTCATTAAACTACTTCGTCCCATCTTCCGCGTTTAATATGAAGTAGTTTTATTTTATTTTATTTATTTAGGACAACCAGTAATTGTTACATTAGCACACTTAAATTTACAAAATACACTGAAAATTAATTAAATGCACAATTTTTTAAGGTGTCACAACATGCTCTATAAGTGAACTTAGGGGTTACCCTGAGTAAGTAAAAGTGTGTATTTTGTAAAAAGTTATTATAACTAACAAAAAAGAAAAAAAGTAACAATAATAATGGTTCACATGCTCGAAAAGACTTTATTATGAGTTTCTTATAACGGCGCATTGAATATATCACTATTACTATCTAGTGAGTTGTAAATTTTTGGCAATCTACATACTAAGGGGGATTGTTTTAGGTTAGTCCTAGCAGGGGGGTAGTACAGAAGGCTATGCCCACGAGATTGGCGAATAGGCAAACGAAATGGCGTGCGTAAGTTGATAGATTGCAATATAGCCGGGCAGTCAATCTGATTCCTTGACAATTTATAAAGAAATAACATATCAGTAACCTTTCTCCGAACGTTAAGACTGTCTATATTAAAATTTTTATCGACTTCAACAGGTCGACGAGTCAGAACTGCAAGATGAGCCGCTGCAGCTTCGTCTCATGGATCATGACACGTATTCAGCTAACGATGCTATAGGGAAAGTGGTGATCAGTCTCGCTCCTCTTCTCGCTAGAGAAGCAAACAACGCGAAGAGCACGACCGCTCCTCAAGGCGGTAAGTTTAAAAAAATAAAGATAGCGTTGATTCTGGATAAGTGAACTATGAAGAGTCAAACATTATTTTAATTGCGTAACATTTCGGCCGGATTGCACCAGCCGTGGTCCTATCCTTCGGAGTCGCTGGCCGTTTGGGATGTGGGCCCTAGGACGTCCATTGAGTACGGCGGTGACTCCGAGGAGGACGGTGGCGGGGTTGCGACCCAGTCCCTTGAGCAGTGTTTTTTTAATACTACCAAGATGTAGTACCACCTGATGGTAAGTAGTGCAGCCTATAGATGCTAGCAACACCAGAAGAATCACTAGCGCGTTGCCTACCCTTAAGACATTAGATGTTAAGTCTTTGTGTCCAGTAATTTCTACAGCTACAGTGCCCTTCACGCCGGAACACAGCAGTGCTTACACACTGCTGCTTGGCGGCAGAATATCTGACACTGCGGTGGTACCTACCTGGAGGGTACCTTGCACAAGGAACCTACCACCTACTAAACTGGTTAGCTGGTTAACTAGTAGTGTGACTGGTTTCCGGGGGCATACGATGCTCCCCTCGGCGGCAGGCTCAAAGGCGGAGAGCCCGGGTGTCCCCTCTTATATGCCGATGTGATAGCGGCGAGGGATTTAATAGAAAAGGATCCCACATACCCCAGTTGACTCCACAGGTCCCGGGGGCCTTTTGAAGGTTTCTCCCAGGAAACAAAAACAAATAAAGGACCTACAGCGGTCGCTCGCCTCAGGAGACAGAGCCCCCACCCTGAACGTCCGCTTGATGTTTAGTTCGTATGCGACATGCTATTCCGTTCTATTCTATTGTTAGTGGCTATTGATCGCCACCGGAACGCACTTCGACCCAGCTGGATCCATTGTACCTGCCCTAGCCCTTACTCTGTTGCTGACGTATCGAAGAGACCCCTCAGGTAGGCCACGATTGCGCCAGCTTAGACCTGTACATAATCATCTGGTGTAGGATAGGCTACTTCCAGATTACTCCAGCTACGTCCTGCTAGAGCGTCGCAGCCACACAGTATGTGTAACATCGACTCTTTTTCATCTTCACAGTGTGCAAGTACTTAGCCTCATTCTGTGTAGGTGCTGTGACATATCCGTGGGGTGTCCGGGTAAGAATAGCACCCTCCCATCTCCTCCCGTTGGGTGTCCGTAAAAGGCGACTAAGGCAAAACAAGAAGGCGGGCACCAGCGTCTTTCTATTGGATTACTTACCACTTATATATACTGCTATCCCCAAGCCGCTTCCCAAGGGTGGGGATTAAGGCAACCCCTCCCTTCTAAGGGGGAAGCCTTTGTTCAGCAGTGGAAGTCTTACGACTGCTGATGATGATGATGATGCTCTGACATGCTATTTATATTGCAGAGCCTTAATAAACAAAATAAAGTACTTTAACACCAGGTGCGGTGATGTCTGGCTGGATCCCGGTGTTCGACACGATGCACGGCATCCGCGGTGAACTGAACGTGATCGTCAAGGTGGAGCTGTTCTCGGACTTCAATAAGTACAAGACGTCCAGTTGTGGAGTGCAGTTCTTTCACTGTGAGTTTTTTAAGCCACTTAGTGCCCGTTTGTCTTAAGACATTAGTTGTTAATTATTTTAAATATAGTTATTTATTTTAAATCTAGTTATTTAGCAACTTGTGCAGTTGCAATGACGCGATCGTGTTTGGAAGGATTGGCAATTATTGTATATGCTTGTATGTAGTGGCAAGTGTACACACGATTAAGTTTGACATCATAAATAACGGTAACTACGCTATATATAACATAGAGTATTATTGGAAAGGGGCGCACGCGTCGAATGGGACAAAATAATAACAACATATCTCTCGCACGATTCGCAGTGTTCAACTTTTAATAATTCAAAGTCCAAACAATCTAGGTTGAGGTGCCGCTGTGTGTACAGTACATGTTCATGAAAATTCGACCGCAGTATCACATATCACTACACGGCCCTTTCTATCGACCCCCTACAGGTTAGTTATGTCATCAAAATCATCATCTTCATGAGCCGGAAGACGTCCAATGCTGAACATTGCTTCTTCCTTTATACTACCATAGACAACACTAATTCCAATCTTAATTCCAATCTTAGTCTATTGCTATTTAATATATTACCTCTTTCTTATCGTAATTTTGTATACTTCTTCACTACAATACACTTATGTTATATGATTTATGTATATTTTCCAACATTTTACACTTATTATTATTTTATTACCTATCTGTATATTTTCTTCCGTGACTTCACTTATCTGGTCCTATCTGAAAATCAGCGCTGTAGCATCATATTCTTGCTGCAGCAACAAGCTGAGATAGGAGCCATTTTTGACATCGCACAGCTTGGTACCAACGAGGATCCATATACTACTTTGGCCTAATGGTCAGTCTCTGTTATGTCCTACTTATTGTAATTCTTTCTCTTTCGCACTATTGTACGTCTCTTTTTTATCTTCTGTGTGTATAATGTTCTTGTTAATGTTCATTGGGTACCTTGTCTTGTGTAATGTCAGAATAAATATATTTCTTCTTCTTCTTCTTTAAGGGAGGCCATAATACTATGGCAACCTACCCTCTTTTAAAGGAGGGAAGGATCCACTAGACGCCTGCCAAGCCTGCCATAAGATGCTGCCGCCCGTCTTCTGGTTATCTCTTAGTCGCATCATGCGACACCCAAAAAGAGGAGATGAGAGGATGAGGAGATGGGAGGGTGCTATTTTTGCCCCACGAACGATTATGGATTAAATTAGTTTTTTTTTAAGTTTGTGTTTTTGTTTTTTTTTTAAGTGTTTTGTAATCGGGAAGTATAAACGCCAACATGTAATCATTTTTTCTTCCAACAATGGTCTTAATAAACTTTTTCTTCAGATCCATTATTAGGATTTGAAGTTTCAGATGCAAGTGATGTATTCATTCCACCAGGTCCAATGATCCCGCCAGGATACAGAGCCACGGCTATCCATGGCTTCGTCGAGGAGTTGGTGGTGAACGACGACCCCGAGTACCAGTGGATTGATAAGATCAGGACGCCGAGGGCTTCGAACGAGGCGAGGCAGGTCGCGTTTATTAAGCTAAGCAATCAGGTGAGATTATTTATCGTATATTGATAGGCCGGTTGGTTTTGTAGTTAGTAACCCGCTACCCAATAGACCGTGGGTTCGAGTCCCAACCAGAATATACATTTGTGTGCATAAACATGTCTGTATGACCAACAGATTGAAAGTTATAGTAGTGTACTATTGCAAGCACATGATCACTAGAAGAAGTATACTACACTATATATATAAATAAGAACTCTTCACCCTCGCGAGGCCGTAATGGCCTCGCGAGGGTTAAAATATCGACCCGCATATTTTATGTTTAACAGCTCGCTAAACAACGGATGATGCCGATTTAAACCATGTTAACACTCGAAGCGCGCACCGCGATCACGCGTATAGCTTAATTAAATATTATATGTTTTATATTTTTTTATGAAACTGTTAAAAGTAATCTATAATTTACAAAAAAAAAATAATTATCAATTTAAGTTTTTATTAAGATTAATAGGTATAGAAATACTTAAGTAATGTGAAAACTATTTTATTCTAGGTGCAACGTTTGATAGGATTGAAAGCGGCCGAATTGGGGGCTAACGCGGTGGTGGGCTATCAGCAAGACTTCGATTTGGAGGGCGAAGCGGGGGTCGTGGCTAGAGCGATAGGTAGGTATGCTTACATAAACACCATCATCAGCCGGAAGACCTCCACTACTTGTGAATTTGATCTGGAGGCCTGTAGTTGTTCCTATTCAGTTGTCGAATTAACTAATTGTTACAGGCACTGCCGTCAGTATATTTCCTCTGCCAACGCCGAGTCAACCGATAAATATGCCACCGTGCACTCAACAGTGAGTACAGACAATAACCAATCTTATTACTACAATATACAATTCAATATGCAATAAATAGTTATTAGTTAGAATTATGTTAAAGATAAAAAGCATACATATTGTTTTTATTTTCCAAAAGGAGCCCGAAGGGGCTGAAAATTCCTAGTTCTATGTATCTTTATGCTGGTTGAAGTCAGGTTTTGTTAAGATAGGAGAGAGCTCTGAGGCGGGTTGTGATGTATGCTGCCTGATGTTATGCCAGAGCTTACCACGTAACCTGCGCAAGCGCAGTTTAAATAAAGGCTTTAAATGTGCATAAATGTTGTTGAACTACAACTTAGATAATCAGTTTCGAAACAATATACTCATAGTTATGTTTTTGCATGGTTTGTCGTGTCCGCTAACATAAAAAAAAAACAGACAGTTGAAAAAGTATTTGGACATTTTGGTGAATGATAACGAGAGTATTGGTGACGTGAACCAATATTACCAAACTCATCAAGAAGAATTGCAGAAACTAATTACTATACTTAACCCGAATGCATCGTCCTTGCTGGACGAGACTGATGCGGTGGAAGAAGATGAAAGGAGCTTGGATTCCACTCGTCATTCAAGTATCACCAGTTATACGGGATGCATATCTCTGTACCAAGATGATTATGTGTCACACAAAAGTTTGAGACACCTATCAGAGGATCAGACGGACTTAAACAGGCTGCTCAATAGAGATGCAGATGATTCGGACTCATCGGGCCCGTTCCAAAAGATCAAAAGACTCAAAGCTCATTTCTTCTCTAAACGGTTCCCGAGCCGTAGAAAGTCCGAGAAACAGGAAGATCAGGTATCCATAAAATCGTTTTCCTCTGACACGTCTCGTATGTCCTTGTATGACATTAAAAATGAATTGAAGAAAATTAAAAGATTAAAGAAACCAAAGTTTCGTAAAGCGTTTGTGAATAAAGAGGACGAAGGCGAAGGAATGGCGTCCATTCTCGCGAGATCGGTTATTCATGCAAATACCAGTCTTGCATGCATTGCTGAATCCCAGGACTCAGAGCATTCTCCCAGCTCGACCATGAGGCGTACAAGCGAATCTGAACCGACTATAAACGTATCTGATGATGACAGAGTTCAAAAACAAACTGACAATACGAATGAAAGCGTCAAGGTTCCTGAGATACGCTACACGTCTCTAAGCAACATTAACGTTGATGAAACTCACCAGCCCAGACAAAGAAAAATATCTGAATCTTGCCCGACAACGCCAGTGGCTGCTAGAAGTGAAAATCTCCTTAAGTTACCTGGAGAAGTAGGGTATTACGGTTCAGTTTCCTCTGAATTATCTAGAGACAGCTCTGAAATTTACTCAAGTTCTGATGAGGATGACGAAAGCTCTGATGTTAGGACGGATACAGAGAAATCTATTGAAACTACCAGCTCTGTAGTTCAGTCAGTCATGAACCAGAAAATTGATCAAAATTTCGTAGCTCTTATGGATACAAAGTTGAGCATATTGGAGACAGTAACTCCTGATGCAAATGAAATAAAGCAGCAAGATTCAGACGAGAGCCTTGACTTTGAAAGTGAAGTTCAGGTCACTGACAATAAAACAATTGCGCATAAAAAGACCGAGTTAAAACCGCTTATCATAGACAATAAAGTTCCTATTGAAAAATGTAAATCTCTCGATTCAGTACCTCAAGGAGTCGAAGAGAAGGAAATCGATTATAAACCTATAAAATCTAATGAAGCGTCCACCTCATCCGTCAAAGGTGATATGTCTGTATCAAAATCTAATAGTCATATTAAATTTAATAATCCTTTTGCACATAAAAAAGCTTCAAAAAGCATAAGTGCTCCATCATCACCTGTAGAAAAAAGTAGTTTCGTTCGTCGTTCATCGAAACGAATCAAACGCCAGCTTTCCAAGTTATCTAAAAGTAATATGATTAAAAGTCTTTCACATTATTCATTGATGCCAAAGAAAAAGGAAAGACAAAAGACTTTAAGTCAACCCGGTTCGTCATCTGATATACGATACAAGGTCCCCAGTGAAACAGTTCTCGGTTCTACATTTTTATCATATTCAGACTTATTAAGCCTTGACAGAGACGGTTCTGAAGGCAAGAGATTATTTCACAAAAGCGATGAATTCGATCGTGCAAAAGTCTCTATGTATATCGGTTCAGAACCAGTTTCAAGAGCATCGCTTAGCGGTCCTTCCTCGACGTATCACCTAAAAATAGATCACGATGATAGAAAACCGTCATTTAAATCAAGTGGATTGGTGCATACTGCTATGGAAACTATTTTATTGGATAAAGTTAATAGCTTACTTATACCAACATCGCCCGATTATAACTCTGCCCAAACGAAACAATTTTTTAGTGATGTCAGTTATAAGTTAGAAAAGGTAGAACAATTGAATAACGCTGATCAAAACAACTATAGATCTTTATGCCCACCAAAATTATCTCTTGCAGTTACAAATCATACGTTAGTTCATAATGTTAGCCGTGAAAGAGATTCTAAAAGCAAATCTCCTGGTTTGGTGCAGACCGCCATGGAAACAATTTTGATGGATAAAGTACATTCTTTACTTACACCCACTACCCCAGATTCGCCTAAATCTGAGATAATTTTCGGTGACGTGCTCGATGCACAAGAAAATAATGGACAAAATAAGAACAAAAATAAGAAACCCGGACTGATACAGTCAATAATACTAGGTGTGAAAACTTCGGTTCCTTCTACTCCAATCGAGAAATTGTCATTTTCCTTCTCAAAGTCTGATAAAAAGAATGAAAATAAACCTAGTGGGTTAGTCCAAACAGCTATGGAGACAATGCTTATGGAAAAAGTCCAATCAGTTCTTGGTCCTAAAACACCAGAGTCCGTAGCGACGACATTTTTCGGTACAGATAACAATGAAAACGAAAACATTAAAAATTCCGAAGAAAAGTTAACTGCTTTAAAACAAACAGCTATAGAAACAATTCCAATGGATAAAGACCAAACTTCTCTACTTGCCATAACCCCGGAACCTATCACAATACTGGGTTCTGATGACGTCTTAAAACAAGTAAAACCTAATGTCACGAAAGACAAAGATCCAGTAACTGGGTTGACTTGTAATGAAATGGAGACTATCTCAAACGATAAACTACAGGGGTTTAGTAATCCATCTAACAACTCTCATACCACACTAGCAAATAAAAATAACAAAACAGGAAATTCCTGTGACAATTTGGAACAATCTGAAAATATCGAAAAATCTGAAAGTCTGAAACCTACAGGATTGGTACAAACAACAGTTCAGACTATCCTTTTAGATAAGGTACAGTCGTTTGTGCCGGCTGAAACAGTAATCACAGCACATGGATACTTATGCGAAAAAACTACCATGAATCCTGAAGAAACAGCTGACCAAACCATACTTTTAGATAAAATACGACCACTTATCCCCGCTGAACCAGATGATAAAGCTACTGAAGAGCCAAAAAAAGGAAAATCAGACGGAAAGAGTGAAATCGGTCAAAGGCCTACTAGTCTAGTACAAACTAACTTTGAAACCAAACTTTTAGAGGACCCTGACAATACCATTCATTTGAATAAAGTGACTGAACAATCGTTAGTCTCAAATTCAAATACAACTACAGTACCCGAAAATCTCCTAAATGAACTAACTGAAGAAGAATCTCAGGCTGAATTGAATTCTCCGGGATTAGTACAAACAGCTTTGCAAACTATACTCCTGGATACAGTACACTCTCTCATTCCAACTCAAACGGCAACTTCAGTGCCTGATAAACAAGTAAATGAATCTGGTCTGCTAGCTTCGAGCTTAGAACATACAACTGTTCAGGCAATGGTTTTAGATAAAGAAGAATCTTTAATCCCCGCTGAACTTAATGTTGTTATACCTAAAAAAGACAATGATGATTTGAAACCTCCAGGTCTAACACAGACAGGTATTAAAACAACTTCAGTAGACACTGATGTTTCATCAACAAAAATAAACGTCAAACAAGAACACGACAACGCTAAAAACATCGATACGGAAACAAGTTTATGCGACACTGCTCAATCGAGTCTAGACAACGATGAAACGAAACGCAGAAACAAAAAACTGATACGCCAAGCCAGTATACATTCTTTGAACGAAAACGAATCCAAAATGTCCAATACAGCGCCATGCATTGTAACAAAACCGCCTATGTTGCAACATTTCCATCCCGTACTTAGCGGCACACCATTAGAGACCATACCGTCGCTGCCTGAAAGCAGTTTCGATCAATCAGAGAGCATAGAATCAGATACTAACAATGCTAGTGTGTGTTGTAACGTGCATGCTGCGTGCGATACCGACAGGGGGGAAATTAAGGAGAGTAAGGAGAATAAGGATAAAGGGTCGCCGAGACACGCGAGGCACGAGTCGTACGGTGGTCGGGAGCCGGCGCAGACGGCTCACGTGCAGAATTCGTCGCTAAACGCGTCGTCCACGCCGATGGGGATCCATAGGAGGTCATCGGATTCAGATCTTAGTGTTACCCCGAAAGGTTAGTTGTGCTGTGAATTGCTTTGGTCATTTGTAGTCTATACTGGGTGTCCCGGAAAGGGTGTATCAAGCCAAAGGGTATGTATAGTATTGATAGTAAAGACCCCGAAAAAAATGTCAAATACAGCAAATATTGATATTTTTAATTACATAAAAAATATTTATATCGTTGTAAAACTGTTTCTAAGCAACCCCGTGTCATCGTGCCTGCTCCTATAGAGCCAGCGCTTAATAAGAAATTCATTCATTTTAGGCTAAACAACGAACAAAATTTTGATTCTTTCACAAATTGTTTGCTTGTATACAAAGAATACCGGCTTGTTAGCTCATTTCTGAGACACTCTGTATAATCCTTTTTCATGCAATTTAGTCGTGGGTTTGACGATTTCTCATCATGAGACAAGCAGAGCTTTTAAAGATGTACCTCGGCTGCCCATTGTACCTGAGAAATTACTGAGTAAGAATTATGTGATTAATAAAGATATATTATTATTAAATATCAGTTGTTAGTTTTCTGAGCCTGGTAATTTCAACTACTGCATTGCCGACTTGTATGTTCGTTGTTTCGATAGAAAACTATGTTGTCTGCCTCCTTAGGGTTGGTTGGACTACACGTATATTAAAATCAACACATTCCAAAGATATACAGAAACATAGAAAATGCATAAAAATACTTAACTTTGATTCTTTTTCTTCTGATCTCTTATATTATGTTTACGTGGCTAGTTAGAATATCGTCGATTCCATATTGTAGGAGGTTCTTTGAATACATCAGCGGGTAACGTCGGAAGTGGAGGTGGCGCCATCTTGCGGCCGTCTATGAACAGCAACAATCTGGACATGTTGGAGTATCCGTTTTTGACGATGACGGAATATCCGCCCGGATTCATCGTTCATCTAGGTAAGTAATGTGCGAGCCCATATAACTTGTCGTGTCGGTTTTCCGTCCCATTGGATTGAGAGAGTACAGGAAGAGGGAGTTCACTTGTGTCTACGCCAGCACTTGTGCACTGTAATATCTTTCGCGTATCGCATAAACTTATGTTTTAGAAGTTTAATCGTTTTTAAGTACAAAATGTATGGTTTTTGGTGATTTCTGTCATTTCTAGTACTCATACCTCAAATGATCTCATAGCGTATTTTGATCTCTACATGAAATAGGATTGATTGACGTAAAAAAAAATGATTTTGGCATTTTAGCATGTTTTTTTCGCTGACTGTACATTTTTCCCAAAATCTGTGAATGCAGTTCAGAATATCTTAAAAAGTTCATCCATAACTGTCTCCTGGGAACGTTTTTCTGTAACTAAAACGGTTAAGGTGCCTGCGGTGCTGTGGTCTATTCTATTGTTGGTGGCTATAAAATCGGGCCCGGTAACCACCGGAACGCACTTCGACCCAGTTGGATCCATCGTGCATGCCCCGGTCCCGTCTCAAAACTCCATCCTGTAAACATCGCATCCCCCGTGGGGTGCCGGGTTAGAGTTGCATCCCCCCATCTCCTCTCGTTGGGTGTCGTAAGAGGCGACTAAGCGAGAACAGGAAGACGGGCAGCGGAGTCTTCCTTTTGGAAGGATAACCTCGTGAGGTAACCTGCATGTCTGAGAAAGCCTAACTAGCTCTCGAATGACGTGTGAAGTCCGCCAACCCGCACTTGACCAGCGTGGTGGACTATGGCCTAAGCCCCCTCATCTTGAGGGGAGGCCCGAGCCCAAAAGTGTGACATTATTATACTGCGATCCCCGAGCCGCCTGCCAAGCGTGGGGATAATGGCAGCCCCTCCTTCTAAGAAGGGAGGTGGTTGTTCAGCAGTGGAGGTCTATCGGCTGCTAATGATGATACATGTCAGGCGGCACGGTGTGCGCGCGGTCCGTGAAGCTGGTGGACGCGGGCGGGGAGAGCGCGGCGCGCGCCGCCTGGTGGGCCGAGCTGCGCACCGAGCTGCGCGCGCACGCGCGGGCGCTGCGGTGCAACGCGGTCATCGCGTACACGGACACCGCCGCCATATGGTGAGGGAACACGTCATATACTATTATCTACACTCATATCGTAACATTAAAATTATGAACATAGGCATTCGATTATGTGGATCATGACATCTTATTATACAAGCTTGAGGCGTACGGCATAAGAGGAAATATTTTAAAATTACTTGAAAGTTACCTTAGAAATCGTACCCAACATACAAAACTAACAAGAGTTAATAGTGAAACTAAAATGGAGGAAACGTACCTATCCAACGGACGTAGAGTACTATATGGTGTACCACAGGGAAGTATACTGGGCCCACTATTATTTATAATATATATTAATGATCTCCCAAAAGCAAATAGTAACCCAATAACACTCTTTGCAGACGATAGTACAGTTGCAATTAAGTGTAATGAAGCAAAAACTTATGAGAATGATATAAACGACACCCTAAGTGCAATTATTAATTGGCTAGATACTAACAACTTAAAAGCTAATTTAGAAAAAACTAATTTAATACATTTCAGTCAACGTACTAATGTTACTAAGCCTAGAATTAATTACAAAGGTAAGTCAGTTTCTGAAGTCCAGTCAATAAAATTTCTTGGACTCATCATGGACAGCAAATTAACATGGAAGTCTCATATAGAAACCTTATGCAAAAGGATAAACAAATCTGTATATGCTCTCCATGAATTGGCTCAGATTGCTAGTGATAGTAGTGTTAACTGCATACCATGCATTAGTAGAGTCAGTTCTGAGGTATGGAATAGTTTTCTGGGGGAACTCTACTGACAGAGATTTAATTTTTAAAGCACAAAAACGGTGCATTAGAGCTATGTTTGGGCTTCAAATGACTGATACATGTAAACCCCTGTTTCAAGAATATAACATATTAACTCTTGCAAGTCTATATATTTACGAAATATCAATATTTGTTAAGCTCAATCCAAATTTATTTATGTTAGCCTCAACAGTTAGTAACAGACGAAAACAACGTGATATGTATCGCCTTTGTTCGGTCAGGTCCAATACAGCTTTAATGCAAAAAAGTGTATTTTGTATGGCTCCTGTTATATATAATAAATTGCCAAAAGAAATAAAGACATTGAACATACAATTATTTAAGAGAAAGTTAAAGAAACTACTAATAGATAAATGTTACTACAGTTTAAATGATTACCTAAATGATAGTTTTTAATTAATTTGAATGATGGACATGTATAATGAAATGAATAATCTATATTTTTAATTTTAAATCGAATTTATTAGCAACGAATTAATGTTATAATTTAATTTTATTGTAATCAATATAATTTATTACCTAATATATTTAATTCATGTTAAATAACAATAAATTTTGCATGCCTTACGGGTAGAAACATTTGAAACGAATATGACATTACCTATTAACACCATTGTGTGTTTCAACAGTGTTTTCTGCAAAAATAAATGATTGATTGATTGAACTCAAAACTAGTACTCTATTGAAGAACTTCCATCACCTCTAATATTATTTATTTATTTATCCTTTATGCACAAAAACAGTACATACTATGCGGATAGTGCGGACTTAATGCCTCTATTCATATCAATATTATCTTCACCTTACTGTCTCGATAGAAAGTGACAGAGCTATAAAACTACGTATATTGCTAATAGAGTTGGTGGTAGGACCCCTGCATAGCCATTCACAAATGTCGGGAACAGTCCGTTTCGGATCGGAAAGTCAGATGACATGTCGAATTATGATCCGACGGATTGTCAAACGCTATTCACAGTTCCTATCGGAAAGGGAGTTTACGAATTCGATATGAGTGTGTTTACGGAGACCATTATAAAATGGTAGAAAAAGAGATTATAGTGGTAGAAAGTTTTAAAGTGGTTAAATAAATGTTTATTATTGAAATTTTAATGTATTTTGTAACATATCATATAGGCAATAACATAATTTATATATTGCGGCTTATTTAGTTATTTATAGGAATGTGTTTTATTGACATAACATTTTTGCGAATTTTTTTCTAAACTTGCGTCGTAAACGCTTAGTCATTTTTTCCTTTAGTGCCGTGTACACACCTTGGAGGAAGGAATGTACACACCGGGCAAACGGACGGGATTCGTTGGTTTTATAGGGATGTTTCGGCGAAAGCTAACCATCGATTACTGCTTTTCTATGTATAGAAAGTGACAGAGAATGTGATAGATTTCCAAACAAACCCAGCTAATGTGTTCCTTTGCCTCTATTGATCCTATTTGGATGTTTAGTGAATGAGTAGTTTATTGGCGTAGTGTGAATGCACCATAATAAAATTCTCAATTTAATTTTACTAGTTACGCGAGTCGCGAATATTCTTTATATAAGGGAGTGTCTATAATTATTGTTGTAGTCTTTTGTAAACTGTATTTGTATAAAAACATAATATTCTTGTGAAATATTAACCTTCCCGACAGCAAAAGGCTCGCGGAATAGTTTCCGTGAATTATAGTCTTGTTATCGAATCGAACTGTCAAAACTTTTCGATTACGGATTTGTGAATAACGTTTGAAGGACAGCCTCGGAAACTTTTCTCTCGGATCCGGATACGGGACTTTCTGACGGTTCTGAATACCCCTGCTGGTCTTTAAAATAACTTTTTTCTATTACAATAGGTATATGTTTAAGCAGGTCTAATGTAGGGCCAATTTAATAGATCACATGTCAGTTTCTTCGTTCTGTCTGTTTCTTTTGTCATTATTACAATAAATATATAATCGTAATTGAAAAAAAGTTAAGCAATTGTGCAATTCTAACTTCGAAGAAATTTATAATATTTATAGGTTACGTTGTGAAATTTTGATCAAATGTGATCTATTAAATTGACTTTAGTAGGCCGCGATGACATCTAGTAGGCCGCAATCTAATCCAGTAGGCCACGACGGGACATTCGTCTTTGGTGGGACGCAGTGGTACGCATGCGCACAGGAGTTATTTAAATGAATTGAGCGCCCTAATATTATCTGGTTTGAATTGCAGTTTGGTGGTTTAAACCTTGTGTTTTTTTGTCCTATTGCATGTGTTTAGATAAAGAAGTGTATGAAACTGCACATAATTCGGTATTAAAACACTCATGTCTTTATAAGCGCTGTTATGCAACAATTTCATAAAGTACTGTTATCTATGGCATCCTTCCCGGTTCACATTTTAACGCAGGTTCCTTGTGCAAGGAACCGTCCAGGTAGCACTGCAGTGCCAGATATTCTGCCGCCTAGCAGCAGTGTGTAAACATTGCTGTATTCCGGTGTGAAGGGCACTGTAGCTGGTGTCATTACCGGACACAAGAGACTTGACTAATGTCTTAAAGGTCGGCAACGCGCTAGTGATTCTCTAGTGTCGCTAGCGTCTACAGTCTGCGGTGACCGTTTACCATCAGGCGGGCCGCAAACTCGCTTGCCACCTTGGTAGTATAAAAAAAGACACATAAATAAATATCCTCTTTGTAATAGGTATCTATTATGTAATAATAATAATATGACGGCCTGTTGGTCTAGTCGTTAGACACCCTGGCCGCTGACTAACAGGTCGTGGGTTCGATTCCCGCCAAGTGTCTGTTTTATCTATATAAGTATGTATTTACAAAAAAAAAGTATATATGTACCTATTAGTATCAGTTATCTGGTTTCCATAGTACAGTCTCTGCCTAGTTTGGGATCAGATGACCGTTTGTGAACTGTCCCAGAATATTATATATTATATTAGATCATTGTGTGGCCGTATTTTCCTCAGCGAGGATGTGTGTGTCCTGTCAGCGTCTGGTACGGCGGCGGTCATTAACCTGGACTGTGACTTCAATGCCGATCCTGACATTACCGGTACGTAGGCACTTACATGCTTCATCATCATCTACTGCTGACCAAAGGCCTCCCCTTTAGAAGGGAGGGGTTGCCATAATCCCCACCCTTGGCAGGCGTCTTGAGGATCGCAGTAAAAGTGGTAGTTAATCCAATAGAAAGACGCTGCTGCCCGTCTTCTTGTTTTCCCTTAGTCACCGCTTACGGACACCCAACGGGAGGGAATGGGAGGGTGTTATTCTTACACCCCACTGGTACTGTTACTTGCGTATATTACTAAAATACTGCAATGACGGGCCTATCTTTATAATATGTATCCTGCTTTAACACTGTTTGGAAAGTTCTTTATTATGGGCCTATTGTCGCTGTGGCATACGGATGGCTCATACATTTTAGGGCGAAGGCGATAAGACTGTATGATTTAGAATATAAGGTTGATATTTATCTGTGCGTAAAGATAAAGCGATAAAGTAGAATAAGTCTGTGTAATATAAGCCTTCACACCGGAACACCGGTTGTTTACACACTCGCACTGATGCATTGCGTCAGAATATCTGACAACCTTACACAATACACTTACCACCCATTTAGGGTTCCATACCTAAAAGTTAAAAAAGGAACCCTTATGGTCTGACGTCGACTGTCACACCTATATCACAGAATACATATAATTACAGAAGATGCACTGCTTTGATGTTGAGGGATTGCCGCCGTTTTAATAGCCTACAAAATTTACAGAGCACTGCGTTCATTCTAAATAGTACCTTACCGCCACGCGCACTAGAGCGCTATTTCTTTGTGTTCAGAATTTACCTACACCATCGTTCGATCGTCAGGGTTTTCAAGCAAAGTAAAATAAAATACCAACAAAATTATTACAAACATTTATTATATTTACAATTGTTTTACTTTTATGTAGTGTTTTATATATTGTTTGCTATCCCCTACATATCTATTATTAACTTTAGAGTGGCGAAAATTCGTAAATCGCATAAATAATTTTAAAATTGTTTTAAAACGTAAACATAAGCGTGGTGCAGTGAACTCAATGTTTTTTAGCTTCGTTAGTAATACATGCCGGATTTGTTGTAATAAGTTATAAAAAAGACAGTTTTGAAGTCTGTTGTTTATTGCAACAGCCGTCCACACAACAATTATTATTGTTACGATTATCCATTATAATTATTTTAACAAAATGCGGTGATATTAATGCAATATACACACAAATACGTAAATCCTTTCGCGTTTTGATTTTCGTTCTGCACGAATTATTCAATAACGTGTGCTCGCAAGCGCGTGGCAGCCGCGAGTGATAGACTACCCCGGGTAGTCGAGCGCTGTAGGCATTTATCGCTGTAGGTATTGGCGAGTGACGGAGGTTTGCCTATATATTTCAGGAACCACTGACGCTATCGATTTGAAACTTGGAATAGTTTTAGATCTTACTTACCCAAACCTTATCGCAAATGAAGAAAATAGTTTTTTTTTCTTTTTAATATGCAGTCGAAATGATTCGTCATTCAAATTGAGACTACTATATCGAATCATATAAAGGGCTTCATTTGCACATTTCAATTTGCACATTTTACTATATTTTATTCTGGTTTATGTAACGTATTTTTTTGGCTTATAATCAAAAATGTGTAAAAAAAATACCGTCCCCTCCGTCATGTTTGAAGTTTGTGGAGGATAAAACCTGAAATAATTAAAGGTAATAAGTACGTTTATAATTTAAAAATAATATGTTACTAAGTAGTACAGTTTTTAATTATCTTAAAAAAAAACCACGACAAACAAAGTTGGTTTTGCGGTTTTGTTTTTTAGCTATCCGAGGTGTTAAACCAGCCATACTCAACCTGCGGCCCGCTAGCCTTTTCTATGCGGCCCGAAGCCTAGTACAGTATTTTTAGATTAACTGTAGTATTTTATTGATAAGTGTACAAAAGTAATGCAAAAAATGTCGTCCGAATAAGGTTCGAATGAATAAATGTACATTTCACTCGCTTACTCTCATAAAATACCACACAAACCGAATTTAAGTAAAGAAATGACTTCTATTAATGGAAAATCCTTTTATTTTTAAATAAATGCTATATTTCTAATATGTGATTTAATATAATTTAATATACTTAGGCTAGTTATAATTAAACATCTTCGGAGTCGCTGGACGCTCGGGGTGTGGGCCCCTTGAGCGTCCATTGAGTACGGCGGCGACTCCGAGGAGGACGGCGGTGGGGTTGCGACCCCCGTCCCCGTGAGCACCGTGACAGGTTCCCGGGGGGCTACAATGCGCCCCCCGGCGGCGGGCTCAAAGGCAAGGCACTGAGGGGCAGATCCCACCGGAGAGCCCTGGGGTCTCCCCTCTCATGTGCCGATGCGACAGCCGCGGGGGTTTTAGTGGGTAAGAATCCCACATACCCCGGTCGAGCCCCACAGCTCCCGGGGATCTTTCGAAGATTTCCCCCGCGTCAAAAAAAAAAAAAAGTTATAATTAAACATACAATAATTTAGGCTAGATTATTGCGGCCCGCAGAGTAAAGCAGAAGCGACTATATGGACTATGTGGCCCAGGGGCAAAAAAGGTTGTGCTGTGTTAGACGGATAGTGAAACAATTTTAATACGTTCAAAGATGGGACTCTCGACCCGACTCGCACTTGATAAAAATAAAGATAAAGAATACCGGTTCTTTATTTGCAACAGTGAACGCAGGTTCCAAGAACGCCATCGACGAGCTCGAGCCGGAGTGGTGTGCGCTGGCCCACGTGCCCTACTCGCCCGGCGCGGGCCCGTATCGAGCTGAACTGGCCTCTTGTGGTGGATGCAGGTGAAGTCTTTACTTTGCTTAATACACTTGAGTTAGCCTGATGGCAAGTGGCGTTGCAGTCTTAGATGGGAGTGCTAGCTAGGACCCATGTGGGAGGTACAGCTGAGCTAGCATTAAAAAGGTTGAACGATGGTAGCGTATCTTTGGTGGGTCTCAATCATCGGCTCTTCTCTTCCAATTACTGCCAACTGCTCTGCGCTTATTTATTATCTTCGCTCCAATATGCTCCTACGCTACGCTTTCCGATTCTTGGTTTCCCCTCTAAAGTCAGTTTACTCTAAAGATCATCGGTTCTGTGTCAAATTACCAGCACACTGCCTCTTCAGCATGCTAATTAGTTCTTGGATTAATTATTTCATTTCGTATTCGATACTCTACTTATACCTTGTCCATTTTATTATTGGTTTTTTGACAGCTTGACTTTTGATGTTTATAGGAACGTGAACATAGTAAGTAAACGAAATAATCGATATCGAAAAATGTACATTCGATTAAATATTTTTTTGATTCTGACGACTCATGTTAATGTTTCAACCTTAAAAATTTGTTGTCTTTCTTTGTTATATTATGCATGAGGCCCTCAAAATAAAATGAATGAAAGTTAATGTAAACAAGACGAAAGTAATGAAAACGCATTTATTTCTATCGATTATTTGTAATCTGTGGCACAATCGTAGTAATCGATATGTGTGGCAAATCACTATAGTGCGGTACGCGTCCATGAAGTACAATATTCTTTCTGTGAATTTTGTAACTTTAATAATACGAAACTTTATGGGCGTCAGCTGTCAAAAAACCAATAATAAAATGGACAGAGTATAGATTATCAGTCATCTGGGAGTAGCCTATCCTACACCAGTAGCCCGATTCTCGTAATAACAAATAGTCCAAATATCGTTGACGTTTTGTTGTCGTTCGATCGAAGTCCTATCCAAAATCGGTATTCTCGTATACCATATACGTAGTTCGATAGGACTTCAACTCAATTGGATCGAAACTAAACGATTAGTCAACGATTCATTGTTCTGTACGTTTTGCTATTCCCTGATAGATGGCGTCCTAATAAATGTTTGGTCTTGGTAGGAGTTTTGTAAGATGAGCAAAGAGCTTAGGTATTGGGAAACTCAGGGCTGATTCGTTTCCGTTCCCTCCACAGACATACTAATTGAATATTAATTAAAAGACACGTTTTTCTCTATTTAATAGTTTATTCTATCTCTCTTACTCTAATTATAATTACTTTAAGGTATTTGTTGTAATAATATAATATGATATATATGTTAGTCTTTAAGGTATTTGTTTCTATGGGCCATAGTTGCCTGAAATAAAAGGTTATTATTATTATTACAACCATCTCGCTCACACTATCTTTAATTACTCTTTTCACTCACAGCGTACGATCCTATTTCTGTCTCACTCACTCATGTTCCGGCTTTGTGCTACATTCAATATCTCTAACTGTAACATGGGGTATGAAACGCGAATGGCGCGTTCCATACCCTTATATATCTTACATATTATTTATTTATATTTTGCCATAACAGTTGCCTTTTTGCATTTCGTGCTGTGCAGACGAATTTAATAGTAAATACGTAAGTCCGTGGCTCATTTTAAAGTTATTTTATTACGTTTAACTCGCAACACCAGAATATGAAATGCAAAAATCGTCTCAATTAACCGACGTTTGTTCAACGACTCTTGAATCGCCGATTTTGAGCCGCATCCGATCGGTAGTAACGTCATTTTCATACGAGAATACCATTTAGTCAACGTTATAAAACGATTGAACGATGATTATAATACCAGAATTCGCTCCAACGTTATTTCAATCGAACGACTTTTAAATCGTTGCCGTTGAAGTTAAATTGACGAACGTGAATACGAAAAGTGTTTCAACGACCAAGTCGCTACGTTAACGTTATTGTTTTGATTACGAGAATCGGGCTACAGATCATTATACAGCTCCAAGCTGGTGCAATCGTTGAGTACCTGAGGAAACTCTTCGATCTGTCAGCAACTGAGTAAGGGCTAGGATATGCACAATAGATCTAACTGGGTCGAAGTGCGTTCCGGTGGTTACCGGGCCCGTTTAACAGCCACCAACAATATAATAGAATTCAACAATTAGTTTTTATTAGAATTTTCACTGTTATTAAACTAAGCAAATACCGAATGAAGTAATTCACCCGAGAACCAATGTGACCGACATATTCGTAGCAAAGATTAGCAAGCGGAATTGGCAGTGTACTGGTCATATTTGCCGCTCGATGATCTTTTACAGTAAACCAATTCTAAAGAGGAGACCACTGGACTGGAGGGAAGCGTAGCGTAGGATGTATTGACCATATTGGAGCGACGATAATCGCAGTTGCAGTGACTGGAAGAGGACAGCCGAATATAGGGCAAAGTGGTGTGCTTTGGCAAACAATAGAATTGAATAAGACCATAAATAACAATAAATAAACTATTGATTTTTTATGCTACCAAGGTGGCAAGCAAGCATGTGGCCTTTCTGCTTACCATCAAGCTTGATGGTAAGCAGCCACCGCAGCCTATAGACGCTAGCAACACCAGAAGAATCACTAGCGCGTTGCCGACCCTTAAGACATTAGATATTAACTGCCGCACCTACAAACGTCAATCAAAGTTAATAATGATTAATCCATTTTTTGAAATCGGATTATTTCGACACTCGAAGCCAATTAATATTTAATACGCTGACAGTAGAGATAACAATTATCATGTATTCAATAATAATCGGAATTAATCATAAATTGCTCCGACAGTCGAAATAAATAAATTTTAAAAAGTGTCTTAATTAGAATTAAAGTTAATTGGGGTTTGTGAGTGCGGCAGTAAGTCTTAAGTTAAGACTGATGAGGAGTATCGGAGTTTATGCGATAAAAGCCGATTTTGGTTTTTAAATTTTCTTGAATTTATGTTGTACAGGAGAGCGCGAGTACCGACAGTGTTACTGGCGACGTGCGCGAAGCCCAACAGACTTGTATCCAACGCCAAAGCGATCACATTGACAGCTGTAGGTAAGAAACAACAGTCTAGGACTGCGTTGACCAACGATATCTACCTATGAGGTTATGGGTTGCATTGCTTTGTCGGGTCTAGCTGGTCACATTCTTAGGAAATAGTCTTAATATACTTGTAACGATGATTACAAGGTAGGTGAATTCCCTATTCATTGCAAAAAAAAATATTATGTGACATAATTTATTAAAAATTGCTCAAAAAGTCCTTTTATGATTGCTCAAAAACGTGGCTGAATTCCTTATTATTTGCGCAAATACGTAGCTAAATTGTGCAGGAAAATACCTAAACTCCTCATTGCTTTAATTTTTTTCTAATCTGATTGTTTGCTGTAAATTTTTGCTGTTTGAATAATGAAGCCTCGAAAATTAAGGTTTTTTTCATTTTGTTCTAGTATATTTTGTTATACAATAACATTGGTAGTTCGACATCATTCTATTATTATTCTTATTCTTTATTGCACACAATAATATTGCACATTATTATAAAATAAAGAAAATTAATGCACAAAGGCGTGCAAAACCCAAACATTGGTTGTCTGACAGCTAACCTTTGAGTGATGGAGAATTCGGAGAAAAATGTCGATTTATAGTATGTTTTTGATAAAAACAATGGTTTATTTAAACCAGTTTTAAATAAACTACCAAACATTATGTGTTTGTGTCTTGTAAACGGTAGAAATATTTGAACAGCTGTTTGTAAATGTCAGCTGCACGCGTCAGAAGAGCTCCGCCGACCTCCGAGCCGGGAGCGAGGGACATCTCCGACCAGCTCCCCTTCCTGGAGTACGAGCTACACAAGCTGCTGCTAGCCAAGCTGAGAATGCAGGTAAGCAACAGCCAGATAACATACCAATCATCATAGGAAACCCTTAGAGGAGATACCACTGGAGAGAGCATGATGCGCTCTGCCAAATTTTTGTTCATATGTTCAGGTCATTCTTTATTTGTGTGCGTATCTTTTTGAATGTGTTGCGAGTTTATTATAGTGTGGGTATGCGTGAAATTGTATCTGTGTGTGTTTACTTCGCCTCCCGCACCCCGCAAAAGTGCCACGAAAAAATTGTTCGGGGAATCGACGCGATACTAGCTCCATTCTAATTACTCTGAGTAGGAAACCTTATCTGCGGTAGTATAATAATATCCTGGGACAATGCACATGGTAATTTATTTCAAACTGGGCAATCAAATGTGTGTTCTTTTTTTTCGTGGGGGAAACCTTCAATAGGTCCCCGGGAGGTAAAACCCCCGCGGCTGTCGCATCGGCACATGAGGGGAGACCCCAGGTCACTCCGGTGGAATCTGCACCAGGAGCCCCTCAGCCTTTGAGCTGGCCGCCGGGGGGCGCATTGTAGCCCCCCGGGGAACCTAACACGGTACTCAAGGGGACGGGGGTCGCAACCCCGCCGCCGTCCTCCTCGGAGTCGCCGCCATACTCAATGGAAATCAAATGTTCTATGCCAACTAGACAACTAATACAAATCGGGCGGGCCTGTTAGTCTAGTGTTAAGACACTCTGGCTGCTATCCAATAGGTCGTGGGTTCGATTCCCACCAAGTATCTGGGTGTTATTTATTTATATACTCAGTAGTAGTAGTAGTATTAGCATCAGTTATTCGGTTTCTATAATATTTGCTCTGCCTAGTTTGGGATCAGATGGCCGCGTGTGAAATTGTCTCAGAATATTAGAATAGAATACATTGAATTTAGTTTCATACAGAATACAGATTACACAACAAATAACTATAGTATTAAAAGCACGTCGTCTGTGAAGCAGGGCTCCCGCTCAGCTTAATGCTGTGTTGAGGAACAAGTCACAGCGCAGCGCTGGTTTTCAGGGGCAAGCTCTAAGTGACCCCACGAACGCAACCCTAGGTAACCAAAAACAATAACTTAAATATATTTAAACGTTTTGTGTTTGCATGTAAATGTTTTGCTCCAGGGCGCGAACGCGTTATTCTCACTGCAAACTCAAATAGCGGTCGGCGAGCGATGCGTGATGGCGCTAGCGAGCGGTACTGCCGTCAGATTGGCCGGTCTACCGCCGCCCACGCCGCCACGGATCAAGGTAACTATGGTCAGCCATAGGTCTACAATCCACCAGGCAATCGGGTGTGTGAACTGTTGGTATATGGATTTGGGGGGGGGGGGGGGAGAGATTGATAGGACTGTGTTTTCCTTCCCTTGAGTACGGCGACGACGAGGAAGACAATATCAAATCATTTATTGATTGATAAGTGTACCAACTCTCAAATAATAATGGTGTAGCTATATCATGGTTCAGTTTACCCCACTGATCTCATTACTTTTTTTTGGCGGTATTGCTGCCCCTGTGTCACCGTGACAGGTTCCCAGGGGGCTATAAATAATACACCCCGGCGGCGGGCTCAAAGGCAAGGCCCTGAGGGGTCCCTGGTGTAGATCCCACTAGAGTGTCCAGGTTACCCCCTTCACGTGCCGATGCGACGGCCACGGGGGTTTTAGTGGGTCACAATCCCATACACCCCGGTTGGACCCCACAGGTCCCGGGGACCTATTAGAAGGTTTTACACGCGAGACCAATGTTTTCCTAAAAGCTGTATTTTTTGTTTTATTATTTCAGGCGACAGAAAAAGATAAAGATGCATTAGAAATACAAAAGGCGCTGTGGGACTCGTTCACAGCTAACAGAGCGGCCAACGGATTCGACATAGGTATGTTATCTTTTCCCCAATACTGAGAAGGAAGGGTGATGAATTTAGGTATTTATATTTAAGGTAGACTATCAGCTGACAAAACTAACTGCCGCACTCGCAAACCCCAATTAACTTTAATCCTAATTAAGTTACTTTTTATTTCGACTGTCGCAGTCGTTTATGATTAATTTCGATTATTGAACACGAAATAATTGTTATATCTACTCACTATCAGCGTATTAAGTAATAATGGGCTACGAGCGTCGAATTAATCCGATTTCAAATAATGAATTAATCATCATTAACTTTAATTGACGTTTGAAGGTACGGCAGTAAGTACCGTAACTATAATAGAAACGAGAAGCCATTTAAAAGTCTCCACTGCTGGTGGAAACAATATATTCTATAAAACTAAATCTGAAATCCGAAATACAACAAGAAATATCAAGATCACAGGTTAGTATGAGACAAATTGTTTGACTTATTACATGCTCGATGTATAAAACTATTTAGTTTAGACGGAAGACGTCCACTGCTGAACACAGGCCTCCCCTTGACACATCATAATGAATGACAATTGGCTATTAGCATCCACCGGTTACCTGCGACGCGCACAATGTCGTCTGTCCACCTAGTGGTCGCCTGCACGCAGCGGAGTCTTCCGGTTCGTGGTCGCCAGGAGAGAACCATTCTTCCCCAACGGTTGTCGATTCTTGGAGCGATGTGGCCTGCCCATTGCCAGTTCAACTTCTGAGAGCTGTCGGTGACTTCAGCTCGCCAGCGAATCTCCCCATTCCGGATTTAATCGCGCAAAGAAACTCCGAGCATACTTCTCTCCATAGATCATTATTAACTATTAACGTGATTTGATAAATGAATTGTAAATCAATTTACAGTATGAGTGTTATTGGCTATACAGAATGATTTTCTCTAGGGGGCGTGAGATGGCCAAATCCGAAACTGTAAGGCATAGCGAGATATACTCAGCTATGTCTCGGATTCAATTTAAATGAACCCTAAAATTTGCATCACTGATTTTTTTTCAAAAGTCAATACAGAAAATGGAACCGGATTTTGATAACAAAAACCCATTGATATAAATTCTGGGAAATAAATAAATTATTCTTTCATAATCATTTAATTTGCGGCCATAAAACAGCAATGTGCAAGCAATTATAGGTTATAAGGTAAAATGTGTACTATATTTTAAACCCGGACTATAAATGGCTGTGCAGGTTATACGGAACACAGTACAAATGGCGTCCTACCGGAGACGGAAGGCGAGGAGGCGCCCGCGCTCGACCTCTGTGCGGACAAGGACGCCTGCGTGCTGGAGTTAGACGAAGCGGAGGATGTGAGTATTGGTGGATAGAAAATAGGTTCAATTCTACTACCCTTTGGCCTTTTTTTGAAGTGAAACTTCTTATGCGACTTCCAACAAGGTTGCGTTAAACGTTTAACGCTACCATGGAGGGGGTATGAAAGCGCTCACGTGACGTAGTCATTCAGTCTTCAGTCATTTCGACATTCCGTCAGTTCAGTGTCGTTCAGTTTCGTTCAGTGTCATTCAGTGTCGATCAGTGTCGGTCAGTCACGGGGAGGGGGAATAAAAAGAGACAGAGCGAGAGGGAAGTTTCACTTCCTCCACGCGGAGGGATTCCACGCACGCACTCTTATTTTACAAGCATTTTTCTCGTCCCACGGCTGGTCACGGGCCTCCCCTCAAGATTAAGGGGCTCAGGGTATAATCCACCACGCTAGCCTTTAGTTGCGTTTTCGCTTTTTTAACCGGCTTCAAAAAGAAGGTTCTCTATTCGACGCGTATGTATGTAATATTAATAAAAATGCGTAATATTCATATATGTTGGTCTATGTGGGCTTCTAAACAAATTTACCAAATTTTACGAGTGTATGTATGTATGTATATATGTATGTATGTAGGTTTGTCCGCGGATTTCTCACAAACTACATGTCCGATTTCGAAAATTCTTTTTGCAATAGATATAGTATTTTTCAACTTAGGGAAGAGTAAAAGTTTTATCAAAATCGGTCCAGTAGTTTAAGAGATATAGACTTTATGTTTTCAGTAAGTTACAGTAACGTAGACGTTCGAGTTGCGTGATAGTGCTTTTACCTATTTTGGTAAAGTAAGTCACTAAAAAGTGTTAAATAAACTATTTTATAAAAAATAACAACCGACTTCAAAGTAAATTATCTAAAAACCATAAAATAACGAAAATATATTGAAGTCGGTGTCAGCTCGTGCTAGTCTTGGTTAACATGATGTGCTAGCACCGACTTCAAGATATTTTCGTTATTTTATGCTTTTTAGATAATTTACTTCGAAGTCGGTTGTTATCTATACTTCTATACTAATATTATAAAGAGGAAAACTTTGTTTGTTTGGTTGTAATGAATAGGCTGAAAAACTACTGGACCGTTTTTAAAAACTCTTTCACCATTCGAAAGCTATATTATCCACGAGTAACATAGGCTAAATTTTATTTTGAAAAAAAATAGGGTTCCGTTAGATATTTGGGTTTTTTCGGACACAAGGTGTAAAAAATCAACCAGAAAAGTTACTTATTTTGCTTACGCTGCCTAAACTATAAAAGATAGAATCATAAAATGTTCTAATTAATTGTAGATCTTATAAATAGCTACAAAAAAGTCCGCGGCACACTATGTGGAGTGAGGCCCAACAACCATTTTTTTATTTCAAAATCTTGAATTTTGTTTGGACTACATTTAAACGCATTTATTGTACTCATGCTATTAATCCTTATCAAAATAAATTATAATTCATCATTAAGTACAGTTTATGTAGATAATATTTGGTCTTTGAATGATTAAAATTGGACATTTGGTTTTGAAGTTATGGCGAAATTAAAATATTACTGCTTATAAATTAAAAGATTTCTGCTGCACGGCCCGTTGCGAAGTGAGCGTCACCAAGGCGGGGGTGCGCATGCGGGAGGGGAGTTTAGATCTATGAGTAAGGTACCCGCGCGGCTCAAACGCGAGGTCGGTCGGCTCCCTACGCAGCGGTCGTGCGCGAAGTCTAATAATTTTCGTGCGATATTTTTTAGATTTCTTTCATAATTAAAACTACACCTACGCAAAAGTTCTTCTCAGAGCTAAACAACAGTTCTTTTCAGAGCTAATCAACAGTTCTTTTCAGGGCTAACCAACAGATTTTTTCAGGGCTAACCAACAGTTCTTTTCAGGGCTAAACAACAGTTCTTTTCAGGGCTAAACAACAGTTCTTTTCAGAGCTAGAATATTACACGCTATTAGCATTTTCTTAAACATTTGAAAATGCCGAAGAGAGCCAGGTCTCAACTTTCTAAACATAGTTCTCAAGCACGGGCAGCAAGAATACGTCGTATGGGAGAATCTTCACCTGAACGTTCACAACGCCTTGCTGAACAAAATCAGAGAAACTCTCAGGTACGCGCACGAGAGTCGAGTGTCGAACGTTCGCAACGCCTTGCACAACAAAATCTGAGAACCTCTGAGTTACGTGCACGAGAGTCGGGTGAACCGATATGTATGAAATTTTGCGGGTAGGTCTGAGAATAGGTTATAAAGTATATTTTACGCCGAGGATATATAGAACGAGAGGAGGGTGCAAGAGAGGGAGAGGGGAGGGTGATGGAGTGAGTGATCGGAGGAGTTAGGAGGAGCAAGGGGGGGGGGAGTGAGAGGGAGCAAGTTGGGAGAGGAGGGAGAGGGTTCAGAGAGGACAACGGGGAGAGGAAGAGGGGAAGTGTGACGGGGACCAAAGCGGGAGGGGAGAGAAATAGCATAGAATTAGATTTTTATTTTAAGAGAGAGAGAAGGAGAGAGATAAATGAAGGGAGTAGGGAGAAAAGGGGAGCAAAATGTAATTAAAGCGCGGGCGGAGCTGCGCGGGTCAGCTAGTTTTTTATAAAATAGTTATTCCTCTCTCTCCGTTTATCTTTCGAACGGTAGGGCAGTTCCTAACGCTGGTCTAAGTGTAACAAGCAAAAACACTGTTTATAAAAATATGAAGAAATGACAAGCCCGCTGAGTTTCTTGTCGGATCTTCTCAGTTGAGGCCGCGTAGTGACACGGTGGTAGCTTTTAATATTGACCGTTCAATAGTGCTAATTGGCCGTTAAACCTATTTGTTGTACGTACCACCGCTATGTCAGGTATTCTGCCGCCAAGCAGCAGTGTGTGAACATTGACTTCTTCCGGCGTGAAGGGCACTGTAGCTGGTGAAATTATCAGCCATAACCGACTTTATAACTAATGTCTCGGGTGACGTGAGTGCAATGCAGCTGTCTATGGGCAGGCAAGTGTCTCGTCACTAGGCCGGTTGAGAATTTAGAAGGTACAAATCCCACATAACCCCAAAGGAGACTGGGTAACTTTTAAGGGTTTCCTCCCCGACATATAAGAAAGATATACGAAGTATTATCGAACTTGCGCAAAACCTGAAATTAGTTTATTCAGTATCGAGAGCAGAATTGATGTCTTTACTTTTTAATGTAGGTCAATTTTTACTATTTTTTTCCCTCGTGGGGTGTCCATGTAAGAATAGCGTCCTCCCATCTCCTCCCGTTGCGTGTTCGTAAAAGACGACTAAGGGAAATCAAGAAAACGGGCAGTAGCGTCTATCTATTGGATTACAAACCACTAATACCACGATCCCCAAGACGCCTGCCAAGCGTGGGGATCAAGGGGAGGTCTTTCGGCTGATGATGTGATATAATCTTCTATCCGACAGGTAGAAACAGCCCGGTCCCTTGCGGCTCGACACGTGAATATGCAGGTGTACACTCCCGCGTTAAAACCAACCATCGGAGCAGCGCCACATGCGTTTGCGCAGGTCAGTGGTGTGTTATTTAAAACCTGAACGCTTTTTTAATCGACTTAAAAAAAATACTATGTGTGCAATTCACACGTGGTAGAACATTCAAAAAATAAAAAAAAATATACTGTCGCTTTTTCGTTTCATAGACTTTCAAATCACAACATAAAATAATACTGTCGCTTTTTCGTTTCATAGACTTTCAAATCACAACATAAAAAAATACTGTCGCTTTTTCGTTTCATCGACTTTCAAATCACAACATAAAAAATACTGTCGCTTTTCGTTTCATCGACTTTCAAATCACAATATAAAAAAATACTGTCGCTTTTTCGTTTCATAGACTTTCAAATCACAACATAAAAAATACTGTCGCTTTTTCGTTTCATAGACTTTCACATCACAACATAAAAAAATACTGTCGCTTTTTCGTTTCATCGACTTTCAAATCACAACATAAAAAAATACTGTCGCTTTTCGTTTCATCGACTTTCAAATCACAACATAAAAAAATACTGTCGCTTTTTCGTTTCATAGACTTTCAAATCACATCATAAAAAATACTGTCGCTTTTTCGTTTCATCGACTTTCAAATCACAACATAAAAAATACTGTCGCTTTTTCGTTTCATAGACTTTCAAATCACAACATAAACAAATACTGTCGCTTTTTCGTTTCATCGACTTTCAAATCACAACATAAAAAAATACCGTCGCTTTTTCGTTTCATCGACTTTCAAATCACAACATAAAAAATACTGTCGCTTTTTGTTTCAGCGACTTTCAAAGCACAACATAAAAAATACTGTCGCTTTTCGTTTCAGCGACTTTCAAATCACAACGATGCTAAAGAAGTTTTTACTTCAAAAGGAAGCAGGTTTGCCTCATCATTTTGGAAGGCGTCCATTGTCAAGCGAAAGCCTTTTATGAACGTGACAAAGGACGACAATTTGTCATTTGTATTTCCCGCGGCTAGTAACATTTTACTAGGTGGTAGGTTCTATGTGCAAGGAGCCACTGCAGTGTCACATATTTAGTCGCCAAGCAGTAGTGTGTAAACATTGCTGGGTTCCGGAGTGAAGTGCACTGTAGCTGGTGAAATTACCGGACACAAATACTTGATACCTAATGTCTTAAGGGTTGGCAACGCGCTAGTGATTCTTCTGGTGTTGCTAGCGTCTATAGGTTGCGGTCTCCTTACCATCAGGCGGGCCGCATGCTTGCTTGCCACCTTGGTAGTTTATATAATTAAAACAAAAAAAATGGTTTTAAGATTTCTCCTTTTCCCTTTTAAACAGTATCTCATCCCCCAACTTATTCTCAAGACGCCTGCCATGCGTGCGGATTATGGTAACCTCTCCATTCCAAGGGAGAGGCTTTTGCGTGTAGAAGTGGGTAAAATATAGACGTAAGAGACTTTAATATTATATTTTAAGGTATGGCGTGGTCGGTTGTCGTTATCCGGCCAAGGAGCGGCGGCCTCGGTAACGGGCGAGCGACATGTACGGAGAGCATTGGATGGAGTCTCCTACAAGCTGCGGAGGCTGCAACCCTGCGCTCTGGTCGCGCCCAGGTTCCAACTGGAGTTGCCAGAGGTAACTGTAACCTTGTTTGTAACTTATTGGATGGAGTCTCCTACAAGCTGCGGAGGCTGCAACCCTGCGCTCTGGTCGCGCCCAGGTTCCAACTGGAGTTGCCAGAGGTAACTGTAACCTTGTTTGTAACTTATTGGATGGAGTCTCCTACAAGCTGCGGAGGCTGCAACCCTGCGCTCTGGTCGCGCCCAGGTTCCAACTGGAGTTGCCAGAGGTAACTGTAACCTTGTTTGTAACTTATTGGATGGAGTCTCCTACAAGCTGCGGAGGCTGCAACCCTGCGCTCTGGTCGCGCCCAGGTTCCAACTGGAGTTGCCAGAGGTAACTGTAACCTTGTTTGTAACTTATTGGATGGAGTCTCCTACAAGCTGCGGAGGCTGCAACCCTGCGCTCTGGTCGCGCCCAGGTTCCAACTGGAGTTGCCAGAGGTAACTGTAACCTTGTTTGTAACTTATTGGATGGAGTCTCCTACAAGCTGCGGAGGCTGCAACCCTGCGCTCTGGTCGCGCCCAGGTTCCAACTGGAGTTGCCAGAGGTAACTGTAACCTTGTTTGTAACTTATTGGATGGAGTCTCCTACAAGCTGCGGAGGCTGCAACCCTGCGCTCTGGTCGCGCCCAGGTTCCAACTGGAGTTGCCAGAGGTAACTGTAACCTTGTTTGTAACTTATTGGATGGAGTCTCCTACAAGCTGCGGAGGCTGCAACCCTGCGCTCTGGTCGCGCCCAGGTTCCAACTGGAGTTGCCAGAGGTAACTGTAACCTTGTTTGTAACTTATTGGATGGAGTCTCCTACAAGCTGCGGAGGCTGCAACCCTGCGCTCTGGTCGCGCCCAGGTTCCAACTGGAGTTGCCAGAGGTAACTGTAACCTTGTTTGTAACTTATTGGATGGAGTCTCCTACAAGCTGCGGAGGCTGCAACCCTGCGCTCTGGTCGCGCCCAGGTTCCAACTGGAGTTGCCAGAGGTAACTGTAACCTTGTTTGTAACCTGCGTGGAGTAGTGAGAACCCGCTTTGAAAACTGGTTTGGCAATTTTGAATCCAGCGGGTAGTAACGAGAAATTCAGGCTAATCACCCGATTGTCTGAAAAGTAAGATGATATCCACGCGCTTCTGAGAAATCGGTACCGAAAAATATACATTTATGACATATGTATTTGAAATCTATACTTATAATAAAACTGTAACAGGTCCAATTCTGTACATTGAAGATATTTTGACAATTATATTTGGAGAGCATTCTATAACCGATACTAAAGCCAAAAATGTAATTTTTTTTTGTCTGTCTGTCTGTCTGTATCTCGGCTGAGCATCACGCCGAAACTACTGGATGAAAACAACGCGAGTTTATCTTGTATTTGTTCCATATACCATTAATTTTATTACAAGTATTGAATAAATAGTTATATTTTGCATAATAAGCCAATATCTATACTATAATAAAACTCAAAGAGCACTTTTTCTGTACATTGAATATTTTTCCAAAATTTCTATGTGGGGGTACTATACTATCGACATAGAGGCCAAAACAATTTTTTTTGGAATTATTGTCTGTCTGTCTGTCTGTCTGTCTGTCGTTCTGTTCGTCCAGGTATCATTTGAAAACCCGTGGATGGATTTTGATAGGACTTTCACTGATGTGTTGTGTAGAAGTCAAGGTATAAGTCTATACTAATATTATAAAGAGGAAAACTTTGTTTGTTTGGTTGTAATGAATAGGCTCAAAAACCACTGGACCGTTTTTAAAAATTCTTTCACCCTTTGAAAGCTACATTATACACGAGTAACATAGGCTAAATTTTATTTTGGAAAAAAATAGGGTTCCGTAAGATATTTGGGTTTTTTCGGACACAAGGTGTAAAAAATCAACCAGAAAAGTTACTTATTTTGCGTACGCTGCCTAAACTATAAAAGATAGAACCATAAAATGTTCTAATTAATTGTAGATCTTATAAATATCTACAAAAAAGTCCGCGGCACACTATGTCGAGTGAGGCCCAACAACCATTCTTTTTATTTAAAAATCTTGAATTTAGTTTGGACTACATTTAAACGCATTTATTTTTCTCATGCTATTAATCCTTATCAAAATAAATTATTTCATCATTAAGTACAGTTTATGTAGATAATATTTGGTCGTTGAATGATTAAAATTGGACGTTTGGTTTTGAAGTTATGGCGAAATTAAAATATTACGATTTCTGCTTAGACTATAGTTATATGATCTAAGGATTTCTGCTGCACGGCCCGTTGCGAAGTGAGCGTCACCAAGGCGGGGGTGCGCATGCGGGAGGGGAGTTTAGATCTATGAGTAAGGTACCCGCGCGGTTCTGACGCGAGGTCGGCTCTTTACGCAGCGGTCGTGCGCGAAGTCTAATAATTTTCGTGCGATTCTTTTTAGATTTCTTTCTTAAAACTACACCTACGCAAAAGTTCTTCTCAGAGCTAAACAACAGTTCTTCTCAGAGCTAATCAACAGTTCTTTTCAGGGCTAACCACCAGATTTTTTCAGGGGTAACCAACAGTTCTTTTCAGGGCTCACCAACAGTTCTTTTCAGGGCTAAACAACAGTTCTTTTCAGGGCTAAACAACAGTTCTTTTCAGAGCTAGAATATTACACGCTATTAGCATTTTCTTAAACATTTGAAAATGCCTAAGAGAGCCAGGTCTCAACTTTCTAAACATACACACATCAAAAGTGTCTAGGGATCAAGCATTTTTGGGCAAAAAAATGGGCAGAAGAACAATGGCGTTTCGTGTGCTTTTCTGATGAGTCTCGTTTTGGTATGAGACCGGATACAAGACGTATACGACACTGGAGAACCCCTGGACGCCAACAGCGATTAAAATCCTGCCAGGAAGTCCATCCTTATAGTGGTGGAACCATCATGGTATGGGCGGGTATTTGGATCGGCGGAAGAACTGAGTTGATTTGGATCAGAGGCAACCTCAACGCTCAAATTTATGCTGAGACGATTGTATCAGACGTCATCGTTCCTCTACAAGTGCAAATCGGTCCCTTATTTCAGTTAATGCATGATAATGCACGACCGCACACCGCAAGAGTTGTAAGACAGACTCTCGCCGCAGCTAACATCAATGTCCTGCCCTGGCCTGCTCAGTCGCCAGACTTGAACCCGATTGAGCATGCATGGGATATGCTACAGAGAAGAGCTCTGCCGAATATGGAGGGTATCCAGTCGCAAGAAGACCTTTTTTTGTTGTTGCAACGAACATGGGCGGCCATTCCACAGCGTGATTTGGATGAACTCATTTTGAGTATGCCAAACCGATGTTCTTGTGTTGTTAGTGTTCGCGGTAGAAACACGGATTATTAATTGTTTAAGTTACCCAATAAAATTTTAAAGAAAACTGTTATTTCAGTCTTTTTTTCGAACTTTTGTGTTAGTGGTTCAAATGTCAAAAATCCCTTTATTAGGAAAATGGCAAATTTCTTTATTAATGCAAAGGTGACTTGGTTTATCGTTACTGTGACAAACGAAAACACTTTATTTGATGAATCCTTAAAGAAAATTTTAATTAATATCAATCAGGAGAAAAGTTATTGCAAAAATATATGTTGATCCCTAGACACTTTTGATGTGTGTAGTTCTCAAGCACGGGCAGCAAGAATACGTCGTATGGGAGAATCTTCACCTGAACGTTCACAACGCCTTGCTGAACAAAATCAGAGAAACTCTCAGGTACGCTCACGAGAGTCGAGTGTCGAACGCAACGCCTTGCACAACAAAATCTGAGAACCTCTGAGTTACGTGCACGAGAGTCGGGTGAACCGATATGTATGAAATTTTGCGGGTAGGTCTGAGAATAGGTTATAAAGTATATTTTATGCCGCTGATACCATGATTGACGAGGATATATAGAACGAGAGGAGGGTGCAAGAGAGGGAGAGGGGGGTGATGGAGTTAGGTGGAGCAAGGGGGGGGGGGGGGTGAGAGGGAGCTAGTTGGGAGAAGAGAGAGGAGGGAGAGGGTTCAGAGAGGACAATGGGGAGAGGAAGAAGGGAAGTGTGACGGGGACCGAAGCGGGAGGGGAGAGAAATAGCATAGAATTAGATTTTTATTATGAGAGAGAGATGGAGAAAGATAAATCAAGGGAGTAGGGAGAAAAGGGGAGCAAATTAACGCGCGGGCGGAGCTGCGCGGGTCAGCTAGTTGGTATATAAAACATCACGCTATGTTTCATAGGGGCTAAGCAGTGAAACATTACCCGCACATATTACCACGTAATTTCCTTTGTATGTGAATAGGGTAATTATAGACTGATCAGTTAATCATTAATATATGTATTATTACGCTATATACAATAGGGACTGAGCAGACATTTAGTTTGCATAAGATATGGCATTGGCGAAGGGTCAATTTTTGTAAGGGGTAAGCCGGGCCGGTACACCCAGGACATTTTCATTTGATTTCTGTATTGTTCTAAGTACTTTGCTGATAGCAATATGACATTATATCTTTGAAAAGTTAAATCTGTAAATCCCGAGCGAGTCCAAACTAGATTATGTATGTATTACAGTCGCAACAATAAAAGATGCGGAAAACTTAGAACTTTCATTATCGAATATCATTAGACAGTAATTTACGATGTTAGCGTGATTTACATTATGAACAGCGCCATCTATCGGTGAAATTGAACATACAATAACTATAGAACTTTAATCTTTAAATTATATCAAAGAAAGTCGTGTTAGTTACACTATTTATAACTCAAGAACGGCCTAACAGATTCGGCTGATAATTGGTGGGGAGGTAGCTTAGAACCAGTAAACGGACATAGGATACTTTTTATCCCGGTAGGTTAAGGTTAAGCAACGTTAGGTAAGGTCATTAAATAGATGGGTGAACCGATTTGTATGAAAGTGTGCATATCGGGTAGGTCTGAGAATAGGTCATACAGTATATTTCATACCGCTAGGTTAAGGTTAAGCTACATAAGGCAAGGTCATTAAATAGATGGGTGAACCGATATGTATGAAATTTTGTGTGCATATCGGGGAGGTCTGAGAATAGGTCATAAATTATATTTAATGCCGCTGATACCATGATTGACGAGGATATATAGAACGAGAGGAGGGTGCAAGAGAGGAGAAAGAGGGAGAGGGGATTCGAGGAGGGGGCGATGGGGTGAGGGATCGGGGGAGTTAGGTGGAGTAAGGGGGGAGTGAGAAGGAGCAAGTTCGTAGAAGAGAGAGGGTTCAGAGAGGGGATAACAGGGTAGGAAGAGGGGGAGTGTGACGGAAACCGAAGCGGGAGGGGGAAAGAGAGCATATAATTAGATTTTTGATTCGGGGGGAGAGAAAGAGCATATAATTAGATTTTTTTATAAGAGTGAGAGATATGGAGAGAGATAAATCTAGGGAGGAGGGAGAAAAGGGGAGCAAAATGTAATAAAAGCGCGGGCGGAGCTGCACGGGTCAGCTAGTTTAGAATAAAACTTTTATTTACCCGTTTAGTATTGGCAACACACGACAATTATCAATAGATTTGTCGCCTTGGACGCACTAGTCGCACACTATGCATCCTTCAATTCTAATATTTGTAAAGTAAGCATTAAATTTTGACAGTGGGCGCGAACGTTACTTAAGAAATTTAACTACAGTTAACTAATTGTGATTAACGTTTAATATTAGTAATGTATGTAGGTTCAGCCGTAAGACAGTATACCTACTAACTAGAATTTAAATTCCAGGATGAAATCCAGCTAGTAGTGTCAGGGGCGGCGGTACCATTGCAGGATCCAAGCAAACCGCAAACAAACGGGACCTCGGACCCGCCGCAGAACCTTGGTACGGGAGATGCTGATGACGATATCTTCACATTAGACGAGGACCACCTCGTGCGGTCACATAACACAGAGCCCGACGAGAAGACAATCGGCAATGGACAGGTTACAATATATTTCACTCAATACTGGGTTATTTTAAATGAATTTAAAGTTTTTTATAAAATTACACTTACGGTAAGTGTAATACAGTGGCGTGCACCGAAAGTAGGCAAAAATATCTGCGAGTTATCAGTACTCTAAGCTATTTGTTAGTGTGCCACCACAAATATCCTCAAATAAACTAACATTACAGACGTATCCATTTACATTTAAAAATATCACGTTAATACCATGCCAGTACAAAATATTTTTATATTAAGATTACTTACAGAAATCGTAGGCTAGGCAAAGTCTTTATGTGTGTATGGACCCTCAGAATAATCTTATTACAGTTTTCAAATGCAAATTGATATGTCTATAGAATCTGCTAACTTATGGATATTTAAAATGATATACTAATATACATATAATAGGTTAAACAAGCCGAATACGTTTCTTTGCCTACCCTCTGTGCACGCCACTGCACTTACTTATTGTCTCTTCACCCGTGGGGTGTCCGGGTAACAATAGCACCGTTCCATCTCCTCCCGTTAGGTGTCTGTAAGAGGTGACTAAGGGAAAACAAGAAGACGGGCAACAGCGTCTTTCTATTAGATTATCTACCACCTATTCTGCGATCCCCGAGCCGCCTGCCAAGTGTGGGGAGTACGGTACCCCTCCCTTCTCAGGGAGAAGCCTTTGTTCAGCAACGTGTTTCAGCTGCTTATGATTTTAAACACTAGTAAACTCATGGCCACATAGCTCGGAGAACTAATAACCGTTGGGGAAGAAAGGTTCTCGAGTGGCGACCACGAACCGGAAGACGCAGCGTTGGCAGGCCTCCCACTAGGTGGACAGACGACATTGTGCGCGACGCAGGTAACCGGTGGATGCTAATAGCCAATTGTCGTTTATTGTGGCGTTCGAAGGGGGAGGCCTATGTTCAGCAGTGGACGTCTTCTGGCTGGTGATGATAAGTCCAGTGACTCCCGGGTACCTAAGAACTGGCGGGTCATAATTAATAATAATAATATCTTGGGACAATCTATACACGGTCATCCGATCCCAAACTAGGCAGAGCCTGTACTATGGAAACCAGACAACTGATACTAATACTTATATATGTAATTTTTTTTTAAATACATACTTAAATAGATAAATAACACCCAGACACTTGGTGGGAATCGAGCCCACGACCCGTCGGGTAGCAGCCAGGGTGTCTAACCACTAGACCAACGGGCCCGTCCAAAATGTCAGTTGTATTTTGTTGTTACCAGGCACCAACAGCGGTATCTCTGACGTCACTCAGCCACATCAGCGGCGGTCGGCTGGTGCGAAGACTGTGCGCGCTGAGACTGCTGTTCGTGAGGGAGACCACCGCCGTGAGGGAACTGGGGGGACTCAGCGGGTTCCTACACACGTTTACTTGCGAGGTACGTCTATTAGCATGTATAAGAAATGGTTACAGCTCAATATGCTTATACATTTTTTTTGTAACCACTGTTTGATAAACAATCAGGTACTTCATGCAATTTAATTTCAACTTTAAGCACTAGACGTAGCCCCTTTAGCAGATGTTGTTAGGTTGTCAGGCTGGATAATTTTTATTATGCTACCTAAACTTTGTCCACAAACCTTGAAATATCGAATGTATGGGAGTTCCGACTCTTATTACGTCCTCTTTGCGTGTTATCAGGTGTTGGCGATAGTGCGCGCTTACACCGCGGCGCTGGGCGGGAACGCGTTGACTTCCTTCTACATCACACAGCTGATGTTGCAAGATAATGCACATAAGAATCAGGTGAGAACATCGATTGATTATTTGTATAAGATTAAAGTGCACCATTCATTCTCCTCCCGTTCGTAAGAGGCGACTAAGGGAAAACAAGAAGACTGGCAGCAGCGTCTTCCCATTGGATTACCTACCACCTATACTGCGTTCCCCAAGACGCCTGCCAAGCGTGCGGGGGTGGGGGGACGGTGTTTATGGCAACAGAGCTGTTCGTTAACCGAGACATTAATTATCAAGTCTCTTGTGTCCGGTAATTTCACCAGCTACAGTGCCCTTCACGCCGGGACAATGCTTACACACTGCTGCTTGGCAGCATGCAAAATGGACCTTTTTCCTGTTCTCGCGGGGATATCTTCGTGAGGTTCCCTGGTTCCCTTGCAAAAGGAAACTTCGGAGAGGAAACTCTCGCGCGTGAAATCTTCAAAAGTTCCCTGGGATCTGTGGGGGTCAGCCCGGGTATGTGGGATTCTCACCCACTAAAGCCCCCGCAGCTGTCACATCAGCACATGAGAGGAGAGATTAGGGCTCTCAGGTGGGACAGATCCCACGAAGGAAGGAAAGGCACTAAGGGGCTCCTGGTACAGATACCAGGAGCCCCTTAGTGCCTTTCCTTCGAGCCTGCCGCATTATATCCCCCCGGGAACCAGAGACGGTGCTCACGGGGACGAGGCCGCAATACCGCCGTACTTCTCGCATGCCAAAGGGATCTACCGGTCATTATCATCATCATTAGCAGCCGATAGACGTCACCTGCGGAAAAAAACGCCTCCCCCAACGGAAGGGAGGGGCTGCCATAATCGCCACGTTTGGCAGGCGGCTTGGGGATCGCAGTATAGGTGGAAGATAAATACAAAAGAAAGACGCTGCTGCCCGTCTTCCTGTTCTCGCTTCGTCTTACGACACCCAACGAGAGGAGATGGGGGGATGCAATTCTAACCCGGCACCCCGCGGGGGATCTGCCAGTAAGTTAATATATTCTTTGGTTTCCAGGGTCAATGTCTACTATCAGTCGGAGGAGATGTGGTGCATATCACGTATTAGAAATAACATATCTTTGAACGACGTTTATAATAAATGTTTATTATTAGTTTGCTAAACAAAGGAACCCTGTGTGTGCAATGTATCACCAGCATAGTTGGCTGATCTTATAAAAGATTGGCTGCTGTGGCTGTATCGATCAGGACATTACTATTGGTTGCAAAGGACGGATGTTGGGTGCAATGTTCTGTGTTCTATTCACGGGTCGGGCAAAGTGTTACTGGATTTTTCTAGGACCGTTTCACTAAATAGCAATAGACTTAGCGCCTAACACATCGGGTCGACCGTAGTTAGCGAAACGTGTTCTAGCACTGCCGACCCTGTCGAGCAAAAAACGTGATAATATATTTTCTGTCTATAATCACTTGCTGGTGGTAAGGTCATGTCTGTGAAAACTTCTAATGCAGTTTATTCTAAACGTTGAAAACTATTTTATTTTAGTTGTTAAGGCAGACTGTTAAAGTTAACTATTAAAGTGTTTTCTGTGTTACTTAGAATAATAATGTTTTTATTAAATAATAGTCTTTATTAGTGGGAAAAATATGACAACTCTGTATATACGGTTTTATAAGGACAGCTAAGGACTGGAACAGTTTGCCTGCGTTGGTTTTCCCGCCCGATTATAATGTGGGTGTCTTTTAAGACTAGTGTGAATAGGCTTTTAATAAGCTAGTGTGTTTTGCCATCCTCGATTGCGTCGCCGCTTTCCATCAGGTGGGACTGCAGTCTAGCACTAGCTTATCAGTGTTAAAAAAAAAAATACTTTGAGACTTTTGCGTTCCGTTTACATTATTTACTTACGGTAATCAACGCGATTTACTTTATATTTTGGCTTGACGTTTCGGCTCGTTTGCACCAACCGTCGCCTCTGTTTAATAGACACTTGGGCATAGTCAATAGGAAGAAGATAAACGTCGCCATTGTGGAATACAGCCATAGACAGTAGAACCTTGTCTATCACTGAGTTCCTTTTATTTCTGGCAATATTCGAAAATGACTTGAAAATTAATCTTATAAATAATGTTACCTACTAATAATTGTTTTATAATTAATGTTTATGTATTTGTTTAAAAATATTAATTAGTTAATGTATGTAAAACAGAATTAACCTACTTTATAAATTGCAGCTTATGACGTTTTACTATTTCTTGCCAAAAATATGTTCTCTCTAATACATGTATGTGATTGTATAGTTTCAAATATCGATATAATATTTAAACTAGATTAGTTGTTATGGTCCGAAAAGTGACACACGCCCTTGTGTGTCTATTTGTTTTCAAGCCACAGGCTGACAAAATTATGTTTGACGATAGGAGTATCACTACTGTCTATATGAAACTGTCAAACTACACGTCATTATCATAATAAAACTGTTAGTTCACGTTTCCACCACCAGCACAGATAAGTCCGCGGCCCCCGTGACCACATTTTAGATGTCATTTTGTTAGTGCATTAATTTTATCTAGTTTATATATTATATCGATGGTTTCAAAGCTTGAATAACCGATAGGAGCACAGCATTCACTATCATGTAAGAATGGTACAATTCCATTGGTGCATATTCAACTGTGGCTTTAAGAAGTAGATCCCCCTTTAGACTGTTTTGATATAGCTATTCTGTGCTAGTAGGTAATATGCATGTATTTTTATATAACATTTCTAAAAAAAAATTATGTAGTGTAAAAAAAAATTATTGAAAGCTCCAATCAGATTTGGGTGATTTAAACACCGCCATCTTCGCGCGCTTTCTGTGACGTCAGCGTCAGCCCGGAACAACTTTGCGATTGGCGTAGTTACAGAGTTTAGTAGGTAAGGGGTCGTCCATTAATCATGTGATGTTTTTTAACAACTTTTTAACCCCTCCCTCCCCACCCCTCCTGGTGATATGTGGTGAGGTTTTTAAACTAACCTCCCCCCCCCCCCCCTATCCAAAATCACGTGTATTTTTTTGTACAAAATTTCAATATAGTTTATATTGAAATTTTCCGAATAATATCTTTAAATACAGGTACTTAACTGATGATATGTTGAAGGGGAAGTCGTTGCCGGCAACGATGAGTCAAGGCCACGTGTCGCTGTTTGGTTTAGAAATCGTGCATTCAACGAAAAATAAATACTCGTGATGTCTCATTATACCCCTCCCCCCTCCTGGTGATATTTCGTGATTTTTTCGGAACCCCTCCCCCCCCTTTCAAGCCTCACGTGATTAATGGACGACCCCTAAGTCATGGTGCGTGACTTCGTTTTCTATTCTATCAATAGCGTTGCATTTTGCTCTTTTAAATTACCCGCGCAGTATTTCAAATCTAACCCCTATATCCCAAGTTAGGTCAGGTAGGCATCAGCGCAGTGTCAGTTATTCTCGCGATTACCCAAGATATTCAGATAAACGAATTCCATACGTATTTTTTTTCCTTTAGGCAAATAAATAGTTTTTAAAGTAAATTTCCTAAAAAAATCTCTCAAACTTAGACAAAGTATTTGTTACTAATGCTAGACCATCCATTTAAATTTTAAATATCACACTCATTATTATGTATTGTATAGCTACCTCTGCTCTTTATACTACGCACCAATGTAAACTGTATCTTATTTTTACAACGGTAGGGACATTTTTACAATAAATATTTTGTACATATAACTCTATGGTTAGTGGAAATGTATGGTGCTATATCCTTTTCATTGGTCCGTAAATAGTATCACTGTTGGTGTCATCGATGTAATATTATATTAATATATATATACTGAGTGTCAAAATCTAACTTACAGAAGTTATATTTTGAAATAAACTAGCTTTAAAGCCCCGGTGCTCTAATTCTACTAGCCTATGTGACAGACTGCGAGCTAGCTTTAAAGCTTGTTTGTCATAAAGGAATCTGCCCAGTAGACCTGGATATACCATGACTATGCTATGGACGTACCAAGCATGGAAAATAAATAATGGAGACTACTATGCACTCAAAACGTGCAAATGTTAGGCAGCCAGACTATCGAATGTCGTCATTATCACTAGTCGGAAGACGTCCACTGTTGGCTATATGCATCCACCGGTTACCTGCGACGCGCACAATATCGTCTGTCCACCTAGTGGGAGGCCTACCTACGCTGTCTTCCGGTCCGTGGTCGCCACTCGAGAACCTTTCTTCACCAACGGCTATCGGTTCTTTGAGCATCTTTGGCGAATCTCCTCATTCCGGAGTTTATTGCGCAAAATAACTTCAAGCATAGCACTGGCGAGTAGGCGAACGGCAGAATCCTACCATGCTCCAGACATTTCGTGAATTTGGACAGGCCCGGCCATAGTTCGTGCATAACAGGGCCGGATACGGAACTGTGTACCTACTAGTAATAGCGTTGTGTCGTATCAATTAATACAAAGAATACGTTTTGCCGAATACGTTCATAGCAAGGGTACGGCCAGGCTTACTGGGCAGACTTTAATTCGTCAAGCCGCGCATGGATATTATTTACATGTACCAGCATTTTATATAATATATACTTTTTTTTTTTATAGTCTCTCTGCTTTCTTGCCTAGTCCCATTAAAATTGTGCGATATGAAAAATATATGCGCACTTCTTATATTTTTCATATTTTTATTAAGACTAAGTACTAAAATGCAATAGCGATAAAAACTGATAATTATCGAATTTTCCTAGATATTTGGATGTGTTTTTGTATTTTATCTATGTATGTTTACAGTGTGTAGTGACGCTGAAATAAATGGATTCAGTATTTAATTTATTATTTTTATTTGTTACCTTTTGATTTGAATACTGTTGTACCTACCATGACTGTGGTTCAGATTCTTCATCATCATCAGCAGCAAAAATAACTCTACTGCTGAACAAAGGCTAAGGGGGAGTAGAAGAGAGGGGTTCCATAATTCCCACGCTTGGCAGGCGTCTTGGCGATTGCAGTATAGGTAGTAGGGTATCAAAAGAATGACGCTGCTGCCCGTCTTCTGTCTTCCCTTAGCCGCCTCTTACGGATACCCAACAAGAGGAGACGGGAGGGTGCTATTCTTACGGGGACACCCCACGGATGGTTGCTCAAATTGCACAATAATTATTATGATTTGGAGCAATTCAAAAATTTCAGACATCTTTCGTATAAAGGGTATGTCTGAATTTCCTATTACTCGGAGAGGTTCAAATCTGTGGCATTCAAGATGGGTTTCACAATCACCACACTATCATTTCTCTCATCCCATAGACAGGCAGGCAGGCCATGTAGAACAGGCCTTAATATCGAAGTAGGTACTGGTTCGGTCGATAAACCCGCAGTCAAGTTAAAGTAGCAAGATTGCTCTGTTCCGGTATGAAGGGCCCCTGTAGTTGGAGATATGACAGGTATAGTGTCTCAGACTAGGAGCGACTGTTCCATTTTTCTGTCCCTGTAGTTGGAGATATGACAGGTATAGTGTCTCAGACTAGGAGCGACTGTTCCATTTTCCCTTTTTTTAAAAAAAGGTCCTTCGGGCTCAATTCATACCAAGATGGCCTCGGCGCGGCGTGCACTTTCACTGTGAAAGAATTTTAAATTTTATCTACAATTCGTAAAAGATCAGTATCGTTTGAAAAGCTCAAAGAAGCCGCGCGGCGCCGCGCGAATGTTGGAACGAAGTTTCCTTGTAGCATGTACGAACTAGACTCAAGGTGCGGCTGCGCGCGACGCCGCAGGCGGCCGCTGCCGGCCGCGTTTCGCCTCTTCGGCTGCTGCCATCTTGGTGTGAATTGAGCCTAGGTGAATAAAATAACGAAAATTATTGAAGTCAGTGCTAGCCCATTATGGTAACTAAAACGGGTGTTTTCTCGTGGACCCACTATTTTGTCCCACCAGTGGGTCCACGAGGGAGAACTATTTCTCGTGGACCCACTGCACTCTACGGTTATTAAATGTTCCTCCTGTATAATACAGATGTATAGCACCTTTTTGGCATTGTCAAAATTTATCTATCGTATAGTGAAGTGACAAGTGGCAGACAAAAAATATGCGCTTCCGCTGGTCGGTGTAAATCGTTTCATAGTTTTGTAGGCTTCCACAACAATTTTTTCACTACAACTACATTCTTATAGGGCATTACTAAGTTATAAACTTCCCATTAAGAAGTTAACCATAATTCATGATGAGACCACCTTATGTCCTATGCTACCTTGGTACTTCTGGTATAAATATTGAAGCAAAGTAGTCACAGTTTGGTAAAACTAGATGTCTCGCGAAAGGGGAAGGCCTCTTTGTGCACTCTGTTGCTCTAGTACTTCTGGTAATAATGTTTAAGAATGCGAAATTTTGCGGTTTTACGTTCGTGGATGCCCTTTGAAATTCCGTCTGGAGCTACCACATTCAGCCGGTGTACTATTTGGAATATTTACACAAAATTTACTTCCAAACTGTTCGATCGTAGAAGCCTTTTCGAAGAAAATTTTTCCCATCTGTCTGATGATCGAACTACTAATCGGACTAATTGGAACGGATAATCCAATAGAAAGACGTTGCTCTTTTCCCTTAGTCTGTTGTCTTACCCGGACATCCCACGGGTATAATAATCCATACCATTAAACAACTCATACCCAGAGCTTATTACTGGATGGCAAAATGCGCGAGGCCTCCTTGTATCTTATGCCGCCCTGGTAGTTCTGGTGTAATATTATGTGGTGTATATAGATTTCATTTAATAAATTATAATTAATATTTTTATATTCATATGATAATTTCATACTATTATCCCAACCCTTGCTATAACTATATATAGGATGTTAATAAACAACAGTGGGTCCACGAGAAATAGTTCTCCCTCGTGGACCCACTGGTGGTACAAAATAGTGGGTCCACGAGAAAACACCGACTAAAACTAGCACCAGCTGGCACCGCGACTTCAATAATTTTCATTATTTAGGTAATGCTTATTAGATCATTTTCTTTCAAACCGGTCACGGAACTCGAACGTCTACGTTAGACCTACTGAAAACATAAAAAGTATATCTTTTAAACTACTGGACCGATTTTGATGAAACTTGTATCTACTCTTCCCGGGACATTTGTTTAGGTGCCTACACAGCCCAACAGTGGGGCATTAACAAGGGATGGTAAAAACCGTAAGTTCTCCAGTAGGTAACTCTGTTAAAAAATACCTACAAGCAAACGGAGATGCAGCAAGAAACTAGTCTACTACAAATTAATATTGTTACAATGTGCATTTCTACTATGATTTCTGAATCACTGTAGTAAGTTAAGCGATAATGCATTATATCAAAGTCCGAAGTTCGCGGAAGCCGTAAAATTACTTTTAGACGGACATAATGTTTTATGAGTTAGTCGATATTACACATCTTCGACACAACTTTGTATGAGATAGGCCATATAGCATATAGCCCAGTTGTTCAAGGTATAAAACACCAAGAGAATTGATTTCATATCTAACCATATCCATATTTTTTTTTGTTCTTGTTTATTCTCTCGGGACCTGTGGGCATCAACCTATGGGATTCATACCCTGGGTTCTCCAGTGGGATCTGCACCAGGTACCGCTCAATGCCTTGCCTTTGAGCTCGCCGCCGGGAGACGCATATAGGGCCCCGGGAACCAGACACAGTGCTCACGGAGACGGGGGTCGCAACCCCGCCACCGTCCTCCTCGGAGTCGCCGCCGTGCTCAATGGACGTCTAGGGTCCACATCCCGAGACGCTCATAGCCAGTTGTAACCACTGTTCGGTAAACGATCAGTTGGGTAAGCAACGTTAGGCAAGGTCAGGCCTTAGATGGGTGACCGTTTAGTGGCATTAGAACTGAGCGTCTCCGTGCTTCGGAGGGCACGTTAAAAGTCGGTCCCGGATGTTGTCATCTAGACAGCAGTCGTTAAGCTAAGTCAAGAGGCCTAAGGGCATCTTGAAAACACTGACACCAGGTTGGCCACTAACCATACTACAAAAAAAACCGAAACGTCCAGCGACTGCAAAGATCCAGCCATAACCTCCTCAGATAATGTAACGTTATTTATATACTAGGCGCACCCTGAGTGATCGCCGTAGATCTTGCTGATTGACCTTCATCATCGAATCTAAAGGTAATTTCTATTCTAATAATAATGATTAAAGAGGTGAAGTTTAATTGTTTCTAAGACGGGTTTATTAAATTAGCCAGGGCAAATCGCTAGAAGCTATAAAAATGGATGGAGTTAAAATAAAAAGAGTTCGATTTCTCATAAATACGTTATTTGATTTATTTAAAACATCATAATAATTATTTTAAATATTAATTTACCCTATCAAATGAAATGCCACAAAAATGTTGACAACAAGATCGTTAATTACATCTTAAAAACTATTAATACTATAGCAGTAAGTACATTTTACTATAATTAGTCTAAATCTATTCTATTAAATTTGGAGAGAGAGGTCCAGACGTCTGATGTCGTCGACGTCTCCGTGCCGAATGAGTTTTTTTTCTAATTCGCATAAATCTGATACCTATAGCATTCCCGGACAACTTACATAATAAAGGAACTTGAATATTTTGGACGAAATAACGTAAACTAATGTGATTTATATATTAGAAACGTGCAAATAATCTAAGCCTCGTTGCTGCGTTTTAGTTGCGTTGTCGTTGCGGTTGCGCGGCGCGTCCGCTGCGGTTGGACGCGTCAGCGCCGACGACCGAAGCGCAGGAAAGAGTGGACGACGTCTTGCCTCTTCATCCCGGTGTCCAAGAGTTGCGGGTAGTCGCGGACGAGTGCTGGGGGGAAATTATTACTTTACACTCAGAGGCAGTAAAGATAGGTCGTCAGATATTCTGACAACAAGCAATGCTATCGTCAGATGCAAGACCACCCAACATATGTCCCCACGCTTGGCAGGCTTCTTGAGGATCGCAGTATAGGTGGTAGATAATCCAATGGAGAGACGCTGCTGCCCCTCTTCTCGGTTTCCCTTAGTCGCCTCTTACGAACACCCAATAGAAGGAGATGGGTAGGAGCTAAGCTTACCCGGAAACCCCACGGGTTAAATCTAAGCCCCCGTTATAAAAATGCATCCCCCCCCCCCCGGGCGGCAATTTCAGGGGGCGCCAAAATCAGAATATAATATGATTAAAAATAAAAAACTTGCTCCACCAGTGCCTAGCATACGGAAGCCTGGTTGGCTCACCATCGACTGGTAAGAAAAAAGAGTTAACTAACTAAAAAAGTAAACTTTTGGACTCAAGATGCCGATTTTTTTAAAGTAATTTATCCGAAACACTGGAGACAGGTCAATATCAACCACGGTTTGAAACAATTGTAGATCTGGGGCTGTGAAGGGCACTGTAGTTGGTGAAATTACTGGACACAGAAGACTTAATAACTACTGACTGTCTCGGGTGACAAGCGACAGTATAATGCAGCTGTCTATAAGCAGTCTCGCTGCTCGCTTACTATCAGGCGAACGTCTTGCTGGTCTCGACACAAAATTGAAAGATAAAAAAAAAGTTGTATACCTTGGTACTCGGGCATCTGTTCTCCGGAGGCCTCGGCGTACAGTTCGAGGAAGGTGTTGAGCGCCTGGCAGAAGCGTGCTGCGCGCGGGTCGTCGTCGGCGGCGCCGGTGCACAGCTGCGCGGGAGCGGCCAGCGCGCTCACACACGCGCACGCCACCACGCACGCCACCGCCCAGCGATACCCGTCACCACTGACAACAAAACATTAAGCCTTTAGTAATAACTCAGCAGTAACTATTTTCCAGAGTCGCGCAAACGGCAATGGAAAGAGCGATGCTCGGGATAACCGTGCGATACAAGAAAATAAATGAATGGATCCGGTGAAAAACAGGTGCAGGAAATCGCTGAGCGGAAGTGGAGTTGGGCTGGTCATATTACCCGCATGGACAGGGAACGGTGACGAGTGACTGAATGGAGACCATGGTTGACGACCTGAGAGGGCCACCAATAATCAGAAGCTGCAAGTTGAAGTGGCAATGGACAGGACACATCGCTCGAAGAATCGATAACCGTTGGGGAAGAAAGGTTCTCGAGTGGCGACCACGAACCGGAAGACGCAGCGTTGGCAGGCCTCCCACTAGGTGGACATTGTGCGCGTCGCAGGTAACCGGTGAATGCAAATAGCCAATTCTCAATCATTGTGACGTTCCATGAGTCGTCCGGCTGGTAATGATGATGGGTGAAATACAAACAGAAATGGTGCGCAAAGGTTATATAACTCTCGATACTTATGCTTAAACACGAATCGGAATTTAGAACTGTATAGAGTTTACATTACTTTCACGTAGAGCAAAGTAAATAGTTTCATGTCATACGTGCTTCGACTGTCGTCACTCTAGTCGGTCGTTAGCGCTAAAATCGTTTAAACCTATCGTTTACACATCTTATATACCTATGGGTAACTACTGTGTGATTCTTTCAGGTTTTCATTGCATAAAAACATGATATTAATATTATCAGTTCTCAGTGAAAGAAACTATGAATCGCTTACGATTTAAAAAATTCTGATTAATATCATAGCAGACACCATAGCGTGTTAGTTTTCTAACATTTATGGATCCTGTTATCCGAAATAAATGAGTATTATTATATATAGCGCAATGGTAAACCATTGCGCGTTATATTTAACAGAAAACTAAAAGCTCGCAATGCGGATTTGATTCCTATGTATGGCCTATTTTCAGAAAAATCTTGTGCGTATCTAATAGCTACTCTTTCTTATTACTATAACCAGTGTAATAATCTGTAACACTCACTTAAATGTTTCTAGATGATATAAGGGTTAACATTTATATTTTATGTAAGTATAGCGATCTGTGAAAGATTTCGTGTGTTTTCCTTGAATATCTAATTCACGGCCTTCTTGGTCGGTGGGAAATTCGATGGACATATCGCCTTACCAACCGGGTGTGTTCCATTACATTTAGTTATAAACGGTATAATGGTAAAAAATACAAACAATATAAGAATATTTAGTTAGTAACTACTAGAAACCGTAGTTTCGTACTGTCCGGTCGTCGTTATAAGGTTACATATTATTATCTACCTATAATTCTTTTATTTATTTACACTTCTTGAGTAATATAGACTGTTTGTGACTAAATAAACAAAATAAAATAAAACCTTTCTCTATTCATTGAATTTCAAGGCTATTGGCTAGTGGGACAAAAGGCATCGACCTCTTGAGGACAATCAGATACCGTAATATGGTCCGATGCTAATTTAATATCATAACAAAAATATGTGTGGTTAGTCACACACATGGAATCTAAACTGCTTCCTTTCGCCGAAAATAGTAGGTAGGTACCTAAATCAAAAATTGACGGGCCAATTAGTGTAGTAGATACTAGCCCAAAGGTCGTTCAATATCCACCTGACAAACCAAACTAGCGTAGGGTAGCTGTGCTAGGCAGGCTACCAAACCAAAGCACAACGTGGAATATAAAAATCAATGAATAATCTCCAGTCTGAAGGGTAGGAAAGCAATGAGCTCAAGGACACTTCAGAGAATTCGCTGATCGACCTGACGCCTAGAAAAAAAAACTGACTACCACCAGATCACAACGCGCCCCACCCAGTTAAAGTCGATCCTTTGGCTTCGTTGGGGGATTAAGGTGTTAATGATCTCAAAGTGAATTTAAATCAACTTTTGAATGGTCAGTATTTTTTTAAAGTTACCTACCACAGGATCACAACGCGGCCTCGATTGAGAATCATGATCCGTCAAGAATCTCCGTGAGCTTGTAACTTTTCGCCTATTTATAGTCTGTTTTATTCTTCTTACAATCATAATAATATAATTAATGCCTTGAAATCAAACTACTTTTACGGATTTTATCGATTTTTTTTTATCTGAGGGTACACCGGCATAATTGTGACATAAGGACGTTTAACACCTCAGTCCTCCCGTGACCATGGGTACTGCAAAGCATTCGAAACGTCGGGATAGTAAAATCAAAATATAAACCGCGATAAAATCCGTAAAAGTAGTTTGATTTCAATGTGTAATATTCGCGTAAGTAAAAGACAACATTATAATTAACGCCTGTGTGTTTGGATAGTGTGCGACATTATAAGCTGGGCAAAGTTGTGGTCCAGTAAGTCAACAGGGGTCTAGAGGGAGGAAGAAAGGAAGGCTTAGATGTCCGTGTGGTAAATACTCTCTGCTCTAGGTGATGCACGAGGTCGTATAGAATTACGTGACTTCATGCCTTGGCACCCATGCATCTATTCTTAGTAATAATGGTTATACTAACACATCACGTCAAAGGGAATAAAATGTACTTGCATAGCAATTGGATGACACGTAATACGTTTAAAGACGTCTCTAAGAATAGGGAGAGTGCAAAGGGTGCTGGCATTTCTTTGTTCGTGTATCCTTGTTATACTTACAAGGATATATTACATTTTCTTTTTGATGTTGCCTTTTGTTATTCGCTCTAGTTTTGCGGTGTCCAAATTAGATGTTAAAGTTTGTCTCTCTGTCCTGTATTTGTGTACATTAATTATTAAATAAATAGATGTTGCTTGTCCTCTATTAAATTCAATGGAAGTGTAATTTTAGAGAACCACATACTTAATCATGTTCTGGAGATCTCTGGTCAGTATTGTAGACAAGCTGGTTCAAAGTGCAGAATTTTTGTATCTGATATATTTCCTTCAAACAGTTGCCTACGCATATATTTATATACTTATCTAAGGACTATTACATCAAAATGGGCCAATCCACACATCTGATCCCAAACTAAGCAGAGCCTGAACTATGGCACTAGACAACTGATACTACTTTTTTTTTGTTGAATAAATAGATTAATAACACCTAGACACGGGGTGGGAATCGAACCAACGACCTATTCGATAGCGACCAGGGTGTCTAACCACTAGACCAACAGATCTGTCATTTATAAAATGTATGATATTTTACTAATATCATTGATTTAATATGTTAGTAGTTAGGTATGCATTAATTTAAATGAGTTGCCTATTAAACGCATTTGATAATTTTACTGGCGGGATTAAATTTGTAAAATAATTTATGTGAAATTATTGTCTTGTCTTTATTTTTCAATACCTGAATAGAAGGCTGTAGGATCTTATTCACTTAAACTTCCAAAATCAAGTAAGTAATCTACTGACAGACCTCGAGATACTGTAAGCTCTCTCTCTCTCTCTACCTAGACCAGACTAACGATGATCTGAAGGTATAAAGACAATGAATCCGGTAAAGTGTTCCAAAACCTTGGGAAAATAAAATAAAAAATAAACCGCGATTAGTTTCATTTCAACAACTACAGGGAAACGCCACTTTTAGGAATCAAAATTCCTCCATTCCTCTACTCTGTCATCATCTTAGGTATACACAATAATAATCCTGGTGTGATGCCAGCGTAAACAGAAATATATTATCCAAAATATTGAGTAAACAGCTCCGTCCAAAATGGAGCGTTTCATAATGTCTCATTTCATTGTGCGTTGATGTAAATATCATCATGTTGTGACAACGTAGACCTACCGTTTACAATTATCGTCGTCCTACATAAGATACCAACATATACGTGTAGCGGTATAGCATTACATATTGAAATGAAACCACTTTTACGGATTATATTGTGACATAAGGACTCCCAGCAAAGCATTCGACACTATTGAAATCCGTAAATGTAGTTTCATTTTAGTATTCGCGTAAATAACAGACAACATTATCATATACAATTCATCATCATCAGTCTAAACACGTCCACTGCTGAACAACAAGTCTCAGAAGTGGGGGGTTGCCTGATTGCTCACTCTTGGCAGGTGTCTTGGGGATCGCGAAAAAATTGAAATTTGAATTATTGATATTGATTTATCCTCCTCCTCCTGATGTTGTTTTTTTTGTGTACAATAAAGAATAAATAAATAAAAAAATGGTACGGAACGTACCCTTTATTTACGGATTCAACTCGCACTTGACCGGATTTTTCGTTAAGATTTTCAGCACTTTGTCTTCCTTAAGATTAGGTAGGTTTTGCGACTCACCTAATATATTGACACTAGACTTTGATTTTGCTTTAAATTAAAATCTTGATCGAAATCGTAGCAAGAAATGTTTAACTACAAAAGTGATGACTGCCCGGTGGCCAGCCAAAGATAATTGGTAGAGTTATCTTTGGCTGGCCACCGGTCGGTCATTGGTCGTTCATCACTCCTGTATTCATACATTTATTGTTACAATTTTGATCTTAAAAATATTTTTCTTTATAAAGGTGTATAGTAAGTATTCAGGTTCACACAAAGTGAAACAAAAATCTAAATCTATGGCTTCACACAACAAAGGGAACGCCAATATGTTCCCGTGATCTGTAATAGAATATTTATTGACTTTACAATAAATATTTCATTTCAGATTACTTACGTCTAACGTACTTACATGGAATTTACGCAAAGCAAAAAACGTTTGGAATGCGTGACCTCCACATATTGGAACGCTTAGATGTCGAAGTGTGTTATTGGTTTTGGGCAATCCTTATAAAAAAAGATTATAGATTATTCCCGGTGTGTCCGGGTAGGAATAGCACCCTCCCATCTCCTTGTTGTGTAAGAGGCGACTAAGGGTAAACAAGATGACGGGCAGCAGCGTCTTTCTATTGGATTACCTACCTTCAGGCCTGTATCTAAGGGGGGGGGGGGGGGGGGGAAACCTGCAACAGGCGGCAGATTCAGGGGGCGCCAAAATCATAATTTAATATGATTAAAAATTAAAATAAACTTGCTCCACAAAGCGCCTAGAATACGGAAGCCTGGTTGGCTCACCTTCGACTTATAAGAAAAAGGCGCCACACTACAAGTGAACTTCTGATGCCGATTTGAGATTTTTTAAGGATTTAATTTCCACTCGCGGGGTGTCAGGGTAAGAATAGCAGGAAGAGATGGGTATGTCTTCCTGTTGAGTGTCCGTAGGAGGCGACTAAGGGAAAACAAGAAGACTGGCAACCACGTCTTTCTATTGGATTATATTACCTACCATCTATACTGCGATCCCCAGGCCGCCTGCCAAGCGTGGGGATTATGGTAACCCCTCCCTTCCAAGGGGGAGGCTCCTGTTCAGCAGTGGTCGTCTTGCGGCTGTTGATGATGACAATGATGAAGTCATTTCTCAAACGCCGAAGGGAGGGGCACCACTATCAAGTTTCTGCCCCGGTTCGAAAATCTCGTAGATCCGGGGCTGCCTACCATCTATACTCCAATCCCCAAGACGACTGCCAAGCATTGACGGGCCCGTTGGTCTAGTGGTTAGACACCCTGTCCGCTAACCGATGGGTCGTGGGTTCGATTCCCACCAAGTGTCTGGGTGTTATTTATCTATTTAAGTATGTATTTACAAAAAAAAATGTATATAAGTATTAGTATCAGTTGTCTGGTTTCCATAGTACAGGCTCTGCCTAGTTTGGGATCAGAGGACCGGGTGTGGATTGTCCAAATTAAAAAAAAATATATATTTAGATGGCTGACCGTTTAGTGATATAAAATAAAGATGTACCTACTTATGGCAATAAATAAATAATATTTGAACTAAGCGTCTCCGTGCTTTGGAGCGCACGTAAAAATCAGGACCTGGTTGTTGTCAACAAAACAGCAGTCCCTAAGCCAAGTTAGAGGCCTAAGGGCGGCTTGAACTCTGACAACGGGTTAGCCACAACCAAACAAACAAAAAAGTCATTCAGTTTCTTTATGCAAGGAATTTTAACAGCTACAGTGCCCTTCACATCGGAACACTGCCACATTGTTGTTTTACGGCGGAATATTTGACACAGCGGTTAATCCCACGCCAAAAATCTGTTCAGGCGTTTAAGGCTCAATTCACACCAAGATGGCAGCGGCCGGCAGCGCACTTTTAGTGTGAAAGAATTTTAAACTTTATTTACAATGTGTAAAAGACTAGTATCGCTTGAAAAACACGGCGCGCGAGCGGCCACAGGCGGCCTTGCGGCCACCAGCCTATTGAGCCTAAGTTAGTTGTCTTATGTAGGTACCTACATGGGGAGGTTTTTTAAATATTTTTTGATTATGTAGGATGCATGATACCTTTTCACTTTTTAACCTGACTATGCCCATGTTTTTATTTAGAAAAAATGTATCCGAAAGAGAATTCCACCGCTTAATATTTAATTTAGGCATACTTATATTGTAAGTATATACTTACTACGAGCGAGATTTACTAAACAATATTTATATATTCAGCCTCCTTAATGCGTTTTACATGATGTTTGGACGAAAATAGCTTGTTTTGTAATAAAAAGTGGGATTAAAGACTTTGAGGGACAGATTACGCGGGATTGTCCAAGTTGTTTATCAGCGGATTTGTTACAATAAAGCGAGCTGTATTAGAACTCTCCGTTGTTTCTAGTTGTTAGGGTATCGTGAGGGTTACCACGCATGCCTTTGACTGCCAATAGTTATGTTACTTATTAAGCAATCGACGATTGCAACTCAAAAAACTCAAACTCAAAAATAGTTTATTTCAAATAGGTTTAACGCTAGCACTTTTGAAAGGTCATGTATTTTTTTTTAAAAAGCTACCACCGGATCACAACGCGGCCTCAACTGAGAAGATCCGGCAAGAAACTCAGCGGGCTTGTCATTTTATCACATTTTTTTTTAAACAGTTTGTCATGTTACAACTAGATCAGAGCGACAATGTGTCTTGCCGTTCAAAAGATCAAATAATACAGAAAAAAAATAATAAAATACGACGAAAGTAGGTACAACAAACTAAAAAGCCAACTGGCGCAGAATTAATTTATACTAACGAATGAAATGTGATTTAATGATTTACGTTTAGATATGTCACGTAGCTTTTGGCATGAAATCAAACATGTAAACAGTAATACAGCCCCCTTGTCTCTGAAGTTTGTGGAGGGAAAATCCGAAATAACACATGTCTATATTTTAAAAGAAAAATAAAATGATGTTTCTAAAAATTACAGTTTTTTAGTAATCTTAAAAAAAACATCTACCAACAAACTAAGTTACGCAGTTCGAGTTATTTGCTATCTGATGTCTTATGCGAATATTAAAATAACTTTAATAGGTCCAAAGATGTATGGAACCCCGGTGCGCTAGTACGACTCGCAATTGACCGCTTTTTTAAATTATTGAACAGGCAACACTGTAATATTGGGCACCAATGATACCTACCTACTATTTTCTGAAAACTTACACTACCATATATCAAGATAATTAAAATGAAGCATAATATTATACAATTTTGGTCTAGCAATGTTGTCGGATTACCAAGTTATTAAATCTTAATTGTAATGCCTGCGAAGTGGTTTTTTAACTGTTGCCACCCTCGCAAAAAAAACATAATGAGGAAATAATGTGCTTAATGGTCGTACACAAGTTACGTAGCGTAGGTAACAGGATCTGACTGGCAGGTAACACGAACAAGTTTCTTTTTATTCAATTCGCGCTAACCTGTTAGTAGAACGCACGCGGGAACTTCAATTTGGAAATTTAAACTTTAAATTATATTACGTTATGCTTTTAAATTATGGATGCTTGTCTTTTTGCTTTCGTTTCATTGTTAATATGTTTCTTTAAAAAAAATACCGTGGCCGAAGCAAGGGCCGAAGTTGGGTCGAAGTCTGTCTAATTTCACATCTCGAATGTTTTGACGTGAGTTAAACATTTGATTGTTTTTTTTATGAGAAAGGTGCTTCAAATTTGAAACATTTTACTAAGTATTTGTGGTTCTCTGTATTTCAAAGAAATTCATCGATATAATATATAATCTAGATTAGATGTTACCGTCCGAAAAGTGGCACACAATAGCGCCCATGTGTCGCTATTTCCTTTCAAGCCACAGGCTGACAAAATTATTTTTGCCGATAGGAGTGTCGCTACTGTCTGTATGAAACTCTCAAACTACACGTCATTATCATAGTAAAACCGTTAGTTCACGTTTCCACCACCAGCACAGATAATTTCGCGACCTCCGCGACCACATTTCATTTTGTTAGTGTTAGTTTGTCTAATTCAGTATGTATTTACAAAAAAAAGTATTAGTACCATTTGTCTGGTTTCCATAACACAGGCTCTGCCTAGTTTGGGATCAGTTGACCGTGTGTGGGACTGTCTCAGAATATTATTATTATTCTAATAAATACCCTAATTTCATAGAATTACTGCCGTACACACAGACATCAATTAAATTTAATCGCAATTTAAAAAAAATTGTAATCTATTAATTTCGACTCTCCGAGTCTCTTATGATTCAAAACTCAAACTCAAAAATAGTTTATTTCAAATAGGCTAGCGCTTTTGAAAGGGTCATGATTTAAAAAAAAAAAAATCTGGTTTATATGTTGTATCGATGGTGAAATTAGTTATATTTTTTTATGTTTAACCTCGCGGGGAAATCGTTGAATAGGTTCCCGGGGCCTGTGAGGCTCAACCGGGGTATGTGGGATTCTTACCCACTATACCCCTGCGGCTCACACGGGGGTCACATCGGCACATGAGAGGGGGGACCTGGGCTTTCCAGTGGGATCTGCACCAGGAACCCCTACGTGCTTTGCCTTGAGCCCGCCGCCGGGGGGCGCATTATAGCCCCCCGGAAACTACATGCTTACGGGGACGGGGGCAGCAACCACGCCGCTACTTCTCGAAGTGGCCGCCGTACTCAATCGACGTCTAGACAACTTGTTATCTTACCTTAATAATATCTACGCTCGTAGCCAGTTGTAACCACTGTTCGGTAAACCATCAGTTGGGTAAGCAACGTCAAGCAAGGTCAGTCCTTAGATGGGTGACCGTTTAATGGCATTTGAACTGAGCGTCTCCGTGCTTCGTAGGGCACGTTAAAAGTCGGTCCCGGCTATTGTCATCCAGACAGCAGTTGTTAAGCTAAGCCAGAGGCCTAAGGGCATCTTGAAAACTCTGACACCTGGTTGGCCACTAACCATACGACCAAAAAAAAAATATCTAAGTCTTAGTTCAAAATGACTCTGTTTAAACAGCTACATAGGCTCTGTTTACACAGGTTATTTCAATGTGTTGAGTCATGGGAATACCCAAAGAATCGTACGTAAGTGGTATCAGTCAAATCCAAGATTTTTGTGGTTTTGTAATCGAATCCTTGTAAATTCGTTACATCCGTCCGTCCTCATGTCAAGGGCATATTTTCTTCGCTGTCAATGCATGGATTTTATTGCCATTTTAAATTAAATCAGCTGATTATTAGAAGAAATCAGTTATGGCGATAATAAGAATTTTGAGTGATTCATCATCATCATCAGTAGCCGAAACACTTCCACTGTTGAACAAAAGGCCGCCCCGTCAGAAGGGAGGATTTGCCATAATCCCCACACTTGGCAGGCGGCTTGGGGATCGCAGTATAGGTGGAAGATAAATCCAAAAGAAAGACGCTGCTGCCCGTCTTCCCGTTCTCGCTTAGTCACCTCTTACGGCAAACAACGAGAGGAGATAGGGGGATGCAATTCTTACCCGGCACCCCACGACTCGTAGGCCACGAGGGATTTGTTAATATAAGATCATAATAATAAGTCATGGGATACTCATCCCAACTTACCTATCCGGTAGTTGTGGTATAGTATACGGGTATGCACCCCGGCTTTCCTTCTTAGCTACTTTTCCTATTTCCCACTCTAACTTGCCAATCTTCCTTTTCATAACACCTATCCTTCCCTTTCCCTCCTTATTCGTGAGAACGCAATGGTCAATCATATAAATAATTTCATTAACCAAAATGGCGGCGATGTGGTTGGCCACCCATCACGTCTCGTTTCTCACGGAGGCGAAAAGCGGCCCTTGGGCTCTGCCTACCCCTACGGGAAAAAGGCGTGATTATATGTATGTATGTATAATAATATTGCTATTGAAGTGATCGCGATCGTATTAGTCTTCCCGTCTCTTCGGATTGTGATAGTAAAGGAAGATAGAGTCTACTACGCAAACTCTTGCGCACATAGTATTCTTTTTCCATCTGAAAGGCTGGCCGTTGTGACCATATCGCTGAGGATGATGTATATCATGTGATATTGTCTATTTATCGCAATAAATGTGCTGTAAATTATCTTCACGCATCCCGCGCAGTAGTCATGCAATGTGACGTCATTTGGCACTAATTGGCCATGCATCTTTAGATTTATTGGAGCGAGTTCAATAACTTACAATTATTATGTCTAGCAGTCCATGGAACAATTAGCGAAGGGCTTTTTATTTGGTTAAGTGATTAGAGTTTATGTGTTCCTGGGAAGAGGTAGGTTGGCAATACGTTGCCGAGCGCTGTTGAGACTGCCACGCTTTTGCAGCGCGTCAGGAATGTTTGCCGATGCTCAGGTGGATGGTTTTGCCGCTATAATACGCAGGAGGGTGGCGTCACTGATGCGTCGGATGCGAGGCAGTTCCAACAGCTACTTACAGCTGGTCGCAGGTAGAGTTGGGCTGGATACCCCTATACTCAAGTATTGGACAAGAGTTCATGTAAGATTTTCTAGTCCAACACTACACTAATAAAATTATGATGTTATTTTAATTGAATTTGTTTAAGGAACTGAATGTTTGTAATTTAATTTAATTTTAGTTTATTTAATTGATTTGACATAATATGTATTGGTTATGATTTTATGGACTAACGGTCTGAAATAAAGATATTTATTTATTTATTTATTTAATGCTCTACGTGGTGCTTGTTTTGCAAACACGAGGTTCAAATCCCGCAGGGAAAAACCACTTTGAGTAGTTGTTGCTTACCGGTAAGAAGAATAAAGACCGATCACCTGATTGACCGGGAAGAATCCATGAGTTGGATGTACATGTAAAAATTTGGTCCTACGCCTGACCCGGTCGTGTCAATGTATCGTATTGTGAGAAGGGAAGTGAGAGTGCGCCTGATTCTACACATCACTTGTGCCCTATAAAATATTCCGCGTAGGTGGCTGATCTTGTGAAAGATTGGCCGCTGTGGTCGTGTCGGACATTATTATATGGAATCTCTATGGCGACTGCAGTTTCAGATGTTTTTGTGTAACTTAGTGACGAAATAAGCCAGTTCACCTGATGGTAAGCGACAGGCCTGCCTAAATATGCTACATTACATTATACTGCCGCTCGTCACCAGATATATTAGTTAATTGCAACAGCTGCGGTATCATCATTCACATCGGTCTCAGAGCAGTGTTTACACAGAATATCTATATCTGTAGTTTTTATGTAAGATTAGCAAGTTACTTTGATCCATTTATAATCAAGTCAGTTTTTTTATTCATAAAAAAAACTCCGGACTCTCTCGGCTGAACAAATTTTCATCAAATATAGAACGAAGGACCATTCTACTGAATGGGTTGTCCAATGCAAAAAATTGCATCCAATTTCGTCCTTTCGAATTCAAATTTAAAATTCTTTATTATGCATCCCTTACATACCTAGTTTTTTTTCTTACAACTACCACCACTACCACCGGATCGTAACGCGGTCTCCATTGCGAAGATCGATCTTGCAAGAAACTCAGCGGGCTTGTCTTTTTCAAAATGTATTTTTTGTTTAAATAATTATTAGTTTATTTTTTGTTTAATCTTCAATTCCTATACTTACGTTTATTTATGTGTGTACAATAAAGAGTATAAATAATTTTACAATTTGAATTTTTGCAATAAATATATCTTAACTATAAGCTTGTATGAGTATTGCAGTTTTCCATTAGAAGCTGCTACAGACAGACACAAAACTTTAAACCCGTTTTTTGGGATACGGATTTTTATAACATTTATTTACACAATCATCAGCAGCCTCTACTGCTGAAGGATTCGAGGTTCGCAGTATAGGAGACGCTGCTGCCCGTCTTCTTGTTTTCCCTTAGTCACCTCTTACGGACACACAACGGGAGGTGATGGGTGGGTGGGTGCTATTCTTCCGGACACCCCACTTACTACTTACACAATATTCTTCATTAATCCTTAAGATTGCGATATTTTCACAAAAATTTCACTGTTTACAAACCATTTACAAACACGTGTGGTTTATCATTACTTTAATCATTAAAAATAAAACTGATAGTCTCATTATATGCGCGGTTAAAAATAGTGTTGTGCGCAACTATTTTTACACTCATCGACTGTCGAGCAACTTTATCGATATTTAATTGCTTTCTTTTCGCGTGAATGCGCTCGCGCATTCGATGACCGCGGCCCACTGGAGGCTGGGCCGGGATACGCATGAATTTATCTCGCGTAAGTTGACGCACTGTTAGGGATGCGCGTCATTATCGACGAAATATTTTGTGAATGACGAAACTTGACTAAGGTCAATGGTCTATATCTAGTAATGTGTAATTTTGTCGTGCATCAATAGTTAGAATTATGTACAAAATATTGTATAGCTAAGTAAGAATAACTACATATTTCTGTTTCCAATTTTTTTCATTGTAAATGAAATGATTTTTAAAATTTTGAAAAAAGAATGAAACTTATTTAATCAAAGTGTTTGAACGTAGTGAAAAAAATTCTAAATCTATGGATTTAACATTCAATTTCATTGTAAGTACAATGCAAGAAAAAAAATTATACTTATCTAAAATGGAACAAAAAGGAAACAATCTTTAAAATAGAACACGCCATTGCAATGCTTAATTCCTTTACGAATAGTTACGAAAACTACGGCCCTAATACTAGGACATCGAAATATTTACCGTACTGTAATGGTATTCTGTAAGAATATTTAACAAACTCGAAAACTGAATCACCTGATTTGGTATTAAGCTTTTAAGTTTGTTGAATCTTCTTAAAGAATAACCACTCTGTTCTCTGTAAGGGTGTGAGGAACTCAGAAAGCGGCCACGTTTTTTAAATCCTCAAAAAACCTATTGCAACAAACTCTTGCCAAACACTTACAATCCTCGTTCGTTTTAGTTTTTTTTTTGGGTGTGCATGGCATCCATAACTCCACAAGATGATTAACATAGAAAAAAAGAAAATGTTGTCCTTTTTTTTTCAAGGATAAGTTATGCTCAAGCTTTTTTGCAAAGTCCGGTGTTCGTGTCATCGTTCCCAAACCAGTTTAAGTGGTTTTCACTGACATTGCTTTCTTTAGAATTACTCATTGACTCCGAAGTCTTGACCTTCGGTGGCACTCGTCTTATTTTCTTGCGTAATATTTAATACTTAAGTATATGAATTCATTGACCAATGGTTTCGATGACGTCTGTAAACACAGGTGTAGTATTTTCTTGCTTTGTGCCATCTATTTGTTAATACTTATTACTTTAAGTTTTAAATCTGGTACAGACTGAAGTTTGACACAGTTTTTTTTTGCTATAATGTCACATTGTCATAGAATATCTTACGAAATACGCACTTAATGTATGACGATACATTAAATACGCATTAAATAATATGTTAGATGTTGTTAATATCAAATACTTGTCTATTTGCTTTATAAAATAGTTTTCAATATAACTTAGTATTTCCTGAGATGCCTATTTAAAGTAACATGTACCGAATTGTACGCCGAGCATTTTGAGTTCTAACTTCAACCAAATATACTACACACTATTCAAAAACAGTTATTAAACTTTTATCCTTATTGGAAAGGAGATGACGTGTTTGTCATCAGCTCCTGTTCAGCCTATTTTGAATATGAACCAATAACAATACCTTTTTGACTGATTTTACACAAAACCAAAACTAGACATAAGTCTAGCCATAAGGCTCGATTTACAAGAAACTATGACCCTACTTGAAATTATATACTTATAATAGTTGATTCTAAAGAAATATGAAATACTTGTTTTGTCACAACTAGGGGTTTGTCGAAACAGCTTATCTTGTATATATTATTCATTGTTTTATGAGAAATAAACAACTATAACAATAAGGGCGTTGTTTTACAAATATCACAACACCTTTGACCTATTTACAATGCATAATTATAAACCTAAGTAAAATGTATTATACCTACTCTTAAGTAGACGTTTCAATAAATATAATACCTTTCAAAAGATACGTTTGTCATCATCCACCAGTCAACTGTTGAACAAAGATGTCCCATAAAAGGGATGGGGTTGCCATAATCTTAACGCTTGGCAGGCTTCTTGGGATCGCAGCATAGGCGATAGGTAATCCAACAGAAAGACACTTCTGCCGTCTTCCTTTACGGACACCCAACGCGAGGAGATCATCATCATCATCATTAGCAGCCGGTAGACGTCCACTGCTGAACAATTATTTTTATAGATATAATGACAATTTATTTTGTGATTGCTCTCGATATATTAGTGAATTTATCGATAATTATTGCCTATGCTGCTAGGCTTGTTTTTAATACCTATTATGATTTTATCGAAATATCGATATTATTTTTTTAAATGTATTTATTTTTCGTTATACCATTACATCGATGTAAAATATTTAGTTTCGAAAACATATTAACATCAATAAGAGTAATAAATAAAAGAACCTAACGAGACAAGTTCAAATACACACATCAAAAGTGTCTAGGGATCAAGCATTTTTAAGCGGATTTCTTGAGATTGAGATGTGGCTTTGTAATAAATTTATGATTTTATAAATTTATATGGATCCTTTTTGGTGCATTTCATAATTTGAATCAGGAACTGTGAATCAAATTCGAGTAAAAGATGAAAATCAGCTGTCAATATTTTCCCTATAAAAACATACAACGCATTGAAGACATTATTAGTGCTACTGTTTCCCTACTACTGATTAAAACCAACGTTATTATGGAGCGGCGACGTCATTTAAGCAGGGAAGAAATGCTCAGAGCCGTGGGAATGATAGAAGCTGGTTCCCGGCAACGTACTGTGGCTTTAGCTCTGAATACAAGTCAGAGTGTTATCAGTCGACTTTGGACACGTTACCGAAGCACTGGTACCGTGGCTGAGCGCCATGGAGGACGGTATCGCTGCACCACACGGAGACAAGACCGATATATTCAAATCTTAACTCGAAGAGCTCCAACAATAACTGCCATGATGTTAGCCGTGAGGCTTCATCACTCTTCAGGGAACTTAATTAGCGACCAAACAGTCAGAAACCGCTTGCATGAAGTGAACCTTCATTCCCGAAGACCGCTACGGGTACCACCTATAGCAATGCACAATCGTAGGATTCGATATCAATGGGCTCTTGAACACAGAAATTGGGCAGAAGAACAATGGCGTTTCGTGTGCTTTTCTGATGAGTCTCGTTTTGGTATGAGACCGGATACAAGACGTATACGACACTGGAGAACCCCTGGACGCCAACAGCGATTAAAATCCTGCCAGGAAGTCCATCCTTATAGTGGTGGAACCATCATGGTATGGGCGGGTATTTGGATCGGCGGAAGAACTGAGTTGATTTGGATCAGAGGCAACCTCAACGCTCAAATTTATGCTGAGACGATTGTATCAGACGTCATCGTTCCTCTACAAGTGCAAATCGGTCCCTTATTTCAGTTAATGCATGATAATGCACGACCGCACACCGCAAGAGTTGTAAGACAGACTCTCGCCGCAGCTAACATCAATGTCCTGCCCTGGCCTGCTCAGTCGCCAGACTTGAACCCGATTGAGCATGCATGGGATATGCTACAGAGAAGAGCTCTGCCGAATATGGAGGGTATCCAGTCGCAAGAAGACCTTTTTTTGTTGTTGCAACGAACATGGGCGGCCATTCCACAGCGTGATTTGGATGAACTCATTTTGAGTATGCCAAACCGATGTTCTTGTGTTGTTAGTGTTCGCGGTAGAAACACGGATTATTAATTGTTTAAGTTACCCAATAAAATTTTAAAGAAAACTGTTATTTCAGTCTTTTTTTTCGAACTTTTGTGTTAGTGGTTCAAATGTCAAAAATCCCTTTATTAGGAAAATGGCAAATTTCTTTATTAATGCAAAGGTGACTTGGTTTATCGTTACTGTGACAAACGAAAACACTTTATTTGATGAATCCTTAAAGAAAATTTTAATTAATATCAATCAGGAGAAAAGTTATTGCAAAAATATATGTTGATCCCTAGACACTTTTGATGTGTGTATATGTATATAAAAGTGCATACATGTCCTTGTATATACGAACACTTATATAATATTAAACATATTAATATTGAGTCTAGTTGTTCGCAGTTTAATTCTCAGCAGTTTCTATAATACGTACGATGAGAGATATTTCTGGTTAAACACCTTTACACGAGCAGGCCCAAAATACGTGCGCATAAGTGAACGTAACGTTGTTTAAGCCTTTTTGTTTTAAAAGTCGTCTAGCGTTCGTGATCGCGATAGTACAACAAATAAAATGAAATTTGTTAACTAGGTATCGGACCTCAACCGCACCGCGTTGTTCTGTTCACACTAACTATCATAATCTTATTTAATCGTGATGAAATCAATATTTAAGTTTTCTCAATAGTTTGAGTGGGTATACTTTATTTTATCTTTAAAAGGTGTTTTAACCGCTATAATTCCAATGTAAGTCAAGAATAATTTCAGAAAAATATAAAAACGGTATACTTAAGTACTTCGTTAGTTATATTTTTATCATTTTTGTGAAAACTAGCTATTCGATATTATGTCGCATCACTTATGCATGCCTACGTGCAAATTCGCACGCGTATCGTTCTATTAACGTACATCACTATTCTTGTAATATCAGATAACTATTTAAAAAATTGTAATATCGCTCGAAATTGGACCTTGCACTATCGTAATAAGGCGACCTATTCACAAGATTAGTTAACACTAATTGCGTTGCCAGGAGATTTGTATTTAGAATAGAATCTATTTTTATAGCAGCAAATAAATATCAACTCTATTCGCTACAACTTAAATATTAAAATGAACCTGCATTAAGTTGCAATTAATAGACCAAGTTGTTTATTCAAATTTAAGTCCACAGTCTTCGTGATAAAGCATAAACTTTAAAAAGTGTGGTTTAATATTTGAATCAACGGGTTTGTTTAAGTAAAATACTTTACCATTACGACGCGTGGACTTAACGATAACATATTATTGTAAATAGCTTCCAGGAAGTACCTATTTCTAGTATATATTCATACTTATATTTTAAAAAGAAGTAAATTGAGAGGCCATAATCATACCATAAACGGTAAAAACTATTGTTTGTCTGGAAGAAATTGCTATAGATGATAAGAATGCTATTTGTTTATACACGATAACGGTATCGGTATTCCATGCATTATGTCTTATTCATTCATCAACATTAAAGAGGACGAGTTATCTTATCCACCGCGTCTGATATACTGACCTGTAGGCCTAGCTAGCACGACCTGCAAGTTTGACAGATCGGTGTGGCGTATGACGTGGTTTAGTTTTTAACACCAAAACGCATCGATATAATAATCTAGATAAACATTCACTAAACAAAATGACATTTAATATGTGGTCACGGAGGTCGCGAACTTATCTGTGCTGGTGGAGAAAACGTGAACTGACGGTTTTATTATGATAATGACGTGTAGTTTGACAGTTTCATATAGACAGTAGCGACACTCCTATCGGCAAAAATAATTTTGCCAGGCTGTGGTTTAAAAAGAAATAGCGACACAAGGGCGCTATTTCCGTGTGCCACTTTTCGGACCGTAACACCTAATGTTACGAGTAGGTATATCGATGCCGAAACGTCATTCTTTATACAAAATTGTGAAATACTACAACGTATTGTAGTGATGTTCTATCACAACTTTCAAGTCGTGCTAAGCCTGCTGAGGAACGAGAGAGAAAGAAACGAAACTATAGTCTGCGTGAATTTGCATCTCTTTCCCACGTAAAAGTAACGTAAAGATTACTTTTACACTGCCAAAGCGTTGGTGGTAGCGCCCCTGGATAATTTGCCACCCGCAGCAATTAAAAATACCAGAATAGTACAAAACTAACAGGTACTAACAAAACATACAAAAACGCTCAAAGAATCTTAGTCTCGGATTATACAAAGGAGAGCACGAAGTTCGTTAGCTGCGGAGTAACACAATATTATAAATACGAGGTACGCTTGTGACCGGTGGTGTAAATAGACGACTCTTTAGTTAGAGTTATATTAGCGGCCACAATACTTTTGCAGGGAATGGGTAAGAATAAGACCGCAACACTGGTGCAGCGAATGGGTTAGTTAGTCCAGACCGCAACTCCATGTCAGCGGCTAGCTGCTCACTTTACAACTCTTCAAAGCCCGCGGGGAGCAACTACTTTGTATAGTTTTCTTACTGATTAGGATCATCATTCATCATCATTAGCAGTCGATAGACGTCCATCGACTGCTGGACAAAGGCCCCCTTAGAAGGGAGGGGTTGCCATAATCCCCACGCTTGGCAGGCGGCTTGGGGATCGCAGTATAGGTGGAAGATAAATCCACAAGAAAGACGCTGCTGCCCGTCTTCCTGTTCTCGCTTAGTCGCCTCTTACGACACCCCACGAGAGGAGATGGGGGATTCAATTCTAACCTCATCTCCTCTCGTTGGGTGTCGTAAGCTGCTGCTGATGATGAATTCTAACCCGGCACCCCACGGGTGTCTGATTAGGATACCTAATGCAGGCCGATTGCCCAAATTCTTAGTAAGATTATTCAAGAGAGAGTGCACTTGTGTCTACGCAAGCATTTGTGTACTATGAATTCTGCGCGTAGATCTTATGAAAGATTGGCCCATAGATAAAGATTTACATAGATAACGCAAGTATCACGATTTGTATTGAAACCTAGCGTGCCGACTTTTTAACCCTTCCTGTGACGTCACGGCCGAAATTTAGTGACGGGAAATCCAAACCGATTCAAAGACACCGATGCCGCCGATGCCCCGCTAATTTATTTTAGTTTTTGCGGCCGATCGGCTGCAAGGCTGCAACAACAGACGCGCGTTGACTGTAAGTTAGCGGCGACCAACCCCGACGTTTCGTCGGGGTTAGAACACGCGAAGTACATGCATTTGCGTTATCTAAATCTATATCTGTGGATTAGCCGCTGTGACGATAATGGTCAGAAAGAGATAGCTATTATAAACGGTTATATTCGTATACACATTTTAATGCTAGTGACTATACATTGTAAGAAGATACATTCACAGAAATGGATTTAATTAATGATGACCAAAACAGATCGTTTTGAAGTTACAAAGTTAAAACGCCATTTTGTTATTTCTGTCCTGTAAATGCACTGGCCAGATTCTTGAGTTATTTGCATTCAAAGCGTAACAGCGCAAAATGGGCCATGCTGTTTGGTCATCTGTGTAAATGCACTGTAAATATTTAACAATCGCGAATAGACTATGTAAATATTGACAGGTTTAGGGCTGGATTGAGAAATATATAATATTTTACGACGCAATGGCTGCTACTTTCATTCCTTACAGATATTAGTTTAATTATTTTACATCTACACATTATACTATTAACTAATATAAAACATAGAATTATACATGTAAGTAAGTATATTATATAAACAAATGAAATTCAAATTTGGACAGCTACCTAGACACTTTCAGTTTATATTCAATCAGTAATAATAATAAATAATAATAATAAGCCCGCAGGGCAGCTTGTGGCGAGCTGTTGGTGCGTAACGACACCACGGACCCGAGTGCTCCAGAGAGTCGGTCAGGCGTGTCTTCGTCGGCCGAGTGGAAACCCAAGGGGGCCCGCAGGATTATCAGCTCTGGCTTGCCTTAATTGGCCGCCCAGAGAGGAGTTGTTAGAGCTATATACGGGGGTGGAAGTGTTAAAGGGCATAACGCCGCGAGTAACTACGAAGAAAGCGCAGCACACCTCTCGACACCCTTGAGCCGCTCACACCGGTGTTGCTCTCTGTCGTCTCTAGCGGACGGCTATATGGAGAGCCCATCTAGTGAGTGGCAAGTCACCGCTTGCCAAAATATAGTTAGTATACTAATTATGGCAAGTGACCCCGGCCTTTTGCAAGAACCCAGTGCCACCAAATGCTCACTTAAAAAATCTATAAATCTTTTCACATACTTACAATAGTCCCTACACCTGCCAAAGTCAACTGCTGTTTATACTTATCTTATTTTCAGCAGGTGATTTTGGCAGGTGTGTTCCATTTCATTAATTTCTCCCAACAGGCCTCTACGTGTTGGATTCGTCCCCACGCAAGCCTTTTAAAGACCGGGTGTAAAAGCTCGTGTTATCATAAAAGACAAAATAATAATAATAATAATATCTTGGGACAATCCACACACGGTCATCCGATCCTCAAACTAGGCAGAGCCTGTACTATGGAAACCAGACAACTGATACTAATACTTATATACTTTTTTTTTTGTAAATACATACATAAATAGATAAACAACACCCAGACACTTGGCGGGAATCGAACCCACGACCCATCGGTTAGCAGGCAGGGTGTCTGACCACTAGACCAACGGACCCGTCAAACACAGTAACTTAATAAAAAAGATATCCATGTGTGGTGCAAGGGGGTGCAAGTGCACCCCCTTGCACCCCGCTGCCGGCGCCCATGCCCGTGGGGTAAGAATAGCACCCTCCCATCTCCTACCGTTGTGTGTCCATAAGAGGCGACTAAGTGAAAACAAGAAGACGGGCAGCAGCGTCTTTCTATTGGATTACTTACCTACTACCTATACTGAAATCCATAAAACGCTTGCCTAGCGTGGGGATTATGGCAACTCCTCACTTCTAAGGGCCCCCTTTGTTCAGCAGTAAGCAGCAATAAATAGGCCTTTGGGAATATTTTCATTATGAAATCTATACTTATAATAAAACTGTAACAGGTCCAATTCTGTACATTGAAGATATTTTGAAAATTATATTTGGAGGGCATTCTATAACCGATACTGAGGCCGAAAATGTAATTTTTTTAATTTTTGTCTGTCTGACTGTCTGTCTGTCTGTCTGTATCACGGCTGAGCATCACGCCGAAACTACTGAATGGATTCAAATGAAACTTGGCATGATTTGAGATCTTACTACGAGGTAGGACATAGGATACTTTTTATCCCGTAATCTAGCACGGTTCTTTTGGGAGAGGGGATTAAAGTCAAAATGGGTACTTGGTTATACGCTTGGTCGGATTTTATCAATTTTTCTTTATAATATAATAAATATTAGTAAGGGAACACTCATAGAGAGTTGTTATCAAGGTTTTGTAATCGATCGGGTTAAGCAACGTTAGGTAAGGCCAATAAATAGATGGGTGACCGTTTAACGCCATTTGAACTAAACGGGTCCGTGCTTCGGAGAGCAAGTAAAAATGGGTCCCAGTTTTAAACCGACTATAAAAAAGGAGGTTATGTATTCAATGCGAATGTCTGTTATTAAAAGTTTAGTTAACGTAAAAATAGCGCAGGCGGAGCTGCGTGGGTCAGCTAGTGTTTAATATTTGAAATACTTCACTAGATGGTTGCACCGTCCAGGTAGATACCATCGCAGTGTCAGAAGTTCTGCCGCCAAGCTGCAGTGTGACATTGCTGTGTTTCTGTGTGAAGGACACTGAAGCTAGTGAAATTACCGGACACAAGAGACTTAATAACTAATGTCTCGTGTGACGAGCGGCAGTGCATGCAGCCGTCTATAAGATGGGCAGGCCCGTCGCTTACCATCAGGTCAACGTCTTGCTTGTCTCGTCACTAGATTGAATAATGAAGTCAGATTAAATTAAAACTACCACACGAAATTAGACATTTTTTCCCAAAAATATTTTTTATTGCAAGTCTAGTCTTAAAATAACTACGTAAAGTCCTAGATTATACCTCAATGTTAAAAACAAAGTCGCACTAACACAGTTCCGGCCATCCCTTCGGGGATTGCGAGAGTGAGATTTTCCAAATACCGTAACTGCCGCATACCGTGCTAATAGTTATGAAACTTTTACTAACTCAAGACCGTTGAAGTTTAACATCAAATATTTTGTGATATCTACATACGTACCTATCTAATTGAATAAAGTATAAACTTGTAAGTTCATATTTATTTATGAAAGTCAAGTCTATATAATATACTTTTTTTTGAGTCTGCTTGTGACCACGACTGGTATATCCTGTCCGAAACGTCAAGCCAAAATAATAAGGTAGGTAAATCGCGCTAATACCCGATTAAAATAATGTGGTTCGAGTCAAACCGTGCGCGGGTGCTGCTTGGGGGGACTGAGGGCCTAGACAAGATGCAATCGCTTCATAGCGAATCTATTTCTTCATTCGCTAACTCACTCAATTCCCTACCTCACTCAATTCCCTACAATTTGTCACGTGATTTTTCGATGACTTATGTCATTTTCATACATTTTTATACTTTCTATTAGCGATAGCGATTGTAGAATGTTACATTGTCTAGGGGGGCTGGTCCGACTACTATCCCTTTGGCCTTTTAGTTTGTTGTAATTTTTGTCGTAATTTATTGTTTTCTTCTTTTCTCCCTTTCTTTATGTTTCGAACGGCAGGACACACTATCGCTAATGTCGATTCATTTGTAACAAAACAATGTTTAAAAAAAAGTGAAAAAAAAATTACAAGCCCGCTGAGTTTCTTGCCGGATTTTCTCAGTTGAGGCCGCGTTGTGATCCAGTGGTAGCTTTTAAAAATGACGATTCAAACGTTATTCACGTTAAGCCTATTTGTAATAAATATTTTTGAGTTTGAGTTTGGTAAGTATATAAATCTACATAACAAGGTAACTAATGTTGTATGTTGTATATAAACCTACACGTAAGATTAAAATAATGTTGTTTATAAACCTATTTAACTAGATAACTTATACTAATTAATGAGATCAAACCAATATTTAAGTTTATATACTTACTTTATTGACGAATACTTCTAATACTTGGCATGTGTGGTCCGAAAGAGCAAGATGGTAATACCTACCCTTGTTATATTTATTTAACAGGTAAATCAGAATCTCCTCAGATATTTGATGCCGGTTACAAACTTTATGTACATCTTGCTCTTTCGGACCACTCATGCCAAGTATTAGAAGTATCCGTCAATAAAGTATATAAACTTAAAGGTATATTTATGTAGCTTTTAAATATTGAAGAATTTATTGAAAGTTCTTACTTACATAAGTATATAGGATTAAGTAATAATGAGTTATGTATTCTAAGTATATTACCTAAGAATATTTTAAATAATTTAGATGGTGTTATTGAGAAAACTTCTAAGTTTGCAGCCCGGAACTTCGAAATGTGCTCGCTAAATGGCAACAGCCGAGGCTGTTCAACCACTTCCGACCTAACCCAGCTGAGAAAACGTTTATGGAACATCCTTGCTGCTATGTAATGCTATATTTAAATGGTTAGATTTAGCAAATTTTATACAAATCTAACGATAGATTGTAAACATTTTTACAATAATAGCAAATTAAAAATTTAAATGGAGTAATAAGTTCTGACATCCTTAAAATACAACTGTTTTGTTATTTAATAACTGTTACGTGTCTCAAACAGTCTGTATAACACAAATATTTACAAGGATTTTCTCTGAATTTTCTTGCTGTAAACCGGTGATTTATTTCTGTTATTAGTAGCTACATTTAAGACCTGTAAATTGATATTATATAACACCCGAGGCGCAGCGGGAAACTCGTCGTTAAGCCAAGAGGCCTAAGGGCAGCTTGATCAACTCTCACACCAGATTGACCATAAAACCAACAATAATTTATAGAAGGCTCTCTTATCGCATCCTTATATAACTAAGTGGAAGGTTCCTAAAGGCACTGTATTCGTAAGAACCACTAGAGTGTTAGATATTTTGCCTCCAAGCAGCAATGAATAAATATTGCTGTGATCCTGTACGAAGGGCGCTGTAGCTGGTGAAACAGACAGAGTTTACTAATAAGGTATCTTGGTATCTTGGTGGTGGTAGGTACTCAATTACTAATGTCTTGGGTCACGAGCAGTGGGGGATGATTTCCCAATAGGCTAACTATAACAACTTTTTGTAGATCATGGCATATTTTCCGCAAAAAACAATTAGAAATTCTTTAAAGTATACTAATCGCTCTCTATTGATTCTCGGTAACAGCAGATTAGAAAAAAAACGTGACAGTATAAAGCAAAAAGTTAAAATGGAAATGGACGGGACATATGATGAGAACAACGAAAGCGAAATGGACTAAGAACGTCCCCAATGGTACCCAAGAAATGGAAAAAGGCAAACAGGAAGGCAAGTAAAGAGATGGGATGATGATTTGCTGAAGGGATGGAGGAGATTTGTACTGGATAGAAAAAAGTGGAGGGAGCTGGAGGAGGCCTATATCGCAAGACAACCTGACCTGGCTACTGATTAATATGTTATTGTTTGAATCAGTTTTTTTTTTAGTTTGTAAATTAAGGTCAAGTGAATTTATAACAGCAGATTACGATGGCATATTGTTTGTTTTATTAGGTAGGTACATATTTTAGCTCGGAAAAAAAAATACTTTGTAGCTGGGGATTTAGTCCAATCCTACGGGCGGCATATTTGCAAATCCACCAGGTGACGAGCGACAGGGCAGTAGTGATATTTATTTATTTATTTATTTATTTATTCTTCATGCACAATTGTACATAGGCGGACTTAATGCCTATATTAATATTTATATTATTGCTTAGTGATATTCTCTTAAAATATTCAACAAACTCGAAAGCGGAGTAACATACGCGGTGAGATTCGTTGAACGAATCTACCACTTCCGACCTAACCCAGCTGAGAAAATGTTTATGGAACATCCTTGCAGCCAATATGGAATGTAATGCTATATTTAAATGGTTTTAAAATTAGCAAATTATTTCACCGCGGATTCAGCTTTCGAGTTTATGAAACTTACAGAATAATCACTCAGTGCAGCTTTCTATAGGCTGGCGTATCGCTAACTGTCATGCAAACGTCTGCTCGTCTAACCCATCGATATAATAATAATAAACATTTTATTTCAGACATTTTGTCCATACTCGTAGTAAAACAAACATTACATACAAAACTTAAACTATACCTATTTTGAAACTATTTTCTAAAACAATGTAAGCTACTTAAATGGTGCACGTCGACGTATGGGACAGTCGAACTGATCTGCAATGGTCAGTAGCAAACAGCTCAGTAGACGAGCGCAGTCTTGGAAACAAGGTGCGCAGGTTTATACCCCGGCTAACACCTCTGATTTCTTTAATTAATCATGTCCGAATCGTCTTTGTGCGATTGTTACTAGCTTTCGGTGAAGGAAACATCGTGATAAAACCTGCATTTCTGAGACGTGTGTAGTCCGCCAACCCGCACATGGCCAGCGTGGTGGACTACGGCCTAAGCCCCCTCACTTTGAGGGGAGGCTCGTGCCCAACAGTGGGACATAAACCAGAGCTGGTATTATTATTATTATTGAAACTAAGCTTTACTGCCTATAAGCTCTGTTTCCCGTTTTTAAAATAATTATCGTCACGATAAACATAAAAATTTAAGCAGTGAATCCATAATGGTTTCGCCATTTCACCTTTCATTGTAATAATCATAATACAACATGTATTTATTACCTATAAAAAGAAAGAACAACACTTTCTTCTTCATCTTTTTATGATAATGGGGTTTCAATACGTACCATATTTTTTGTCTATGAATCATTAAAAAGTAATGTTTTAGGAGTGGCTCATATTTCAATCGTAATGATAAAAGGATATAATAAGTATGATACGAGTTTTTTGCTCTGATTTCTCAGTCAGATGAGGAGATACGATTTCGTAGTTAAAATATTACATTTAAAATTGAAATAAAACTTATTTTACGGATTATATCGCGGTTTATTTTAGATTTTACTTTCCCCACATTTTTGGAATGCGGTGCAGCACCAATGGTCACGGGAGGACTGAGATATTTAACGTGCTGTTTCACAATTATGCCGGTGTAACCCTATACAGTAAATACAGCGTGGCTCATACCGATGGATATATCTTTTAATACCATTTGTAACTTATTCAGTTTGTAATAAATATTTTTTACTCGTTGGTGTTTTCAATAAATTCTTCATAAATTATTTAAAAAATAAGGTCTTAGAAATATTATTATAGGTACCTTTACTAGAATAAAATCTTTTTAAAAAAAAATTGAACCGTCTTCAATATCACTGAAAAGTATAAAATAATTTAAATATTATTGAAGTTGGTGTTAGCGTACCTGCTGTGTATATTTGGCAACAACTTCAATAATATTTAAATTATTTTATACTTTTCAGTGATATTGAAGTCGGTTCAATTTTTTTTTAAAAAGATTTTATTTTAAACTTTTTAGTGATATTTTCATATATAAAGATTGAACCATCGAAAACCGTAAAATTATCTAGGTAGGTTATCACATTATCGTCTACATAGTTTTACATAATTCATGTTTCTTCAGAAAATAATATCCGGTCGTAATGAAATTTGCATGGAAACATCATAGTAGTTTACTCTCTCGAATAAAAAAAGAATCATCGAAATCGGTTCATAATTGTCAGAGCAATGTAATGGAGAACATCAGTTTTATGGTTTTTACCAGATAAATTCCTCCACATCGTTCATGGTCCTCCAGGAAGTTCTTATCCGGTTGTAATAAAATTCATACAGATTCAATACAGTGGTTTCTTCTTTCGAATAAAAAAAGAATCATTGAAATTGGTAAATATTTGCCAGAGTTATGACCATTTTTGTCCGACCGAGCGAGTCCGAGCGACTAAAACGTCATCTATATAGGCTTTCTTGCAACTCTCAGTGCGCAGTCACCATTCTTGTTTTTTTAGGAACTACTTATTACTAAGCAATAATTTTTTTATGGGACCCAATCAATGGATTGAAGAATGGATGGAAGAAAGATTTTTTGAAATCGGTTAATAATTGCCAGAGTTATGCGCGAACATACATAAAAAAAAAAAAAATATATATATATACAGACGAATTGAGAACCTCCTCCTTTTTGAAGTCGGTTAAAAAATGACTTATGATATAAAAAAAAAGACTGCTTTTATTTTTTCCATCATTAATCCTTTAAAAAAATATTTTAAACACAAACAAAAAAAACACGAATTAAAAAGACAATAGCAGAATGCTGATTGTGTTGTTGTAAGGAGAGTACAATTTTGAAGATGCGTATGTGCGTGATTGTCACTTTAAGGTTCTACTGGTATTAAAAATAACTTTTTATTATTAAAAAGCAAACGAAAAAAAATCATTTCTTTGCTGTTTGCATATTACTTTTTTAAAGAGTCTGCACCTTTCGAATTTACCCTTAAATATGTACTCAGGCAAGAACCACGATATTAATTGAGTGAAAGGTCGACTCTTTGATATAAAAAAACTTGTAAAAGGAATTCATTCTCATTCTTTGTAATTTCGCAGAACAAAAAACAAATCAAAGACAAGTCTGTCCATATAATTGTAACAAATGGTCCCCCGGTTTGTCTAGCTGTGCTCAAATGAACTATAAAGAGAGACAGGTGTGAACGTGGGGTATTTGTTTAGACGACAGTAATTTCCGATATAAGAGATCCATGTGATAATAGGGTATTTGCCTGTCTTTAAATCTATCTAAAATTGTTAATTATATTACAATAAACTATATGCGGTAACAGCTCAGTGGGCGAGCGCTTGCCTTGGAAACAAGGTGCGCAGGTTCGAACCCCGGCTCGCACCTCTGATTTCTTCAATGAATCATGTGCGAATCGTCTTTGTGCGATTGTTATTAGCTTTCGGTGAAGGAAAACATCGTGAGGAAACCTGCATGTCTGAGAAAGACTAACTAGCTTTCGAATGACGTGTGAAGTCCGCCAACCCGCACTTGGCCAGCGTGGTGGACTATGGCCTAAGCCCCTTCATCTTGAAGGGAGGCCCGTGCCCAGCAGTGGGACATTAACAAGGGCTGGTATTATTATTATTATTATTATTATAAACTATAGCATTAAGTTATTTTTCTTCATAATTTTCAGTATTTTTGTCCAAAATTAATAATTCATCATCATCACCAACAACCGATAAATGTCCACTGTTGAAGAAAGGCCTCACACTTAGAAGAGAGGGGTGGCCATTATCTCCACGCTTGGCAGGCGGATTGGGGATCGCAGTATCAGGTGGTAGGTAATCCAATAGAAAGACGCTGCTGTCCGTCTTCTTGTTTTCCCATAGTCGCCTCTTACGGACTTAAGGGAAGAGATGGGATGGTGCTATTCTTACCCGGGGTTATAAATTAATAATTATATTTGAAGAAATAAAAATACCGCGAAGACGATTACACGGATCACGTGACTCCGATGAAGTCACGTGCATGTAACAATGGCGGTGCGGCTTGACAAAATATTTTGTATGGTTATCTGAGTATTGGAATGTGACGCCACTATTAATTCATCCATTAATAGAGCATTTGCCATCACGTGACCGAACGAATTCAAGAAAACCCGTATTTTTGAAGTGAAACTTCTTATGCGACTTCCAAAAATGTTATCACATAACGCGTTAAGGGGGTAACAACGGTAAAATTGCAAAAATAGCCTTAGTTTAAAGAGTTCGATGGATCAATCCGCTATTGCATTGGCTATGAAAATTATATGTACTTATACCTCAGATCTTCAGCAAATAGTTTTATTGATTAGATATTGGATTAAGTATAACGTTTTCAAGCAATATGTATTTAAAAAATGTACTATGTTGGATATGAATTGCGTTAGCGTTCAACATCCGTTCATCGGATAGACGTCAAACTTGGACTATTAAAAAGCACATAATCTATTCTACAATTTGTATTGATTACATTTCTTAATTTCATACATGTTTTACAAGAAATTATAGAAAAACCACGTACGCTATGCATTTCCCCTTGCAGCGCCCCCGCGATCGCCTTCTATCAGTCCTTCGTGGACTGTTACGGCGGGTGGACGTGCTCGAATTTTTTTTGACAAGACGAAATTAATTTAAATGATTTTGAACATATTTTTAATTAAGATATGTTACAAATGGTATAATTATAACATTATAAATCATTTCAAATGAAATCTATACATGTATATTTAATTAAATATATTTTTATGGTAATACCATATTTTTGGTTCATCATAGAGTATGCGAAAGTATTGCTGCCGAGTATTATGCCTAACTTTTAAAGCGTATCAGAGTCATATGATCTTACTAATTTAAATCGTATTTTATACTGTGTAGGTCAACAAAATGACATACATTATGATATCCTTTATCCTTTACATTATGATATTTTTCTCAAAACATTAACGGTGTTATTATTACTATCATGTTGGTTTTTGCAACTTAGCAACGAGTCGAGCCAAGCCAACCCATGTAGGGTTGGCTTGGTGGTGAGCAACACGCTTACCTACGGACAGTTGCATTGGACAGTTGCTCGTCTTTTGAGACATCTGGATGGTTAAGTTGGAAGGGTACTTGTGTGCTATCTAGGTGGCACCACTTTAATCTTAGATTTCTTCCGCTGTGTAACATAAGTAGAAGGTCACTGTAGCTGGCAAAAAAACTATTGGACCAAAAGGCTATAATTATAGTTTTGGATGACAGGGACAGGAAGAGACTTTTCTATGGGTGGGTGCTTCGATTACTATCAGGTAATACCTTTTTACTTAACTAAGTTGCGTAACAATAAACTGATTGCAGACACGAGAAAAAATACCACCGTATATGGTTTTAGAGTAACTAACATATTAATAATAATATATTAGTTAGTCTAAAACCAGATTGTTTATTACAATCAATGTCAAATGCTCCGCGTAGTTCAAACCCCGCAAGAGGTACAGAACTCAAGATGAAGTTACGTTACGCTCATAAAATGACGTTACACTAAGAAAGACTATTTCTGAATTCGTGCGTTCAATCAAACAGTGCTACGGATTCCTTTGGCAGCCACGTATATTGAATAACAACACAGGTCAGCTGATTTTGTAGTTTACTACCCTGGCCGCTGCCGTTAAGGTCTTGGGGTCGATTCCCACACAGGAAAAACATTCATGTGCATGAACATAATCTGTTTGTCTTGAGTCTGGGTCATTTTGACCTGTACTTAATGATGTAAAAAGTTAAGTATCTTATCATAGTTTCAGTTCGATGACCATTATGGAGTCGATCGCGGAACTCATCAACATCATCATCAGCAGCCGAAACGTCTACTGTTCAACAAAGGTCCTCTCTCCCTTGGAGGGGAGGGGTTGCCATAATCCCCACAGTATAGGTGGTAGGTAAACCAATAAAAAGACGCTGCTGCTCGTCTTCTTGTTTTTCCTTAGTCACCTTTTACGGACACCCAATGGGAGGAGATGGATGGGTGCTATAATTCTTATCACGGAACTAATTGTCGCAATAATAATAATTTATGATTTTTGGGTTTGCACGACTTGGGTCGACGTTGGGTATCTGGTCTTGAGTAAGGTTGGATGCTAGCAAGCTTCCAAGATTCGGGTACTTGTGCCGCTCTTAAAGAGAATATACGCATTAGAATAGGAAACGCTACAGTTACACGCTTCTTTAATAATACCGCTAGTGTCTCATCAGGGCCACTGGCATGCATTGCAGCATCTTAAGTCACTCTCTTTATCAAACTCGAGCATCTCAATCAATCATCAATTTGGTTTCAGTTCATTTTTCCAGGGATCAAAAAGCTTAACCTTCAGATGGATGTTTATTGGTTAGAGAATTTGGAACTAATTCAGGAAATATGTTAAAAAGGTAACTTTTTAAGAAAAAAATCTACTTTTTAAGAAAAAAAAACTATATTTTGAAGGCTCTGTTAAACGCTTTTGTTTTGACGTGCAGAACAGAAACCTTAGAACTTTGTGCATAGTTTCATTTCAAGTACGCTTACAGTTGTCACGGCGGATCTTTGTGTGTCTGAAGTTGGCTGCAAGACGCTGCGCAGTAGGTATGTTTATGTATTCAGTACTCACAACTGTACTTGCGCAATGGTTCGCCAACCCTAACTTCAGACACACAAAAATCCGCTATGACTACTGTAAGTTATAAGTAGTACGAATTCATATGGATTCCGAATGGCAGGCACAATGTATTCAGCTGGGTCGAAGTGCCGGACCTAACTAATAACCACCAATAATAGAATAGAAGTATGTATAAGTCTTACTAGTCAGGTATTGGCCATTCTATAATAGACGAACTGAACCTTTGATATGAAGTTTGGAATATGAAATGCAATAATCCATATCCTGACGCAACACGTCAACTACGTTACCACTATAAGTTGTTGTTATCAGATTGTAATTAGGTGGCACGCCAAGGTATAAATCAAGATATTAAATATTGGGTTACCGTTCTTAAACTGCATCAGTCTTGTTCTTTTCGTGTCACTATGAAATGACAAAAAGGTTTGAGTTAAAATCGGTTTTTATCATGCATTTAAATAATTCATCAGTCATTTATTTTACGTATACATAATCAACAAAACATTCAAAAGTGATATTATCTTATTATATAAAAGAGTAGACAAAAACCCACTCATCACGAAATCTCAGAAACTATAAGTGCTAGGAGTCTCAAATTTTGCATGGGGGTTCCTTTTAGGACGTAGGTGCTCACTAAGACGGGTTTTTCCGAAATTCAACCTCTAAGGGGGTGAAACAGGGGGGCAAAGTTTGTATGGGAGAACGCGATTCCTTGGTCCTATTGACTTGAAATTTTGCACAGACATTCGTTAAGAAAATTTATTGAATTTGTATATCATATTTTTATAAATTTATCCCTTAACAGGGTAAAAAAGGAGTATTATTACTCAGCCGATGGCGGTACAAATATATAACAAGTATAAGATACGGTAATTCGAGAGATAAAATAAAAGTTCCTTGGCCAAGTGGTTACGGAAGCGTCCTCTAAGTACGGACTGTCCGGGTTCGCTACCCCTAAGCGGCATTTTTTTTTGTATTATTAAACTTTGTTTTTGATTTTTTTTATTTATATTAAGATTCGATGTTTTAAATATTTAACTCATATTGACTCCGGCACTTTTTATCTCTAATATATTTTTTATATTTAATGATTTTTAAAAAATTAATCATGCATACGTAGTTAACTTCTCTCTAATGTTATGATTTAGTTATTAGTGGAAACTGAATTGATTTTTATGTACTATTGGATCTTATATTTAGTAATAAGTGGTATCATTTGTTTGTTTCCCAAATATAACAAAATAAAAATAAAATAATGAAAATATATTTTCAAAATGTCTGTTTGGGTAGGATATAGATAATTATGCATGCACATATTGTACGTATGATATAAAAAAAGCCAAAACTTTATTGGAATTATTGTCTGTCTGTCAGTCAGGGTTTTTTCTATAGGTTGGCTGGTGTTGTGGACCAACGACGTCAAAGTATCTTTACATAGTGTGAAACAAAGTCGCTATCCGAGTCTGTCTATATCGGATAGCACCTCCTAAACCACGCAGCGATTTTCACCATCGGTTAGATATTTTTCATTGAAGGTTTTAAGTTTTATCTAAGTAAATAAACTTACATAGCTTACATTGACTAAACCTAAAGAGATACATAGTTAACAATCAAGTACGGTGTGGTATGGTGTGGTGCGGTGTGGTACGGTGTGGTACGGTGTGGTACGGTGTGGTACGGTGTGGTACGGTGTGGTACGGTGTGGTACGTGTGGTACGGTGTGGTACGGTGTGGTACGGTGTGGTACGGTGTGGTACGGTGTGGTACTGTGTGGTACGGTGTGGTACGGTGTGGTACGGTGTGGTACGGTGTGGTACGGGACAGACCGGGACGGACCGGGACTGAGCGGGACTGACCGGGACTGAGTGGGACTGACCGGGACTGAGTGGGACTGACCTCCGACTGAGCGGGACTGAGCGGGACTGACCGGGACTGAGCGGGACTGAGCGGGACTGAGCGGGACTGAGTGGGACTGACCGGGACTGAGCGGGACTGAGCGGGACTGAGCGGGACTGAGCGGGACTGACCGGGACTGAGCGGGACTGACCGGGACTGAGCGGGACTGAGCGGGACTGACCGGGACTGACCGGGACTGAGCGGGACTGAGCGGGACTGAGCGAGACTGAGCGGGACTGACCGAGACACAGCGGGACTGGGCGGGACTGACCAGGACTGAGTGGGACTGGGAGGGACTGAGCGGGACTGACTGGGACTGACCGGGACTGAGCGGGACAGACCGGGACTGACCGGGACTGAGCGGGACTGACCGGGAATGAGTGGGACTGACCGGGACTGAGCGGGACTGAGCGGGACTGACCGGGACTGAGCGGGACTGACCGGGACTGAGCGGGACTGAGCGGGACTGAGCGGGACTGACCGGGACAGACCGGGTCTGAGCGGGACAGACCGGGACGGACCGGGACTGAGCGGGATTGAGCGGGACTGACCGGGACTGAGCGGGACTGACCGGGAATGAGTGGGACTGACCGGGACTGAGCGGGACTGAGCGGGACTGGGCGGGACTGAGCGGGACTGAGCGGGACTGACCGGGACAGACCGGGACTGAGCGGGACGGACCGGGACTGAGCGGGATTGAGCGGGACTGACCGGGACTGACCGGGACTGAGCGGGACTTAGCGGGACTGAGCGGGACTGAGCGGGACTGAGCGGGACTGACCGGGACTGGCCGGGACTGACCGGGACTGACCGGGACTGATGGGACTGAGCGGGACTGAGCGGGACCGAGCGAGACTGAGCGGGACTGACCGAGACACAGCGGGACTGGGCGGGACTGACCAGGACTGAGTGGGACTGGGAGGGACTGAGCGGGACTGACTGGGACTGACCGGGACTGAGCGGGACAGACCGGGACTGACCGGGACTGAGCGGGACTGACCGGGAATGAGTGGGACTGACCGGGACTGAGCGGGACTGAGCGGGACTGACCGGGACTGAGCGGGACTGACCGGGACTGAGCGGGACTGAGCGGGACTGAGCGGGACTGACCGGGACAGACCGGGTCTGAGCGGGACAGACCGGGACGGACCGGGACTGAGCGGGATTGAGCGGGACTGACCGGGACTGAGCGGGACTGACCGGGAATGAGTGGGACTGACCGGGACTGAGCGGGACTGAGCGGGACTGGGCGGGACTGAGCGGGACTGAGCGGGACTGACCGGGACAGACCGGGACTGAGCGGGACGGACCGGGACTGAGCGGGATTGAGCGGGACTGACCGGGACTGAGCGGGACTTAGCGGGACTGAGCGGGACTGAGCGGGACTGAGCGGGACTGACCGGGACTGGCCGGGACTGACCGGGACTGACCGGGACTGAGCGGGACTGACCGGGAATGAGTGGGACTGACCGGGACTGAGCGGGACTGAGCGGGACTGACCGGGACTGAGCGGGACTGACCGGGACTGAGCGGGACTGAGCGGGACTGAGCGGGACTGACCGGGACAGACCGGGTCTGAGCGGGACAGACCGGGACGGACCGGGACTGAGCGGGATTGAGCGGGACTGACCGGGACTGAGCGGGACTGACCGGGAATGAGTGGGACTGACCGGGACTGAGCGGGACTGAGCGGGACTGGGCGGGACTGAGCGGGACTGAGCGGGACTGACCGGGACAGACCGGGACTGAGCGGGACGGACCGGGACTGAGCGGGATTGAGCGGGACTGACCGGGACTGACCGGGACTGAGCGGGACTTAGCGGGACTGAGCGGGACTGAGCGGGACTGAGCGGGACTGACCGGGACTGGCCGGGACTGACCGGGACTGACCGGGACTGATGGGACTGACCGGGACTGACTCGGATTCAGTCAGTCCGAGTCAGTCAGTCAGGGACACCTGGTGCAGGTCCCACCCGAACCCAGGTTTCCCTCTCATGTGCCGATGTGATAGCCACGGGAGTTTTAGTGGGTAAGAATTCCCCGGTTGACCCCCGTTTACGTCTTAACGATGAAACCGAACAAGGAAGCCCGTATTGCTTCCATAAATTGGTTTCAAAGAAATGGTGTCCTTAATCCACCCAAATTGTGCACCCGTACACGTCTGCAGTTTCTAAAATTATAAATACAATTAACAAATCACAAGCTCAGAGATTCAACGTTGCAGGCTTAAACCTAAGCGTTGAGTGCTTTGCCCATGGACAGGCAGCTATACGTAGCCCTTTCACGCGTCACTTCTATACAAAATTTGTTCATATTGCGTTACGAAAAGTCAGCTACAAACTGATAAATAATTCCAAGAAATTTTATAATCAAAGGCAGTAGCTTTAAATTATTCACTTCTTTTTTTCTCAATTACACCCGTGCGAAGCCGGGGCGGGTCGCTAGTTAAGTATATTTGCAATAGATATAATTTTATTGAAATTTCATTCTATAACGGAATAGGCAAAATTAACAAAACTTCATTTGACACATCTGCATATTTTAGTCTATAATTTTTCAAATGTAATATTCATATTTGCTGGTAGCGCCCTCTACGATGACAACTCTCGGCCGGAGCGGTCAGATTCTCAAGGTCATTGGCGCATGTTACCCCCTTAACCGTTAAATGAATGACCTTAACGCGTTATCGCTTAACGCGTTAAGTGATAGGTGTTAAACGATAGGCGATAGGCGTAAATTTGTTAAGGTTATGAAAGCGCTCATGTGACGCCGTCACTGAGTGAGTGGGTGAGTGGGTTTCAGTGGGTTTCAGTGGGTTTCAGTGGGTTTCAGTGGGTTTCAGAGGGTTTCAGTGGGTTTCAGTGGGTTTCAGTGGGTTTCAGTGGGTTTCAGTTGGTTTCAGTGGGTTTCAGTGGGTTTCAGTGGGTTTCAGTGGGTTTCAGTTGGTTTCAGTGGGTTTCAGTGGGTTTCAGTGGGTTTCAGTGGGTTTCAGTGGGTTTCAGTGGGTTTCAGTGGGTTTCAGTGGGTTTCAGTGGGGAATTGGGGTGAGTTGGGGCGAGTTGGGGCGAGTTGTGTGTGTGTGTGTGAGTGAGTGAGTGAGTGAGTGAGGGACCGACCGAATGACCGATCGACTGAGCGAGAATGAAGTTTCACTTCTTTCGCGCGGAGGGACTCCACGCACGCACATTTTTTTTTAATTTGTGTTTTACAGAAACATCTTACACTATTTATTAAAATTATTAATTATCCTTTTAAGATCTATTTACCTTTTAATATAAAAATAATAGTTATTTATATTAGATAAAAGTGTTTATTACAACATAAATTCAAAATATAAGGATTACACCAACTCGTACCTACCATATTTTTAATACAATCAAACACCGTACCACGGGAGGACTGGTTTTGCAGACTGATCCATTGGTATTTCAGATTTAATTTGATTCCAAGACAATTTAATGTTCCTGAGACACGCTGAGGGTTAAATCTCAATATCTTGGGGTTATATATCAACGGTAACCACTGTAGATCCGGGCTTGGAGTCACAGTGGTAGGAATACGAGGTAGGATTAGTTCTAATAAAAAAAATGCTGCCTTGTTTTTTTTTTGGTTTCCACACACGGTTATCTGATCCAACTAGGCAAAGCAAATGTTTGTCTATCTGTAATCATACAGACAGACCAACCAAGCTACTAACTTCAAGTATCAACTTGGTAGCATTTTATCTAGCTACTAATACTAATGGATGAATTTCAGTCACTTTTATTTTTAGCTTATTTGATTAGAATAAGTAGTTCAAGTTGCTTCTTCTTCTATATCATAACTTACTGGGACTATCTCAATTTGTATTTGCATGCAATGTTTGAGTAACAATAGAAACATTTTGATTTACTTACTCAGCCCTTTACTGTTATGTTTGTTGATTTATTCAGTATGTATTCTCGCGGTCACAGGCGGTGTATCATCTTAAGGACGATAACAGCTCGCACGAGCCGGTCCAAAATACGTGCGGAAGGGGTAAGCGCACGTAACGTGTCGTCGTTCCAACGATTTTGAGTCAAAACTGGTACACCGTTCGTGTCCGTGATAGTACAGTACTTATGCGGAATTTTAATTTAATGTTATGTAAATTAAGAGTCAAAAGTGAAAGGTCATCTTTGACCTCTAAAATCCCAAAGAAAACCCATACTTATTTATAGTAGGTAGGTAGGTACTACGTGTGCGCTTTGACATGCAAATCTTCAGATTTCATAAATTAGACCTGGCAATTAAAACTGAAAATGACCACCAGTCCTTAATTTTGTGTACGCGACCCGCCAAACAGATCTACAGGTTGCGATTAGCATTTATATAGTTTTTTTCAGTACGTGATCCATGGAGTGACCATTTCTGCTGATATAATTACGTGTTAGGGTCAGGTAAAAGATATCATATGCAAACTATATTTAAATTTAACGCTTTATAAGAAAGATGAAATATAAACAGGTGAGAATATTCATGTGTAACTATGTGTTTGACTATAGGTACGTTATACATAATTTACATGTCTAAGTCAGGGTTTATTGCCGTTCGTTAGGATTGGGCTTATGTTTAGGATACGTTTGGGATCTTTTTTTGTCAAAGGAGAAACCTTCAAAAGGTCCCCGGGAGCTGTGGGGCTCGACCGGGGTATGTGGGATTCTTAACCCCCGCGGCTGTCGCATCGGCACAAGAGAGGTCTTCCCCAGGCCCCAGGGCTCTCCGTTGGGATCTGCACCAGGGGCCCCTCAGTGCCTTGCCTTTTAGCCCGCCGCCAGGGGGCGCATTGTAGCCCCCCGGAACCTGTCACGGCAACCGCCGTACTCAATGGACGACCTAGGGCCCACACCCCGAACGTCCGGCGACTCCGAAGGAGATCTAACTAGTTCGGGATCTAACTAGCTAACTAAATTCGCAACCATTGCGTCGTCGTTAAAAACTCTATTACCCGATTCTATTCTATTCTATTCTTGGTGGCTATAAATTTGGGCCCGGTATTCCCGGAACGCACTTCGACCCAGTTGGATCCATTGTGCATGCCCTAGCCCTTACTCTGTTGCTGGCGTATCGAAGAGCTCCCTCAGGTACGCAACGATCGCGCCAGCTTGGGGCTGTACATACTCATTTGGTGTAGGATAGGCAGATGATGCAACCTACGTCTCGCAAGAGCGTCGCAGCCACACAATATGTGTCGCATTGACTCTTTTTCATCTTCGCAGAATCTGCAAATGTCACTAGTACTTAGCCTCATTCTGTGTAGATGCTCGTTGGTGCCAAAATGTCCCGTAAGTGCACCCATCAGGTGCCTTATTTGTGATCTGTTTAGGTTTAACAATTCGACCCCACAGTCCACCCTTCCGCTAGAGAACGCTTTGGAGTGGTTAAGGCCTGACGCTGCCCTCCATTCCTTCATGTGTTCGTTTCTAGCATGTGCATACAATGCTTGGTGATATGTTCCATACGGAATCCCCACAAATGGTTCGGGGCCAACCAAATGTCTCTGTGAGCCGGCCCTCGCTAATCCATCAGCCTTCTCATTGCCCTCGACGCCTTCATGTCCAGGTACCCAGATAAGGCTGACATTGTTGTGTCTTCCCAGGTTGTTCAAGCCTGTAACACCTTCTTTGACCAGTTTAGAAGCAACTCTGAAGGAATTCAGAGCCTTCAGAGCTGCCTGACTGTCGCTGAGAATGCAAATGGTTTTACCCTTGACATTTCTCCTTTGCATTTCTTTGATGCTGGCAATTATGGCATAGGTTTCCGCTTGGAATACCGATGCATATTGCCCCATGCTGTGACTGATACTACAATCCTTGGAATAAATCCCTGCCCCTGTACCTGACTCCATTTTGGAACCGTCAGTGTACCATATGAGGTGAGTCCCACCAACCGGTTTGAGACCCCTCGTCCACTCTTCTCTGGATGGTATATGTACTCGGTACCTCTTGTTAAACATGTACACTGGATTTATCCTATCACAGGGCATGTCCATTAGATCATCCAGTTCTTCCACGGGATCTAATAAAGTATGTTTTGTACAGGGCTTGTTACGATTCCAAACTCCTGCTTTTGCAAGTCTGTATAGCGACTTCCTTTCCTCTATTTCTATGTAAGTGTGAAGTGGGGTTAGTCCCAGTAACCACTCAAGAGCCAGTGTAGGCGTTGTTTTGAAGGCACCTGTAATTGCCATGCAAACTACTCGTTGTACCTTCCTAAGAGAATCCTTGCAGATCCTTAGTTTGGTCCTAGGCCACCATACAGCGCTGCCATATGTGAGAATAGGCCTCACCATCGTAGTATATAACCAATACATTACCTTTGGTTTGAGTCCCCATTACCCGATTAAATTGAGAATGCTCTGTTTACTCGCACATAACTGACAATAAAGCACTAATTTAAATTTGTAGAGATAATTCTATTACGCACTAGTGTGTAATTGATATTTTGTCGATTCCATGGTGTAGCGACGCTTTCGTCGCTCATCTAGGACTCCACATAAACCCTTATTTCGTCATTTTATATGAGAAAATACCTCAATGCAACACCCAATGTTGCACAAACTCGCTTTAATACAGTTGATTGCACAATTCAGTCGAAATCGAGTTCAGTCTTGAAATCTGATTAGGAGTCAGCGCGCGCTTTTGCCAAAAAGTGACAGATGACGTGCGGCCATTTTGTCCGCCATTATGCAACGGCACGATCGCGTACAGCCTTGTTAATTACTTTCCCAACTAATTACTTTTACAATATAAATGATGGCCACGCATTTGGATTTTGTAGTTTCGAAGTAAGGACTGTTTTGGATAAGTTTTGTGTTTGTTTAAAAGTTTTGTGGAACTGTAGGCGAGTAGTATCTACCTAAGTATTAGCCGAGAGAAACCGTTAGTTTAATAATGCGGACAGATTGCGGGTTCAAAAAAATAATAATATCATGAGACCTAACTACGGCCATATCGGTACCCCGATGTGATGTCCAGTAAGTGATGATTGTGAATGGAAACGATGTAACTTTCAGCCAGCCAGAGAAATAGACATACATACATACTTTCGAAAAACAAGCCCTTCTTCTGGGGCAGTCGGGCAATCAATGAAATATTATTCTTATAAATTTAACGAAATAGTATAAATATTTAATGTGAATGTTTATATTTAGAAATAGAAATCAACATCTCCATCCTAAAATGTATAAAAGAAGATACTTAGTTAAAACTTTTCTTGATTTTGATACGAAAGTAGAAGATCTTTTGGAACAACAATAATATATTGTGGCAGTGAAATTTTTTTTATATACTAAATGTTAACAAAGATTTGTAACATTAGAAGTTAGTTCTCAGTTATAGGATATTTAACTTCTTTGCGATACCGAAACGATTTATGAAGTAAAACATAATATTGAACAAAACCAATTGGATGGGGATTCCCTTTGGGATGCGGTTCATTCCTTTGATTGTAGTCACTGGACAAACACATACGGTTAATAACGAAAGGTAAGTAAAAAAAAAGTAAAAATTGTAATGAATTTCTATTTCACTTATTTCTCATTTTCCGTTATATAATAGACATAATTCGATCGAGACAAATTCCAGTTCGAATTTTAAAGCGAATTCGACGTGAATTTTTTCAATAACTTCTAAAAATGGAATCATATTTCCTAGCATCGGAGGGTATTATTAGCGTCGCAATATACGAGTACTTCACCTCTGACAATATGTTGATTTTTATTTTCTCTGAATTTACAATATAGGTCCATTTTATTATGTGTAGTAAAATGATTTATCTATACCTACATATATATAAAATGAAACCCCATTTACCTTGGTCACGCCATAACTTGAGAACGACTTTCATTTATATTTTTTTATAGTTTGCTAATACTATGCGTTTCAACTAAGAATGTGGCCGCCATGATGATCGCGACTGCGTAACTTCACTTGTTTTTTACGATTTTTGTACCGCCAGCACACTAAACACAAAATGAAAAATTCGCTCCGGTTTTGATTATTTATTGTAATGTCTTATTTTGCTATGTATTTTTGTTAAAACATCATTTTTAGTAATTATTATTTGAAATGGCAAGATGGCGGCCACATTCTTAGTTGAAACGCATAGTATGTAGTTGACTTGCGCAGAAAATAAGAAAGTTACGCGGGCAAAGCTGCACGTGACAGCTAGTTAATAATAATAGATAATAATAATATCCTGGGATAATCCACACACGGTCATCTGATCCCAAACTGGGCAGAGCTTGTACTAAAGTAACCAGACAACTGATACTAATACGTAGGTAAGTGTACACTTGTTTTTATAAATACATACATACTTATATAGATTAATAACTCCCAGACACTTTGTGAGAATCGAACCCACGATCTATAAGGTTAGCAGCCAGGGTGTCTCACCACTAAACCAACAGTCCCGTCAAAGAATAAAAAACCAAGGGAAATAATACAATAATGATGTATTTTTTTATTAATTAAAAATGTAATTAATTATGAGAAAATGAAGAGGTAAATTACCACAGATAATGTGGGAGTTATTATGTTAGGCTGTTCAGTCTGTTTGCCTTTGCTCCAAACGATAATTATTACTTGAGAAAAAACTTCAGAAGCGGGACCTGCCTACAATGTTCCGAATGATTACTTTTCAATTTTATTTTCAATAATGTCTATGATTTTTAATTTTACAGATAACCTTTGTAGAGTCGTAGTATTTATATTAAAAGGTATTTTTTTTAGTTAGATGTAAATGTGATGAACTGAATTTCTTATACCTATTAAATAAAGAAAGAAAAAGTATTTATTATATTGGTTAAATAATGTTTAGTTACGTAAATTTATAGTTCTTTGCAAGTTTATTTTGTATTTCTCTGGTAAATGTAATTCTTACGATAAATAAATGTCTTAAACCATTATAGTGCAGTGTGCAGAGCATGGTATGCAAATGTATGAAAATTGGTCATTTTTCATTCTTCGTACTTATCTCATTTTGTATAAAAATGTCAAACACGTAATCAGTAATTGTATGGTGATTACAGCTTCGATACAGTCAGAGTAATATAACTAGCATACATGTCCTAATTACATTATTATCCCAACAATGTGTATATAAGGCCACTCATACATTAGCCGGCCACTATTGATAGCCACAAACCGGCAATAAACTAAGGGCTACACAGGATTTTTAAAACGGCTACTGAATCATAATAACACAACACGTCTGCCAGTTTATTAATAAAGTTATTTAGTCATAAACATTATGATACAAAATTATATTAATTAGTTGTTGTTGTCGTAGTGATAGGGATTTTTTTTTAATGCAGGATTAGGTAGGGATTTTTTTTGTTGCAGGGTAAACCTGTCGTTTACCCGAAAGTTCCTAGACAATAGTTCCTAGTTATTTCTCTAGTAACATCGTTCGTTACACAATGCTGCTTCGCGGCATCAATAGTCCATCTCCTGGTGCAATAGTTATTTTTCTTCAAAAATATTTGGTTTGTCACCTATATACAATCCGACACTTAATAACCAGATGACTCCGTAGCCCGAATTCAGGTAGAGGCCCGTGTGTAGGTACCTTAACGTGTCCATATTGATATGTTTTTGGCAAATGACAAGCTAGCGACACAACATGTTCGCGGATTCGACATTGCAGCGTAAATTATTGTTTTACAAATCAAAGAAGATAATCAGTTTTATACATGTGTACAGAATTCTTTATTTATATTTTTTTACAAGAATCTGTAGTTAAACGAAAAGCAAATTATCTACGTAGATTTGCCTTAGAATAATTAACCGCCTAGATTTTGTAATGTTTCTATATTTTCAGTTTTGATTGTAGAGAAAATGTTTTTCATAGATATAATACATGCTTAGTTTACCAAATAAGTAAGTAATTGTTTGATAGACAAAGAAATAAGTTACAAAATGTTCGTTTGTATCTAATAAATAAAAACAAACAAATATTTTTTTATTGTCTTTTATTCAGTAAAAGATGTTCCGCAAGTACCTACTATGTAATTCCTTCCCGTTGAATGTCGTAAGAGTTGAATAAGGGAAAATGACGGGTAGCAGCGTCTTTCTATTGATTACCTACCACCTATGCTGAATCTCCAAGACGCCTGCCTAGCGTGGGAATTATGGCAACCCTTCCCTTCACAGGGGGAGGCCTTTCTTTGACAGTGGACGTCTTTCGGCTGCTAACGATGTACTATTGTCATGACCGATACGACTACAGCGGCCAATCTTTCAAACCATACGGGAGAAATTATAATTCATAAGTGGGGAGCACACTCCTTTATTCTTACAATTCAATTGGACCTTAGAATGGGATGGCAGACCGACACTACCGGGGAGAGGTAACGCTTAACCGACATGCCCACTCGACGCATGGATCATCTTACTATCCAGACAATGAGGTGATGGACCTGCATTGTTCTAGCCAGTAAGAAGTAACTATAAAAAGTTTATGCCCCGCTCGGGATTTGAACCCACGTCCTCCGGTTTGCAAAGGCAGCGATTTGTCGCTGCGCCACGGTGGCTACTATGTACTCACGCGGTCGCAAGCGGTGTATCATCTTTAAGACGACGATCGCTTGCACGTGCCGGCCCAAAATACGTACAGGCTAGGTAAGCGCGCGGAACGCACCGTTCGTGTCCTCGATAGTACGTAAAAATGTAGTGATACAAATAAGACAAGTACACCGTACCGCCATATTACAAACAATGATCTTAAACATTGTTGGTAAATATTAAGTTACATCGCTGTAAAGGACGTTCACGGCCATCGCAAAGTTTTATCGCGGTAACGGCTAATTTGCACAAAGCGAGCTTGCGGCTCAAATTCTGTTGTTAGGGCTGCCACTTATAATATACTGTACGATAATGGTTGTGTCCTTGCGACAAGATATTTAAAGGAAATTTAAATAATTTAACCGCTGTATTATATCCCAGAAGTGACGAGCAAAGGTGTATACCTACTGTATTCATACGTATCACGGAGATAGTATATAGCATATACATCGATACCCGTGGGGTGTCCGGGTAAGAATAGCACCCTCCCATCTCCTCCCGTTGGGTGTCTGTAAGAGGCGACTAAGGGAAAACAAGAAGACGGGCAGCAGCGTCTTTCTTTTGGATTACCTACCACCGCGATCCCCAAGACACCTGCCAAGCGTGGGGATTATGGCGACTCCTCCCTTCTAAGGGTGCGTTTCGGCTGGTGATGATGGAGATGACGACATCGCGCATATAGTATGTGTTTACCGTTACCATGGACACCGTTATTCGATCTGTATTCCTATTTTGAATCCTGATTAGAAATGGTACAAATCACAGAACAAAAGTCAGTACAAGTACTTTAGAATGCTTAAATGCAAGTAAGAACCGTAGGCACAGGTAAGAACATCAAAATACATAAACATCAGGTACACGACAATAGGTACTATACCGTTAGCTGTATTTATCGACATTTGCGCTTGTGACAGATCAAACCTATTACTCTAAACTATAACTCTTGTAATACTATAACTTTAAATAGTTCAATTCACCTGCCTCGTAGAGGAAAATCTGCCTACGCTTTGTTTAATAGGACCATAGACAAACGCCATTCATATAATAGTTATGATTTCACAAAGTGAAAATTACCTCACACTATTATTTTACTGCGAAGTAGACAACCCAACTGTAAATGTAGAGTGTTAGTTATCACTAATTCTAATTTCCCCTTCTTTGCGGTCTAAATCTTTGACATAAAACTTTTAATTGTATTTTTAATAGACACAACAATTTTTGGTTAAAGCATCACAATGTGGTTTTTAATAGAAAAATAACTCGATAAGCCGTACACGCAATTAGGATGGTGTTTTCACAAAATATATTTAAATTCTATAAAGGCTTACTCAAGATGTTGTAAGTTTTGTGAGAAATTAATTGTCTTTTATTAGAAGTTTAATCTATAGGATACCATTTTGTTTACACACTCGCGTTATACACTCGTATTTATAGTGTTCTTAATATAGATTGTAACACTCATTATTATCATCATCATCATAATGAGTGTTCATCAGATGAACACTCAATATAACCATGGTTAAAACGCCCCGTGGTCTTCAAACTCGCTGGAAGTTTGGGGTGTGGTGCCTAGACGCCCTTACGGCTCGTTCACGACCTTGCCGCTGTGAGCGGCAGCTAAGCGCGGGGCGGCGAGCGTAATATCAAAAGTATTAAAATGTTTGAGGCACGCCACGAGACGCCGCTCATAGCGTAAACGCGCGCGGTTTTTTCCGAGCGAATTTCTACAGCGGCGCGCGGTGTGGAGAGCGGCAGGAACAAAAGTACGAGTCAATGAGTGCGATGACACGAAACAGAGCGGCGTGGACAACGCAAGGGTGACGTATTCAGCGGCGATAGTAAAAACAAAAATTTTTAGACGATTTTGTGGCGGTAATGGATACCGAGGCATTTATAACGGAAATTTTAAATAGACCTATGTCAGGTAGGTTCGCGCTTAGCTAAGACCAAAGTCGTGACCAGGCCGTTAAGCACTATGGCAGGTGCTAAAACGTGCCCCCCGGCGGTGGGCTCAAATGCAAGGAACCGAGAGGCCCCTGGGGCAGATCCCAATGGTGAGCCAAGATGCGCTTGCGATAGCCGCGGGGGTTTTAGTGGTTAAGTACCTATACCCATGGGAACCTTTGAAAATGAAGATGAAAATTGAAGATTTACTTCAAGAAAAAAGACGCTTCGCTCTCTCCACGGCCTTGAATGCCATTCAAGGCACTGGATATAAGTCTGAATAAAAACATCTTTTTAATACGCGTTGGTGATACAATAGGCTTAATAAAACCAGTAAATGTAAGCCCGCAAACACACGCTCCGCAAAGGGCTTATCCCATGATGAGGCTTTAAACTTTTTGCCGCTTGTTATAGTGGTAAACAACCAATTTTCAGTTATCTACGAAGAGATTTATTATAATTTGACGGGCCCGTTGGTCTTGTGGTTAGACACTCTGGCTGCTACCCGATGGGTCGTGGGTTTGTATCCCACCAAGTGTCTGGGTGTTATTTATCTATCTATGTATGTATTTACAAAAAAAAAGTACCTACACAAGTATTAGTCTCAGTTGTCTGGTTTCCATAGTACAGGCTCTGCCTAGTTTGGGATCGGATGACCGTGTGTGGATTGTCCCAAGATATTATTTAAGATATTATTATATTAATTAAGAAAAAATAGTATACCTAGGTGTCGGGTTAGAATTGCATCCCCTCTCGTTGGGTGTCGTAAGAGGCGACTAAGCGAGAACAGGAAGACGGGCAGCAGCGTCTTTCTTTTGGATTTATCTTCCACCTATACTGCGATCCCCAAGCTGTTGGATCTAAATTAGTTAAGTTCAATACTTTTGTGTTTTGGCTATACCAATAGTTACTCTGTGGTTAGAGCAATGTCATATATTCTCTTTGGTTCACCGCTCTCTCTGTCATGGCTGCAGCTCTTGTGAAAAGTAAAAATTGTAAAACGCTCGTGTAATAAATCTAGTAAAACTAAAACAGTGTGTATTGTTTGCTTCCACTGCGGCCCAAACCTCAATACAAGCCGCCTGCCAAGCGTGGGGATTATGGCAACCCCTCCCTTCTAAGGGGGAGGCCTTTGTTCAGCAATGGACGTCTTTCGGCTGCTAATGTTTATAAATGAGTATACCTATATTTAAACAGTATAATTTTAACCGCAAACAGTATAATTATTCAATCTTATAGATTCTTACCAGGAATTTGGCAAATATTCAGTCTCTACAAGCTAGAAACAGTATTCAAATATTCAAGAATATAATTTAATCATAATTTAATTACTAACGTTAGTTTATACTGTGAGCTCCTAAGTGTACTATCTCTAATTATAATAGATCCAACCGTTTATTTTCTTTTTGACAGCACCAATAGTGAAGTGAAGTTCACAACTTCACTTTAAGTGAACTTTTAAAAGTGAACTTTTGCGTAACATGACGCAGTTACGTTCTATTGGTGCTGTCAAAAAGAAAATAAACGGTTGGATCTATTATAATTATTATGATAGAGGAAAATATCCTTGTCTAGATTTGACAAAAAATTCGTTAATTGTTCTCGAGATAATTCATACGACACTTCTTCCCTCAAAGCAATTAGGTAAGAAAAAGCCGAAATGTGACGCAGTAACAAATCGCAAACGTGTATCTTATTCTCGGAAACAAAATAACTTAATTCCTTTTAATGGCACCTCAGAGAATTCGCTTACACCGGAAAAACAAGGGCGTCAAATTGCGACCGAGCCGTAAGGAAATAGTTTTCTGTGAACCAGAGAATTCGGTTTATATAATGTATTTAATAAAAAGAATACTACAGATTAAATTGAAACTACTTTTACGATTTATCATCTCCAGGCTAAGTAGCTCCCACAACTAAAACATCGACATGAAATCCATTGAGGCGGTATATAGGCTGTGCCAAAGAAATAGACATACATATACCACGTTTTTTCTTGTCATGATCAAAAGCGTAAATAAATATATGTGCAGGAGTTTTGACTGACCACCGGTTAGCCATCCCTCCGGTATTGAAACATTTATACGTATCACGGAGATAGTATATAGCATATACATCGATACCCACGGGGTGTCCGGGTAAGAATAGCACCCCACCTCCTCCCGTTGGGTGTCTGTAAGAGGCGACTAAGGGAAAACAAGAAGACGGGCAGCAGCGTCTTTCTTTTGGATTACCTACCACCTATACTGCAATCACCAAGACACCTTCCAAGCGTGGGGATCATGGCGACTCCTCCCTTCTAAGAGGGAAGCCTTTGTTCAGCAGTGGACGCGTTTCGGTGATGAAGAAGACATCGAGCATATAGTATGTACCTATTTGTATGAATTTTGACCGTCGCCGTTACCATGGACACCGTTATTCGAGCTGTATTCCTATTTTTAATCCTGATTAGAAAAGGTACAAACATAGAGTTTATATATTAAGAATAGAGTACGCGTTTGTCTATGGTCCCCTTAAACAAAGCGTAGGCAGATTTTCCTCTAAGGGCAGGTGAATTGAACTATTTAAAGTGATATTATAAGAGTGATATTGATATGTAAGTGATAAATAGTGATGAGTTTGATATGTCACAAGCGCAAATGTCGATATATACAGCTAACGGTATAGTACCTATTGTCGTGTACCTGATATTGATGAATTTTGATGTTCTTACTCGTGGCTACATGTTCTTACTTGAATTAAGCATTCTATAGTACTTGTAATGATTCATATTCTAAAGGTAAAAACATCTAAAGGTCTGACACATTTCTGAACTGTAAACTGGCTCTTACTTATAATACTTAGTTATGATTTCACAAAGTGAAAATTACCACACACTATTATTTTACTGCGAAGTAGACAACCCTACTGTAAATGTAAAGTGTTAGTTATCACTAATTCTAATTTCCTCTTCTTTGCGGTCTAAATCTTTGACATAAAACTTTTAATTGTATTTATAATAGGCACAACAATTTTTGGTTAAAGGATCACAATGTGGTTTTTAATAGAAAAATAACTCGAAAAGCCGTACACGCAATTAGGATGGTGTTTTTACAAAATATATTTTAATTGTATAAAGGCTTACTCAAGATGTTGTAAGTTTTGTGAGAAATTAATTGTCTTATATTAGAAGTTTAATCTATAGGATACCATTTTGATTACACATTTGCGTTATACACTCGTATTTATAGTGTTCTAATTATAGATTGTAACACTCATTATCATCATCATAATGAGTGTTCATCAGATGAACACTCAATATAACCATGCTTAAAACGTACACCCGTGGTCTTCGGACTCGCTGGAAGTTTGGGGTGTAGTGCCTAGGCGCCTTTAAGCACCATGGCAGGTGCTAAAATGTGCCCCCCGGCGGTGGGCTCAAAGGCAAGGAACCGAGAGGCCCCTGGGGCAGATCCCAATGGTGAGCCCAGATGCCCTTCTCATGTACCGATGCGATAGCCGCGGGGGTTTTAGTGGCTAACTGCCGCACTCACAAAGGTTAATTAACTTTAATTCTTATTAAGTCACTTTGAAAAGTCTATTTATTGCGACTGTCGGAGCCGTTTATGATTCTTTTCGAAGATTGAATACGAGATCATTGGTATCTCTATATTGTCTTCGAATGTCGAAATAATACGATTTCAAAAAATGGATTAATGATTATTAACTATAATTGACGTTTATAGGTTCGGCAGTAAGTATTCCAAAAACACCGTGGAACCCAGGACCCTATGGATACATAGGGTCCTAGGAACCTTTGAAAATGAAGATGAAGATCTAAGATTTACTCCAAGAAAAAGGATGCTTCGCTCTCTCTACGGCCTTGAATGACCATTCTAAGCAGTGGAGAGCTTAAGTAAGTCGCAATAAAAACATCTTTTTAATAGGCATGTCGTCATACAATAGGCAGTAAATGTAAGCCTGCAAACACAAGCTCCGCAAGGGGCTTATCCCATGATGAGGCTTTAAAGTTTTTGCCGCTTGTTATAATGGTAAACAACCTATTTTCTGTTATCTACGAAGAGATTTATTATAATTAAGAAAAACCTACCCGTGTACCTATTACCCGTGGTGTTAGAATTGCATCGTTGGGTCGTAAGAGGCGACTAAGCGAGAACGGGAAGACGGGCAGCAGCGTCTTTCTTTTGGATTTATCTTCCACCTATACTTTCGGCTGCTAATGTTTATAAATGAGTATACCTATATTTAAACAGTATAATTTTAAACGCAAACAGTATAATTATTCAATCTTATAGATTCTTACCAGGAATTCGGCAAATATTCATTCTCTACAAGCTAGAAACAGTATTCAAATATTCAAGAATATAATTTAATCATAATTTAATTACTAACGTTAGTTTATACTGTGACCTCCTAAGTGTACTATCTCTAATTATAATAGATCCAACCGTTTATTTTCTTTTTGACAGCACCAATAGAATGTAACTGCGTCATGTTACGCAAAAGTTCACTTTTAAAAGTTCACTTAAAGTGAAGTTCACTTTTAAAAGTTCACTTTAAGTGAACTTTTGCGTAACATGACGCAGTTACGTTCTATTGGTGCTGTCAAAAAGAAAATAAACGGTTGGATCTATTATAATTATTATGATAGAGGAAAATATCCTTGTCTAGATTTGACAAAAAATTCGTTAATTGTTCTCGAGATAATTCATACGACACTTCTTCCCTCAAAGCAATTAGGTAAGGAAAAGCCGAAATGGGACGAGGTAACAAATCGCAAACGTGTATCTTATTCTCGGAAACAAAATAACTTAATTCCTTTTAATGGCACCTCAGAGAATTCGCTTACACCGGAAAAACAAGGGCGTCAAATTGCGACCGAGCCGTAAGGAAATAGTTTTCTGTGAACAAGAGAATTCGGATTATGTAACGTATTTATTAGTAAAAGACTAGCTGACCCACGCAGCTCCGCCTGCGCTATTTTTACGTTAACTAAACTTTTAATAACAGACATTCGCATCGAATACATAACCCTTTTTTATAGTCGGTTAAAAACTGGCACCCACTTTTTACTTGCTTTCCGAAGCACGGACCCGTTTAGTTCAAATGGCGTTAAACGGTCACCCATCTATTTAATGACCTTACCTAACGTTGCTTAACCCGATCGATTACAAAACCTTGATAACAACTCTTTATGAGTGTTACCTTACTGATATTTATTATATTATAAAGAAAAATTGATAAAATCGGACCAAGCGTATAACCAACTACCCATTTTGACTTTAATACCCTCTCCCAAAAGAACTGTGCTAGATTACGGGATAAAAAGTATCCTATGTCCTACCTCGTAGTAAAATCTCAAATCATGCCAAGTTTCATTTGAATCCATTCAGTAGTTACGGCGTGATGCTCAGCCGTGATACAGACAGACAGACAGACAGATAAAAAATAAAAAAATTACATTTTCGGCCTCAGTATCGGTTATAGAATGCCCTCCAAATATAATTTTCAAAATATCTTCAATGTACAGAATTGGACCTGTTACAGTTTTATTATAAGTATAGATTACACATTGAAATGAAACTACTTTTACGATCTATCATCTCCAGCCTATGTCGCTCCCACAACTAAGACAACGACATGAAATCCATCGAGGCTGTGCCAAAGAAATAGAAATACATATACCCCGTTTTTTCTTGACATGATCAAAAGTGTAAATAAATATATGTGCAGGAGTTTTGACTGACCACCGGTTAGCCATCCCTCCGGTATTGATACATTTATCGCTACGATTTTGATTTTGTCAAGAAAACAGGGTATCTATACTTATAATAAAACTGTAACAGGTCCAATTCTGTACATTGAAGATATTTTGAAAATTATATTTGGAGGGCATTCTATAACCGATACTGAGGACGAAAATGTAATTTTTGTTTTTTTTAATTTTTGTCTGTCTGTATGTCTGTCTGTCTGTCTGTCTGTATCACGGCTGAGCATCACGCCGAAACTACTGAATGGATTCAAATGAAACTTGGCATGATTTGAGATCTTACTACGAGGTAGGACATAGGATACTTTTTATCCCGTAATCTAGCACGGTTCTTTTGGGAGAGGGGTTAAAGTCAAAATAGGTACTTGGTTATACGCTTGGTCCGATTTTATCAATTTTTCTTTATAATATAATAAATATTAGTTAGGGAACACTCATAGAGTTGTTATCAAGGTTTTGTAATCGATCGGGTTAAGCAACGTTAGGTAAGGTCATTAAATAGATGGGTGACCGTTCAACGCCATTTGAACTAAACGGGTCCGTGCTTCGGAGAGCAAGTAAAAAGTGGGTCCCATTTTTTAACCGACTATAAAAAAGGAGGTTATGTATTCGATGCGAATGTCTGATAGTAAATGTTTATTTAACGTAATAAAATCTTTTTAAAAAAAAATTGAACCGACTTCAATATCACTGAAAAGTATAAAATAATTTAAATACTATTGAAGTTGGTGCCAAATATACACAGCAGGTACGCTAACACCAACTTCAATAATATTTAAATTATTTTATACTTTTCAGTGATATTGAAGTCGGTTCAATTTTTTTTTAAAAAGATTTTATTTTAAACTTTTTAGTGATATTTTCATATATAAAGATTGAACCATCGAAAACCGTAAAATTATCTAGGTAGGTTATGATCACATTATCGTCTACATAGTTTTACATAATTCATGTTTCTTCAGAAAAAAATATTCGGTCGTAATGAAATTTGCATGGAAACATCATAGTAGTTTACTCTCTCGAATAAAAAAAGAATCATCGAAATCGGTTCATAATTGTCAGAGCAATGTAATGCAGAACATCAGTTTTATGGTTTTTACCAGATAAATTCCTCCACATCGTTCATGGTCCTCCAGGAAGTTCTTATCCGGTTGTAATAAAATTCATACAGATTCAATACAGTGGTTCCTTCTTTCGAATAAAAAAAGAATCATTGAAATTGGTAAATATTTGCCAGAGTTATGACCATTTTTGTCCGACCGAGCGAGTCCGAGCGACTAAAACGTCATCTATATAGGCTTTCTTGCAGGTCTCAGTGCGCAGTCACCATTATTGTTTTTTCAGGAACTACTTATTACTAAGCAATAATTTTTTTATGGGACCCAATTAACGGATTAAAGAATGGATGGAAGAAAGATTTTTTCAAATCGGTTCATAATTGCCAGAGTTATGCGCGAACATACATAAAAAAAAAAAAAAAATATATATATACAGACGAATTGAGAACCTCCTCCTTTTTTTGAAGTCGGTTAAAAATAGCGCAGGCTGAGCTGCGTGGGTCAGCTAGTTAATAATAATAATGTCCTCCTGGCCGATACGACCACAGCGGCCAATCTTTCACAAGATCAGCCATCTACGCGGGAGATATTATAGTGCACAAGCGCTTGCGTAGACACAAGTGCACTCTCTCTTCCTCCGATGGGACGGATGACCGACGCGACCGGGGAGAGGTTAGGCGCAGAACCGACTTTTTATATGCCCATCCGACGCATGGATCATCTTACTTTACAGAAAATCACGTGATCGGCCTGCATTGTCCTAGCCAGTAAGGAACAACTACACTAAGGTGTTGCCTCCCGCAGGATTCGAACCCGCAACCTCCGGTTTGCAAAGCAACTGGTTTCCCACACGGTATAAATACTTATATACATACAAACATATATACAAACATACCTCACCTCCATAATCACCTCCTTCTAGGGCATTTTAGCAAAAAAAGCTGTTACATGTTAAAAAAATCTGCGTGCACGTTTGCTTTCAAATCCTCGTATGTTTACAACAAAGGAATATGAAATTATTTCATAAGTTGTCGAGTGTAACGTGGTCCACGGAGGCAACAGGTGTTTGTACCGCCCCAGGCTTCAGGAAGCGCTACTTTGTGGCGACTCTATTCATAGGTTGATAGAGTACATTTTCACATGTCAATTTTGAAAGAGTCGACGATAAAAGGATGGTGCACACGTAGAACGAACGGTAGTGAATGTGGATACTAACTTGAATTATAATTATCTCTTGCTTACGGTGAAAAAAGATATCCCAAGCACAATTTCTCTTTTAAGAAATCGTAACCGATTTTCGAAAGACTTGTGTACACTTTTCAACAGGTGATAAAGTGGTTAGATTTCCCTTTTTTTTTGTCACAAAAAAAAATTTAGATTTAAAGCTAGTATTTATAAGAGAGTAAAATAGTGGAAATTAGTGGCAGAATCAGTCAATCCTACTACTGAAACTCCTGTAGCCAGGGTCTACGATGAACACACTTTGATTTAACTCCCGGCGACTCTTAAGATAATGGTATTGAACCCCGCTCCAAACTAATTAGAAAAAAAAGTAAATAGGAGAAGCTGGAAAGATATTAATGAGGGTTCAGTTCTTTGCATAATAGCAGACGCGCTTGGACCGTCATTTGTAATTTATAAATTACATAGATCGTGTAAAAAAGACGTAACTGCATAAAGGGGATACCATCCTGATACTAAAATACGTAACTATGTATAAAAATTTTTTTTATACATAGTTACGTATTGTGTCTGATCTGTGATGGTATTATTCTTTGTATCAACAGAATTAAATGTATACAACTCATTTATATTTTGCTGCTGGCCTTGAACTGAAGTTCAGAGTCACACAACGAGCTATGGTGAGAGCTATGCTCGGAGTTTCTTTGCGCGACAGAATCCGTAATGAGGAGATTCGCCGAAGAACCAAGGTAACCGACATAGCTCTTAAGATCTGAATGTTGAAGTGGCAATAGGCAGGCCACATCGCTCGAAGAACCGATAACTGATGGGGAAGAAAGGTTCTCGAGTGGCGACCACGGACCGGAAGACGCAGCGTAGGCAGTCCTCCCACTAGGTGGACATAGGACATTGTGCGCGTCGCAGGTAACCGGTGGATGCAAATAGCCAACTGTCGTTCTAAGGGGAGGCCTATGTTCAACAGTGGTACAAATGAGGAAAAACAATGAGATATTCAACAAATGAGTTACGTAGGTATGTGTATTGATACACTGAGGCAGACCCACACGGATCGGACACGAGATTTTTAACACTTTTTTTTATCTAAAAGTAGAAAGTATAGACGTTTTTTACATCCTCTTTCGGGAATATCATTTAGGTATAGAAAAGATATAATTAGATTTTATATTTACATGATGTTATAGGCGAGGAAAAACTGGATGGTAAGCAAATATTGGCTGGTCTATATTTTGTAATAGTTAAATGTCTTCGGTTATAATATGCACATCTGCTTATCCCGTCACTGAGGCTAAGGCGTGAATATATGTAATGTTCTTTATGGTAAACGTAACTTACATAATCAAAGTATATTTATGCTAAAAAGATAAAAGACGCACTCTAGTCGCGGGCTTTACCAACTTTTGGAATAATTCGGTTTACATATACTTTCAGAATAATGCATTTATCTAATATATAAAATTCTCGTGTCACAGTTTTCGTTGCCATACTCCTCCGAAACGGCTTGACCGATTTTGATGAAATTTTTTGTGCTTATCCGGTATCTATGAGAATCGGCCAACATCTATTTTTCATCCCCCTAAATGTTAGGGGTAGTCCACCACAAATTTTTTTTTTTATTTATATGGCAAAACAACGTTTGCCGGGTCAGCTAGTTTTTATATACAAATTCTGGCGACACCGTGTCTTGAACGCGAGCAATTTACCATCGAGTCATATAAATGTAACTGCTAAAACTTTTAATGATAAATATACCTAGATTAGGTAGGAAACAATGTGAATCATGTGCGAATCGTCTTTGTGCGATTGTTACTAGCTTTCGGTGAAGGAAAACATCGTGAGGAAACCTGCATGTCTGAGAAAGCTTAACTAGCTTTCGAATGACGTGTGACGTCCGCCAACCCGCACTTGGCCAGCGTGGTGGACTATGGCCTTATCCCCTCATCTTAAGGGGAGGCCTGTGCCCAACAGTGGGACATAAACAAGGGATGGTATTATTTTATACCTAGATTAGTCATTTTTTATTGAAAACTCGAAGAAAATTTTGCATTTTGTACTTCTACTAGCACTTGCACTCTCGCGGTCACAAGCAGTGTATTACCTTAAGCACGATAATCGCTTGCACAAACCGGCCCAAAATACGTACAGACGAGAGTCGTTCAAACGATTTTGATTGAACACTGGTACACCGTTCGTGTCCGCGATAGTATTTAACAAATAATGTTATTTAATTAGACGCATTAATTCGCGTCCCCGTATGAAGCAATATAGCAGGTAGCGCGGCACGGAGTTATAAACTTCGAAATATTTTTTTATAAGAAAAGAAGAAGTATTTGAAATGTTTCCCCCACGTAAAAAAGTGGTAAGATTTTAAGTAATACGGTTCGAATGGATTTAATTTTGCACGCAATTTTGATAATTTTGATTTAAAAAAAATATTACGAGGATTCTTTTAATAATAGTCGTGCTCTAGAATACTTCACAAAATGAAAATTACTCAATTTTGATAATTAAAAAAAAGAAACTATTTAATTTATAGCAAGTTTCACTTTACGCACACACAAAATAAAATTTAAAATTTTAGTTATAATTCTGAAGAACTTTAAAAATTATTTGAACCATCTTAGGAAATAAGTTAACAAACACATAAGAGCTTACCTTTACATAAAACAGCTATCATTATTTTTATAATAAAAAAAAAAAACTTACCCAAGTGCCATTGCTACGATTTCAAAGTTGCTACGACGCACGCTACGAGTTGCTACGCTGCTACAAGTCTTGTGCTTCGTAGCGGCGATCGGGCCTTTATATATAGGAAGCGTCGTCCGCCTAGCGCCGCCCCCGCCCAAGGCACACATTTGCAAATATATTGACGTTAGATTAATATTAATTGTTATTTTCGTGTGTTTGCGGTACAGAAGGTATTGTGTCCCTTCGAACTAAGTGTGATTTAAACGGGTTATTTGATTTTTAAGTTATTTTTAGCATTGTTTTTTTTATACTATCAATATGGCAAGCGAGCGTGCGGTCCGCCTGATGGTAAGCAGTCACCGCAGCCTATAGACGCTAGCAACAACAGAAGAATCACTAGCGCGTTGCCGACCCTTAAGACATTAGATATTAAGTCTTTGTGTCCAGTAATTTCACCAGCTACAGTGCCCTTCACCCCGGAACACAGCAATGTTTACACACTGCTGCTTGGCGGCAGAATATCTGACACTGCGGTGGTACCTACCTGGACGGTTCCTTGCACAAGGAACCTACCACCTAGTACGAGTGTGTGTGCAGCTTTTTAACCGACTTCAAAAAAGAAGGAAGTTCTCAATTCGCCGTGAATGTATTTTTTTTTTGAAGAAAGAAATTTACGTTTCTTAACGCATTAGGCATCTAACAATATTGTTTGAAATAAAAGTTTCAGTTCAGACCTGTTGATCTAGTGGTTAGACACCCTGGCCGCTACCCAATTGGTCGTGGGTCCGATTCCCACCATGTGTTTGGGTGTTTTATCTATATAAGTATGTATTTACAAAAAAGTATTAGTATCAGTGGTCTGGTTTCCACAGTACAGTCTTTGACTAGTTTGGGATCAGATGACCGTGTGTGGATTGTTTCAGAATATTATTATTATTAGTTCGACGAGTTAGATTTATTATTGTACGTACGCATGTCTGCTTGCTAGGCAATTGGCAGATAAAAACATGGATAATAATTAGGGTTAATTAGCTCGAATGTCCGGGGACAAGAGGATGTAAAAATTTCAAAGTCATGATCTTCATTATCGGCCTAAACACTGCACTGTCCACACAAACGCCTTTCCTTTAGAAGGGAGTTGCCGATATCCCTACGCTTGGCAGGTGCCTTGGGGATTGTAGGTTGGTGGTCGATGGTTGATAATCCTGCAGGAAGACGCTGCTGCCCGTCTTCTGGTTTTCCATTAATGGCCTCCTACGACACCCAACGGATGGGTATTATTCTTATACTAGCTGACCCACGCAGCTCCACCCGCGTTGTGTTTACGTTAACTAAACTTTCAATAATATATACATTCGCATATAATACAAAACCTCCTATTTTAAAGTCGGTTAAAAACTTGGATCCACTTTGTACTTGCCCTCCGAAGTACGGAGACGTTTAGTTCAAATGGCTTTATGGCATCTATTTAATGACCTTACCTAACGTTGCTTAACCTGATCGATTTCCAAACATTGTTAACAACTATCTATGAGTGTTCCCTTACAAATATTTATTATAATTATAATGAAAAATTGTTAAAATCGGAGCAAGCGTATAAACCAAGTACACATTTTGACTTTAGTCCCCTCTCCCAAGAGAACCGTGCCGAATGTCGGGATAAAAAGTATCCTATGTCCTACCTCGGAGTATTAAATCATGCCAAGTTTCGTTTCAATCCATCCAATAGTTTCGGCGTGATGCGCAGCCGAGATACAGACAGACAGACAGACAGACAAAAATAAAAAAAAATACATTTTTGGCTTTAGTATCGGTTATAGAATGCCCTCCAAACATAATTTTCAAAATATCTTCAATGTACAGAATTGGACCTGTTACAGTTTTATTATAAGTATAAATAGATAGATATAAAAAATATTTAAAGTCATCATCACCAGCCGGAAGACCTCCACTGCTGAACATAGGCGTCCCCCTTGGAACGCCACAATAAACGACAATTGGCTATTTGCATCCACCGGTTACCTGCGACGCGCACAATGTCGTCTGTCCACCTAGTGGGAGGCCTACCTATGCTGCGTCTTCCGGTTCGTGGTCGCCACTCAAGAACCTTTCTTCCCCAACAGTTATCGGTTCTTCGAGCGATGTGGCCTGCCCATTGCCACTTCAACTTGCAGATTCTGAGAGCTATGTCGGTGACGTTGGTTCTTCGGCGAATCTCCTCATTGCGTATTCTGTCGCGCAAAGAAACTCCGAGCATAGCTCTCTCCATAGCTCGTTGTGTGACTCTGAGCTTCTCTAAAAGGCCAGCTGTTAAAGACCACGTCTCAGTACCATATGTCATCACTGGCAACACACACACAATATTTAAAGTATAAGGTCAATAACGGGCTGGTTTCTCTAGTGGTTAACACACTGGTCGCTCCCCAATAGATGGTCGGATCAATTCCCACCAAGTGTTTTATAAATTTATGTAGGAATGTATTTACAGAAAAAAAGTGTAGTAGTATTAGTGCTTAAGGCTGATATTAGAGCTGGTAAAGAGGACTTAATTATTTCAACCAGTCCTTACAGTGTGTAAACGCATTATAAGAGGTGTTTAGACGAGCCAATCACTCGCAATTACCCTGCGTAATCTCGAAGCCGTCGGTAACACGAAAACTTTTCCGTTAACCTTATCTCGAGTTTGTCTTCGAACGGTTTATCAAGTTACAAACTATTCTAATATACCATGTCTCACGCGCTTGTTTCACCCGAAAGTATGAGATCGAGTGTATAGAACGAACCACGATTTATTTCATTTCATTTATCATTAGTAGCCGATAGACGTCTACTGCTAAACAAAGGCCTCCCCCTTAGAAGAGAGGTGTTGCCATAATATCCACGCTTGGCAGGCGGCTTGGGGATCGCAGTATAGGTGGTAGATAAATCCAAAAGAAAGACGCTGCTGCACGTCTTCCTGTTCTCGCTTAGTCGCCTCTTACGACACCCAACGAGAGGAGATGGGGGATGCAATTCTTACCCGGCACCCCACGGGTCGCAAATCAAATTAACTTTAGTATCTTCTTCTTTCACTGCCTATGATTAGCGATCATTAAGGCTTTTTCTACTTTAGAATCTGCCACTCGGGATAGTTGCGGAGTTGTTTGGTCAAACCATTTGCGTGCCGATTAGAGAGATGTATTCAAGTAAATATTCAGCTATATATTGGCGCTCTTAGCGGTGGAGACCATGGGACCTTGGCCTCATGAGACACAGGTTTGATGAAAGAAATTTCATCCAAACTTATCGATGTCTCAGGGGACCGTCGGGCTGGTAGCTTTTTCTGCAAACGTAAAAGCTTGGCCATACAAAGAGGATACGCCGCCAGTCTTTTAGGTACCCTTATCTCCCAATGCGGCGACAACTTAGAGGAAGTTTTTACATATGAAAGGAAAGGAAAAACCATCATCTTTGATATTTCCAGAGTATTGGCGATTTTTGCGGACTTCTAAATTTTGGGACATCTATCCCATATAGGGGATAATTACCTAATCTATCTAAATTACGTTTAGGATAGATGCCCCGCTGAAAAAGAGGCCATCTATCCTGCAAAAACTTTGATTTCACCTTACCCTTCCATGCAATCGCACAGAGACATGCAACACGGTCAACTTAGTGGTAGTTGTAGAGTCTCTTGAAAGATAAATAAAATAACATGTGGTCATCCGCCAAACTAGAGAAATTACAATCGAGGCAACTATACCCCTGGGGCAACTATCCCACTTTTACCCTATATTTGAAAATAAACTGTAACTGTAAAATATTTAGTTATTATGTAAGTAAATATATCTTTTTTTAATATGATTTTTGTGAGCCTATGTAGGTACACGATAAAGATATTCAGAGGTAGAAGAAAAAAGAAGTACCGACAGTTCACAACTGTGCTATTTTATTGTTGCTCATCACATCATCATCATCATCACCAGCTGTAAGACGTCCACTGTTGAACATAGCCCTCTTCGAACGCCACAAAGAACGACAGTTGGCTACTTGTATCCACCGGTTACCGGTCCACCTAGTAGGAGGCCTGCCTACGCTGCGCCTTCGGTTTGTGGTCACTACTCGAGAACCTTTCTTCCCCAACGGTTATCAGTTCTCCGAGCGATGTGGCCTGCCCATTGCCACATCAACTTGCAGATTTTAAAAGCTACAGATGTGATGTATTGCAAATAAATATAGCTGACCACCGGCCGTGAGCCTCAGATCATAACAGAGATTGAGACGAGCGGACGTGTGGTATACAGCGACTAACTACTGAGTGGTGTTATTACACTAATGTCATCCTGATACCAATTATGTTGCTCATCACTCGAGCTTTTGCCCGGTAATTTCACCAGCTAAAGTGCCATTCACACCGAAACATAATGCATTAAAAACTTATGAATAATCTGTACACCGTTACTTCTTAAAAAATATAGTTCTTGCTCCCTTTTTTCGGTAAATCTAAACAAGTTATAAAGAACATCGTCAATAAGACTTAGTAGGTGTTCAATATAGTTTTATGTCCCTCTTAATGTGGATTAAAAGATTGTTGTGCTAACTAACTGGCACTAAAAGTGCTTAGTTCTCAGTGGGAGGCCACCAAACAACACGGTAGCGCTAATATTAGTTAACTAGAGACATGACAAATAGTATATTTTAGATTAATAGGCTTTTATACTGTCATAAAAATAGATATAGGCAAAAAATAATAATAGTATTATAATAATAACGGTCATCTGATCCCGAACTAAGGTGGTGGGTTCCTTGTGCAAGGAACCGTCCAGGTAGGTACCACCGCAGTGTCAGATATTCTGCCACCAAGCAGCAGTGTGTAAACATTGCTGTGTTCCGGCGTGAAGGGCACTGTGGCTGGTGAAATTACTGGACACAAAAGAGTTAATATCTATTGTCTTAAGGGTCGGCAACGCGCTGGTGATTCTTCTGGTGTTGCTAGCGTCTATAGGCTGCGGTGACTGCTTACCATCAGGCGGGTAGCATGCTTGCTTGCCACCTTGGTTGTACAAAAAAAATATTAAAAACTAGGCAAAGCAAGTACTATGGAAACCAGACAACTGATAGTAATACTTATATACTTTTTATTTGTAAATACATACTAATATAGATAAAAGACCCAGACACTTGGTGGGAATTGAACCCACGACCAGGGTGTCAGCGGCCAGGGTGTCTAGACCAACAGGTCCGCCAATAGGCTAGGCTCTATGTATTTAAACGATACTAGATCCCGTGCTACAGTGCGAAGCTGCTTGCTGTACACGTTGGAGGTCGTGGGTTCATATTCTGCGGAGCAACAGCTTGGTATAGTAATTGTTTTTTTTTTATACTACCTAGGTAGCAAGCAAGCGTGCGGCCCGCCTGATGGTAAGCAGTCACCGCAGCCTATAAACAATCACTAGGGTGTTGCCGACTCTGAACACATTCGATTTTAAGTCTTTGTGTCCGGTAATTTCACCAGCTACATTGCCCTTCACGCCGGAACATAACAATGTTTACACACTGTTCTTTAAAGAACAGTCCAGGCCGATCACCTAACTGTAAACGTCCTGATGGGCATGTAAGAAGTTGTTCTACATCCAAATCTCTCTCCAGCCATCACATCGCTTCTGGAGCCTGGCGATGAGGCTGGATGTTCAGTAACTAAGCACGGAATACCATAGTTACAGTCTACGACTTTTGGTCTTCAGAAGAAGATGAAAGAAGACCACAAACGCGCTCGAAGCTCTACCTATCTAATGTAATGGTTAAATACAAATGGTTTAACTTTACGCAAGTTAAATGTCAACTAATTACGCGTTTGTTTAGCGGGTGTTAGTTCGGCCGAATGACGTAGGGCTGTACCAACTAAGTCTATAAACTAGAAAAGTTAACTTTTTACAATTTACATGGAGGTATTGGTGGTGCAACAAACAGTCTAGGTATCACCGCATTCTCAGTTATCTGGCCACAGCAGTATGTAAACATTACACTGTTCCTGTATTTAACTACAAGACAAGAGAGACCACTCTCATCAAGCGGGATATTTCTCAAGAGACTTAAGTCAACTGGTATCTCAGGTGATCAGTAATATGCTACTAAATATAGGTAGACGTGTCGCTTGACATACGTCGCTAAGCGTACGTCCTGCATTTTTGTTATGATGTTGCATGAAAAAAAAATACTTAGTATTGAAACATTCAAAATTGTTATAGGGGGGGATTGTATTATTTTATTATACAGAATGTAAAAAAACACGTGTCCGATCCGTGAGGGTCGTATTCAGTGTATCAATACAAACACATGTATATTTGAATATCTCATTTTTTTCCTACTTTGTTCCAGAAAAACGAATCAGATCTTGAATTTTTGGTACAAATTAGAAAAAAAAATTGAGATAGCCAGCCTCTGTGTAGCAGCGGGAAGCTGCTCGCTTTCCAATCCAGAGGGTGCTACCTCTGGTTTGAATTCTGGGTTTGAATCCTGAGGGGAAGAATAACTTGTAAGTCACTGGTTAAGGCCAATACCAAAGATATAATGAAAAAAATCCTAAATCTATGGCCAAACAAATCGAATTGTCTAAAACGTAAATTGATCAGTGCGTTGGATGGGCTTATACGTAGTTAGCCAATCTCGTAAAATATTGGCCACTGTGGCCGCGTTGGGCATTATTTAAATCGTTTTACGGACAGCCCTACCGGTGCATGCTAGTATGAATATTCACTGTAAAACAAGTTTAATGAACGAGCTGTTTTATGCATATTAAATGCACGAATCCAAGCTTCAGCTTCCCAAGTTCTGACGATAAGGTGGACATCCCAAAACTTGTACCTACGTAATTGCGTTCGGTAATTGGTTTTCACAAGCATTTAAATATCATAGTTCAATTTCTTCTGCATACCTATTTATTTATTTATATAATGTTTTCAATATGATCGAAGCCTTCCCCTTAGAAGGGAAGGGTTGATATAATCCCCATGCTTGGCAGGCGTCTTGGGTATCGCAGTAGGTATTGGTGGTTGGTAAACCAATAGAAAAATGCTGCTATCCGACTTTTTTTTTTTTTTTTTTGGGATTGATAGACGCTGTTAGCCGCAGATGGCCATTGCAGCTTCACCGGACAATAGGAGGCGAGCGCTTGAAGCGCTCTAGCCTTTACGGCAGAAGTAGCGACGAGCACAAGGGCACCTCAGGGAGGCACGGCCTCGGCTTGGGCTGTCGCTTAAGAGAGGGCTGAGTTTTCCACCGGTTCACAACGCGCTCCCACTGAGAAGAACCGGCAAGAAACTCAGTGGGGTGATGCACGTCGTTGCGGTCGCATACGTACGACCCTTCGGCCTCGCCGGCGAGACCGGTGTCTGATAGCTAGTGTAGCATACGGTTGTCGGGGAGGGGTCGGCGCATCCCGGTCCAATAGGACCGTCATGGGGTCAGGAGGGTCGAGCAGTACGTGCCGTGGTCTGCGGCGTGAGTCAGAAGGACTAGCGGCGTAATCGGCGGCGGCGCGGATTAAACTGTTCGCGTGACGGGACGCGGATTCAAAGTAGCATTTCGACGCTTCTTTGAGGAACTTACGAAGGGGATCTAATTTGAAATCGGAATGCAGATCTACGTTCCGCATGTACCACGGGGCACCGACGGCGCGACGGAGGAAACTGCTGACGGAGGAACTCGATATGGGTGCGGGCGGCGTGCGCGAAAACTACACTCGCGTAAGTCATGATAGGGCTATCCGACTTATTGGTTTACCTTAGTCACCTCTTACGATAGGAGATGGGAGGGTGCTATTTTTTTTTTTACCCGGACACCCCAGTGGCAACGAAGTAGGTATAACAATTAAAGATTGATCAATGAACCAGATCTTCCAAGGCCGATAGTACAGTAACTGCCCGGCATAGGGGGTTAACCTATGTCACTCTGCCCTCCTTCGGAGTCGCTGGACGCTCGGGGTGTGGGCCCCTTGAGCGTCCATTGAGTACGGCGGCGACTCCGAGGAGGACGGCGGCGGGGTTGCGACCCCCGTCCCCGTGAGCACCGTGACAGGTTCCCGGGGGGCTACAATGCGCCCCCCGGCGGCGGGCTCAAAGGCAAGGCACTGGGCCCCTGGTGCAGATCCCACCGGAGAGCCCTGGGGTCTCCCCTCTCATGTGTCGATGCGACAGCCGCGGGGGTTTTAGTGGGTAATAATCCCACATACCCCGGTCGAGCCCCACAGCTCCCGGGGATCTTTCGAAGATTTCCCCCGCGTCAAAAAAAAAAATGTCACTCTGCCCAAGAAATAGGAGAGGATTAGAGTATTTGGTCGAAAATGGCTAGAGAAGAAGAAAAAGAAGACTCTATGTCTAGAGAAAGCTTAGAGATTTTTTTATTCAGCTTTCTGAACAGAAAAGCAAGACAAGCAAGGATGGTAAGCGATGCGCCACCCATCTATAAACAGCTGACCGAGTCATTAGTTATTATATTTAGTACTGACACTAGCTGACCCACGCAGCTCCGCCTGCGCTATTTTTACGTTAACTAAACTTTTAATAACAGACATTCGCATCGAATACATAACCCCCTTTTTCATCATCATCATCATCATCATCATCAGCCGGAAGACGTCCACTGCTGAACATAGGCCTCCCCCTTAGAACGCCACAATAAACGACAATTGGCTATTTGCATCCACCGGTTACCTGCGACGCGCACAATGTCGTCTGTCCACCTAGTGGGAGGCCTGCCAACGCTGCGTCTTCCGGTTCGTGGTCGCCACTCGAGAACCTTTCTTCCCCAACGGTTATCGGTTCTTCGAGCGATGTGGCCTGCACATTGCCACTTCAACTTGCAGATTCTGAGAGCTATGTCGGTGACCTTAGTTCTTCGGCGAATCTCCACATTTCGGATTCTGTCGCGCAAAGAAACTCCGAGCATAGCTCTCTCCATGGCTCGTTGTGTGACTCTGAACTTTTCTAAAAGGCCAGCCGTTAGAGACCACGTCTCGGTACCATATGTCATCACTGGCAACACACACTGGTTAAAAACCTTCGTCTTCAGGCACTGCGGTATTTTGGACGAGAAGATATCGCGTAGTGTCCCGAACGCTGCCCATCCGAGTTGGATTCTTCGGGCGACCTCTTTGTCAAAGTTGGACCGACCTAACTGGACAGTTTGTCCTAGGTATACGTAGTGGTCAACGACTTCGAGAGTATCGTTCCCAACAACTACCGGTACGGGTGCAACATGGACATTAGACATGATCTTCGTCTTGTCCATGTTCATTTTAAGACCCACCTGTTGGGAAACGCTACTGAGGTCGCTGAGCATCGTATTGAGGTCCTCCAGCGACTCTGCCATAATGACTATATCGTCGGCAAAACGAAGGTGAGTGATGTATTCGCCATTGATGTTGATGCCGAATCCGTACCAGTCCAAGAGCTTGAAAACGTCCTCCAATGCGTTTGTGAACAGTTTCGGAGAAATAACGTCTCCCTGTCTCACACCTCGCTGCAATGGGATTGGTTTCGTGCTCTCTTCCTGTAGTCGGATCGACATGGTGGCGTTGCTGTACAAACACTTCAACACTTTGATGTACCTATAGTCAATGTGGCACCGCTGGAGGGACTGCAATACCGCCCAGGTCTCGATTGAATCGAAGGCATTTTCGTAGTCCACAAACGCTAGACATAATGGCCGATTATACTCCTCGGTCTTCTGTATAATCTGGCGGAGCGTATGTATGTGGTCTACGGTGCTAAAGCCTTTTCGGAACCCGGCTTGTTCGGGAGGCTGGAAGTCATCAAACCTGCGTTCGAGACGGTTCGTAATGACTCTCGAAAACAGCTTGTATACATGGCTCAGGAGTGAGATGGGTCTATAATTCTTCAGTAAAGTGTTATCACCTTTTTTGAAGAAGAGAACCACCACACTCCCGTGCCATGCTTATGGCGTAGTACCCTCGAGTAAGACGGAATTAAATAACTTCTGGAGGACTAAAAGTACCGGTTTTCCACCCGCTCTCAGAAGTTCTGTTGTGATTCCGTCTTCACCCGGCGCCTTGTTATTCTTAAGCTGTTTGAGAGCCATTCTAATCTCGTACAAGCTGATGTCTGGGATGTCCTCAGTGTAGTGTCGGGTTAGTTGGGCTCTGGTGTCCTGAGCTGTTCGGGCAATGGGTTTTCGTGTCGAGGTGTACAACTGTCCGTAAAACCTCTCGAGCTCTCTCAATATCTCCGACTTTGATGAGATGACACTGCCGTCGTCGATCTTCAGCTTGGTCACTTGGCTTTGCCCAATAGACGAATTCTTTGCAAACACTTTAGAGCCTTGGTTCCGCTCAATTGCGTCCTTAATACATGCTGTATTATAGGAACGCAAGTCGTGTCGCATGGATTTCGAGATTCGTCTATTGAGTTCAGCATATTCCGACATATCAGCTGAAGATTGCAGTCTCATCTCAGTTCGGGTTTCCATTAACTTAATGGTTTGATTGGAGAGCTTCTGAGGCTTATTACGGCCCTTTTTATAGTCGGTTAAAAACTGGGACCCACTTTTTACTTGCACTCCGAAGCACGGACCCGTTTAGTTCAAATGGCGTTAAACGGTCACCCATCTATTTACTGACCTTACCTAACGTTGCTTAACCCGATCGATTACAAAACCTTGTTATCAACTCTCTATGAGTGTTCCCTTACTAATATTTATTATATTATAAAGAAAAATTGATAAAACGGACCAAGCGTATAACCAAGTACCCATTTTGACTTTAATCCCCTCTCCCAAAAGAACCGTGCTAGATTACGGGATAAAAAGTATCCTATGTCCTACCTCGTAGTAACATCTCAAATCATGCCAAGTTTCATTTGAATCCATTCAGTAGTTTCGGTGTGATGCTCAGCCGTGATACAGACAGCCAGACAGACAGACAAAAATTAAAAGAATTACATTTTCGGCCTCAGTATCGGTTATAGAATGCCCTCCAAATATAATTTTCAAAATATCTTCAATGTACAGAATTGAACCTGTTACAGTTTTATTATAAGTATAGATTAACGCACGTTTATGAGATATATTTACTACCTATACTTTTACTAGGTGGTAGGTTCCTTGTGCAAGGAACCGTCCAGGTAGGTACCGCCGCAGTTAGATATTCTACCGCCAAGCAGCAGTGTGTAAGCATTTCTGTGTTCCACTGTAGGTGGTGAAATTACCGGACACATAAGAAGTTGGTGTTAGCGTACCTGCTGTGTATATTTGGCACCAACTTCAATAATATTTAAATTATTTTATACTTTTTAGTGTTATTGAAGTCAGTTCAATTTTTTTTTTAAATAATTAATTTTATACTTTTTAGTGTTATTGAAGTCAGTTCAATTTTTTTTTAAAATAATTTATTTTATTCTTTTTAGTGATATTTTCATACATAAAGATTGAACCATTGAAGACGGTAAAATGATCTAGGTAGGTTATGACATCATTATGATTTCACATTATCGTCTACATACTTTTACATAATTCATGTTTCTTCAGAAACTCAGAAACAATTTATCCGATCGTAATGAAATTTGCATGGAATCATCATAGTAGTTTACTCTCTCGAATAAAAAAAGAATCATCGAAATCGGTTCATATTTGTCAGAGAAATGTAAAGGAGAACATCAGTTTTATGGTTTTTACCAGATAAATTCCTCCATATCATTCATGGTCCTCCAGGAAGTTCTTATCCGGTTGTGATAAAATTCATACAGGTTCATTACAGTAGTTTCTTCTTTCGAATAAAAATAGAATCATTGAAATTGGTAAATATTTGCCAGAGTTATGACCATTTTTGTCCTTAAAAAGCGACATAAAATCATCTAATAGGCTTTCTTGCAGCTTTCCTGCGCAGTCAACATTCTTGTTTTTTCAGGAACTACTTATTACTAAGCAATAATTTTTTTATGGGACCCAATTAACGGATTAAAGAAAGATTTTTTCAAATCGGTTCATAATTGCCAGAGTTATGCGCGAACATACATAGAAAAAAAATATATATATATACAGACGAATTGAGAACCTCCTCCTTTTTTGAAGTCGGTTAAAAACTCGTGAATGGGTTATCTTTCTGAAATCTATAACTTTGTAACAATGTCGGAAACAGGATAATCTCCGTATGACGGCTTAGGTTTTTATCTAAACGCGAGCCGTCAATATTCCATTAGTTCAATTACGGTGCTATTATCTTTGACATATTTAATTGGCTGACATTGTGAAGCGTTGGCGTTGTATGAATTAGGTAATGATAAGAGATTCGTGGGAATTTGATAGCACATGGGCCAGTTGCATTAACTATGGCAAACGTGTAAAAATCCGTGATGCCTTACAGGTGGACTAGCCTTTCACAGCCTTTGTTGCTCCGCCTGTAAGAGTCTTCCTTTTTGAGGTTGTATCGACCTTGTGTTAATTCTTTGCTTGTCTCCCGCTTTGCAAAGGAAGGAAGTGGAATTTATGTATTTCCAACTTCTCTTATCTACTTATCGGGTTCCAAGACAATTTAGCGTTCCTCGGTGTCTTCATTGGTGACCACTGTAGATCCTGGTTTACAGGAGTTTACCCGTGGGGTGCCGGGTTAGGATTGCATCCCCCCATCTCCTCTCTTTGGTTGTCGTAAGAGGCGACTAAGCGAGAACAGGAAGACGGGCAGCAGCGTCTTTCTTTTGGATTTATCTTCCACATATACTGCGATCTCCAAGCCGCCTGCCAAGCGTGGGGATTATGGCAACCCCTCCCTTGAAACCTCGGAGAAAGTGCAGCACACCTCTTGACACCCCTGAGCCACTCACACCGGTGTTGCACTCTGTCGTCCTCTGACGACCATAGAAGAGCCCATCTAGTAGGTGGCGAGTCAACTCTTGCCACCAAAAAATAATTTGTTCTCTAATTGTGACCTGGATCTCTTGGAATAGCCAATATTTCAGGTCCACCAATCTTAACCACATAAAATTAAAATCCTTTCCATACACTTGCAATAGTTCCTGATTTGTAGACGTCCACTGCTGAATAAAGTCCTTCCGCTTAGAAGTGAGGGGTTGCCATAATCCCCACGCTTGGCAGGAGTCTTGGGGATCGCAGTATAGGTGGTAGGAAACCAATAGAAAGACGCTGCTGCCCGTCTTCTTGTTTTCCCTTAGTCGCTTCTTACGAACACCCGTCAGGAGGAAATTCTCTGCTATTATTACCCGGCCACCGCCCGGGTAATAATTAAATATACCTAGCTATGTAATTAGACCATGTTCGTAAATCAGGGTTCAATTGATAATTTTTAGGGTTTCGTACTTTTTTTTCTGTCCACGGCTGGACCACCGGCTGGACCAATTTTGCTAATTATTTTGTTGTTGTGTTTTATAATGCCAGGAAAAGGTTCATATGAAAGCTATGCAAAAATTTAGAAAATTACGCGGACGGAGCTGGGCCGGACTGCTAGTTAATTATAAAAAATTGATGTCACTGAAACTAGAACACAGTATAATAATCCACCAATGATAATGAGTGCGGTTCTTTATGAATAAAAAAGCAAATGGTTCTCAAATATTTTTACTATGGGCGTTTGAATTTCTACTAACGCCCAACCCGTAAAGGTACAGTAAAACTAGAAAATGTTATTTCATTCGTCTAATAACAGCTTCGCAAGCGAAAGGAAAGTCCTTTTTGCCCGACATCCCCAGGAAAAGGGCATTGTTTTACGAGAGTACCTATGTATGTGTAATATGTACATAATATGTCCCGTTGGCACGGCCTACAGCCTCTACGGGTTAATGGATTTCGACATCTATAACTATAATAAAACTGTAACAGGTCCAATTCTGTACATTGAAGATATTTTGAAAATTATGTTTGGAGGGCATTCTATAACCGATACTAAAGCCAAAAATGCATTTTTTTTTGTCTGTCTGTTTGTCTGTCTGTCTGTCTGTATCTCGGCTGAGCATCACGCCGAAACTACTAGATGGATTGAAACGAAACTTGGCATGATTTGAGTTAATACTCTGAGGTAGGACATAGGATACTTTTTAACCCGACATTCGGCACGGTTCCCTTGGGAGAGGGGACTAAAGTCAAAATGTGTACTTGGTTATACGCTTGCTCCGATTTTAACATTTTTTCATTATAATTATAATAAATATTTGTAAGGGAACACTCATAGACAGTTGTTAACAATGTTTGGAAATCGATCAGGTTAAGCAACGTTAGGTAAGATCATTAAATAGATGGGTGACCGTTTAACGCCATTTGAACTAAACGTCTCCGGGCTTCGGAGGGCAAGTACAAAGTGGGTCCAAGTTTTTAACCGACTTTAAAAAATGATGTTTTGTATTCTATGCGAATGTATATTAATGAAAGTTTAGACGCAGCGCGGGCGGAGCTGCGTGGGTCAGCTAGTATTAAAATAAATGTCTTTAATAATAATAATATCTTGGGACAATCCACACACGGTCATCCGATCCCAAACTAGGCCTCTGCCTAGTTTGGGATCGGATGACCGTGTGTGTGTGTGTTTGGGATCGGATGACCGCCTGTACTATGGAAACCAGACAACTGATACTAATACTTATATACTTTTTTTTTTGTAAATACATACTTAAATAGATAAACAACACCCAGACACTTGGCGGGAATCGAACCCACGACCCATCGGTTAGCAGGCAGGGTGTCTGACCACTAGACCAACGGGCCCTTAGGCTCAATTCACACCAGAACGGCAGCGGCCGGCAGCGCACTTTCAGTGTGAAAGAATTATAAACTTTATTTACAATACGTAAAAACCAGTATCGCACGAAAAACGCGACACCGCTCGAAGCCGCTTGAGGCCGCTCGAGGCCGCTCGGGGCCGCTTGAGGCCGCTCGGGGCCGCTTGAGGCCGCTCGGGGCCGCTTGAGGCCGCTCGAGGCCGCTCGGGGCCGCCCGCGCGCCGCGTTTTTCGTGCGATACCGGTCTTTTACGTATTGTAAATAAAGTTTAAAATTCTTTCACACTGAAAGTGCGCTGCCGGCCGCTGCCGTTCTGGTGTGAATTGAGCCTTAATATCTATTAAACTTCCGTGTAGCGTCCGTGGCGCTGTGAGAAACCGCTTCCGTTGCAAACCTGAGGTCACGGGTTCGAATCCCGAGGAGGGGAAACAACTTTGTGTAGTTGTTCCTTACTGGCTGATTGTCTGTGAAGTAAGATGATTCATCCGTCGGATGGGCATGTAATAGTCAGTCCTGCGCCTAACCTTTCCTGGTCGTGTCGGTCTTTCATCCCATGGGATTATGAAAACTATAATTAAAGGAAGGGAGAGTGCACTTGTGTCTACGCAAGCGCTTGTACACTATAATATCTCCCGCGTAGATGGCTGATCTTGTGATAGATTGGCCGCTGTGGTCGTATGGCCAGGAGGAAATTATTTATTTGACTATATTTAAAAAAATACAGGGCTACTTGCAATACTGGTCCGATTACTTTATGACCTTTTGGTTAACTTTATTTACTCGAAGTTTTTTTTTCCTTTAATCTTTTGGACAACAAAACACACTAAATAAATAAATAAAATATTATTATTTATATAGTATTATTGTAAGCAAGTGAAAGAAAATCTAAATCTAAGATTGTAAGTCCAATGCTCAATGACTTAAAAAAAGGAAAAAATAAAAATCACTGACTTTCGTGCTACAATTTCTCAGTTTGGGCACAGAATACATATAATAACAGAAGATGCACTGCTTTGATGTTGAGGGAATGCCGCCGTTTTAATAGCCTACAAAATTTACAGAGCACTGCGTTCATTCTAAATAGTAACTTACCGCCACGCCCACTAGAGCGCTATTTCTTTGTGTTCAGAATTTACCTACACCATCGTTCGATCGTCAGGGTTTTCAAGCAAAGTAAAATAAAATACCAACAAAATTATTACAAACATTTATTATATTTACAATTGTTTTATTTTTATGTAGTGTTTTATATATTTTTTACCATCCCCTACATATCTATTATTAACTTTAGAGTGGCGAAAATTCGTAAACCGCATAAATAATTTTAAAATTGTTTTAAAAGGTAAACATAAGCGTGGTGCAGAGAACTCAATGTTTTTTAGCCTCTTTAGTAATACATTTGCCAGATTTGTTGTAATAAGTTATAAAAAAGACAGTTTTGAAGTCTGTTGTTTATTGCAACAGCCGTCCACACAACAATTATTATTGTTACGATTATCCATTATAATTATTTTAACAAAATGCGGTGATATTAATGCAATATACACACAAATACGTAAATCCTTTCGCGTTTTGATTTTCGTTCTGCACGAATTATTCAATAACGTGGGCTCGCAAGCGCGTGGCAGCCACGAGTGATAGACTACCCCGGGTAGTCGAGCGCTGTAGGCATTTATCGCTGTAGGTATTGGCGAGTGACGGAGGTCTGGTTTGGGTCGCGTTGTTCCGATGGTAGCTTTAAAAAGCACTAAGCTATTAATTAGTTGATTGCCCAGTCCTATTTCTCTTTAACCGGTGGTAGAAACAGCCCTGTCTATGGCCTCTGCCTCGAAATTAGCGGGCAGCAGGGCTGCCGCGCAGCTTTTTCGAGAATGCTTTTCCATTTGATTTTACGCATAAGATTCTGCCGCTGCCGCGCCGCCGCCGCTCGCTCTGCCCCGCTGCCCGCAAGATTCGAGGCAGAGGCCTAAGCGACAATCTAAGCCGGGGTGGCCAAGGTCGTGCCTCCCTGAGGTGCCCTTGAGCTCGTCGCTCCCCTGCCTTTAAGGCTGGAGCGCTTTGAGCGCTCGCCTTCTAGCCCGGTGAAGTTGTAATGGCCATCTGCGGCCTACATCGACTGTCCTCCAAAAAAATACCAAGATATGTCTTTTCATTGAATAGTTTTTGCTCTAAAAAAGTGATGTCACAGAGATATAATTATCATAATATTAAAATTGTTCAGTAATAATACCTATTTAACAATCAACGCACCTACTTACCTACAATATGTACTCTAATACGGCATAGGTAAAGCCCAAAATAGCCTGATTACCATAAAGCTTAATTTTGCCCGCGGGTGGCGCGCTCTATCAGACTCAATATCAACTAATCGTTGACGTATCCGTGCAGACGAAAATTGTATTAATCGCCTGATTGCAATTCGTATCGAAATGCGTTTATAATATCGTAAACACGTAAATTCTGTCCACACATCTCTCAGCAACATTTGAATATAGTGCCATGCCGTTTTTCCTAGTAGGAGTAGTGGAGTCAGCACGAAATAGAAAAAGAGTTCAACCTTTTGCATTGTAATTAGTTGCCCTAGGGGTATAGTTGCCTGGGACCCGGACGAGTACCATGTACGTTCCCGGGGCCCGTCGCCACAGCGGGTTGAGGACACCGTGGGGTTTTAGTCGGTAGCTGACAAGCTGTCAGTAGTCCGACATAACCCGCACTGCTACCCCCGTGGCGGTGCGGGTATCCGTAATGGATTTCCCCACGTTAAAAAAAAAAAAAAAAAAAAAAAACAAAAAAAAAAAAAAAAAAAAAGGGGTATAGTTGCCCCGATTGTAATTTCTCTAGTTTGGCGGATGATCTCATGTTATTTTATTTATCTTTCGAGAGACTACAACTACCACTAAGTTGACAGTGTTGCATGTCTTTGTGAGATTGCATGGTAGGGCAAGGTGAAATCAAAGTTTTTGCGGCATAGATGGCCTCTTTTTCAGTGGGGCATCTATCCTATACGTAATTTACATAGATTAGGCAATTATCCCCTATATGGGATAGATGCCCCAAAATTTAGAGGTCCGCAAAAATCGCTAATACTCTGGAAATATCAAAGATGATGGTTTTTCCTTTCATAAGTTTGAAGATAATAAATCAAAGTACCTACCCGTATTACAAATAAAGAATTTTGCTTTTTTCACTGAGAGATATAAAGTAATTTCAAAAAGTGTGGCAACTCTTCCCACTTTTACCCTAATTATTATTTACATTTCCTTTTTCCGGGTTGTTACAGAGAATTCGTTTAGAGAGTTAATTGAGAAGTTGGTCCTGTGCAAAAAGCCGATTGGCCAACAGGTTAATACTACCGTGGCGTTAGATATTCCGCCAAAAAGAAGTGTGTAAACATTGCAGTGTACCGGTGCGGTGTGGAGGGCACTTTAGCTGGTGAAATTACCGGACACAAGTAATATGTTTTTTTTTTTTCATTTTTTATTATCAGCCAAAAACTACGTGACATAAACCAAAACAAAAATCTGTTTTGAGATGTACAAATGAAACACTGATGTACTAGTGACCTATTTCGACCCCAATTTTAAAAAAAGAAAAAGAAAGATATATATTTTTTCATTTGTGATGAGGTTTCAAGGGTCCAAGAGTCGGGTCTAAGTTTCAAATCAATTGATAACAAAGACCTCCCACCTTAGACGGGAGTGTTTGTCTCTTGCTTGGCAGGCGTCTAGGGAATCGCTGTAGGTATATGTGGAAGGTAATCCAAAAGAAAGATGCTGCTGTGCGTCTTCTGGTTTTCCCTTAGATTCAAGATTCAAAATTTTTATTTCAAATAGGCTTAACGCTAGCACTTTTGAACGGTCAATTTTTTAAAAGCTACCACCGGATCACAACGCGGCCTCAACTGAGAAGATCCGGCAAGAAACTCAGCGGGCTTGTCATTTTTTCACATTTTTTTTTAAACAAAGTTAGTCTTTTTACAATTAAATCAACACCAGCGACAGTGTGTCCTGCCGTTCAAAATATCAAATAAAAATAAAAAATACGACGAAAATACAACAAACTAAAAACTAAAATGCCAAAGGGATAGTAGTCGGACCAGTCCCCCCAAGCAGCACCCGCGCACGAGTTGACTCGAGCAGCAGCCATCACTCCCCTCAACCATATTGGAGAGAAGGGGGTGACCCGCCACACGAAGCCGCCACAAGCAAAGACTTTTTGATGGTGAGCATGACCGATCCAAAATCACAGTGGCTCACGTTTAACATTTACCTTCTGCTGTTAAGCAGTGCCTCGTCAGGCAAGACACAAAGCACTTTAACATATTAAATTTTATCACAAGTCGTCTAAGTTAGATACCGTAAAACGGGGTGAATAGCAATGATTTTCAACTTTGTCCTAAGAATTTGTGGACACTAACTTGTTTTTTTAATCTCAGTTTATTTTTATATCACGTCCGGTCCCATATAGAAAGAGCTATACCATTATTTTTTTTAAATACAAGCAAAGGTTTTCCAGATATTTATAAAAATACTGACTTTTTCTATTCACCCAACGAATGGGGTCAATAGAAAAGCGTAAAGGGGTGAATGGAAAAACTGTTAGGGTTGCCAAAAGTTACTTACCCAACATGCAAAATGTGAGGTTGTGTGTCTAAACATTGTTTTAATTTCATAATTCATGTAGATAGTAAATTATTATAAGACAAGTAATTAAGTAATTTTAATGTTGGTAACTAATAAGTCATTTAAGGTATACGCATGGACTTAGTATTCATTAATACAGAAACTACGAATGTAGGGGAGTTATTTAATTAATTCTGTTCAGTTTTTGACAACCCTATTTATTTATCTCTATTGACCCCTCATTAGTTGCTATTCACACCTTCAGCGTTTCTATTATTCCGTCCTACGTTTCCATTAGACCCATACTACAGTTCTATTCATCCTTCAATAGATTCTATTGACCCCTTTTATACAATAAATTTACATGTGCTGTGATTTTAACATTTTTTTTAAGTTTTATAATGGATTCTCCCATACCCTCACTGTATTTTTATAATTTATCATACACATATTGACATAAACACATTAGACAGCATATTACATAATTTTTTCTCATCTAAAATCAAAAGTTTCGGCAGTTGAATTTATCGAGTTCACAGAAGGTAGACTTTGAAGTAAATTTTGAAGGACAAATGTCAATTTTGACGATTAAAAATTGTTGCCAACGCAAAGAAAAAACGTTGATGTGTAATAATTTAAAATTCTACCAAAATTCTTCAACGAAAACTAAAAAAATATTAGCTTTGAAAACTTTCTTGATATTTTTTCTATTCACCCCGCAAATTCTATACACCCCGTTTTACGGTACACACCAAGAATAATTTACAAGCTCAATTGAATTGCCTTCAGAACGTAAATAAAGCAACAATCAATTTTGCTGCTAGACTATAAAAGAAAATAATAAAATAAAAAAGGACAAAAGGACAGCGGCCGGACCAGTCCCCCCAAGCAGCACCCGCGCACGAGTTGACTTGAGCAGCAGCCATCACTCCCCTCAACCATATTAGAGGGAAGGGGGTGACCTGCCACACAAAGCCGCCACAAGCAGAGACTTTTCGATGGCGAGCATGATCGAACCAAAATCCCAGTAGCCTTGCGTCTTGAAATAAAAAACATAATATATAAAAAAAATACATAAGACATCATCCAGCAGAACACTTTTCACTTTGACATTTGCTGTATTCAGTCTTAAAATTAGTATTCTAAAACTATTTGAGTAGTTCATTCCCAGGCTGTTTTGTCTTCCAAGTAATCGAAAAAATTTGTAGTAGCCTTTTTTATCAAGTTTAGATTTAACTGTGCATTTGAATTTATTTATAGGCAGATCTCTGATATCATTGGGAAGCTTATTACAGAAGCGTATACACTGTCCCACAAAATAATAACTTACTCTGTGGAGACGAGTAACATGTAAACTAAGGTCATCTTTACCACGTGTATTAACCGAGTGAATATCACTTCTCTTTTTAAAGTTATTAATATTTTTCTTTACATACATGAAATTTTCAAAAATATACTGTGACACCACTGTCAAAATATTTATCTCCTTAAACTTTTCTCTAAGCGAATCTCTAGGAGCCAGATTGTAGATATATAGCTCTTACGGTTCTTTTTTGGAGCACAAAAATAGCGTTGAGATCTGCGGCATTACCCCACAGGAGTATTCCATATGACATAATACTGTGGAAGTAACTAAAGTAAACTATCCTAGCAGTATCAACGTCAGTTAAAAGTCAAATTTTCTTAACTGCATACGCCGCTGAACTAAGCCTGCCGGACAGTTTTTAGGGTTCCATACCTAAAAGGTAAAAAAGGAACCCTTATGGTCTGACTTCGTCTGTCTGTCTGTCTGTCACAAACCTATATATTTCAGGAACCACTGATGCTATCAATTTGAAACTTGGAATAGTTTTAGATCTTAATTACCCAACCCCATCGCAAATGAAAAAAATATTTTTTTTTTTTTACTTTTTTTATAATGGGGGTCGAAATGGGTCATCAAAATTTCAAAGTGAGACTACTATATTGAGTGGGGTATCATATGAAAGGGCTTCATTTGCACATCTTAAAACCGATTTTTATTTTGGTTTATGTCACGCAGTTTTTGGCTGATAATCAAAAATGTCAAAAAAAATACCGTTCCCCCCCCCTTATCTCCGAAGTTTGTGGAGGGAAAAATCTGAAATAATTATGGGTAGTACATGTCTATCTATATTTTACAGGAAAAATAAAATGATCTTTCTAAATAGTACAGTTTTTTAGTAATTTAAAAAAAACCTGGACAAACAAACTTAGTTTTGCGGTTTGTTTTTTTTGCTATCTGAGGCGTTAGACGAATAGTAAAATAACTTTAATACGTCCAAAGATGATATGAAATCCTCGGTACGGGAGTCCGACTAGCACTTGACTGGTTTTTAAAGTATAATTATACTTTACGAAGTCCTCGCAATTTAACTTAATTAACAAACAAACAATCGATAACAACCGAACTAAGAGATACTACGATCAACAACCAATTGGGATAAAATCACTATGCCGACAAGATAGTATATCTCAACATCACATAAATATTTATAAAAATACGGACAACAATAAAATTTAACTTTTTATAACCTTTCGCGCATACAACAAATCGTAATCCTATAATCTGTGAACATAATAGGGAATGAATAGGGAACATATGGCTTTTTTATTTTTATTACACCTAGCCGAAAGACAGGCAAAGGTACTCATACCATACAGCCTTGTTTATTTTTGCCACAGTTACATCGCAATTCGCCAACGAGTCGAGGTAAGGATATTTTGTATACAATAGACATTTTTCATTACTTCTATTAGTCTGAATGATCTGAAATTTAGAACATACGTAAATCCGATGATACTAAATATAATGGTAACCTTCACCCGGGTCTGATGATGATCAAGAAGAAGGTGGTAACAGTATCTCGGCCCAAATAAACGTAGACCCATCGAGTTTAGACTCGTTGGATAGGTCTCGACGAGTAGTTGCTAGAAAAATGGTGATCAGGGTCTGATGATGAGCAGGAAGGTAGTCACGGGATCTCTGCACCAATAAACGTAGAACCACCGACTTTGGGCTCGTTAGGTAGGTCTCGACGAGTTGTTGCTAGATAAATGGTGATCAGAGTCGGATGGTGGAGCAGGAAGGTGGTCACGGGATCTCTGCACCAATAAACGTAGAACCACCGACTTTGGGCTCGTTAGGTAGGTCTCGACGAGTAGTTGCTAGAAAAATGGTGATCAGGGTCTGATGATGGAGCTGGAAGGTGGTCACGGGATCTCTGCACCAATAAACGTAAATCCACGGAGTATGGGCTGGTTTGGCAGTTCTTGACGAGTAGTTGCTAGAAAAATGGTGATCAGGGTCTGATGGTGGAGCAGGATGGTGGTCACGGGATCTCTGCACCAATAAACGTAGACCCACCGAGTTTGGGCTCGTTATGTAGGTCTCGACGAGTAGTCACTAAAAAAATGGTTATCAGTCTGATGATAGAGCAGGAAGGTGGTCACCGGATCTCTGCACTAATAAACGTAGACCCACCTAATTTGGATTCGTTGGATAGGGTGCTGCGAGAAGTAGGTAGAAAAACTTTGATCAGAGTCTGGTGATAGGAGCAAGCAGGAAGGTGGCAACAGACATTCGGCTCCATTAAATATAGGACCCACCGAATTATAAATCTATGGTTAAATCTTGACGAGTAGTTGGACAGATACTGATCAGGGTCTGATAATAGTACAGGAAAGTCATTTTAAGAGTTCGTTTACCTATTAAATTTATACTTTTAGTACAGTTACTAAAGTACAAATAAAAGTAAAGCATACCGTAATAATTATGTTCTATATTGAGTCAAATTACAAGAACCATCTTCCAAACACCTTTATGGTTGCCTAGCAACCTTAACAAATATTTATTTTGAAAAACATGCCATGGTTATTTTTTAATAGGGGCTGAAATGTGGTCTCAAAATATCAAAGTGAGGCTACTATATCGAGTGGGGTATCATATGAAAGGCCTTTATTTGCACATTTCAGATGAGCATATTCTATATAATTGTTTTAATTAGTAATAACAAGTTAGGATAGACACGTCTCTTTATTTTGACAAAATGTACTGACAACACCTTCTAGATATAAATACAAATCTTACGCTATTATTTATTATTTTATTTAACACTTATAAACTAGTGCTTGACTGCAGTCCCACCTGATGGAAAGCGGCGCTATGCTCTATAAAAAGTTCGAACATGTAAAGTTATAATAAAATTATCAAATCTTAATACTCTTGCTATCTGAGATGTTAGATTAATTGTAAAATAACTTTAATACGTCCAAGGATGGTATGGAACCCTCGGTGCGCGAGTCCGACTCGCACTTGACCGGTTTTTTAATATGTGGGCCCCATTGCAGCTTCTTATCTATGGTGATTCCTAAAAATACAGTTGACTCAACAGGATCTATCCCAGATCCATTTAATTCCACATTGGTTCTCTCCTGTCTTACATTAGGGGTGGAAAATTTAATCAATTTAGTTTTTGATTCATTTAGGCAAAGATTGTTAGTGCTAAACCAATGAACCACTTTAGATAATGCATTGTTAATGCATTAGTCGTCTCTTACAGACACCCAACGGGAAGAGATAGGTGTGTGTGTGTGTGTGTGTCCGGGTAAGAACCCGGACACCCCACGGGTCACCAATAGATAGAGTCAGAGGAAGTCAGAGAGGAATATAATTCTAATATATAATTTTTCAAGGCTTTGTGTGAATTGGTTTAAATATAACGATAATTGTAGAAAGTGTTTGAAAAAGCGGGGGTCCGCTAGTTTATAGATAATTTTAAGAAAAATACTGTCTCAAGTGCAGTAAAGTTTGACACGCGCTGTCCACGAATAAATCTTGGGCTTTTTTAATCTTGCGAGACTATTTCCCGTCGGTTGCTTATACATGGCGTTTGCATGGTGTAATTGTATGGAACGTGTTTTTACATTTATATTGGGCTATGAATAAATCGCATTACGTGCGTATGGAGTTTGATGGGAGCTGACATAGTAACCTTATTCATCTAAGATAGTAACATACAAACATTGTTTAGTGTTTTCAAAACGGTGCTTAATTAACCTGTAAAGTGTAATAAAAAACATAATTATTCCTTTTTCAGTGGCCAATAGGAGCTTTTTGATCAATAGACTTACTGCCGGTCCCAATATCCTATCGATCCCTAACTATAAGTTAAAATCATTGAATATAATGTTGTCTTTTACTTACGCGAATATTACACATTGAAATCAAACTACTTTTACGGATTTTATCGCGGTTTATTTTTTGATTTTACTATCCCGACGTTTCGAATGCTTTGCAGCACCCATGGTCACGGGAGGACTGAGATGTTGAACGTCCTTATGTCACAATTAAGAAGACCTGAGGGTACACCGGCATAATTGTGACATAAGGACGTTCAACATCTCAGTCCTCCCGTGACCATGGGTGCTGCAAAGCATTCGAAACGTCGGGATAGTAAAATCAAAAAATAAACCGCGATAAAATCCGTAAAAGTAGTTTGATTTTAAAATCATTGATCAAGTCATTGATATCCCGTGATAAATCTCCGAAATGGAGCGATAATTAAAGCCCTGACATACTGTCATTTGGAAAACCAACTGTAAGCTGCTAATATGTTATTATTAAAACGGAGATATATCATTATAGCTATCGATGGTAACTATTTTTACTTATAGTAAGGGATCGATAGGATATTGGGACCGGCAGTTAATCGAGCGGCGGTAAAGCACATTAGGCTAGCTACGCACCTTCAATAATATTGTCAATATTGTACAACCCGTGCTACTTAACTGTGCATCTGGCGCTGTGACGTCGCATTCCAGCGAGGTGCACAGTTAAATCGGGCGGGTTGTAAAATATTGACAAAATTATTGAAGGTGTGTGGCCTACCTGTGATTATTAAAAGAATATTTAACAGTAGTAACAGGTCAGTAGGCGAGCGCTTGCCTTGGAAACAAGGTGCGCGGGTTCGAAAGCTCGCACCTCTTATTTCTTTAATAATTCATGTGCGAATCGTCTTTATACGATTTTACTAGCTTTCGGTGAAGGAAAACATCATGACGATATCTGCATGTCTGAGAAAGCCTAACTACTTGCGATCATATATTTATTTTCCTAAGAAAACACCATGGGATTGAACTCAACTCTTTCTTGTGATCCAGTCCGATAACTGCATTATTGTGTTGTTTTTTTTTTCAAGATTGGGTTTTCAAGGCACTTTTGAAACCCGCCCCTCGTCCATCCAGACGAGTTTTGTATACAAGATATTTTATCTTAACTGGAAATTAGCATTTAGATTCTTGAAAATGAAAAATGACCTCGAAACAACCGCAACGGAGCTTCCTCTTAACATAAAATAATAACTCGTTCATTTTTATGCAAAGCGAGCTATTAATTTTTCAGCTCACCGCAAGACCATTCAATTGGATACTCATCGGAATAAAAAATATACTTTTTCCATACTTTTTCAATCATTTACATGCTTCATATGGCTTGTGAGCCAAGATCTACATTTGTCAAATATTAACTACTTATTACACCAAGATTCCCGGGACACCCACCCAGTGGTGATGATTAATACTTTGATCGAGTTAGACTTTTTTTACTGCTAAACAGCAATTGCTGATTTCCGGTTTTCGGCCCTGTAGATGGTGAAATCACCGGTCCCGGATACAACAACTAGTCTCAAGCCGCAGTCCAAGAACCTAAAAAGATTTTGTACCTAGTTCCATTGCTGCAGCTAATGTTGGAACAAAGATCAATGGAAATACTGTTATTGAACCATATTTACTACCCCATTTGAGGATGCTCTTTCCGTGCATCCAATTTTTTGTTATGACGATAGTTCACTATCGGCAAAAACACGAAAATCAAACAAAAGATATATTAAAACCCAAACTGTAATTAACAAATACAAATCCACACCCAATTTACGACACCCAGCTCTCCCAATCCAGTCTTTATAAGCAGAAACCCTCGTATACAAAGTCGTGGTATCATAATTTTTCCCACTCACAACTCCTACCAAAAGATCTTTCCCGTGCTGCTCATTAGGGTCCTCAGTCCCTCGACATACTAGAGGACCACCAGAGTCTCCCCTCGCTACGTCAGACAACGCGGAATCCGAGCAAATGAAAGAATTCATATTCATTTCCCACCATAAAGAGCATTGCCACCTCGACATTACGTTAATCCGGGCGACCAGCAAAACGGGAGATATTGCGTCCCTCAAACTCGGCCCGGTCCGCCCGTAACCCGCAGACGCACAATAATTTGGATAATCAATCGACTTCCCAGCTATAGTCACAGAGTTAACGGCGTTGTTGAACCTCCAAGGCTGGTCCATATAAGCCACTGCGATGTCGTTGTTCGGGAAATTGAAATCTTTATGTAGAAACACTTTTAGTATCGTCCGCCATTGGGATTTCTGCGTGGACTCCGTTGCACCGGAACGGATAATCTCGTTGCGAAGCTCTCCGGCGACTGCACGAAGCTCTTGAGGATGTTTTGCGTAGTAGAAGTCGTTCGTTTCGAAGCAATGTGCAGCCGTTAGTACTTTTAAAACGTGAATAATACTACCTCCACATATGTTTTTCCAGACTGTTCTCCCGGCGACCTTATCGACTGCTTCTTTGATCGACACCATGTACGGAACTTGGCCGTTCTGGACGGGGTCACCGTTCACGATCACTGGTTTAACGCCGTATGTGGAGTATTTCAATGTGGTTATTACACGGTTGTCATGTTCCGCTGTTGTTACCTGAGCCAAATACAACAGAATTAGAATAATGTACATTAGAATTTTGTGCGACGCAGAAACATTACTTTTGATTTTGCTTTGTGTTATTTTGTGTCACTAGCATTTGCATTTGTGACATTTTTCAATTTCTGGTAGTATTAAATTGTCTTTGAATTTCTGAGCAGTCTGCGGCAAAGAGGATGTCACCATATCTGCCGTAGGAAGCATAGAATTGAAGTAGAATTATTTCTAGGTTTAGGAGAGGATGCTTGACTGAGATCTGAGATGCAAGATGCAAAGTTTGGAAATTGTAACAAAGAGTTATATGGTCTGTCAATAGCAGAATGTTTTTTTTTTTATATAGGTACCACCAAGGTGGCAAACAAGCATGCGGCCCGCCTGATGGTAAGCAGTCACCGCAGCATATGGACGCTAGCAACACCAGAAGAATCACAAGTTGCCAACCCAAAAGACATTCTTGTGTCCGGCAATTTCACCAGCTACAGTGCCCTTTACACCGGAACAAAGCTGCTGCTTGGGGCCAATAGGTATAACTGACAATGTAGTGGTACCTACCTAACGGGCGATTCCTTATACTAGGACCTCCACAGGTCCCCGGGACCTGTAGAGGGTAACCAGAGTATGTGGGATTCTTACCCATTAACCCCCACGGCTGTCGCATCGGCACATGAGAAGGGGGAGCCGGGATCTCCGGTAGGATCTGCACCAGAAATCCCTCGGCGCCTTGCCTTTGAGCCCGCCGCCGGGGGGCGCATTGTAGCCCCCCGGGAACCAGACCCGGTGTTCACGAGGACAGGAGTCACCATCCCGTCGCCGTTCTCAATGGACTTCTACCACGTAATAAAACCATGTGTGCGCTAGTCGCAGAATTATTCTGGTACATTTCACAAATGTTTTACCTACATCCTCTATTTACAACCAATAACGTCCAACGAGTTCTTGAGTGGAGACCGCGAGTCGGCAAACGTAGCGTGGGACGTCCGCAAGTTAGATGGAGTGACGATATACGTAAGGTGGCGGGCAGAGATTGGATGAGAAAAGCCGAGGATCGTAGTCGGTGGCGTGATATTGGAGAGGCCTATGTCCAGCAGTGGACGACTGTAGGCTGATGATGATGATGATGATGATGAACGTCCAACTATTACAGAATGTTATTGCTTCTCACAGCATTCAAATTCTTGACCTTCCTTTCCAATAGCAAGCGCTGAATCAAGCCATCTGTGGCCATAACAATGATCTCATGTCTCCCAAATTGTCTACCATATTCTAACAGCCAGTAAATTCTAACCATATTTAATCTTCCTCTGACCGCAATCTGCAGCCAAGTGTTGGATCCTAAACTAACACCATTCATCGGAACTTAATGAAGACAAACGTTAGATAAAGAAGCGTTTAATTAAAGGGACAGCACTTGTCGCCCGTTATTATCTCGGCCGAGACTACAATTTGTATGGAGTTATAGTTAATTTGTTGCTTGTTTCGTAATTATTTATGTAGGTACCTATTGGTATACCTATGTTCTACGACCAATGACCCTTGGCAATGGCAATACCTTCGACAAAGCGTATTTTAATCTGTACATCCATCGATATAATATAGAAACTAGATTTGGTGTCACGGTTCAAAAAGTGGTAGCGAGAAATAGCGCCCTTGTGTCGCTATTTCTTTACAAGCCACATTCTGACAAATTTATTTTTGCCGATAGGAGTGTCGCTACTGTCAATATGAAACTGTCAAACTACACGTCATTATCATAACACAAGCGTTAGTTCACGTTTCCGCCACCAGCACAGATAAGTTTGCAACCTCCGCGACCACATTTTAGATGTCATTTTGTTCGTGAATGTTTATCTAGTTTATATATTATATCGATGTGTACATCATTTATTTTTAAACAAATATAAACACATGAAGTATAATATAAACATAATATAAATGACAACGCAAAACAAAAAAGACAATATAAGAAGTACCTAAGTAAGTACAATTTACTTACAGATTAAAACACAAAATTACTGTATCAGATAAAGGTCGCCTGGTAGAGTCAAGGGTGCCCAGAAGGCTGGCATGGCAGCACTGCCTCGCTTCATGGATGTTTATAAATCCGCTTCTTGAGGTAATATCAAAGCCCTCTGATCTTCAGATAACTCTTCTAGTCTCCTAGAATCACCGCGACTTATACAGTAAATTAGATACTTGTAAAACCGTACACACACCCTGCAAAAATGAGTCCAATATACTCGTACATATTATAGAGATATCTATTCCATATTTCTTTTAATTCAAAGAGAAACAGTGTGTTTATGTGGCCGTCCGTCTGTAGCATCGAAGCGTCAAAACAAATGGACATATTTCATTGCGGTTTAGGTCTGGTTTTATCGGAAAATTCTCAGCTAGTCCTTAATAGCATCTCTAGTAGGTAATAAACAGTTTTGACAAAACATCCGGAGCTGTTTATTACTCGGATCTTGTGGCGATTAAGGAAAATTTACATGCTTGCAAGCGTTTCAGCCATACTTAGGTATTAATGGAAACAAGTACAAAAATCTAAATATAGGTCTACTTAAATCTAGTAACTTCCGTGGTGCCTTACAGGCAGTGCCGGATTAGCCATATAGCAGGGGTCAGCAAATGCTACGGGCCCCGCGCCTTGGAGGGCCCCGCACATATAGCAAAGAAAAAAAATCAAGTAAATAAGATAATGTTTATATCATCTACCCTCTATTTGGAATACGTAGCAGTGCTATATCAGTCATATAAAATTTTCTTTCTTTCTTTTCTTTTTTAACCGACTCATTAGTTATTCTTAAAGTCATCATTGGCCGCATCTATTAATATGATTTTAGAAGTTGACAACACGACAATACAATACTAACCAGTGTCTTCAACTTGGTCTTCAAGCCTGTCCTTTCAAGGGAGTTAAATAGCCCTTACTGTTAGCTACAAGCTGTTCGTATAACCCGACCATTTATAATAGTTTTCTGTTGATAGTCTATCGGCCTATAAGAAAGTAGCGCCCGAGTCTCCAACACCCAATACAGATTCCGAGAGGGTCGGTCTAACATAGACACGACCACGACCATGACCGCATGCATACACTTTTATAACAGGGTAGCAAATTTCTTACATTATTTACTGTAATATGATCATTTAGAGAAGTCGTAGGGTAGGCAAAGTCTTTTTGCCTGTATGGAATGCACGCCACTGGACACGTCCCGTCGCGTCCAGGCCCTCTCGGATGCGGTAGTATCTCAGGGTGGTGTCATGTTGGCGGTGTCTCTTGACATCGCCAATGCTTTCAACACACTTCAATTCAGATGTGTGATGGAGGCTACGGCTATGGTATCTTACCATCAGATCTCGGCCTATTTTAGGTGAGTAGGGTCCTATTCCAAGGACCGAAGTATCGTCTGCGTTGAAAGTGACGGTCTATTGCACTGTCACATAGTGCGTGGTATTCGCAGGGTTCAGTGCTCGGCCCTCCTATGTGAAACATCGCATACGTCTGGGTGCTCCATAGCTATTTACACTGCGGGCTCCAGCTCGCTGTTACGACTGGGCTTGAGAGCGGCCCTGGATTCTTATCCACCATGCCTTGTGTTTCCACGGACCAAGGAAGAGGCCGCCCTCATTGGCTGGAACAGCTGCCGAAGGTGTCACGAACTAAATCGGGAGCCAAATTAGATATTCGGGTCTTGTCCTCGACCCGAAATGCCGATTCGTCGTCCATTTCAAGGGTCGAACCGAAGCTGATTCGGCTGTGGGTCCTCTGTAGCGGCTTCTTCCGAATTTGGGTGGCCCGAGTGATAGTTGCCGTTGCCTGTATATCGGGGTAGTACGAACGATGTCCCTTTATGGCGCACCAGTGTGGGCCGAAATCCTGACTGCCTAAACCAAGACCTCGTTGGAACGACCACAGAGGGTCATGTTGGTCCGGGTGATACGAGGATACCGCATAATATCGTGCGAGGCCGCATGCGCGCTGTCGAGTCGCGCTACCCTGGGATTTGGAGGCGCTGGTGTTGACCGCAGTTTATTGACAGAACACAGAAGTGCGGAGCCGGGATGATGCACCTCCTATTGAAGTTCAGTGGTGGCGAAGGGAAGCACAAGACGACACATTTGTGTGGTCACAGGAGCGAGGTGCGGAACCAAACGCCGGCTACTTGAGCATATCGGTGGTGCACCCGGTCGTGACAGACTGGGTGCACCGAAAATATGGTACACTCGTTCCAGTGGCTCATACAGATCCTGTCTACTATTACAAAACAGCCGGAACGGAGGAGAACCCCAGCTGTCATAAGAGTAAATGCACTGAAGATCATGGCGCAGTACACACTTGAGGTATGCACGGCGCGTCGGCGTGGACGGTGGGACGTAGTCAGATGTGCGCCGCAATTGGGGCCGACATGTCGCTGTCCACCTTGATCCAAGACATAATAGGCAGTGAAAGGGCGTGGTTGACAATGGCCTCCATCTGTGAAATCCTTATTCCGCAGAAGGAAGCAATGGAGCGGTTTAGAGAACGATCCCGTTGCAGATCCGCGATACCGCAGGAGGCCCGTGCAGAAGGCTGACCTTATGATCCCATAGCCAGGCAGCAAGAACGGTTGAACTGTTGCCTGCCCTCGAGGAGGATGGCGTGCTAAGGTATCTCGGTACGCTACGGGATGATAGTATGCGGGGCTTTGACACCTGCACACAGATCCGTGGGCTTAACACCCACGGACGTAGGAATTGCCGCAAGAGGAAGGATAGCCGCTTGCGGAACTTGGTCGAGTACACACGTACGTACCCGGGCGGGGCCCATCAATATAACGGGATGAGGACACCATGGAGTTTTAGTCAGTAGGAGTGACATCTCATGACATGACCATGACATTGACACTGCTACACCAGTATGGGTGTTCATGAAGATTACCCACGTAAAAAAGAAGAAACTCTTGGTATTTTACAGAATACATTTCAGAGTGTGCGCAGGATTTTTACAAGATTTGATTCCACCTTCTCTTTTCGATCCACGGCGTAGCTACGCACTCTTACGTTGTAAATGTCCCATCTGAACAGACAAAGCAGTTTGCTTCGTCAATATTTACAAATGTAGACTGGAATAGCGTGTTTTTCGTGCCAGTTGCCCTGTCAATTATAATTGTTTGTGTTTTCAAGACTAGATTAAATAGAGCTTTTATAACCTGGGGTGCTTTACCATCCGAGATTACAGTCAAGTAAGAAGCTAGCCTAAAATGTAGTAAAAAAAGTAGCGTATGCAATTTTTTGTGTTCTGAGAACGTCTAAATAACCTCACAAATAGTAGGTAACAAAAAAGAACTATGCAAGTCAAGGGCCCCGCGTTCATATTTGCTACGGGCCCCGCGCTGGCTTAATCCGGCACTGCTTACAGGTGGACTAATTTTTTTTTGGTGCACCTGTATGAATTTTTTTTCTGAGTTTTTATCGACCTGTGTGATTTTTACTTGTCTCCCGCTTTGCAAAGGAGCGAAATGGAATTTATATTTTTCTAATTCCTCCTCTGTTCTAATGTTTCTTGAGGGTTCCAAGACAATTTAACATTTCCCCCGGACCCGCCGAGGGTCAAACCTCAGTGTCTTCACTGGTGACCACTAGATCGTGGCTGACAGTCACAGTGGTGGGAATGAGTGGTGGGATTTGTCCCATTAGCGTCTCTAGTAGCAGTGGTACTTTGTTCAGTTGAGTTTAAATTCGGGATTCGGTATCCGTATTCTCTTTGGTTTATTTTTTGCAAAAAATATGGAAATTGTTTGTTTTTTCCCAAAGAATTTGCATTTATGCCTCACCTTAGGTCTCGCATAATTATGTCTCGTGTTTTTTTTCACCTTTTTATAAATTTTTTTTTGTGGGCTTTTTCGTGGTGTTTAGTTATTTTTTTCTAGATAGAGACGATTCAATGAGTGTCGAACTGTGGTGTTAGACCCTTCATAGTCAGACCTCAAAAGTCAGACAGAGTAAAAACGATCCTCTTTAAGACAGCGAATGTCATGAAAAACTCAAGAAAAGCCTTAACCTGCTATAGCTGACCAAGTAATTATACAGATTTCCCCTGGATTTCCTTAAATTATTGCTGTATTTGTTGTAGCTTCTCAAGAAACACCTACCAAAAAGAAAATTCCTTTACAAAACATGTACGAACCAATTAATGTTAATAAAACTAACAATATTTCTAGCGGCGATAATCCAATTTTCTCAGCATGAACGCATAATAACTACATTGAAGTATTCAAAATTTCGCGTGAAACCAACCATTGTGAATGGAGCTATCGCAAGAACTGGCCAGATCCCATACTTAGTGTCTATAAAAGAGTCTATAGGCAAGAAATCAGGAAATAAGACTTTGTGGAGCAATCTATGTGGAGGTAGTATCATAGGACCAGCGAAGGTTCTCACTGCCGCCCATTGTTTTGAGAGCAAGAATTTTTACTATAAGAAACACCCGGAAAAACTACGCGTCGTAGCAGGCTGTTTGAAGAGTAACCTAAGACATTCAGGTGAATTTATGACAAATTTCTTTTACAATTAGATTTAACGAACGCGAGTAAGCGACAAATTATAGTAGTGGCCTAAATCTTATGCTGCAATCGCGGCTAAATAATAGTTTTCTTGTTGGTACCCCTTGACGGAAGTGGGTGGTCCTTTAACCGAAAAATTAGGCGTAGGACGCTCTGTGACCAAATGAACGAGGATATTCGCAGGACGGTTGGCAGTGAATAGAAGGGGATAACCGAAAATCGAGCTAAGTGGCGTGCCTTAGTGGAAGGCTTTTTGCTAACGCCGGTCAAACCTTCAAAAGGTCACAGGGGACTTTTGGGGACCTTTGGAGGTGGGGTTCAACTGGGCATGTGAGATGCATACCTACTAAGCCCCTGCGGTTGGTGCATCGGCACATGAGAGCGATTACTCAAAGATCCCACTGGGAGCCCAGTAGGGGCCTACCTGGGCACACCAGGTACAACCATGGTAGAAGCCCATGTTCACTGCACTGTATACTGATATTGACAAACTTATACTTACACCAAGGAAAGCAACATTGTTATTGATTACGCATTTAATACGACCGCGGGAGGGTGGGGTGTCCGAGTAGGAATAGCACCCTCCCATCTCCCCCCGTTCGGTGTTTTAAGAGGCAACTAAGGGAAAAGAAGAAGACGGGCAGCAGGGTCTTTCTATCAGATTACTTACCATACCGTGGGGATTACGTCAACCCCTCCCTTCTAAGGGGGAAGCTGCGGATGAATTATATTAAGTCGAGATTACTAGGTACAGTGTGGTAGTGTGTAGTAGAGTATCTTCATTTATGTTTACTAAGTTTCTTCTTATTATTTTTCGGCTTCCTAACGAATGCCTGTGAGTCCCAATCTAGCGGGCATCTGTAGGTACCTACTGTTTTTAGTAATTTTTATCAAGTTTCTTTTAAACAGGCAACACGGAAACCACAGACTGGGCGCAATGGCGTAAAATATTCCTCGTGACCACCCACGATGACTTCAATTTCCCATCGAACGACATCGCTATAGCATTCATAGAGACCCCGTGGAATTACACCGCAACAGTGAACTATATTCCGCCCGCAGCAAGAACCATAGATTACAGAGCATCATGCTTCGCCGCAGGCTTCGGCCAAACGGGACGGACTTACGTCGCTAATATATCCAACGTTTTGCTTTGGGCAGAAATAGAGGTATTTTCTAGAGCCCAGTGCAACGTTATATGGGAAATGAATATGGATGACTTCATTTGCACGGGTTCTGTGGCGACTGATGTGGGTGGCGGCGATTCGGGAGGACCTCTGGCGTGTTTCGATACCTTAGATCCGACTCAGAGGCCAGATAGGCAATTGTTAGTCGGTGTGGTCAGCGGGAAAAACTTTGATAGGACGACATTGTTCACGCGTGTCTCGGCTTTTCGCTCCTGGATTCAGGAAAACGCTGGGACTAGTAACAGTGGAATTTATGTTGTAAGTCTGTGTCTTATTAAACTGATTTTTCTTTTTTTGTTGTTAGTAATTGTACAGTAGAGACACACCCGTCACAAGCTGTTAGGTCCTTCTATGTGGTCCTTCGGAGACGCTTGATATCCATCGAGTACGGCGGCGATTCCGAGGATAGCGGCGGAGTTGCGCACAGTGACAGAGGGGCAGGTGGGGGCGGATTATAATGAGCCCCCAGCGGCGGACTCAAAGGCAACACATTGATAGGCACCTGGTGCAGATCTCACGAGAGAACTCAGACATCTCATGTGTCGATGTGACAGCTCGGGGGTTTTAGTGCGTAAAAACCCCACATACCCCGCAATGTCCTGAGGACCTTTTGAAGTATTCACCCACGAGAACAAAAAGGTCCCAATATTCTGGGACAATCCACACACGGTCATCTGACCCCACACTAGGCAGAGCCTGTACTATGGAAACCAGATAACTGATTCTCTCTGCCAGTCAGTCCCTCATTACTGAGGATCGTGACTCCACTGTGCACGCTCATGTATATTAGCTGTGATCCGTCTCCATTGAACACGATCTTCTGCCAGGTGAAGGGCAGAGCTGACAGATCGCTCCAGTATCTCGGAGATCTGCTTCGACCACCGCTTCACACAACGTCCTCTTGGCCGCCGCTTTCCTGTCATCACTACTGATCTAGTAGCAGCCAGGACTTCTATAGAGACTAGTATTGCTAAATAATGATTTTCTTTTGAAATTGATATGTAATTTATGATTTGACTGTATCTACTTAAATGAACTGACGTGTAAAATAACTTCACTAATAAATGATTATGATGTCTAACCACTAGACCAACAGGCCTGTCAATATGGTACTGACCATTCGACTAGTTACGCTTCGCGTGTTAACATGGTTTAAATTGGAATCATCCGTCGTTGAGCGGTTAATTTACTATACCAAGTGCCATTAGTGTTTAATTTGTGGTTTAATGAAGGGGCACTTGAGCTATTAGTTTGGAACTTATTAAAATGTATACTCATAACTTTTATTTTAATCACTTTATGTAGTTTATCCTTCGTGGCGCAGCAGGAAACCGCTTGCTTTGCAAACAGAGATCGCGGATTGAAATCGTGCAAGGATCAACAGGTTGTAGTGTTCTTTGGTCAGGACTAAGGACATATACGGAACCCTTGATGCGCGAGTCTGACTCGCACTCGACAGGTTTTTTTTATAATATTCGTATCTTTCGAATGACTAGGATTTGTTAGTAAAAATACAAGTTTTAGCAATAAAATATTTATATAATCATCTATAAACAATAAATTGTCTTGTATAAAACATATTTGGGTATCAAATACCACAATATTAGTATTTATTTATAACACATTTTGACATTACTTACTTTTGAAATGAGATGCAAAATATTTTATATCTACTAAGATGAAGGTAATGTAAGGTTACAATATTAGTGTTTAATTTTCCTAGAAATTTAACCAATTTCAAAATAATTGTTGACCTTGCTATAATATAAATAAAAAAATACTTGTTCAATATTGTACACGATTCAATAGATAGGTATGGTTTTGTTTTATGTTATTTGAGGCAATGATTATATAAAATTCGCGCATACGGCAAATCTGTCTTCAATAACATTTAAAAAAGTAATAATCATTTACAAATTACATTAATAAATTGTCAAGGATTAAGTAGATTTTCAATTTCGAAATAGAATTAGATACATTCTTACTAGAAATAATTGTACAATATAGCAATTTCGTTTAAATTATTCTATCGTTAACATCTATAAGTAAATAAAAATATAATTGTCATTGTTATTCTTTATTTTTTCTATTATTATTAAATAAAGTATTACCTACTGACTAAATGTTCAAAGCATCTCATATAAACGAGCATTGGGCAAAACGAGAAAATAATGAAATAAATTAATAATACATTGATTCTGATTTATGTCCTTAAAATATATTTGTTTGTTGAAAATTAATCATTGAGAAGTTAGAAATGATGCATGTACTATCGCGGACACGAACGGTGTACCAGTTTTAAATCAAAATAGTTTGAACAGCATTACGTGCGCTTACCTCGTCGCACGTATTTCGGGTCGGCTCGTGCAAGCGATTGTCGTCATAAAGGTGGTACACCGTTCGTGATCGCGAGAGTACACACGGAGACTTGAAAAATGTCAAAAATACGTCAGTTAGAGGTAGGTAGGATGGAAGACAAAATACTGACAAAAGCAAAATGAATGACGATAACGATTATTCATTGGAGATATTTTTAGCTAAGACAAAATAGCTTTTGATTAATTTTTAGGATATTTTAAGAACATTTATTCCTACCTCTAGTCCTAAATTTAGGCAACAACGACTATGTATTTCCACAATGAGGTTACATCATATTTATTTCTTGTCATAAGTACGTTTCTTCACTTATTTCTACAATTAAACAATACTGACTATGTTAGTTAACGTTAGCAATTTTAGTGCAGATTCGTGCTGACGCTATGATATCACTAATTGGAATTAGCAGAATAGTTAGACATAGCATAGTCAGTATTGTCATTCCCAATGTTATGATTATCTAGAAAATTATCTTTTATCAAAACTAATAGTCTTTTCTTTATAATTATAAACTAAAGAAGTTTGGACAGAAATATGAAAGCCGCAACCCGCCATAATGCACGACACTGATATTTTGATTATTTTAAGAGTCTATTAATGAATCAGGCAACAAAAATTTACGCTGTCTCAGTTCAGTATAAGTATCGTAACTACGATTCAAATAAGTCTATACGTCTGTTCATAGAACTACTTGGAATACGCCCACTGATTAACCGAGTCTAATACAATAGTTATTTGCAGGTATATTCTTTGTAAATATAATTTTAAATTAAGGATTTATTACGTACTTACAAGCCATAATCACGGCTTACATAAACCCGTCCACGCTTTGCAAGATAATACACAATTAAAATGTTCACAACAATATGGTATACGGCATATAATAGGTCTATAGACATACCCAAGTAACAGTGAGGTAGAGACAGGAGGCAAACTAGTCTCACGTACATACGGATTCTAGATATTATTGTTGGTTCCTTAACCGAATATAATATATTATAGGGTAACCGGTACACACGCCAACCCGCACTTGGCCAGCGTGGTGGACTATGCCCTAAGCCCCCTTAATTTTGAGGGGAGGCCCGTGCCCAGCAGTGGGACATAAATAAGGGCCGGTATTATTAGGCACACACTGTCATCCGATCCCCAACGAGGCGGAGCCTATACTATGGAAACCAGACAACATATACGTTTTTTGTAAATATACACTTAAATAGGTAAAACACCCACACACTTGGTGGGAATCGAACCCACGACCTATTGGTCAGCGGCCAAGGTGTCCAACCACTAGACCAACAGGCCCGTCTTGGCAACTAAGGTTCCTACCTTTATCCCTAAATCAAAGCATTTCGCCTAATGTCTATACACCCATAAATAATGCCGGATACCATATTGTTTTTATTTATAATACAGATAGACTCTAGCCTGCTATCGGGTAGGAATGTGAGCTTCACTTGTCCTGTAACTGCACGTAGTTGGCGGGGAAGAGACCGTATGAGCCTTTGCAAAGCCCCTGCCACCAGCCCTCGTCGATCTGTGGACAAATGCACTGTGAGAACTTACATTTATATTTCTAAAGTAGGGATCATTCAACCTTTGATAAATATACAGGCTGTTGACATCAGTTATATTAAACGGGTTGCTACAATATAAAGTCAGGAGTCACGTTGCTGGTACATAATAAAGGTGTCACGTTGCTGCTACATAATAAAGGTGTCACGTTGCTGCTACAAAATGAAGGAGTCACGTTGCTGCTACAAAATGAAGGAGTCACGTTGCTGCTACAAAATGAAGGAGTCACGTTGCTGCTACAAAATTAAGTAGTCACGTTCCTCCACAAAATGAGATTTTACGATGCTGTTACAAACTCGAGACGTTGCAATGCTGCTACAAAATAAAGTCATCGCAACGCTGCTACCAAAATAAAAGCGTCACGATGCTGCCACAGAAAACAAGGCGACTCCTCGACCTAGATTCTTTGGACTTTGAACTATTAGATAACTATAGAAGTTGAATGCTACGAATCCTGCTAGAGTGTGCAGCATGCCCCGTCCTTTTCCAACAATTATTTGTATTTAGAGGTGGGATAAACGGCTTATAATTGACAACGCGTTTCAACGTTATGCTTATTTTTGTAAGCGCGTTTATAAAAGAGCTTTTTGCTTAAAACGCTTTTTTTATAAAAGCTTTTAGTCGTTGAAGAAAACGTTACTACGTCTTTTAAACGCGGATGTCTGGTATTGAAAAAGCGTACCAATGCTGATATTCATACCGACACAACTATATTTTATATAATAGATATGCCATTAGTGCACGAAAAGTGAAACATCGAAATTCACCCAAATTGGGTGAACTAGCAGCAAGTCACGCGTCGGTAAAATGTAACGAACGTGACGTGTGCCTTTGAAAATCAAGTAACATGCCTTCATGCGTATTTAGAAAATACACAAAGTACTGTACAAAAAAAAAAAGAAAAGGATATCATACGACATCACGGTGGATTGATTCTGTTACACATGGGAAGAGCCGTGATGCTGCTTCAAAATGAACGTGCCACTTTGCCGCTACAAAGTGAAGGTGTCACGTTGCTGTTACAAAATGAAGGAGTCACGTTGCTGCTACAAAATAAAGGCGTCATAATGCTGCAATATTACAAGTGCGTCACGACGCTGCTACAAGACAAAAGACATGGCGACGCTACTGTAAAATAAAAGCGTCACAATGTTGCTACACTGCAAACGCGCCACAATGCTGCTACAAAATAAATGAGTCTCACCATAACAATGTTGGTGATGATGTCGTCCGGGTCGAAGGAGATCTCGTCGGGCGCGGCGGCCTGGTAGTCGTAGAGCGCGCGCGCCGTGAACGAGTCCTCGTCGTCGCCCTCGCCGTCGCCCTCGCCCTCGCCGCCGCCGTCGCCCTCCCACCCCACCGGCGACACCACGATCGTCGGCTGACGGGTTATCTGGACAAGGAGGAATGTTAACACCACGTCTCAATAACTAAATTTATGTATTAGAAACATCGATTTAATACATAAACTAGATAAACATTCACTAACAAAATGACTTCTGAAATGTAGTCGCGGAGGTCGCGGACTTATCTGTGCTGGTGGCGGAAACATGAACTAACTGTTTTAATATGATAATAAAGTGTAGTTTGACAGTTTCATATACCTACACAGTAGCGACACTCCTATCGGCAAAAATAATTTTGTCAGCCTGTGGCTTGAAAAGAAACAGCGACACAACCGTCACGGGGGCGCTATTTCTGTGTACCACTCTTCGGACCGTAACAGCTAATCTAGTTTAAATATTATATCGATGATTAGAAACAAGTAAAAATTATAAAAACACAAAAGGTCCGACTGCGAAAAAAATGTTCTTACATTACATAATACATAAATGAAACATGTTTATTCCACTTGTCTGATTAAGACCTTTCATTTGACACCCATATTGATGTTTTTACCTGTGGGGAGTCCGGGTAAGAATAGCACCCTACACATCTTCTTCCGTTGGGTGTCCGTAGGAGGCCACTAAGGGAAAACAAGAAGACGGGCAGCAGCGACGTTCTATTAGATTACCTACCACCTATACTGCGATCTCCCAGACGCCTACCAGTGGGGATTATGGCAACATTGGCAACCCCTCCCTTCTAGGGGGAGGGGGGGGGGCTGATGATGTACAGACCAAGTTACTAACTACGTCTAACATTCGATTGGATTGGATTTAATCATCAATGGATGATACCTACCTCTTCCTTCTCCTCCTTTGGTACACCAACTAGCGTCACATCCGGTAGACTGACTAGCGGCGGTTCAGGGGTTGAGGTGACTTCCGGTGCAGGCGGCACCTTGATGACGGGAACGTGCTCCACTTCCGGAACCGGTTCCGGTTGTTTTACCCGTGCGACTACTGGCTGCGGTTCCGGTTCTATAGTCTGTGCCACTATTGGTGCCTTCTCCTGTGTGGTTTCTTTCTCTGTTTCTTGGTCTTTTTGCTTTGATTCGCGATCTTTTTCCTATTATGAATATATGCAAAGGTATTACTATATTATATAGCCCTCCTGGCCGATACGACCACAGCGGCCAATCTTTCACAAGATCAGCCATCTACGCGGGAGATCAAAATCAAAATGCACAAGCGCTTGCGCAGACACAAGTGCACTCTCTCTTCCTTTATACCTCTCACAATCAGATGGAACGGAAGACTGACACTACCGGGGAGAGGTTAGGCGCAGGACCGACTTTTTACATGCCCATCCGACGCATGGATCATCTTACTTTTACAAATTTTACAGACAATTAGGTGATTGGCCTGCATTGTCCTAGCCTGTAAAAACAACTCAAAGTTGTTGTCAAACCCGCGACCTCCGGTTTGCAAAGCAAGCGGTTTCCCAAGGAGGCTCCATATATAAAGAGTATATATAAAGGGATATAACTTGGGCCCGGTAATCACCGGATTCTCCCGTGGAGTATCCGGGTAAGAGTAGCACCCTCCCATCTCCTCCCGTTGTGTGTCCGTAAAAGGCGACTAAGGGAATACAAGAAGACGGGCAGCAGCGTCTTTCTATTGGATTACCTACCACCTATACTGCGATCTAAAGCCGCCTGCCAAGCGTGCGAATTATGGCAACCCCTCCCTTCTAAGAAGAGGAGGCTTTTGTTACGCAGTGGACTTTTTCAGCTGATGATAACGATGATGAATCACCGGAACGCACTTCGACCCAATTAGATCCATTGGACTGTTAATATTAGTGTTATTTTATCCCACTTTATTTTCCAAAACAAAGGTATTGTTTTGAGTTTTGAAGTGAAAAGATTAGTTATTATTAATTTCTAAGATGGATCAAGTGTTGACAAATCTTTACAACTAATTAGTTTTTTTTCTAATCACTCGTACTTAATGCGCAAAGAAAATTTGTATATTCCAAGGGTTCATAAGCATAGGTATTTAGATACTGATTTGAATTGAAAGAAACATTTTATTTAACATATTATTTGTAGTTAATCTGCATTTTTTGCTTGTAACTTCTAAGTCTCGTTATAAGGTTTCTGCTATCGAGTAAAAAAATTTATGGTTTCTCCTATGGCTTTACAGAGTTGAATGAAAACATTAGTATGTGCTTACCTTTTGTGACAAATCTTTGTCGATCAGCTCCCTCTGTTGCCTTATCTTTTGTACTGACTGCAACGCTTCCTAAGAAATAGTAAAATTACAATACATAGATTACCTTCTACCACCTAGCACCAACATTATTATGGAGCCTGAACTATGACCACCAGAAAACAGGGGGAGTATCTAGTACGAGTTCTGATAGTTTACGAGCTCGATCAAACTGAGTTTTTTCCCGTATATTTTACTAGTTTTTGATAGTTACCGCTAGGGGCGCTGGTGTGAAATGTATGGAGAAAACTGACGGTTTGATCGAGCTCGTAAGTTATCAGAAGTCGTACTAGACCCCCTGATACAAATAGATTGATAACTTGGGTCAGACGTGGCTATCTGAGGGTTGCTCCAATAAATGCTTCGCGGGTCAGCTATTAGTAATAGCTGACCCGCGAAGCATCACTCGCGCTTTTTTACAAATTCAAATTCATAAATATTTATTTAAAATTTTTGAACATTCAATTTTTTTTAAAATCAACCATCGGATCACAACGCGGCCTCAACTGAGAAGATCCGGCAAAAAACTCAGCGGGCTTGTCATTTTTTCACTTATTTCTTTAAACAGTGTACACTAACTAACCAGAAACTCCCATTTTCCGGGGTCAAAAAATCCCCACCTTTGGCTGAAGAACTTTGGATGGCAGGAGTGAGCTGGCCTACCTCCACCCTCAACACAAAATAGGCGCTTAGTCGTCGAGTTGTGGAAACGCCCGTATGATGAAGATCCCCCGCTTTCTTTTTCGTCTCATCCTTCCTCCATCTTCCTCTTGCTCTCTTCTTCCTCTCCCTCTTCCTCTATTCATTTCTATCTCTCTCTCTCTTTCTCCCCCACTCCTACCCCCTAACTTAAGGGTTAACGACTGTTGTGTAGATGGGCGACAATCAGAACCGACTTTCACGTGCCCTCACGCGAAGCACGGAGGCGCTCAGTCCAAATGCCACTAAATGGTCACTAGTCTATAGCCTGACCTTGCTCAGGCAAGGATTAACTAGTTTTCGGTGAAGGAAAACATCGTGAGGAAACCTGCATGTCTGAGAAAAGCCTAACTAGCTTTCGAATGACGTGTGAAGTCCGCCAACCCGCACTTGGCCACCGTGGTGGACTATGGCCTAAGGCCCTTTATCGCGATGAAAGGCCCGAGCCCAACAGTGTGACACAACAAGGGCTGTAAAAAAAACCCACCTGCTGTTTCTCCTTAGCCATGTTCTCGAACTTGGCGCGTAATGAAGAAGGCTTCGCGCCGCCAATGTCTGGCTTATGCTTCGTGTAGTTGGTGCCCACTTTGTCCACTTCGTCGAACCGATGGGCGGATTTGTCCACTCTGTCTGTCTCCACTCCGAATTTACCACCGAAACCCTGACCAACAATAATTCCAATCGAAATGTGTAGGTAATCTTTTTTTTTGTTCACGAAGGGGAAACATGTAATAGACAACAACTCCGTCCCCGTGAGCTCCGTAATAGGTTCCCGGGGGGCTATAATGCGTCCCACGGCAGTAGGCTTAAAGGCAAGGCACTGAGGGGTACCTGGTGCAGATACCCACCGGAGAGCTCAGGTCACTGTCATGTGCCCTTACGACAGCCGGCGGGGTTTTAGTGGGTAAGAATCCCACATACTCCAGTTGACCCCTTACAGGATCCCAGGGACTTATTGGAGGTTTCCCCGCGAGAACAATAAAAAAGTTCTCGAGACACTGTAAGGGGGTCAATCGGGGTATGTGGACTTCTTACCCACTACAACCTCGACGGATGTAATGGCACATGAGAAGGGTCTGGATTTTCCGGTGGGATCTGCACCCCCCGCGTCCAAAACTAAGCAGTGCACTCAGAAGAACGAACTCAGTTCTAACAAAAAGACGGAAAGCAGTGTCTTTCTATTGGCTTACCTATCACCTTATACTGCGATCCCCAAGCCGCCTGCCAAGCGTGGGGATTATGGCAACCTCCCCTTTCTAAGTGGGAGGCCTTTGTCCCACAGTCTTTCGGCAGATGATGATGAAAACTTCATTCTATAGGTTTAATGGTATTCATACCTTCTTGTGGTCGACTTGGCTCGCATGTGCCGGAGTCTTCTCCTGGTGATCCCAGCCGACTGCCGACGCATCTTGTCTGTCAGTCTGTACTCCGAACTTGCCCCCAAAACCGATCGCATAATCTGTATGATTTACAATTGTATATTTTAGTGTAAATAACAATAAATATTGTAATTGGAGATTTTAGTGTAAATGGCAAAGAACTAAAGTCACCGATATAACTCGTAGAATCTGCAAGTTGAAGTGGCAGTGGGCAGGCCACATCGCTCGAAGAACCGACAACCGTTGGGGAAGAAAGGTTCTCGAGTGGCAACCACGAACCGGAAGACGCAGCGTAGGCAGGCCTCCCACTAGGTGGACAGATGACATTGTGCGCGTCGCAGGTAACCAGTGGATGCAAATAGCCAATTGTCGTTTATTGTGGCGTTCCAAGGGGGAGGCCTATGTTCAGCAGTGGACGTCTTCCGGCTGATGGTCTTCCTGGCAAATACAGAGGCCAACTTTCTTAAGATCAGCCAACAGATATAGTGCACAAGTACTTGCGTCGATAAAAGTACACTCTCTTTTCCTTGACCACCACAGAGACCTTTGCTTGAACTAATTATTCACTGTTCCCTCCACTTTTAGGGGTAAAAGTTACCTAGCTTCATTTTATTTTGGCAAGCAATCACGAGACCCGCCTGATGATAAGCAGACCGCATCAAATAGACGTTAACAATACCAGAAGAATCACTAGCGCATTGTCGACCGTTAAGGCATTAGATACTAGGTTTCTTGTGTCGGCTCAAAGGCAAGGCACTGAGGGTCTCCTCGTGCAGATCCCACCAGAGAGCCATGGAGTCCCCTCTCATGTGGCGACAGCCGCGGGGGTTTTAGTGGGTAGTCAAAGTCAAGTCAAAGTCAAAATATCTTTATTATGTATAGGCCCCACGGAGGCACTTACACAAAAATCATTTTTACAAACTACTACGGTAAGAATCGCACATACCACAGTTGAGCCCCCCAGCTTCCGGGGACCTGTTGAAGATTTTATTGAACAAAAAGTTATCTAGTGTTCAGAAATTTCACCAGCTACAGTGCCCTTCACACCGGAACACAGCAATGCTTACACACTGCTGTTGGCGGCAGAATATCTGACACTGCGGTGATACCTACCTTGGACGGTTCCAAGGAATCTACCACCTAGTAAAATGGTTGATCCCTTACCTTTCTGCGACTGGTGATGCTGGGCATCTTCTCTATGGTCCCAGCCGAGAGCGGACGCGTCCTTCCTGTCCGCCTGCACTCCGAACTTGCCGCCGAAACCGACTGAATAATCCTTTTGGGAAGAGTGCTTCTCTATTTGTTCTTTGTGCTCCCATCCCGCAGCACTCTAAAAAAACAAACCTATTTATGCAGTGGCGTAGCTTGCTTTAGACGGGCCCTGTATAAAAAAAAATGTTGGGGGGGGGGGGCAATTAATAATAATAATATCCTGGGACAATTCCCACACGGTCATCTGATCCCAAACTAGGCAGAGCCTGTACTATGGAAACCAGACAACTGATACTAATACATATACTTTTTTTTTGTAAATACATACACACAGACACTTGGTGGGAATCGAACCCACGACCTGTTGGACAGGGTCACTAACCACTAGACCAACAGGCCCGTCAAACAAACAAATCTAACAAATTAAAGGGTAAACGGGTCTGTGTAGCCCGGGAGCAGATATTTGATACGACTGATACGGTGGTAGCTACGCCCCTGTATTTATGAGGTATATTACGACTTCCATCGTAGTCTATAACACACTATCTGTGGTGTCAGCCCTACTGTCAAAAACTTTGAATTCCTGTAACTTCCACATGTTATGAGATTTGGATATGATTTTTTTAGGAAGTGTTTCTTGATGTCTAAACAATATTTTAATTTATAAATTGGATCCCAATACCTATAGATACGTCCACAAAAAAGAAAAATCGAAATTATGTATTATTCGCAATAACTCACTCCCGATTAATGATAAACTCTCTGTGTTTTCATAACAATATAGGTGGTTTAATGTATTAAGCAAATACAATAAGTGATATAACAAAAACTGAACATAGCTGAAGTTTCAACTCTTTCTTTTTGGAGCCATAGGAAAAAAAAAAAAAACTTCAGTTTGGAACAAAATTGGCACACTGGAGTTTTACTCTTAGCTTCAGAATTATCTGTTCTATCCAATCAGCGAATAAAAAGAAGACGTCCGATTTTCGGGTCAAAAAATATACTGTGGGTCGCGGTCACGAACACTACCAATTTTCAAACGAAATCGTTAGAACGCCGTTACCTCGCCCATACGTATTTTTGGGCAGCTCATGCGAGCTATTATCGTCCGTGAAGTGATCAATCGGAAACATCTCTCAATGTGTATGCGGTAGAAGGAAAAATAATTGAAAAAAAAACCCTGTCAAGTGCGAGTCGGACTCGCGCACCGAGGGTACCATACCATCTTTGGACGTAATAAAATGATTTTACTATACATATAACACCGTTTGTTTGTCGAACGGTTTTTTTTCTGATTAAAAGTATATATTTCTGATTATCAGCCAAAAACTACGTGACATAAACCAAAAAAAATACCTGTTTTGAGATTTGCAAATGAAGCCCTTTCATATGATACTCCACTCGATATAGTAGAGTAGTTTCACTTCATAATTCTGATGACCCATATCGATCCCCCATTTAAAAAAATAAAGGAAAATACATATTTTTTTCATTTGCGATGAGCTTGCTTGGGTAAATGAGATCTAAAACTATTCCAAGTTCAAATTGATAGCATCAGTGGTTCCTGAAATATATAGGTGTGACAGACAGACAGAGGAAGTCAGACCATAAGGGTAGCTTTTTTTACCTTTTAGGTAACCCTAAAAATAGGTAACGAAAAATCATTTATTCAAACACTTCAAAACAACGAAACAAATTGTGTTTCGTTCGTTTGGTAAATGACTAACATTGTATGCAAATGTACATAGACAGTATAAAGCCTCCGTGGCGCAGTGGGAAAGCTCTTGCTTTGCAAAGCAGAGGTCGCAGGTTCTAATCCCGCGGGGAGCAACAACTTTGTGTTTTTCCTTACAGGCTAGGACAATGCAGGCCGATCACCTGAGTCTGTAAAGTAAAATGATCCATGCGTCGGATGGGCATGTAAAAAGTGGGTCCTTCGCCTAACCTCTCCCCGGTCGTGTCTGTCTTCCGTCCCATCGGATAGTGAGAGGTAAGAGGAAGAGAGAGTGAACTTGTGTCTACGCAAGCACTTGTGCACTATAATATCTCCCGCGTAGATAGCTCTAGCGAAACTTTGGCCGCTGTGGTCATATCGGCCAGGAGGACATTATTATTTTAGAAAGTTCTTACTTTATCAACGCGGTCTGTCTGCACGCCGTATTTGCCGCCGAATCCTTGCGCGTAATCTTTCTGCGAGACATGCTTCTCCACTTGGCCTATGTAGTCGTGGCCAACCGCCGACTTGTCCATGCGGTCCGTTTGGACGCCGAATTTGCCTCCAAAACCTAACCGTAAATATTTCATTCAGTTAGGAAAAGGGGGAGACTCGCAAGGGATAAGCGACACATTATTAGTCCCGCAGGATGTTTGAATGCAGATTAAATTATGAAGCCTCAAGAATAGGGTATTTGACTGTGTCTTAAAAACTATCTAAAATAGTTAAATATGTTATAATAAACATTTAGTTATCTTTCTTCATAATTTTCACTATCGTTGTAGAAAATCAATATTTTTTTAACAAAAAACATACCGCGGATATATGCAAGTAGGTATACAATGCAGGGGCGTAGCTACCGCCGTATCAGTCGTATCAATGATACGGGGCCCCGAGCTACAGAGACCCCGAAGATGTGTAAGCAACAATTCGCAAAATCCATGTTCTCACATAATCTCTTAGGCCATACCATCATTTGGGCCCTCCAATAAATTTTGATACGGGGCCCATCGAAGGCAAGCTACAATACGCCACTGATATAATGTAAGGGCTGCTTAGCGAAATTTCGTTTTAAGATAATCTGTGTAAGGGCTAGTGACGTCATTAGACAAACGTCTATTTAAGGTACGCGTCCATTGGCCCACGCCGGACGCACCGCACGCACGGCACGCAATGGATTTTAGTTTGCTTTCTATGATCGGAAAATGCCGGCGCGGATAATGGACGCAGCGCTATGTAAAATCATAGAAAGCAAACTAAAATCCGTTGCGTGCCGTGCGTGCGATGCGTCCGGCGCCGGCCAATGGACGCATACCTTTATATAGCGTTTGCGATCACGTAACCGAATTCAAGAAAACGTGTATTTTAATACGTCTCAATTTATTTTAAAGTTTTTATTACAAAATACTTTTTTTAAATGTAACACTATTTTAGGATTAAATCAGCTCGTACCATATTTTTAATATAGTCAAATACCGTACTATCCCTGGATGATTCGGCAGGCTATTGAAATTTTGGCATCCTGTGGTATTATTAAATCTAAGAACACGGTTAACACTGCAGATACTCTAGAACTCTAGAGCTAAGTTATTTTTGCGTCCTTTCCCCTTTCCTTCCCATCGGTGATCATGCGTGCTATAAAGCATTAGATCATACATTACCCTGTGCGTAATCCTTCTGGGAGACATGTTTCTCCGTCTTGCCGATGTAATCGTGCCCGACAGCGGATTTGTCCATACGGTCCGCTTGCACCCCAAATTTCCCTCCATACCTTAGAATATGTATAAGTACAAGTGTTATAGAATGCTTATTTTCAAGTAAGAACATCGAAAGCATAATATCGTATACACGACAATAGGTTCTCTACCGTCATCTGTATTTATCGACATTTGCGCTTGTAACAGATCAAACCAATCACTGCTTGTCACTTACCTATCAATATAACTTTAAATAGTTCACCTGCCTCTTGGAGGAAGGACTAAAGAAACCTGTCTAGGCTGCCTTCTATTTTTATAAAGGGGCCACAGACAAACGCGTACTATATTTTTAATATATAAAATCTATACTCCATACCTATCCGTAAAATAAATATGAAGATACTTATAATTATACTATCAATAAGTTATGTATGTTGTTCCTGACTCAACGGTGTAAGCTGGGCGTTGCCATTCGGTCATTGTTGGAACTTAATTAAGTAAAATACAGTACAGATATGTATATATACTGTCGCGGTCAGTAACTCTTTACCTCGTTTAAACGACATTACGTACGTTCACCTCACCCACACATATTGTGGAAAGGCTCGTAATCAACTGGAAATGTTTTAACTGTAAATACAGTTTCACGGGTGTTGTTTTTGGTCGATGTAACTCGTGAACTGATTATTTTGAAACTTTGCTCATGTTGTTTATATTTTTCGAATTTCCCGGACAATCCTTTTTTTTTCTTTTTTTTTGACGCGGGGGAAATCTTCGAAAGATCCCCGGGAGCTGTGGGGCTCGACCGGGGTATGTGGGATTCTTACCCACTAAAACCCCCGCGGCTGTCGTATCGGCACATGAGGGGAAACCCCAGGGCTCTCCGGTGGGATCTGCACCAGGGGCCCCTCAGTGCCTTGCCTTTGAGCCCGCCGCCGGGGGGCGCATTGTAGCCCCCCGGGAACCAGTCACGGTGCTCACGGGGACGGGGGTCGCAACCCCGCCGCCGTCCTCCTCGGAGTCGCCGCCGTACTCAATGGACGCTCAAGGGGCCCACACCCCGAGCGTCCAGCGACTCCGAAGGTCCCGGACAATCCTATACTAACTATGTGACCGGCTAACTTTTCTGGCATGTAAATGGGTCCTGCCTGTCCTATATAAAGCCGGACGGACAGTCATGAACCTATACTCCCGTTGGTTGTCGTACGAGGCAACTAAGGGAAAGCAAGAGCCCGTCTTTCTACTCGATTACCTACCACCTCGACTATACTACGATCCCAAGATGCCTGCCAAGCGTGGAGATTATGTCCCTTCTAAGGGGGGTGTCTTTGTCCAGCAGTGGACGTCTTTTGGCTGTTGATGATGAGAAAATTTCGTCACTCGAGAGGTTCACTCCTTCTTTATCCAATGGGTATGTGTGCTGTAATAAAAACCTTACCCAAATGAAGATTTAGGTCCTGCTTCGTACTGTTTCTTCTTTGCCACCGTGTCTGCCTCTAACACTTCCTCCCTGAACTTCGCCATGCTGCAAAAAGTGGGGCGATTATCGATATGTATTAGGTTAGTAATATGTGTATATTTATTAACCGGCTTCAAAAAGAAGGTTCTGTATTCGACGCGTATGTATGTAATATTAATAAAATGCGTAATATTCACTTATATTAGTCTATGCGGGTTTCTAAACAAATGTAGTAAATCTCATGAGTGTATGTATGTATGTTTGCATGTACCTCGATATCTCAGAAATTATACATCCGATTGTAGTAATTCTTTAAGCAACTTTGGGAATACATAGTACAAGTTTCATCAGAATCGGTTCAGTAGTTTTAAATATATGGACTGTTAATATTTCCAACAAGTTACTCTAGCAGAGCCATTCGAGTTGCGTGATAACGTGAACGCAAGTTATAATGATAAAAAATACTGAATCGCATTAAACTTGTCTTTTTCTGGACTTCAAGACCCTATTCCGACAAAAGGTAGCCAGAGAAGTATATTTTAGTTAGCACACCATAACACTATTCTTAGCACCGACTTCAATATATTTTCTTTATTTAATACTTTTTAGATAATTTTTTTTTGAAGTCTGTTTTTATTTTTTCTGAAAATATATTATTTAGACAACCAAAGTGGAAAACTAACACGCTGCCCGTCCAATATAATAAAATAATACCAGCCCTTGTTTATATCCCACTGTTGGGCACGGGCCTCCCCTTAAGATGACCTTAGACCATAGTCCACCACTCTGGCCAAGTGCGGTTTGGCGGACTTCACCATTTGAAAGCTAGTTAGGCTTTCTCAGACATGCAGGTTTCCTCACGATGTTTTCTTTCACCGAAAGCTAGTGACAATCGCACAAAGACGATTCGCACATGACTAATTAAAGAAAGTGCGAGCCAAGGTTCAAACCTGCGCACCTTGTTTCCAAGGCAAGCGCTCACCCACTGAGCTGTTACTGCTACACTTATTTGTAATTGATATGATATACAGACAACAAAGAGAAATGTTGAACCACACACTTCCCTTGTCCAGTTAATTATAATGTACAATATTATCAGCAGGTCAATGTATAAAATTTATGAAAAGACAATCGCGACACACAGACACAATTATATATCAATTGTGTGTGTGTAACAGACAGACCGATTTAACCCTTTGACCGCCAACGACGTCTTAAAGCGTCAATGATAAACTAGGCACCATCGCCGACGACGACTTAAGACGTCAAAATATTTGACAGTGAAATACCACGAACCTGTATTATAACTGGACAGCGCAGTCTACTAAAGATCACGAGCCGAATGAGAGGTCCGAAAGTAGTAGTGTATCTCTGTCTAATTGGGTGTCCACGCATTGCTATGTGGAAGGATTATTTTTCTCACTTTTAAGGTCTTTTGGCGGCGGATCGGGTCACAACGGGCGGTGCCACATCGGTGCTCCTGCGTGACCTCCGTCAATCTGAATGTTGCGAGGCGCACCGCATGAGACGATTTTTGCGTTCAAATCGTAATTTTGGTGACATAATACTAATTATAATTATTATTTGTATTGGATGGAAATTAATGGAAGTCCGCAGTCATTACATATAAGATCTGCTGTACTTACCACAATTAAGACAATAAATTATTTGAATTTGTGGTAATACCTAGCTATCGTTTTCTTCCGGATATAGTTTGTATGGAAACCATCATCCGAGACGACCGACATACATTACATAACAATGGTCACCCTACTCTAACAGTACACAGCGACACCGGTTTACTTACTACGACAATGTCGACAATAACACAACAGCTCAGAGCTGCTACCTAAACAACTTTAGGGGAGCGGTTTAAGTGTTTTTAAAAATTATATTTTTAATTAAAACACTGTATTAGAGCAGAATTGCATGCTCTTTATTACTAAAAAGTGATACAGACACTTCGAAATTCAGAAATGTAATGCATGTCTCTTAATTACGCAATTAGTTTTTATAAAGACTCATTCGTCATCAGACGTATTCTAGATCATTCGGTAATATGATCTCTAATAAACAAGGATTGTTATGACTAAAATTAGTACTTGATACATGATATAAAGTAAACACATGTACTTTATATTGTTATTAATAAAACTTCTAGAGCTTTCCATATATTTATAATATTATTGCAACGTTTGCAATTAATTCCTAACAAGTACTATGTTAGGGGTTTGGTGGTGTATAACTCCTCCCCCCTCAAGTGCGAAATTATCCGAAGATTGTGGATTCGGATTATTTCGCAAAAAATCTATGAAATAAGTTTTATACTTATATAATATTAAAGATACAATAATAATGCTTATAATTATGTATAACAATATCGTGGCTAAACTAACACTTTTAATTTTCACTGCACTTTCACTGATATTATTCTTGTTGTTCATTAATTTTAACACATATGATAAACTGTTTAAATCGTCCAAGTTTATTTCTTTAATGTTCACTGTTTCATTTCCGAAAGAGTTTTCACTGAAAGTGTTCAAATCTGGTAACTCTGGTATCAATGTCCAGTTCGTATATAAAGTTTTTCCATATAATTGACGATGTTTGATGTGAAAACGTCCAAGCGTAATTTCACAATTTTCCTCCATGTGGATGATGTAGGAGCCATGTAGAGCAGCATACAAAGTGTCATCTCCGCATTTCTCCATCAATACGGAATTTTCTTTTGTAAAAATTATCCAACTATTGTATTTAATTCGTTGAACTCGAACATCTTCAATTGCAACGGGAACTGGTGTGCAATTGGATAATTTTTTCTCCATTTTACTAAGTTGCTCAACACATGTTTCTTCTGAATACTGAGCAATGTTGTTTTCGGAGCATATAAAATGATTTTCCTCAATTTCATCACACGGGTGTGTAATTGGTATAAATTTCAAGCCTTTCACCAAAAGGTAAGGATGCTTAGGAAATATAACAAGAGTCTTATTTAAGGATTTATGGAAAATTGGAAACAAATAGAGTTTAAAATAATTGTATGAGATATTATCCGTTAAAGGAATCTCTAAAATAAATGTTATCTGGTCCCCTTTTACATATCCTTTAACTATCATAGTTCTTTCTAATTTAATTTAATTATTTAATGTTGCTGGATACATAAGATTATCTGTCTTATCTATGGATTGCAAAATAGTTAACAATTCAGTTGAATTAATAATTGACTGATGTAATACAGAAATTTTACTTAAAGCTAATGCTGTTTCAATTTCACATAAAGACATAAAAATTGATATAAAATTATTTTCAAAAATTTCAAACATCATTAAAATATGTGTTGAATATATTGGTATAACCTCATTCCTTTCTATTTTCTTTATAACTTCTTGAATTATTCTTAATTTAGTATCTAATATTTCAATATTTTCTTGTAATGTCCCAGTACCATTTATAAGTTTATCCAACATTTGGGAGATTACTGTTATTTTTTTATCGGTAAAAAATAGATCATCTTTAATTTATGCAATTAGGTTATCATATCGATTAGCATATCACGAAGATGCTCCAAATTTCTAGTAATTAATTTTATCAGGGGTACCAAGAGGGTACAAAATTCCTCTTTTGACTTTACTTTCATTATTCATTTAATAATTTGTTAATATAGGCAAAACTTGTTAAAAAAATTTCTTTTGTAATAAATAATGAATATTCTGTTTGTTTCCTTATTGTTAAAAATTCCTGAATAAATTGATTATTTGTTAAAAGTAATTTCTTAAAAAAATCTATATTTTTTTATATTAAGAACTAAGCTTGAACTTATTCTTTAAATTTAAGCGGATTAATTATTATTAATGTATCTTGCAAGTTAAATATTTGCCATATAATAATCGATAAAAATTTAAGATTGGCTTTATTTTATTTAATATTGATTTTTTTTATTTAATATTCAAAACTCGTTTAATGAATCAGTGATACAGTGCAGTCTGTATGATCAAGAATTATCTGGCGGACGTTTAACATTTTTAAGTAGTGTTTTTATTTTCTTTTTACGTACTTTATTTAATACTAAATTGTGCTTAAATCTATCTTTCACAGTTTTCATATATAAAAATGTATCTTTTCTTTTTATTTTATTCATTTCTCTTATATACTATATTTTTGCTTTATCTTTATTTTCCTTAAATTTATTTTTATCTTTTATTATTTTATTTGACCTCACCTTACATATTACTTTAACAGGTTTATTTTTAGATTTTAAATCTAACATGTTTTGTTTAATCTCGTTTACCATTTTCTTATTTAAAAATTTATTACTTATTTTTCTTTTATTAGTTATCCTTATACAGTTCTTATTTCCTATTTTTTTATCTTCATTAACTTTATTCATTTCTTTTAACATTTTATTCCGTTTAATATTTATTACTTCACTTCTTACTTTAACAGGAATCTTTTTACGTTTTATATCTATTACATTTTGATTAATTTCATTGTCATTTGGTTTAATCACGAGGGAATCAGATTTAATAATAGTTTCAGAATTATTAAAATGTTGCTTTTCTTTCATTTTATTATTATTACAACTGTCAACTTTCCTTTCATTAAAATTTGATAAATTATTTTTTGTTTTAGACTTAACACCTATAATACTATTTTCTTTTACAGGTAGATCCGGTTTATCATTTTGTGAAATATTTTTTGCTTTTTTATTCAAATTTAATTTTTTTAGAGAAATAGATCTGTTTTCACCATTTATATTAATTTCTTTTTTAATATATTTGAAAGGTTTATTAATTCTTTGTGTGTCACTGTATATATCTGAAGAATTTTCTTCATTTTTAGTAGGCAACTGTAGATTAGTATAGCAAAAATTCACTTTTACTACTTCCGGTTTATGTTCTTTTATATCATTACTATCTATTTTTATATCTTTATTATTAATGTTTAAATCATTTGGATCATCGATTTTACAATCATAATTAGGCATCTTTATTTCATAATTATGCTGATCATTACAACATGAGTTATCAATATCATAATTTAAAGCATCGTAATCCGGTGGATCATAAAACATATGTATGCAATTTTCTTTCACTTCCGTTTCATTTACTTTAAAATTTTGTTGAGGTTTCGAAGATGTCGCAGTTCGCATTGAGACATCGTTAGAATAATTCGGTTTAATATTTTTCCGTTCTAAATATGATTTATAGCCAACTTGTTGATGGCCATAATGTTGTGGCCGCATATTATAATTATTATAAGCCTGATGGCCAAATGGTAAATTGCTAATATTTAAAATTGGATAATACATGCCAAACTGTGGCGGTGCATTATTAACATTTTGAGAATGCATACCAAACGGTGGTTGAACATAATTAAAGTTTTGAGGACGCATGCCCAATTGTGGCGTATTAAGATTATATTTTTGACCGTGGTTCGCAAAACTCGTAAAATGATTTTGAACACCAAAATTAAATTTATGTGACATATTAGAATTATCAAAATTGTATCCTGTAATTGGATTCAACATTTGATTTGATTTAGAAAAAGTATTAGACATAATTTTATTTCGCGCTGTATATCGTTCATGAAAATTTACTTCTTCCACAACAATACTTAAGGCATCTTCTAATGTGCTGGGAGATTTTAAACGTACTATACGTAACAAATGTTCGGGTAAATTATATAGAAAAACATTTAATGATGTATGGTTATAAATAGTTATTTTACTTTGTTTTAATGCAGGGTCCTTTATTTGATTCACTTTAGATATGAGAATCGAACGCACTGACTGAATTCTATTACACAAATCAAGATAAGTTTCATAAGGTTTTATTTTTATCGACTCTAATTCGATTAAAATAGTCTCCTCACTACGCGGATCTCCAAAGTGTTGGATTAGCAATTGTTTTAATTCCTCCCACGTCTCTATGTCTTCGCGCTCACTGATAAGAGCGGCGGCATTATCCGCAAGCCTACTGGTAATAGAATGCATAACATATAAATTTTGAGACGGACTGCCTTTATATCTTTCAATCACATATTCGCATTTACGTAAAAATAAATTTAACTGTCGTTTATCACCATTAAAAACCGGTATTAAGTCTAACATTTCATTAGGAATTAGAAATATTTGTTCGATATTTGATCGCTCCATTTTTAATATTTAAAGAAAAATCACAAAATAATCGCACAATATATCACCAAAAAAAAAAAAAATATACACTATCCTATAAAAAAAGACACAATTAAAATACAGAAAATAAAAATATTCAAGTAACACAATTAATCAATTAAATTCCCAAAAATAAAATAATTCTTTAATAATATAAAGATTTCAATCAACTATAATACTTCTTTTTTTTTAAAAAAAATCACTTCATTGATATTATATTAATTAATCATTAGTTCACATATTCATTAAAAAAAATTACTTAAAATATAGTTTTCACAAAAATTCATATGAAAACCAGATAACAGTTATAATCGGCCGGCGAATATGTACAGACGGCCAATCCCAATATAACCACAAGGAATGACAAGGAAGGTGAAAAGGCTTACTCACCAACCCGTCTGCAGCATAGCTCCAGTTGTTAAATTTTTTGGTTCGACGAACGCCTTCCGCGGAATCACGAAGCGAAGATTTTGATTCGCGAATTCGCGACGCGGTTGCTTATCAGCACGGGGCGCTAGCTTTGGCTACGCCAAATAACGTGACGACCCGAGGCGCTCGAACCGGCTGCGCCAAACAGCTTTACGGCCCGAAGCGTTCGATCCGGCTGCGCCAAACAGCTTTACGGCCCGAGGCGTTCGATCCGGCTGCGCCAAACAGCTTTATGGCCCGAGGCGTTCGATCCGGCTGCGCCAAACAGCTTTACGGCCCGAGGCGTTCGACCCGGCTGCGCCAAACAACTTTAGGGGAGCGGTTTAAGTGTTTTTAAAAATTATATTTTTAATTAAAACACTGTATTAGAGCAGAATTGCATGCTCTTTATTACTAAAAAGTGATACAGACACTTCGAAATTCAGAAATGTAATGCATGTCTCTTAATTACGCAATTAGTTTTTATAAAGACTCATTCGTCATCAGACGTATTCTAGATCATTCGGTAATATGATCTCTAATAAACAAGGATTGTTATGACTAAAATTAGTACTTGATACATGATATAAAGTAAACACGTGTACTTTATATTGTTATTAATAAAACTTCTAGAGCTTTCCATATATTTATAATATTATTGCAACGTTTGCAATTAATTCCTAACAAGTACTATGTTAGGGGTTTGGTGGTGTATAACTACCTTCATAATGATAAATTGTTACTAATATTATTGTAAATAAAAGTATTGCATGTTGTTCGTGAGCTAATTTATAATATTACATTTTATCGTCCTAGTAGTATTATATTTCGATGTTTTATTACACGAAAAACTTATAAGCAAATGTAATCAACTTTCAAGAAATCTACCTAACACTACTAATAAGAATCATATTTTGCGTTGGCAACTTACTTGACAAAGGGGCAGACAAGGACACACATCTACTTTTAGCTATCTCACTCGGCTCGTTTTTCTACTTCGACTTGTGTCAATCAAAAACAAACCTTAAGAATGTAGTATAAAGTTTAAATTAGTGATATTAATATATTTAAGTGATCTATCCAGTTTTTACGAAGTAAATATAAATTCGTGTCAAATACATAAAAAAGGAATTAATTTTTAAACTTGATCTTTACATACATAGACGTATTAACATTTCCTTATTCATTTTCAGTTAAATATAAAGTATAAAAAAATGACATTTAACTCAGCAGAACATTTAACATAAACTCTGAAATTTAAAGTAAAAAAGATGTTCTCTCAACGCCACGGACGTCTTAAAGAGTCGACTAGTGATGGGAATAAAGTGGCTAGATGATTATATTTTACCTAGGTACTTACCTAATTAAATTCTCGAAAGTTCTTACTATCTTGTTTTAATAGTGAGCATTTGTGAGATCGTTACACATAATTTGTGAAAAATAATGGATAAACTAATTCCTTTTGTATGCCTACAGGAATGGGTTATGTACATTCACAGCCTTACTTATAAACGATGGTTAAATTTTATCCAACACATAACAGCTATTTAAAAATATTTTTTTACTTATAAACGATGTTTATCCCTAATACGCTGCATAACAGCTTGCTAAAGTAGCGTCAAATTAAACAGCGGCCGACCCTTGTTTAGAAGCTTATTAGCACGTTATGTAACAATATGGCGGTTCTCTATCAGCTGATTCAGTCAGTTGCACTTGCATTGTAATTTGCGTAGACAGAATATAATACAGACATATACCAAGCGTGCCGCCGATAAGGACAGAAAAATAAGTACATACTAAATTTAGAGTTGCCACGTAAGGGAAATTTTACCCTTTGTGTAAAGCAAATACGGAGGTTGTTGTAAATTATATTTTCTTTCCTAACCAAAAACCACTTTTTTGACACAACATTTACTTTTCTTACATTATATCGTCTTAATCTATGACAGTCTGCAAAAAGTACGAAAGTGATTGTTATAATAATGTCCTCCTAGCCGAAACGACCACAGCGGCCAATCTTTCACAAGATCAGCCATGTACGCAGGAGATATTATAGTGCACAAGTGCTTGCGTAGACACAAGTGCACTCTCTCTTCCTTTATATAATAGGTACCTCTCATAATCCGATGGGACGGAAGACCGACACGACTGGGGAGCAGTTAAGCGCAGGACCGACTTTTTACATGCCCATCCGACGCATGTGTGGCGTATCTCGGATCACGGTTTCGGAACGCCAAAGGGGCTGTCAAAAAGATGACAGTGCGCTAGTATCTATGGCAGAGACATGTTTTAATTATTACGATTACTCCACTGTATTATAAGTTGTTCTCTCTCAATTTGATTATAAGTGTTTATTACCAAAGCTCGGTGTTTTAATTTGACGGACAGGAGTCGGGCATGCGTCCTATCGCAAATTCCGACACATGGATCATCTTACTTTACAGACAATCAGGTCATCGGCCTGCATTGTCCTAGCCAGTAAGGAACAACTACTCAAATTTGTTGCCCTTCGCAGGATTCGAACCCACGACGGAGGCTACAAAGTGAATGTACACTTAATATCATATATGCTGTAGCTAAGGTCTATTCCACATTGTTCACCTGGGTGATATCACGTGGTGATTAAAGTGGCTAAGAGCTGTAGATAATTATTAGCCTCATACAAAAAAGTTAAGAGATAAAAACAATAATATGCTATTTCCCAGAGAGGTAGGCAAAAATTGGCTTTCTTATAAATTAATATAATACATACTATGGCCATTTACCGGGTAAGTTTTAGTAAATTTCTCCAATATACAAATCTATAGAACTAGTATCTTGGGACAATCTACGCTTGACCAATGACCACCTGATCTCAATCTACGCAGATCCTTTAGTAAGGTAACCAGATAAATGATTACAAATACTTGTAAACTGTATAAATACATATTTAAATAGATAAATAACACCCAGACAATAGTTCGGAATCGAACCCATGTCCTATAGGGCAGCGGCCAGGTCCCTCAGATCGTCGAACAGCCGTACATCGCCGCCGTCCGCGGCATGTACTGCTCGACCCACCCGACCCGATTTCCGTCCTCCTGGACCATGACACAACACCGACAACGATGTCAAGAGTCCGAAGAGATCCGTACGCATGCGAACTCGACATGCATCCCCTCGCTGAGTTTCTTGCCGGTTCTTCTCAGCGGGGGCGCGTTGTGAACCGGTGGTAAACTCATTTTCTCTAAGCGGCAGCCCAAGCCGAGGCCGTGCCTCCCTGAGGTGCCCCTGTGCTAGTCGCTACCCAAACCCTTCTGGCTGGAGCGCTTTAAGCGCTCGCCCTCTTGTCCGGTGAAACAGTACTATTCCTACAAAAAAAAAGTGATGATCAATAAAGCAAAGTGACTATCAAGCTTCAGTTGTCCACCAAACTTTGATGTCTACTGAAAGTGTGTTTGGTATTTATTGGTGATTCAAGTTAGGCAATGCCAAATGAATCATTTGATAGTTATTTAATAGTCACTTTGCTTTATTGATCATCACTTTAGTTGTCAAACGAGATAGGTACATAATAGGGGGGCAAATGAAACAAACTATTCAACGTCGGTACTATTTATTTATAATTCAGACAAATTTACCAATAAATTGTAACCAACAACATACATACATATATTTAAACAACATGCATATAGTAAAAGCACGATTATATGTACAATGACCATTGTGCCTATAAATAACGAATGAATACGTCCTGCGCAGCCTTGGACGAATTACTTGAGCGCTTACGTTATTTCTGAATATTTAAGCATTCGGGAATAACTTTTAGCAACCTAATTAATTCTTTTTGTTGCTGCTATCCACAGTATACAAATATCCATATTTTCAGGAAATCATAAAAATAAATTCGGGAAATCTGAGAAATTCTTCGATGCACCCAGCATGTGGGATCGTGTATGATGCACTTAATAATAATTTACCATTTATTTATGGTAGTCTCTCTTTTATACACTGGCAACACTGATAATGGCGATCAATAAACTGAAAATTTTAGGTTATGGATGAAAAACAAGAATTTATCGATCTTACACGTAACTTTCAAGTAAAATAGTAACTAATTTAGAGCAATAAGATCTAAATAAGTCGTTTACATGTATTAGTTTCTAAATGTAATCTCTAAATTGGCCATAATAATTCACGTTTACCTGTGAAACGATACTCCACTAATTTTACGTTCACTGTCACTTTTACAGCCTATAATACTGCACTGCACGATCCTTATAGGATTTCCACAACACACAGTAATGTCACAGTTAGTTTTTTATTGAATTTTAAGTTATTTATTTAATATTAAAACCAGGATAAAATTGTCACGGAGCAAAGTGGGAGCAAACGTCAAATTTGTTTCGCACCCACGGCGCGGAAAAATCGAACACATGCTGAGGGACAAAAAATCATATACACTGTTTCTTTCTATCACACGTAACCTACATAAACGCATTCTTTTCTTGCGTGAATGAGAAAGAAAGTGTCCAGCCCTCTATTGTTTTCTTCCTCTAAGGTAATTTGTATTGATCGATGCATAGAGTTTATATATTAAGAATAGAGTATGCGTTTGTCTATGATCCCCTTAAACAAAGTGTAGGCAGATTTTACTCTGAGAGGGAAGGTGAATTGAACTATTGAAAGTTACATTATAAGAGTTATATTGATATGTAAGTGATAAGTAGTGATGGGTTTGATCTGTCACAATCGTAAATCAGAACACGAACACGGACGAAACAACGAAACGGAAGATCACCGCTGGTTGCGTGTACGATCAGCATTTTTGCTGAGTTGGAACCATTTTGTGACGCAGATTTTTGTTAAAGTATGTAACTACCTACTTACATATGTCTATTTTTATTTATTTATTTTTTTGTTCTATTTTTTTATTGTTAATTGTGTGTCACAAATAAATATTCTTTCTTTCAAATGTCGATATATACAGCTGATGGTATAATACCTATTGTCGTGTACCTGATATTTATGTATTTTGATGTTCTTACCGGTGCCTACGGTTCTTACTTGAAAATAATCATTCTATAGTACTGATTTGTGTTCTATGCATCCAAATTTGAATTTGACAACCTATAAATCCTATTTGTCGAATTGAATTACAAGATGTTGCCATTTTACCAAGTTTTAGGTCAGACGGAATATTTCAAGCTGACAACACGTGGCGGTATTGACAGAGTAAAATATGTTTTGCCTTATTAACTGTTCATTAGTTATGTCGCTCTTATGCAACGTTTATAAGTAGAAAATATAAAACTGCTTAATAAGGAGTTATGTAGTAAGTAGTTATTTGGTTGCTAAGACGGTGATTAGTAGATTTTTATAAGTAAGGCTGTCATTGTTTAAACTAATCAATAAAAAGGCATTTGTATTTAGTTATTCTATTATTCATAAAGTTAAACTACCTTTTCTTTGTCTAACCAAAAATAGTTTTTTTTTAAACTGGTGTATGAATAAATAGGGTAATTAATAAATATCGACATAAGTGTCAAACATTACTATGTCCTAGACACTTATCGTACCCTCGATCGCCATGGACGCCTTAAGGTGTCCGCTTGTGACGTCATATGCGCATTTTATATCCTTACTAGTGTTGTGACATGTGGGTAGATTTCTAATTGTATTTACTTAATATTTAATGTCTGCCACCCATATCCCATAACTAAAATAGACCGTTTAGACTATTTGCTGCTGTTACCATTACTGTACGTCACGTTGTTTAATTGTAACATAAAATGGACCCTGATATGCAATTCATTTCATGTAATAATAACATCATTGACTTAATTGACCGTGATGTTGTGCTGATATATCTGTCTATTATTAATTAAATTAAATAATACATTCATATTCTAATAATCGATAGCTAAAATTCACAACACCAGTAGTTTTAAGTAAATCTCATAAAAAGACTTGTTGCTGCTGCCAATGACGCTTTAAAGCGTCCAATAGTGTCGCTAAAAGTTCGATGCTTTTAAAAAAACGTTACTAAAATGTTACTTCGAATTTAAAAGAAAAAGCAATTTTCTTGTTATAGGTCTCTAAAACTATAAACACAATGTTTTATTTCTAAATATTAAAAGGATTAAACGTAAGTTAACCATCAATTCACTGCAAAATATTTAATAATACTACATTCTATCGATGACTGTATATTTTACGTGGCACATCACTAGGCAATCGTACGATAAATGGTTTGTAATATGGTCGCGGCGCTGGGGGCACGGCAGGTGAAATTTTACATGGCGGTCAAAGGGTTAAAACGTAATACAGCCTATTGCGTAAAGTTTAAGTTATTTTAAATGCGTTGGTTTGTCCTTTCTTCATGCTAAAATTAACCAGATCGGCATGATTTTTATGGTTCCATACCTTAAAGTTAGAAGAGAACATTCGCAAATGTCAAAACAGATTTTTATTTTGGTTTATGTCAGATAGTTTTTGGCTCAAAAAAAAAATTTTCAAAAAATAAATATATCTGTTCATCCATCCATTATCTCCGAAGTTTGTGTAGGGAAAATTTTGAAATAATTCTAAGTATCTAATAACAGTGTATCTATATTTTACAAGAAAAATAAAAAAAAATTAAGTTGTACAGTTTTATAGTATACCGAAAAAAATCGATAAAAAAGCTTAAGTTCTGCAGTCTGGTTCTTTTGCTATCTGAGGTGTTAGAAAGAACGTATGGAACCCACGGTGCGCGAGTCCGACTCGCACTTGACCGGTTTTTGTGTAACGCGATACAGTAGGGCCAATTTAATAGATCACATTTGACACTTCATCAAATATAACAACGTAACCTTGGAACGGCGGGCATAAAATTTAATGAATTTTTTCGAAATTAGAACTGCATAATTTTTATTTTTTTTTCTATTATAATTATATATTTATTATAATAATAACAAAAGAAACAGGCAGAACAAAAAACCTGACAGATGTGCTTCCATAGACACAGATGCACTCTGTCTTCCTTTACTCTCACAATCCGATAGCACAAAAGACCGACTTGACCAGGGACAGGTCAGGAGAAGAGCTGATTTTTTATATACCCACCAGATGCATGGATTGTCTTACTTTACAGACAATCAAGTGATCAGCATGCAATCTAAATACTTACTCAATAGCTTCCACATTCCTGCCCCCCGGCCCCCACCTCTGTTCGTGCTCGGTGACATCATTTACGAAGTCAGGATCTGTCTCCCAGTCGTCAGCCTCTGCAGGTGCTGGCGCAGTCACATCTGTCGCCGCTTTCCACATCTATTAAATACCTATCACGTCAGCATTACCCACTTCGCAAAGATGGTAAGAAAATTATATCCCAACTAAGACTGTCTATATGATTTGGTTTTAAAGTGTCTGCCCATTGCACTGGCCCATACCTTTACTGTGCTATAAACGTATCAGGTACGGAATAGAAATGACTGAGACTATTATCGTATGCATATAATGCCATTATTGTGCCTGGACATGGGTTTAAAGTTTAAGAATATCATTTATTAAAAGTTAGGATCGTGAATAAGCCTATTGGGTAGCGGCCAGGTTGTCTAACCACTGGACCTGGACGAGTACCAGGTACGTTCCGTATGTCGACACAGTGGGGTTTTAGTCAGTAAGAGTCCAACATAACCTGTGGGTATCGAAGAGGATTTCGCCACATTAAAAATAAAAAAGCATGTCTAACCACTATACCAACAGGCCTGTCATAATAATATGTAGGATATTTTGTAGTTCCTTTTGTAACAAGTAATTAACGACATTTAACTCATTAGGGCACCAAGTAATAATAATAATGTCTTTTACCTACATTTATGTAATATCACTATAATTCTGAAAAATATAGTTTGTACACTAACAATTTCATAATGTTTAAACTAATAAGGAAATCAGTAAGCCAATAATACAAATGGTTTTACCTTCAAACTTTGCCTTATATAACTAAATCCAAGCCATTTGATGATAATATAGGTAGATAAGGTCAAGTAAAATAAATTATAAAAAGCATGTTCAATCTAGCCTTGTATAATCATTTATAATTCATTTATGTAAGTGTTCATTAATGTCGTAAAATATATGATAGCGGCATAACTAGTGTTAATGTTTGTTAACTAGTCAAAAATGTAATCGTTTTCTTTTCCTCACTTAATCATTTATTTAACAATTTTTGTACACACAATAACATTTAACAAAGGAAAGAAACAAAATAGGATAGAATGGTACAAAGGCCCTGCTTATGGCTAAATAAATATATTCCAGCAGGCCTGTGAGTGAAAAGTAGGAAAATAGAAATTAAATAATAGTAATATGAGTATTGATAACTCTAAATTAAAAATAGGTATACAATTTATTTGCTTTGAATATTGATTATATCATAAAAACACTAGGTACTGCTAACATTACACTATCTTTTATTATCTTGACAAGATACTTGGTTATCTTTATTATAATTCTATTAGACTTTTATTTATCTAATTTGATGCATTCACTGAATCCTGTCGGTATGCTTCAGAGAATCAATTTTTGGCGTTCTCTATATCCAGACTACTAGCAATTAAAACGATTAACTTATTTGTTGTTATTGATACAAAATACAAGAAAAACCTCACCTTTACTCAGGCTCAGCCGGTTTTTGATAACGCGAAGTGAAAGCACTTTCACACTCCTCTAATATTTACACATTCCAAATTAATTGAAACGATGCAATGATTGTGTAGAATGTTTTATTATTTCTTACAATTAATAACTCGATGAATGCTGAAACTATTATTTATTTATTAAAATAAAATTGGGCGATACCCCACGGTGCGTCATTCGCAGCGCAGATTGTGATTGACAGATACTGTCAAATCTAACATTGACTTTGACATTAACTTATACATTGCCAACTTATAAAAATATAATAGTTATTAGAGAAAAATTGCACTAAAAATCTTACACTTACACATATTGCACTAACATAATTTGTGATATATTTTTATTACAATTTACCGAAACAATACCGAATACAGACGTGAAACAGAGTGAAGGATAAAATCTAGTTGTAAAATTAACAAACTATCTATAATTCGACATTAGAATCAATACTAAAACTAACTAAGTAATAATAATTAATAATAGGTATAAATAAATTACAAAAATATTTGGACGCGGTAGTAGCAGTTCTAATAATATTAATTAATGTTTTATAGCTCTGGATCGGGGGCATCAATGGCGTACCCGCATTTTTGCAATGCAATCTTTATCTCACCGAAGACACTAGGATCTTCTATTGTGGATGGCAATTTAACTAGTTGGGACCTAGCCAGCTTTGCGATGGCTCCACGCAGTGCTTTCCCGGATCTGGTCCTTGGTAAAGCTGGAACTGCTACCGCTTTCCTGAACGCAGCTATAGGGCCGATAAGATGGCGTACTAATGCGATCAGCTCTTGGGTCACTGTACACTCGGATACTATTTCCTCATCTGTAATTAAGATATCTAATATTAGGCTGAACCAGCTAGAAGCAGTAACGGCTCAGTGGGCGAGCGCTTACCTTGGAAACAAGGTGCGCAAGTTCGAACCCCGGCTCGCACTTCTGATTCCTTTAATTAATCATGTGCGAGCTTTCAGTGAAGGAAAGCATCCTGAGGAAACCTGCATGTCTGTGAAAGCCTAACTAGCTTTCGAATGACGTGTGAAATACGCCAATCCGCACTTGGCCAGCGTGGTGGACTATGACCTAAACCCCTTCCTCTTGAAGGAAGGCCCGTGCTCAACAACGGGAAAAAGTAAGGGCTGTTAACAAGGATTGTTATTAGGTAGGTACCTACTGACTAAGCCCAACCTGAAAAATCTGTTCTTCTTGTTCTCCCCGTGGGGGTCCGGGTAAGAATAGCACTTTCCTATCTCCTCCCGGTGGCTGTCCGTAAAGGGCGACTAAGGGAAAACATGAAGACAGGCTGCAGCGTCTTTCTATTGGATGACCACCTATACTGCGATCCCCAAGACGCCTTGGTGTGGGGGTTATGGCAACCCTTCCCTTCTATGGGGAGGCCTTTGTAAAGTTGACGTCTTTCGGCTGCTGAAGAAGAAGATTATGCTACTTACCATCCTGAGGTGGCCGCATAACATACAAGCAAAGTGGCACGTCTCCTTTCGTTGGGTCTGGAGCTCCAACCACCACAGCATCAGCGACCCTCGCATGTTTGAGGACCACGTCTTCCAGAGCCGCAGTGGACAGCCGGTGGCCAGCTACGTTGATTACGTCGTCAGCCCTTGCTACTACCCACACTGCGCCCTCTGCGCTGATCCACCCAGCGTCTTGAGTGTCGTAATAGCCCTGGGATATGGTTTATACCAATAAGAAATTAAAAAAAAAACCGGTCATTTGCAAGTTGGACTTTTTTTATATGGGACTAATCCTACCCCTGTGACTCTTGTCAGCGAGGATCTACAGTGGTCATCAGTAAAGACACCGAGGCTTGACCCTCGGCGAGTCCAGAGGAAATACTAAATTGTCTTAAAACTCGCCAAACAAAATTAGAAAAGTATAGGTACTTATAGGAGGAGTAAGATAACTATAAATTCCACTTCCCTCCTTTTTAAAGCAGGAGACGAGTAAACATTGCACAGGTGGATATAACCTCAGACAGAAATAAAGATTCTTACAGGTGCACCAACTAGATTCCATCCACGTGCAAGGCACCACAGTTACTTAAAGTAAGTCCTTTTAAGATTTCTAGGGGACCAGGAACCTGTGACCTCCGGTTTGCAAAGCAAGCGGTTTCCCACTGCGCCACTGAGGCTATAAACGCATCACGTGATATAACGTGCATGTCTATGCGAACTTTTTTTGACTTTTGCAGGACAATGAATGTAGAACGTGTTATCGGGTAAATTTAGCTATGCGCCAAACGTAGCTAACAGAATCAATCAGATAAAATAAACTAAGCGACATCAATAACGATAAAAGTCACCAAGTAAAAATATACAAGTATCGATATATTATATATATCGACTAGCTGACCCACGCAGCTCCGCATGCGCTATTTTTAAGTTAACTAAACTTTTAATAACAGACATTCGCATCGAATACATAACCTCCTTTTTTATAATCGGTTAAAAACTGGGACCCACTTTTTACTTGCTCTCCGAAGCACGGACCCGTTTAGTTCAAATGGCACCCATCTATTTAGTGACCTTACCTAACGTTGCTTAACCCGATCGATTACAAAACCTTGATAACAACTCTCTATGAGTGTTCCCTTACTAATATTTATTATATTATAAAGAAAAATTGATAAAATCAGACCAAGCGTATAACCAAGTGCCTATTTTGACTTTAATCCCCTCTCCCAAAAGAACCGTGGTAGATTACGGGATAAAAAGTATCCTATGTCCTACCTCGTAGTAAGATCTCAAATCATGCCAAGTTTCATTTGAATCCATTCAGTAGTTTCGGCGTGATGCGCAGCCGTGATATAGACAGACAGACAGACAGACAGACAGACAGACAAAAATTAAAAAAAATACATTTTCGGCCTCAGTATCGGTTATAGAATGCCCTCCAAATATAATTTTCAAAATATCTTCAATGTACAGAATTGGACCTGTTACAGTTTTATTATAAGTATAGATGTATATAAGACTAAAAAGTATTAAGTAATAATATTATACCTACACCTTAAAGTATCTAAGCTTTTTCTATTTTTTCATTTTAATTCAGGTTAAATTATACAAATGGCAGCCATAAAAATACACACATCAAAAGTGTCTAGGGATCAACATATATTTTTGCAATAACTTTTCTCCTGATTGATATTAATTAAAATTTTCTTTAAGGATTCATCAAATAAAGTGTTTTCGTTTGTCACAGTAACGATAAACCAAGTCACCTTTGCATTAATAAAGAAATTTGCCATTTTCCTAATAAAGGGATTTTTGACATTTGAACCACTAACACAAAAGTTCGAAAAAAAGACTGAAATAACAGTTTTCTTTAAAATTTTATTGGGTAACTTAAACAATTAATAATCCGTGTTTCTACCGCGAACACTAACAACACAAGAACATCGGTTTGGCATACTCAAAATGAGTTCATCCAAATCACGCTGTGGAATGGCCGCCCATGTTCGTTGCAACAACAAAAAAAGGTCTTCTTGCGACTGGATACCCTCCATATTCGGCAGAGCTCTTCTCTGTAGCATATCCCATGCATGCTCAATCGGGTTCAAGTCTGGCGACTGAGCAGGCCAGGGCAGGACATTGATGTTAGCTGCGGCGAGAGTCTGTCTTACAACTCTTGCGGTGTGCGGTCGTGCATTATCATGCATTAACTGAAATAAGGGACCGATTTGCACTTGTAGAGGAACGATGACGTCTGATACAATCGTCTCAGCATAAATTTGAGCGTTGAGGTTGCCTCTGATCCAAATCAACTCAGTTCTTCCGCCGATCCAAATACCCGCCCATACCATGATGGTTCCACCACTATAAGGATGGACTTCCTGGCAGGATTTTAATCGCTGTTGGCGTCCAGGGGTTCTCCAGTGTCGTATACGTCTTGTATCCGGTCTCATACCAAAACGAGACTCATCAGAAAAGCACACGAAACGCCATTGTTCTTCTGCCCAATTTCTGTGTTCAAGAGCCCATTGATATCGAATCCTACGATTGTGCATTGCTATAGGTGGTACCCGTAGCGGTCTTCGGGAATGAAGGTTCACTTCATGCAAGCGGTTTCTGACTGTTTGGTCGCTAATTAAGTTCCCTGAAGAGTGATGAAGCCTCACGGCTAACATCATGGCAGTTATTGTTGGAGCTCTTCGAGTTAAGATTTGAATATATCGGTCTTGTCTCCGTGTGGTGCAGCGATACCGTCCTCCATGGCGCTCAGCCACCGTACCAGTGCTTCGGTAACGTGTCCAAAGTCGACTGATAACACTCTGACTTGTATTCAGAGCTAAAGCCACAGTACGTTGCCGGGAACCAGCTTCTATCATTCCCACGGCTCTGAGCATTTCTTCCCTGCTTAAATGACGTCGCCGCTCCATAATAACGTTGGTTTTAATCAGTAGTAGGGAAACAGTAGCACTAATAATGTCTTCAATGCGTTGTATGTTTTTATAGGGAAAATATTCACAGCTGATTTTCATCTTTTACTCGAATTTGATTCACAGTTCCTGATTCAAATTATGAAATGCACCAAAAAGGATCCATATAAATTTATAAAATCATAAATTTATTACAAAGCCACATCTCAATCTCAAGAAATCCGCTTAAAAATGCTTGATCCCTAGACACTTTTGATGTGTGTATTATCTCAGATAAGAATATTTAACAACATACCTACATAGATATGAATTGCTTCTCATAGGTACAATTAATTAAATAAAAAAAGCCAAATTTCATAACACGTAAAATTAAACGCGTGAACTATTTATAAAGTACTAATTGTTAACAACAAGCGCAGCGTTAAGTGTAAAAAAATTAAAATTACATTAGTGGTACAAAAGAAAATCTCACAATGCGACAAAAAAAGGTCGTCCTAGAGCCATGGGACCTGGACCAATTGACGCAGAAAATTCAGACGATTCCAATGATTTATGTATATTAAGTTATTTTCGGGATAATAATAATAATAAATACACTTTATTGTACACTAAAAGTTACATGTAAATTTAACAATACGATGAAGATATCAATGTACAAAGGCGGCCTTATCGCTAAAAAGCAATCTCTTCCAGGCAATCCAACTAGAAAATGAGAGAGAGAAACATAATGGGCAGTTGATGGTGCACTTCAATAAAAATAAAATTTCTGTCGCTTAGTCGTGATTGCCTTTCAAGCGTCGATATGTAGTATACAGAACCATGGGGCCTACCGGATAAGACTCGAAGTAGATCTTCTTGAATCTCTCGTCAGCTTGCCAAAGTGTTGCAGCGAACCCAGGAGGTAATGGCAGCTTAGCTACCAATCTACCCACTTCACCTGGCTTGCATTCGGTTCCGTCTTCTTTTAACGTGCGGACTGCAAAGAAGAAACCGGTCAAGTGCAAGTCGGACTCACGCACCGAGGGTTCCATACCTTGTTTTGACCTATTAAAGTTATTTTACTATTCGTCTAACACCTTTATTCCCAAAGTGGTCCAGGTGGACCCCGGGAGACTCAACGAGGGTCTACGTTGGCGCAACGGAAATTTCCATAGTTAGACCTAATCTTCACATTTTTGGTCGAGTTTTGGGTAGAAACGAAGCTGCAGGGGTCCACCGGAACCGGTTTATTTATTAAATTTTACTTATATACATTTTGCTGTGCCCTACAGGGTCCACAATTGTACTTAGCTGTAAGCCTCTAATTTAAGACCTTGTCAACATTGTGGAAAGCAATAAATGATATGAATATGAACCAGGCGAATTTTCTTTTCAGACTCGCACTTGACCGGTATTTTTTATTTATTAAAAACATGGATGAATTTCATCCATGATTAAAAACAACATTTCTTTAGATCGATGCATGAGTGTGTGTACTATAGGGGCTATATTTTTTTGTACTTATATAATCTTTTCTTTTTTTTGTTTGTTTTTTTTTATGACGCTGGGGAAATCTTCCAAAGATCCCCGGGAGCTGTGGGGCTCAACCGGGGTATGTGGGATTCTTACCCACTAAAACCCCCGCGGCTGTCGCATCGGCACATGAGAGGGGGGACCCCAGGGCTCTCCGGTGGGATGTGCACCAGGGGCCCCTCAGTGCCTTGCCTTTGAGCCCGCTGCCGGGGGGCGCATTGTAGCCCCCCGGGAACCTAACACGGTACTACGGTACGGTACGGGGGTCGCAACCCCGACGCCGTCCTCCTCGGAGTCGCCGCCGTACTCAATGGACGTTCAAAGGGCCCACACCCCCGATCGTCCAGCGACTCCGAAGACTTTTATAGTCTATAGCAACCCAATTAACTGCCGGTCCCAATATCCTGTCTACCTCTTACTGTCAGTTAAAAAAGTTACCATCGAAAGCTATTATGACACATTTCCGTTTCAATAAACAAAGACAGATAAAGCAGCTTACTGTTGATAGTTCAAATGACAGTCTTACAGGGTTTTAGGCTATCGCTCCATTTCGGAGGTTTATCGCGGGATAATCATCTGATTTCTCGTACTTTTTAAATAAATGTAATGAAATGAATATGAATACATATATACTTGTAGTATTTTTGTTTGTAAATACATACATAAATAGATAAAACACCCACACAATTGGTGGGAATCGAACCCACGACCCGTTGGGTAGCAGACAGGGTCACTAACCACTAGACCAACGGGGCCGTCATGTGTTTGTCATTTGTCTCAAGTGGAAGAAAGTTGAGCGCAGGAACACAAAAGGCACGCGTCCATTGGCCCGCGCCGGACTCACCGCACGCACAGTACGCAACGGATTTTAGTTTGCTTTCTATGATTATACACAGCGCTGCGTCCATTATCCGCGCCGACATTTTTCGATGCGGGCCGTCAAAATAATAGAAAGCAAACTAAAATCCGTTGCGTGCCGTGCGTGCGGTGCGTCCGGCGCTGGCCAATGGACGCATACCTTTATAATCCTAAGGTTACAACGACGTCAATTTTGTTATTGAAACAGCAGTAACAGATAGTTTAAAGATAACTTTTTATCTGAGCTTTCTATCGGCGATAGAGTATTGGGACCGGCCGTAAGAGACATAACTTTTTAAACTATCACATCATTTCTATTCGATGCAAGAATATTCGATGGTTCGCATCTAGGAATTTTCAGAAAATATACATATTTTAATTATTCTACGAGTATCTCATAAATATATATCTGAAAATTTCAATTCGCATAGTTATGGGTTAAATGTTCTTCTTTTTTCTGTCTTCTATAAAAATAATACGATGAGGCTTGATTGGTCTAAGACCGGAAAAGAATTCGAAATTTGCCAAATTTCAAAAGAAAGTTTTTAAATGTTTTCAACTGTAAAATATAGAGGTCGCCAAAATCTTACCATCATATCCTGGAACCGGATATCCAGCTGAATGTGGTGGGACAGCCTTCACTCCATAGCCTAGACATGGTGCGGTGATCGGAGAACCTGACTCAGTCTGCCACCAATGATTAAGGACTGGAACTTTGAAGACTCTCTCTGCCCATAGCTGGTGAAAAACAGTAGTTTTTATAAATTGAGAAACAAGAATTATTCATCATCATCATCACCAGCCGGAATACGTCCACTGCTAAACATAGACATCCGCCTTCGAACGCCACAATAAAGAACAATATGTTATGTTTTTGTGTCCCGGCTTTCATAGGTTAGCACGTTACGATTGTATGTACATATAAATTAGCGGTCAAAAGATCAATATCACCGTTAAATCAAATAATTACAATTTAATTCTTAATTATACTGAAACTTACCTACTTTTCAGCTTGCAAAAGTACTTAGCTACTGCCATTAGTGTTTGCATCAAAAACAAGACGAGGTTAAAGGTACAATGCATTACCTAATTTATTACTTGGTCTCGACCTCAGAACATTAAAATAACTTAAACTAGTCAGGACCTTTGTGAGTCTGAAGTTGGGTTTTGCGAACCATTGCGCAACTACAGTCGTCAGTTGTCAATACAAAAACACAAAAATAGCTACTGCGCAGCGTCTTGCAGCCAACTTCAGACACACAAAGATCCGTTGTGACTACTGTAAGTGCTACACTACACGGTATTTAGGGTTTAAACTCAAACTCAAAAATCTTTATTTCAAATAGGCTTAACGTGTGTTTTGTGTGGTTATTTTTTTTTAAAAGCTACTACCGGATCAAAACGCGGCCTCAACTGAGAAGATCCGCCAAGAAACTCAGCGGGCTTGTAATTTTTTCACTTTTTTTTAATCATTGTTTTGTTACAAATGAATCGACATTAGCGATAGTGTGTCCTGCCGTTCGAAACATAAAGCAAGGGAGAAAAGAAGAAAACAATAAATTACGACAAAAATTACAACAAACTAAAATTCCAAATGGATAGGTGTAGGGTTTATAGTCCTGATTTAGGGTGGAGCGAGTTAGGGTCCTTAATTGGAGCGACCAGCGCGGCCCGGTCTACCCAGCTCCCTCTTACTACCGCGCAGGGTAACAGCGTTTAGGGCGCTAGGGAGGTTCCTAGAAACTCCAACTGCTATAGAAAAAGTAATTTTTTGCCATTATAGCGGGCGTACGTACAATACAACACTTGTGATGGTCACTTTACAAATGAGCGTATAACTGAGTTAGGGTCAAATCGACCGGGTAATAAGTGGCTCCCTACTTAGGGGCCACGCCTACCCATGCCACAGGGCCCTGAATACCGTGTAGTATAAAACCCCTTAAAATACTCTTCTGTGGTGACTACTCACCCTCGTATCCTGATCGCAATGTTCACCAGCAATGAACATGGTCTTCAGAGACTGGCTACAATACCTCCGCGAATATTTGGAGGTTGGGTCAGCTCGCTTCAGCACGCGGAAAGTGGTTGGTATCGTAAATATAGCGTTGACGCGGTGTTGTTCGATGATCCTGCGAGAAACATAAGAGGATATTCTTTTGTCTGATCAATGGCCTAGATTGTTGACTAATACTACCGAATTATTTGCTAGCGTTACGTATATTATTTTGTTATGTATGGTAAGGAACCCTAAAAAAGTTAGGTTTGGTTAGTTCGATTGCCAACTTCTTATAACATCGGGCCAACTATTTTATTTTAAACTTGGACTGAAGAAGGGACGGTGGTGAAAGCGCAGGCCACGGGTGATATATCAGGTGCACTTGCAGCACGATGATTAAGATTTCTTGATTTATCTAAATCAAGATAGGTGTATGACCTTAACTCAAATTGGTAATACTACTTAAAGCTAGTGTGCTATGGATGGCATGGGTGTCGTTAAAATTGTGTGGCCTCTAGGACGTCCATTAACTACGGCGGCGACTCCGAGGACGACGGCGGCGGGGTTGCGACCCCCGTCCCCGTGAGCACCGAGTCTAGTTCCCGGGGGGTGCAAAGCGGCGGCGGGCTCCAAGGGCAAGGAACTAAGGGGCTCCTGGTCCAGATCCCACCAGAGAGCCCAGGTGTGCCGATGCGACAGCCGCGGAGGTTTTAGTGGGTAAAAATCCCACATACCCCGGTTGAGCCACACAGCTGGGAAACATTTGAAGGTTTCCCCGCGAAAAAAAAGGTGTTCAATTAATAGGTATCTACATATACATATTTTTGACACCCCTTCGGAGAAAATCGTATGTTTGATTGTTACCTGAAGTACTGTCCTGGATCTGGCGTCCGATCAGGCTTGCCCTCATACAACACTGACGTCACACCTGCTATTAATGGGCCATAGCATATGTAGGAATGGCCTACGACCCAGCCTAGGTCTGACGCAGCCCACCACACGCCTTTTTTGAGTCCATACACATTTTTCATAGACCAGCCTAAAGTGGCTGCGTGGCCGCACGAACGCTGAATACCTTTTGGAGCATCTGTTGTACCTGCAAAGAACTTCACGTTGGTAAAAAGACTTCTGGACGTCTATAAATCTTCGCTCTTAGGTACTTATCAATAAGTCCAGAATACGACTGAGGCGACAACGCGGTTTAGGCCCTGCGTCGTGGTTGTGGGCCCTGGGACGTCCATTGAGGACGACGGTTACTCCGAGGAGGACGACAGTGGGGTGGCGACCCCCGTCCCTGTAAGCACCGTATCTGGTTCCCGATGGCGGGCGCAAAGGCAAGGGGGTCCTGGTGCAGATCTCACCGGAGAACCCGGGGGTCCCCTCTCATGTGCCGATGCGACCGTCACGGGGGTTTTAGTGGGTAAGAATCCCACATACCCCGGTCGAGCCCCAAAGATCCTGGGGACATTTTGAAATTTTCCCCTGCCTGGAAAAAAATGCCCTGCGTCGTTGCAAGTACCGCGAGGGTGCCGGTAGCGTGCGTACTCCCCCCGGGATGTTCTTTGGAGAGCGTCTGGCGGTAGAGAGACTCTAGCGAGGTCGGAACGTATTCCCCAGAATCCCCCCATAGTGTCGATGAAGGCCACCGGGGAGGTTTTAATGGGTAAAACTCCCACATTCCCTGGCGTAGAGGCCGTAGAGGCGGCTCTACGTTGACTGAGTACCTTGTGAAATTGAGGGAAGGAATCCCCAACAACACAAAAAAAGTTCTAGTAATGTAGCCGATTAAAACGCAAATCAAATTGCTTTATTTTCACGTACTATGCGTTTCAACCATAGATTTAAAACTTTTTACTATCTATATCTTTAGTTTCAACTAAGAATGTGACCGCCATGCTGCCATTTCAAATTATATCTATACTTAATAAAACTGTAACTGGTCTAATTCTGTACATTGAAGATATTTTGAAAATTATATTTGGAGGGCATTCTATAACCGATACTGAGGCCGAAAATGTATTTTTTTAAATTTTTGTCTGTCTGTCTGTCTGTCTGTCTGTCTGTATCACGGCTGAGCATCACGCCGAAACTACTGAATGGATTCAAATGGAACTTGGCATGATTTGAGATCTTACTACGAGGTAGGACATAGGATACTTTTTATCCCGTAATCTAGCACGGTTCTTTTGGGAGAGGGGATTAAAGTCAAAATGGGTACTTGGTTATACGCTTAGTCCGATTTTATCAATTTTTCTTTATAATATAATAAATATTAGAAAGGGAACACTCATAGAGAGTTGCTATCAAGGTTTTGTAATCGATCGGGTTAAGCAACGTTAGGTAAGGTCAATAAATAGATGGGTGACAGTTTAACGCCATTTGAACTAAACGGGTCCGTGCTTCGGAGAGCAAGTAAAAAGTGGGTCCCAGTTTTTAAACGACTATAAAAAAGGAGGTTATGTAATCAATGCGAATATCTGTTATTAAAAGTTTAGTTAACGTAAAAATAGCGCAGGCGGAGCTGCCTGGGTCAGCTAGTAATTACTAAAAATGGTGTTTTAACAAAAATAGATAACAAAATAAGACATTACAATAAATAATAAAAACCGGGGCGAATTTTTCATATTGTGTTTACTCTGCTGGCGGTACAAAAATCGTGAACAACTAGTGAAGTGGCCCCACTCGCGATCATCATGGCAGTCACATTCTTAGTTGAAAGGCATGGTAATATTATTGGTGGAAGCCGATAGAAATACTGGCATGATCAGACATTTTTAAGATTTGTTTAAGAGTTAAGTGTCTAGCAAATCACTGAGTTTGAGTTTATCAACAGACCATTTTCTTCATCTATAGGCTGCAGGACACAAGGCCTATTTGTAATAATTTTGCGATTACGTTTATGTTTCCTCACCTGAAGTATATAGTATGTAAAGAGGCTCATTCGCTTCAACAGACACGCAAGGCACTGGGTCAGCTTCCATGGCCTCATCCCACGATATGTCTCGCCCTTCCTCCAGGGTGCACTCCAAAACCCGACGTCGTTGGAATATGATGCAACTCTTTGGTTGGTGGGTGCTTTGGCAAAGAGCTTCGTCTAGGATATCCTTGTACCTGATGAATGAAGACGAAAACGTTACAATTAATTGCATGTTACAAATAAAGAGACAGGCATATATATTACCATCAAGTAAACGTCTGGCAAAAAGTGCATAAAAACATACCTCACAATTTTGTTTGGTTCGATGCCGCAGCTGGCTGCAATAATGATGGTGGGCTCGGCGTGCTCGATTCTGGTCTTGAGCTCCCTGGCAGCGAATCCTGAGTGAACGAGAAATTCAGTTACGTCTCGATATGGCAAGAGGAGCAGTGGAAGTTCTACCCAACATGAGACTGCCTGCATTCGTAGTTATATAGCAAGCGTCGCGCGTCGATTACAATCAGATAAACTTCACAAAGTAAACTGTTATGTATTTTATTTAAATAGAAACTGAAACATTCAGAGATTGAAAGGTATGGACAGAAGGGTATCGAACCTCAGTTTCACCCTACTATAAAATAATGCTAGGCTGATGGGATTGTATCTCAACATCTAAGGAAAAGGAAGAATCTATTTTAACAGTATGATTCTTAGATATGAGCTCAAATCGTTATTTTAGAGTAGCAAAAGTCTATCAATGTCAGAATATTCAAATACAGGATCAAAACATAAATCAGGCTTGTTACCCAGTAGGTTTGTAATATTAACTTTCTGAGCTTTTCCACTGAACTAATTAATATGTTAATAACAGTACCTCCAAACACAACAGAATGTATAGCACCAATTCTGTTGGTAGCCAACATTGCAACAATAGCTTCCGGAATAAGAGGCATATAGATCAGCACCCGGGATCCTCTCGTCGCTCCCAAAGCCACTAGCTTCCCAGCCACCCGTGACACCTACAACAAAACAAACATTCAACGCTTGGATTATCTCATTAAATTGGTCGTTGGACGTCGGAACATGGTCTTGAAGACCACGGGTCTTGGTATAATGTTAACTGACCTGTTGTTTTAGTTCTGAGTATGTGATTTTCCTGACTGTGTCCGTTAGGGGGGAGTCGTAGATGAGTGCGACTTGATCTCCTCGGCCGGCAGTCACGTGACGGTCTACAGCGTTGTGGCAGACCGACATCTCGCCTCCAACCCACCTTCGGAGAAACGTATCTTCGTTAATGGGATTAATGCCGCAGGATCTGAAGACACCGAGGTTTGACCCACAGCGAGTCCCGAACTATCTGGAGCCCAGTCGGAACGCCAAATACCGCTACTTTCATGTCGTATTTCTACAGTGTCTAACATCGCTTGTGTTCTGGAGACGTTATCTGCCACGGTGACGATTCCTCTGTTGTTTATAAGGTACATCACCTTACCAATTTTACCATCCACAATTCCATACTTAATTACCATCAGCACGTGGAATTGCAGACAAATACCACCACAAGCTAGTCTTAATGAAAATTAGTAGTATTTATTTTTATGCACATTTGTACATAGGCGGACTTAATTTGCCTTAGGCATTTTCAGTCAGCCTACCTCTTTTTTTTTTCACCTTGAAAAGGTCCCTGGGGTGTGTTCCGTCCTAGCCCGGCCACAGTGCCAAATAAGGTCATTGTTATGGCAGTAGACTGTACGGATGTGTACTACTTGGTACGCGAGAGGAAAAAAATAGTACCTTATTATTTCACGAGTTATAAAGGATTTCTTGTGGCCCGGCTACAACGTGTTCGTCCCAGCCCGGCCACGCCTAGATCTCCATAAATCCACTATTCTCATACATTAATCATGTCAGAGATTAATGTACGCCTAGTGTACCATATAGTACGCCTTTTATTTGTTACAAATAAGCCTGTATACCAATTTAATAACCACTTCAATTTTGTGACTCCAAATCCTGCCATAAATATCACAACAATAAAGCTTAACTTAACAACTTATTACCTAGTCACTTTTTGTAGGCGCCTAGTTCGGTGTGCATAGTTCATTGATTTCAAACTAATATTTCAACTTGCTTCCAAACAAAAACAGTTAAGATGGTTCTATTATTTATTGTAACTATATTTAAATATATCTAATAAGATAAAAGTGTGATAAGGCAAACAATCTATGTTTGATTTTCAGTCTTCTCTCATTATTCCGAACTACCTACAATTTATTATTATTTAAACTATAATATATATATTTATATATACAAAGTTTGTTTAGAAGCAAGTTGTAAATCAAATAAATCAATATAATCTAAATTTTAGTTTTAAAATATATACTGAAGTATGAACACCGAACTAGGTGCCTACAAAAAAGTGACTAGGTAATAAGTTGTTAAGTTAAGCTTTATTGCTGTGATATTTATGGCAGGATTTGGAGTCACAAAATTGAAGTGGTTATTAAATTGGTATACAGGCTTATTTGTAACAAATAAAAGGCGTACTATATGGTACACTAGGCGTACATTAATCTCTGACATGATCAATGTATGAGAATAGTGGATTTATGGAGATCTAGGCGTGGCCGGGCTGGGATGAACACGTTGTAGCCGGGCCACAAGAAATCCTTTATAACTCGTGAAATAATAAGGTACTATTTTTTTCCTCTCGCGTACCAAGTAGTACACATCCGTACAGTCTACTGCCATAACCATGACCTTATTTGGCACTGTGGCCGGGCTAGGACGGAACACACGTCCCTGGGAGCTGTGGAGCTCGACCAGGTATGTGTGATTCTTACCCACTAAACTGTCACATCGGCACATGACACCAGGGCTCTCCAGTGGGATCTACACCAGGAGCCTCTCATCGTTTCGCATTATAGCCCCCCGGGAACCAGACACTGAGCTCTCGGGGACGGGAGTCACAACCCCGCCGCCATCCTCCTTGGAGTCTCCGCCTTACCTACTCCATAGACGTTCTAGGGTCTTCACCCCGAACGTCCAGTGACTCTGAAGGGAGTCAGTCTACCTTAGGGTACTCTTGATAGGAAGGAACTCCAGGAAATGCTTTAAATCTGGTAAAGTCATATTTATGTGATGGAAAATAAAGAACTCAAATAAATAGTATCTGTCCTTATTCTAAAACAGAGATGTACTATAGGTATGATGTTAGAGAAGTTGAGTGCGGTGTTCCCCAGGCAAGTGTCTTAGGACCTTTATTATCTATATAAATGACCTTCCAAAGGCAATAAATCACCCTATGGTTCTTTTTGCAGATGACAGTAGGTACAGTAATCTTTTCTGGTAATAATATGACTAATGATATGGTAAATGAGATAAACAATAGTTTAGTACTATAGTACTAGTAATGACTGACGTATAATCTATACTTATAATAAAAAGGTCCAATTCTGTACATTGAAGATATTTTGAAAATTATATTTGGAGGGCATTCTATAACCGATAGTCGATACTGAGGCCGAAAATGTATTTTGTTTAATTTTTGTCTGTCTGTCTGTCTGTCTGTCTGTCTGTATCACGGCTGAGCATCACGCCGAAACTACTGAATGGATTCAAATGAAACTTGGCATGATTTGAGATCTTACTACGAGGTAGGACATAGGATACTTTTTATCCCGTAATCTAGCACGGTTTTTTTGGGAGAGGGGATTAAAGTCAAAACGGGTACTTGGTTATACGCTTGGCCCCGATTTTATCAATTTTTCTTTATAATATAATAAATATCAGTAAGGAAACACTCATAGAGAGTTGTTATCAAGGTTTTGTAATCGATCGGGTTAAGCAACGTTAGGTAAGGTCATTAAATAGATGGGTGACCGTTTAACGCCATTTGAACTAAACGGGTTCGTGCTTCGGAGAGCAAGTAAAAAGTGGGTCCCAGTATTTAACCGACTATAAAAAAGGAGGTTATGTATTCGATGTGAATTTCTGTTATTAAAAGTTTAGTTAACGTAAAAATAGCGCAGGCGGAGCTGCGTGGGTCAGCTAGTTATCTATATAAATGACCTTCCAAAGGTAATAAATCACCCTTTTTGCAGATGACAGTAGGTACAGTAATCTTTTCTGGTAATAATATGACTAATGATATGGTAAATGAGATAAACAATAGTTTAGTACTATAGTACTAGTAGTGGCTGACGTATAATAATTTAATAATTAACAAGACAAAATTTATGACATTTAAAAATAATTCATGTCAATCATCACTATTTGACATCAAATATTTGGCAATGGTAACGATACTATTTTTCTAGGACTCCACATTGACTCTCAATTAACTTGGAATCTGCACAATGATGACATTTGCAATAATCTTAATAACTTTTCATATGCACTGTACATGATGTCTAAAATAGTTAATCAGGATTCTCTACTAACTGCGTATCATGCCTATGTCACGTCAGTATTGAGATATGGTATTATATTTTGGGGAACTCTACCGAGAGAGAAAGGGGCTTTCAAAGCACAAAAAACTTGTCTAAGGGCTGTATAAAACTAAAAGAAACGGACACCTGTAAACAATATTTTGGTAATTTAAAAATCCTAACGTTTCCATGTTTGTTTATATTTGAAACAATTAGTTTCATAAAAGGTTATTAATACATTATTTTTCTGGCTACCGTAGTACCAGATACATACATTAAATACACAAGACGGCAATGAACAGTAAAAGTGTTTTTTTTTTGTGTGGGCCCTAGACTTTTTAACAAACAAAAAAAAATCAAGAATGTTTATTAATTACAAGAGTTGTGTTTTTACAGGGTTTGGGAGCTCTTCTGTTAAGTTATAAACCTGTAGGAGAAGAGTCCCCTCTTTCTGAGTTCAGTAGGAATACACTTGCAAACAGCCCAACAGTAGGTACTTGAGGTCGAGAACATAGATCATTTTAGGAAAAAAGTTAGAGACCTACTTTTGACTAAGGCGTATTATATTTATTTTTTATTAAACAGTAGGTAAATATTTAAATGATACAATTGTAATTTGAATAAACTTATAATAATAATAGTGAATTAAATTTAACATGATGTATGACAATGTAAGATTAAATTATCAAGGTAATAAATTAAAAATAAACTGAACATGTTTGCATGCCTTGCTAGGGAGAATACGGTATAGCTCTTAGTTATATTATTATTAATATTGTACATTTCATGAACCTAATTAAACCTTATAACCTTATTTTTTCATTCCTCTTTTTACACTATTAAAAACTGTTTATCGGATGAATTTGCCGTACCTACTTTAATTTGGCCGGGAAGTGTAGTGGTAGAGGCTTTTTTAGGACAATTTTATAAGGGGAGGGGGTGATATTTGAAGTCTGAGTCTAAAACCAATAGAGGGGAACGTTTGCAAGAGGAATATTTTTTTTGGTTAGACCCAAGAGTCAACCACCCATACGCAGTGGCGTGTACAGAGGGTAGGCAAAAAAATGTATTCGGCTTGTTTCACCTATTTTAAGTATGTTATTATACTATTTCAAATATCCATATGCAAGCAAATACTATAGACATATTAATTTGCATTTGAAAACATTAATAAGTTTATTCAGCGGCTCCATACTGACAAATATACTTTGCCCTTTGGATTTCTCTAAACAGTCATAATTTAAAAAAAATCTTAGTTTGGACATGAATTAACGTAATTTTGTATTTTAATGTAAATGGATATGTTGGTAATATTGGTTAATTTAAGGATATTTGTGCTGGAACACGAACAAATAGCATAAAGCATAAACAACTCGCAGATATTTTTGCCTGCTTTCAGTGCACGCCACTGCCCATACGTCACCTATAGTGTGTATCCACGTTGGGATATGTAGCGATCACCAGAATTACTTTCGAAGCTTTATTTGTATGCTTTTAAGCTGTGTCATCTTACCATTTCGTAAACGGTGGATTGCTGTCATCCAGAACTCTGTCCCAGGGCTTGGTCCATTCCAGTTCTAGCGCCACTTCGCCCCAGAAACTCTCTGGGTCATTCAAGGAGCGGCGCCACGCCTCTTGATATTCTGGTGTAATGCTGCTGTCCCCTGAACAGGTTCACAATAATAATAATAATAAATTCGAAAATAAAGAATCTAAGAAGTATCAAGACTCATAGTGTTAGGTAACAATATTTACATGCTAGACAATAGTTAATAATATGTACTTATAAATATTATAATTATAACTTTATTATATTAATAAATCATTGCTTCAAAATTCCAGCAGCAATTTTGGAGCAACGATTTATATAATGCAACAGTCCAGTCTATCTGCAATCATACCCAGAATGCTGTTAGAGCTTTCCCGTGTCCTGCGCACCATGGATGCGCATCTTTTTCGCATTATTGCATAAAAGCAGTCAACATGCAATTCAGCAAACATCCCTGATGCACTACAGAAGCGAGGTAACCCCATCAACACTCTAAAGGCGTTGTTGTACTGTACTCGAAGGGAACTGTACGATTTCTGCGTAAAATGTACCCACAGGCTACAGGTGTAAAATGAGGTACAACAAGCTCTAAAAAGGGTTCTTTTGACAATGACTTTAGAATAGAATAGAATAGAATAGAATATACTTTATTGTACACCAAACAAATGAACAAGAAAATGGTACGACTTAATACAAACAAAAACAACAAATAACAACATTAAAGAACAAACAATAAAGGATAGTACAAACGGCGACTTTATTAAGTTTTCTTTTCCTTTAGAGCCTATAGACTGGGCTAAGATAGCGTTTTCTTTTTTGCAGGGAAGCTGCTGGCCTGCGGAGTAGGTAGAGCTTAGCGCAAGCATCTGCTACAACCTTACCAGAAAAAAGCTGCTGGATTACGAATAGAAGCCGCACCTTCGAATGGAGTCCTTTATTCTTGCAGTGACTAATATTGGCAAGGTTCAATGTAAAGTGGCTTTGCTGTGTGGCTGAGGGAATCGTGAGTAAACCCATAATTCCTCAACTAGACAAAATAGCTCATTCATCATAACACCAGATGTCATGGTTAGATGCCATCAATATTCTTTAACTTTATTATTATTATTTTATTACATAGGATAAAAACATCGCTCCCGCTGCTTGTACGCTTAGATCTTTTAAACTACGCAACGGATAACAAAATGCAATAATAATCTATCTATCTTCTTCTTCTATACTTTAATAAAACTCAAAGAGCACTTTTTCTGTACATTGAATATTTTTCCATAATTTCTATGTGGGGATAATATACTATCGACATAGAGGCCAAAACAATTTTTCTTGGAATTATTGTCTGTCTGTCTATCTGTCTGTCGTTCTGTTTGTCCAGGTATCATTTGAAAACCCGTGGATGGATTTTGATAGGACTTTCACTGATGTGTTGTGTAGAAGTAAGGGTATAAATTGGTATATAAAACATCACGCTATGTTTCATAGGGGCTAAGCAGTGAAACATTACTTGCACATATTATCACGTAATTTCCTTTGTATGTGAATGTGAATGTGAAAAATAGACTGATCAGTTAATCATTAAGATATGTATTATTACGCTATATACAATAGGGACTGAGCAGACATTTAGTTTGCATAAGATATGGCAGTGGCGAAGGGTCAATTTTTGTAAGGGGTAAGCCGGGCCGGTACACCCAGGACATTTTCATTGGATTTCTGTATTGTTCTAAGTACTTTGCTGATAGCAATATGACATTATATGTTTGAAAAGTTAAAATCTGTAAATCCCGAGCGTGTCCAAACTAGATTAGGAAATAAATAGGCAAGGGAAAAATACCATTTCATTTCATTTAAAAGCCAGCGGTTAGGTCCGCTGCACCACCAAGGCTACATTTGTATAGGTAGGTAGAAATTGAGAATACGAAATTGCTAAATTTTTACTTAGGTAAAAGACCTAAAATGACTCGAAATGATCTAATCTAACGCTATAAAATGTACAACTACAATTCACACTACACACAATGAACAGCGCTCCCAAAAAACGCTTCAAGGTCAGGGCTCAGGGGGGTTCATGAAATTTTAATGAAACTCCCCAAGTCCAAATAGTGTATAGGTATTGTATTACAGTCGCAACAATAAAAGATGCGAAAAGCTTAGAATTTTCATTATCGAATAAGATTAGACAGTAATTTACGATGTTAGCGTGATTTACATTATGAACAGCGCCATCTATCGGTGAAATTGAACATACAATCACTATAGAACTTTAGAAAAAAGGAAGTCGTGTTCACTATTTATAACTCAAGAACGGCTGAACCGATTTGGCTGAAAATTGGTGGGGAGGTAGCTTAGAACCAGGAAACGGACATAGGACTTTCAATCCCGATAGGTTAAGGTTAAGCAACGTTAGGTAAGGTCATTAAATAGATGGGTGAACCGATTTGTATGATTTTTTTTGTGCATATCGGGTAGGTCTGAGAATAGGTCATAAAGTGTATTTCATACCGCTAGGTTAAGGTTAAGCAACATAAGGCCAGGTCATTAAATTGATGGGTGAACTGATTTGTATGAAATTTTGTGTGCATTTCGGGTAGGTCTGAGAATAGGTTGAAAATTATATTTCATGCCGCTAGGTTAAGGTTAAGCAACATAAGGCAAGGTCTTTAAATAGATGGGTGAACCGATATGTATGAAATTTTGCGGGTAGGTCTGATAATAGGTTATAAAGTATATTTTATGCCACTGATACCATGATTGACGAGGATATATAGAACGAGAGGAGGGTGCAAGAGAGGGAGAGGAGAGGGTGATGGAGTGAGTGATCGGAGGAGTTAGGTGGAGCAAGGGGGGTGGAGTGAGAGGGAGCAATTTGGGAGAAGAGCGAGGAGGGAGAGGGTTCAGAGAGGACAACGGAGAGAGGAAGAGGGGAAGTGTGACAGGGACCGAAGCGGGAGGGGAGAAAAAGAGCATAGAATTAGATTTTTCTTATAAGAGAGAGAGATGGAGAGAGTCAAATCAAGGGAGTAGGGAGAAAAGGGGAGCAAAATGTAATTAAAACGCGGGCGGAGCTGCGCGGGTCAGCTAGTAATAATAATAAACCCGCAGGGCAGCTTGTGGCGAGCTGTTGGTGCGTAGCGACACTACGGACCCGAGTGCTCCAGAGAGTCGGTCAGGGCCCCCACCTCGGCGTGTCTTCGTCGGCTGAGTGGAAACCGAAGGGGGCCCGCAGGACTCTCAGCTCTGGCTTGCCTTAATTGGCCGTCCAGAGAGGAGTTGTTAGAGCTATATACTCCAGGGGTGGAAGTGTTAAAGGGCATAACGCCGCGAGTAACCACGGAGAAAGCGCAGCACACCTCTCGACACCCCTGAGCCACTCACACCGGTGTTGCACTCCGTCGTCTTCTGACGGCTATATGGAGATCTAGTGGGTGGCAAGTCACCGCTTGCCAAAATACTAATTATGGCAAGTGACCCCGGCCTATTGCAATAGCCCAGTATTCAGTCCACCAAATGCTCATTAATAAAATCTAGAAATCTTTCCACATACTTACAATAGTTCCTACACCTGTCAGAGTCAACTGCTGTTTATATCTTATTTCCAGCAGTTGATCCTGACAGGTGTATTCCATACCTACCATTAACTTCTCTCAACAGGCCTCTACGTGTTGGATTCGTCCCCACGCAAGCCTTTTAAAAGTCCGGGTGTAAAAGCCGTAAAAATCAAAAATAATAATAATAACGGATAATTTAATGCAGTTTTCAGCAATAGATAGAATGATTTATGAGGATGGTTTATATGTATACATGCAAAGAAATTCAATGATTTGTAATGTGATGTCGTAACAAACATATTTTTGTGCGCAGTCCGCATTTTAACGAAGTTATCGCAGTTTTATTATCCGACACCACTTAAGGATATTTCGCGCCCGCACATTTCAAACGCTCGCTGGTTCAACCTTATGAGATAGATCAAATTAATGGACTACAGAATTGTATAATTATCTTAAATCTTCGTGTCACGGTGTTTGTGGTCGCATTCCTCTGAAACCACTTTTCTGAAACCTGTTTTCCGGAAAGTTTTTTACGTACTATTTGGTAGGTAAGTATGAGAATAGTTTGTCAATTATATTTCATACCACTTGGTAATAAAAAAAGCGCGGGTGGAGCTGCGCGGGTCAGCTAGTAGTATACAGGGTGTAAGGGACTACGTACCGATAACTTTTATATAAGACTAGCTGACCCACGCAGCTCCGCCTGCGCTATTTTTACGTTAACTAAACTTTGAATAACAGACATTCGTATCGAATACATAACCTAATTTTTTATAGTCGGTTAAAAACTGGGACCCACTTTTTACTTGCTCTCCGAAGCACGGACCCGTTTAGTTCAAATGGCGTTAAGCGGTCACCCATCTCTTTAATGACCTTACCTAACGTTGCTTAACCAGATCGATTACAAAACCTTGACAACAACTCTCTTATGAGTATTCCCTTACTAATATTTATTATATTATAAAGAAAAATTGATAAAATCGGACCAAGCGTATAACCAAGTACCCGTTTTGACTTTAATCCCCTCTCCCAAAGGAACCGTGCTAGATTACGGGATAAAAAGTATCCTATGTCCTACCTCGTAGTAAGAGCACAAATCATGCCAAGTTTCATTTGAATCCATTCAGTAGTTTCGGCGTGATGCTCAGCCGTGATACAGACAGACAGACAGACAGACAAAAATTTAAAAAATTACATTTTCGGCCTCAGTATCGGTTATAGAATGCCCTCCAAATATAATTTTCAAAATATCTTCAATGTACAGAATTGGACCTGTTACAGTTTTATTATAAGTATACATTTCTCATATTGTCCGTTACAACATTACAGAAACCATTTAAGTTTATGGAAAATGAAGGGAAAATGACAAATGACTAACTTCTTAATTTTTGAGCATGTAATGAATACGTGCGGAATAATATTTATTTTTGAAATTACATTGTTAATTTCAAGCCGCCTTCCAAACGTGGATATTATGACAACCCCTCCCTTCTAAGGGAGAGGCCTTTGTTCAGCAGTGGACTTTTCGGCTGCAGATGATAGCTAATTTTGAACAAATAAGTAATTTATTGTTTTTAAATTGAAATTAGGCTTTATTATTATACCAATAATAATGTTATCCTAATTTTATTTAAAAAAAAGCGCCAGTTCTTTTTGGAAATTCATGAAAAAGCCTTTGGAAAAGCTGATGAAAAATGTCAACATTAGAATGTTCAAAATCATATATAGGATCCATGGTATCGGTTTACGGTACGATGTCCCTTACACATGTATTCTGTACACCCCGTATATTATGTAAATAGGTGAACCAGTGATGTGTCAGGGTCATTCTGCAGTTATTCGCCTAGCGGGTTAGAAGTCGTTGAATATTGTAAAACATGAAACTTGTAGAAGTGCGCGAATTCGACTCTCACTCGAACGTTTATTTTTTAACATGGCAGAAATTAAGTACGTCATTACTGTCATAAAAATAAGCGGGTGGGAAGCTATATAAAATTGTAATAAACAGTAAATGGGCAAAAAATATTTTATCTACGCTTATATTGTAATATTCAAATTATGAATTCATAACTAGTACTCTAATGACACACTTTATTCACATGCATCTAAAAAATTTTAAAAGAGTTTTACGATATAGGTCTCCTGAACAAAACGATGCCGTAAAATAACTTTTTTTCTATTACAATCACGCTGAAACTAAACTAAAACCGCGATGTCATCTAGTAAGCCACGATCTAATCCAGTAGGCCACGATACATTCGTCTTTGGTGGGACGCATTTGTACGCATGCGCATAGGAGTTATTTGAATGAATTGATATTATCTGTTTTGTTTAGAAGTTTGGTGGTTTCAATTTAAAAAAATTATTTCATGAGTTTAGATAAAGTAGTGTATGAAACTGCACATAATTAAGTATTTCGTGTGAGCCTATAGGCTCAAAATAATAACAAACCTTGCCTTCGGCTCGGTTTATAAACACACACTCGTGTACTAATAACCCCTATTATGCAGCAGTTTCATAAACTACTATTATCTACAATCATGCGTATCATCTCTCACAAACTTTATTTACATGCATCTTCAAAAAGTTTTTTTTTAAGTACAGTTAACTGTACTTAAAAAAAAACGGGCTTAAGCCCGTCGGGGGCCCGGGGCGGTAAAAAGTAATTCAGAAAATGATGTAATTTTGCTCAACCGCCCTAGAAGGTCTGGGAGGGCTATGTTTTTCACATAGATTTTGATTTTTGTAACTTTGTTTTTTCTAGAGTATGTTTGTATGTAAGTATGTATGTCTATTTGTTTGGCCTACAGCCTAAACGGGTCAATTGATTTTGACTTATGATAATGTCGTTAGATCTGTCATAATTGTGGGAGTGACAAAGGCTAATTCATCATCATCATTATCATCAGCCGATGGACGTCCACTGCTGAACAAAGGCCTCCCCCTTAGAAGGGAGGGGTTGCCGTAATCCCCTCGCTTGGCAGGCGGCTCGGGGATCGCAGTATAGGTGGAAGATAAATCCAAAAGAAAGACGCTGCTGCCCGTCTTCCGATTCTCGCTTAGTCGCCTCTTACGACACCCAACGAGAGGAGATGGGGGGATTTCTTACCCGGCACCCCACGGGGAAAAGCTAATTATATTTTTTCAAATAAATTAATAGGTATGGCGACCGTCGCCTACAGTCAGCCTCCATTGTTTATTTTTTTCCTCCAAATTCATCAATATGAGTATCAAAATTCCCTAATTTTCGGGGGTCGCAACCCCGCCGCCATCATCCTCGTAGTCACCGCCATACTCCATGGACGTCCAAAGGCTAAACGTCATGCTATGCCCTATGACTCATGTAAGTACTTACCTAATTAAAATATTTTCTCATTTATGGTTAACGTACTTATCTTTTCCTTAATATTTACTTTTATACAGTACTTTGTGCATTTTCAAAATACGCATGAAGGCATTTTACTTGATTTTCAAAGGCATCACGTTAGTTACATTTTACCGACGCGTGACTTACTGTTAGTTCACCCAATTTGGGTGAATTTTATTGTTTCACTTTTCGTGTGCTAATGGTATGTCTATTGTATATAACCTATTTAAAAAAAATAAAAACCGACTTCAAAGTAAATTATCTAAAAAGCATAAAATAACGAAAATATATTGAAGTCGGTGCTAGTACATCATTTTAACTAACACTAGCACCAGCTGACACCGACTTCAATATATTTTCGTTATTTTATGCTTTTTAGATAATTTACTTTGAAGTCGGTTTTTATTTTTTTTTAAATAGTTTATTTAACACTTTTTAGTGACTTACTTTACCAAAATAGGTATCAGCACTATCACGCAACTCGAACGTCTACGTTACAGTAACTTACTGAAAACGTAAAAAGTTTATATCTCTTAAACTACTGGACCGATTTTGATGAAACTTGTACTCTACCCTAAGTTGCAAAATACTCTATATATTGCAAAAATAATTTTCAAAATCGGACTTGTGGTTTCTGAGAAATCCGTGGACAAACCTACATACATACATACATACCTACATACATACATACACTCATAAAATTTGGTAAATTTGTTTAAAAGCCCACATAGACTACCATATATTAATATTACGCATTTTTATCAATATTACATACGCGTCGAATAGAGAACCTTCTTTTTGAAGCCGGTTAAAAATATCATTGTCGGTACATAACTTAAATGTTTATTCCTAGAATTACTAACTAAATACACTGGACCGCAAAGAAAAAGGGTCGGTTAGAAAATCTTCAATATCTTCACTACTACTTGACCTAGCTTAATTAAATAAAGAATAAACTAAAGAATATTTTAATGAGCTTAGATGAAAATAAAAAATAAATGAATTCAAGCTTTTTTTTAAATAAATGTAAAATAAATAAATATGCGTCGTTTTTCCAGTATTTTCGTAAATGTAGATTGGTTACAGAATTACAGATGTGCCGTTTTCACGCATTTTAGTACTTTGTTTTGCCTCTGCGAGCTCGCAATACTGCTGTTATGCGATTTGCCATACTTTCTACTAGGTTTTTGAGGCGATGCTGCGAAATATTCTGCCACTCCTCTATTACAGCATCTTTCATGTCACGTAGCTTGATTCGCGGCGGATTCCATTGACGTACACGTCGTGCCAGATTGTCAGGGTTTAAGTCGGGCCTGCGTGCTGGCCACTCCACATGTGTGATACCGACTTCTTGAAAATAGGCAAACACTATCTGTAGCTGTATGCGGGCGGGCATTGTCTTGCATAAAACCGGAATTCTTGCCTATTTCCACTAAAAATGAACCAACGTAGTCATTCAGAACTTCAGTGATACATCTTTTTGCAGCTAAAGTTCCATTTTCTAGCAACACTAGCTCAGTGCTGCTTTCGGAAGAAATGCCAGCCTACACGAGAACAGAGCCTCTGCCGTATGATGCTTTTTCTTCTATACAGGCTTGGTTATAGCGCTTTCCCGGTCTACTGTACACTCTTTTCATCCCGTCGGGCTTGTATAAACAGAATCCAGACTCGTTTGAAAACATAAATCTTGACCAGTCATTCAGAGTCCAATTCTCGTGTTCTCTACTATAACTCAACCTTGAGTCTTTGTGGTGTCTTTCTAGTTTTGGACCATTCGCAGGTCTTAATGGCTTTAAATTTGCTTCGACCAGATGCCGCTTCACTGTATCCGTACTCAGATCGTTCCCTCCAGCTCGTAAATGATGATTTACATCGACATCCGTAAAAAAGCGATTTCTCAAAATTGTTGACACAATATAGCCATCCTCCCGCGCCATCGTCCACCTTCTTCGGTCTGTTCCTGGTCTTTCAACATTGGATCCAGTTTCATGGAAACGCTGGAGTACTCGCTGCACTTTTAAAAGAGTCACAATAACAGTTCTTGCTGTATTTTGCTGACTGTGCTCATCTTCAAGCATTTTCAGGATCCTGGTACATTCTTCAGGGATTAACGACATGATGACTTCAGAATAATGAAATTTATAAGAAAGAGATACCATATCAATAACTTTTTTTATTGCAAAAGCAAAACAAACGCGAAACAATTGATTTGAAATTTTTGGTACTAAAATCATAAACGACCATTATTTTACAATTTCATCGAGTCAACTCGTGCGTGGATGCTGCTTGGGGGGACTGGTCCGACTACTATCCCTTTGGCCTTTTAGTTTGTTGTAATTTTTGTCGTAATTTATTATTTTCTTCTTGTCTCCCTTGCTTTATGTTTCGAACGGCAGCACACACTATCGCTAATGTCGATTCATTTGTAACAAAACAATGTTTAAAAAAAAAGTTAAAAAATGACAAGCCCGCTGAGTTTCTTGCCGGATCCTCTCAGTTGAGGTCGCGTTGTGATCCGGTGGTAGCTTTTAAAAAAATGACCATTCAAAAGTGTTAAGCCTATTTGAAATAAAGATTTTTGAGTTTGAGTTTCAATTTTTTATACAATTAGGTAAGGTAAAACACCCAGTGTCCGACAACGCACCATTGTCCGACATTTAAAAAGTTTATTAAAAAAAATAAGAGCAGTTTCTCCTTTCTGAATGGATTTCAAGAATAAACAATAAACGCGGATTATCTAGTTGTCATTGCCAATGACATTTCACACATTCGGCCATTTTTAAGAAAATGGCTTGGTATAAGTTTCGACCGCAAGTGATCCTCCATCGTAAGTCTAGTTTTATTAGCAAAATCGTTAAGGAGGTGAGTAAGATTTATTGCTCATAACTTTTAATTGTTTTGCTGTATCGAAAATGTTATTTATTTATAAAATTAAGACATAAATTGACTAGTTTTTAATAATTGTTTGACAAGGGTGTGGTTATAATAAAATAAGAAAATACGCCTGTCGGTAATTGGAGTTTTTTTCATCGCTTGTTCCAAATTTCGACACATGTCGAAAGATTTTTGTTTATTATTTTTTGCACTTTATTTTATTACTTGGCTATGTTTCTTCAGCACTCTTAAAATATAGTTCTTTCATTTAAAACATCAAACTGCATCCAGTGATCAACAGTTGTGTCGATGATTGGATATTCCATGTGTTCCAATAACCGACATATTTTGCAAAAATGGCGCCTAAAAAGATACACGCCTTTTCAAATGGCACAGGCGATAGAAGCAGTCAGTCTGATCGACTTCAAAATGCTATTGGGTGGAAAGCACGTCATTTGAGCAATGTAATGCGTTGGTACGCAGAGTTTGATCGAGGCCGCCTCTCCATGATAAAATTCGTGAAGTTCGGCTCTCAACTGCGGTCACTGAGAAAATATGGCTACTGTCATGATATTTACGGGGCCGGAAGAGACCGTCATAGCTTATAAACTATGCTGGTTATAACCAGCACGTGAAAAAAATGCCCTTAGACCAATCCAGACCAATCAGGTCCTTATGTATTCAAAAATAGTTTGACCAAATGAAATGTGTTTAAAATGTACACGGACACCAGAGTTAAACTAACCCGGCACTACTCTGAGGGCATCCCATACATCAGCCTGTACTAGATTGGAATAGCTCTCAAACAGCTTAAAACAAAAAAGTGCCGGGTGAAGACGGAATCACAACAGAAATTCTGAGAGCGGATGGAAAACCGGTAGGTACTTTTAGTCCTCCAGAAGTTATTCAATTCCGTCTTCAGGTCTCGTCCGTTCCGAAGGTACTACGCCAGAAGCATGGCACAGGAGTGCGGTAGTGCTTCTCTTCAAAAAGGTGATAACACCTTATCGAAAAATTATAGACATAATATCTCACTTCTGAGCCATATGTACAAGCTGTTTTCGAAACGAAGGAATAGCAATAGTCTCGAACGCAGATGTAATGATTTCCAGCCTACCGAACAAGCCGGGTTCCGAAAAAGCTTTAGCACGATATACCACATTCATACGCTCCGTCAGATGATGCAGAAGACTATGGAGTATAATCGGTCATTATGTCTAGCGTTTGTGGGCTACGAAAAACCTTCGATTTAATCGAGACCTGGGCAGTATTGCTGTCCCTCCAGCGATGCCATATTCACTATAGGTATCGAACTGTTGCAACGACCACCATGCCGATCCGACTACAGGACGAGAGTACAAAATCAACCCGATTGAAGAGAGTTGTGAGACAGGGAGACGTTATTTCCTCGAAACTGTTCACGAACGCATTGGAGGACGTTATCAAGCTCTTGGACTGGTACGGATTCGGCATCAACGTCAATGGCGAATATATCACTCGCCTTCGCTTTGCCGATAATATAGTAATTACAGCAGAACCGCTGAAGGACCTCAATACGATGCTCAGCGACCTCAGTAGCGTTAACCCAACCGGTGGGTCTTTAAAATGAACATGGACAAGACGAAGAATATGTCTAATGTCCATGTTGCATTCATACCGATAGTCGTTGGCAACGATACACACGAAGTTGTTGATCACTATGTCTACCTGTATCCACAATTAGTGGGTCCAATTTCGACAAAGAGGTCGCTCGAAGCATCCAACTTGGCGTTTGGGAAACTTGGTGACATCTTCTCATCTGAAATTCCGCAGTGCCTGAAGGCAAAGTTCATTCACTAATGTATGTTGCCAGTGATGACAATATGGTAAAGAGACGTGGTCCTTAACAGCTGGCCTTTTAGAGAAGCTCAGTCACACAACGAGCTATAGAGAGAGCTATGCTCAGAGTTTCTTTGCGTGACAGAATCCGTAATGAGGACGTTCGACAAAGAACCAAGGTCACCGACATAGCTGTCAGAATCTGCTAGTTGAAGTGGCAATGGGTAGGCAACATCGCTCGAAGAACCGACAACCAATGGGGAAAAAAGGTTCTCAAGTAGCGACCACGGACCGGAAGACACAGCGTAGGTAGGCCTCCTACTAGGTGGGTAGTCGATAATTATTTATCTTTATTATAATACCCAGTTGTCGTTCATTGTGGCGTTCGAAGGGTGAGGCCTATAGTCAGCGGTGGACGTCTTCCGGCTGGTGATGATGATGATGAATACCAATTTATGTTAAATATTTGATTAGTTAAAATAAACTATTTAAAAAAAAATAAAAACCGACTTCAAAGTAAATTATCTAAAAAGCATAAAATAACGAAAATATTATTGAAGTTGGTGTTAGCGTACCTGCTGTGTATATTCTGCACCAACTTCAATAATATTTTCGTTATTTTATGCTTTTTAGATAATTTACTTTGAAGTCGGTTTTTATTTTTTTTAAAATAGTTTATTTAACACTTTTTAGTGACTTATTTTACCAAGATAGGTATCAGCACTATCACGCAACTCGAACGTCTACATTACAGTAACTTACTGAAAACATAAAAAGTTTATATCTCTTAAACTACTGGACCGATTTTGATGAAATTTGTACTCTACCCTAAGTTGAAAGATACTCTAACTATTGCAAAAAGATTTTTTGAAATCGGACTTGTAGTTTCTGAGAAATCTGCGGACAAACCTACATACATACATACATACATACATACATACATACATACATACATACATACATACATACATACATACAAACACTCGTGAAATTTGGTAAATTCGTTTAGAAGCCCACATAGACTAACATATATGAAAATTACGCATTTTTATTAATATTACATACATACGCGTCGAATACAGAACCTCCTTTTTTGAAGTCGGTTAATAATTCATACGTGACAAAGAATAGTGGAAGTACGTAACGGGATAAGATCATTTACGATTTTTTAATAAAAAAATATTGTTATATTAGCATTAAAAAGTCATTAACTTCTTAACTTTAGATGAGTATAAGCATGCCACACACATGTACATGTCCCTGTTTGTTTATTATAATTAATGTACTTAATAAGACTTTTTTGGGCATGGTGTTAAGATTCGGTCGATATTTGGGTGACGATAAATAGAACATGTCGATTACTAGATCATGTCGATTACTGGGTGTCGATATATAGAATTTCCTTGTCGATAACTAGGCCAAAAAGAGCCTAAATCTAATTTGATTTATTGATCTACTTATTGGTATTACACTCGTTTTTACATTAAGATAATATAGAATGAACCCTAAACTTATACCTAGTGCATGAAAGTATCGTATAATATCATAAATAAACTAGATATTTAAAAAAATGTTCACTTGCCGTCCTTAAAGTGTCGATGATTGGGGGTTTTACCTTATCAAAAATTAATAAAAAGGTATTAAATAGAATTTTATGTGGCTTTGAATATTCTTTAATTTAGTCTTTCTTTCATAAAGCTACGTCAGGTAGTTTTGAAGATATTGAAAATTTTCTCCTTTTTCTTTCCGGTCCAGTGTAGGTTTTCTTAAGTAGGTACTTACTTTCGTTGTGTATGTTCTTGCTTTTAAGCAAGAACATACACAACATTCACTCTTTAGAGTGACACAGCTATAAACTAATTACGTACCTGAGTAGGTACGATATAAAATTTTTGGCCATAAATTATCATACATTGACCAAGAATATTGACGTCACTACCCCTGTCATAGTATGATTCAATTAAAACTACTAATAAACGTGATAAACATTCTAATCTTCGTTCTATTGTCTTCACTTTGAGCTACCTATTCGTGGAAACGGTTTTGCTAATGATTTAAACATTTTAATGAATCTTTATGTATTATAAAAGCTGTATGTTTTCCTTAAGAATAAATATAAATATAATTGTAGTTAGTGAGTGCGGCATCCTAAAAGAAGAATGAATGAATGACATCGTTTATTTCAAATAGGCCAAAATTAGCACTTTCAAATTGTCATATTTTATAAAGAAATGCTACCACCGGTTGTGATCCGGTCGCGGCCTCAACTGAGAAGATCCGGCAAGAAACTCAGCGGGCTTGTCATTTTTTAATCTATTTCATGTTTTTTTCTTTTCAACATAGTACGTACACAAACATAATTTTATCTGTGACATTGTGTTGCTATCGGAATTTTAAAACAGTAATAATAAACGAATCAAAAGTGTATAAATAAAAAAAAAAGAAAGAAAAGGACATAGTCCGGACCAGGCCCCCCAAGCAGCACCCGCGCACGAGTTGATTTGAGCAGCAGCCATCCCTCCCCAGAAAGGACGTGCTAAGATATGAGACGTTAGTTATTAAAACACTCACCATAACTATCTATATCAGCGGCAGACACGAATGTCTTCTTTTTCAACTCACTAATAGACGATTCAAATTTATTTTTCTCCAACTTAGAGCCCAAATCGTTGCCTTGATACATTTTTTTAGTTTTTTTTTTTAATATTTTCAAGTAAATTTTAACTTTAATAATGAAATCACTTCACATTTAAGCGACCGCTGTACTTTGGCATCAGAGCTATAACTAAGAATCGGTAACTGGATTACATTACATTTAAATTTACCGTATAGATACATAACAATGAGGGACCTTTTCACCTCACTGAATTATTAAATAGTTGGACTGAAAAGAGTTTGACGCATTTCGTACCTACTCACCTCATGTAAATAAGAAAGGTGTACGTTCAGAATATTTCGTTGATACCAGAGATTATATACATAAGGCTATATAGAGCGGGTTCGAGGTGCGAACCCCGGCTCCCATCTTTGATTTCTTAAATTAATCATGTGCGGTAGCTTTCGGTGAAGGGAAACATCGTGAGGAAACCTGCAAGTCTGAGAAAGTGTGAAAGCCTAACTAGCTTTCGAAAGACGTGTGCAGTCCGCCACCCGCTCTTGGCCAGCGTGGTGGACTATGGCCTAAGCTCCTTGCTCTTGAAGGCAGGCTCGTGCCTAACAGTGGGACAAAAATTAGGGCTGTTCAAAAAGTACAAAGCGGCCTTGACAATGTTTACATTTTAGGCATCATCATCATCAGCAGCACCGATAGACGTCCACTGCTGAACAAAGACATCCCTCTTAGAAGGGAAGGGTTGCCATAATCACCACGCTTGGCAGACGTCTTGGGGATCGCAGTATAGGTTACTGTTGCTGCCCGTCTTCCTGTTTTCCCTATTTGCATTCCATACAACGGGAGGAGATGGGAGTGTGCTATTCTTAGTAACCGCGAGAGTACATTTGCCGTATATTTCATGCTTTGTTTAATTTTATGTTGGTTACAATCTTCTATATATATGAAAATTAATAACTATCCGTTAGTCTCGCTAAAACTCAGAAACAGTTTGGCCAATTTGAAGAATTTTTGTTTTGTTCGCTGATACTCCAACTTGCCCCACTAAGCTTTTCGCTTCACTTCATGCGCAGAGCCAAGCTGTGGAATAAATACTATCCCGTTTTCCCTGATAAATATGGGTTTATTCAAGTCTAGAGTGAACAGGCATCTTATGGGTAAGCGCAGTCATCGGGACTAAAAAGACCAAATTAAATATTTCATTTAAATGGTCGGTGGTCGGTCGGTCGGCCCCTCACTCACTCACTCACTCACACACACACACACACACACTAACCAACTCAACTCAACTCAACTCAACTCTCAAACCAACTCTCAAACCAACTCAAACCAACTCTCAAACCAACTCTCAAACCAACTCTCAAACCAACACTCAAACCAACTCTCAAACCAACTCTCAAACCAACTCTCAAACCAACTCTCAAACCAACTCTCAAACCAACTCAAACCAACTCTCAAACCAACTCTCAAACCAACTCTCAAACCAACTCTCAAACCAACTCTCAAACCAACTCTCAAACCAACACTCAAACCAACACTCAAACCAACTCTCAAACCAACTCTCAAACCAACTCTTAAACCAACTCTCAAACCAACTCAAACCAACTCTTAAACCAACTCTCAAACCAACTCTCAAACCAATTCTTAAACCAACTCTCAAACCAACACTCAAACCAACTCTCAAACCAACTCTCAAACCAACTCTCAAACCAACTCTCAAACCAACTCTCAAACCAACTCTCAAACCAACTCTCAAACCGACACTCAAACCGACACTCAAACCAACACTCAAACCAACACTCAAACCAACTCTCAAACCAACTCTCAAACCAACTCTCAAACCAACTCTCAAACCAACTCTCAAACCAACTCAAACCAACTCTCAAACCAACTCTCAAACCAACTCTCAAACCAACTCTCAAACCAACTCAAACCAACTCTCAAACCAACTCTCAAACCAACTCAAACCAACTCTTAAACCAACTCTCAAACCAACTCTCAAACCAACTCTCAAACCAACTCTCAAACCAACTCTCAAACCAACTCAAACCAACTCTTAAACCAACTCTCAAACCAACTCTCAAACCAACTCTCAAACCAACTCTCAAACCAACTCTCAAACCAACTCTCAAACCAACACTCAAACCAACACTCAAACCAACACTCAAACCAACACTCAAACCAACACTCTTCTATGATTAACACTTATTAGGAGACTCATTTTTGGGGTTAATGCTACCAGACAAATAAAAGTCCTGTAACTGTAACACTCGTATTATGATTCACCGAAAGTGGCCTTTTTGACCCAGATAATAAACTTTAATTCAAACAGACAGAGCGATGTTTAAAACAATATAAACTAGCGGTATTATTACTAACTACTTTGTACATTTAATTAATGTACGCCGACTGTGTGAAACAAGGTTACTCAGCAAAATGCTGCGTTGCTGCAACAGCGCTGGTTTTCAGTGGCAAAGCCAAAAGGGTGGATACAAGTTTCTGGGACAAGGTCCCCGTTATTTTTTTTGCACTGCAGTCCACCTCAGGTAGGCCATGAATACTAGGCATGCCTTTTAAGTTCTGTCGTTTCCATATTTCCCGGCAATTTTGAATTTGGAACTGTTCTATATACGAATGTGTTTAAATTTTGAATCTTAAAACAGTTGAAAGTATGTATTAGGATTAACGCTATTGTTTAGTCACAGCGTCGATTGGAAGGTTCCGTACGAAGATGAATCTTTCTAAGGAAAATGTTCGTGCAATAATTTTCTACAACTTTAGAAGAGGCCTGACTCAGGCCTGACGACAGAACTTAAAAAGCAAGATGTTAGTTCTTCAAATCACTGAAGCCGTGTCAGGCCGCCTGACACGGCTTCAGTGATTTGAAGAACTAACATCTGTGTTCAGTGATGAAGCCCCATGTCTGCGGACTGTCGAACGCTGGTATTTAGAATTCCAGCGTGGACATACTAGTGTTAGTGACAAATCTCGCGAAGGACGCCCAAAATCCGCCTTCACTGAAGATAACATCATTCCTGTGCTTTGAGTATTAATACTCAAAGTTCCTGTGAGACAACTAATTCTCGAAGATCGTCATGTGACGTACCTACGTATCGAGAGATAGAGGTTCTATTAGGCATCTCAGGGACAACCAATCAGAAGATCTTGCATGAAGCGCTTGGTGTGAGAAAGCTAGTTTGCCGTTGGATACCACATCTGCTTTCCGACGATCACAAGGCGGCCCGCGTCAGATGGTGTAAGAAAACTCTGCAAAGTTTCAACCGAGGAGAGTCAAATCACGTCTACGACATCATCAGTGGTGACGAATCTTGGATCTATGCCTACGATCCTGATTCCAAACAACAATTTACAATCTGGGTCTTTCAAGACGAGCCAAAGTAGAGTAAAGTTGTTCGTTCTCGAAGCACTTCAAAGAAGATGGTGGCCACGTTCGTTGGAAAAAAAGGCCATGTTGCGACTATTGCACTTTAAGATCGTAGAACGGTTAATTATCACCACTAGTGCACTCATGCTATCCATGATCTCGTCTAAAATTTTATATAAGTCTAGCCACGCCGGCCGATGCTAGAATAATTAATTACAATATGTAGTGCTCGCGTGGATAAAAGACAACACTACACATTGTAATAAAACTACTCTTACGGAATATATCGCGGTTTCTTTTAGGTTCTTCTTCCCTACCTACCTAAGAACTCGGAGTTCTTATTAATATTCTAACCGTTTCGTGTTTGTTTTTAAGCTCATCCACAATTGTTCAACATTTATATCTCTCTGATACTAATCCCTACCATAATATAAAATGCAACGCCTCCCCCTCTTCCACAAATGATAGCCAGGAACTATCGACGCACGGCCATCCTCCCCGTTACGAAACCACGTCTCATTAATGGCAATAATATCCACAATATTATGCATAGCCAATTATAATAAACTCGTCTTGTTTCGTTCCCAGAGAACCAGCATTAAATTTGCACACAATTTGCATAATATTATATAAGTAACTAGTGGCGCGCCCCGGCTTCGCACAGTATAGTTTTTTATATACATAAACCTTCAGTGAAAAATTATTTATTGACTGATAGTGAAAACCGCTTAAAAGTCTACCGCGTCTTACAATGCAATATATTGTTAGCCATCTTTCTTACTAATATCTTGCTAATATCCATAATCTATCATATCATTTATTTTTTTCGTTTGCAGATTTCAGTCTTGGACATAAATTGGATGGGGATCTAACATTGCTGTTCAAGTTCAATTTGTAGTGAGTAGTGCAGTTGTAACATTTAGTGGCTGCATGAACTTCTTTTTCAACACACTTGCTCGTAAAGTGAGCATTATTACATCGTTTTAGGTTTGTTAGCGCCATAAACGTAGCTACCACTAAAATTTTCCGGAACTGGCCACTTACATAAACAATATTTAAAAAGTAATTACAACATTTTAAAATGGAACTCTTTGGCCGTAGAAAGGAGTTTGTTTCATCTGACTGTCAATTGTTTTTACATTGTGGCGCCATTTTAAAAAGTGTGCGTCTACATGAACATGGATTTAACTCGGGAAAATTTTCGTAGTATGATTTTCTACGATTATAAGTGTAATTTGACAGCTCAACAGAGCATCGCTCGGCTTCAATCTGCTTTTGGCGATGAAGCACCATGCAAGACGACGTTTGCAGAATTCAAGCGCGGTCGTGTCAATCTCAGTGACGAATCTCGCGATGGTCGCCCATCCACCGCTGTGAAAAACAAAAACATCGATGCTGTGCGCCGTATGATTGAAACAGACAGGCGGTCACATGCCTGTCTGTTTCCATGAGATTCGCGCATCCTTAGACATAGGCATGAGTCAAATACAATCAATCCTACACAAACATTTGGGTGTGAGAAAGCTGTGCTCACGGTGGATCCCACACAATTTGACCGAGGCTCAAAAAACGGACCGCGTCACTTGGTGCAGTTCCATGCTTACCAGATTCAACGACGGTTCGTCAAATTTGGTGTGGGACATAGTAACAGGTGACAAAACATGGATTTATTGCTACGATCCCAAAACAAAGCAGCAATCGAACGTATGGGTCTTTCAAGATGAGCCGAAGCCAACCAAAGCGGCGCGCGTGTAAAGTGCATCTAAGCGGATGATTGCTTCTTTTTTTAATAAAACTGGACACGTGGCTACTGTTGATTTAGAGAATCATCGTATCGTGAAAAGTGGCTGGTACACGACCATTTGTTTGCCGGAAATTATTGATGAACTCCGTAAAAATAACCGGAAGCATTGTCGTGGTGCAATGCCAGACAAACAAACGAATTTTTGAAGGTGAAAAACGTAGAGCTTATGAGCCATCCTGCATAAAGCCCCGACCTGGCACCTTGTGACTTTTTTCTGTTCTCAAAAATTAAGAACCAATTACGCGGTCAACGATTTTCGTCACCAGAAGAGGCTGTCGAAGAGTATGAAAAACACGTTTCTGAGTGTTGTATAGCGAATAAACAGTATAAGTATATAATACTGAGGTCACCACGGAGGAGTGGCACAAAAGTTTTCAAAATTGGTTTAATCGCATGAAAAAGTGCATTTACGCAAAGGGAGAATATTTTGAGAAACAATAAATTCATTTTTTACCTTTAATAGTATTTTTTTCTTATTTATTCCGAAAACTTTTAGTGCGCCCCACGCATAAGACACGCGTGCGTAATGATGACATTACGCACTAGTGTGTTATAAAATTATCCCTGCAATGTTAAATTAGTACCTTACTGCAAATTGTATGCGAGTAAACAGAGCATTCTTAATTTAACCGGGTAACACAATTATTTAAAAAAAAACAACGAAGAGGGGGGGAGGGTTTGTGCCGATGAAAATCCATATAATATATATATTTTTGGAATAAATAAATATGTTAGTGTGTTTTAATTAAGTCAAACAAACATTTATTATTATCAAATTATTCATAATTAACAATAATTTGTTAATAAATATTTGCATTTTATCACTTAAAATTATATTTTTTATGTAGGCTGTATGTCCACTTGAGTAGGGCGCGTGAAAAAAAAACGCGCGCCCCATTTCCCGTACATAATTTTTAACCGACTTTAAAAAGAAGGTTCTCTATTCGACGCGTATGTATGTAATATTAATAAAAATGCGTAATATTCATATAATATGTTAATCTATGTGGGCTTCTAAACAAATTTACCAAATTTTACGAGTGTATGTATGCATGTATATATGTATGTATGTATGTTGGTTTGTCCGCGGATTTCTAGATGTCCGATTTCTTTTTGCAATAGTTAGAGTATTTTTCAACTCAGGGAAGAGTATAAGTTTCATCAAAATCGGTTCAGTAGTTTAAGAGACTTTTAATGTTTTCATTAAGTTACTGTAACGTAGACCTTCGAGTTGCGTGACAGTGCTGCTGCTGATACCTATTTTATTTATAACTAGCTGACCCACGCAGCTCCGCCTGCACTATTTTTATTGTGCATTGTGACTGCTCATCCGAGATCCACTAACCACGCGGCCGGAGCAGGAACAGTGACATCAGAGAGCACTCTAACTGCCTGTCTAATAATACCAGAAACAGCACAGGCTGCTCCCCAATTTCGGGGGGCCTAGCGAGGAAGTGGAGTCGTGCAGTCCATAGTCCTCTACGGGGCCCATCTGGGCGATGAAACTGGCCATTCGACGCTGTAGAACTAAAATCTACAGCGTACAGCGAAGACATTACGGATTGCACGAGGATACCGAATGGTGTCCTTTGAAGCGGCGACCATGCTGGCACGCTTTCCGTCCATAGACATGCTGGTGGGCATGTATGTGAGGGTATACGACTGGATCCGCATCGCCCGCCAGAGTGGTGGAGGCGAGCCGGTGGCGCTCGAATCTATAAAGCGGCAGGAACGACACATCGCTCACGCGACGTGGCGCGAGCGGCTCCAGCCGGAGCACATAGCGCGCAAACGCGTCGTTGAGGCATTCCTGCCGCATCCCGAAGCCTGGATACACCTATACCTGGACTCACCTACAGGCCTACGCAGATAATCACCGGTCACGGTTGTTTCGGTGATTATCTGCATAAGATCGGACGTGAAGCGACGACGAGATGCTTAAATTGCGACCAGTCTGACTCACCCAACAACACTGCCTAACACACGCTAGAGGCTTGTCCCGCGTGGTCGTTGGATGGAGCGTCAAGACCTGGTCGCAATCATCGAATCGGACCTCTCCCTTAGCAGTGTAGTGTCGGCTATGATGTCCGGGGATGCGGTGTGGGTAGCGATGGCCGCCTTCTGCGAGACAGTCATGTCCCAGAAGGACGCCGCGGCCGCCCAACGTCTTGCTCCTCAGCCCTGAACCCGGGGCCCTGAATAACGGGCAATCTTTGGAGTCGCTGGACGTTCGGGGTGCGGGCCCTGAGACGTCCATTGAGTACCCGGTCGAGCCCCAAAGGTCCCGGGGACGTTTTAAAGGTTTCCCCCGCGGGTATAAAAAGACATTAAGTAGATATAGATGGGTGACCGTTTAATGTCATTTGAATTAGAGCGTCTTCGTAATCCGTAGGGCGAGTAAAAAGTAGTTCCCAGTTTTTAACCGACTCCAAAAAGAAGGTTATGTTTTCGACGCAACATATCTACACTATAAAACTGACTAGCCCGTTGGTCTAGTGGTTAGTGACCCTGTCTGCTACCCAACAGGTCGTGGGTTTGATTCCCACCAAGTGTCTGGGTGTTTTATCTATATAAGTATGTATTTACAAAAAAAAAGTATATATGTATAAGTATCAGTTGTCTGGTTTCCATAGTACAAGGCTCTGCCTAGTTTGGGATCAGATGACCGTGTGTGAATTGTCCCAGGATATTATTATTATTATTATAAAAAATTAGGTTAATGCGGGCGGAGCTGCACGGGTTCAGCTAGCTGTTGAATTAAAATCGCCCGCAGGTTGAAATACCAAGAGGTTTAACGTGATGGGGACAACGTTAATTACTACTACTTACTAAGTATATTAGCCTCCGAGGCGCAGGGAGAAACCGCCTGCTTTGCAAACCGGAGGTCGCGGGTTCGAATCCCGTGGCGGGCAACAACGTTGTGTAGTGGTTCCTTATTGGCTAGAACAATGCAGGCCGATCACCTGATTGTCTGTAAAGTAAGATGATCCATGCGTCGGATGAGCTTGTAAAAAAAAGAGAGGTAAAAAGGATATAGGTACAAGCGCTTGTGCACTATAATATCTCCCGCTTAGATGGCCGATCTTGTAAAAGCCTCTGTGGTCGTATCGGCCAAGGGGACATTGAGGCCGATTATAGCCAATAAAGTGCTCAGGGAAAGGGATTTTTCGAATCCGCTGTGAGTGTATTTACGCTGTGAGTGTATGACTTTCAACTCGAACTGCATAATCGCTTCCAGTGCCTCGCCGAATGCGAAACTGTGGACGAGATAAACAATGGGTTGGTGCAAACTGTCCACGCAGTGGGGTCCAAGTTCTATAAGACCCCACGCCGTACAAAACCTCAAAAGCTCTCCAATACAATACAACCATTAAGCTAATGGAAAACCGGACAGAGATGAGACTGCAATCTTCAGCTGATATGTCGGAATATGCTGAACTCAATAGACGAATCTCGAAATCCATGCGATACGACTTGCGTTCCTATAATACAGCGTGTATTAAGGACGCAATTGAGCGGAACCAAAGCTCTAAAGTGTTCGCAAAGAATTCGTCTATTGGGCGTAGCCATATGACAAAGCTGAAGATCGATGACGGCAGTGTCATCTCATCGAAACCGGAGATATTGAGAGAGCTCGAGAGGTTTTACGGACAGTTATACACCTCAACACGGGAGCCCATTGCACCGACCCAGAACAGCTCAGCCACGGCTCACACCAGAGCCAAACTAACCCGACACTACACTGAGGACATCCCAGACATCAGCCTGTACGAGATTAGAATGGCTCTCAAACAGCTCAAGAATAACAAGGCGCCGGGTGAAGACAGAATCACATCAGAACTTCTGAGAGCGGGTGGAAAACCGGTACTTTTAGTCCTCCAGAAGTTATTTAATTCCGTCGTACTCGAGGGTACAACGCCAGAAGCATGGCACAGGGGTGTGGTGGTTCTTTTCTTCAAAAAAGGTGATAACACTTTATTGAAGAATTATAGACCTATCTCACTCCTGAGCCGTGTATACAAGCTGTTTTCGAGAGTCATTACGAACCGTCTCGAACGCAGGTTTGATGACTTCCAGCCTCCCGAACAAGCCGGGTTCCGAAAAGACTTTAGCAGCGTAGACCACATACATACGCTCCGCCAGATTATACAGAAGACTGAGGAGTATAATCGGCCATTATGCCTAGCGTTTGTGGACTACGAGAAAGCCTTTGATTCAATCGAGACCTGGGCAGTATTGCAGTCTCACCAGCGGTGCCACATTGACTATAGGTACATCGAAGTGTTGAAGTGTTTGTACAGCAACGCCACCATGTCGATCCGACTACAGGACGAGAGCACGAAACCAATCCCATTGCAGCGAGGTGTGAGACAGGGAGACGTTATTTCTCCGAAACTGTTCACAAACGCATTGGAGGACGTTTTCAAGCTCTTGGACTGGAACAGATTCGGCATCAATATCAATGGCGAATACATCACTCACCTTCGTTTTGCCGATGATATAGTCATTATGGCAGAGTCGCTGGAGGACCTCAATGCTCAGCGACCTCAGTAGCGTTTCCCAACAGGTGGTTCTTAAAATGAACATGGACAAGACGAATATCATGTCTAATGTCCATGTTGCACCCGTACCGGTAGTTGTTGGGAACGATACACTCGAAGTTGTTGACCACTACGTATACCTAGGACAAACTATCCAGGTAGGTCGGTCCAACTTTGACAAAGAGGTCGCCCGAAGAATCCAACTCGGATACTCGGCAGCGTTCGGGAAACTACGCGAAATCTTCTCGTCCAAAATACCACAGTGCCTGAAGACGAAGGTTTTTAACCAGTGTGTGTTGCCAGTGATGACATATGGTACTGAAACGTGGTCCCTAACTGTTGGCCTTTTGGATAAGCTCAGAGTCACACAACGAGCTATGAAGAGAGCTATGCTCGGAGTTTCGTTGCGCGACAGAATCGGGAATGAGGAGATTCGCCGAAGAACCAAGGTCACCGACATAGCGCTTAAAATATGCAAGTTGAAGTGGCAATGGGCAGGCCACATCGCTCGGCGAACCGATAACCGTTGGGGAAGAAAGGTTCTCGAGTGGCGACCACGAACCGGAAGACGCAGCGTAGGTAGGCCTCCCACTAGGTGTACAGACGACATTGTGCCCGTCGCAGGCAACCGGTGGATGCAAATAGCCAATTGTCGGCCATTGTGGCGTTCGAAGGGGGAGGCCTATGTTCAGCAGTGGACGTCTTCCGGCTGGTGATGTGATGTGATGTGATGTGTGTGTGTGTGTGTGTATTTACGGAGAAAATTATAAAATGGTGGAAAAATAGATTGTTGTGGTAGAACATTTTAAATTAGTTATATAAATGTTTATTATTGAAATTTTAATGTATTTCGTAAGATCATAAAGGCAATAACATGATTTACATATTATGGCTAAAGTTTTATTGACATAACATATTTTTTTTGATAATCGAAGTTGTTGAACACTATGCATACAGATCACAGTCTGACTGATTTGACTGAGAAACATCATACCCCAAACTCGGTTTAGTTTGGAGTGTGATGTTTCTCAGTCAGTTATCAAGATATCTATTGGATTGTGGAGTTTTTTTTTAAATAGCCGATTTTTAGTCTATTGGGCTATATTTTTTAATTTATTCGTGTTTGCGATTTTGTGTCGTAGAGAAGGTGAGGTGTTACATGAATAGTAAAATAAAGATAGTATGTAACCCTCGGTGCGCGAGACCCACTCGCACTTGACAGATATTTTTTCATTAGGGTAAATTAAAAATAATAATAATGAGTCACTCATAGACAGTTGCTATCAATGTTTGGCAATCGATCAGGTTAAGCAACGTTAGGAAAGGTCATTACATAGATGGGTGACCGTTTAATGCCATTTGAATTAAGCGTTTCCGTGCTTCGCAGGGCAAGTAATAAGTGGGTTCCAGTTTTTCACCAACTTTAAAGAAAGGAGGTTGTGTATTCAACGCAAATGTGTGCTATTAAAAATTTAGTTATAATGTAAAAAAAGCGCGGGCGGAGCTTCAGCTAGTAATATAATACATATATGTCTTTGTATCAGCTATCTGGTAACCATAGTACAGGCTCTGCCTAATTTGAGATCAATGGTCGGTTGTGGTTTGTCTTATCCTAGGATAATATTATTATTTGAACAACATCAATTACATTTTCAAGGACTTAAGTAGGTATAGATTATTGAAAAAATACATACAATATTATTATACATATTCCTTAAACTTACCTAAATTGTCGTCTTGGTACATTCTGCGACCGACCGCCGCTGTACCTGTCTACTACGGAGTCAGAACTACATATGTATAAACTCAGATTAATTAGCTGAATGTAATTACTTTTAATGGCCCGTCACGTCATCTGGGTATCATCATCAATTACTTATTTTAAAAAAATATAACCGACTACTAAAATGCTAATAAAAATAGTATGTAAATATATTTTTTTTAAGTTATTGTATATACTTACTTGTATTGACAATATTGACTAAACAAGTGTAAGTAAAAAAAAATAACATATCCCTGACTTTGGATAACTCTTAAAGTGACTTTCCTGCACCATCACCAGACCCTGATCACAATTTTTCTACCAACTATTAAATTTGGTGCTAGTCTGTCTAAATCATGTGTGAATTGTCTTTGTGCGATTGTTAGCTTTCGGTGAAGGAAGACATCGTGAGGAAACCAGCATGTCTGAGAAAGCCTAACTGGCTTTCGAATGATGTGTGAAGTCCGCCAACCCACACTTGGCCAGCGTGGTGGACTATGGTCAAAGCCTCATCATGAGGGGAGGCCCGTTCTCAACCACTGTTGATCACGGGCCTCCCCTAATGATGAGGCTTTCACCTTGTTTATGTCCCACTGGACATAAACAAGGGCTGTTATTATTATTTATCGTGGTATCAAGTCGGTTTAAGTTTTTTTTATAAAAACATTATTATTTTATTATTTTTAGTCATATTCTCTAGAATAGTGTTTATTCTCCCCTTTTCCTTCTTTTTGGTACCAACTGATGACAACGAGGTTATATTATTAATAAATAATCTTAAAAGTGACTGTGCTGTAGGTTTAGACATGATTTCAGCTGACATATTAAAAATGAACTTAGATATTTTAACGCGTCCAATAACTTTCATCTGCAATTTGGCAATATCTACGGGGGTATTTCCAACAGATTTTAAAAAATCGAGAATATATGCGATCCATAAAAGTGGTGATAGGACTGTGTCAGAAACTATAGACCAATTTCCATCCTTTCTAGTCTGTCCAAAATTCTCGAGCGTATCATATGAACAAGAGGTTAGTAAAATATTTAGAGGACAACAATCTCTTATCAGCAGCACAGCACGGTTTTAGATCAGGAAAATCAACCAGTGATGCAGTGCATGAACTGACGAGTACCAAAGTTGTTATCAAAGCGGTAATCTTTACAACAAAATAAATCGAGTTTTATCCATCTACTTACTCACTCCCAAAAATTAAGTGTAAAGTTGTTGTTACTGAATGGTTGCAAAAATTGAGCTACGATTTTACAGAAAACCTTCTTCACTAGAATTATGAAAATTCAAAAACATTTAACCTGCAAACAATTCTATGACGCACACACACACACACTTACACAGGCACACACACACACTCACACACACACATGTTTTGCATATAAAACAAATAAATCTGTGACCACTAACTAAGTGTAGGTACTTAGTTAGTGGTCACAGATTTATTTATTTGAACAAAATAAAAATGTTTCATACAAAATTATTTGTAATTCCTTATGTTCGTTGGGTGAGGACTAGCTAGCTACTAGTATCTAATCTATGGGGTGTAATGGGTCGTCTAGTAGTAGCACCTCTACAGAACTACCGGTCGGCTTACTGATGAGTGAGTGGTGGTTGCTGCTTGGTCTACAGGCTTCCCTAAAACTCTCCGCCAGTGGCTCCTAGTAGCTGTTGTGTACGCAGCGGCCACACCCTGGTTAACCGCGTCGACCCGCGGGCTAAACCTGGTGGAGGGGCTATGGACACTTCATGGTGGGCATAGTTTTTCTAAGGAGATCCCCTTAAAAGTACATGAAGACTGAATCGGTACAGGAGGCGAACCCCGTCAATATGGCAACTGTCTCGGTTTCTGTGGCGATACAGCAGGGTATTTGTGTTATACCATAAAGGGCGCATGTTAGGATCTTTTAATTGCATGCGGTCAAACACTGCATCTCATACCATGAACTAGTTGTACTGGTTATCCATTCCACTAGCTTGTGATGGTCTGAGACGAGAGAGTGGGCCTGCAACTGCGCAACTGCTTGTCCACTTAAATATATTCACGCGCCGATGACCCCTTGCAGATTCTACTGGATAATGAGTTAAAGCCCTGCGGCGATGAAGGTTGGTGGGAGGAACGAGGAATGGTGATCCTTTTCCTAGCTGATTCTTTGCACGTAGGCGGCTAGATGAGAGTGGTCGCTCCTGAAGTCGAATGAGATGGGACGACAGGTTCGGCAGCACGTCTAGTGACAAAGCAGCCCTATTTAGGATCGCTCTGCTTTCCCCAAACAGGGGAGGGGCCTAGAAAAGGTGGCCCAAAAACCTTTGAAAAGCAGCGTCTCGTAGATCTAGACGCAAAACGTTCGCTCAAGAAGACCCAACCAAAGCCGCACTATATCTATACGTATAACAGCTCGGGGCAACTGTACTGTGCTATTTGTGACCGTTCATTCAAGACGAAGTTCGGTTTTGCTAGTCATGTACGTGCGCATAAACGAAGACAAATGTAAGGGAGTCGCCGTCGACGGACACGTCGAGGAGGGATCATCATCATCATCTAATCTATGGTGAGGACCTGGTGATCTGTAATACAGGTTTACGCCTACCTCAGACACCAGCTTCTCACAAATATCAGACTTGTAATCTAAGTACTTAAGTAGGTACTGTTTAATTCTTAAATATGTTCATATTTTTTGTGAGAAGACATAAACAATATATTATTATTATTCTACTATGACGATATAAAGCTTTATTACTAAAAAGAACCTATCGAAATCGGTAGGATGATGGGTAGGGTATGATCATTTTTGCGGCCGAAGATATCGTCTATATAGTTTAATCATCATTAATGTTCCTCAGGAACTACTTGTCCGATCGAGGGTATGGAATGATTGTAATGGTTTACTAACGGGACTGGAACTAACGGGTTTATTATGACAACGATGTGTAGTTTCACATAGACAGTAGCGACACTCCTATCGGCAAAAATAATTTTGTCAGCCTGTGGCTTATAAAGAAATAGCGACACAAGGGCGCTATTTCTCGCCGTGACACCAAATCTAGTTTAAATATTATATCGATGTAGCTAGACGAACAGGCCGGTTAATTGTCAACAGACGATATTTTCGTAAACCATAGAGATATATTTAAAAAATAAACAGATGTAGTAACTAGGTGTTCTAATGCGTAAAATGACATTAATAACTTGTTGAAAAAGGGTCCGGATACATTTAGTACCTATGTCATTGTCTCCTTCAAGGGGAAGACTTATTTTCAGCAGTACATGTCTTCCGGCTGATCATCTTTAGATACCTAAACGACTTATAGGTAGATATATAGATTTTTTTGAGCCGAGACGACTCAATTTTTAGGGTTCTATACCTAAAAGGTAAGAAAGGAACACTTGTGGTGCGACTTCGTCTGTCGTCTGTCACACCTATATTATAGTGAATTTTTCAAGTGGGCGTGAATGACCTAATCCAAAACAATAAGGAATAGTGAAAAAGAGTCACGGCTCGATTTTGATGAAGACTAAAACTGCATAATTGTTTTTGTTAATCAATATTTAGTCAGGAATCGAACACGATGATTTTGAAAAAAACACACCTGTATTACACCATTCGATAGCGTCGCTAGGAAGGATCACATTCTGGGAAGTAAAGACATATGACAAACTAAAGGAAAGAGTTCATTTAACATTGACGGGCCCGTTGGTCTAGTGGTCAGACACCCTGCCTGCTAACCGATGGGTCGTGGGTTCAAAGAATTCTAGGTTTATGGGGTTGAAGCATTTGGTGGACTGGCGACTGGGCTATTGGAAAGGTCGGGGTCACTTGCCATAATTACATTCATAATTATTTTGTGGCAAGTGGTGGCTTGCCACCCACTAGATGGGCTCCCCAAATGATCCTCCGATGTCGACAGAGAGCAACACCGGTGTGAGTGACTCAGGGGTGTCGAGAGGTGTGCTGCGCTTTCTCCGAAGTTACTCGCGGCGTTATGCCCTTTAACACTTCCACCCCTGGAGCATATAGCTCTAACAGCTCCTCTCTGGACGGCCAATTAAGGCAAGCCAAAGCTGAGTCCTGCGGGCCCCTTCGGTTTCCACTCGGCCGTCGAAGACACGCCGAGATGGGGGCCCTGACCGACTCTCTGGAGCACTCGGGTCCGTGGTGTCGTTACGCACCAACAGCTCGCCACAAGCTGCCCTGCCCTTTGGGTGAATTTCGTTGTTTCACGAAAAGTGAAATCTATTGTATAAAATATTAGTTAAATCCATCTCATCAAATCAAACAATTGAGCTCAAAATACTAATTAATTTTTATAAATTATTCAACAAAACACGAAGACGTGGTAACAATATCAACGAGACGTAGAATAATAAGAATTCAAATTATAAAAGCACTGCGAACAAACAAAATGGTCGTATATTACATTATACATACATACTTAGATATAAAACATAAACTTACACATTATAATAACGGTATTTTTTTTTGACACTTGATTATAAGCCAATAATGTGACATAAACCAAAATAAAAATCTGTTTTGAAATGCGCAAATGAAGCTCTTTCATATGCAGTGGCGAAACTTGCCTTACATGGGACCTGTATCAAAATTTGTTGGGAACCCAAATGAAGGCCCAAGAGTTTAAAAGACATAAGTATTTTACGAAATTTTGCTACAAAGACACACATTCGGGGCCCCTGTAGGCCGGGGGCCCCGTATCATTGATACGGCGGCGGTAGCTACGCCTCTATTCATATGATACCACTGAAAAAAATGAAACAAAAAAAATTGCATTTGTGTTGAGGTTGGGTACCTAAGTAAGATCGAAAACTGTTCTAAATTTCAAATCGATAGCATCAGTGGTTCCTGATATATGTAGGTGTGACAGATCGACAGACAGACGAAGTCAGACCATAAGGGTTCCTTTTTTACCTTTTAGGTATGGAACCCTAAAAATGATTATTATTATATCGATCAAACTACGGGTGATAGAATGTATAAATCCGACATTGCTTGAAAATATGAATCAATTGATGCAATCGATTTGAAACTTGAATTTTTTTTTTCCATGCCGTCGAAATGGGGCATCAAAATTTCAAAGTGAGACTATAATAGGTAGGTAGGTAGGACTGGATAATTAGGATCGAACTTCACTTAAGGTAAGTTCGTTTGATCACTTAATTATCCCGTCCTTGACTTCAAGATTACCTGTAGATGTTTAGAGATAAAAAATCTATGTTGCACTTAATGAGATTCCAGGATGAGATAAAGTTTTCTTAATTTGATGATTAAGCTATTAGTTATAATAAAACCAAAGTAGAATTTGCAACATGCATACATACATTTAAATTAATTAACATAGTTATGCATTGAAATGAAACTAATTTTACGGATTATATCGCGGTTTATTTTAATTTCCCGACGTTTCGAATACTTTACAGCATTCATGGTCACGGGCGGACTGAGGTGGTAGCTGTCCATATGTCATAGTTGTCTTAGGGTACCCTCAGGTCTTCTAATTATTATTGTTAGTCCGATCTACGCAGAAAGAGCTTACAGTATCTTGAGGTCTTGCAATGGAATGCTTGTCTTTGGATTTGACTATGTTTATCACGGGATCCCAAGCTGGTGGTAGCACCCAGCCATCTTCTCTATTGAAATTTGGATGCTTTTTAATTTCAATAGCCTCACGAATCATCCTTGGTAGGTAGCGCTGTTCTTTTGCGAGGATTTGTGGTTTGTCAAAACTAATAGTCATCACTAGTCGTCATTATATCTAATTAATGCACAAATACGCACAAATTAAGAGCTACTGATAATCGTTTATTCTACAGGTGCACAATTACTGGTTTCCGAGAAACACGATTCTGCAAAACGTTACCCCAGCAGGAATTGTAATAACTCTGAAATCTTAAGACGCACATATTTCATTTTCAGCGCACAATTACGCACAAATATAAGCTATCTTTCCTGAAGTTTATGTTTCTCTCCGATCATTGGTTTAGAATCTTCTTGCTGGAACAACGTTACCCCAGCAAGAATCGTTTTTCGGATTTTTCTCGAAAACGAAAGGATGCACTAATTTTTTATTCCACGCACATTTACAGCAGATTATGCTCTAATTATTCGTTTAACTCAATCTTCTCTACGACCATCTTTCTTGCTGGGGTAATGCTCACACTAATGAGTTTGTTAATATGTGCACCTCACTTCGAAATATTAGCCTATCCTAATACTAGCTAGGGTAATAAACTGCTTATTCTGTGTTAATAAGAATAGGCAGTGGTATTAGGTATACACATGATAGTCACAATTTTTCTTGTCTCCAGAGACTAAATCAATGGATTAACATTCGTTTTAACGACGGATGGGGTTCGAAATCATTTTTCTTTTTTTATATCATTCCTTATGCATATACTATTGACGTCCGCGTACTTTATATCGAATACTTCAAAGTTTTAGATATTTTTTTATTAAAAATTCTCGAGGCTATTTAAGTTTCAAATCACACCGCTGGAGGCGCTGGTGTTAGGGGGCGCGTTTTGACGTGGGAGTTACCTATCTATTTCTAAGTAATATACTCTTATCTATGCTACATTACATTACGCATACGGGAGCTACATTACGCTTCCCGGTGATGGGCTCAAAGGCAAGGCACTGAGGGGCCCCTGATGCAAATCCGACCGGGGTCTCATGTGCCGATGCGATAGCGGCGGGGGTTTTAGTGGGTAAGAATCCCACAAACCTTTTAAAGGTTTTCACACGTGAAAAAAAAGAGAAGGTTGTATCAGTTGTCTGGTTACCAAAGTACAGTCTGCTTAGTTTGGCATCAGATGACCGTCTGTGGATTGTCCCAGGATATTATATATTTATTTATCCGTGTAATATCGGTTTTAACCGTATTTACCGGACAGCCCTAAACACCGCTATCACCATTGAAGTTTATGTCTTTGAAATTTAATTACGATATGGATTGATTGCTAATTGCAATTACTAAGATTTTCTCGCCTACAATGGAACAGTTAAACAATTAAAATGTATCGGTTATTTGTATTTCTCTGTTGTGAGTATTAAGATTATGTCTCCATTGTCTGTATTTTCCCGCCCCGTGGGGTGTCCGGGTAAGAATAGCACCCTCCCATCTCCTCCCGTTGTGTGTCCGTAAGAGGCGATTAAGGGAAAACAAGAAGCCAGGCAGCAGCGTCTTTCTAGTGGATTACCTACCACCTATACTGCGATCCCCAAGATGCCTGCCAAGCGTGGGGATCGCAGGTAGGTACACCAAGGAATTTTATACGATTAATTCGATAAGTAAATGGTTTATTTGTATAAGACATTACGTATTTATGGAAGAAGAAACCTGCAAGAGGTACGCGGGCCCCGTAGGGGTGGAGACCCGGTGATGTGGGATTTCACCCATTATAACCTCAATTAACCTCCCCGATGGCCTACATCGAAACTGTGGGTAGGTACTCCGTACGGACCTAAACATTCTCACCAGCGCTGGACGCTCGTTTGTCCTGAGTCCTGTCAAAGTTTAGCGGCTCATAAACACTTACCGTCTTATTACGAAATGCAGTTAACGAAAAACCTTTTTTTTTTTTTTGACGCGGGGGAAATCTTCGAAAGATCCCCGGGAGCTGTGGGGCTCGACCGGGGTATGTGGGATTCTTACCCACTAAAACCCCCGCGGCTGTCGCATCGGCACATGAGAGGGGAGAACCCCAGGGCTCTCCGGTGGGATCTGCACCAGGGGCCCCTCAGTGCCTTGCCTTTGAGCCCGCCGCCGGGGGGCGCATTGTAGCCCCCCGGGAACCAGTCACGGTGCTCACGGGGACGGGGGTCGCAACCCCGCCGCCGTCCTCCTCGGAGTCGCCGCCGTACTCAATAAACGAAAAACCTAGGTTTAGACTCAGGTTTAAGGAACAATTTCCTGAGTTTAAACCCAGATTCATCGTTAAGCTACTTTTTGTAATAAGACGGATAGAGTAGGTATTTACTGGCAAACTTATAGTTAATAACTGTGGAACACAGAACCACGGGAATGAGGTTGTCGACTGTACTCTTCTGTACCACAGTATAAATAATATGTACATACGGCGACACCTGAACCTAGACTGTTTGGACTTTGACATAATACAAGTTGAACGCTGCGAATCGTGCGAGAGGGCAATTTAATAATAATAATATCTTGGGACAATCCACATCGGTCATCCGATCCCAAACTAGGCGGAGCCCGAAATAGATAAACAACACCCAGACACTTGGCGGGAATCGAACCCACGACCCATCGGTTAGCTGGCAGGGTGTCTGACCACTAGACCAACGGGCCCGTAATTTGTTGTTGTTATTTCGTCCCACTGGACGCATGTAGCACGCAGGCTGCGCCCGCCAGCCGACGCATATGCGACCCTTTCTAATAGCGTAGTCGTCGTTATATAGGGTGTTGCACTGAACGTGTAGCCGTGTGTACACTAAGGACAGACAGACAATATTAATACTTACAGAGTTATGTAGAAGATATTTTTGAATTTTGACAAGCACGTGCATGACACGGTTGAATACGCAACGGTCTATATTAAAAATACCGTAATTAAATTTTATTTTAGTAATATCAACAATCAACTCATACAAAATAAAAGTTGAAGGCCAAGTCGACATGGGACCCGAATTGGCGGAAATTTTCAAGAACTTGCTGGACCAGGTAACCTTCGATAATGTTCAGTTCGACGACCAATCCAGTGGCTCGCAGATACGGAAAGAAAGCATCAAGCAGATATTGCCAAGGGACGATAAAGAAAGCCCGGAACCCATGATGGAGAAGTTATTGAACGGTCTGCAAAACACCCTCCATGTTTACGGAAGTCATGTTGAAAAGAAAAGGAGGCCTAATAATGTTAATGTTTGAAATTTGAGTGTGAATACAGGATGGATATGAGACCGCACTACATTTGGTTTGAATCGCGTTTGAAAAGAAAAAAAATATAGTACTTATTTACCAATAGTTAGTTTATTGTAGTCAATGTGCTCTACTATCAATGTAAATGTATGCAATACGACGCTTTCACGTCTCGATGAGCTTAGACGTTTGTTTATTTCCAAAAACATCAGTAACTATTTATCAAATGAAGGAACTACTAAAATATATACTGCGACTGCGTCGTAGTTCTATGCAGGTATTCCGAAGTGAGTTTACGTCGTTCGTAGTCAGAATTTATGTGCTTTTATAGGTACAATTTTATAGGTATTCGTTTCATATAAAATCAGATTCAGAATAAATAAAATAAAATCTTTAGTCCAAATAACGTATTGCATTGTTCACGTACTATCGCGGACACGAACGTGTACCATTTTTCAATCAAAATCGTTTGCACGACGAAATGTACGCTTACCTCGTCCGCACGTATTTTGGGTGGGCTCGTTCAAGCGATTATCGTCCTAATGGTAATACACCGCTTGTGACCGCGAGAGTCCCTACTTACTTACTGTCGCATGTCGCAATCACGAACGCTTGGCCAGTTTCAAACAAAACTGCCTGAAACTACTGACGGTACGTGCGCTAACCCCGCCCTCACTTGGGTACTTTTGGGCGGCTCATGCAAGCTATTGTTGTCCTAAAAGTGATTAATCGGAAATATCTCACACCGTACATGGGTCAGTCTTTCTGAACCTATATTTAATTTTGAATTCATGTAGACACATAACGGCTTCATGTTACACACATTATGTTAAACTACTTTGGATAATGTAAATTTTTATACAAACCGAATGTTGAGGTCTCCTATTGCATATCACATATTATATTTATTCCGAAAAACTTTTAATGCAGCATTACTATTACTTAATAAATTAAAGATATTTAATGAAACCTGTTTGTGTATTTAATCAAGTCAGTGACACATTTTTTTTTCGCGGGGGAATCCTTCAAAAGGTGCCCGGGAGCTGTGGGGCTCGACTGGGGTATGTGAGATTCTTACCCACTAAAACTCCCGCGGCTGCCGCATCGGCACATGAGACTCACTCCGGGCTCTCCGGTGAGATCTGCACCAGACATGTATTAAGTACCTATTTACAATAATTATTTCAGATTTTTTCCTCCACAAACTTCGGATAAGGGTATTTTTTTTTACACTTGATTATCAACCAAAAACTACGTGACATAAACCAAAATAAAAATCTGTATTTCATATGTGCAAATGAAGCCCTTTCATATGATACCCCACTTGATATAGTAGTTTCACTTTGAAATTTTTATGCCACACTTCGACCCCCATTAAAAACAACTAAAGAAAAAAAATCTGTCTTTCATTTGTGATGAGGTTGGGTAAGTAAGATCTAAAACTAATCCAAGTTTCAGTTTGATAGCAGCGTCAGTGGTTTCTTAAATATATCGGTGTGACCTGACAAACAGACAGACAGACGAAGTCTCACCATTATGGGTTCTTTTTTTACCTTTTAGGTATAGAACCCTAAAAATGGTTAAATGAAAATGAACTCTAATGACGCTGACGTGTGCGACCACCAAGGAACAATAATACAACATTTATTTTTGTATTAACATGTTTTTATTTTTACATTAAACGAATATCAGTGTGCCTTATAATGAGTTACATAACTGCCGTTGCTATGGTTACTGGAAAATGAGTAACTTTAACCCTAAACTGTCCCTAAATACAGCATGTCACATCAAATCATCATACTAATAACGGATGCGACTTACAATCGCAACACACGACTTGTATTCGCTACTTCCACAAGTTAGGCAAGTATTTACATAAACAAGCTTGAAGAGAATTGCAAGACCTTCATTACAATATTTTGTAACTGTACTTCATAAATAAAATTAATTACATTGTTTTAGGTACCCTTCCCTCCCAGTGCGGCGACAACTTCGAAGAAGTTTTTTACCTAGTTTAAGTGTACATGTTTGTAAATAACCTGTAAATATTTTGTTTCAATAAATATTTAATTTAATTACATTAAAATTAAATTATGGGAAACGTAACTAAACACATTCATTTTAAGAAATTACTGAATACTACGTTATTTTCACAATACTTTTTGATGATATCAGACTCTCTTAATTCTCTTAATCTGTATAGGTACTACTATACTCTTAGTAAATATGCAATGTTCCGTTGCAAATTGTGTTAATTAAATAACATTTGGTGTACCCAAAAAATACCTCCCGACTTTTTAGTTAGGCCTCCCACTAGGTGGACTGACGACAATTGTAAGTCGCAGGCAACCGGAAGATGCTAATAGCCAATTGTGGTCCATTATGGAGTCCGAAGGGGCTGCAGTAGACGTATACCGGCTGATGATACTGAATAATGACCATGCTCCAAGTGGGAACCTGATCCAGTCTGGAACGTGGAACACGCTTGTTACTCTACAACAGCAATTGAAAAATATAGCACCTGGAACATTGTGTGCCCATTCCTACTTGTCGGCTGCCGGGCCCGGATCTTAATCGGGTGTCGGCGCTCCTGTTCACATTAGTGATGTGCCGGATGTCCGTATCCGCGGATCTTAACACCAAATATCCGTAATCGGATGCATATCCGCGGATATATAGTTTTAACGATCGTCACAACACTAGTTCACACTAATCGGTTGTCGGCCACGGTCGAAGTTGGTGCCAATTTATAACAGTGGCGACTTACACGGTGGACGTCGATGAAGTTCTTGTTGTGAGATGATAGTATGGTATGAGTAGGCAGCAAAATTCTTGAAAGGTAGATAATTTCAATTGCTTAGGGGCCGTCTGTTAATCACGTGAGGCTCGAAAGGGGGGGGGGGGGAGGTGTTTCCGAAAAAATCACAAAATATCACCAGGAGGGGGGGGGGGGGGGGGTGTAATGAGACATCACGTGTATTTATTTTTCGTTGAATGCACGGTTTATAAACCAAACAGCGGCACGTGGCCTTGACTCACCGTTGCCGGCAACGACTTCCCCTTCAACCTTTAATCAGTTACCTGTATTTAAAGATAATATTCCGAAAATTTCCAGGAGGGGGAGGGGTTAAAAAGTTGCTAAAAAACATCACGTGATTAATGGACGACCCCTTATCTTTATATTAAGATTTTATCCCAAAGGACACCTCCTGAACTAGTGTGAACAAATTTATGTTACAGCTTAACCTTGCTACGACTTCCAAAAATTTTTTTTTCAAGTTGTAAAGATGTGGCATACTGTATCGTGTTCACCAGAACTGTAAGCCTAATTGCGGCATAATTTTCTTAGACATAACACTGTGTTGTCTTTCAATAAATGTCTTACAAACTTTCGGTTAAATTGATATAGCGAAGCCGTCTTTATTCTTAAACGCAAAATATGTAACCTCACTCTTTATCGACGACACGAGTGCGTGTTTATAAAACGAGCCGATTAAAGAATTTAAAAAGACGAAGAAGAAGAGGAGATAGTAGATCGAATGGACTCAGGATTATTTTTTAACTTGTTTTGTAACAATCAATTAAAGATTTGGAAGACGCGATGTGAGACCAATAGACGACTATTACCATAACTAATCTTTTGTCTATTTTTAACTATTTCATTTTAGTAATATCTTACTGAATAAATACTTATATTTTATATTTATATGCTCAGGTGTTTTAATAATTGGATGTGAACATAATATTAAAGTCAAAGCTCATCAAGTGATGCAAAATAAAAGCCAATAGCCGCGTCTTATTGCTACTATGCGAAAGGAACAAAATCGTTATTAATTGTGAATTTCGCCTACGTTATTTGATTACCATTCTTTATTAAATAAAAGCGTGTTAAAAATGTCTTCCAATTTATTATTCGACCCACTATCTCTAACTATAAAAGGAAATTAAAACTAATAAAAAAGAAAAATTAATAATATAAAATTTATTATTAACGAAACTTAGTACTTTATTAACAACAATAAATTATATTGGTGTGAACATTTAATTATAAATATAAACTAAACTTATCCTATCAGCATAAACTTGGGAACAGATAATGCTACCACCACATAGGATTATTACAGGGGTTCTAGTACGAGTTCTGATAGTTTATGAGCTTGATCCAACTGTCAGTTTTCTCCATACATTTCACACCAGCGCCCCTAGCGGCAACTATCAAAAACTAGTCATATGTACGGGCAATACCTGACAATTTGATCTAGCTCGTAAACTATCAAAATTCGTACTAGACGGGGGTCTGCCTGGGGAGGCATTATCCTATCCCCTTTGCGAACAGAATCCTAAGTCATTTACCATCTAACACTAGAAATAATAATACATATATACATCGCAACTATATCATAATTACATAACGATTGTAATAATAAAACTGAATGTACTCGTCGCGACCGGAACGCTTGTGGTACCAATAAACAATATTAGAAAAAACACGGTGTTTCAATATTCATTGATTTGTTTTCCCGACTTACATGCTATATTTAGACTAAACCTTCGATACTAAATTATGATCTGTGGTACACCATAGACAACAGAGAATTCAAAAAGTATTTATATTCTAGACTGTTGAAGGGATATGTAAAAAAAAACCTTGGCTCGGTTAGACTTTTTTTGCAGTAAAAAGTTAATACGACTGAGTGTATAAGTCCACACGGTAATCTGAGTTATCAAAAAAAAGTAAAAAATATTCCGGATATGGGCTCATTTCGGTATAAATTTAGAATCAAATTAACCACATGTTATTTTTTTTTTAAAAGTTGCCAATATAAGTCGTTAGACAATGTTGCTATTAAAAGTCGCCAAAATAATGTATGTCGTACCACAGACTAGTAATTCGCCTAACTGTTACAATGAAAAATAGGCATAATGAAATATTCTACAGAGTTTATGATAAAAAGGAAACATTGTTACGCCCTTCGCCGCCGCCCGCGTCTGTATTGCAAGCGTAGATTGAGCAATCATTGCTAAATTTGGTCTCTGATGTGATTGATGTCTTTTGTTTTGGCAAATTTAATTATGTAAGTATTACATAAACAATAATAAACACGAATTATCGAAAAAGACTCGCCTTTTTGATATAAATACAACAATGATTAAGGATTGATTATATTTCTTAAGTAAACAGAAATAATAATGTGTGTAACCACTATTTTAAATCGAACCCAATCCGTTATCACGAGATCATCAACTATATTAATTGAAAGAAGAAGTCTAATTTTTAAACCATTGTTAAATGCAAAAAAAATACATTTAAGTTTATTATTTAAAAAACAAAACTTCGCATTCCAAATTTAAATTATAGGTGTGGCCACACTTTACTATCTATAAAATACCTACATATACACAAAAAAATCAATTCCAATTTCAAATTAATGGCAAATTTTAAAACATCAAATGTGGCTGGTGGTCGATTATTACAAACCAGCTGTAATTTTTTTTCTAGCAACACAAACATAAGGCTCGGCACTCACGCGACGCACGCGGCAACGACGAACACACGTCAGTGGCTCGCTCAACGAAGATCGGGGTTGTCGTTGATCTGTTTCTTGATCCGAACTAGCATCGTGGTGTACCACTGGTCGAGTCGGGATATACTGTCGTACGTTTTAACTGCCTCGGTGAACGCGTCGGTGTTTTGCTCTTCAAGATGCTCGATCAATTCCTGGACGAAATAAAGTTTAGAGTGGACACGTCCTATATTTATTTACCCATACACCATAATCTTAATAAGGCAGGGAAAGTTTTTAACTAGTCCGTTCGTTTTCAGCCTGGGCCAAAGGATAAGTGAATTAGATCTTCTCCTCCTAGTTTGCTATAATACCTATACAAAATAGATAAGATCTATTATAATATATCTGTGATGGCTTTTTGACGTTTGTCTTGTTATTAACCGACTTCAAAAAAAGGAAAGGGTTTTTTTTAATTTAACTGTATAAGTTTTTTGTTTTATTATTTTCAAATGGCAAGTTTATTTGTTCCATTTTTACCCGACTGCCCTGGAACTATATTTTTCGAGAGTATGTATTTTACATGTATGTCTATTGTTGTAATGTATATCCGTATACATTTTTTATGTTTGCGAAGCGAAGGGAGAGGAAACATTAACAAGAAAAACGCATCCTATTTAAAGTCTTGTATAAAACGAACTGCAATATCTCTAGTTTATCTCGTTTTGAAGTTCAAAGGCAGTGTTACCTTAATCAGTTTGCACTCTCTGGTGTCGGCGAAGGCGGGGTACAGTCCGCAATACTTCTCGACGGCGTGCTGCGCGTTCAGGATGTCCACGCAGAGGTGGCACAACGCCGCACGGAACATGTACTCTTTGGCGCTGTACTTCAATAGACTGTTGTCCAGAGACGACTTGGCAATCTACGAAGTACATATAAAGATAGTAAGATGCAGAGGCTGAAGCTGTCTCAAATTGGGCGCTAACGCCTCCTTTTGGGCCTTGGAAGCTTTTACAGGGGCTGTGAAATATCAAAGCAACATTGAGGGGGTAGTACTACGCCGCCCGGAAATGTACTCTTTAGCGCTGTACTTCAACACACTGTTGTCTAGGAACGATTTGAAGATCTGCCAGGAGCACAATCCAGATGAACTGATAGGCTAAAACTAACGCAAACTGGACGCTGTCGCCTCCTTTTGGGCCCTGGGAGGCGATTCTCGCACCTTCGAATCAATCACGAAATCGAAAAAATATTCTAATTCGAAATTTTAGTAAAAATCAAGTAATTGTATTCTCGATATGTCGAGCCCAACATATTTCGAACGCTAGCTGCTCAAAATGCTTCGACTGGTCAACACCATTCGAATCGTCATCTCGAGTTCGAATCACAACAAATGTCAAACCTTAATGATTATAATTTTAAGATGAGTACCGTATTCCTAGATTATTTTATTCATAATAACATTATTGGATAGTTTATTAAAGTGTACACTTCACGAAGTCCTCGCACTTTATTATAACTTAATTCATTACCAAACAAACAATCAACAACACAGACTATTAATTAAGAGATACTACGATCGACAGCCAATTAAGATAAAACCATTATGCCGACAAGATAGAGCATATACACCTAAAGATAACATAAACGCCTTTAAGAATACGGACAACAATAATAAAACTTCTCTTTTTATAAATAACCTTTCGGGCATACTACACTACTATATAGGTACCTACTAAAACAAAATCGTAAACATAAATACATAAACATATAGTATTTTTCTTTTAATTTTACTTCGCCGAAAGACAGGCAAAGGTACTAGGATCATACAGCCACAGACTACCTAAGTAAGAACCATAGATTTATAAAAATCTATGGTAAGATCACACAGCTTTGTGTATTTAGTACTCATCAATTTGTGTAAAATTATGTTAAAAATCGTATAAAATGTTGTTCTACCATTTTATAGACGTGAACAACTTTAAAGATATGTTTTTCTACTAAAAACATCCGGTAAAAAACCGTATCAACTTCTTGCACGGAATGACTAGCGCGACGTTTATCTTTCATAATGGCAACATTTCCCTCCTTCGATTAGAGATTATTTCGAAGTTTAATTCGATTGTTGCCCAGAATACAAGACTCGAGAAAATCACTTCGAGTTACGAGATTTCTTAATAGAGATAGGCTTCGAATTGCAGATTCGAAATCGAAGTTGATTCGAAGTAAGCGAGAATCGCCCCCCTAGATGCATACACAGGGACGGAATAAAATCCTAGGAAAATGTCTTGATGCGGGAGACGATGGGTTTGAAATAGAACCTACATTTGGAAAATAAATAAAGGAAAAATATTTTTTTCATTTGCATTATGGTTGTGTTAGTAAGATCTAAAACTATTTCAAGTTTGAAATCGATAGCATCCATGGTTCCTGAAATATACTTATAGGTGTGACAGACAGACGAAGTCGCACCATAAGAGTTCCTTTTTTACCTTTCAGGTATCGAACCCTAAAAAGCCGAAAAGACGAAGTTGACTCCTCATCGCGAAAGTAAAACCTAACATTATAACATACCTGCTCGTAGATCTGTATGGCCTTGTCGTAGTGTTCCAACTGAGCTGCGTACTGCGCTAACTTCAGCATACACTTGTTGGCCGAGGAGGTGGACTCCTCGCCGCGGAAGTAGTCCGCCGCTTGTTCGTAGTGTTGCATCGCCCGCGAGAGGTCAACGCACTCGGTCTCGTATAACTCCGCTATGTTCTATTGAGAGATGAAAACCTTAGGAGTACACAGGCAGGACCTAACAATGTTTATATACCGTTTAAATGACTGCCCAGGTGACCTATGATTGGCCCTATGCTAGGATGGTCATACTATATGTCCCTGTCATCCTATGAAGTATCAGGCAAAGAATAGTATTTGTATGAAACTGTCTGAAGCGACGCATATCAGCTCGTCGCGTAGCAAAAGCAGGCAAATGGTAGTCACGGTGGTGTATAAAGCTGCTGAATACTAATAAGTATTATAACATTCAACATGCAACAATAGATTTATTAAGCTAGTACACTTCACCATTTGCAGCTGAATTCTCACTTACGATCAGGTGGGATACGTTAAACTAGCATATACTACGTTACTTCCGAGTCGCTGGACGTTCGGGGTGTGGGCCCTTAGAGCGTCCATTGAGTACGGCGGCGACTCCGAGGACGGCGGCGGGGTTGCGACCCCCGTCAGGTTCCTGACGCGTGAGCACCGCGCTACAATGCGCTTCCCGGCGGCGGGCTCAAAGGCAAGGCACTGAGGGGCCCCTGGTACAGATCCCACCGGAGAGACCTGGGTCCCCTCTCATGTGCCGATGCGACAGCCGCGGGGGTTTTAGTGGGTAAGAATCCCACATTTCCCGGTCAAGCCCCACAGCTCGCGGAATCTTTCGAAGATTTCCCCCGCGTCAAAAAAAATGCTTATACTACGCTACGTTAACACTGCTAAAGTGCTTTCGCAGAGCAGACAGCAGGCCGTGACACGTTGTTTTTACGCAAGAGCGATAAAGACAGATATAAACAGGGCAATGTACTGAATTCTTCCTGCTCGCCGACCTCACTAAACGCCAACTACCCTCACCGCTAGACTTTTGATACTAAATATTCGCACAGGAAAGGGTTAGTTAAGTGGGTGTAAAATACCAATCCGTGATCATATCCTCGCGTAAATTAATAGTGTTTCAAGTGGTGTCAAAGGAAGCCGCTCGTAGAGTCTGTAGAGTGGCCCCACCCAGTCCCACCGACTAACTCAACAGAATCCTACAGAGTTATTGTTATAGGTACCATACCTGATGTTGTTTAGCCGCGACCGTGAACCGACCCATGTCAGTATATATCTCGATGGCTTTCAGCAGACAGGACACCGCCTCTGTAACAACGAATATAATGTTTTTTAATAACCCATAAACCTAAATACCTCGACCTTCGAGTGGTGTATTCCTAGGGGTCTACGGTGTACCATCATCTGATAGAGCAAGATTTAAAAACTGCGTATATCTGCTTGTCTTTTCCACGTAAAAGTAGGATTACTTTAACTCTGACATAGTTATGGTGGTAGGCTTAGTGGCGTTTTTCTACAATAAGTTACTATGATGGCAGGTCTATTTAGCGATCTTTGTCGCTAGACATGACGACATTTACATTATGTCTATCGACATAAAAAGAAGTCTTACGACAACCGTACCATTCCGTCCATTCAGACCGTCACTGGTTTCTTGTGGGGCCTCCAAGAACGAAATCCTTATTTCTAGCATAGTTGTTTAATATTGCGCCAACGATATCACTGACGCAGGCTACTTTTACATATTATGTTGGTAATAAACTGCACCATTATCATCCGAAAGACGTCTACTGTTGACCAAGGCCTCCCCTTAGAAGAGATGTTGCCATAATCCCCATGCTTGGCAATAGAAAGACGCTGTTGCCCGTCTTCTTGTAACTCTTGTCCGTCTCTTACTACCAACGGGAGGAGATGGGTTAGTGCTACTCTTACCGCTCCGACCACCCCACTACCATGGTTGCATTACCATCACATATTGTAATCATTAAATTCAGCCTTCACATCCCAAATATGCGACATTGTAACGATTATCACAGCATACATCGTTCTGACTGTCCAAGGGCAAGGGCACTCAGGCGGATCGCGCTATCTTATCTTTTTAGAAAGATACACATTACTATAATTATGCACGTATAGTATGTGTAGGTGAAAGTTTGCGAGCCAAAAAAATTTTGTGTGCATGATCGAAACAAGTCTGGAAAATATAGAAAATGCCGAACTTCCAATGGGGTAACGATTAAGTTTTGTGGTATTCCAAGCAAAAAAAAAAAACAAATATAGTTACAGCAGTAGGTAAGTGGGTGCTGTGCCTAGAACTTCATCGGTTACATCCTTTTTGTCTCCGGGGTATTTATTATTTAAATTTATTTTTGTTTAGGAGTTTTTGTATACAATACATACCAACCCCATCCGGGGTTTGTTACCCACGAAACCTCCTCAGTAGCTTTCATCGAGACGTTTTTGTCTCCGGGGTATTTTTTATTTTAATTTATTTTTGTTTAGGGGTTTTTGTATACAATACGTACCGGGTTATTCCCAGTGCTCCGATCGGAACTCCGATTGGTAGGAGGAACGGGAATATTTTTTCCCACTGCTCCGATTGCTTTTTTTTGTTTTACCCCTTAGCCTATTTCAACAAAAGTACAGCCACAAATAAAAATAATAACTAAGCTTTAATTCTTTACTCTTTCTAAATAATGTCCTATGCTAATTTCACCAGTACTAAGCATCGTTTGGCTATTAATTAAAAATTCATGTCGCATTATGTGATCTTTTGTCTTCGCTTTTATTTCAAAGCCACTTATTATGGGTAGTTGAAATAAAGCGTCGTCTTGCAATATTTGCAAGATGCCGTTCTGTTTATTTTTGAATTGAGTGATTGCCAGCTCTCCAAACAATATGGTGTTGCAAACCAAAAACTGACCAGGATTCAATAAATGTTGAATTTTTCAGCCACGGTAACATAAAGCAGGGGTTGTACATCATGTGCCTTGTCTTATGTAAGCTTAAGAATGTGGTTTAGAGCTAACATGTATATAGTAGAAGTACCAGGGTAGCATAGGACATAAGGAAGAGTCACTGAACGTCCGGGGTGTGGGCCCAAGAATGTCCATTGAGTACGGCGGTGACTCCGAGGAGGACGGCGGCAGGGTTGCAACCACCGTCTCCGTGAGCGCCGCGACTGGTTCCCGGGGGGCTACAATGCTCCCCCCGGTGGAGGGCTCAAAGGCAAGGCACTGAGGGGCCCCTGGTGCAAATCCCACCGGAGAGACCTGGCTCCCCTCTCATGTGCCAATGCAACAGCCGCGGGGGTTTTAAAGGGTAAGACTACCACATAACCCGGTCGGAGCTGATGAGCTCGACCGGGTTATGTGGTAGTCGTTATGTGGGGATCTTTTGAAAATTTCCTCCGGGTCAAAAAAAAAGGACATAAGGAAGAGTCCTCAAGACCACCGCCAGTCTAATAAAATGCCCAATGTGATTTTTAACTACGTCCTGAATATACTTATTGAGGATGTGGTAGTAATAATAATAATAAAGATACTTTATTGTTTGCAAATTGTATCTTTTTTTTGTTTTTTATCTATCGTGATTGTTTTTTTGTGTGTTTCTTGATGCAAATAAAGACTTTATCTATCTATCTATCTATCTAGTAGCTAACTTATTTAAAGCAGAAGTACCAGGGCAGCACAAAATACAAGGATATCTCACCTCTTGATTCGCGACACCAATCAAAACGAGGCCAGACATACTCTGGATACACAAGACGTGAGGACTCCTTATGTCCTATGCTTCCCTGGTACTTCTACTGTTAACATGTTAGCTCTAAACCACATTCATATGCTCACACAAGACAAGGCACAAGATATGAAGCTCCTGTTTTATGCTACTTTAGTACTTCCGGTAATAATTTGTCGATTTTATTACTCAATACTACAACCCCAGAGTATTCTGGATGTATGTAATAAAAACCATATTTTTGAAAATCATGTGTAATGTTATGCAATGCAAACAGTTCAACCAAGATAACAAGAAAACGATTACAAAATGAACGAAAATAAAGAAATGTTAAAATCTAATTAATTTATCTCTGGTGGTACCTACCACGGATTTGTCCGTAGTACCTCAGTGGTACCACGGACAAAAAAACGTTGTGATAAGTGTATTGAGTAATACACTTATTTTATTAATTATATTATCCATTGGACTGTACTTAAGATTCTTAATCGGAGCAGTGGGAATAAATATTCCCGCTCCTCCTACCAATCGGAGTACCGATCGGAGCACTGGGAATAACCCTACGTACCAACCCCATCCGGGATTTTTTACTATGACTATAGAAAAGGAAACTCTGGGCACCCCTAATGAGTTGAACTGGTTGAATCCTAATGAAATTCTAGACACTCCACCTATTTACCTACAGGTATCTACAGATCACACAAGCGTGTAAAAGACAGACGGTGTCAATTATGGTGCAGCATAGCAGCTAGGTACAGCTGTGTACATTATTATCCTTTGTTTACCGATGTAACGGGTACTATAGCTTCAGAAATAACTGGACACAAGAGACTTAATACCTGACCTTTATATGACTCAACCCGTCTCATAGCTGCAATAAATGAGTCTTTGATACTGTTAGCGACATTGACGCAATGTCCCTGAACTTCGATAACCTGACTTGATTACGACTCAGGCATTTCAAGGTAAAGGATATTGCACCTAATGAGATTGTTGAAAATGGGTATGCCCCTGGTATATATAGGACCAAGTGATATATATCCATGATATATACCTCTCTTGCCTTATGGTGTAAAAGTAATCAGTGCGAAGGGGTCACCGCGTCTCCGTAACTGTCGTGAGCGTGTGATTTCATGATTATATTTTAACGATTTTCGATTCAATAAGTAAATTTTCAAGTAAGCAGCATTATGCGTTCTCAATGACGGACGTAACATTAAATAGGGTTGTCTCCTTTTTAGTTCTGATCTGCGCCGTATGTCGCCTCAGCGGACCCAAATAGGATAGAAATTCGAGACTTTTCAATCTGAAACTCTATTAAACGACTATTTGGCACAATTCCAAAAAGACATCCGATCAACTCGCCAATAGTATTAGCTAGTTTATCCTTTTAAATTCATACATTTATAAAGATTATTTTTCATATAAGTAAGTATCTTACGAGTTGGAAAGCAGTAAAAGCTAAGATAGTTGGAAGGCCGAAATTGATTGACACGACAAGAAGAATCTGCGAGCGTCTCGTCCGGTTCTTTCGCGTTTTTTAAATACTCATAGCGTGTCACGAACCCCGAATAGGTACTCACTTGCAATACCATGAAAAGAAATACCATTAAGAATTTACTGGCGAAATGTCTATTGTTTACGTTTTTTGTTATAGCTTTTTTTTGGGACCGATACTAGCTTTTGACCGCATATATAGGGTCATGATAGCTCCAACAACAAGCGGATACGATTGCCTATAGCTCGCACTCCAGCCTGAAGGAGACATGCCAGTCGGCACATGAGACATTAGTTATTGATTGAGCACCTTGTAAATAATAAATACTGCTACTATGTTAGTATTAAATAATAGTCCATATATAACAGTCACCAGGAGCCTAAGGGTCCCTATAAACGGACGGAATATTCATCTCAAGTTACGCATAATGCGTAATACGGGTATAGCATATTACGTAATCTTTGGCGCAATAAGCTCACGTCATGTCCAAAAAACGTCGTCCTCTCATTATGCAAATCTCCAATACAGTACAGTCTGGCCAACAAAAAAATTATTATAGTTACACATACATTATTTAATGATAAAGATGCAAAAAGCATTTTGCGGAGTACTGACCGGACAAGGTCTGCGTTCGAATCCCTTCCCTATTTTGCTTGTTTTACCATGCCCATCAATTTTATTTTTCCTGACCACCTCATCTTATCTTCGGATACAGGATTAAATTAATCCTGATATGGTTCTTTCTGGATTTCTACATCCCATAATAAGACAGTAAGTATATACATCGTCACCGTCAGCATCATCATCTGAAGATTAAAAACGTTGCCATAACCCCCACGCTTGGCGCGGGTCTTGGGGATCGCAGTAGGTAGAGATGGTAGGTAATACAATAAAAAGACGCTGCTGCCAGTCTTCTAGTTTTCCCTCAGTCGCCTCTTACGGACACCCAATGGAAGACGGAACCTAAACAAGAGGAAATTGAGACGATTTTCTTGAAGATGGGGTGTTTGTGCTATTATAATCTAAAGTTATTCACAACAAACATTCTGGTGTCACGTCCTGTTGTCGGTTTAGAACTAGCGTCTTACGCACAGATATAGATTTACATAGTTAACACAAGTATCACAATTTGTATTGAAACCAAACAACATCCCATCCCAACAACCATACAATCCCAGGATCCCGTCCGTTTTCTGGCCCCGAAAATCCCGGGACTGCACTTGGCTAATCTCGGGATTTTCGGGATTGCCAAAAACAGGTCTAGTTTGCATTCCGTAGTCCTATGCGCCTTGACAATAAATAACCTTGCCTAGATTATATCAATAGTATTAATTGCATAACGACAAAAAACAACCCCCATATATACGCCGTACGATACGTACTACACATGTACAGCCCTAATAATATGTTTGTCGTAGAACTTAGAAGGGACTTTCCCGCTCGAAATACTTATACCCCGCGTCTGATGGCCTCCCGCTCCGGACATCCCGCGGGGAAGGGACAGATGCATTCCTTCGATAATTTCTCCCAATTTTATATAACTAACCTCTAATATGTAATATTTATTTGAATTCTTCACATAATTCCACGCAGACTAGTATGTAATAGGTACTAATAAAGTTTTTACATTTAACTACTAAATTTTTTGAAAATAGCCGGTAAATAAGTTGGAAAAAAATATTATTTTATAATACATAGTCTAATAATCCCGTAATCCCGGGATTGAAAAACATGCTCGGGATTGTATTCTCTAGTCCAAACCGATTCAAATACACCGATGCCGCCGATATTTTTATTTTTTGCGGCTGACCGGCTGCAACAACAGACGCGCGAGGACTGTAAGTTAGCGGCGACCCACCCCGACGTTTCATCGGGGTTCGGACACGCGAAGTAGGTACATGCATTTGCGTTATCTATGTAAATATATATCTGTGGTTTTACGTGACCTATTATGACCTCCGATCGTATCAAAATCCATCTTTTCACGAATAATACAGTAGAAACTAGTACTCTTGAATTGTTAACATTAACCGGGTATAAATATTCAATGCGCGATTACAATTAAATAAGTTGTATATTGAACAAAATCGACGCGTAGTAACTTGGAAAAGGGTAACACTGCTGTTATGCCTGATTTACACGTATTAAGTTGTCAAGTAGGTAACTAAATTTTAAGTGACTTAATTTTAAGTATGCGTTTACACGTCGTTTTTACTAAATTTTAGTTAAAATCTTTAGTTCTTTAGTTCGCCCCAATGGATGGTCGCACGATCCGTGACGATTTCTTAGTACTTTGTAGCGACGGACAACTAATTTATTTTTAGGATTAAATTATATAGACAACTAATACAGATTATTATATTAGAATTTCCTTTTTATAATATATATATATGTACTATAATATTAGATATAGAAAAGTAAATGACTTAGTGTCTTTCTTGATTACTGAATTTGTGTTTGATGTAAATATTTAACCATTTTACTTGTTTATTGTCTTCCATCCCCGTAAGTACCGTGTCTGGTTCCCGGGGGACTACAATGCGGGGTGCATTGTGGCAGGCTCCGAAGGAAACGCACTGAAGGACTCCTGGTGCAGATTCCACAGGAGACCACAGGTTTCCCCTCATGTGTCGATGTGACAACCACGGGGATTTAGTGAGAAAGAATCCCATTTACCCCGGTTGACCTACACAGGTCCAGAGACCCATTGAACAATTCGCCGCTAGAAAAAAAAGGATGCCAGATACAGACTTAAATTACCCCAAAATTTCTCCGTTGATCTAAAAATTCCCGAGACTTAATAGTCTCAATCACTTAATTATACGGCAGTATACTAGGAAAAGTAAAAAAAATATATTTAATTGCAAGTATTAATACCTACAGCATAGTAGGTATTTAAAAATTTCAGGACAATACAAATTCTGGAACAATCCCGTATTTCTGGCAACCCTAAATATACGTTGGTACAACGAAAACGTGACAAAAACGACTTTGCTCCTATTATATTTGTATATTATCTATGGTATGATCTATGGCTATGCCTTTGAACGCACACCTGCAAACGTGCATTATACATGTGTGTGTCAAAACGTATCAAGAATAAACCACGCCCACCTACTTAGCCGAAAAATAGAAAAGTTTCTATTCTACTTCATAACTTGCGTACTAAATTTTAACTTGGGACTTTCTACTAAAGTGTTTGTTTACACGCAATAATTTACTAAAATTTAGTAAAGATTTAGTTACCAACTTAATACGTGTAAACGAAAAATTTTACTTATTCACTTGTGTCATCATCATCATCATCAGCCGGAAGACGTCCACTGCTGAACATAGGCCTCCCCCTTAGAACGCCACAATGAACAACAATTGGCTATTTGCATCCATCGGTTACCTGCGACGCGCACAATGTCTTTACTTAAACTTTAGTAAAGATTTAGTTACCAACTTGCAACTTAATACGTGTAAATCAGGCATTACTCACACATCAGTGTTGCCATATTTTATAATAAATTAGCCACCTGCCACGATTTCCAAATTCATGTATAGGTTAACTTGGACGTACGAGTAGAATTAACTATAGTTTTTAAGGAACCAAGTTTGAGTTCCATCCAACTCCTTTTTTGAAACAATATCTAGCATATGTCACTCCCACAACTAAGACGAATCTAAAGACATAGGTATTATAAGTCAAAATCCAACAAGCCGATTAAGCCGTGCCAAAGAAATAGCCATACGCTCTCGAAAACATAACCCTCCTTCTGGGGCAGTCAGGCAAAGAAACTGAAATGGGTGCCTCGTTACGTTAAGAGTAGGTAAATTAGTTTATAAAGGGTGATCAACTACTCGTACATATTGAGTCACGTATCGTGAAGATGGATTTAAATTATCTAAGTAGGTATGTGGAATCCGGTGTTATGAGTGATTAATAATAAATTATTTAAAAAAAAACCGACTTCAAAGTAAATTATCTAAAAAGCATAAAATAACGAAAATATTATTGAAGTTGGTGCAGAATATACACAGCAGGTACGCTAACACCAACTTCAATAATATTTTATTTTATTTTATTTAATATTTTCGTTATTTTATGCTTTTTAGATAATTTACTTTGAAGTCGGTTTTTATTTTTTTTTAAATAGTTTATTTAACACTTTTTAGTGACTTATTTTACCAAGATAGGTATCAGCACTATCACGCAACTCGAACGTCTACAATACAGTAACTTACTGAAAACATAAAAAGTTTATATCTCTTAAACTACTGGACCGATTTTGATGAAATTTGTACTCTACCCTAAGTTGAAAGATACTCTAACTATTGCAAAAAGAATTTTCGAAATCGGACTTGTAGTTTCTGTGAAATCCGTGGACAAACCTACATACATACATACACTCGTGAAATTTGGTAAATTCGTTTAGAAGCCCACATAGACTAACATATATGAATATTACGCATTTTTATTAATATTACATACATACGCGTCGAATACAGAACCTCCTTTTTTGAAGTCGGTTAATTAAAAATAGTGCGCGCACCCGAATGCTACAGTTATCCTGTGATCAGGGCATTTACTAGGGTGGTAGGTTCCTTGTGCAAGGAACCGTCCAGGTAGGTACCACCGCAGTGTGTAAACATTGCTATGTTCCGGCGTGAAGGGCACTGTAGCTGGTGAAATTACCGGACATTTGTGTCCGGTAATTTCACCAGCTACACTTGCAACAGCGCCAAAATATACGAAACTAAATTATCCTGGCAGTAAGCCCGTGAGTCATTATAGGATCACTATTGATTGTTTGCAAATTAAGACGGTTTATGCGTCAAATGGGCATTTACAAAGTCGGTAATGCGCCTGACCTCTCCTCTGTCGTGACCTTCCACCTAATGAACCATTCTCAATCAGTCATAGAATTAAATTAACTGCACCAAAGTCCAGTTAAAAATTTAAATTTCAATTCAATGTGCTACTTTATATTTCTGGATAATTAAGGTAGCCAAAACTAGGTTTTTAGTTTTTAGCACCATGATTGCGGTTTTAGATTTCTCCACAGGACATTGAGCAGGTATTTTGCTATAGTCTGATCTTTTCTGGATGTAGTAGTCAAAAACTCGCAATATGTACGGGACATATTACTAGTTTTTGATAGTTACCGCTAGGGGCGCTGGTGTGAAATGTACTATGATAAAAAACTGACAGTTTGATCGAATTCTTAAACTATAAGAACCCGTACTAGACCCCTTGACCATCAACAAAAGCAGGAGCATCAGCAAAAGCAAAGCCTTCAGTCCCGACTAAGCGTTTTGCTTCTTCATTTATAATATGGACAGCTAAGGACTGTCGCAGATTGTATGCGTCGGTAGTCCCCCTTGATTATAATATGGGTGTCTTCAAGAGTAGAGTGAATAGGCTATAAGCTAGTGGGCTTTACCATCCTCGATTGCGTCGCCGCTTTCCGTCAGGTGACATCCATTGCTGAACAACGCCACAATCAAAGTGAAAGATATTTAATTCAAATAGGCTTAACCTAGCACTTTTGAATGGTCAATTTTTTAAAAGCTACCACCGGATCTTAACACGGCCTCGACTGAAAAGATCCGGCAAGAAACTCAGCGGGTTTGTAATTTTTTCACTTTTTTTTAAACATTTGTCTTGTTACAATTGGATCAACATCAGCGATAGTGTCCTGCCGTTCGAAAGAAAAGAAAAAAAAATACGACAAAATTACAACAAACTAAAAGGTCAAAGGGATAGTAGTCGGACCAGTCCCCCCAAGCAGCACCCGCGCACGAGTTTACTCGAGCAGCAGCCATCACTCCCCTCAACCATATTAGAGGGCAGGGGGTGACCCGCCACACGAAGCCGCCACAAGCAGACTATTCGATGGCGAGCGATTCAATGAACGACAGTTGGCTATTTGCATCCACAACTTGCCTGCGACTCGCACAATGTCGTGGGAGGCCTGTCTACGCTGCATCTTCCGGTGTTGGTGGTCACCACCCGAGAACGCCTAGTTACTTTTATCCTTATGTATATGAAGGAAAACCGTAAGAGCTTTATATACATTATATAGTGTGTAACAAAAATCCTGTTGTTTCACCGGGGGTATTGTACAGTTTATCAATATAATTATACATATGTGACTTATTTGTTGAATATCTTTTTCTTTCCTAATTTGTGCAGCAATATGGCCAAACAACAGGGTTTTAGTTACATACTGTATAATTACTACGTAAATTATATAAGCATATAACGTATTTTGTAACAAACAATTAAAGCTATCAATAACCTTACCATTAGGATCACATTTCTTATAGCAGTTGGAAGCGTCTACGAAGTTGGTGGCTGCATCGTGGCGGACTCCCGCTTTCAGGTGAAGTTGGGCCGCCTGGCAGAACGCCTGTCCAGCCTGCGCCCATTTCTTCGCCATTTTAAAAAGGTTTGCAGCACGGAGGTAGCAGTCCACGGCTTCTTCCACTTTCGATGATCCTCTGAGGATGACAAAGATTATGTTCTTATTTATGACAGAAACTCAAGATGGTCTACCATTTCAAGCTTGACATTTAACTGATGAAGTACCTGCATTTTACAGAAGATAACGTAAACTTCATGTAACATTGTATTCCAGTTTTGATCATTTTAGACTTTCAAAAAGCTAATATTGCTCAAGGATAGGCTGAAGTTATAAAACCTGATGTGCAGCGCATTTATCAAGAGGAAAAAAGGATCCATTTAAAAAAGTGTTTCTAAATACAATAAAGAACAATGGGAAAATTTGTATGGACCCCGTCCCCAGTAGTGTAGCACTATGAGTCACATGTGGAAAAATAGATAATATTCTGAATAACAGATTACTGAAAGAAAGTATGAAAAAATTAATGTCTGAATGTGGGAAAATATATTTTAATTTTAATTCTTTTTATATTACACTGCTCTTTATGATTAGTATTTTATGATTAAAATTATGTTATTACATTTTAAAACAACAAAGTAATCATAAGATATTACAAATTAATAAGTATACATATATGGTTCAGTACAGTAATAATCAGTATCAGCCAAGAAGTGGTCAACACAAGAAACAACAAGAAAGAAGTTACAAGATGCTATTAAAAAGTGCAGCTACAACTGCCTGCATTGTTTAAACATGAACAAATAAGTCATACTAATCAAAAATGAAATAGGTATATTGACTACTTCAGTGCGTATGAGTGCACAGCAATAGTTGTCAAAGCGGCAACGCGCGCACCCGCCGGCCACCTAACACGCTCATAGTTCTCACCTTAATCTGTCTCCATCACATATAAGGTGCCGGTAAGTAGCGGACTGCTCACAGCTGCAGCAGACTAAGTGTCACTGCGACACGTATCAGCGACATGATGCTGCGGTCATGAATGACCGTAGACGGTTGCAGCAGACGGCATACAGCCAATTAACGCAGTATTTTGTTGTGTTGTTGTTATTTGAAATATGGGGGTCACGTTTGGTTGGCTGGCACTACTGATCTGCAATCGGACGACACGTCGTCTGCTATGGTGCGACGTGTAGTCGGGCGACGTGTCGAACGCTACGGAAGGTATTTCATAGAAATACATAGAAACCAGTAGTGTCACAGCGACACGTCGTTTGCTACTGCTGTGTGCAGTCCGTTACGAATCGGCACCGTTATTTTCCGTATTTCCTTCGCTAATAGTGTAGCACTATTATTTATTCTGTAGTATTAGTGCAGTCTGGCACGATTCTCGGTAATAGTTATTACTAGCTGACCCGCGCAACTCCGCCCGCGCTTTTATTACATTTTGCTCCCCTTTTCTCACTCCTCCCTAGATTTATCTATCTCCATCTCTCTCTCTCTTACAAAAAAAAACTAATTATATGCACTTTGTCTCCTCTCTCTTTCCCCCTCCCGCTTCGGTTTACGTCACACTCCCCAACTCTCCCTCTCCCTGTTGTCCCCTCTCTGAACCCTCTCCCCTCTCTCTTCTACGAACTTGCTCCTTCTCACTCCCCCCTTACTCCACCTAACTCCCCCAATCCCTCACCCCATCACCCCCTCCTCGAATCCCCTCTCCCTCTTTCTCCTCTCTTGCACCCTCCTCTCGTTCTATATATCCTCGTCAATCATGGTATCAGCGGCATTCCATATACTTTATGACCTATTCTCAGACCTCCCCGATATGCACACAAAATTTCATACATATCAGTTCACCCATCTATTTAATGACCTTTCCTTATGTTGCTTAACCTTAACCTAGTGGCATGAAATATACTTTACGCCTATTCTCAGACCTACCCGATATACACACAAAATTTCATACAAATCGGTTCACCCATCTATTTAATGACCTTGCCTTATGTTGCTTAACCTTAACCTAGCGGTATGAAATATACTGTATGACCTATTCTCAGACCTACCCGATATGCACACTTTCATAGTAATCGGTTCACACATCTATTTAATGACCTTACCTAACGTTGCTTAACCTTAACCTACCGGAATAAAAAGTATCCTATGTCCGTTTCCTGGCTCTAAGCTACCTCCCCACCAATTTTCAGCCGATTCGGTTAGGCCGTTCTTGAGTTATAAATAGTGTATAACTAACTAACACGACTTTCTTTTATATTCTTATTAGATTAAAGTTCTATAGTGATTGTATGTTCAATTTCACCGATAGATGGCGCTGTTCATAATGTAAATCACGCTAACATCGTAAATTACTGTCTAATGATATTCGATAATGAAAGTTCTAAGTTTTTCGCATCTTTTATTGTTGCGACGGTAATACAATACCTATACACTATCTGGTCTTGGGGAGTTTCATTAAAATTTCATGAACCATCTTATGCAAACTAAATGTCTGCTCAGTCCCTATTGTATATAGCGTAATAATACATATCTTAATGATTAACTGATCGGTCTATAATTACCCTATTCACATACAAAGGAAATTACGTGGTAATATGTGCAAGTAATGTTTCACTTCTTAGCCCCTATGAAATATAGCGTGATATTTTATATACCAATTTATACCTTGACTTCTACACAACACAACAGTGAAAGTCCTATCAAAATCCATCCACGGGTTTTCAAATGATACCTGGACAAACAGAACGACAGACAGACAGACAGACAGACAGACAATAATTCCAAAAAAAATTGTTTTAGCCTCTATGTCGATAGTATAGTATCCCCACATAGAAATTTTGGAAAAATATTCAATGTACAGAAAAAGTGCTCTTTGAGTTTTATTATAGTATAGATTTATTTGCGTGTAATTGAGAGCTCAAACAATATTTCTCAGTAAAAATAATTTATCTTTATGAATAAATAACTTGTTTCCCTTATTATTCACACATTTGCTGCCATACAATGAAATGATGTATTTTTTACGTTCTTTCATTTGATATATGTGAAAAAGTGCTACAAGTGTGGGGACGCCTTTGCCTATTGTTCTTTGTAATGCAAATTAAAATTTCTCAATTACACCTGGTGGTTCTGCATCACATAGAAGTCCTGCTTGTTTCAATTCTTTGAATGCCTTCTCAAATTCAACAAAGAAAATAGTAAGTATTAATTCTTTAACTTTATCTCTTCTAAGTTGACTCTACATATTATCACTCAGCAGTCACTTGCTTCTCTTTTTCGTAAAATTACTTGCTCACATTTTTTATATTGAAGAAATTTTATTAATCTTATCTTCCAGCTTTTATAATCCGATCCGTCAAACAATGGAATTATAATATCACAATTTTTCATTGACGCCTTTTTAGTATTCTTATAAAATTTTGGAATGTATGAAAAAATTTAAGTTTTTTTTATTTTTCGGCTGACTTAATATAATTGTTTAAACCACGTGTTGGTAACCATGTTGGAGGAATCAATGAAATATGTTGATCATATTTTAAGCGCTATATTTATTTATTAGAGAGATACATTTTCAGAGAACTTTTAACCGGTGCCATTATGAAATACAGCAGAGACAAGTGTTTCCAATGTTGGAATATAAATGTACTATACAAATAGTGATACCATCACAATAATTAACATTATTTATTAATATAAACATGATAAGAGCGACTAGTTAGCTTGTGAAACTTATTAGTATACAAAAGAAATAAATCAATAGTTTTAAACCAAATTAATTGGATACGTAATTATTGTATTTATTTTTACAATATCAACATACTTTTGTTTATAACAGTCATATTTCAGTGATTCATCTAGCAGGATATAGTGCCACAGTTGCCTTTTTATTAATAGTGTGTTACTGTTGGTCTAGTGGTTAAATACCCTGGCCACTACCCAATAGGTTGTGGGTTCAATTTCGCCCAAGTGTCTGGGTGTCTAAGTATGAGTCGTCTGATTTCCATAGTACAGGCATTGTCTAGTTTGGGATTGGATGACTGTGTGTAAATAGGTCTAGAATATTATTATTATTGATTAGGATAGATAGGTCCTTAAACATTTCCGAATAATTATTATCTTTGACTAATAGAAACCTAAAAGGAATCCTTTAGGCGTTTTAATTAAATTTTAGTGAAAGTTTTGACTAATGTGGATGACTTTGTTATGTAAATGAATCATTATTAAATTTAAGAAGTCCATAGATTACTCATCCTTACACGAAACTCGACATTGAATACCGCAAATTTAATAAGGCAGTCTTATTATCACGTTAATCATTTTCATGGTTTTCAATTAACTGTAACTACGTACAAATTGGTGCATAAAGAAAGTATGTTTTTGAGGATTGTTCGGCAAGTTTGGGTTGTTTAAAGCTAACGACGTAAAAACTGGTTGCTTAAATTAACCTTTGTGTTATTTTTAAAGCTGTAGGTGTCGTAATTATGGTGATATCAACAAAATAAGATAGACGCATTGTCCTCACCCAAAAAGTGATCCAAAAAATGATTTTGATGAGCTGAGCTTCTTCTCGGCCTCCGCCATCAACTGCATTGCTTTTTGTTCATTGTCTGCCATCTTTATGGCTTATTTAACACTAAACACTAACAAAGTTTATTAAAATCTTCTTTGATTTTACAATTTATTGACAAAATGTCGTCAGCAGCGACGAGATGCGTAATCCGTCGCTGTCATCGATTGATTTAGTGTTGACAGACTAAAAAATCTAAGGCTGGCTGGCACTGACTTCAATATATTTTTATTTTTAAAGCTAAGTCCACACTTGTAACATTTTATCAAACAAGTTGACTCCTTGACATATTCCCGGACTTTTTAGAAAAACTGATAACTATTCCCAGCGCTTAAACCGTAGACAGAATTTAACAAGATATCTAGCTAGCGCACAGTGTTTTTTTTACCCCAAAAAAGTGACATCGTTATTTTATTCATGAAATCTACAGAGCTTTCCATTTTGAATGCTAGAGTAGAACACCCGGATATTAATTCGCCATAGATTGTCTAAAATATTTTTTTTAAGATTTTTTGACCTTGTGCTCGAAAATTGTAAAAAAATATATAAAATAATAACCGTACACAAATGATAGTTTAATTCGATAAGGGTTTATGAAGCAAATCTGGGCGCATATTAAACCGTCTTTATTTCAGTATAAAAGCAGATATTAACGATACTATCGGGATTTTTCATGTTTTTGGTTATGATTTTTTTCTGACTTTTCTAGGCTGAAGTAGAAGGTCGGTCTAGGACAGAAAGATGTCTTTAGCCAAGCCCAATAACCCATAAAAATACCACCTTCAAACAACGCGTAGGTTTTGAGAAAATGAATTTTAAAAAAACTCCATAGGGCTGCCACTGCAATTGACCTTTGCACTTAACACTTTCCATTGAGAACATGAAAAATATTATAATGGTTAATCATTCTGTAGAGGAGAATGGTAACTTGGGTAGATAATAATAAAACGAAACGAAGCGAATGAGCAGAGCTCACGTGTTTCATGCTACATTTCTTAACACAGTAAGTTATTTTGGTTTTACACAGCGACAAATACGATAAAAACAAAATATGAAAATTATTCTGTTTTAAGATTTGGTGTAATTTTCTGGGGGTTTTCAACAAATAGGGACATTATTTTCAAAATGCAAAAAAGGTGCATTTAATCCATGTGTAATCTACAATGTACTGACTCATGTAAACCATTCTTCATTAAATACCAAATTTTAGCTTTACCTTCTCTATATATATTTGAAATAACAGATTTTGTAAAAATTAATCAAAAATTATTTACACGATAAAATGATATCTGCGATAGGAATAGACGAAATAATAACACATCATGTCTAAGATCGTCTCGGACAGCTCTTTTACATAAAAGTATTTATTGCATTGCGCCTAAGATATACAATAAGATTCCGAAAGAAATTAAAGACCTTGAATTAAACTTATTTAAAAAGAAATTAAAAAAATATTTAGAAGATAAATGTTACTACGAAGTGTCCGATTTTTTAGCAGATCAGTGAATAATATGCAATTTTTGTGATTCCCTTAACTATGTTGTAGTGTTTGCATGCTTTCTTTCTTGGCAAAATATGGAGAGACTTTTTAATATATATTATCTGTATAATACCCATATTTGTGAACAATAAATGATTGATTGATTGATTGATATGTACTTATGGTATTTGGCGCACGCGTTTTTTTTTTCACTTGCCCAATTAAAGGTGAGCCACAGCCCACTTCAAAATTATAATCTTAAGTGATAAAATGCTAATATTTTAATAGTTCGTATATAAATTATGAATAATTAGATAAAAATAAAAGTTCATTTGACTTAATTAAGGACGAAAACATTTATTTATTCCAAAAATGTATATGGATTTTCAGAGGCGGTTTGTGCCTCTGAAAATCGTGGTTTCTCTCTCTCTCTTCGTGGTTTTATAAAAATATATCACCCGGTTAAATTAAGAATGCTCTGTTTACTCGCATAGAACTTGCAGTAAGGTACTAATTTAACTTTATAGGGATAATTCTATCACGCACTAGTGCGGTAATGTCATAATTACGCACGCGTGTCTTATAGCTAGGTTTATGGCCCCAAAAACGATGTAATAAGGCTCACTTTACGAGCAAGTGTGATGAAAAAAATATTATTTCGATACAACACCATTATCATTACCTTTATCAACAGCCAGATTCAACCTACAGAATGAATCAAAATAAATCTGCATAAAGTGGATTACTACGTATTTGTTGTATTTTTGGTATTTTATGAATATTTCGGTTGTATTGTAATAAAGTTCGTTTGACTGTAACATTTTCTAATGACGGATTATGTGTGGTGCGGGAAGCAGTCCACTCTCGATAGGCTTTTGCTAAAACCCAGCGCACATGGTCCGGAAGAAAGGGGATGAGGCACCATGGAGCCGTTACAGACCCATTGCACTGCTTTGCCTCAGCAGGGGCTTACCCAAACTGCAGGGAGATGTCCGTCCGAACCGCGACTGGAGAGCTTACTGCTAGGGGGCATGAGTCTGCCAACCCTCATGTTGGTACACAAGTAGCAAACGAAGCTGTAGACTGCGCCACAGCTGGTGTTTCACAGCCATCAGAAGTATCCGCAAAATGCAGAAGGACCAACCAGATTGCATATCTACGAATGTTTTTGCGCAAAATCTAAAAACTGCATCCCGAGAAGATCTTCCATTTTCAAGGGTGCGTCCCATTTCATATAAAGTTCTTTGGTCTGTTTTCATTTCGTGGTAGTGGCACTCGTATCCTCGTTCTTTAATTGATTGGTGATAATAAAACAGGAAGAACGGAAATAAAAACCGTTAATTACTAAAATAATTAAATTTTTAACACTTTCAAATTTAATGTTGTCTTTCACTTACGCGAATATTACACATTGAAATCAAATCAAACTACTTTTACCGATTATATCGCGGGAGGACCATGTCCTCATGCTGCAAAGAATTCGAAACGTCGGGATAGTAAAATCTAAATAAACCACGATATAATCCGTAATAGTAGTTTGATTTGACTTTCAAATTTATTACACTTTCGACGTCTCGTTGTTAAGACGTGTACGTGTTGTACTATCGTTTCGTATTGACATTCGTATTTCGAGACCTACCCAACGGGCCCAAATTCCGTGGGTCTACGTTTATTGGTGCAGAGTTCCCGTGACCACCTTCCTGCTCCATCATCAGACCTTGATTACTATTTTTCAAGTAACTACTCGTCGAGACCTACCCAACGAGCCCAAATTCTGTGGGTCGTTTATTGGTGCAGAGTTCCCGTGGCCATCCTCCTGCTCCATCATCAGATCCACAGACAGACATACAGACCGATAGATAGACAGACAGACTCGGACATCAAACCAGTAACACCCCTCGCTTTTGGTCGGGGGTTAAAAATACAAGCTAGTTATTATAATACAAGCAAATACCTATTTACCTCTGTGAAACAACTCGTAGCTTAAAAAACGACAATTCACCGAGTATAAAATAGAATTTAAACATCCATTTACTGAACAGGTGCAATAACCATCTTATTTAATAATAATAATACTAATTATTTCAGATAATGATCCATAATTCATACAATTATAATATTAATAACAATCAGTAATAAATAATAATCATAATAATAATATGTTAGTAACAATATAATCTATGAATTATATTATTCATACTCCATCTTTGCTCAAAAAATATCACAAGATGCGTACGACTAGATATTCTAACGGTTGTGTCACAATACATATTTGAAAATTTAGTTTATGTTAAAAAAAATATCAGTTCTTTTAAAAAGTATAGTGATACACATAATATTAATACCCGGAACAAATACGATCTTGTTGTACATGCCACGCGTCTCCACAGAACAGGCAAATCGTTTATGGGCCAAAGTATACGCTTTTATAACAAACTGCCACAGGATATCCGAGATCTTCCAATAAAGAAATTTAAACCTTTGATAAAAAGCCGTTTGTCAAAAAAGGCTTATTATAAAATCTCGGATTACCTGGAGGATAAAGCTGCGTGGGCTTGAACTGCTCAACTCATGCAAGCTTAGAAGTTTAAGGCTGACATAAGTAAAATTTGTAAAACTATTTTTAAAAAAAAATGACAAAAAAAGACAAGCCCGCTGAGTTTCTTGCCGGATCTTCTCAGTAGCGGCCGCGTTACGATCCGGTGGTAGTTTGTAAAAATGATTTTTGTGTAAGTGCCTCCGTGGGGCCTATACATAATAAAGATATTTTGACTTTGACTTTTGACTTTGACTTGTCTGAGGCGGATAGCAACCGCGTTCGCATTAGACTGGGATAAACCAAGAATTCGTGTCCGTGAGCGCTGTCTACGTGTGCGTTACTCGAGCGCCCATTGTATGAAGCTTGCCTTCTGTACTCTCTATATTTTGTGGTGTAAGGGACATTGTACCGAAAACCGATATCAGGGATCCAGTACATGATTCTGAACATTCTAGTGTTTTCATCGACTTTTTCATGAATTTCCAAAGAAAAAGCCACTTTTTTTAATAAAATTAGGATAACATCATTATTGGTATAATAATAAAGCCTAATTACAATATACTAAATAATTTCAATATAAAAAAATACATATTTGTGCAAAGTTAGCAATAATCAGCAGCCGAAATGTCCACTGCTGAACAAAGATCCCTTAGAAGGGAGAGGTTGCCAGGCGGCTTGATTAAAATTAGCAATGTAATTTGAAAAATAAATATTATTCCGCACTTATTAATTACATGCTCAAAAATTAACAAATTAGTCCCTTAGAAAGGCCCTTAGTCTTCATGCAATTTTTTTATGATCACCCAGAAATAGGAGCCCCGCTTCGTGGGGCTCCGTCGAGTTATCTTGGCAAGGGTAATCACTTACTTGGTATATCTACTCTTCAGGTAATACTAACTATGATAGAAGTTATTATTATTTTGTTTTTAGCATATTAGACTAAATAGACGACGATGTATGAGTGATGTCGTTTGAGTGATATATCAAAGATTTTGTAATTATATCGAATATTACTTACCCCATTTTCGAAGTTACTTGACACCTTTTTTAGCTATGACCTTTTTGACAACCCTAATTGCCCAAGATTGACCTCGGAACAAAAAAAAATATTTCTCAAAACCTACGCGATGTTTGGAGGTCGTATTTTTATGCGTTATTGGGCTTAGCTAAAGGCATCTTTCTGTCCTAGACCGACCTTCTACTTCAGCCTAGAAGAGTCAGAAAAAAATCATAACCAAAAACATGAAAAATCCCGATAGTATCGTAAATATCTGCTTTTATACTGAAATAAAGACGGTTTAATATGCGCCCAGATTTGCTTCATAAGCCCTTGTCGAATTAAACCATCATTTGTGTACGGTTATTTTTATATACATTTTTTTACAATTTTCGAGCTCAAGGTCAGAAAATCTTTAACAATTTTTTTTGGAGAATCTAAGGCGAATTAATATCCGGGTGTTCTACTCTAGCATTCAAAATGGAAAACTCTGTAGATTTCATGAATAAAATAACGATGTCACTTTTTTGGGGTAAAAAAAACACTGTGTAGCGCTTAGAGGAGATACTTACCACTGGAGAGAGCATGATGCGCTAACCCCCTCTGCCAAATTTTTGTTCATATGTTCAGGTCATTCTTTATTTGTGCGTGAAATTGTATATGCGTGAAATTGTATCTGTGTTTGTTTACTTCGCCTCCCGCACCCCGCAAAAGTGCCACGAAAAATTTGTTCGGGGAATGGACGCGATACTAGCTCCATTCTAATTACTCTGAGAATAGATTTGAAATCTATTAATATTGTTGCTAATTTATAGTTGAGCAAAATACATTATTATATGTATTTTATGCTTGACTCAATGTATTACTACGAAAAAAAATAACTTTGTGTAAAAATATTCCATAAACGTCTTAACTGTAGCCTTTTTCGAATTGTTTATATTTTATTTTTTAAGAGCGATTTCATTACTGGCTGGGGCTGGGGTAATCACGAAGATATAGGGTCAAAGTGGAGGAAACACTCCCAAATACATGCCTGAGGTCAACGCTATCCCTTTCATGGAGGTCGGATCTCTCGTTCTAAGAGGGTAACCTTGATGTTTCATGAAAAATCAGGACATCATCTTAATTTAGTCGCATACGACTTACTTGGTTTGTTTAAGCTTTAAGTTTAAACCGATTAAATATGTCTAGTTGCTTCCGTTTACCTCTCAAAATACGACGGGACGATAAACCGACACGACCGTTGAGAGACCAGGCGCAGGACCTACATTTTACATATCTATCTGACGCATGGAGCATCTTACTTTACAGACAATCAAGTAATAAATAAATAATAAGTTAATGGTTGTGAAAATAAAAGCATATGAAGTTATGATAAAAAGAAATTGTATTACAAGATCATTTATTCAGTACGTTTAACGATCTCCAATTAATCACAAGATATTGAATAGCATTTTCCATTATATGCAAACAACTAAAACAGCTTGTAACCCACACATTAGACGATAGAAAAAGCATTTGCAGTAAATTTAGGTTTCCATTGGACCAACTGCAGATCATTGCAGCTTCATAAAATTTCTTTTCGAATGGATAGTCATAATATTCCTTCGCTCAATATCTTTAGGAAATCTACAAGAATATAAAAAAATGTATTAATATTGACCACGGGTAAATAAAACAGTATGTATAGTGACAGATATAGTGACAGGTTAATAAATAGTGACATAAGGAAACGTTGTGGTATGAAAGAAGATGTTGTGACAAAAATTGAGGTATGCTGAGATGGTTTGGTCATGTCGAGAGAATGAATGAGGAACGATTGACGAAAATAGTGTATAAGGCGGGTGTGAATGAAAGTGTTGGAAGGGGTAGACTTAGGCGGACGTTTCAAGACCAAATCAGGGACGTCTTGAAAAAAGGCCAGGTCAAGAGTACCCTAAATCGAAGAGCATGTATGAAGGGAATAATGAAAGTGGACGAAGCGAAACAAGTATGTAAGGATCGTAGCAAGTGGAAAGAAGTGGTCACTGCCTACCCCTACGGGAAAGAGGCGTGATTATATGTATATTTATAGAATGATATAGTTACTCTCGCCGATACGACCACAGCGGCCAATCTTTCGCAAGATCAGCCATCAGCCAGTGCACAAATGCTTGCGTAGCCACAAGTGCACTCTTTCTTCCTTTTACCTCTCACAATTTAGTGATACGAAAGATCATCACGACCGGGGAGAGGTCAGGCGCAGGAACGAATTTTATATGCCTATCCTATAAATATATTATAATAATATGTTTAAAACTACATACACACTTGAACATACAATATTTTTTCCATATCAATCCTTTGAACTAAATACCTACATCGTATATTTTTTATCATAAAGTGGCGGTAAAAAAATCCCCAAAACGGAAAGTCTTCAAAAAATCTTTACCATGGTTACTCTATGAAAACAATGTAAAATATTTTAACCCCTGGAGGCTCATTGGTGCGCTCCGCATCATTATAACGCGAACTCGCTATTCCGTCAGAGACCGTTGGTGCTATATGCACCAAGGGTGCGGACACGTTTTGATACCGGTTTTTTACCGGTTTAACTTTCTCCATGTTTGGTTACTCTGAGATCTATGCTTAAAGGACTGTGTCTCCGATTTTATAAAGCCATCAGTCACTTGTCATTGTCACTTTTTAAGTCATGAATTCAGCTCGCAAAATAAAGAAAAAAGTGGGCGGTACCTGTCAGTGAATGTTTATTTGGCGGTCAGTGAATGTTTATTTTTTTAATGTAAACAGTATTTATTTCAGGTAAAGTGATATTAATTAGGTATGTTTATTGTTATAACGTAATAATAAACCAGTATAGATGTTAGATAGTCCGTATTTTATCAAAAAAGTGGATATTTTCGAACTGAAATCTGACCCGGGTGATACTTTGTTTGTTTGTTTACTTTTGGAATATTTTCGGTATTACTTGTAATGTAGTTGTTGTAAATACATCGTAATTACATCATAACGATAATAACTCAAAGATAAAGCCATAAAATCCAATCTAACAAACGAAATTTTTTCATAATATGACGTCATGACGCGCGATGACGGCAGTTGAAAAAAATTTTGAGTTCATTGTTTTTTTTTGGTAGTGTTTTGTTTAAAACCTGTATGAAAAGGAGTTTGGATGGAAAGAATGGATCTTTATTAGTGCCTGGGTCAATATTCTATCCTCAAAATCGAGATAAAAAATAGGTAAAATCAACATTGCCAAAAATTCATCAATTTTGACCTTTTACTTTAAAAAATCGACATTTATTACTCAAACAAAGGGTATAGTACGTAGATAATAGTTTTATAAATAGAACACAGTTTACAGAACGCAAATCGGATAAGTGGTTCAAATTACATAACATTCGTAAGTGGTTTGAAACTTGAGATCGCGGCGCGCGATAAGATATAAGCAAATACATGATATATGCGCGTAACAGCGCCGAGCCTCCAGGGGATTAGATAATTCAACTACAAATTAATAGAAAGTTAAACCCAATACTAACAAACGAACTGAAAACGTGTTATGTGCCTATCGAAAGAAGAACTGATCGAAAATATGGTGCATAATCCAAAGGGATCATCGGTAGGTACATTATTGAACAAATCGGACTTACGAGTGATATTCGGTATCATCTAAGGGGTACAACATATTTTTGCAACTAAGTACTACACATTTTATCACCATTCTTATTAGTTTAATTCACTTTATCTTGAAATTATGGTATTTAAATGTTGGATCGATTTAAATGACAGACAGTTTCATGCTGACAATAAGTGCCAGTGTTGCCACAAAATACGAACCCTTAAAATCGGTATTTAAAATTGCATTTGAGTACAATTGGCGAAAACACAATAGAGCATTATTCTAATCGTACTCGCAGAACAATACCAAAAAAAAACATTATTAGACATGATTGTCATCGTATTTTATGTTTTCGGGTGGAAAACAATCTTTTGATGTTGAAGTAGAGCATTTCTATATTAGGGTATCCATTTCTCGGGTAATTTAAATTATTACATGGACCACACATTGGACCACTTAGAAAGAGAGAACCGGCCTCAATGTAAGGGATAGCGTATGCCTCAATCAACTATTTGGAGTTTGGGCTCCACTTTGACCCTATATCTTCATGGGGGTAATGTTCTCGAATACCGAACATTTCACTGTGACATGGTTCGATGCCATGAAGATATCCTATAAGCTTCATGTTCGATGCCGTGTCATAGAATAAGTAGCGTATAGGCCGACCGTTTAACTCGCGCATCGCCTGCGCGGCAAGAAGGGAGCGAGGGGAGATGTTAGCGGATGGGTGAAAGGGGTGCGCGGAGCAGAGAGCTTACGTCAAATGCGGCAGTGTGCTGGCTGTGCTCGCAGCGCGCGGTTGGTGTTTTTGTTACGGACGCTTGAAGATAAACGCACAAGGTATACGACTGCCAAGATAAATCTCAAGATGAATCGCTCTTCCAGTTCGTTGATGAAGAGATGGACCGATTTATTATTAATTTGCAAGATTCTGACTCCTCAAGCTACACAGACAGTGATGATGATTCTTTTTTTTTTTTTTTTTTTTTGTGTAGGAGTAGTGCTGTTGGCCGCAGATGGCCATTACAGCTTCACCGGACGAGAGGGCGAGCGCTTTGAGCGCTCCAGCCCGGAAAGGTAGCGACTAGCTCAAGGGCACCTCAGGGAGGCACGGCCTCGGCTTGGGCTGCCGCTTAGAGAGTGTGAGTTTACCACCGGTTCACAACGCGCCCCCGCTGAGAAGAACCGGCAAGAAACTCAGCGAGGGGATGCATGTCGAGGTCGCATGTGTACGATCCTTCGGCCTCGCCGGCGAGACCGGTGTCTGTGTGTTGATGATGTGTGTACGACTCGTGACGTCGTTGTCGGTGTTGGTGTTGGTGTTGTGTCAAGGTCCAGGAGGACGGACATCGGGTCGGGTGGGTCGAGCAGTACATGCCGCGGACGGCGGCGATGTACGGTAGGTCGACGATCTGAGGGACCGGGAACAGGGTCAGGGTCGGGGATATAGTCGGCAGCGGCGCCGATGAGCGGGTTCGGGTGGACGCAAGCTTTTTCAAAGTAATGTTCGGACATTTCCTTGAAAAATTTGCGGATAGGGACTAGACCGAAGTTGGAATGAAGGTCGACATTCCGCATGTACCACGGGGCACCGACGGCATGTCGAAGGAATCGGTTTTGAATAACCTGGAGGCTATTGATGTGGGCGGGAGCCGCGTGTGCGAATACGGCACTGGCGTAAGCTAGGATGGGACGGATGCAGGTTTTGTAAAGTGTCAACTTATTCCTAAGTGACAGTTTACTCCGCCTGCAGATCATGGGGTAGAGCCGGCCGAGGACGAAGGCCGCTCGGTTGCGTACTGACCGTATATGCGGTCCAAATGTCATGCGGGAGTCCAGGGTGACGCCTAGATATTTGACCTTTTTGGTCCAAGGGATGGGACGCCCATAGAGGGTGATCTGACCTAATCGACTACTGGGATGGCCCGCAGTGTGAGATCTGGTGCTCCGGGAGAAGAGCACCGCGGCGCTCTTTTCCGGGTTCACCGCGATCAGCCACTTTTGGAACCATTCGCCTAGGGCGTTGACGGCGACTTGAAGAGTGCGCGTCAAGAAAGCCTTATTTCTGTGTGAGAAATAAAGTGCGGTGTCGTCCGCATAAAGGGCTAGTTGCACCCTGTCCGAACGAGGGATGTCGTTCGTGAACAGGCTGAACAGGAGTGGGGAGAGCACAGAGCCTTGAGGGACTCCGGCCTGAATAGGGTGGGAAGTGGATCGCGCACCTTCGACTCGATATCGAAAAGTACGATTCCTGAGAAAATCTCGTATGATGAGGACCAGACGGTCTGGCACGCCCATGAGGTAGAGCTTGTGAAGCAAGCCATTGTGCCAGACCTTATCGAATGCCTTAGCGACATCGAAGAATAAGGCTCCGGTGTATATGGGTCTGGGCTGGTTGAGCCCGGAGAGGATGTGCTCCGTGATGCGGTGCACTTGATGGACGCAAGAGTGTCCAGCTCGAAAGCCGAACTGCTCGTGAATGAGTATGCCCTTCGAGATGACAAATTCTTTGAGTCTTGCGAGAAGCAAGCGCTCGTAGAGTTTGCCCAGGGCGCTAAGGAGACTTATGGGGCGGTAGCTCGTGGGATCGTCACGTGGCTTACCGGGTTTGTGAATGCCGATGACGTCTGCTTCTTTCCACTCCGAAGGGAATATAGCGTGCGTCATGGCGGCATTGAAGATGGCTACCAAGAGGTAGATCAAGTGGTAGGGAAGGATTTTTAGTACGCGGTTCGAGATGCCGTCAGGGCCGGGGGCTTTCTTAGGCTTAAGGCCTTTGATGAGGTCTTCCACCTCGGAATGGGTGACCGGGGTGAGTGTGTCGGATGGCGGGGCAGAAACCCTGCGCTCTACTTCCCTATCTACGTGATCGCGATGGGGTGGGTCGGAAACTGAGACACTAGGAGAGCATTGTCTCTCTAGAGAGTCTGCGAGGACCTCGGCTTTTTCCTCGTCGTCGAAAGCTGGTGGGGCGCCTGAAGGGCGGGTCAGGGGAGGCATGGTGGCTACCGTGTCGGACTTGAGAGCCCTCGCTAGCCGCCAGTAGGCTTGGTGAGAGGGAGTGATACCCTCGAGAAAACCGTCCCACCGGTCCCCCCGGAGTTCCGCGATGCGGTTCTTTACGTCCCTCTGTAAAGCGCGCATGCGGATCCGGTTGGCTGCGGTGGGGTAGGAGTCGTGAGCGCGGATAGCCGCGTTTTTGGCTCGGACCAATTCTTTGACGTCGGCCGGCAGTTTGAAGCGTTGGACATAAGGGTCCACCGCTTCAACCTGCCGGGAAGATTGGCTGATGGCCGATTGGAGGTTGTCAGTGAAAGCACTGACGGCTTGTTCGGTGTCCTGAGGGGACGAGAGGTGGACTGGGATACGAGAGAGCTGTGGCGTGTCGGCATTGGCCAAGCAGGTGCTCAGCCGCTGCCAGTCCACCACAGTCTTCATGACTGGTTCCGGTGAGGGAGGTGGTCCGAGCTCCATGAGAACGGGACGGTGGTCGGAGTCTAGTTCAAGGAGCACTTCTAAGGAGCGCAGCCGAAGCGTTACGTTCTTCAGAAGTGCCATGTCTAGGATATCGGGACGGTAGCCGATGCTGACGGGAAAATGGGTGGGACGCATTGGAGCAATGATCTCAAAATCGAGAGTGTCGACTAGAGCGTCGAGGCGCACGCCGTTATAATTGGTGGTGTGACAGTTCCACCTAACGTGTTTGCAATTGAAGTCGCCGCCAAGGATGACGGCGCTATCCATGTCAAGAAGTGCTTCGATGTCACTTCTGAGAAGTTGCTTGTCTGGTGGAAGGTACACCGAGACGAGAGTGACAGGGGGTGCTAATTTATAGTTGAGCAAAATACATTATTATATGTATTTTATGCTTGACTCAATGTATTACTACGAAAAAAAATAACTTTGTGTAAAAATATTCCATAAACGTCTTAATAACTGTAGCCTTTTTCGAATTGTTTATATTTTATTTTTTAAGAGCGATTTCATTACTGGCTGGGGCTGGGGTAATGTTCTCGAATACCGAACATTTCATTGTGACATGGTTCGATGCCATGAAGATATCCTATAAGCTTCATGTTCGATGCCGTGTCATAGAATAAGTAGCGTATAGGCCGACCGTTTAACTCGCGCATCGCCTGCGCGGCAAGAAGGGAGCGAGGGGAGATGTTAGCGGATGGGTGAAAGGGGTGCGCGGAGCAGAGAGCTTACGTCAAATGCGGCAGTGTGCTGGCTGTGCTCGCAGCGCGCGGTTGGTGTTTTTGTTACGGACGCTTGAAGATAAACGCACAAGGTATACGACTGCCAAGATAAATCTCAAGATGAATCGCTCTTCCAGTTCGTTGATGAAGAGATGGACAGATTTATTATTAATTTGCAAGATTCTGACTCCTCAAGCTACACAGACAGTGATGATGATTCAAGCGATATGAATATTAGTGACGAATAGTCCTATAATTTTTTTATCTGTGGTTAAATATTTCTTAAACGGAGTTAATTATTGCTTTATGATTTTGTACCTATGAAGCTATTATAAAATATTTGTAAAACTTAAAAATAAATACTTATTATTTTATTCTTTACCGACAATGTCTATCTCGAGATAAATCTTTGGATTATTTACTCCGTGTGTAGCGTTACCCGCCCCCGCTCCCCTCCCACCGCGCAGGCGACACGCGAGTTAAACGGTCGGCCTATAGTAAGCATATTCCTATAGTATTACCACAGTATATAAACTAGTACAGTAGTTCGACGCCTTTGATGTTTGAGTAATAGCCGACACCGCATGGCGCACTCCGTAGCACGTAGGGTTGTCACAGTTCGTTTTTATAATTTACTTAAAATATTATTTTATTATTTATTTGGTCATAGTAAAATACTAACTGCCGCACTCTCAAACGTCAATTAACTTTAATTACAATTAAGTATTTTTGTAATCTATTTATTTCGACTCGATTATTTTATATTAGTAATTACGAAATTATTGATATCTCTACTCACAATCAGCGTATATAGTATTAATTGGCTTCAAGTGTCCAAATACTACAATTTCAAAAAATGACTATATGTAATTAAATTTAATTGAGGTTTGTAGGTGTGGCAGTATGTAATGTATATTTCTATTAGCGGATGGTAATGATTTCTTTGTTTATATTTACTTTATTCATTGAAGTTCTTCATAGTAAGAAATACAAAAAGGCATTTCGTGGAGACAAATTCAAATAGAGTTTTACAATGTTATGTAATATATTGTAATATATTAATAAATTTCCAAATCGTTTAAAACACCATTGGCCAACTCGAAAATTACACCAATGAAGTTTTTTTGAAAAAAGAAAAAGTCCGCCATTTTGGATTTCAAAATGGATGCCATTTTCGTAATCAGCACCCGAGAAACCTCGAAAATTACACCAATATTTTTTTTTTTTAAAAGAAAAATCCGCCATTTTGGATTTGAAAATGGATGCCATTTTCGTAATCAGCACCCCGAGAGACCTCGAAAATTACACCACAATTAAAAAATTTTGAAAAAAAAAATCCGCCATTTTGGATTTGAAAATGGATGCCATTTTCGTAATCAGCACCCCGAGAAACCTCGAAAATGACACCAATAACATTTTTTTGACAAAAGAAAAATTCCGCCATTTTGGATTTGAAAATGGATGCCATTTTCGTAATCAGCACCCCGAGAAACCTCGAAAATGACACCAATATCATTAAAAAAAAAAGAAAATCCGTCGTTTTGGAATTGAAAATGTGTAAAATAATATCTCATTCACACAGCACAGGTAGTATAAACCACTATAACTGATTACAAAAAAAAATACATACACGACGAATTGAGAACTACCTCCTTTTTTGAAGTCGGTTAATTAAAACAAATACGCGTAAGCCCTGAAAGTTATGTCCCGAGCTACTTACTAGGCGGGCGCGCCTACCCGCGTCTCACCCCTCACACCCCGCACGATTGCCCTGTCTAGACCAAAGATATTATATATAGAAGATAAACATAGTCCGATAAAAAATGAAACCAAAAAAGAAAAACCTATGTGTTAGTGAATTGTTTATGTGTAAAGGAAAAAAAGTGTTGTTAAAAAGTACTACGTACGTAATCGATATCGATGATATTTTGTGTGAATATATACACAATCTTAGAATAATAACGCCTAGAACGATAGTTTCATACGAAAAAACTGTCTCGTTTGAGGCACAATAGCATAGATGTAGGCGTAAGTCGCGCGTATTGACGCTCTGCGACACGCACACAAGTGAGCAAATAATGTTGTTAGGGGAATCAGATTTTCCCCAAAATTAGGGAAAATGGAATTGCTTCTTCCTGAGGTCCTTATTTAATTTTTAGAATAAAATTACAATTATTGCTGACAGTAATGAATTACTTTTTAATTTAAAAGATAAAAATCTGAAATAACAAAACTACGATCTAAAAATCTTGTGTCACTGTTTTTGTGGTCGCACTCCTCCGAAACTGCTCGACCGATATTTATGATTTTTTTATGTATACTTGTTAGGTGTGAGAATAGGTCGTAAAGTATATTTCATATCAAGTATATAAGTATATAGGTCGTGGGTTCGATTCCCACCAAGTGTCTGGGTGTTTTATCTATATAAGTATGTATTTACAAAAAAAAAAGTATATATGTATTAGTATCAGTTATCTGGTTCCATAGTACAGGCTCTGCCTAGTTTGGATCAGATGACCGTGTGTGAATTGTCCCAGGATATTATTATTATATCACTAGGTTAAGCAACTTTAGACAAGGTCAATACATGGATGGGTGACCGTTTATTGCCATTTGAAAACGTAAGCGTGCGCGGATCATCTAGTACTTAAATAAATATTTTCTTATTAAGCAAAGGAGTTGTTCCAGAAATGTATGGAGCCTGGGCCAACACCATGTACACTATATGCATATATAACTATTCAATATAGTAACTGTTTTGTAATGTTCTCTTTTTTTAATATTGCTTCGTTTTATTGTACATTTAAGATATCTTGGTCAAGGAGAGCAACCCCAAAGAGAATATAATACTACTGTAGCAACTGATGGATCGGAAATACGTAACTAAAATGTCATTTTGACAACTGACTATACCTGCGATTGAACTTGTTGCGGATTCCAATCCAAATCACAGGCGATAATCAATACAATAAAGCCCCGGGTCAAGAAAGAAACAGTCAATGAAACATAAATAATCACTAAAATCTCCGAAATACATTATGTACTCCACGCGTAAACAATCTATTACGAATAGTCAACTATAGCATTAACTGTCAATAGTAAACCAACGTCAAACGCAACTGTCATGGCTGCCCTAAAAACAGGGTGGACATACTAAATAACTGCAAAAGTAATCATTTTTGTACAATTGTACTCTGCTTCAAATTAATTTATAAGTATTTTTATGAAACTCTCTTAGGTTTTTCCTATTTTTCCATGTAGTGTACATAGTGTTGGCCCAAAATGGAACATCTCCTTTTGGGTAGCAATTTTCCTTTTATTGGCAACATTTCATATAATGTCGGCTGTTGAAATTTAAAATTATTGTTTTCACTTTGGCGATTGTTTTACGTTAAAATATTAGATTAAACGTAATACTTGCAAGTGAAATGTTATGTTACAATGTTTCTTAAGTTTTTCCAATGTACTATGATTTCCATTTATTGCACAAACCATCATTTTAAAATAAAATATCGAGAGCTGCTAGCGCTACGACTCGACTTTAAGCACTGACGCGGGCTGTTCGCTACTGAGCCATTCTGGCTTGGTTTTACTTGCCTCACTGTGCGTACATGTTCACGGTTTCTATGAGTTATTATTCTAAGTACACAATTATCTGTATAATTTAAAATTGATGTTGATTTAAAACAAGTTACTAATAACCTTTAGTATTGCAAATCTCATAATGAAATTGTCAAAAGTGGTAAAACAGTCATTCTAAACAAAAATTGTAGTTTATTTTTGCTGTAAACATCGTAAATCGGATCATGAAAATAAGCATGCATTATAAATAATAATTATTAAAGTTCAGTATAGGTGAAGGAGCTTCCCCTATGAGATTCTTGAGAAGTATGCAATATTTCTAAATAGTATAAAACCAAAACATTAGGCGGACGTATTGGTCTAACAGTTCAACATCCTGGCTGGCTACCCAATAGGTCATTGGTTCGATTTCCACCAAGTGTCTGGGTTTTATTTATCTATTAAGTACGTATTTACAAATAAAAGTATATGAGTATATATAAGTAAAAGTTGCCTGGTTTCCATAGTAGAGGCTCTGCCTTGTTTGGGATCAGATCACCATGTGTGGAGATCAAAGTGGAATAGACCTTCGTCCCAGGTTATTATCATAAAGACAAACAATATACTTATATTGTAAAATACATACTTATTGCGAACTGCTAATACGAATACTGCTGCTGCTTTACGAATTGCTAATTCTGTGGAGACGCGTGGAGTGTACAGCTAGATTGTGTTTGTTCCGGGTGTTTACATTATGATGGTCACTATTCTTTGCAAAAGCACTTACGTTTTTCTTTACATACAACAATTTTTCATAAATATATTGTGATACAACCGGTAGAATATCTATTTCTTTAAATTTCTCTTCTTCTTCTTTAAGTTATCACCAGAGAATCAAATTTGCCGACGTAGCTTAACGAATTACCAGACTGGAGTGGCTGCTCATATTTGCTGTAAAACCGATGGTCATTGGGAAACAGTGGTTTTGGAGTAGACACCACTAACCGGAAAACGCAGTGTAGGAGGTTCTGTGTTTCTAGGTTCTGATTTTATTTTCTGACTAACGACTTGACATAAATACCTGGTGGCGTATGGGTAAATTAAAGTAAGTAAAGTTTAATCATAATAATAGGTTCACAGGGTATCGATAGCGGTAAAATAACTTTATTTATGTAAGAACAAGATCATCTGTTTTTCAATTGGAACTGCTAACAAACATAATTTATTTAGTGTTATCGTTTCCTAAAGGAACTGGTACTGACTTATATTTTTTTTCAGTGTCATACATAAGTACAAGTAAATTAAATAAGGTACAGCCTCTTATTAGGCAACGTTGATGTTGTGACACACTTTGTATAAAACATTTTGCCTCAAAATGTATGTCGCAGACAGAAATCAAAATCTTTATCACAGACACTGGAATATTGTAGGGATTCCATCCATCCTAGTCTTTAATCCGCATCTATTTTTGTCTTATCAAAGAATTATTTTGATAATCTGAAAGAATACATTTGAATTATTATTATTATCATATCAATTTACATAAAGAATATAGAGACTGCAAAATATTTTTAGACCGTATAAATATAAACTCCTTGAAACTAAAACAAAAAGACGTAGAATTTATATTTGTGCCACTAATAAAAACTATTTGCTTTAATATCGATATCGATACTCATGACGTCAGGACTTTTTCAAGCCCTATTGTAAACAAATCGTTTTACATTTTACACAAAATATCCCGCTATTCTTCATATAAAAGTAATAAATTATGATCAGTTTGAAGAAAAACATGTATTCTACGATATTATTAGGTTTTTCAACCAAATTTTCAACCAAAACCATAAAAATATAGCAAGCAAAAATGCAGTCAGGAATAGTAATCAATTACCCGTGAAATGTTTACTTATTCGTTGTATTACGATCTGTAACATCACATGCACTTATTGCACAAGCCACCATAATGGAATAATAATATTTTATATTATAAATTTGAGATCGTGCTAAATTATTATGATTTACTTTGACAGTAAACAGACCGCGAGGCAGCGTTGCAGTGGCTAATGTCAAAAGTGATGCGGAATAAAAAAAAGAATTTTATCTCTGCCTCTGTTGCACTCGTGCAGTTTGTATTTGATTAGAACTTCTCCTTCCCACGCTAGAGGAAGAAAACAATTATATTCTGTCTACGGGGATATGTTTGGTTTGTGTAATGATGCACTTGCACCACCCTACCTCCCCCCCCCCCCTGTAAGGAAAAAACACTCATAACTTGAACAATAATGAATAATCTACACAACAAATTACCTCGAAAAGTCCATAAATATGTAGTTTGGCTGATCAAATTATTATAGATAACTAATTTGCGCAGATGAAAAATTAATAGTATAATGTGTAGATGCAGATGCACCTCCCTGAAAGTAATCCTGGCGGCGCCAATGGCAATAATAAAATTAGTATTTTTCGTTATTGTGGCACTAGAAATAGAAACTGTGAAAATTTCAACTCTCTACCTATTATGGTTCATGAGGGTTCATGAGATATAACACACTGACAGCGGACAACGGAGGCTTAGTAATAGCACAGTGTATAAACTAATACAGTGGGTCGACGCCTTTGATGTTTGAGCAAAAGCCGACACCGCATGGCGTACTCCGTAACACGTAGGGTTGTCACAGTTTGTTTATATAATTTACTTAAAATATTATATTATTACTTATTTGGTCATAGTAAAATACTAAGTAAAGTACTCGTATAGTTCTATTATCGCACGGGATGGTAATGATTTCTTTGTTTATTTACTTTATTTATTGAAGTTCTTCATAGTAAGAAATACAAAAAGGCATTTCGTGGAGACAAATTCAAATAGAGTTTTACAATTGTTATCATCTTGCTTGAGTAAGCAAGCCGATAACCTCGGCTTGCTTTGTCCTAGCCTGAAAGGAACAACTTGCAAGTTGTTGCTCCCCACTAGATTCGAAATCCGGACATCCGGTTTGCAAAGCAAGCTGTTTTCCACTGCGCCGCGGAGGTTACAGGTGTAGTTAATATGTATACATGGTGTAGAGTCAGTGTGTATATAGGATGTATACAGCGTGTAGAGTTAGTATGTATACATGCTAATATGTGGAAAGTATCTCCTGTATGTGACTGTCCATGTACAACTGCAGTATAGATATTCCGCCGCTAAGCAATTGTTTGTGTTCCAATGTAAAGGGCACTATAGTTGGAGTAATTAGCGCCGCAGCCTTCTCTTGTAATTGTAAAAAGATTTGTGATTTTGAGCGAGCGTTCCATGATCAGCATATCCATTTAGCTAGGTTTTTCTTGTGTCCGTCAGGATGACCGGACCACAGCACGGATTCACGTGAAACTTTACCAAGATTTAGTACCTATTTTGTACCTATGTTGAAATATTTTGTACCTCAGTAATAACAAAATTATTTAATAAATAAAGTGGGAAGCCATTCTGACGTCAGGATGGCTTCCCACTTTTTACTTTGGGTACTTACGGTCCATATATTGCTGAAATCTTTGCATAATAATTTAGTACCTTTTTTGTACCTACGATAAATATATAAATACTTAATGTATTCCATTTAAGAATTACTTTTATTTCATTATAAACAATTATATATGGAGCATCATTCATCTGACATATTATATTTCACAAACCATGTAGTCCCCTTTCCTGCATCCAGGCAGAGGAGTAAAACCCATACATTTGTTAGTTCAAACGTTGACGATAAAATCTTCTGCCACCTTGATTCTCTGGGAACTTAAACTTTGGCTACAGTTTGGGCTGGATGCGTGGACGGCCGCGGGGCGCGTGAGCGACCGGTTGTGTATATGTCCTGGGCACTTACCCACCGTAGCTGAAAAACACTATTCTCAGATTGAACGCGAGGCCCTAGTGTTTTAATTCGAAAAGTTGCACCAGTATTTATATGGGAGACGTTTTACATTGCTTACCGACCACAAACCGTTGGTGACTATTTTTAGGCCTAAGCAGGGGGTTCCCTCGATGGCTGCGAGTCGGTTACAGTGGTGGGCTATTAGTATAGTAAGTATTAAATCATCACCACATACATACGACATAGAATATGTAAAATCAAACAAAAATAGAGCAGATGGGTTATCACGATTGCCAGCTTTGACTAAAACTTTCGTTGTTGGGTAAGTACGATCGAAATTACAAATCGATAGCATCAATAGTTCCTGAAATATATAGGTGTGGCAAGACAGATAGACGAAGTCATACTATGCACAGCCATAAGGATTCCCTTTTAAACGACTTCAAAATGAGTAGTTCTGTATTCGACGCGTATGTATGTAATATTAATAAAAATAAGTAATATTTACATAATATGTTAATCTATGTGGGCATAAACAAAATTTATGAGTGATGAGTATACCAATTTCATGAGTGTACGTATGTATGTACGTTTCTCCCCGTATTTCTTATAAACTACAAATCCTATTGCGATCGAGCGATATCAAAATTGGTTCAGTAGTTTAAGAGATATAGACTGTTTAAGTTTCCAGTAAATTATTCTTGCATAGCCAGCCATAGTTATTGCAAGTCATCATAAGTGTACTAGTTTATGTTGTTATTAAATAAATGTTTTTGTTGATTTTTTCCTAGAAATATTTTTTAAATTAATTTCCTGAAGTTCGCAATCATATGAGAATGTGCCCGTTACAGATCGTATAAGATTATATACTATATTGCTAGAATTAAATAATATATTTTGTAATGATTTCTGATATTTACGCGAATATTACACATTGAAATGGAACTAATTTTACGGGTTATATCGCGGTTTATTATTGATTTTTATTACCCGACGTTTCGAATACTTTACAGCATTCATGGTCACGGGCGGACTGAGGTGGTAGCTGTCCATATGTCATAGTTATCTTAGGGTACCCCTTCTAATTATTATTGTTAGTCCGATCTACGCAGAAAGAGCTTACAGTATCTTGAGGTCTTGCAGTGGAATGCTTGTCTTTGGATTTGACTATATTTATCACGGGATCCCAAGCTAGTGGTAGCACCCAGCCATCTTCTCTATTGAAATTTGGATGCTTTTTAATTTCAATAGCCTCACGAATCATCCTTGGCAGGTAGCGCTGTTCTTTTGCGAGGATTTGTGGTTTGTCAAATCTAATATAATGGCGGGTGCGATCCTGAACATGTTCACAGACTACAGACTTCGTAGAGCGTCGATGTTTAACGTCAGCTATACATATAGCTGACGTTCGACGATCGGTAAAAACCCGTGTAAAAGAATGTTCTTTTACACGGGTTTTTTTTACCGATCGTTTTGTTTGCCCGATGTATGAGAGCCCACAGTCACAATCCAGTTTGTATACTCCTGCATCTTGTAGAGGTATATGGCACTTGACTGATGGTAAAAACTGACTAATCTTCTTTGGTGGCTTGAAAAATGTTTTAATTGAAGCTCGCTTTAAGATATAGCCAATCTTGTCTGTTACCCCTCTAACATATGGCAATACAATCCGTAATCCGATATAAGCCGTAAAATTAGTTTCATTTCAAAATAATATATTCTGTATAAAATGCTATTCTATAATGAATAATTTTTGATTTATATATTTTTTTATTTATGTACTTTTATTTATATAAAACTAGCTGTCCCATGCAGCTCCGTCCGCCTAATTAACTAATTTACTACGCAACTGTTTTGTTTTTTTTCGTCTGACAATGTAATGTGGGTGTTTTCAAGGGAGTAAATATCCTTTTAATAAGTTTTGGATCAGATGGGATTGCAGACAGGCTAGTGCTTATGACTACAAAAAAGACTTGCCGCCGTATTTGATGGATGTCTAGGACCCACCCTCGAAATTTTCCAGCAACTAGGAAGTGCAAAACTTACCTAAAGTAGTAAAGTAATTTAATAGATCACATTTAATAATTTAATTTTATATCTGTCAGTTTCTTTTGTCATTATTACAATAAATATGTATGACGGGCCTGTTGGTCTAGCGGTCAGACACCCTGCCCGCTACCCGATAGGTCATGGGTTCGATTCCCACCAAGTGTCTGGGTGTTATTTATCTATTTAAGTATGTTTTTACAAAAAAAAAAGTAAACATAAGCATTAGTATCACTTGTCTGATTCCCATAGTACAGGATCTGCCTGGTTTGGGATCTGATTACCGTGTGTGGATTGTCCCAGAATATTACATTAATATATGTAATCATAATTGAAAAAAGTTAAGAAATTGTGCAGTTCTAACTTCAAAAACAGGTACTTCAAATAATATTATTTGCCCGCCGTTACAAGGTTACGTTGTTAAATTTTGATGAAGTTTCAAATGTGATGTATTAAATTTCATCAGAGAGGGTCGAATGTAGCACATGATTGTTACTGCATGAATGTGTGCCGTGATGGAGAATTACGAAACGCTAAGCGGGGTCGGAATACCCTAAAGAAAATACTGAATACTTGCTCTGTTTCGCAGGATAGGGGACTACATGTTACATTATAATATGTCAGACAAATGTCAGATGAATGATGCTCCATATATAATTGTTTATAATGAAATAAAAGTAATTTTTAAAAGGAATACATTAAGTATTTATATATTTATCGTAGGTACAAAAAAGGTACTAAATTATTATGCAAAGATTTCAGCAATATATGGACCGTAAGTACCCAAAGTAAAAAGTGGGAAGCCATCCTGACGTCAGAATGGCTTCCCACTTTATTTATTAAATAACTTTGTTATTACTGAGGTACAAAATATTTCAACATAGGTACAAAATAGTTACTAAATCTTGGTAAAGTTTCACGTGAATCCGTGCTGTGGTCCGGTCATCCTGACGGACACGTTTTTCTTGATGCCTTTTAATAGGTAGGTAGGTGTATAGAAATAAAACACTAGTAATAACTTTATTCAATATATTGTGTGTATCGACAGATCAATCGCCCGCTATTTGGAATTCAACACGATAAATAGGTACACCACTTTCATAGGTAAGCATACAACAAGAGCATTTCAATCGAGGAAATTTAATTTTTCACAAAGGGAAACCACTCCATTCCTAACAAAAATATACTTTCCGATACTCATACGAGGCTACGTTTGACCACTACACAGCAATAACTAATAAAATGTAATTAATTTAAAAAAACAAAGCGATCAACTTTAAAAAAAATACGCAACTGGAATTTATAATCTTGGAATAGAGTTTGAGATGTAATTCTACAAACATAAAACTACGTCTGTCCCTATAAATAACATAATACAGTTTATAATGATGTATGGTGGTCAAAACATATTCTAACGCAGCTAATATTAATAGCTATACAATCATCTCTGACACTTAGAAATGTGCTACTATAATAATACTGTGTTTAACTTGAATATACGACTAGGTCCACCATCGTTTTGGTCTGTCCTAGGAATATTCTTAAACTGAGATTTCATCTGAAAAGGTTTAAGCGTATTTCTAGGGCAGACAATTTTTTGTAGATATATCGACAGAGCATTACATATTTAATGTATTGTCATAGGAGTAAGAGGTAAAACATACACTATAATATACTTAAAAATATAGTTTTTACGATAGCATTCTTTATTTTTATTCTAACAGGGAGAAGGGATTCTAGACTATAACAAATAATCCCATTCCTCGATAGGCTGTAACTGGACCCCTGGGTTAAAGAAACGAAGGTTGTAAATAAAAACAAAGCAAATTATATTAATTGATTTATTACTTTTCATAAATAAACTAAATTGAATATCTAAAGAGAAAGCTAGTAAATAACATAGAAGGGATATTTACATAAAAAAAAACGTAACTCATTAGGTACATCGATAAAATAAATGAATAAAATGTACAACTTAAAAATTTTAATGACCGCTCTGAGTACTAAAAATTAATTCAAAAATGTGGTATACCTAGTATTATTCTCTTAAAAAAACATCTTATAACGTAATCGAACAGCGAATTCCACTGTTTCTTAATCATCAGTCGAATTCACCTGACATCACAGCATTCATAAAAAAGTACAGTATGGCCAACAGAAAAAAATCTCTATGAAAACACTGGATTAAATACAAACTATTAAATTTAAAATCGTAATACTTTAATAAAAATTATGCTGATTCCAAAACAAAAGCAGCCTTGAGTAAAAATTTACAGATACAAAAGATAATATTGCACAAATATACTAGCAATCATTTCAACTGAATGAAACAATCAACAGATCTCATACGAACATTGCAAATGATATTTCATATCATTAATATTTTGGATAATTGTATAATAATAACTATTAACTTCGCGTTATTCAACAAAAACCAATAAGCCAGCTTGAAACAATGATAAAAAAGTAGCATTAACATCATAATAAACCGCAATGATTCACCAGAATTTTAAGCATATTTTATACCTGATTTTCAATAAGATATTAAGGTTAGTTTCCCTGAAACACCATTAACATAATTAATTACTGTGTGTGCACAATCATTTTTATAGGCAGTCGTACTTCGCAAAATAATTAAACATGAATTATTTTATGTTTGGAGCCTTAGTCAATGTTTACAGTCATTATGTGTCTAATAAACATCATTATATCAAGTGTGATATAGTGAAATGAGCACATTTTCAAACAAGCTGACTGGAATAATATAATATAAGCCCTATGCATTATAGTTGGAAAATATTTACACTGAAGGGTTGCGCTGCCACAAAGAAATATATCGAATCGTGTATTATAAGGATAAAGCCACTAACTATTCTAACATTTTGTTTATATAGGCGCGTACTTTAGTCATAGCTAAAGTGACATTTGATCGTAAAGAAAAAAAAATAGTGTTGCCAGTTAAAAAATCATACGTTTGCGAATGCGTTCAGTGGCAATATTCACCCAATACTTTGTTCAAACGGTAGAGAAATAAATCTAATAACATTAAAAAAGTAATGTACAATTTTGATGTTTCAAATTGTCCATCATATTGTTATAAGTAATGATCTCACGAAAAGAGCGGTGTTTTATTAAAGCTAGTACACATTTATACAAAGTATTGGTGGCTGTTAAATAGAATCAGGCTTAATTAGGCCGATTTTGGTCGCGTACGATCTGCACTGCATGTTTTAAGGTACCGTAATTATATTACAGCTTTACGATATGAGCGTCATACGCACGCGACGGACTTTCACGTGGGATGGATTCCAGGCCTAAACGTAAAGGGCCGTACACTCACTGTCCAAAATATTTGGCAATATCAAACTGTATTTTTCCATTGCATTAATTTAAATCGCACCAGTTATTTTAGAACGGCCTATAGGTTACATTGGCCTCATTTGTAATTTGATATAGAAAGTGGTATTCTGTTGGAGAATGGGCTTATATAGTGGCAAACACCTAGTTCATATATTCACAACAGACATACGTTTATAATATACACCCGTAACATCTAATTTTATAACAATTTAATGCAGTAACCCTCTATACATCGTAAACTATATGACAGATACAGTTTGCTTACATAACTTGAGGACATTAAAGTGATTTAAATTTTCTTTTTCTTTTTGTCGCGAAATAATTACATTATTTGTAATTTTTTAAACAAGTAAGTAGGCTAAATATATGACTAAATATGCAAGTATTTTTACACATATCTAATAATAATATATTTCAAGTTTATATATCAATAGGGACACCTATGTGACAGCTAAGCGATATATTTATACGAATTTTAATTTATTATTGTTTTTGGAAAAATAAGTTCACATATTTTATGACTGCAGTAATGTACCAAACATCTGTTAACAAATTTAGACTATGCAGATAGGGCAATAAGCTGGAAAGAGCAGAATAAATATATTTTGTACAATTAATTATGGAATGTGATGTTTAATAAAAAAAAGTATACGATCGTAAAACAATACGACAGCCATTTCCTAATTAATTATATTTATATATAATTTGATATATTCATGTTATACTTTTCTCTAAATCATCAATGATTCATTCGCACATAAAAGCATCTATACATATGTGTTCGGCAGTAATATATTGTATATCTTACTGTTTTTAACACTAAAACAGACAAGACATAAAAATGCTTTACAATAAAAATCCAATAAATTACTGCAAACAAAATATTCAAACATTGTATTCATCCTACGAATTTGAAATACCTACTATATAATTTATATAAGTATTAAAAATACAGGGGAAATAATAAGATTACCAAAATTAATATAATAGGTAACATTCTAGAATTATCTATTTTTTTCCGTCGTGCAAATTCTATTTTTTTTAGCAGGCAAATACTGATTTTTTGTATTTACTTGCATAATATGGTACACTGACTACTAAAACCGAATATTAGCGGATCTACTTACCCGACTGCTTATTGTTTAAACTAAACATAAACAATGCTTTTAAAACGCCCACAAAAAAAGATCTAACATTACATAGACCAAATACTGCATCGTAGTAAGGCCTTGATTGCATTGGATAACCGTGCTAAGTTTATTAGTAAAATTACGAAAAAATTAGAGATAGATATTATTTTTCAGAATAAGTAGTTTTTTTTAAATACAATTACAGCTGCATAAACACCTATTTCTACTTCCTTGAATACCAACTCTTCCAAAATTTTTATTCAAATATTCAAAAGACTCGAAGCAATTTCGAACGAACTTCCAAGTCTTAACGAGATAAGTATCTTATGGAGATATCTTATCTCAGTCTGTTTCGTTTGTTGAATAAAAGACTTAGATGAAATGTATCGTCTTTTTTAACAGACTTCAAAAAAGGAGGAGGTTCTCAATTTGTCTGTATATAAGTGGGAATAGATGCCTTTATTGTAACGAATAGCCGCCCGTAAGGACGACAATGTTCCGAGTTACCATGACAACAACAATAACAGACGTGTCAGACTTACGATATAAATTACAATAAAGAAATCCCACATATATATATATATATATATTACAATAGACGGTTTGCGTGTTCATGTAGGTGGAGGTGGGGGACTACATGCTCTTTAGCAGTTTATAATCGTGAGACATTGAAACAATATATAAACGTGTATACCCAGTTTATAGCTCACACCTCTATCCTTTGCGAAAGTAAAAGATCACAATGGTGCTCCATATGCAATTTGCGGCCTGGGCCCTGATAAACATAATATTTTTGGACTATCTGCTACGTTCATTAGCAGTCGGGTGAATAACGAAAGGTAATACGAATGTTTGAAGCTTAACTGAATTGGTTGGTGGTTGGCTGCGGTGGCACTGCGGGTCTCATGGGGGCCGCCATTCCCATGGGCATCATTGGGGCTCCGGGCATCCCCATTACCATGGCTGGCTGTTGCTGTGGAGACGAACCATAATTGTGCCATTTGTAAAAAAAAGTTGTCGAAGAAATTTGGCTTGAATTGTTGAGTACTGATATTACTTAAGTAGTATTTTTTGGCTTTTTGGTATATTAAGTTAGTTAACTGTAAATTATGTATAGTAAGTTATTATTTCCTTGTTTACGAACAATTTATAATTTTGATGACATAACTTTTTTTTTTTTGTATAAATGAAACTCACGTCACATGCCAGAGGTTAAGTAAAGAATTTTCACGCAAGGCAGCAAGTAAATTCAGTCATCGATAGAAAAAACAGAACGATTTATAGTCTGCTATTCAGGCTAGATCAAAACAAAATAAATTGTTATACTAAATGAAGATCGCAGTGATGGGGAAATGAGATCACACATCCATGCGGCAGTCTTATATGTATGTATCCACACACATGCAAGTTACTATAAAAAGGGACTGTCCAAATTATCTTATAGAACCAATTTTAATATAGAAATAACCTCTTAGAGTTAGCTTCTTTACATGATACTGAACAATATTCGTTGTACCACTTTAGGTAAATCATCAATTTTCACAGAATATAAATTCTTATATTAATTCCTTGAAATAGAATTTCTGCGCGGTCACTGGATTGTTCGACTGCCTGATTTTTGCAACCGCATATATTTATTTCCATTTAGAGCAAATGAATTAAATATTTATCTTGAGGATACGACAATTTACAAAGAAAAAAATATGAATTATTAAAAGTGGTAGAATAAAAGTTGTTCAATCCGATGTATAAAAACAACCCCTACGACTTTATTACTATTTTAAAACTCACCCTGTATATACGATCAGCATTGCTCGAGTAAAAATTTTTTAAGCTATCCGTTCGTTATAAGTTTAACGCCTATGCACTGAACGAATATTACAAAAGTAAAATATTATTCAGTCGTTATATCAGGTAAATGAAATATCACACAGTCATAATGTAAAGAAATGACATTGTAAAGCTACAACTACATTACAATCATACTAAATCTAAACAAAGCAAATAAAAAAAACGGAAACTAGCAAAACTTACCATCATAAAATGCGGAGGATGGTATGTATGAGGCATAGTGTGGGGCATGGGTGGAAGGTTCATGCCTGGGCCCTGCAACGCAAAAACAAAAGGATGCTGCCATGCTACGGGTAGAAAAGAGGAAGCGAACAAAGATCGTAGCGAAAATATAAAAAATATATGCAACAATTAAAGCAACAGGTACCTAATAAAAAAACAATACGGCAGATAGACTTGTCGATTTGCTAGTGATATAAAATTGAGAATCGTGCAGATTTTCTTTTAGAGATTGCTTCTAAACGAATCTTTGAATTTCGATCTTACGATGAATGCAAGTGATGTTTTGTTGAGCTGAACAATGTATGGTTTTTCTTAAGACAGTTTTTTTTCGTGATAATAATTTCTGCACAACTCTAAAACACAATGGTGGCAATTCTGTTTTCATGGACTAGAAGTATATAAATTGTAACTAAACGTAGTCGTTTCAAATTTAGTTTTATATGCAGCGTAGTAACATTGTTGCATTGCCGCTGTCACTTGAGAAATTAGTTCATAGTTTCTTGAACCAGTGCATTGCGGTGGTAATTGCACAAGGATTATAGAGCTTCAGTTCCGTCACGCATTACATCGGTGTTTTAAGGATAAGTGTGTAATTACTACCAATTACCATAGATCCTTTATTTGTGTCAACTAAATTAACTTAACACTGTTAAAAAAGGTTCAAAGCAGCGGCAGCTGCAGACAATGAGCAACAAGTAGAAACGCGTACTTTTTGTTTTTCGTGTAATCAGCTCACCACACTCACAGGGTTCCTATATTTATCATTATATTTGTCACAGTAACCATCCGCAATTAATTTAGAACTAACGAGGCGTTTAGCGTTTCACTAGATTTATTTACATCAATAACATCTATTGATGTAACGTATTGGGACAGTTTCAGCTAACGGTTGTCGTTACTAAAACGAGTCATTTCATAGAATATAAATAGTGTGTTCAAAACTATCTGTTACTTGATATGTTTATAAGTTATTCAGTATCCAGTAACAAAAACAATACATTTTTTTTAATGTAGAAACCCCGCCTCGCCAGTGAACCTGCGGGATGTGGGTCGTCTTATCGGTAGACAGAAGAAAGGACGGTATGTAGCGCGCAGGCGAACATCGTAGGGAAAATAAGGTACAGCCAGCGCCGGAAAAACTATTAAAATTTAAAATTAATATCTTTTTAGAATAAAGCCTTGTATCGAGCTTGCTACTCGATACTGAATAACCAATAAAAATATCGGCACTTATTTTTTTAACACATTATATAGAAACCGGGCATTAATTCAGTATAAATAACAGATCTATGGTAACAACAGAATTAACACCAGTGGTGTGCGTAACTATGTGTAGCCTTACCATGGGCCGGTAGCCGGCGCCGGTGGTCGCCTGCATCGGCTGCGGACTCCACGTGGCGCCAGGTTTGGACGCGTTCTTCGGCGAGTTCCACTGCATCGGTCTAGTCGACACCACAACGGGTGATTACGTACATGCGGACGCAGACGGCGGTGCGAGGTAGAAAGCGTTTAAACTAGTTTTACTGCATTTCAGTTAGAACTTTAGTAAGCAATAGCTTTTTTTTCAGATTTAGGTCTTTTTTGTTTTGGGAAAATGGAACTATTTCTCAATTTATAGGTATCTGAATCTGAAAGTGTTTTATTTAAGATTACAGCTAGCATCATTTTTGATATGCGGTCGTTTTTATATAGACCAATAAAACATTGAAATTGAATTTTTATTAAATTTCGGTATATGTACCAAATTGGGTTTTATCACACAAAAAATAGTAATACTACCCAAAAACACATAAAAGTTGTTCCATCTATGAAATATAAATCATATAGCTTTCGAATATATGTTTATTCGAACGCTATATGAATTAGCAAAATTATCATAACGGTATCAACAAATATAGGATAGCTTTATCTTGTTCAGTTTAAACGCTTTCACCCATCAAATAACCTTCACATAAAAATAACGGGTAGCCAAATGTAGACGAAAAGGCAACTTTTCGCATGTGATTGAATGATATAAAAACGAGCAAAAAGTAACTAGCAATACTGTATCCACTGACACTTTACTCGACATTAAAAAATCTCGCATTAAGTTTCAATCAAAATATAAAAAGGCGGAGCCAAAATACTTGTCTAAAAAGATATCAAATTACACTTAATCGATTCGAGTCCATATATGTATGTGTGCGTATTAAATACAGACTAAAATAGGTTCTAACGACCTATTCGACCATAAATATGTTTAGGGATCGTGCTTAAATGATTGTTGTCGAATAAGATTATAACTATGGTTATCAGACGACTAGATTTGGAGATGTACCAGGATGATTAAAATACTTTTAAGAATGTCAGGATTTTTAATTACATACTAAGATGTGCACTCACAGTTTTCTGTGAGTGCACATCCTTATTTTTTACATTTCGCTGTTGTATATTTATTATGTTTTATATGTGGCGACTCTATTCTGAATGGACTACGCCATTTTCATAATCTATCATACAGAGTCTTGTTAACTATATTTAAATGTCTAACAAACCTATTCTCAGAACCTTAAAAAAACAATTTCTATTTTGATTGAAACTTGTCAAACTTCTAAAACACGCGACGCAATGAATGTGAGTAAAAAATATAAAAAAAAGAAACTTGAAAAAACTACATTGTACTTACTTCTGCGCTGAAGCGGTTTTATTGATGCTAAGGTTATTGGCTAGAGAAGCCAATGATGAATCCAGGTCCCCTGTGAGCACCTTCCCTGTATGCTGCTGTGGTGGCTGACCTGTTAATGAACCTTAATAAGTGGTATATAAGGTTGTTATTTGCACAGCGACTTTGTCTTAACTTCTCATGTATTTTAGCTATGCTTAAAAACCATGCTACGGTTTGGAATTGGTCATCCAGATCGTAAGGTCCATATTAAAGTTGATGACTGTTGGTTTATACTTCATCAAGAGTATAAAGATATTAACATGAGATAAATCGCGTTCAAGGGTGTACAAGGGCTTTTTCAAATGGACTTGGATCATCGATATAATATATAAACTAGATAAACATTCACGAACAAAATGACATCTAAAATGTGGTCGCAGAGGTTGCAAACTTATCTGTGCTGGTGGCGGAAACGTGAACTAACGATTTTATAATGATAATGACCTGTAGTTTGACAGTTTTATATAGACAGTAGCGACACTCCTATCGGCAAAAATAAATTTGTCAGGATGTGGCTTGTAAATAAATAGCGATACAAGGGCGCTATTTCTCGCTACCACTTTTTGAACAGTGACACCAAATCTAGTTTATATATTATATCGATGGCTTGGATAGTCAAATCCGAAACTATAAAGAAAAATACTCAACGAAGTCACTTCTAGCAGCCCTTACTAACGACACTATCGGATGGTGTAATACTAATAATACAGGTGTTTATTTTTTAATTAAAAATCAACGGGTTCGATTTATGGCTTGGAATATCGATAGTTCAAAATTACAATGATGTAGTTTTAGTTCTCATCAAAATCGGACCCGTGACTGCTTTTAGTATTTTTCACTACAATATAGTTTACGATTTGACAATCCCTGCCACTTTAAATATTCATTGTGTATAAATAATTCCTTCAAAATGAAAAATATAAGGTAATGAGATGATATGACATAAATCAATTATTTGCGTTATTATAAGCACTAAATCAGGCTATATTACAATAGCAGTGTTACTGTGGCAGTAAAATAAACATAGCCTCAACTTCTTTTTAATGTTTTCCTAGTGTGCTGTGAAAAAAAAGTTAATCACTTCCGGGAAACTTGCACTAAACATTTATACAGAATGCGACATTACAGTGGATAGTGCGTATAGAACAAAAAAATGTAGTGAACGAAGCACACACGTCGATTACTGGCCACTCAGCAAGCTATTAGAAAAAAATAAAATAAAAAAAACAACGAAAATGACAGTCTATTTAAATTTTTGAATATCGAACCGGTCGCTGTCATCGGCATCATTGGCTGTCGCGCCGGAGAGCCGAACATCATCGGCTGGGACATCGGCATTGACATGACGTCACTGAAAGGCTGCGCTGCCATTGGCTGGGGCTGTTGTGTGATTGGCTGTTGGGACTTGGCCGGTGAGCCCCCGAGGGACATTCGCATCACGTCCTCGAGGTCATCGAACGCGGACTTTGGCTGCGGGGGGATGGCGGGTGGTGGAGGACGAGCGGGGGATGCGGTGATTGGTTGTGTGGGATCTCCCATACCCATGAACGGGTTAGCCACGGCAGCTTGCACAAGAAATGTCGATCGTATTATTTTACAGTAATATTACAAGGCTTACAATTACAAATTACCCAACACCAGAAAAAAGATTTAGCAGAGTAGGGATTGCCATGTCATTAAAATATTTTTTGAATCAGTATAATGAAATATTCTTTATGATTAAAACCTCGCTCTAATGACATTAAACAATGTTACCATACAAACAAAATCTACCAAAATGGTAGAAAAAAAAACAATGACATGGCAACCCCGGCACAATTAACTACCAGTGAAAAGCTCACCTGCAGTGTCAGTGTTATCGAAAACGTTAGAGAAGTTAGCCTCCGACACAAACGTGTTCGTCTGTTGTTGCGGTGGGAACGACGCAGAGAAACCGTTGGTCGGCTGCGGCCACGCTGGCGCCGCCGCTTGTGGCTGCGGCGCGGCTAAAACGGGGTTGCCGCACTTCAATAACAATGCAGCGACGTGCGATTGGTAGCTTTTGCAATTTTAAGTGATAAAATAGATTGAGTATTTGTTTCATGTCTGCTATGCGTCAAATGTGTATGCGATAGATTGGAATATACTATATTCCATTCCAAATAAACTAGGATACGATTACAACTTTATTATGCGGTGGTAAAACACTAGTAGGCATCTAGTAGGATCTACATTTTTTTCAAACCGGGGCAGAAATTTGATAGTGGCGCCACTCCCTTCAGCGTTTGAGAAATTACTTAAAAAACTCAAGTCTCAAATCGGCATCACAAGTTCACTTGTGATGTGGGCCTGTGTGGCGCCTTTTTCTAACAAGTCGAAGGTGAGTCAACCAGGCATCCGTATGCTAGGCGCTTTGTGTAGCGGAGTTTTTTTTATATTTTTTATCATATTATATTATATTATGATTTAGCGTCTTTCTATTGGATTACCTGCGGAATGGATCTATACTGCGATCCCCAAGACGCCTGCCAAGTGTGGCGATTATGGCAACCCCTCCCTTCTAAGGGAGAGGCTTTTGCCCAGCAGTGGACGTTTTTTGGCTGCTGATGATATTCTGATTTTGACGCCCACTGAAACTGGTGCCCCAGTTTGAGCTACGCACAGTATTCTCGGTAGAGAAAACACACAAATTCCAAGTACTCAACCAATTTCATCATTTTTTATGAAGCACTGCATCGATATTAAGTAGCTCTCCTTATCTGTTATTGAAATTAGAACTTTATGCGTGTTTAAATAGAGTGTGGTGCCCTTCACCCATCCCCATAAGCACCGGGATGTGCTTTTTATACAAGTGAGGGGTAAATAGTACAGTACTATCTTCATAAAAACTAGGAATGAACCTAGAATTTGATGTCATATTTACATTGCCATTGGATTTTAGTCGCAGTATATAAGACACCAAATTACAAATTCCAATGATAAGAACCGGTTTCACTATTGACTGCTGGAAAATTTTAAAGTTAGAATTACCTACTAAGTATTTATCATTGTAATCTCAATATACAGTTACACAGTATATACAGTTACCTTCAAGATTATACACAAAAAATGTTTTAAAAATATATACAGTAAGGTGTATTTTTGAATGCTCTGCCGGAAATTTATAATTTTAATTTCACTGCAAATAAATTATCCGGAACGTCTTATTATTAATTTAACTATAATTTGTCGGCATATTCGAATGTTAGATTTCATTAATTTTAATTGTTATTACTTTTAATTATTTATATATATTTAGAAAATATAGAAATGTTATCGTTACATTTTAATAAAATTTTAGCTACGAAATTAATTTTACAAGCATGTATTACTAATGTGTATTTATGTTATTGTACCTAGCGAATATTTTGGCTTCACTTAAAGGCCGCTACCACTCTAGATGCCACGCTTAGTCACTTAATGAATCATTATCAAGTCACTTGGTGTAGATTTCAAAATATCTATGGTTAGATATTAACTGACTCTGAGTACGGCAGTATGGTCACGGTATTCACTCACCAGTCCTTACTATACACGGTGGCATTTTTATAGTCTCTCAACAACAGCCCCTTTGATTTCTCTGATGTCTAGTAATTATTTATTACCCTCTAATTCTTGTTAGAAGCAGTGACCATGCTTTCGCCTTGGAAACAAGGTGCGCTGGTTCAAACCCCAGCTTGCAGCTCTGATTTTATTAATTAATCATGAGCAAATAGTATTTGTGCGATTGTTACAAGCTGTCGGTGAAGGAAAACATCGTGAGGAAACCTGCATGTTTGAAAAATCCTAACTAGATTTCGAATGACGTGTGAAATCCGCCAACCCGCTCTTGGCCAGCGCTGTGGACTATGGCCTAAGCGGCTTAGGCCATAGTCCACCGCGCTGGCCAAGTGCGGGTTGGTTGGGGCTTAGGTTAAGCCCCTTCCTCTTGAGGGGAAGCTCGTGCCCAATAATGGGACAAAAACAAAGGCTATTAAAAAATCTCGTTACAATTAAATACCCTTTAGATCTTAAAAGTAATTTTACTATCCCACAATAACAATAATGGCCAAAGGATAGATATGCCATAAAGACGTTAAAAACCTACAGAGGTGTAAAGAAGGAGGACTCCTCTCATGACCATAATATATCGCAAAGCATTCGAAACATCCGGAAAGTAAAAAATTCAAATTAAACCACGATACCATCTGTAATAGTAGTTCCATTTCAATGTGTAGTATTCGCGTCAATAAAAGCAAATATATTCATACGATGTCACAAAACTTCTTCAATATGTTTTATCAATTGATCATACTTTGAATATTACTGAAAGATAGCTTATACCGCAAAGGTCAAAGGGACTGCCGTTGGCAGATGGAAATATATCACCATGTATATAAGCTAATATACCTAATCTTACCTCCAAACATATCAGCGAAGGGATTCCCAAGCGACAGCAGATCATCGGAGGCTTTGTTGGCATTACTTGCTGGGTCAGCAGGCGTCGGTCCGAATAGATCCACGATCGACTGATTCTGATTGGCTGGGGGCGCTTGCGCAAGGAACGGGTTGTTGGCCGCGTTCGTCGGCGATTGGACTTTATTCTGTTGGAGATACGGTTCAGTTTTGTACGGTTTCTGATTGGACGATAGGCACCTTCACCAATTCGTAGCAAATCGACGTAGGTTTGTCAATTAAATAAAGCGGACGAAACACAAAATGAAATTATTTTAGCAAGCCTTCCTTTATCAAGATTTAGGACATTCGGTACAGTAGACAGTTTGAACTTGGTATACCATCAAGTAGGCTTAGCACGACTTACAAGTCTATGACGTCACTATGACGTAGTATTTGACATTTTTGTATAGAGAATGACGTTTCCTTGTTGAAAACTACGTCATACTCCACACCGATTCGTGGCGGGTCACCCCCTTCCCCCCAATATGGTTGAGGGGAGTGATGGCTGCTGCTCGAGTCAACTCGTGCGCGGGTGCTGCTTGGGGGGACTGGTCCGACTACTATCCCTTTGGCTTTTTAGTTTGTTGTACTTTGTATTTTTTTATATTTTTCTGTCTTATTTGATATTTTGAACGGCAAGACACACTGTCGCTCTGATCTAATTGTAACATGACACACTGTTTAAAAAAAAGGTGATAAAATGACAAGCCCGCTGAGTTTCTAAAAAAAAAACATGACCTATCAAAAGTGCTAGCGTTAAGCCTATTTGAAATAAACTATTTTTGAGTTTGAGTTCGATCTGTCAAGACTTGTAAGTCATGCTAGACCTGCAGAAACATGAATATTACTGAAATCTGTCTTTTCCAATGCATTGCAGCAACATATAGAAATCTCTTTTTTACTTGATTTAAAACCTTATTTTATGTAGTATAGGAGAAATTATTTGCCTACCCGTTTGGTGACGTTATTCATACAATATCACATAGAAAGTTAGGAATATTGTATCACATAGAAAGTTAGGAATATTGTATCACATAGAAAGTTAGGAATATATCCAATTGTTAAATTTGCGTGGAGCCAATGTACTTGTGCAATGTTTGCATGATAACAAGCGGTGTGTAAGAATTCCCTATTATCATCAGCTTAAAAACGTCCACAGCTGAACAAAGGCCCTCCCCTTTAGAAGGGAGGGCCTGCCATAATCACCGCGCTTGGCATACGTCTTCGGTACTCGCTGTTGCTTTCTTTTAGCCGCTACGGAAAAACTGTGCAGTATCTTTAATGGAACAATTAATGTACAAATGATTCAACGAACAATTATTGTACAACTGCGTTTGAAGGAAAATATATTGTAAAAAACTATGTTTCAAGGAACAATTATTTTACAACTACATTTGAAGGAACAATTCTTGTTCATTTCGTTCCGTTCTAACTGCTACAAAACAGCGAAGAGAAAAAAAAACGCTATCATAGCGTGCCGCAGATATAATGGTTCAACATTAAGATGCAGCAGCAGCAGTCAAAACACGTCCACTGCTGAAAAAGGCCTCCCTTAGAAGGGAGGGGTTGCCATAATCCTCACGCTTGGCAGGCGTGTTGGTGATCGCAGTATAAGTTAGTTGCTGCTGCCCATCTTCTTGCCCTTAGTCGCCTCCTACGGACACCCAACGGGAGGAGATGAGAGGGAGCTTTTTACCCGGACACCCCACGGGACAAGATGGGTTGACGTACACAAAGATATATGACATAAGCAGATGGTTCAACAAACCAGCCTTTGAACATGAAGACCAGCGGGAATGATACACAATTGGTAAAATTAGAAGCTTCACACACAAATGATAAATGGCAAAGTCTGAAAGCCCCAGATCCTACACCGAAACCCGATTTGATCTTACGGTGATCTCATAAACATCCTCTTCGCCGGACCATTCCTCCCCTTGATACAAACGGACCTGCGAATGCGAATACTTGCCTTTACTTTTTTGGGCAAAATTACGGGTCAAGCGAAGCAGGACTTTTGCCTGTTTGTAACAGTCATTGTACTGTCAATCATTATCTGAGACTAGTTATAATCCCTTGAATCAGATTTTCCGGGCTACAAGCCAGGCTTAGGCCTGGCAAATAAAGAACAATATAAAAAAACTTTGCTGTGTATTTAAAAAAAAACATTTACAAAACTATAAAAAAATCCGTTGCAGGGTGTAGATTTTTTATACGGATTTAAAAAATGTTTCCTGTTAAAAGTCACGACAGCCTATCACCCGGTTCTGGCTTGTCGATGTCGATTTCCGAGACATCCAGTATATTTATAATTTTTCCACTGAGCTTTCTTAAGAGTCCCAGCTATCGGGCGATAGCTGGGACCATTTTTTTTTTTGACGCGGGGGAAATCTTCCAAAGATCCCCGGGAGCTGTGGGGCTCGACCGGGGTATGTGGGATTCTTACCCACTAAAATCCCCGCGGCTGTCGCATCGGCACATGAGAGGGGGACCCCAGGGCTCTCCGGTGGGATCTGCACCAGGGGCCCCTCAGTGCCTTGCCTTTGAGCCCGCCGCCGGAGGGCGCATTGTAGCCCCCCGGGAACCTGACACGGTGCTCACGGGGACGGGGGTCGCCACCCCGCCGCCGTCCTCCTCGGAGTCGTCGCCGCCGTACTCAATGGACGTTCAAAGGGATAGCTGGGACCATGCACTCTTAAGAAAGTTTTACTCCTTTACCCCAAATTTCTTGGGACTTTTTTTACCTGATAGCCTCCAAGGGTTACCACCCAGTCCGAGAAATACATAAATAGTACAAATTTGTACTATCTAAGCGGCGAGGCGGTGCAAGTGGAGACGCAGCCTCAACCTGAGGCACGCCGCGACACGAGGCAAATTCGTTGCCGCGAGCCGAGACATATTTTGTCGGTTTTTTTGCCGTGCTCAAAGGAGCCTCAGTCCGAGCCGTGCATTTGATGTAGACGGGCGTGTCGCCTCGGATCGCAATGAACAACGAAACTACTATTAATTATTACTGTTTTGGCTTTCAACTGCACACGTTGTGGATCAAGCTGAGACGTGTGGCCTCGTCTTGATCCGCAACGTGCCTCAAGCCTATGCCTTTTGAGCGAGCAGCCTCAACCTGAGGCGTTTTGCTTCAAGTCGAGCCTGCTCAGCCTGAGGCTGCTCTAATGGATACGCGGCTTAAGACGGCGGTCATTGCCTCTGTGCGAGCATGTATTCAGCCAGGAGCGACAAAGATAGGTAATAACAGGTTAATGTACGAAGTTCTTCCTGCTTGGGTCGACGGTCGACCACTTCGGTCTAAGATTTCTTTGAGCCTACCTTATACTGGTTCATAGCGGCTTCCTCCTCAGCTAGTGCTTGTTGTCTGAGTGTATCGTCTATGAATAGTGGCGACGCTCCATTCGGTGGGTTGTCGAGGCGGGTTGATGCGGCCGCGTTGCCGAACGATGAAGACGTTGAGGAGAGGGCGCCCATCACGCTTGCTACGTTCTTTTGGGCGCTGTGGGATTAGACAGGGTGTTATTTAAACAGAATTGCGTGAGGTGGTCAAAGAATTGGCTCAGTAAAATGTTTTGCGGTGATAAATAATTTCTACAAAAATAGGAACCGCCTTCAAAATTTAACTAAGAAAGCCTGAAACATTTCTAGGTATTACATCGATATACTATACCAACTAGATTTGCTGTCACGACCCGAAAAGTGGTCACGAAAATAAGAGCTACGGAGACGGCTGTCGCTCAATTGTCTGCAATTATTATTGAACCTTATTTTATAGTATGTAAGTTATCTTTTTATATGAATATATTATTGTTTTGCGTGTACGTGTATAGTTGTAACCGCGACCACATTTTCGATGTCATTTTGTTCGTGACAGCTAATCTAGTTGGTATAGTATATCGATGAGGTATTAATGCTTTTTACATCTACATAGTTGGACGTGAACTACAACATATGCAAATTATAAATACATCTTTTTATCAAAATCGGCACCAAGTTGGACAACAATTAGGTACCTACTGCCCTTATACGTCATTGCTAGCAGTTAGTAGATCGTTTGGTAGATTAAGACTTGATTGATAAAAAAGATAATTTGCAAGTGATTAGGTGAAATATTTTTTCTTTACATTTCCAGGTGGCAAAAAGCATAGTAAGGATATTAGAAGGACGTTTGCTTATGGCAAGCGTAAGGTTGCCTGTCCACCGGAGCGGAGCGAGGCAGTGGAGCGGAGAAACGGAGAAATATTAACCAATAAGATTGCACTAAGATTTTGGAGCGTAGTTTTTGTGCAATCTTATTGGTTAATATTTCTCCGTTTCTCCGCTCCACTGCCTCGCTTCACTCCGGTGGACAGGCAGCCTAACACCTGCCCATAAACAGCAGCACTACACTGTCGCTCGTATACTAGTTATTAAGTCTCTTGAGCCAGGTAATGTCATTTGCTACAGTGCGGCATAATATCCGAAACTGCGATGGTATATATTTAGACAGTCCAGCCCAAGGTACATCCCACCTAGGAATAATATAGGTAGTGTTTTACCTAGCTGTTTGTGTAGGTGTGTTGGCGGCAGATCCCTTCTTCCCTTCGAGGGTCGCGAGGTGACCTTCGAGCGCGTCGAGGAGACTGCTGGGCGCCTTCGTGAGATCAGGAATATCACCCTTGTCTATGCCCACGTTCTCTGCCACCTGGAAAGAGAAAATGTTTTCTTTATTTTATATGACGTTATTATTTTTATTATGGTACAGGTCATATTTGTATCTATACAGGGATAGTAAACGGACAGGGTGTTTAGGGTTCCGTTCCCAAAAGGTGCCAACAATACCCTATTACTAAGCCTCCGTCCGTCCGTCTGTTTGACAGCGGGCTGTATCTCATGAATTGTAATAGGTAGAGAGTTGAAATTCTCACAGACTATCCATTTCTAGTGCCACTGTAACGACAAATACAAATTTTATTGATACTAATTAAAAATGGTACGGGAACCGCGAGTCCGACTAGCACATGACCGGTTTTTTTTTTTATTGAAACACTGTAAATATCCGTCCCCGTCGTCCGTCGTCTGTAGCCTCCGTCACGCAGTGGGAAACCGCTTGCTTTGGAAACCGAAGAACGCGGGTTCGAATCCAGCGGGGTGCAACAACTTTGTGTAGTTGTTCTTTACTGTTTAGGACAATGCAGGCCGATCACCTGATTGTCTGTAAAGTAATATTATCTATGCGTCTGATGGACATGTCAAAAGTCGGTTCTGCGCCTGACCTCTCCTCCTGTCTTGTCGGTCTTCCGTCCCATCGAATTGAGAGAGGTAAAGGAAGAGAGTGCACTTGTGTCTACGCAAGCACTTGTGCACTATAATATCTCCCGCGTAGATGGCTGATCTAGTGAAATATTGGCCAATGTGGTCGTATCGGCTAGGAGGACATTATTATTTAATTAAATAAACCCTGTAAAGTCCATGCTTCGCAGTATTTTAGTCAACAGTTGTTAAGCCAAGTAAGAGGCTTAATAAGGGCAGCTTGAGCAATTTCGAAAACAGTTTGGCCACAAACACACGCACACACACACAACACAACACAGGTTGGCCATCATGATGATGATGCTTTGTGGCCAATATGACCAACATATGGCCACAAAGCATCATCATCACAAACCATACGATAAAAAACCCTGTAGATAAAGGAGGACCGACAAAAATATATGGACCCCATTCTATGTGACCAATAACGACAAGCCGACAAGCAGTATGTTATTGAAAAGGATTTTATATTCTTCAACATTTACTATGGCGATGGCGGTAAGTAAGAATCACTGCAAGTTTTTTTTTGTAATTTTTGACTATCAGCCAAAAATTACGTGACATAATCCAAACTAAAAATCTGTTTTGACATGTAGAAATTAAGGCCTTTCTGGTACCCCACTCGATATAATAGTCCCACTTTAAAATTTTGATGACCCATCTCGACTGCCATTAAATAAAAAAACTAAAAGGAAAAATTTATTTTTTTCATTTGTGATAAGGTTGGGTAAGTAAGATCTAAAACTATTCCAAGTTTCAAATCGAAAGCGTCAGTGGTCCCTGAAATATATAGGTGTGACAGACAGACGAAGTCTCACCATAAGGGTTCCTTTTTTACCTTTTAGTTATGGAACTATGACGTATAACCCTAAAAACAACGTATTTCTTTACGTTATTGGTCTAAATTTCCCGTCCTCCTTTTATTTGTAAAAGTTCGTGACCAAAATATTTTCTCTAATCAGTCATCAAATCAAGAACCTTTGATCGAAAGCCACGAGGGATCTCAAAATTGGCACATTAACTTTACGTTACCGTCGAGTGGTGTTGTTCCAGAAATAGATTAAGACACCGTGCCTTTATGAGCTTGACTGATTATACCTATACAAAAGCCAAGTTATATTGAAAACTATCTACCTTTTATACAGATTCAAACGGACTTGATCTGTATTGCAACAGTGTAAGGTCTCAATTTTCTTAATTAAAAATATAGACACATGGTTGACAGATTATTGCATATAAGCTGTCATGTTATTTCTAGACTGTACCTTTAAAAACTCCCCGACTCTATCCATCCTGATGAGGAATTTCTTATAGAGATCGAGAGCTTCGCGACAGTTCTTCTTGTTCATGTCGAAGTACTTCTCCAATAGGTTTATGATGCCATCGTTATAGCACGCGAATAGCCTGCAAAAATATTGGACTTGATGTTATCAACCGCGTAAATAAGCCCACTGTTGGACATAAGTGTACCAGATAGGACGCTGTGGAGTTCAATTCTTAGTTTTTCATTGCTGTCTTTATTCAATTTACTTGATGCGTGGTTGAAATAAACATAACCTAAGATATTTGTTTAAGATTTGAGGCATTAAAAATATCGAAATGGATTTTTGAGGGTACTTTTTATTATACAGTATGGAAATTTAAATCACTGGCAAGATTCAACACGGCGAAACTAACCATGATACATTGTCCAATTCAATAAAAACCACTGTATATTTGACAAAAAAAAATCTAAGTTGAAGTTAATTTCATATCTCACGGCGCGGCGCGGAGCAGCGAGCGGCGGTCGACAACCTACCTCATCGTTCATATGATCGAGCAGTGAACAGACATCTACACTGACACAGTATTACAATGCCTTCACCACGTGCTTGTTACTAAATAAAGGTAAGCAGGTACCACAGCACTGTTGGATTATAGGAATGAGTAAATTGATCAGTTCCGGTGTTAAGGGCACTGTAGCTGGTTAAGTTATCAGTTTCAAGAGTCTTAAATAACTTGTCTTAGGTGACGTTCGGAACTGAAGTGCATCTGTCCAGAGGAAAGCGTGAAGCTTCACGAATATTGAAAGGCGAATGACAAGATTCTTTCGGCCATTATCTTCTTTACTCTTCTTTCTTTAGTATACAACAAAGTCGCTCCCGCTGTTTGTACGCTTAGATCTTTTAACCTACGCAACGGATTTTAAAGCTGTTTTCAGCAATAAATAGAGTGATTCAATAGAGTGAGTTTATATGTAGTATGCGCGGGCGGAGCTGTGCGGGTGAGCTAGTTGAATTTAAAAACGTTTTTTTTTTACCTGATGAGATCCCTGAACAGCAGCATAAAGCACATGTTGATGACGCCATTGGTGAGATCGTTGGCTGTGCAGTCGAACTCTAGCAGTGCGTCCAACTGCGCTTGCAGCACTGGCAGTGTTTTGAGGAGTTTTTCCGCGTTCATCATGCGGAGGGAGCCTTCTTCTTTGCTGTAAATATTGGCTAAACTATTTAAAATATATTTTAAACCCTAAAGCTAGTAACTCTACATGTTACTCGGAAAATCAAAGACAATTTCAAAATTACATTGGATATACATTAATTTCCAGAGAAACCCTACTTGACTCTAAATATGGACCTATGCTACTTTTATCGTGGAGTGAATGAAAATTCCATATTGCACAGTACTCGAGTCCTAATTTAGAAGATGGAAAGAAAGGAACTCTCACGTCTCATTCTTATTTTATTCACCAGTAATATAAAACATATGAACCGTAATTAATTACACATCGGAACCACTAAGCGCCGCCTTAACTATGGTACAATTTGAGTTTAAAACGAGAAAACTTCCCTTAATTAAGTTTGCCTACTGTATTAGGGCTGAGAGAAACCACTGTCGACATATTCGACTGTCCATCAAGAACAGTCTGTATATCAAGCCAGTATGATCAAGGATACTCACCCCCTCTTGACCTTGCAGAAGTCGAAGGCGACAGTCCTGTAGGAGAGCGCCTTCTCATTGAGGTACTTGGCATAACGCCGGATGAACGGAGACATGTCATAGCCTGAACATTTACATAAAAACGTAATGATATATGGTTGAATTAATTTAAGCGGTTACTAAAAGCTTGGAGGCTCATGCGCGATAGGAATCGATATAGGTAGTTCGGATCTAATAGATTTTTTAATTAATTGATATGAATTTGGATTGAATCCGCAACTGTTGATTTGCTATGGATCCCGCATTTTTTGTTGAGCTATGAATCCAGCAATACTTTGGTTGAGTGGTTTGTGAAATTTCTTCCTTTATATTCTAGTGTAAGTAAAATACAAAATTTAGTTTGCAATATCCGAACTATACCTATACCAATCCAAAATTGTAGCGCGTTTAAAGACATCACGTTTCGTAACAGCAAAACAGAAATAAGCACTTACGGTGCGCAATAAGCTATCCAAATATCAAGGATTTGGTTTATAATAAGTTTCGAGTCTTTTGCCCATATATATACACTGTGCAGTAACTCACATTGCGGTCACTCGTCTAATTGACCAACAGCAAAAATAAAGTATGTAAACTTATTGATATAAGCAATGCGATGCGCTGTTAGCAGCAACTTAAACCGCATTTTAGAGTTTGTTTTTTTTTTGCTCGCGGTCAACCGGACGGCTGGCTGCAATGCGGGTAACCGCAGTCTGCATAGTGATATAATACGATGCGCAATGTCTTGTCTATATTAGTTGGGCGTATTGTATCGTTTTGTAGTGTTGAATACTTAGTGAAGAGTTCGCTACAGCAATGAAAGGCATTGGCTCTAAAGAAAATCCGTGCGAATTAAATACATTGCAGTTTTACGATAAACTAAAAAAAACTGATAAATACTAAAATAAAAATGAACCACGACCGAAGCTGCTAGTGCAATTTGAAACTATTCCAGAAATATTGAACTAATAAAAAAAATCATGATCAACTGTGTGTTTTAAAAGCAAACTGAACATTTTATAACGAAAGCTCCGTTCCGACGTAGATAGGTTATTTAAAGTACATACAAATAACTGTTATCGTAAATGTCGCCTCACATACACTGTTACGATTAAATTATCTGTGTTATGTGGCGAATGCAGTCGATTTAAAGGCTACTCGTTCCAATAAAGTATCTATTGACCGGGGAATTAGCAATTACTGTCGTGATTTACCGTTATAATTAAACTCAACAATGTACTATTTTAATATGGAGCTTAAATACATTAAGTGCTACCCATTACCTAATGGACTTAAGATTAATACGCATTATGGATTACTGTTAAGTTAAATTCTAACAAAAAGGGTATATATATACAAGGTGTATCTAAGTATATAATATATCGTATATTGTTTTTCGTATATTGTATTTATGTTTTTAAAAGCTTTGGTATTTTGTGGAACAGATGAAATACCTCTGGGAATTGAAACCATATCAAAATGGTATTTAAACTTAAAAACTTTTAAAACATTCTGTAGATTATTAAACAAAACCAATTATAATTTCAGCTCAGTTAGTTCTAATATTTTTTTAGTTTGAAAGTTAAGAGAGGTAATAAATGCAACAACATGGGTGAGTTTATGTTATGCACCACATGGGCTAAATGATATCTGGTAATCAAGGCATGAATTATTATTTTGAATTAATTACAAAGACTCGGTTTTAACACTAGATTCTATTAATTAACGATGAAAGGAAACATGTTTTTATATTGCATGGCCTATTACGACCTACTGTATCCCACAAACTAAAAGTTACTACGTTACAAGGCTACGATAGCAATGCTGTCCGCTCCATAATGCGTATAATACTTACTTAATGCAATGAACATAATGTGTAGATATAAACACAAAAAGCGCAATGACATCTAAAGCTACACATAGAGGAAAAAACATTGTACTAGCTTGTCTAACCCAATTCGTCGGTATCATGCTTTCTTGTGATACCGTATCCGAGAAATGATATTGCAAGCTCATACATGCCTATAAACAAAATGGGATAGCCAGTTATTATTGTGTGCACACTGGCCAGAAATAACGTCTAAAAATAAATATCATAGACAAGAAAATTTAAAAAGAGAATACTCATTTTTAAATTTCCTAACTTAATTTGCGAAAGCCTGAAATAAACAAATGACAATAAGCTGCGACGCAAGCTGAACGACAAAAATGTGCGGAAAATAAAGAAATAAATTGCACCATATCCAAGCGTGTGTGCTACACGTGAATATAGACGAAAAAAAAACATAAAAAGCCGCCATTTTTTGTACATTAAACTCACCGATCCTTGCACCGGCCGCGCCTTGACCAAGCGATAGGGAAAATTAAAGTTTAAATTAGACACAGATTTTGAAAAGTAACGATTACGGTGTGAATAATGAAAAAATTGAAGTATTTGTAATTATTAGCTACTTTTAAACGAGGAAACCTACTGTTGTATTGCCTTAATACGATTGCAACGATATTGTAGAATGAATGTTCATTAGGTATAATATACTCAATCTAAATATCACTGTGAAAACTTCTGTTGATATTATTATTATTAATGGACCCAGTTATGCCAAAATCTACCGAACCACAAATTATCAATAAATGAGTTATAAGTCAGAAAGAGATTTTTTGACCAGTTATGCCAAAACTAACCAACCTGATGATTTCTGATATTTACGCGAATATTACACATTGAAAGGAAACAAATTTTACAGATTATTATAAGGACATTGCATGATGCCTTCTTTAAAAGTGAAATTGACACATTTTGCGGATTTTTATAGACGTCGTTGCAATAACCATAATTGAGCAAACATATTACAATCAGGTCCAAAAGCGTAACACATTTTCTTCAAATAATCTGTAGGATAATGTTTACATGACTGGTCCAGATGATCCTATAGATTAGGTTCTCAAATAAACCAAGTCAATACCTGATGACATTTTACCAACTGGGTGGCAATCGCATTTAGGCAAAAACACAATACGGAGTAAGTACCTTTAAGGCATCGTGAATAATTGTGTCATGTATACCATACCATAATACGTTCGTAATGCCGCGTATTTACGAAGTAACAAACATATTACGAGTATAATTTTGGTCCAAAGCAACTACGTCAGTTTCTGGCTTTAAATTATCTACTGCAGCGCATAACTCTGCAATAGTTTCCGTTTTATACATAGTATCGTTTTGGGCACTCTCGATTTTTAAAGAACCGAAATATTTCAAGTTGTCAGGTCCGGATAATTCGCGAAGTAAATTATCATTTGTACAGATGAATATTTGTCACTTAGTCAATACATGTATATACGAATAAAACAGAGCTCTTGAGCTAAGCTCACATAAATTATATGAATTATTCTAATATTGTTTTCATAGTAGAGAAATAATTTAATTAATGGATCTATATTAATCGCTAATGTGCGCTTAACCTTAGCCCTTAATACAACGTTTATTATATTTACGTGAAGTAAGTATATTTACAATGTATTATTTGACACTGTAAACAACAATTACTTATCTTTAAGTCTGTTGCTGTCACATTAAGAAATAAAAATATAATGTATGCTAAGGTATGTCTAAACATCACACAATGTAAATATAGGTAAGTATTTTTATTGCAATCCAATTTGTGAATAATGTCACGTACATTGTGAATACTCGTAATTTAAAACTAAACAGATATAATATTTAATAACATTTTCAGGCAATTTTAGCCTATTTGAATTTTGTGTCACATCCTTTACCAAATTAAAAAAAAAGCATGTACTTGAGTTGCTACCACATACATAGATGTACGGCGGCGGAGCGGGTTAAATTTTTTGCTACGCTAGCTTATTAAAAGCCAACTCACTCTAGCCTCATAGGAAAAAAACCATGTTAGTTACGTAATTAATATACCCTGTATGTAATGTCTATATCCCAATGCAAATGAAATTATCAATCACTCGTCTGTAGAGAAGTCTTTGGTACTTGTAGTCTTCACCATATAACATAAGTTTTATAAATAAAATAAAAACCAGTATACGGCACTATTTATTTATTTTAATTATTTATTTATTTCTCATCACAATTAGATACAGCCATGATAATACACGATCTTAGAGGAGATACCACTGGAGATAGCATGATGCGCTAACCCCTCTGCGAAATTTTGTTCATATGTTCAGGTCATTCTTTATTTGTGTGCGTATCTTTTTGAATGTGTTGCGCGTTTATTATAATGTGGGTATGCGTGAAATTGTATCAGTGTGTGTTTACTTCGCCTCCCGCACCCCGCAAAAGTGCCACGAAAAATTTCGGCGAATCGACGCGATACTAGCTCCATTCTAATTACTCTGAGTACATGATACATAAAGACTGGTGTCATTTGTAGGTTGAACCTTTATTACAGATCATCAGGCATTATAATGTGGGGTAACGATGGGATCACAGGTTGGATTCCTTGTAGTCTTACTTGTCCATACAGGTAATTTTTTTTATACTTACCAAGGTGGCAAGCAAGCGTACGGCCCGCCTGATGGTAAGCAGCCACCGCAGCCTATAGACGCTAGCAACACCAGAACAATCACTAGCGCGTTGCCGACCCTTAAGACATTAGATGTAAATCTTTGTGTCCGGTAATTTCACGCCGGAACACAGCAAGGCTTACACACTGCTGCTTGGCGGCAGAATATCTGATACTGCGGTGCGGTAGGTAGCACAACCTACCTGTACGGTTCCTTGCACAAGGAACCTATTGCCTAGTAAAGTTAGTAAAATACAGGGTAATCACCGGGTTGTCTAAGAAGTTAGATGAGTCATGCGTCAGATGGGCATGAAAAGTCGGTCTAAAGTAATCTCTCCCTGGTCGTATTAGTGTTCTGTCTAATTGTGTGTGAGATTAAAAGGAAGAGAGAGTGAACCAGTGTCTGCGCAATCATTCGTGTACTACATATAGGTATTATCTCCTGCGCAGTTGGCGGATCTTGTGAAAGATTAGTACTGTACTCGTATCGCCAGGATGGCTATTATAAATATGTTCTAAAAACAAATTGTAATAAAAAATATTTATACCACCGTATCGACGTCGTCGTCCAAAACAATAAAGCGGGTTTCAGACTACGCTATACTATTGAGCTATATAGTATAGCAAAGAAGGGCCTAATGCTATACTATATAGCATGGCGTTCACATTACGCGATATTATCGCAAGCATTTATAGCACAGTATAAATATGTATACAGTATGGAAGCTACCTACAAACGCTCGAAACGGCACACTCACACAAACATGCGCGTCGACGAGAGTTCTAAGCGAATGTCGCGATGCCGTCAGTTGTGCGTGCCGCGAAGTTAGTCTCCGCGATCTTTATAACAATTCATCAAAACCGGAGCTATCGTACGAGTATTTTAAATTACCTGCTGATTTTAAAAGGTAAGAATGATAGGTATATTGTTATTCTCATATTAATGTATCGTTATATTATATCTGGTCTGTGTGATCGATCATAATGAATTCGTGAACTTATTTGTAAATCCAGAATGGCGGCGCTTTTATTAACACAAAAGTAAATCAAAGATGGCGGTTGCAATAATTATCAACTATTTTGTTATGGTTTTAGTTTTCGTGGTTTTCCGGGGTGTTATAGCGGATAATGCTGCTAAACTGTAAATCCAAGATGGCGGCTACAATAAGTTATCAACTTTTTGTCATGGGTATCGTTATCATGGTGTTCGAGGGTATTGAAGCCGCTGGTGCTATCAAATCCAAGATGGCGGCCGCAATAAAATTTCAACTTTTTCGTCACTTTTTTTTACTTTTTTTTCATATCGCATAATATTTAAACACTATTTGTAATCAGCATTTAGATGTAATAGCATTTAGTTGTAATAGTATACCTACAGTGTATTTATGAATAGACGTATAATAATAAGATCACTTTTAGCCTAATTTTTCAATCTGATGAAATCATAATATTTTTTTTCATTTCATGTTCCTGCTTCTCAATTTCTTGTGGTCAGTTTCAATTGCTTGTGTTGTTTTTATTAATTGTAAAACCTGTGTCCGGTGTATGCTGTTACTCTCCGACGCACACTAGCTGACGGGTATCCACGGGTTGTCCGTCGTTGTGCCAGCTAGGAGCAACGACACATGCTGTGTGGATAACCTTTCAACGGCATTCTAATTATTAGTTTAAGTGTATTAAGTAGGCTAGTTACTGTACAAGATGTCGTTGAATAAATGTTTTTCTTTCTTTCTTTTTTCTTTCTACTTATTCGTTACGTCTTAATGACAAAGTTTAAGATCTATAGTTCTATAAGTTACTGTATGTACAAGTTATTTATAAAAATTGAAGGTGTCAACCCTATCGCTTCCATGGAGTGTAGGTAATTATTTCGTCAACTGGGCTTAGTTTCCAAACTGTATCCATATTTTAACTGTGTTTATAGTAAGTATATCGCTCGTTTCGCTTGCGGGACGGCCCGGGGTGAGGGAGGAAGAAAAGGGGGCTGCACGATATAGCACAGCATGAACTCAGCACATCGCACCAATTTACAGCGTATAGTAAGCCAATAATTTATAGTACCTACAGTACAGTGTGAACGTGTCCATAACAATGTATGGTGCGCGATATTGTTGTGCTATGAGCTATATGCTATTATATTATAGCGTAGTCTGAAACCAGCTTAAAACAGATTGGTTTTATTTATCGTAAAGTTTTCAAATATTCAAATTTGACCTTTAGCGAATACTTTAACACCTTGCCTTGAAGATCGCCTAGTAAGTCTGCAGTTTTAAATATGGCAGTAACTAATTTACGAGACCAATGTTTTTGCAATATCTGCAGCCTCTCTCAATGATAAAATTCATTTCATCATAACGACGTCTAAAACTCTTAACGAATAGATTGCCGTGTATTGCCGTGTGTGTGTGTGTGTGTGTTATACTCCAATCAATAAGCCGTCAGAAAAGATTAAACGCAATGTTCATTGCATAACATTTGTTTAAATCAACCTTTCTACGGCTTGTTATTTTTATAGGAAATATTTGAATAACGGTCGAGTGATAAAGTGCTGTAACATCTACTAAGTATGTTTTTGTAGAAAAGAAAGACTAACAATATTTGGCATGCCGTTGGCTTACAGCCATTCTTAATATTGCTCCATAGTATTAAGATTCAATAATTAAAGTATTATCAATTTCTTGTCTTTTATTTGAAATCTGTACACTTCAAGAAAAAATAATAAGAGACGAGAATGATAAATAGACACGATGTTGAATCATATATCCAAATAAAGAACACATAAAGAGGTTGAACATCTAAGATATAATATTGCAAAAGTGTGAAATGCAGGCCAATGAATGTAAGGTAGGGGGAGACGGACGACCACGACCAATGGGATTAAGTTGCAATCCAATAGAGCCAACACTGAAACAACAGAAGTGAAATATCGCTAAACGAAAAATAACTGAATGAGGAGAATTTTCTTCAACATAGGAAGATGTAACGTCCAAAACGTTAAAGGAATTGGGTATATTCCGTATTAAGACATTCCTTAAAGTATACTCAAAGTTCTCCAGACAATATTGGTCATTAAAAATGTAAAGTTGAAAATGATTGAAGTGCAAGGGTTAATGCATCGTCTCTTTTATTTGCGTATTCTTTTACAAGATTTGCAAGGGTACCAGACATATTAATAAAAAAGTCAATGGTAGCATTAAGCGACGACAGGAATATTTGTAACATCAAACCGGTTCGCACATCAAATGCTTTTTGGACTACAAAAGCCACATTGACCTAACAAACAAGTGTGCATACACGTCCCAGATATTTATCAAACTTTTTGTCCCGCACAACCACAACGATTTGCGAGTGTAAAAAAATCAGTCCCACACACAGCTGACGAGGTCGCGCGATGTCAACGAACTATAAGGTCACCGGTCAAGCGTGGTTAGAGCCCACATACGCGTTTAGGGAGCCAAAACAATGATGCACTGGTGTACCATTAGTTCATAGGATTGAAACAATCAACGGCCAATTGATGTTGAAGGGCATCGGAACTTTTGACGATTGTATCTCTAAAAAAATTATCGCTAAACATAACCTTAGGAGGGACCTTAAGAAACACTTTACAGTACAATCTTCTGTTCTGGCACAAGCAAGTTAGTTCTTGGTTTATGGTTAAAATTATAAAAGACATCGGATGGAGAATATGTTCGATTTTTTATTAGTTTGTATTTAGGGGAATACCAAGCGCAGTAGAACTTAGTTCTTCTGCGTGCTCCTGCCGTGCTTGACACTAAATCAGTGCATCGTTATGAAAATAGGGTCAATTGAAGTAACCGGGTAACAATTCAGACAAGCTCTAGAATTGTGTTAACATATCGGAGGTCAAAAATGCCAGTAGTAGCAACAAAGTAATATTAAATATTTGTACAGTGTAACTTTGTAATTTCCTATACCAAAGCAGTACACATAGCAGAATGTCTGACCTGTCAAAGACAATTTTTAGGGTTGAATATGTCATTCGATCCTACTAGCACAATTTCACCTGTATTCATACATTTATTGCTCCATTTTTAATTTTGTAAAGCAAAACAGGGTATAGATATTTTGGTAACATCAAATATTTTATGCAGTTATTAATGTTGAGCTTATTTGCTGCAATAACGACCTGCCTGCCTGCGGTAAAAAGAAGAAAAAGAAACATAATCTCGAGATAGTTTAGAAGAAAAAAACTATAGTAGGCCAGAAATGCATGGAAGAATTTGAGGATTGGATGAGTGAGACAGTTCATTAGCGTGCATTCGGAGAGCCTATATTCAAGAGTGGACGGCTATGGTCTAATTGCTGACATTTTTAAACTTTCTTTAACATGCTGAAATAGAAATTACTTCAGAACTTAAAAAATGGAATACAGCCGGGATGTAGCAACATCTCGTACAAAAAAAAACCTAACGCAACATGCGTTAGGTTTTTTTTTTTATTTTAAAGTGGAAGCACAAACTGTGTCCCAAAATTTTCTAGAACATCTGGAACGCTGCCTATTTCGTACAAGAAGTGCGTAATATCCAAAATGAATAGCTATAGTCGCCATTAAACGTATGAATCCAGTTTCGCGCCATATAAGCCAGTAAGGCGCCAAGATTACTTGGCACTCAGCTACGTCGCTTGGCGAAGTACGTAATGACGTGGAAACTATTCAATACGCAGTCAGTTCAGGCGTTCCGTTGTATAATACCATCCCTGTCCCTTACTATTTGATAGTCGAGACAGCACGAGACGAGGGTCGATAATAGCGAATTTCGAAATGGTGGGATCAGTTGCAAGATGGAATTTATCGACGTAGCTATCAGGATTTGTCACAAGTTGAAGTAGCAGTTTGATTAAGAACTTATGACGAAGTGGAGAGGAGAACCACAGGAAACGTATTTGACGAATTGCTGCGCTAACGCTGAGGAGACAAAGTGGAGGTCGCTCATCGGCCAGCAGCAACTCCTCATATTTTAATGGTACCATTATTTATCGCCAGAACACAACGTATCTCGTAGGTGCCGCTATTTCCTGAGTTTGGTTAAACAAATGTCTCTTTCTTTTTGTCATTATGACCTACTTCTGTCAAAACAGTAAATAGACGAATATTTTAAAATAATTATTTTTTTATATAGCAATTATCATCTAACTACCAGTTACTATGAAGGGTTAATTTGCAATAGTAGCACAGGTACGAAAAAAACATACATAAAAAAAAATGTGCGTGCGTGGAGTCCCTCCGCGCGGAAGAAGTGAAACTTCATTCTCGTTCTGTCTCTTTCTACAGTCAGTCAGTCGGTCGGTCGGTCGGTCGGTCGGTCCCTCACTCACTCACTCACACTCACACACGCACACACGCACACACACACACACACACTCACTCACTCACTCACTCACTCACTCACTCACTCACTCACTCACTCACTCAATCACTCACTCACTCACTCGCCCACCGCCCACTCGCCCACTCGCCCTCTCGCCCACTCGCCCACTCGCCCACTCGCTCTCTCGCCCACTCGCCCTCTCGCCCACTCACTCTCACTCACTCACTGACGGCGTCGAAATGAGCGCTTTCATAACCTTAACAAATTTAACGCTTAACGTTCAACACTTGACGTTTAACACTTAACGTATAACACCTATCATTTAACGCTTAACGTCTAACGCATAACGTCTAACGCGTTAAATGATTACATTTTTGGAAGTCGCATAAGAAGTTTCACTTCAGTTTCAGTTTAAGCGCCGATATCGCGTGGAAATAAAGGCTTTTAAGAACAATGGATACATATATCTGCCAATCAAATCCCGTGTTATTATTTGACATTTAAGTACGTATTCCGACATGCAACAAATGATTATTGTTACAAAATATTCAAATGTGATAAATCATTTCTTATTGTATAAGTGACTTTAATATCGTTAGCCCCGTAGTAGGGGACTGCTTGAGTGGAGTAGTTTTGGAATATCACGTTTGGGGGCGTTTCCTATGATATACATATAAAAGGTACCTATCTAAAAATACACAAACCAATATGCTGATATTATTTTCGTGAACAAATGAATAAACAGCTGAAATGTACATTTAGAGTTAGATAAAGTGCATGTTATTGGATATGAGTGTGATAATTTCATTTGCAACTTTCCAGTGACTTTTATCCATACGATTATAATTTTATATAAATAAGAACGATTCTAAATCGATACATACCTTGTACTCCGCTTTTGTCTAGAAAATTACTAAGTTGAAATGTTGAATTACTCGATGCTAAATATTGTGTAAACCTCTGGAAACAAAAGAAAAAATTACATTATTAACATAGGAACATTAGACAATGGAAACACACATAGTTAATTATCACAATAAGTTATTTTGTGTTTTAAGATGCAATGAAATCGTCTATTTCAAATAGGCCAAAATTAGCACTTTCGAATTGTCATATTTTATTTAAAAAAAAACTACCACCGGATCACAACGCGGCCTCAACTGAGAAGATCCGGCAGGAAACTCAGTGGGCTTGTCATTTTTTAATCTATTTCATGTATTTTGTTTCTTTTAACATAGTATGTTATGTGAAAGTGCTAATTTTCGCCTATTTGTACACGATTACATTTCATTTCACTTGTAAGAAAACACTATCCATATTCAGACTGCTCAATAGTTTTAACCGGAAGTTACCGCTGTATTACCTTTTATAAAAACGCTATTAAAACGTCACGATCGTAAATATTATCAAAACATTTTACGGCAACGTGATCTGAAAAAAAAATTCAGGAATGTATAAAAATAGACGCGACGTGTCGTGAGAATTTTCGGTAGATCCGGACGACGGTCCATCAAAATACGGATGGTTATTGATGCGACTATGTTAAATCTACTTTACTACCGGAAATAGCGTTATTACAAACCCACGGTTTTATGTAAATGTATAGATTATAGATGACGGCATTAGCTTTGGGTATGGGCACCCATTTGCAGCCGGAAAATATCCAATTCCCGACAAACGATTCAATAGCAATACCAGATGAATCACTAGCACGTCGCCGACCCTAGATATGCCGATATTAGATATTAAATCTCTAGTGTCCAGTAATTTCACCATCTACAGTGCAATGTTTACACACTGCTGCTTGGCGGTAGATTATCGGACATTGCGGTGGTACCCACCTGGACGGTTCCTTGCACAAGAAAACTACCCTAATACCGATTTTAGGTAGCAGGAAACAAGCCGACGAAGCCAAGATCTGTGATCTATTCATTATTTAAATTCCGATGTTGCAAAGGGGATTTATCAATCCCCTTGGACCGAAAGTAGTGGAATATACAATAATTGGTATAGCAAAATGTAATGAAGAAAATCGTCTCATACACCTGGTACATTATTATTGTGCTCGTGAACATCAACAATTTTATTGACACAAGTGGATATTATGTATTTGCCACAATCGTTTGTCATGCGTAAGCACTTATTTTTAACCGACTTCAAAAAAGGAGGTTCTGTATTCGACGCGTATGTATGTAATATTAATAGAAATGCGTAATATTCATATATGTTAGTCTATGTGGGCTTCTAAACAAATTTACCAAATTTCACGAGTGTATGTATGTAGGTTTGTCCGCGGATTTCTCAGAAACTACAAGTCCGATTTCGAAAATTCTTTTTGCAATAGTTAGAGTATTTTTCAACTTAGGGTAGAGTACAAGTTTTATCAAAATCGGTCCAGTAGTTTAAGAGATATAAACTTTTTATGTTTTCAGTAAGTTACTGTAATGTAGACGTTCGAGTTGCGTGATAGTGCTGATACCTATCTTGCTAAAATAAAAGTCACTAAAAAGTGTTAAATAAACTATTTTGAAAAAAATAAAAACCGAGTTCAAAGTAAATTATCTAAAAAGCATAAAATAACGAAAATATTATTGAAGTTGGTGCATAATATACACAGCAGGTACGCTAACACCAACTTCAATAATATTTTCGTTATTTTATGCTTTTTAGATAATTTACTTTGAAGTCGGTTTTTATTTTTTTCAAAATAGTTTTTTCTTAAATTATTGCTATACCAATACTGGCAAAATATTTTTCATGTGAGTTGATAGTTATTTTACTCTTTAAACACACACACAGTAGCGCAGATCGTCAGTCGGGACATCAGTTAATTAGTCTCATGACCAGAAACACAGTAATGTTTAATATTGAAAGCAGGAACAGATTTCAAATTTCCAGAGAATAAAATACGGTCCTCCCAATGTTGGACTGGGATGAAAGGTGACGGTGGTCAACAGTGATGTAAGGTGAGTACGGTAACCAGTGCCCTGTTAAAGGTTGAAGACAACTCAGTCCACCCGTAACCACGGGTGCTACAAAACATTCCAAACTTCGGGAAAGTAGTTTGATTCAAAAAACATTATGTCCTATGAAGAACCACTTTATTAGTTCTGGAAACTCCAGTTCCCTTCCTTCCATTTCTTAACACTGAGTAAAGTACCTCGCGTTAGAGGTAGTGCTGTGTCGGCAACCAGGACGTATGGTCTAAGCAACATCTTGTTTGGACCTTCGTTCATACCGATTTCTCATGGAGCACATGCAACAGAATTATTTATACTTACTATAGAGAACAATATATTTATAAGAATTGCATATTCAAATATAATTTAATTACATAACGTGTTTTTCACGTTTAATCGAGAGTGACATGAAATTCGATAGTTATTGGCTGCGCCTGCGCCGGTATTTGTGCGATGAAATTAATAGCCATAGCATGACGTGGTGAATTAATATTCGATAAGGCAAGCATGCGGACTTAAGTAATGCCAAATCCTAGAACGCTATAGCAATTATAGTAGAATATTTCAGATTTGACGAAATTAAAATTCCGAAATGACGAAAAGCCACACATTATTCTAGTAAAGCCAGGACTGACTAATCAATAGTCTGTTAAAGCTAGTTTTAGTTTTCGTTAACCAAAGATTGTATTAAATGTAAACGTATCTTATTGGTAGGGAGCTATTTGTTAACTATGTTCGACACCCACTAGTTGAGACCCCAAATATTTGCATATGAATAGGACGCTCAGTTAGTTGGTGTCAACATTTTCCTGGATCCTCATATATGAAGCCAAGAACACGACACAAATAATTAGAAGCCTATTATTAGAATAAGAAGTTCAAAATAAGAGTTTGAATTCAAGAAACAGAGTCCACTTATTTGTCGTATAAGGATTTGGTTTGGCTCCTCCGATTGGGACGTAAGTAGTCCATTGTCGCAAGAACATGAAGAAGATATACGACACTGTCTTGAGAGTTCCCGTAGACAATTCCAAATCAAATTGTCTTTTTGGCTCCATAACACATGACATGAGTCATTGTCCATAGAACATAACAATTATAAGACTCTTCATAAAATTAAAAAACTGTTAACAAGAGCAGCGAAAAATTCCCATAAAAATACTAAATTGAAACATATGTTTTATAAATATTTATATTTTATTTCCAGCTCCTATATTTTACAGCTACTAGAAGCACGGAATTTCGTAAAATCAGATACACAACATAATGAAATAGATAAACAATATTTTATCATTTGTAACTTGGCAACACTACACACAACCATGTCATTCTCATTCACGTCACGACAGGTTATTTTAATGTTCTCTACAAATGACATAGAACATACATAATATGTATCTGTTACGTAGTAAGCCGCGCCTCTGCCTCGTCATCTCGTTACGAAATTACTTGAAGACCTAATTAGGTCCTTGTCAGTTGTAGGGTCAATGGCTTGGAATCGTTTTTATTGAATAGTATATTGACGATATACTCAGGGGCCATAAAGACAGACTAAGCAAATAGCTTTGTAAAAGCCTATTCACCTAGTTTTTAAGGCACCGGACAACTACAATTTCAGCCTTCGCTGTACGAATTAACGAATTCTTATTTTTCGAAAGTTGTACACGATGGATTAGGGAAAGATTTATTATGTTTAACAGTGAACGTCTTCTGGTTGATGAGCATGCATTCTAAATGTACGTATCAAAATAAAATACTTTATAATATGATTCAAAATAGCATAATGTATACCGACAATTAATAAGCAAGTGTTAACTCATTCTTAATTCAGCAGTCAGCAATGAAGTGCCTAAATCCCTGCGGTCCAATGACAAAAGTAACTGAACTTATAAAGCTAAATTTATGATGCCTATAAACTTTAGCTCGATACTTACGGTAATGAAATATGGGCGCTCAAAAGAGCAAGAGCAAATAGGGAAGCAATTTAAATCCCTAAAATAAATTAGGGTAAAAAATGTTTTATGTTTCGTATCGCCAGAATGACACTCGGCTATGTTATACATGCCAAATCAGACAAAAGGGGCAAACCAAAGATAAAAGTGAAAACGATGTTATTTTAGAGGGGAATAATTTTTTATCTCATATAAGCGAACTGTAATTGTTCTTATCAGAATAAAGTTTGGAACTATAGGATAGTTATTTACTCAGTGCTGATTATTGGTAACCAAATTTAAGGTTCATCAAAGGTGTACAGATAGATTATTGGTCACAGTCACCTCAATCTCTTTATCGAAGAGAAGAAGCATCACTGACTATTACCACTTGCATCGTGTCGCTATGGGTTATTGAGGTAGATCACAACAAATCTCACGTGGTCTGCTGTCACGCTGAGGATACGGTTAATAATAATATATGAATAATATAGGAAGAAACCAATAGGCATTCATATTCGGTCGGCTCTGTGAAGCCCTTGATACATCATCATGTAAGCCAAGGCCGGAATTGAAGGTCTCAATACGTTTGTACGTCAAGTTCGAGGCATTGATCTTCTAATGCTACCGAAATTGGCGATAAACGTTATGGCTTTTATGACCTGACATGATTTACTAATTGAATCATTGATTCCAATCGATAACGAGTTCATGGCCTGGATTTGATTGTCCACCAAATTGGAGTGCTCCTGTACAGGAACTTTGGGGAACTTTTATGTTTAATTAAACATGAAAGATGCTTGTGATTTGTAATGTTTTTAATAAACAGGGTATAGCTTCCATGGCGCATCGGGTAAAGACGGTTTCTATAAAATCTGGATCGAAATCCCGCGGAGAGTTACTGCTTACTGCTCAGGCCAATAAGAACGGGTGAGCGGTGCCTATTATGAAAATAAACTGAGAGTACACCCCTGTGCGAAAACACTTCTATATATTCCCCGTAGTAGTATCGGTCAGAAAGATATTATTATAATCGGAAATTTTTGCCTACGTAATAAACTATAAACAAAAAAACCCCGTTTGTATTGAAACTGACGCTAAGACGTAAACATACTGTGACTACATCAGATTACTGGGTTATTCTGTTCATTATACTTGCAACTGTGTTACGTGGGAATATTAAATGCATATAAACACATTAACGCAAATAACACAATACATGCGTGCGAAGCAAGTTTTAATTCTCCCACATCCTTGATAGATAGAGGTTACATCTACACCAAGGAAGTAACGACACATTACGACATCGTAATGAGTCGAGTCGGCTTTTTCGAGAAGTTAAGACTCCAAGAGTCCTGTGATGGGATTTTCGATGTAGGAATTATAATTCTGTCAGGCCTTTTACGAATTGCCATGAAATTGAAGCAAACGTAGTAGGAGAATTTTGGAAATAACACATTACTAGATTTTGTTTCAATATAGTCCAAAGTGTGCTAAGCCAACGAATAAGCTGTTCTTTATACACCAGTAGCACCACATTTTCTTGTTTAAATTTCGTAATTTTAGCTACAGCTGCGAGCTACTGTGTCCTTGACAATGGAAAACAGCTATGTATACACACCGCTGCTTTGCGGCAGCATATCTGATACTATGGTGTACCATCTAAACGGTCTCTTACATATAGGACGACTTTTCTAGTGATCTCCAATCACGGAGAGATGACATCTCATTCCAAGATTACATGGCAATAGTAGGTCAAATTTGATTTCCCACGATCCGACATACGTTCACTTTCGCATTGTATACGAGGTTAGTTAATAACACAAATGTATCCGAAAGTAAGGATGTTCATTGCTTCCAACATCACGACTAGACTCGATAGTAATAGCATTTTGGTTAGGTACGATAATATCTTATTTCCTATAGGACCGGTTATGAAATGTTGGCTGCGTCCGAAATTCGGAGATCGAATCACAATGCTTAAATTGTTAAAAGAACCATTTGGGTAAATCTTTGTCGGGACAACATGATTGAAAGTCAAACATACTAAATTGGTGTTGGTTGGCTGAGAGAATCGTTTGATGTTATAAACAAACAGAGACCATTCGCTGAAACTTGTTTGGTCTTAACATTACTAGGGCAGCAAAACAAGCATGATATAAGCGAGCGTATGGACGTTAGCTACGCCAGGAGAATCACTATGATTGGATGGGCATTAGAGGATTCGCTGAGATTGTAGTAGAAGGGACTAAATGGCACTACCAACACAGAAGTACAAATGTTACACTGTTAAGTTGGTGGACCTCCATATAAAATTAATAAGTGAAAGGTCCCTTGTGCGAGACCGTTCAGGGCACCTAGACATTCTACAAGCGTTCACGCTAATAGAAAGTATAAAATTGTATGATAATGACATAAGACATAGAAAAATCACGTGACAAATTATAGGGTATTGACACCGTTAGCAAATGAAGAAATAGAATCGCTATGAAGCATTGTATCTTGTCTAGACCCTCAGGTAAGCGGCACGGAAGTGTCTTACGTCTAAAGATATTTGCTGTGAAGAAATATATAATCACCTCATTCCCATATGCTAATAGATGATGTACAGTGATGAGGGCTTTATACACGACGACCCAATTGGTGTTCTGCGTTCTTTCGACGAGCAGGTTCGCCAGCTGTGGTATCGACACGTTGGGCTCGTTTGTGCAGTGGACTAAATCTGGAAAAGAAAGTGCGGGATGATAAATTATTAAGATTGTACGATACAGCTTCGCCAGACCTTTTAAAAGGGCTAAATCCTAGTATAGTAGGTATATACGAAGATTTCAGAACTACTTTAAATGAGAGTGAAAACCCAACCAAAATCCAAACAGACACGATTCCTCTAATCGTATCTGTTTTGATACTTTGATTGATTTATTTATTTTTCTTTAGGATAATCAACAATTATACAATCTAATTAAATCTAACTTATTGCTATTTAATACAATGTACTATATAGGAACTGTAGATCCTAAAATCGTTTCATTTAATGCTATAGGCGAAGTTTCAAGACCTGTGTGAACTTGGCACCCGACTTTGGAAAAACGATTTTTTTTTAGTTTTTTCGAGAAGCTTTCGGTAAGTAGTGGATAGTAGTGAAACTATTTTCGTTTGTAGTAATTCCAAAAAAAATTAAAAAATTAAAAAAAAAATGCTGTCCCCCGAAATTTTAAAAACCACGGTTTTTCTACTGTTTCCATTAGATAATGGTTAGTAGTGGATTGTAGTGCAATTTTTATCGTAAGTAGTAAAAAAGAAAAAAAAAGAAAAAACTTTTTATTTTAGAGTAGTATTTCAACATGCTTTAGAAGTAAATTCAGTTCCTAAGGTCTGAAAGATTACTACTAATGGTAGAATTTACCAAGGAAGGTTCGTAGAGGTTTGTAGTGAACGAATTTTCGTTTGTAGTAACTGTAGTAAAAATCTACATTGATTAGAAGTTACAAAATCAATAAAATCTTGTTTGGGCGTAAATCTCACTGAATAACTCTGGATTAAAAGGATATACGATTACTACAAACGATGAAATTGACTGAGAAAGGTTCGTAGAGGTTTGTAGTGAAAGAATTTTCGTTTGTAGTAACTGTAGTAAAAATCTACATTGATTAGAAGTTACAAAATCAATAAAATCTTGTTTGGGCGTCAATCTCACTGAATAACTCTGCTTTAAGAGGATGTACGATTACTACAAACGATGAAATTGACTGAGAAAGGTTCGTAGAGGTTTGTAGTGAACAAATTTTCGTTTGTAGTAACTGTAGTAAAAATCTACATTGACTAGAAGTTATAAAATCAAGAAAATCTTGTTCGGGCGTCAATCTCACTGAATAACTCTGCTTTAAGAGGATGTACGATTACTACAAACAATGAAATTGACTGAGAAAGGTTCGTAGAGGTTTGTAGTGAACGAATTTTCGTTTGTAGTAACTGTAGTAAAAATCTACATAGATTAGAAGTTACAAAATCAAGAAAATCTTGTTCGGGCGTCAATCTCACTGAATAACTCTGCTTTAAGAGGATGTACGATTACTACAAACGATGAAATTGACTGAGAAAGGTTCGTAGAGGTTTGTAGTGAACGAATTTTCGTTTGTAGTAACTGTAGTAAAAATCTACATTGACTAGAAGTTATATAATCAAGAAAATCTTGTTCGGGCGTCAATCTCACTGAATAACTCTGCTTTAAGAGGATGTACGATTACTACAAACGATGAAATTGACTGAGAAAGGTTCGTAGAGGTTTGTAGTGAACGAATTTTCGTTTGTAGTAACTGTAGTAAAAATCTACATTGACTAGAAGTTATAAAATCAAGAAAATCTTGTTCGGGCGTCAATCTCACTGAATAACTCCGCTTTAAGAGGATGTACGATTACTACAAACGATGAATTTGACTGAGAAAGGTTCGTAGAGGATTGTAGTGAACGAATTTTCGTTTGTAGTAACAGTAGTAAAAATCTACATTGACTAGAAGTTATAAAATCAAGAAAATCTTGTTCGGGCGTCATTCTCACTGAATAACTCTGGTTTAACAGGATATACGATTACTATAAACGATGAAATTGACTGAGAAAGGTTCGTAGAGGTTTGTAGTGAACGAATTTTTGTTTGTAGTAACAGTAGTAAAAATCTACATAGACTAGAAGTTATAAAATCAAGAAAATCTTGTTCGGGCGTCATTGTCAGTGAATAATTCTGGTCTTCAAGGATATACGATTACTACAAACGATGAAATCGATAGAGGAAGGTTCGTAGAGGTCTGTAGTGAACGAATTTTTGTTTGTAGTAACTGTAGTAAAAACATAGGTTGATCAGAAGTGATAAAATCAAAAAAATCTTGTTCGGTCGTCATTGTCAGTGAATAATTCTGGTGTAAAAGGATATACGATTACTACAAACGATGATTTTGACAGAGAAAGGTTCGTAGAGGTTTGTAGTGAACGAATTTTCGTTTGTAGTAACTGTAGTAAAAATCTACATTGACTAGAAGTTATAAAATCAAGAAAATCTTGTTCGGGCGTAATTCTCACTGAATAACTCTGGTTAAACAGGATATACGATTACTACAAACGATGAAATTGACTGAGAAAGGTTCGTAGAGGTTTGTAGTGAACGAATTTTCGTTTGTAGTAACTGTAGTAAAAACATAGGTTGATCAGAAGTGATAAAATCAAAAAAATCTTGTTCGGTCGTCATTGTCAGTGAATAATTCTGGTGTAAAAGGATATACGATTACTACAAACGATGATTTTGACAGAGAAAGGTTCGTAGAGGTTTGTAGTGAACGAATTTTCGTTTGTAGTAACTGTAGTAAAAATCTACATTGACTAGAAGTTATAAAATCAAGAAAATCTTGTTCGGACGTCAATCTCACTGAATAACTCTGCTTTAAGAGGATGTACGATTACTTCAAACGATGAAATTGACTGAAAAAGGTTCGTAGAGGTTTGTAGTGAACGAATTTTCGTTTGTAGTAACTGTAGTAAAAATCTACATTGATTAGAAGTTACAAAATCAATAAAATCTTGTTCGGGCGTCATTCTCAGTGAATAACTCTTCTTTATGAGGATGTACGATTACTATTAACGATGAATTTGACTGAGAAAGGTTCGTAGAGGTTTGTAGTGAACGACTTTTTGTTTGTAGTAACTGTAGTAAAAATCTACATTGATTAGAAGTTACAAAATCAAGAAAATCTTGTTCGGGCGTCAATCTCACTGAATAACTCTGCTTTAAGAGGATGTACGATTACTACAAACGATGAAATTGACTGAGAAAGGTTCGTAGAGGTTTGTAGTGAACGAATTTTTGTTTGTAGTAACTGTAGTAAAAATTCAAAAACGTAAACGTTGTAGTAAAGTTCCAAAATCAATTTCATTGTTTGTAGTAATCGTACATCCTCTTAAAGCAGAGTTATTCAGTGAGATTGACGCCCGAACAAGATTTTCTTGATTTTATAATTTCTAGTCTATGTAGATTTTTACTACAGTTACTACAAACGAAAATTCGTTCACTACAAACCTCTACGAACCTTTTTCAGTCAATTTCATCGTTTGAAGTAATCGTACATCCTCTTAAAGCAGAGTTATTCAGTGAGATTGACGTCCGAACAAGATTTTCTTGATTTTATAACTTCTAGTCAATGTAGATTTTTACTACAGTTACTACAAACGAAAAGTCGTTCACTACAAACCTCTACGAACCTTTCTCAGTCAAATTCATCGTTTGTAGTAATCGTACATCCTCTTAAAGCAGAGTTATTCAGTGAGATTGACGCCCGAACAAGATTTTCTTGATTTTGTAACTTCTAATCAATGTAGATTTTTACTACAGTTACTACAAACGAAAATTCGTTCACTACAAACCTCTACGAACCTTTCTCTGTCAAAATCATCGTTTGTAGTAATCGTATATCCTTTTACACCAGAATTATTCACTGACAATGACGACCGAACAAGATTTTTTTGATTTTATCACTTCTGATCAACCTATGTTTTTACTACAGTTACTACAAACAAAAATTCGTTCACTACAAACCTCTACGAACCTTTCTCAGTCAATTTCATCGTTTATAGTAATCGTATATCCTGTTAAACCAGAGTTATTCAGTGAGAATGACGCCCGAACAAGATTTTCTTGATTTTATAACTTCTAGTCAATGTAGATTTTTACTACAGTTACTACAAACGAAAAGTCGTTCACTACAAACCTCTACGAACCTTTCTCAGTCAAATTCATCGTTTGTAGTAATCGTACATCCTCTTAAAGCAGAGTTATTCAGTGAGATTGACGCCCGAACAAGATTTTCTTGATTTTGTAACTTCTAATCAATGTAGATTTTTACTACAGTTACTACAAACGAAAATTCGTTCACTACAAACCTCTACAAACTTTTTTCAGTCAATTTCATCGTTTGTAGTAATCGTATATCCTGTTAAACCAGAGTTATTCACTGAAAATGACGACCGAACAAGATTTTTTATTTTTTTATCACTTCTAATCAACCTATATTGTTACTACAGTTACTACAAACGAAAATTCGTTCACTACAAACCTCTTCGATCCTTTCTCTGTCAAAATCATCGTTTGTAGTAATCGTATATCCTTTTACACCACAATTATTCACTGACAATGAAGACCAAACAAGATTTTTTTTTATTTTATCACTTCTGGTCAACCTATGTTTTTACTACAGTTACTACAAACGAAAATTCGTTCACTACAAACCTCTACGAACCTTCCTCTATCGATTTCATCGTTTGTAGTAATCGTATATCCTTTAAAACCAGAATTATTCACTGAAAATGACGACCGAACAAGATTTTTTTGATTTTATCACTTCTGATCAACCTATGTTTTTACTACAGTTACTACAAACGAAAATTCGTTCACTACAAACCTCTACGAACCTTCCTCTATCGATTTCATCGTTTGTAGTAATCGTATATCCTTTAAAACCAGAATTATTCACTGAAAATGACGACCGAACAAGATTTTTTTGATTTTATCACTTCTGATCAACCTATGTTTTTACTACAGTTACTACAAACAAAAATTCGTTCACTACAAACCTCTACGAACCTTCCTCTATCGATTTCATCGTTTGTAGTAATCGTATATCCTTTAAAACCAGAATTATTCACTGACAATGACGACCAAACAAGATGTTTTTGATTTTATCACTTCTGATCAACCTATGTTTTTACTACAGTTACTACAAACGAAAATTCGTTCACTACAAACCTCTACGAACCTTCCTCTATCGATTTCACCGTTTGTAGTAATCGTATATCCTTTTAAACCAGAATTATTCACTGACAATGAAGACCAAACAAGTTTTTTTTTTATTTTATCTCTTCTGGTCAACCTATGTTTTTACTACAGTTACTACAAACAAAAATTCGTTCACTACAAACCTCTACGAACCTTCCTCTATCGATTTCATCGTTTGTAGTAATCGTATATCCTTTAAAACCAGAATTATTCACTGAAAATGACGACCGAACAAGATTTTTTTGATTTTATCACTTCTGATCAACCTATGTTGTTACTACAGTTACTACAAACGAAAATTCGTTCACTACAAACCTCTACGAACCTTCCTCTATCGATTTCATCGTTTGTAGTAATCGTATATCCTTTAAAACCAGAATTATTCACTGACAATGACGACCAAACAAGATGTTTTTGATTTTATCACTTCTGATCAACCTATGTTTTTACTACAGTTACTACAAACGAAAATTCGTTCACTACAAACCTCTACGAACCTTCCTCTATCGATTTCACCGTTTGTAGTAATCGTATATCCTTTTAAACCAGAATTATTCACTGACAATGAAGACCAAACAAGATTTTTTTTTATTTTATCACTTCTGGTCAACCTATGTTTTTACTACAGTTACTACAAACGAAAATTCGTTCACTACAAACCTCTACGAACCTTCCTCTATCGATTTCATCGATTGTAGTAATCGAATATCCTTTTAAACTAGAATTATTCACTGACAATGACGACCTAACAAGATTTTTTTGATTTTATCACTTCTGATCAACCTATGTTTTCACTACAGTTACTACAAACGAAAATTCGTTCACTACAAACCTCTACGAACCTTCCTCTATCGATTTCATCGTTTGTTGTAATCGTAGAGCCTTTAAAACCAGAATTATTCACTGACAATGAAGTTAAAATAATACTCCAAATTAAAAAAGTTTTTTTCATTTATTTTTCTTTTTTACTACTAACGATAAAAATTGAACTACAATTCACTACTAACGATTATTTAAAGGATACAGCTGAAAAAACTTGAATTTTCAAATTTCGGGGGACAGCAATTTTTTTAAATTTTTTTTTTTTTTTTGGAATTACTACAAACGAAAATAGTTTCACTACTATCCACTACCTATCGTAAGCTTCTGAAAAAACTTTAAAAAAAATGTTTTTCCAAAGTCGGGTGCCAAGTTCACACAGGTAGTTTCAAGAAAAGGATTTCATAGAAATAACAATTACAGTAACGCTGCAATCGCGATTAGGCAACAAAATAAAGGTGATTTTTTTGTCTGATACGTGTGGTAAGGTGATTCAAGATTTCGCAAACTATTTTTTTTATTTTCATATAGGGACATAAAAAAGAATCACAAAATTCTATTTGCTTCAAGGTTTTACAAGTATGCAAAAATCGAATAAGTACCGAGCTTAATGAACCGAGTTGGAAGCGTTCAAACTTGAAGAGTCATCTTTATTCAAACTTCAGAATAAAGAAATTACAAACACAGACTGATTTTACGATAAGAGCTAGAGATCATGATAAACTGCAGCGCGTTATCTAAGAATATAATGGATTGTCTACAACTGTCGTGACTGTAATTGTACAAAATAAATTTGTTGCAGGACAGATAATAATAAGATTCGGGAAGTCTCTGTTAATATACAGTTTTGCCAAATGGACGTGTAGGAATCAAAATTCAAGATGAAATGTTTCATCTGAGAAAGCGTGAGCTTATTGTAGATATATACTACCGTTTATTATTCGTTGATAAGGCATATCGGAGGATGCAGAGAATACTGTTATCGTGATAGCATATTTTGCTTTTGTAGAAAATAGACATATACCTACCAACCACTGTGTTGCGGCTTTTTTCTCGACACAGCATTAAGCTACCACTCAGCACCGTTTCACACAGACACGTGCACTCTGTATTTTTTAGTGTACCTAATAATCTGTGAGGAATAAAGTGATTTTCTATACTTATCTTCTATTTTTATTTATTTTAAGTGAACGTTCCGGTTTAATCTACCTCTCTTACTGCATCCATATCGATATATGTTATCTATATTAAAGACTAAAATACACTAAAGTTTATTCATTTATTTTTTTATCCAAATATCCAGTCAGATAAAATACAATGGTTTCAAAAACGAGTAAAAGAGCTGAAATCGTATTATTTGTAAACATGGCAAAATCCGCATTACATCATTCGCACACCATTAGCGGTGTAATAGGTTGGTCCTGTTACAACTTTTTGCTATACAATAGCAAAAAAAGCAAAGATAGAAGTTTCGTCAATTATCGACCTTCTGGTAGTTTGACCTTTGATCGTTATTCTGCAAACGCGGATCATCTTTCTTTGGGATTATACAAATTAGTTACCTTAATACTTGTTGCCAATCAACGTAATTACATTAAAAAATATATATTCAGGCTAAACATATGAATGAAAATAAAAATAATTTTAATCACAAAAGGTGACATGGCAACACAGATACAAAAATGGTTGGTATTCGTGGGTTGCTGTCTCTGGGCGACCCTACTAAATGTGACCCCTAGGTCCTGCGACTCTAGCGAGCGTCTGGCGTGGGTCCGGACGGAATACCCGTCTGTCCATAGCGTGGATGAAGACCACCCGGGGAGATGTAAGTGGGTAAATATGCCTCATAACCCGGCCTACGCCCCAAAAGGGACTGGGTACCGTTTAAAGTTTTCCTCCCCGCAAAAAAAAATGGTGCCTTTCAGTCTTTCAAAAACATATTCTTTCATGAAATGGATGCATGGAAAATGGCGTAACCACGAAACCTGGCACACAAGGCCGCACTGAATAGCGTGACAAACTGATTAATGTCAGTTTGAACTTGACCCGCTAGTGGAAACCATTATTTTTGTTGCAAATACGTTTTTGGGATCCGTAATGGACGCGCATTAATTGAATCATATTGTATCACAAGTGTTATGGGGACTAAACATGATAAATTCCACTGCGACCGGCACGCGACCGATGACGCATCAGCAAACGTAGCAGCTGTATTTTGTGCAAGATAATATGAATTTATGAATGCAAATGTAAATTCGTCTGATCGTGTACGATAAAAAAATATCTTCTGTGGAATTTTAGTTCGATTTTGATATTTCAGGTACACCACAAATTTTCGTAAATCATTTTTCTTTTTATTTTTAACTAGCTGACCCGCGCAGCTCCATCACCGTTTTTTTATGTTGATACCTAATTTTTGTTTTCCTCTAAACCACCCCTGGATAATAACAGATAGCTCTGTTATTATCCAGGGGTGGTTTACAAAACAAAAGTTATTCAAATTGGTCAAGCCGTTTCTGAGTTGTTAGTCTCGCTAAAACTCAGAAACAGCTTGATCAATCTGAATAACTTTTGTTTTGTTAGCATAGCTATTCATTTTTATATACAGGGTGTACGGGACCACGTACCGAATTTTGTTTTATAAGACGTCAAATAATGTCCGTTAGAACATTACAGTAACCATTTATATGGTAAATGATAAATTATTAACTTGTTAATTTTCGAGCATGTACCTTTTTTTTTGTTGTCGAGGAGGAAACCTTCCAAAGGTACTCGGTCTTCGAGGGGGCGGAGGCCAGGTTATGTAGGATTTTTAACCACCAAAACCTCCCCGGTGGAATGAATATATGCGGAATAATATTTATTTTTTAAATTACATTGCTAATTTTCTAAAATAATAATAGTGCCTATTAATTATTGCCTACGCACTGTTTTTGTGCATAAAGAATAAATAAATAAATAAAAAAACACAAATAATTAATTAATTATTTTTAAATTAAAATTATGCTTTATTAATATACCAATAATTATGTTATACTAATTTTATTTAAAAAAAGTGAATTTTCTTTTTTGGAAATTCATGGAAAAGCCGATGAGAAATTTCAACACTAGAATGTTAAGAATCATGTACTGGATCCCTGGTATCGGTTTTCGGTACGATGTCCCTTACACCCGTTATAGAAGATAGATAATTTAAAATAATTAAAAAGAAAGTGGACCTTTGGTCACTAACGTACAAGTTTGCTGGTATACGTCCACTATATATAATTTATTTGTTAAGTGTTCTTGTTGTTGTTGTAACGTTGAGAATATATTATACGACTTCAACCCGACAACAACTGTCGGGGGCTTCGGCCCTGACCGATCATCACACCTCGCTCGGTCGGAGGATCCTCGGCCGTCGCTTCGCCAAACACAGAAAACCGAAAATGTTCGTGGCGGTAGTGCTGCCAGTAAAGTTAGTGAATACGAAACCCAACTCACCGCTGCCGGAGCGTCGAGCTTGAGGTTGCGTTGCGTAGAGAATAACACTACTGGAATCCTCTTAGAATATTGTAAGCCACCTACCATGGATTTTTGTACGGGAATTGTTATGTTAAGACGACGGGCTCTTGTTATTTAAAAGCAGCGGTCAATAAACCAATCTATCACGGCTTTAATCAAACTACTAAAGGGTAAAAAAGGGTGCACATTCTGCGTCTTAATCATTGTTATTTATGACCACTAATCTAGCAATTAATGTAGTTTATGCGAGTTAGTTAAGAGACGAGCAAGACGTTGGCCTGCTTAGTACTTATGGACAGGAAAATTGCCTCTCATTACCTGAGAAATTGGGCATTCAATCATTTCTCATATTGTGTTCTCGTGTGCCCGTCGCGTCTAATGGTCGTAGGTTTGATCCCGCCCAGGACAAACATTTGTGTGCGTAAACATGTCTATTTGTCTTTTGTCTGGGTGTTATAATATATTTTTTAATTATTTTCGAAAATGTTACACACAACAACAAGGCCAATTAAAAGGTTTCACAAATAATGACGTTGTTAAAGAAATATAGGTAAATGACTCAATACAAAAAAGTACTTATTTAAGTTTTTACCCGATTGCCCCAGGCGGAGGGCTGTTTTCGAGAGTATGTATGTATATTTCTTTGTCACGGCCTACAGCCTAAACGGCCGCACAGCCGCCATTTTGTATTTTTTTTTTTACAAAATCATCAATTATGGATATCAAATGAAAGGTCTTAACGAGATGAGTTAAAATATATATACTTACGTGTGTAGGTATACGTTTTATGTCTGTATAATGTAATTTAATCTTTTTGAGCTTTTATATAAATTTATATTGTTGTATCGTCGTCTGTTTACGGGCTCTCCTTAGTTTGAGACCAGATGTGTGTGGAATGTCCGAATTCATATGTATATGTTTCATTTCAATGTTTCCTATTAAATTGTTGTTGCTCGCCGCGGGCTTTGAACCCGCTACCTCCGGTTTACATAGCGAGCGATATTCCGCCGCGCCACGGAGGCTAGAAACTAAACATAGGTACAATGTTATACAGTATATCAGTCTATAGTAAGAATATGTGACGTCACTAGTATTGTCTGTTCTTAGCTACATTCCCAATTCGTTGGCGTAGTCTTTTTTTTTTTTTTTTTTTTTGACGCGGGGGAAATCTTCGAAAGGTCCCCGGGAGCTGTGGGGCTCGACCGGGGTATGTGGGATTCTTACCCACTAAAACCCCCGCGGCTGTCGCATCGGCACATGAGAGCGGGAACCCCAGGGCTCTCCGGTGGGATCTGCACCAGGGGCCCTCAGTGCCTTGCCTTTGAGCCCGCCGCCGGGGGGCGCATTGTAGCCCCCCGGGAACCTGTCACGGTGCTCACGGGGACGGGGGTCGCAACCCCGCCGCCGTCCTCCTCGGAGTCGCCGCCGTACTGGCGTACAGCCTAGCTTTACAGGGATGAAAATCAATAATTTCTAGTCTGCCCCTTGATAATGTTTCATTTTTACACAGCGAAACTAAGCGAACTTATTTTCACATTGAAACAAAACTACTTTTACCATCGATAGTAGTGGTAGTAATTTAAATAGTATATCGTTGACTTTTACGGGCAATTTCGCTGTTTATTTCGGTTTAATAATAATAAATACACTTTATTGTACACCAAAAGTTACATGTAAATTGAACAATACTTTGAAGATATCAATGTACAAAGGCGGCCGTATCGCTAAAATGCAATCTCTTCCAGGCAACCTAAATCCAAATTCTTAAATCCTTGCAAAGGAACACCGATTCCTACAAACGGTGATCCGTGAGGCTATTGAATTTAAAAACCATCCTTATTTCAATAGAGAAGATGGTTGGGTGTTACCACCGGCTTGGGATCCTGTGATAAATATTATTCAATTAAAAACCAAGTTTAACACTTCACGGACTCAACATACAGTACCAACATTAATAAACTAAAAGACCTTTTCTTTTTGACGCGGGGGAAACCTTCAAAAGGTCCCCGGGATCTGTGGGGCTTGACCGGGATATGTGGGATTCTTACCCACTAAAACCCCCGCGGCTGTCGCATCGGCACATGAGCGGGAACCCCAGGGCCCTCCGGTGGGATCTGCACCAGGGGCCCCTCGGTGCCTTGCCTTTGAGCCCGCCGTCGGGGGGCGCATTGTAGCCCCAACGGAAACCTGAGACGGTGCTCACGGGTACGGGGGTCACAACCCCGCCGCCGTCCTCCTCGGAGTCGCCGCCGTACTCAATGGACGTCCTGGGACGCCCACACCCCGAACGTCTAGCGACTCCGAAGAACTAAGAAGACCTGACCTGAGGGTACACCGGCATGACGTTCAACATCTCGGTCCTCCTGTGACCATCATGGGTGCTGCAAAGCATTCCAAACGACGAGAAAGTAAAACCTAAAAAAAAACTGCGAACTAGTAGTTTTATTTCAATGTGTAGTAGTCGCGTAACTAAAATACAACATTATGTGAACTTATCAACGTTTCGCTTCGCAGTATGGTCTGCGCATTCAATTTCGTCGATTACAGATTTTGATGTCTTACTGTAGGTAGTCATATCATGTCTACTAATTGGTTGAATTATTTCGCCTTTGTGCAGTAATCTGCTGGGATTTCGAGGAAACGCGTTGCGTGGCGATCACAATTAACGAGGCGACAACGCAGTGACTAACCGTCGCATTTAGTCCGTTAATAAATTATTATCTCGTCTTATGACTACAAAAACTATCACTTTTTCATCTACTCTATTGAAATTAGGATGTTGATGATGAACCAAGGATGATTCGTGAGTCTATTGAAATCAAAAAACATCCTAATTTCAATAGAGTAGATGGTTCGGTGTTATCACCAGCTTGGGATCCTGTGATAAATATAATTAAATCTAAAACCAGACAAAACACTGCACGGCGTCAAGATACTGTAAGCTCTTACTGCGTAGGTCGGACCAACAACAATAATAACCAATAAGAATTGAGGGTACATCAATAAAAACAACAACAATAACTGAGGGTACACCGAAAATTATGACAGTATAAATAGAGCGCAGGGACGTTCAACATCTCAGTCCGCCCGTGACCATGGGTGCTGCAAAGCATTCGAAACGTCGGGAAAATTAAAATAAATCGCGATATAATCCGTAAGAATAGATTAATTACAATATAATATAAAATAGAAAATATATTTTATAATTATGATTATAAAGAGAGATAATGTTCTTTAACTAGATATTTAAAACTAGGCAAGGACTTAGCTTTCCTGACTTGGATAGGCAACGCGTTCCACAGTCTGACGGCTTGAACAGCAAAATATTTCTCATAAAATACTGTGGAATGGTTTGGCATGCTCAACATCAAGTTATGCGCATACATACATTTCGACGATTTATTTTTATTTATATAGATTTTTTTATTAAATATACAACATATACATAAATATGAAAATCAACTAGTCTCATTCAGTTATCCTATATCATAGACATAATTATTAAAAATATTGTTTGTAGCAATTTGTAGCATTGCATTACCCGTGGGGGTCTAGTTAAGACTAGCACCCTCCCATCTCCTCCCGTTGGGTGTCCGTAAGAGGCTACTAAGTGAAAACAAGAAGACGGGCAGCAGCGCCTGTCTATTGGATATCTATACTCCGAACCCCAAGTCGTCTGCCAAGCGTGGGGATTATAGCAACTCCTAAATCTAAGGCCTTTTGTTAGCAGTGGACGTCTTTCGACGATGCTGCTGATGATGACGTGATTCTACTGACTTATTACCCGTGTAACACGTTTTTGATGAAAATATCGCTTGCTAAAGCCGGTCTAGTACTAGTTTAAATGTCTTAACAACTAAGATTGATGGAAGGAGATTTAACGAAAAACCTTTCCGAGATGTTTCACTGAACACAAAATGTCTGTTTGTAAATGCGAATTTTACTGTGTAAAAATTTTACTATCACACAATTGATAGACAATCGTTGCGTAGTTTCTTTCAAAAGACATGTCACGTAGGTAGCTGTTGGTTCATTTACCTACAATAAATATTATTACAATCAGTAATATTGATGTTACTATACTTGCATGTGTAAATACATAGGTAAGTAGTAATATTGATAACAAGTTGTAATGAGAATTTTAAATTAAGTACTTAGGTTAATTGAATTTAAATAAAACGAAAACCGGTCAAGTGCGAGTCGGACTCGCGCACCGAGGATTCCATGCCATCTTTGGACCTATTAGTTATTTTACTATTCGTCTAACACCACAGATAGCCAAAAAAAAACAAACCGCAAAACTAAGTTTGTTTGTCGAGGTTTTTTAGGATTACTAAAAAAATGTACTACTTAGACGGATCATTTTATTTTTCCTGTAAAATATAGATAAACATACATTACCCATAATTATTTCATATTTTTCACTCCACAAACTTCCGAGATAAGAGGGGAACGGTATTTTTTTTGACACTTGATTATCAGTCAAAAACTCCGTGACATAAACCAAAATAAAATCTGTTTTGTGCAAATGAAGCCCTTTCATATGATACCCCACTCGATATAGTAGTCCCACTTTGAAATTTTGATGAACCACTTTGAAATTTTGATGAACCATTTCGACTCCCATTACAAAACAAAACTAAAAGGCAAAATTGTAATTAATTTTCTCTAATATATTGCGGTTTATTTTAGATTTTACTTTCCCCGGTTCGCGGCGGTTTCTTTTATTTAGAGTAAATTAATTACAATGTATAGTATTCGCGTAAATAAAAGACAACATTAAAAGGATTTTTTTTTTTCATTTGCAATGATAAGATCTTTCCGTAAGGATTCCTAAGGTTCCTAAAATAATAGGTGTGACAGACAGACGAAGTCTCACCTTAAGGGTTCCTCGTTTACCTTTTAGGTATGGAACCCTAAAATCATGTAATACTTTGTATTCTTACACTAACCGCGTGTCCGAAATAATAAATAATGATTCCCTGTATGGTACTACATTCTTTCTTAGGCTGGTATTCTATTCGTCAAATTGATTTGTCCAATGTACATTTGATCAAAGAATTTGGAAGACTTCATCCAATTTCCTGGCGACACCGATATTTGGTCAAACATTTTGACATTTTCAATCAAAATAGCTGCAATTAATTTCGTGGACAATTCTAATGACGAAATTTTTGATAAATGCATATAAAAACAATGAATGTCCTTATGATACGTTAGTGACCTTTCTTTGTATTCTTTTTTTTTTTCTTCTTTAATATTAATCGAATGATAATAACAGCACATAGGTCGCTCCACGTTCCTCCATTTTCTTAACTATGCAAATTACTAAGAAATCTTGGACATAGATATTGGAGGATAAGAAATTTGTTCAAATATTGGACAGAGAAATTGGACAATGAAAATTTGACGAGTGGGTAACCGCCCTTAGATAGCACTATGTTAAACAAAGGAAATCCTTTGCAAAATTACATGCTCTAAGAATCGAGACCCATTGATTTTAGGGTACGCTGGGAGGACTTCCCGGATGGTGATAAAAGCTTCTCCGTGCGTACCCGAGAAGAGCATGCCGATTCTTTCCTTAAGGTTTGTTTTTTCCACGCTGACACGAATAGAAGAGAGGTTTCAGGTGTGCAGTATCAGTAAGTCAGGGTTCGGAATGGAAGCAACATTTTCGGATGGAGGCTTTGTTTAAAGTGATGCCAAGTAGATGATTTATCAAAACTAAATAATTATACTGTTAGCTGAAACGCAGGATTGCGCCGTGCTAATCTTGCCCAAAGAATGCACGCTGCACATATCAAAAACGGATGAACAAAGATAGAATTCACAATATAAAATTATTACACATCATTCTTTATCATCATTTGTATGATATGTGCCTATGTAATATGGTATGTCCTTTACACTGTAAGGCAGCAATATTAACCACACACATAGGCATTATTACAAGACAACCGTATGATACACTATCAGACACCGGTCTCGCCGGCAAGTCCGGTCGAGGACGAAAGGTATACGACCTCAACGACGAGCATAACCCTACTGAGTTTCTTGCCGGCTCTTCTCAGTGGAGGCGCGTTATGAACCGGTGGTAAAACCAGGCCTCATCTCAGTAGCGTCATCATTAGCAGCCAAAAGACGTCCACTTCTGAACAAAGGCCTCCCTCTTACAAGGGAGGGGTTGCCATAAGGCTTGGGGATCACAGTATAGGTGGAACATAAATCCAAAACAAAGACGCTGCTGCCCGTCTTTCCGTTCTCGCTTAGTCGCCTCTTACGACACCCAACGAGAGGAGATGGGTGGATGCAATTCTAACTCGGCACCTCACGGGTCATGTAGTAGCATTTACGCAGAAGATATTTAATGCACACTCCAATGGGTCAGAAGACCAACACGATTGGGGTAGAGATCCAGGCGCAATACCGTATTTTTATATACCCATCCGATCACGAATCATTTTACTTATCAGACCAACATGTTGGTCTATTCAACGATTGTGACCTCCGTGAGGCAGTGGGAAACCGCTTGCTTTGCAAGCCGGAGGTCGCGGGTACGAATAACGCGGAGAGCAACAACTTGGTGTAGTTGTTCCTTACAGTCTAGGACAATGCAAGCCGATCATGATTATCTGTAAAGTAAGATTATCTATGCGTCAGACGTGCATGTATAAAGTCGATTCAGGGCGTGATCTCTCCGGTCGTTTCGATTTTTCCGTCCCATCGGATTGTGAGAGGTAAAAGTGAGAGAGTATGCATTCGTGTCTACGCAAGCACTTGTGGACTATAATATCTCCCGCATAGATAGCTGATCTTGCGAAATTATTGGCCGCTGTGCCATTATTTAACGATTACGCATTTCTGGTAAAATATGTATTTTTTTTTGTATGACAGATGACAAGGTTATTTACAGTCAAATATCTCTAAAGCATCACCAATTTCCAATGTAGCGTACAGAGCAGACAACACGACAATTTGATATGATAACTGTACACAGGAAACGGCACTGTTGTGCTTATCGTGTTTCATTCCAATCACAACAATTAACAGACATGTATCAAGCCAGATAGATATTAGGTACTGCATGGCTGGTAACCAGTTCGGTAGAAGAATAATGTTACTGCGGGCGAAAAGTGAATTTAAAACCCTTCGGTAGAAACACTAGGTAGCTGCATGTGTTTCTTTTATTTACGCGAACACTTTACTACTTTTACGCAAGGTCTCAAGATACCTTTTTTTTTTTTTGACGCGGGGGAAATCTTCGAAAGATCCCCGGGAGCTGTGGGGCTCGACCGGGGTATGTGGGATTCTTACCCACTAAAACCCCCGCGGCTGTCGCATCGGCACATGAGAGGGGGGACCCCAGGGCTCTCCGGTGGGATTTGCACCAGGGGCCCCTCAGTGCCTTGCCTTTGAGCCCGCCGCCGGGGGGCGCATTGTAGCCCCCCGGGAACCAGTCACGGTGCTCACGGGGACGGGGGTCGCAACTCCGCCGCCGTCCTCCTCGGAGTCGCCGCCGTACTCAATGGACGCTCAAAGGGCCCACACCCCGAGCGTCCAGCGACTCCGAAGTGGTCTCAAGATACCTACTGTAAGCTTCCTGCGTAGATCGGACCAATATATAAATATCTAAGAAGACCTGAGGGTACACCGAGATAATTATAACATAAGGTTGTTCAACGTCTCAGTCCTCAGTGGATGCTGCAAAGCATTCAAAACGTCTAGATAGTAAAATCAAAAACAATCGGCGACATAATTCGCAAAAGTAGTTACATTTAAAATCCTAGTCAGTTTTGGAGATCTAGTCTCTAAATATTCTGTAATAATTATGATGAAATATATGACCTTCGTTTAAAGGAAGCCAGAGACGACCATAGATCAAGAGTTAGTGTCGCCGCACACGAGCCACTAGCCACATCCACAATCACCGCCATTTGAAGCTAGAAGCGGCTACAAAAGAAGCTGACGCGCGCGACAGCCACTTGTGGTCGGTCGGTGGCAGCTACTTTTTTTAACGCGTGCTCGCAGTGAAATGAAGGGAGAGAGGGGTGGGGAGTCGCGCGAGTGGCTTGTGTGGCGTTTTGTGGCCGAGCCGACCACTAGTGGCGAGCAGTGGCGATTTGTGGCCTGTGGCGACCACTGTGCGGCGACTGTGTGCGGCGAGTCCATGCAAAATGTATGAAAACAACAGGAAATAGGTCGGTGGCTGAGTTTTGTGGTTGTGGCTGGTGGCCCGTGTGCGGCGACCCTTAGCTAGCTACTGCAACGCCTAAGGACACTGAGTCGCCGCACGCAATTTGCATACTACGCGCGATAAACATAACCGTCCATTTTCGGTCAATTCTGATCGAACAAAGGTCACCCAGTGAGCTTGACATTATGTCAACAACTGAATTCTCAGCCTCTCACAGCTTCTATTGTGTAATCATATCAGTGTCGGGTGCTATTATCTCAAAGACAGCTAAAAAGTTAAGTCCGAAACTGTGTTTACTATAGTCTATTAAGTCTACGCGATATATCAAATACCAGTTTAATACCCGTGGGGTGTCCGGGTAAGAAGAGTACCCTCCCAGCTCCTCCCGTTGGGTGTCCGTAAGAGGCGACTAAGGGAAAACAAGAAGACGGGCAGTAGCGTCTTGCTATTGGATTTGTTGGATTGAATACTGCGATCCCCAAGCCACCTGCCAAGCGTAGTGATTATGGCAAACCCTCCCTTCTAAGAGGGAGGCCTTTGTTCAGCAGTGGACGTATATCGGCTACTAATGAAGTTAAATAAAATTGGCTAGGAACTAAACTACATAATTGTCATTGGCGAGGATATACGCGCGGAAAGTAAAGGTTATACTTGAATGAAAAATATAAAATTTAAATGTAGATAAGATTAGATATTTTTATGAAAATAATGTTTATCTTTCACCAAGATAATTGAGATCTATGCAACGTAGTTGCAGGAATGACGAATTATTTTGAGCCATAAAAATCGTGGTCATCTTGTCTTCCCTGTATATATATGCGTCTATGCTTATGAAACAGCAAAACCTTGTCTGCTATGCTTTTGCGCTGGATGGTAAGCAGAGTTGCCGCCTTAGATAGTGAAAGACTTACTAATTGACCACACAATAGGATCCTGTGTCAAAAGTAGTACTTATTCGTCCTCTACCACAACTTGCGTACTTCGTTTCGTACAGCCACTGGGCTCAGATCCAAGACTCGTGTATTTGGAGAATTTAAGTCATTGTCATTTCTGATTCAACTCCGAGTCAGCTGGGCTGTGGGAATGAGGCTACGGGAGTAAATCCCTCATCTTACCTTGGGACATTTCAGGGGGGAACGGACTAACTGCAAATAACTTGATGAGATAAGATGGGAGAATTAGGAACTTCAAATTACATACTTATAATTTTATTATTAGTTTAGTGTTGTACTTATCTCACTTATGGGAAATGGCCTCGCTTTTTTGTTTTGTTTGCTTTGCAACATGAAACATGCGATATGATCCCTTACTCCTGAGCGGTGAAAATGGGCATGAGTTAAAATCTCAATCCATTGTATAGATTTTGTATTGAAATCTACACTAACTGCGAACCTACAAACGTCAAACGTCTATTAAAGATAATGCTGAATAATTCATTTTTTGAAATCGGATTATTTAGACACTAGAAGCCCATTAATACTTAATACGCTGATAGTGAGTAGATATAACAATTATCTCGTGTTAAATAATAGAAATTAATCATAAACGACTCCGACAGTCGAAATAAATAGATCTTAAAAAGTTACTTAATTAGAATTAAAGTTAATTGGGCTTTGTGAGTGCGGCAGTAAGTAAGGAGATTATTTACTAACGGATTGGGTGCAGCTGTAATGTAGACATAATCAGCAATGTGTAAAGGGTACTGTAGCTAATGTCTCGGGTGATGAGCGGCAGTACAACGCAGCAGACTACGTGCAGACGTGTCACTTACTATCAGTGATGTACGCCTAGGAATATACCCACTCCTGGACTCCTGGGAATATTCCCGGTAAATTTCCATATATTGGGAAAATTGCCGGCAATATTCCCATTTTATTTGGTAATATGCCCGAGCACGCTCGCTCGAAGAACCGATAACCGATGGGGAGGAACAGTTCTCGAGTGGCGACCACGAACCGGAAGATACAGTGTAAGCAGGCCTCTCACTAGGTGGACAGACGATATTGTGCGCGTCGCAGGTGGCCCGTAGATGCAAATAGCCAATTGTCGTTCACTGTAGCGTTCCAAGGAGGCCTATGTTCATTCATGATGAGGCAAACTGGTAGTCAATTAAGTCTCATTGAGATCACAAAACATTACCCATATACTGTACGACACTTTATGCTAAATTTCCCATCCGACACTTTATGCTAAATTTCTCATCCGCTATAAATAACCTTTCAACAATCAAGTGCATGTGTCTGTGTATAATGCCCTTAATTGTCGTTTATTAAAGATAGCATCAAAATCCATGTGTTAGACGTATAACCAGACGAATGCATACGCCATGACTCACCAGTGGGTGATGTTAACAAAATGCTAATGACATAACAATATTCATAGAGCTAGTGTTGAGGACAGCATTTTAATGAAACATTTGTGACAAATATATATTCTATTTTTGCCTGACCTTAGGATTCTAGAATAACTGCATTCATATTTTTTGGGTTCCATACCTAATAGGTAAAAAAAGAAACCCTATGGTGAAACTTCATCTGTTTGTCAGTCTGTCACACCTATATACTTCAGGAACCACTGTTGCTATCGATTTGAAACTTGGAATAGTTTTAGATCTTACTTACGCAAGTGTAGTATTCACGTAAATAAAAGACAACATTACTTATGCAACCTCATCGCAAATCAAACATACTAAATATTTTTTTCCTTTTTTTTTTTATTTAATTTTAAAGTGAGACCTGCATATTGTGTGGGGTATCATATAAAAGGGTTTCATTTACACATATCTAAACAGATTTGTATTTTGGTTAAATAGTATAATAACTTTAATACGTCCAAAGATGGTATGGAACCCTCCTGACTAATATGACCACAAGGACCAGCCTTTCATAAAATCAGCTATCTGTGAGTATTTTATCATGTGAAGGTTCAAATAAATGCAAGGATCTTATGCTCTTTCACCCTCTGACTGATTTAATTAAAATAAAAAAAACAGCAGCACCAATCTTTGGCAAGGTCAGCCAACTACGCAGGATATATTTTAGTGCACAAGTGCTTGCATAGACACAAGTGTATTCTCTCACTTTACCTCTCACAATCCAGTGGGATGGAATACCAACACAACCAGGGAGAGTTCAGATGCAGGACCGACATTTTACATGCACATCCAACACACATATTTTCTTACTTTACAGCATGGATGCATTCATCCATGCTTTACAGACAATTAAGTTATCGGCCTACATTGTCCTAGCCAGCAAAGAACAACTAAGTACACAAAGGTTTGCAAGCAAGCAAGCATTTTCCCACTGCACCACAGAGGCTACCTTTAATTAATATTGATGTGACAATATGTTTAAAGGGTAGGCATAAAAAACTCGGCTAAAACATAATATACACTTTTCTATTTTGACTTCTTAAAGTTTAATTATGACTTCATCATCTGATAATGGATTTTTAAAACATCTTAAAAGGGTTAAATTGAAAAGTAAAATAAAGTTCTTGGTAATCACTTTTCAAACTATTAAGGAACAGCAATAAGAGAGATTAAGAAATTTGCAGGTGCAATCATAAGGCAATGTCAAGGTCATAAATATTGAAATTCATTCCTATGTTATAACCCTACTAATGCGCGTTAAAAATTGTGACTCATGTAATTAAAATATTTTCTCTTACTATAGTTGAGTTATGATATCCTTTCCATATTATTTACTTTTGTACAGTACTTAGTGCATTTTCTAAATAAAGAGACATTTTACTTGATTTTCAAAGGCACACTGCTAATTCAACTAATTTGGGTGAATTTCGTTGTTTCACTTATTGTGCGCTTATGGCATATCTATTGTATAAAATATCATTATATTATTATTTTTTATTGCTGTCCTTTAAAATATTTAACAAAAATTACAAGGGAACAGTGACGCATGTCACATCTATGAGAGGGTAGGCAAAAAATCAATTTCTTAGATTACTTATTAAGTATATTATAGTCACTCAGAGATGTTGTAGTGAGTAGTGTAGGCAGTATCCAGTATTTTTGTCATGCCAGTTATAAGTTGTAAACAATGTAGGTATGCTGTTTGGGTTGGTAAAATATGGTGTAGAAACACAGAATAGAATAATGTACTCTCGCAGTCACAAGCGGTGTACTATCTTTAGGGCGATAATTGCTTGCACGAGCCAGCCCAAAATATGTGCAGGCAGGGTAAGAGCATGTAACATTGTTCAAGCAATTTTGAAAGAAATCCGTGTCTGCGATAGTACATTCTAGAAAGTACACAATGTAGTAGTACTAAACCAGCAGAAATGTCATTCTTACCAGAAAGGTTAGGTTTAAAAATAGGTAGTTCTAAATTATCTAAATAATTTCATATGGGGGTAAACACAAAAAATAAAGCAGTTTGAAAGTAAATCTTTTGTGTCTCAAAACCAATTAAGATTGTATTGGAATCATTCACACCTGTTACTTATTACATAAAATCAATAAACAGGTAGTTTTTTCCCTTTTCGCCAACAGTGCATTCACACCTGTTACTTATTACATAAAATCAATAAACAGGTAGTTTTTTCCCTTTTCGCCAACAGTGCGTTATCGTGACATAACTAAACCAATGTGTGTCAGACCCACAATGCTGAGAAAATCATTATATAAATTTTTTTCAACATGTTATAGTGTGAATCCAACTGTATTTTATCTCATAAATGTTTTGTTGATACCAAAACATACACCGAATGATACCGTCACGGCACAAATTGAATACATATCATATGTGATATCGACCATTGGCGGAATCACTGTGACGACACCGTCATCATTGACGAGCGGTACAACTTGTATTTTACGAACATGTGACTCCAACATATTGAAACATCCATCTCAACAGTACTTACAATCTAAATGTTTCTTTTTGGGCGCTATCATTTCTTCAGTGGTCGCCTTGCAAACGGATTTGGCTAAACCCTGCCCGGCGATGCTGTGGCGGGCGGCTAGCAGCCTGTCGTTAATTGTCTGACCCGCCATCCTCACGTTCAGTCCTGACATAAACTATTTACACCAAGTAACGACACTTATTTACGCTTTTTTCCAATAAATTCACTAAATTACGACGATGACGGGTAAGAATATGTCACCGCCCCCCCGACTGGCACAATACTAATTTCAAGATGGCGGAAGCCAGAAAATTCCAATGCTGCCAGCATTATATTAATAGGATAAAAATAAATGTTGTAAAGCCGGGAGCACACACTAAAAATATCCTAGGATAAACAATTAACAATCGACATACATACTGTCTGAGGGGCTAATTCTAACAACTGTCTGATGATTTTTTTTTCAATTATTTTATAGAAACTATTGGATTGGTTCGTAGAGTTTACAAGATATCTCAATAAATGTTCGTAAGTATGTAAGTATTTACAAAATTTAAGTATATTATAAATATTCATAATTCTTGTCTGGTTACCTACCATACAGTACAGCCTGCATTGCCTAGTTTCTGATCAGTCAAATTATTCCTTACAACGTAGTACATACATACTATTACATACAACGTATTATAGGACTGCCTCTTGAAATCAATGTTATTTTATGTCATACATACATTACAATACAATACACTTACAAACTTTGTGGAAATGATGCATGAAGCTGTACTGGTAGCTCAGACTGGTGGGGTTGATGATTAGAATAGGAATTTATTTTCGCTCACCACTAACTACCGGTTTTTCTCAACTCAAATTTGTCTATGGTATATTTTCTTTTTCTTTGAATTTATGGATTCTTCTTTTTCTTTCTTTTGAATGTCAATCTGTGACAGTGCGAGCCATGTTGTTCAAAAACTTTATTTCGGATTGATTATTTAATAAATAATTTATATCTGGTTTATCGTGAGGATAAACTTGCTCAGGAGACTGATAGACAGGCTGTTTAAGGTCAAGCAAGTAGCGTAACACTGTCTATATAGCCACACCACCGACGGTCAAATAGCTAGCTGTGTAGTGTAGTATCGCCGAAACAAAATGGCTAAAACTAAGAAGAAAGTGAAATGTAAAGGGAAACATGCAGCCAAACCTGCAACATCTAGTGTGAGCGATAATGTAATAGCAGAAGTGCTAAACAAAGAAGCGATTGCTGCCGCATACACCCCAGTCAGTCAGCCAGTGTTCTTGAAACTGTGTCGGCTCTGCGAGAGTAAAGATGGACCATTTCTGAACATTTTCGATGCTGACAAAATAACGGCGAAAAGGATCGAGGAGTTAATGCCATTTGGGGTAAGAGAGTTAATTTTATAACCGGTAATGTGGAGCCATGCCACTCAACAGCTTACAAATTGTTGATGATAAGGACTATAATGGAGGGCTTCGTAATTATTCAGGCGCGTAATTTAATCAATGTATATGTAGGCAATATAAAGTGTAGAAAACTCACTATCCATATTGAGATGCGTATGAACTGTCACAAGGTTGGTAAATTAGATTTGTCATAAGTTACATCAAAAGATGTGTTACTACTAAGAAAAGGTTTTATTATGCACCAATAAAGTTACATAAAATTTCATCACACCTTCGCTCTGAAGGTGAGCAGAGAAGTATAACCACACCTGTTGAAGAGACATAAAGACACAGCAGGAATGTCAATCAAATTCAGCGCAGCCTGAATGAGATAGTACCTAACTGACAAAAGAGGCATAGCTTTCCATTAGCAGTGGCGTGCACAGAGGGTAGGCAAAAAAATGTATTCGGCTTGTTTAACCTATTTTAAGTATATTAATATACCATTTCATATATCCATAAGCAAGCAAATACTATAGACATATTAATTTGCATTTCAAAACATTAATAAGTTCATTCAGCGGCTTCATACTGACAAAAATACTTTGCCTACCCTAGGGTTTCTCTAAACATTCTTAATTTTTTAAAATCTTAGTTCGGACAGGAATTAACGTAATTTTTTTTACTGTAAATGGATATGTTGGTAATGTTGATTAATTTAAGGATATTTGTGCTGGAACACGAACAATTGGCATAAAGCATAAACAACTCGAAGATATTTTTGCCTGGTTTCTGTGCACGCCACTGTCCATTAGTATCCTTTGAGTTGGGGGTTGATATTTTTTTTACAGAAAGGGTACATTATTATAAGCACACATACAAATTTTCAACATGAGGAGATGCATAGTTTTTGCGATTTTTTTTTATTGAAAATCAATTATTTTTGCAATATTTATGTCAATCTCTACCACAGATTGTATAGAATTCTCGCCATTGAATGTTTCGTTTTACCTATGGTTAAGTTGTCATAAGTTTGGTAACATTTTATTTTATATAAATTCTTGTAAATAATTAAATTTTGTACTCAACAATAGTTTTCATAGACACACATATTTAACAGTTTATATCTATATTTACTTACGCGAATATTACACATTGAAATCAAACTACTTTTACGGATTTTATCGCGGTTTATTTTTTTATTTTACTATCCCGACATTTCGAATGCTTTGCAGCACCCATGGTCACGGGAGGACTGAGGTGTTAAACGTCCTTATGTCACAATTATGCCGGTGTACCCTCTTAGTTATTATTGTTGGTCCGATCTACGCAGTAAGAGCTTACAGTATCTTGAGGCCGTGCAGTGTTTTGATTGTTATCGGATTTAATTATATTTATCACAGGATCCCAAGCCGGTGGTAACACCCAACCATCTTCTCTATTGAAATTAGGATGTTTTTTGATTTCAATAGCCTCACGAATCATCCTAGGTAATAATTTAAAAAATTTTTACTTTGCTTTTTTCCAATTTCTATTATATAGACACCTATAAGTCTAAAACATCGGTTTGTCTAAAAATGACGTGTAAGGTCTTTTGGGTTAGGTCAAATGTTATGAAACACCTTTTGAGTTAGGTTATGTTATGGTTGGTTAGGTTATGTTATGTTGTCATAGGATACTCATCCCAACTTACCTGTCCGGTAGTTGTGGTATAGTATACGGGTATGCAACCCCGGCTTCCCTAGCTATTACTGTCCTATCCCTTGCCCTCCTGGGTGGTAATATCCTACTTTTCCTATTTCCTTTTTACACCACCTATCCTTCCCTTTCCCTTGTTATTCGTGAGAACGCAATCATTGGTCATAAATAATTTAACTAACCAAAATGGCGGCGATGTGGTTCGCCACCCATCACGTCTCGTTTCTCACGGGGGCGAAAAGCGGCCCATGGGCTCTGCCTACCCCTACGGGAAAAAGGCGTGACTATATGTATGTGACTTAATCACGTCGAGCGTGCGAAGCGAGTGTGCTAGGGCAATGGCTGGCAAGTACTAGTACCGAGATTTCTGACGAAGGAGGCTCCCCGTTTCCCCTCAAGGACTCCCCCTTTGTTTTTTTATGCTTATTAATTTTAAATTTTAAAATGAGGAAATTTTCCTCAAACAGAATTAAAAATTAAAAATCCTTGAAAAGTGGTTTCTGCAACTTTTTCTTCCAAGGGGGTGTTAGAAGACATTTTACCATATGTGATAGACAAGTAATAAGTGTTATAGAAATAACATCAGTGTATTCAATCTACACACAGTAATACAATAATATATATTACTTGTATTATTTCTAGTGAATTTTCGACAAGAGTGGACTGTGGGGTTAAACTAAACGTAAACAGATCACAAATTAGCTATCTAATGGGTGCTCATGGGCCATTTTGGTACTAACAAGCACTTGCCCAGAATGAGGTTATGGATACTTCTAAATTCTGTGATAAAAAGACATATCGCTTAGGCTTCTCCCAGACGCCATCTGGGAGAAGCTTAAGCGATATGTGTCCTACCTCACTTGATTATGTAATAGTGTTGTAAATGTAAGTGCTGAGCGCCCAGCGTTGAGTGCTGAGTTGGCATTCGTGAGCATTGAAGACTCAAGCACTTTTACAACACTATTATGTAGGTAATGTGTGGTAGAGTTATTATATTTTTTATATTATGCAAATTATCCATAGTTTTTGTTAATTTTCAGATTGCAGAAAATGATGATTTGCCACACAAAATTTGCTTTCGGTGCTCAGCAAAAGTGGAGGAGCTACATGAATTCATACAGAAATGTATTAAGACACAAGAGAATCTCAGAAAGGCTGTTGGTAATACTGCTCCACTTACCTTTAAAACAAAACAAAGGGCTCTTTGGGAGGAAAAATTGAATAAATCTAACATTTCCAATGATGATATTTGTGATGCTTTGATTAAAAAGGCAATGGAAGGGATCAAAGATATTCCATTGACACCAGTTCCTGAGGTTGATGATAAAAAGAGTGAAGTTCCTCCTCCTAAAAAAACAACAAGAAAAAGTATTGAACCACCGAAAAATGATGTACAAGTAGTTGATGACAGTGATTCAGAAATAAGTAAGAAATCAGATGAAGAAAAACCACCAGTGACTAGGAAAACTCGGTCCAATAAGGTTGAAAAGGTTGAAACCGAAAATGTTAATACAAGCAAACCTCCTCCTCCTGTTGATGAGAAACCAACAGCGGCTAAACAAAAGAGTAATGCATCTGTTAATAGTATAAGTATAGATGTTGATGAAATTGAAGATTCTAAAAAAGAAACTGATGAGGTACCACCAAAAGAACCAGAAAAACCGTTCAATATTATGGATCATGTTAGCATGATCAAAGTGACTGGTGTGGGCATACTGTTTCAGTGTAAACTGTGCAATAGGAATTTTGTCAAAAAAGAAGTTGTTGAATCTCACAATTGTGCCAAAAATGGTGTCCCCAAGTTTGATTTTACCAAGAACATTCCAGCCCCGGAACCACCGAAAGCCCCCACGGTGAAGTATATTAAAATTGATGACAGCAGAAAGAGGGCACTCACTGAAAAGAATTCCAAACAAGACAAAAAGATAAATGCAGATGAGGCTAAAGCAAAACCGGAAGTGACTAAGCCACCTGAAGTCAAGCCAAAACCGAAGATAGGCCCAGCAAGTAAAATGAAGAAACTAAAAGAAACCACTCCAGATACTGAACAAAAGGCCAATGCAACAGAATCTAATGCGGCAAAAACAGATGAACCGTCAGTGGTATTCCCTTCTATTCCCAGTTTAAATGGCCGCTATAAGCTAGTACCGGGCCCTAATAACACTTTTACATTAATTGAGGAAACTAGTGATAGTAACCCACCACCCGAAGAAAAAAAAGCTGGTAGCAAACGAAAATCATCAGAAGCTAAAACAACTGAAACCAAACCTAAACAAGTTGAAAAAGATACAGAAGAAAAAAATGACAAAGACAAACAAAAGCCTTATCCAGTAGGACTTTTCCAAACAATGGCACATCATTCAGGAGTTAATGCTTACCAGCCACCTGTAAGTGAACCAGCAACATTTACAACACCTGCTATGAAAAAGCAGTCGTACACTGTTGTACAAACTGGTAATCCTAGTAAACTCGTTATATCTACAAAACCGCAGCCTCCAGTCGAGGCGGTGCCCAAAAAACGACAGAGAAAATCTAAGCTTGAAGTGAAAAAAAACGATGCAAATGACGAACCATTCAAAGTGACATTAGAAGATGTCGCGCCGCCTAAAGACCCTGGCTTTTTCACATTTATCAATGTCGATCCATTGTTACAGCCATCTTATGTCTTACCAACAGATAATATAATACAAGAGTCACAGATATCAACCTCCACACAGGCAGTGTCTAAAGCAGCTGAAAAGAAAGAGAAAGAAAAATATAGCTGCAATATGTGTGGTTTGAATTTTTCAAGAGAAATGAAGCTGCTTGCGCACATACACTCGCATTACTCGAAAATGGATGAAGAAGACCAGTTGAGGACTGAAAAACAAGGAAAGAAGAAGGGGAAGAAACAGTGATTAGTTAAGAAAGTGTGAACTTTTATTAAATAGGACTGAGTATTCTCAGTTGAGTATTCCACTGGTACCATAGACCTGAACTAATTAAGCTGTTGCCATAGGCATATTACAGACAGTGTTGTGGTATAAGGGCGTCCACAAAATAATCTCTTCACTACGTGCTGAGTGTGCATTGTCTGTTTTTAATAAATAACCCGTATGTATATGAACAGTGCTACTCTTCTTTCAGGTAATATGTTAGTAAAAATACTTTTTATTAATATAGTCTCAGACCACATAACGCATTTATTAATTATGGTAAGGCTTTAGATGCCAACAGTTATTTGATAATTTGTATCTGTTGTTTATAGTTGACCCTGACCAACTGCATTCATTATTGGACTTTGCCTTGCAGATTGAGGTAATATGGTCCATATGTCCAAAATAGGCATCAATGTCAGGAAAATCTCAACATATCCCGTTTTATTCAGTTAGTGCTGTTCGCAATAGTCGGAAATACCGAATTTCTAATCCGCTAAAAAAAATTACTTTACAAAAATATTCTTATCGTTTTAATAAAGTATTATCTTGATTCTAAATAGAATGTCAAAATTTCGTAACGGTTTTGTGATTTATAGGATCACCGGGATTTTTTGATCGGATTCATAAACGGGTTTAACGGTATGTACCTGCCTACGGTGGTGAATTGAATAGCCCTTTTGATAGCATTAAGAGATACACCCAAAAGTGGGTAGATTTAAAATGAGTACTTGTGTATATAACTTTAGTTTATTAAGTTTATTATCTTCCATTTATCTTCGATAAAACATCCGATCAATAAATTGTCGGAAGGTTTTTGACAGTTCTATTTCAAATGATGATGGTACCTAGTGTAAAAAAAGAAACCGCCATGTTGGTTCTAAGGAACAGATAATAAAAAAAGTAATAATAATTCTACGATCACTTGTTTTCAATTCGTGTCAATATTTTTTTTTAATGTTTTCCGTTATTTGTCAAAATGAGTATTTTTAAGTATTTTTTTATTCGTTATGATTCGCCGGTTTCTAGGTGACATATTTTAGTATAAGACATTGGTTGATAAGTGCCTCTGTGGTCTGGTAGTCGCAAGTACTGCTTCTGATCATGGAGCCGTGGTTCGATTATTGGTGCATCACTGCCACAGAAACTACCGCACTTAGAGTTCGTTAATGCATCATTATATCGTCACTTAGTGTAGATTCCAATTATTCGTAAATGACTCATTATCGAACTCAGAGTGCAGTAGTAAAGAAAACCTTTCTCATTCGCTGACGTCACCCACTTCACTTTAAAAAGAAAATGGCCCCTATCAATTATAGTCGATGATTTTGCCAACAACACTCACTCGATTGAGCGGAGCTAACGTTAACGTCGCAAGGAGGCACACAATGTATATTTGTCTGTGTGACATACGTACGCGACCGACACGGTGTTAGACGAATTTAAGCCTAAATATAAACATCCGAGAGTCGACATCCGTGCAATGTCGTCAATCGCATACGACTGACGCTCATAGTGTGCGAGCCTGAACGTCACAAGTTGGTTCAATAATTCACACAATGTATGTTTGTATGTGTGAGAGACGTACGAGATGGACATATTTAGTGTGTCGCAGTGGTGGGCATGAGTGGTGGAATTAGTCCCATTATATATTTAGTGTAAGAGGAATTTAAGCCTAAATATAAACATCCTCATACATAGTGTGTGAAGCTGACGTCACAGGGTGGTACAATAATTCACACAATGTATGTTTGTATGCGTGACAGACGTACGCGATCGACATAATAACATGTAGTGTAAGGGGTGTAGGGGATCTAGTACGGTTACGCGTTTTCATAGTTCAACGAAATCGACCCGACTGTCAGGTTTTCCCCCTACATTTCACAGCAGCGCCTCTAGCGGCAACTATCCAAAACTAGTACGATGTACGGAAAAAAAGAGGTTTTAATCTATTTCTTTAATTAATTGAAACCCGTACTAGACTCCCTGGATTAAAGATAAACATCTATAACATAGTAAGCACAAGGCTTAAAAATAGTTTAGAATCGACGGCTCTTGAAATGATTAATTCTATTTCCATAATTATTATTCATTGCTTGTGTAGCCGCGTCTATCTGTTTGGACGATTTATTATTCTAAACTCCACACTGGATTTTGATGCGGTTTATATAATTTAATTATTTAGAGAATATCTTCCGGAAGGTTTATGTATGTATGTAGGTTAAAAACCTTAAAAATTCCGTGGCAGTATTTTTTTTTCAAGAAAAATGAGCAATTGTTATTTTGTGTAAATATTTGCCTTTAATTTATATTAGATTTACAATAACTCATTTAAAGTCTTTTTAGGGTTTCATACCTAAGTGGAAAGGAACCCTTATGGGGTTACTTTGTCTGTCTGTGTCTGTCACACCTTTATATTTCAGGAATCTGATACTATCGATTTGAAATTTGAAACAGTTTTAGATCTAACTTATCCAACCTCGTCCAAATGATTTAGTTTCTTATTGGGGTTTAAAATAGAGCGATAAAATTTTAAAATGAGACTACCTTATCGAGTGACGAGTGGTGTACCTATCTGAAAGGGCTGCATATGTACATTTCAAAACAGATTTTTATTTTTGTCATGTAGTTTTTAGTTTAGAATCAAAAATGTCAAAATAAAATACCATTCCCCCTATTTTCGAAGTGTGGAGGGAAAGATCTGAAATAATTACGGGTAATAAATGTTTGTTCATTTTACGGGAAGAATAAAATGATGTTCCTAAGATGTATTTACAGTTTTTTAGAATGCTTTTTGGTCGAATATTATAGTAACTTAAATACACCCAAAGATGGTATGGAATCCACGGTGCTCGAGACCGACACGCACTTAACCGGTTTTTTTAGATTTATCAACGCCATGGGGATGTCTCAAGGGTTTTGTACAAATATGAAATTTATTTCGATGAATTAATTTATTTATACACACAAATTTTTCTAAGATCAGCCAAATTAGATCAAATCGAAATCGATGCACTTTGAGTGTTTGTGGTTGTGTGCGTGACTTGTCAATTCAAACTTCACTATGTGTGCTATATTAGTTTTTTTTTGTAGGTTGTTGAACTGAATAATTATGAGAGCGTTTTTAGTGGCTGCCATGAAGAAAGTAAATTTTCTTTTTACTTAGTTTTTTTTTTCTATCTTAGATTACAAATAATAATAATTAAGCGCTACCCGCTGCGGCTTCGACCAGTATTTTTAAGATTCTAATCCTAAACAAGGTATTTCATAAACGTGATATTATTCCGATTGTGTAAATTTCAGTTGAAAATGTATCAAATTCTATTTACTTGCTCTGTAGATGGCCGGGATTTCGTGCGGTATGACTACATTAGTCAACCATTGTTGCTTCTAAGAAGGTTTAAGAAGAAATAATAGTTTTGGTGAAGAAAAAATACCGGTCAAATGCGAGTCGGTCTTGCGCACCAAGGGCTCCATACCATCTTTGGTTAAGGTAACTTTACTATTCATGTAACACCTCAGATAGCAAAAAAACCAAACCGCAAAACTAAGTTTGTTTGTCGAGGTTTTCTTAGGATTACTAAAAAACTACTATTTAGAAAGATCTTTTTTTACGGTATTTTTTTGACATCAGCCAAAAACTACGTGACATAAACCAAAATAAAATTCTGTTGTGAGATGTACAAATAAAGCTCTTTCATATGATACCCCACTCAATATTGAAATTTTGATGACCCATTTCGACTCTCATTAAAAAAAAACTAAAAGGAAAAATGAACTTTTTTTCATTTGCGATAAGGTTGTAAGTAAAGATCTACAACTATTCCAAATTTCGAATCGATAGCATCAGTGGTTCCTGAAATATATAGGTGTGACAGACAGACGAAGTCTCACCATATGGGTTCCTTTTTTACCTTTTAGATATGGAACCCTAAAAATGCGAGTATTCTTGTACCGTATACTTTTCTATGAATTTACTTAAAATGTATTTGGGGTGTTCTGGCTTTAAGGTATACAAAAACTTATGTTGTGTCACATGAAACTTTCGATATTATTCACATACTTACACGAAATTCTCTAAATCGCATCAAAATCTTTTATGAACTTTATTATTTAGGGTGAAGTAGTAAACAAATAGACAAACGCATATCGTTGGCTGTAGGTTCAATTAAGGTAAGGGACAAAACACGCAAAATGAGTTGAGTATACAGTTTTGTTCAGTTTTTTTTTCTCTTTCGAATGGTGTATATGAAAAAATTCTAGCTTTAAAAAAATGTTCCTTACCCCAATGATTTTTAGGGTCTTTCGTCAAATTAGCAGCACAAAAATAGTGTATCTAAACAAATATTTTAAATATCAACTCGAAATTGGTGTAATTGCCAGCACCTACCAAAATTAAATAAGGTAAGGGTCTACATAAACCACTAAATTTCAACGTCAATCAATTTCATTCGTCGAGGTCAATTTCACGTAAGAGACGAGACTACAGAAAACTTCGATGTAAAGGACAGTACTAACGGAATAGGTTGGTGTAAGGGACATCTATTTTCTAAAATAGCTGTATTATTTAAACTAACGTTAGATAAAAAGATAGAGCTTTGAAATATAAGATTATAAGTGAAATCCGATCCAAAAAAGGTTTGTTACAAAAAAAGTTATGAATTATTTAGTCCGAAAAAAAACTTTGTCGGGCTCTCCTGAAAAGTCGTATTTTGTCCCTTACCTTAATTGAACCTACAGCCGACGATATAAGTGCGTCAATGTAATAAGGAAAAACCTGAAACTTCTAATTTTAACTATTAATTTAAAGCACTATTATTTAGTTTATTAAATTATCGTTCTGTTTTTAGATCTATCTCAAGCGCGTTTTTATGCGCTCGCTGGCAGTCAATAACCTTACTGTCTCCGTATTGGCCATACCGTCTGAACTTTTAGACTACAGGATAATTGAATAGAAATACCTACACAGTCTTAAAAAACCTTTCCAATTAGTAAGGAGAATATTCGTTGACAATACAGGTAAAATAATATAAAATGCCATAGGAAAAAATATATTGAAATCAAACTACTTTTACGGATTTTATCGCGGTTTATTTTAGATTTTGCTATCCCGATGTTTAGAATGCTTTGCAGCACCCATGGTCACGGGAGGACTGAGATGTTGAACGCCCTTAAGTCACAATTATGCCGGTGTACCCTCAGGTGTTTTTGTAATAAAAAAAACATCCTAATTTCAATAGAGAAGATGGGTGGGTGTTACCACCGGCTTGGGATCCTGTGATAAATATAATTAAATCTAATACCCAGCAAAACACTGCATGGCCACAAGATACTGTAAGCTCTTACTGCGTACATTGGGCCAACAATATTAACTAAGAAGACCTGAGGGTACACTGGCGTAATTGTGACATAAGGACGTTCAACACCTCAGTCTTCCCGTGACCATGGGTGCTGCAAAGCATTCGAAACGTCAGGATAGTAAAATCTAAAATAAACCACGATAAAATCCCTAAAAGTAGTTGATTTCAATATGTAATATTCGCGTAAATAAAAGGCAACATTATAAAAAAAATGTACGGATGTACTTATTGCGGCACTGAATTAGGTACACCCTCAGCGATCGGACTGAGTTATTCAAATCCTGTATAACCTTTTACATTAAACAATTCTGTTGTATACTAAACAAACTAGTTTCAATTATTGAGTTTAGTCGTTAACACATTTTAAAGATAAGAGTAAATGTGTAGATGTGGTTTTGCACCCCTCACATAAATTGGGTGCTCTGCAAAAGTGGGTGTAATAAATCAACGAAGGTAGCATGGTTATGTGTGTCCCTTGGTTTAATTAGTGTCGTGAGAGAGAGAGAAAGAGATGAATGACCTGTTAAGTTAGAGTATATTCAGGCCAATTCTGTTACACCTTGAAAAGTACACGTGACTAGATAAAGTCTTATCGATTTGCCTCCGTTTATTAAGTTCAGAGAAAGGTAACAATAGTCTTGTCAAATTAAGTTAGTCATAAATTGTACAGAATTGGTGTGATTGTTTCTGTTTTATAAGCTTTAATTGTATTTTCTGTTATATCTTCAAGTGTCTAAAATTTTGTCACGTCTAGATATAAGTTCATTGTATTTTGGAATGATAAATATTAAAATATGTAGGTATTATTAAAGTATTTTCATTTAAAAGACGTAGGGCAATGGGGACGCAACCGCAAATCGCAATTGAAGCTGTAACAGCTCAGTGGGCGAGCGCTTGCCTTGGAAACAAGGTGCGCAGGTTCGAGCCCCGGCAAGCACCTCTGATTACTTTAATTAATCATGTGCGAATCGTCTTTGTGCGATTGTTACTAGCTTTCGGTGAAGGAAAACATCGTGAGGAAACCTGCATGTCTGAGAAAGCCTAACTAGCTTTCGAATGACGTGTGAAGTCCGCCAACCCGCACTTGGCCAGCGTGGTGGACTATGGCCTAAGCCCCTTCATCTTGAAGGGAGGCCCGTGCCCAGCAGTGGGACATAAACAAGGGCTGGTATTATTAATGGGGACGCCCGTTAATAACTGGAGCAGCCCAAGTGGGATTTATCTTGACTCCACTTACAGTAAGGTTACGGAATATCGCTGAGAATGAGTGATCAAGTGTTATTGTGTACGTGTGGTGAGTAGATCGCCAGTGCCAGTGCTCTCTGAGCCGTCGCTGCGCTGGTAGCGGAGTCTGTAGTTCGTCACTTTTCGGAACCATATTTTAGCTCATAGTTCCTTTGTTCTTAAGTTGTTAATAAGATAGCGTTTCTACTAATTAAGCTATAGGGTTAAAAGTGGAGAAACACTGGAATAGTTACCTGGAGCAAAGGTCTAAATTGCTATCCCGTTCTCTGTGGTCCGAACTCTAATAGGGTAAACTTGTCTATATCAGAGACTTCGGACCACAGAAAACGCAACCACAGATAGCAATATTAGATCAGGGTTTAGACAAGATACAATCGCGTCATAGCGATTCTATTTCATCATTCGCTTACGGTGTCAATCATAGAAATAAAATTTTTCTCTTTGGTGTCAATACCCTATAATCTGTCAGGTGATGTTTCTGTCTTAGGGCTCCACCACATAACTGCGAATTCGCATCGCATCGCAAATATCTGCGAGAAACAAATTAATTTTCGATACAAAAATTCATTTGTTTCTCGCAGATATTTGCGATGCCATGCGAATTCGCAGTTATGTGTGGGAGCCCTTATGTCATTCTTACATTTTATACTTTCTATTCGCGTTAACTCTTATTTAATGTTACATTGTCTAGAGGGCCAGTGCTTCTAGTAATTATTCAGTGTAATTTTTCTTAGCTTTATGTTCAAGACTTCGTGGCGGTGAGTAATGTTACCAGTTTACAAACAAATGTTCAGTAGAGCCATCGATACTCGTATAATATTTAAACTAGATTAGGTGTCACGGTCCAAAAAGTGGTAGACAGAAATAGCGCCTTTGTGTCGCTATTTCTTTACAAGCCACAGGCCATTATTATATCGATGCCACAGGCTGACAAAATTGTTTTTGCCGATAGGAATGTGTACTACTGTCTATATGAAACTGTCACACTACACGTCATTTATCATTATAAATAACACGGTTAGTTCACGTTTCCGCCACCAGCACAGATAAGTTTGCAACCTCCGCGACCACATTTTAGATGTATTTTGTTAGTGAATGTTTATCTAGTCTAGTATATTATAGTATATCGATAAGTAGAGCAATCTGCTGTGGCAGCTAGCACTAAGGAAGAAGTGTAGGTACGCCTTTTGTACAATTATTGTTTTAGATCTCAATAGCGTGTCGTTGGAATGGCAATTGTAAGTAGGTAATATTTATGTCACTTTATTAAAATTAGCAGCCTTGGGGCCTGAGCTTGGGGCCCAGGTCATAGGCAAGCAACTGACGCGTTACTGCTCTGATATTAGTAGACTACTTACCAAATGTGTAAAACTATCCAACTGACCTACTATCGATACTCCATTGAAGCGTTATAGTATATTAGCAGACTTTAAGGAGACACTCGACTATTTAATTTTATTACAACAGGAAAAAAAGGTGTCCATGTTTATTGATAAATGAAACTCGAATTCAAGATGATCCATTTATTGGTTTGTTATTTAAGAACAATAAGCCATTTAAACTTACATAGTTAAAAACACATAATACCCTTACAGAGCTCAGAGATCGCCATTTGTAGATTACAAGTAGAAATCCGACGCAAGTTAAAATTAATAATCTAATTGGGTTTTGTCTTCAAAACCTTTAATATTGATAAAAATTCCTACGTGTAGTTAAAAACTATCGGAGAGAGAATATAATGCTACTGATAGGTACATATTGAAACATTGTGATACTAATTATGGCGATTGAAGACACAAGAAACTATTAAGTACGACTCATATAACTTCTGACAAATACAGGCTGCGTATCTTCAAATAGCATTTTTCTTATCAATTATATTCTTGGCAACACTGAATACTTATGTACTTGATTAAAAAAAACACATGTCAATGTCATTCGTGTCATTCACTTCCCAGCCTTCAAGCGATGACATCAACTTTATAAACTCAAAAAAAAATCAAACGTTATTAGAAACATATATTTACCATTGAATCCTCAATATTACATCATGTACCTCGTCTTTCCCATTTAAAATGAGACATTACCCATTAATTCGTTGTCTTATTAGCCCGCATTTGACAAAAGTTTAAATACAAACACGCAAATGTAGAATAAATGTTTCAAATGAGTGATGAATGATGATTGTATAGTATGGAGTCAAAATGGGTCCGAATGTATAAACTATTTGTCTACATCTTAATCTATAATCATTAACGTACAATAAATCTAACATTTATATAATAATAGCATTAATTTTGATATGTATCTGGGTTTGAGTGCAGCACCGTTTAACTATGCTTTTGTTTTTTTTTTACTTTAATGGCGAAAGTACCTACTCAAAGGATCTATAAAATGACTAGTACACTACAATACCGATCATATTAAAATAATTGTACTTTATCCACTACAGATTATAATCTATGATATGTATCTTCACCTACATCTAATTTTAAAATGATATGTTTCCGTGGTCCTATTCTGGATTTTTCCAAAAGCCAGATATAAAGCGTATGCATTCTTTCAACGATTCCTATTTGTTTTTATTAATCTAAAGATATTTTTTCATATCAACCATGTAGCTTTATATCTCGCTTAGAATGGACGCTTTACGTTACCATGGAGTCGCCTCTGATAAGTCCAAGTTGAAGGATAAGTTTAGAGGGGGCGACATTCAATCACACACATCCCAAAGTAAGAGTTATCAGGGTCATCATGAAGTGCAATATAAGTTTAACTCTGACGACGTACTAGTCGGTCTTGGCATCTTCATTCTGCACTTGATGATAGACGCGAGTATTGGACCCCAATAACCCTGCGTAGTCTAATCTAAAACAATTTGGTTTATAACCTAACAGAGCCTAAGTTTACAAAAATATCATATTACTAGTCGAAAAGAATACACTTCATCTCTATAGTTTCCTGATAGCCAAAATGAGTTCTGGATAGAAATTAATTTTGTAAATAGACGAGACTACGTGGCCGGATGTAGAAATCGTCATTTAGCCAAAATCATTTCTCCAAATTACTATTAATTATTTGTGTTTTACATGCATTCCAACAAACTCACAGGGTAGAAGTAATCAAAGGGGTTAGGTAGTTTACTTTCTCCTATATTTAATGGAGTCGTAAGGAAGGTAGCTGTAGAAGGATGAGCTTATGGGGGCAAAATGGACGACGTGGTAGTAGTCAGAGGCAGACTCCGGTCCTATTCAGTCGAGGAAACCCGTGTTCACGAGCTTCTCCAGGAAAAACTTGACATCGCCAAGTTCAGAGTCCTTGATGCCGAGAGATTTGAGCATTCCAAGGTCACCGTTCTCCACTGCCATGAAGACCGAGCGCAGGTGTTCCAGATCTGATCTCATCAGATGAAGTGCTGCACCGAAGTCTTCGATGGTCTGAGATTCTGGATATATTTTGTAAATGTTAGTATGCACAAGTATAGGTACCTACATATTTATCGCATATATAAATATTTATCGCATATATAAATATTTATCGCATATATAAATATTTATCGCATATATAAATATTTATCGCCATCAAAACAGTTATGAGGCCGGGTTATGAGAGGTTTTTACACACTAAGGCTCAATTCATACCAAGATGGCAGCGGCGCGGCGCGCACTTTCACTGTGCAACAATACGTAAAAGACCAGTATCGCTTGAAAAGCTCAAAGAAGCCGCGCGGCTCAAAGAAGGCGCGCGGCGTCGCCGGCAGCCGACCGCCTTTTGGAGCGGAGTATCCTTGTAGAATGTACGAACTAGACTCAAGGCGCGAGGCGGCTGATCGCGACGCTGCCGGCCGCGTTGCGCCTCTTCTGGCCGCTGCTGGCCGCTGCCATCTTGGTGTGAATTGAGCTTAAAAGCTACCCGATGTCCTTCATCGACGCCAGACTCACTCCAGAGCCAGAGCACGTCCAATTGGATTACCTTCCACCTATACGAGTATTTATTAAGAAACCTGAGTACATTTAAGAATTTCCCTCTATTTAGCCAGTAATGAAACGTGTATTTAATGAATCGTATTACATTACTGTAAAATTTTAGGAACATTAGCCATTTACGACTGCATTTAACGTAAGTCCCACGGTGGGCGCCAATAACATTTACGACCAGTAGGTACCCTCGAAAACTTCCTCGAATGTGTCATGAAATAAAAGTGCCCAGAACATCTAGCTGTTTGCTCCGTCGTCATAAAACGTTATCTAGCTCTCATGAGAGTCGTAAAATGCTAAAAAATTACCTGATAAAGCAATAGCGACTTTTTCCACACCGCCTAAAGGTTCCAAAGCGTCTCTCGCCTTACTGCCGAAGAGTTTCTCCAAGTAATTGGGTCCGTGGGATGCGATTAACGATTGGAGGAACGATGCCGTCTCCTCCACAGGTGGCCTCTTGGCTGCAAAGATGGAAATTAACATTCATAAAATGGTAATGGAATTTGTACGTGAACGGGTAGCCAATTGATATTGGTGGAAGGTCCTTCGGGTTAATGCGAGATCTTAGAGCTTTAGTACGGCGTTCGATCGAGAGTAGGTTATTCTTATTGATTTCAGTTGGGGCTGAATTTCAATTTTAGAAATTCTATAGGTATGTTACTAGCTTATGCTTATAAAAATATAATTAGGTATAGGTACATGTATTTAAATGAGAGATCATTATTGACATACACCCATATTCTTAGTTGTTTCCTCCAGATTTCCTCGACTCGACTCAACCTCACTCAAACAAAATGTGTGGCACTTTCTGGCTGGGCCACGGTGACTGATCATAATTCTGATTGAACAGGGATTTAGTCGCTAATTAGTCGAAATTAGTCGTAAAATTTGAGAATTAGTCGGTCCGTGGTTTAAAAGTTATAGGGGTACCCCGGTGGCCCTGCCAGGGAGGACTCTTTCTGGCTGGGCCACCGCTAGATCTCGACAACTAAAGCACCCCACGAAAATCTAACTACGCTCAGATTTAGTCGTTAATTAGTCGAAATTAGTCGTAAAGTATTGGAATTAGTCGGTCATTGGTTTAAAAGTTATAGGGGTACCCCGGTGGCCCTGCCAGGGAGGACTCTTTCTGGCAGGGCCACCACAATATCTCGACAATCAAAGCACCTTGCGGAAATCTGCCGGCACGTAGATTTAGTCGTTAATTAGTCGAAACTAGTCGTGAAATTGCAGATTTAGTCGTATCTTGGTTAAAAAGATATAAAGCATTGTTTTTTATTAGGAGTAGTCTAAGAGCCAGAGTGGATTACTTATCGAAAAAATGCATAAACACGAAAAAGTTATTTTAATATCCTGGTGGCTACAATTTTAGAACGTCACTGTCAAGGAAATACAAACCGGCTATAATTAGACCGTTGAACTTGACATTATTGTATTTTAGAGTCAAGCAAAGTGTTACAAATTTTGTCGTTAATTAATTTATTCCCACTCCTAGACTATTCGCCGCCATCTTCTTTATGCGTACAGTCGCGTGCAATTGTGTATGTGTGTGAAATATAGGATAGCAAATAAAATCAGTATCAGTAGGTTTGTCACTGTAAATATATTTCCTTATAAAAATAAATACCATTTTTTTTAATATCAAGGAGTGTTGGATCTCGTTATTGAAAACTTATTATTTACCAAAATGCACTTGTAGCAGGCTGGATTTCCTTATCCTTCATCCTTTCCCTAGTGCGCCTTATATAGGAAAAAGAAGAAATGTGACGTGAATTTGTCACCGCCGGAAAAAAATATTTTCTTATGGCGTGATCGCTATGTTATATAAAAATAATAGATACATAAAATAATTAATTCCGCCCATTCAATAATTAATTAAACGCAAAAGAAGTGACAATGGCAGCAGATACAGTCATCTAATCTGTGGAGCAGCAGACGCCGCCATCATCGCATCGCAGCCGGTCAAAGGTAGGGCGCACGTTCCGTTCCTTACAGCAACTGCGATTTATTCCCTTTGTGTTCCCTGCAGTTGCTAACTTCCTGTGTCCCTGCAATCCAGTGTGCTGCGAGTGTAGTATAGCTTCTTTTGTCCGCGTTTTTTGAATATATAATTATACATTTATATTTATATACAGTCCATTCGAAAATTGCTTGTAGGAAAATTTTGAAATTCCTTAACCCGCCATCTTTTGGTCACTTCGGCCCTGATAATGAATCTTAGATTTTTCCGAATATAATTTGTGCTTATACTATTAAGTAAAGCAAATGATATGGTTATTCTTAGCCACCGCTTACAACTTACGTACTATGTCTATATACGTATAATTTAACGTAATTGGTATTAATTAATTATAATAATAATGAAATAATTATCAAATTTATTATTTTAAGTCGTATTCTTACGCATCCCGCATTGATAATTGTTTCATTCCATTACATAATCGCATTCGAATACTCTTATTCTACCTATTATACCCATTAATATTTTCTATTGAGAGTGATTTCGCATATATATTTATTATAGTGCAAAATTAATTGCAACTGCATCAGCTGTCAACGCAGTGCGCGTGTGTAGCTTTTGTTTCGATCCCTCAATACTCGCAAAAAGGATTTATAACGCGTTCGGAGTAATTAAGGTTACATCATATATGCGTTCAGATGTATTAAGGCAACTATAATTCATATTTATCTTAATTTTTAATTTCTTGTATTTACCAACTGATTGAACATTGTTATAGTTCAACGGTGTTTTATGACTGATTTAACAGTGACATAAAATATATTTTATTTGTGTACCCATTTTTAATTAACTAAATATTAATAATGGGGAAGGGTAAGAAGGCAGATAGTGAGGAAGAGTTTGAAATATCTAACGAGGATCATGTCCAGTTGACTATCCTGCGCTCTAAGCGCGATGTATTATTTGCCAGGCTGCAGTCTATATATGATTTATCGAAGTCTGCTGCTACCAATGAATCCCAACGTGAAGTTTTCCTGTGTAATGTGAGTAATATTGATACTTTGCGTAGTGAGTTCGAACAAGCGACAGATAAATATAACACATTTAAATTGCAAATAAACCCAGAGGATAAAATTGATTATCAGGCATGGCTTTCATTTGAAGAAATGTATTGTTACATAAAGCGAGTTATGTCACAAGTAGACGCCGCTAGTAGTAAAAGTCACACTCAAAACTTTTCTTCAGCATCGAAATCCAAGCCTAAGTTGCCTCCTATTGAGTTGATGTCATTTAATGGAAACGCTCGCAATTGGCCACTATTCTACCAGCAATTTAAAAGTGTTATACATGACAATGCGGATTTAACTGATGGTGATCGTGTTTACTATTTAGTTGGCAAGTTGACTGACAGCGCAAAGTCTATGTGCGCTGGTTTGCCACCAACCGCCGAGAATTATAATATAATTTGGAATGCACTTATTGATAAATATGATGACCCTCGCGTATTGGCTGGTAGTTATTTAAACCAGTTGTTAGAATTTAAACCGCTGAATATTAACAGTGCTTCAGCTTTTGAAAGTTTCATTAATAATTTTAATTCGTCTGTAGAAGCACTTAAACAACTAAAAATTACTGATTTATCGGATTTTATATTCTTACACCTTGCGTTACAAAAATTGGATTTAAATACGATCAAATTATTTGAAACAATGTATCGTAAGCAAAAAATTCCATCATACGCTAATCTAATTGAATTTGTAAAAGAGCAAAGCAAGATTATGTCTCGTTCTATTGGGCAAAGATTTTCAGTTCCAGATTTCGATAAATCACGTAATAAAGTTCCAACGCCAAAACCAACTAAGTCTTTTATTAACACTGATGTTAACCTTACAAATAAAGTGAATAAAGTTTCTTGTACCCTGTGCAAGAATAGCGCTCATGAGCATCTGTATCAGTGTCCTGTCTTTATGGCAAAAACACCTTATGATAGGTTTATTTACGTAAAAAATAATTCATTTTGTAATAACTGTTTAAGTTGCAAACATAGAACTTTTAAATGCACTTCGCAAAAATATTGTTCCCACTGTTCCGCTAAACACCATTCATTATTACATTTTGGTGAATTAAATAATTTTAATAATTGCACTTCCAATAGAAGTGTGTCCGCTCCACCTCTACATGTGACTCGCGGTGTATCTCAATCGGATCATATATCCGCAACACCTGCAAATAGCGACTCTATGTCTAATAAGAATAAGGTCGACAATCAAGTGAACGTTGCACCTACCGCTATACACACTTCTGTGTGTAACGTTTCGCGCGATCATTCTGATCGTTCTTTATCTACAACTCTATTAGGAACCGCAAAAATAATTATTATTGATAACAATAATCAACATCATATTGTAAGATGTTTGATTGACCCAGGTTCACAAAGCGATTATATCGCATCTTCTTGTTGTAAACGATTATCGCTTCACGTATCGACACAAAATCGGTTTACTGAAGTACAGGGTATCGGTGGAAGTTCACAGCGTATTCTTGGCGCAACTGATATCAAATTTAGCCCGCGTTTTGGTAACTCCACCGTGTATTCTATCAAACCGTTAGTAGTGGACAATATTACAACACACTTGCCAGACTCTTACGTTGATACTTCAAGCTTAGATTACCTGAAAAATATTCCACTCAGTGACGATTCCTATGGCATACCTGGACCGATTGAAGTATTGTTGGGAGTAAATATTTACTGTCAAATTTTATTATTTGATCGCATTATGCGTAATAATAATATGCCTTTCGCTATTGAAACTACATTAGGGTATATCGTAATGGGTAATACGCCTGTTGTTATGACACCCAACTTATCCCACACTTTTTGTTCATTCACTCAAGACTCGCTTGACAAAGTTTTAGAAAAATTTTGGACCCTTGAGGAATTACCCGCTAATAAATTTTTAAGTCCTGAAGAGGAAGAATGTGAAAATATTTTTATTTCCACAACTACCCGCAATAGCACTGGCAGTTATTCTGTAGTGTTGCCTTTTAATGAAAGTCCTGATAAATTAGGTAACTCTTACATTACAGCTAAGAAGAGGTACTTGTCTCTGGAAAATAAGCTAGACAAGTCACCTGAGTTACGCACTCGATATAATGATGTCATTCGTGACTATCTGGATAAGGGTATAATTTCGCGTACTCCACCAGAGGAGTGCATACAGCCAGGTTTTTATCTACCGCACCATCCTGTTATCCGCGAAGATAAAGACACTACGAAGTTACGTATTGTGCTCGATGGTAGTGCCAAAACGGGTGCTGGGGTTTCTTTAAACGATATCTTACATACTGGTTGTAATCTTCAGGCTGATATATTCCGTATTCTTCTTAATGTTCGTATGTTTAGTGTAGCATTTTTTGCTGACATACGGCAGATGTACTTATGTATTGAAGTACATGCTGCATACCGCAGATATCAAAGAATTTTGTACCGGTTCTCTTCCGATGAACCGCTAGATACTTTCGAATATAATAGAGTCACGTTTGGTTTATGTTCTTCACCCTTTTTAGCGATGAGAACTTTGCGAATGTTGGCTAAGGATGAGGGTCCCAAATACCCACTTGCCGTGGATGTGTTGGAAAGGGATACGTACATGGATGACGTATGTTCTTCGGCATCTTCTGTATCTTTGGCGGCTGATATAGCCTATCAGCTCATTCATATGCTTAAAGCCGGGGGGTTTGAGTTAGCGAAGTGGGCTAGCAATTCTTCAGAATTTTTAGAACACATACCAGTGTCTCAACGTAAGTCTGAGTCAATCTCTTTTGACAGTGACAGTGGCTTAAAGATTTTAGGTCTACGTTGGCTTCCTGCTTTTGATAAATTTGTTTTCTCCACTTCACCTCCTCAACCAGTAGGCACAAAGCGTGCAATTTTATCGGCTACTGCCCGTCTTTATGACGTCTTAGGTTTGGTTGGTCCCGTAATTTTATATTCCAAATTATTAATCAAAGAGTTATGGCTTCTCAAATTGGGATGGGATGACATACCTCCCCCGCATATTTTAAGCTTATGGCATCACTTTATTAGTGAGTTGCGTCTAATTTCTGAATTAGACTTCCCGCGACATATGAGAATTGAACCTGGTTGTAAATTGTCGTTGATAGCATTTTCTGACGCCAGTGAGAAGGCGTATGGATGCGTCATTTATACTCATGTTACTATAGGTGATCGAGAACCAATCGTTCGTCTTATTTGCTCAAAATCACGCGTTGCTCCAATTAAAACTGTCACAGTTGCTCGATTGGAACTGTGTGGTATCGTTCTTATGACGAAGTTATTGCGTATGGTGTGTGACACATTATCGCAACGATATCCTGTTGATAGTATTTATGCTTTTTCTGACTCTGAAGTCGCACTGTGTTGGGTGAAATCATCTCCGCACAGATTTAACACATTTGTTGCTAACAGAATAGCACAATGTCAATCTTATATTGACCCTGAAAATTTATATTATATTCCGGGTGTGCAAAACCCCGCAGATGCTTTGTCGAGAGGCCTTTTGCCTTCCCAATTAAAGGACCATCATCAATGGTTCAATGGCCCTTCATGGTGCACTCTACCTATTAGCGAATGGCCTATTTCAACTTTCTCTCCAAGTTCGGTAGCACCACTAGAATCAAAAATTGTCACTTGTGTAACCGCTAGTGTAAAGGAAGATCCAATATTATTGTTGAGTGATAGGTGCTCTTCATGGAGTAAACTGCTCCATTGTGTGGTTTATGTTTTAAGATTTTTGAAACAACTGCCTCGCAACGATGTAATTACCGCTAATGATTTAAATACCGCTGAGATATATTTAATAAAACATATCCAGCATTTTTATTTTTCTAACGACATTAAGAATTTACAAACTGGGAAAGCTGTTTCATCCGCTTTGCGTAAGCTTAGTCCATTCATATCTTCCGATAACTTATTAAGAGTTGGAGGATGTTTAAGTTATTCTTCACTTAAGTATTCTCATAAGCATCCTGCTCTCTTGCCGAGAAAGGGACATGTGATTGATCTTTTAGTTGATTATTATCACCGCACTTATTTACATTCTGGGCCTCAATTATTGCTCTCAATAATAAGGCAAAGGTTCTGGATTCTGTCGGCCAGACGCATTGTAAAACAACGCATACATAAATGCAATACTTGCTTTCGTATGAACCCAAGGCCAACTTTCCCTATAATGTCTGATTTACCTGAGTGCCGTTTAGAACAATGCAACGCATTTACTCATACAGGGGTAGATTATGCTGGCCCTTTGTATATTACAATGGCTAGGAAGCGTGGGATTCGCAGTCAAAAGGCATATCTTTGTCTTTTTATATGTCTGGTGACGAAAGCTGTTCACATCGAATTAGCTTCTGATTTAAGCTCTGCCACATTTTTAGACGCGTTTAAACGCTTTTTGTCAAGACGTGGTCCATGTAAATTTTTATATAGCGACAACGGCAAAAACTTCATAGCTTCAAAATCGTATTTAAACGAGTTGCATGACTTCTTAAAGTCTGATGATTATTATAAAACTTTTCAAAATGAGCTTACTAAAAACCGCATTATTTGGCGTTTTAATCCTCCCACCGCCCCACATTTTGGAGGGATCTGGGAGGCAAATATAAAAAGTGCCAAGGCTTTACTTTTTCGAGTAATAGGTAAACAAATCCTTACTTATGAGGAGATGCTTACGATTCTTAATCAGATAGAATGTGTTCTTAATAGCAGGCACTTTATCTCCTAAGTTCTGATCCATCAGAACCCACAGCTCTTACTCCTTCACATTTTTTACATACCGCTCCTTTGGCATTCTTACCAGCAGCGGATGTGACCAATGAGAGAGCTAATTTACTGTCCAGGTTTTCTTTGATGGACTCGATTGTCCAGTCTTTTTGGAAGAGGTTTCGTTCTGAATATCTTCATAACTTACAAATGCGGGAAAAATGGAACACTCTTTCCAACCCTGTAGCTGTAGGTACGATTGTCATAATTAATGTTGATAATGCGCCTCCTCTGCAATGGCCATTGGGAGTTATAACACGATTATTTCCTGGTAAAGATGGAATTGCTCGTGTTGCAGAAGTGCAAACTAATTGTGGTACCTACGAGCGACCTATAGTACGGTTGTGCCCGTTACCAACGCAGTAGCATTTTTACTAATTATTTTATTTATTATTTAAGTTTAGTAATTTATGTTAGCGACACACAGGTTGTAAGCGGTGGTAACCAACCAGTTTTTTGTTATTTATTTTAATTGAAGACTGATATAGTCAATTTAATATAGATTTTATTAGTCTATATTTTTTGAAGGGATTCCTTCAAGGCCGGGGGGATGTTGGATCTCGTTATTGAAAACTTATTATTTACCAAAATGCACTTGTAGCAGGCTGGATTTCCTTATCCTTCATCCTTTCCCTAGTGCGCCTTATATAGAAAAAAGAAGAAATGTGACGTGAATTTGTCACCGCCGGAAAAAAATATTTTCTTATCCTCTGCCATGTCCCGCGACCCGCTCCGGGTCGCGGTATTTTATTGCGCATCTGTCCGCGACCCGCTCCGGGTCGCGTTTTACCGCGCTATTTTAATAAACAATTTTACCTCTCTATAGTGTATCTGAACTGCTCTAACTTTCACAAAGAGTTCATTATTAGATAAGGATGACATATAATATCACTTGTCATAAAAATAGACTCAACGGAACATCGAACATTTGAATTCTTTGTTAGTCTGTGCAAGCATTTTGGCGCGCTTTTTGGCGCGCTTCGTCACTGTAGTTAATCGCCGTGGAAAAATGTATGGGGAGGCGTGTTTTTTTAACTAATATGTGTAAAATAATATATCTATTTGCAAATAAAACAAATACTTTTACTAAGAATGTTTTTAATTTATATTTATTATAACTTTTTTCACAAACCTAAAAAAAAAATAAAAAATAAAAAATTGAAAAAAAAAACTCGGTATTAACAGTACCCTATAAGATAAAAGCATACTCATTCATACATATCCTATTAGCTTAATTCATAACGATTCTAACGATGTATGTATCGTATAGTACTCTTAATACAAACAACTTGAGATATCGTCATTTCAATCACGTGCGCCGTTATCGCGCATGACACTTGAGACTAACATAAACGCCGGCACGGAACACTTCAAAATGGCCGGGACTTTGCAGAGGCTAAGGCGTGATCGCTATGTTATATAAAAATAATAGATACATAAAATAATTAATTCCGCCCATTCAATAATTAATTAAACGCAAAAGAAGTGACAATGGCAGCAGATACAGTCATCTAATCTGTGGAGCAGCAGACGCCGCCATCATCGCATCGCAGCCGGTCAAAGGTAGGGCGCACGTTCCGTTCCTTACAGCAACTGCGATTTATTCCCTTTGTGTTCCCTGCAGTTGCTAACTTCCTGTGTCCCTGCAATCCAGTGTGCTGCGAGTGTAGTATAGCTTCTTTTGTCCGCGTTTTTTGAATATATAATTATACATTTATATTTATATACAGTCCATTCGAAAATTGCTTGTAGGAAAATTTTGAAATTCCTTAACCCGCCAAGGAGTAAAGGGAAGTAATCTAAATTCTAAAAAAAAAATATTTTGAAAAAAAACCTTAGTTATGCGGTTTGATATTTACGTTATCTGGGGGTGTTACAAAGTAACTTTTATATGTATGTCAACATGGTACGGAATGGTGCACGAGTCCGACTCACACTTGACAGGTTTTTTACTTACTGGTTATGCGTTATGCGGTAAAGTATGCGCAGTACTTTAATACTTACTTACATATTTAAGGTAAATAAAATCTTTTTAGTAAAAAATTTAACCGACTTCAATATACTGAAAAGTATAAAATAATTTAATTTATATTAAAGAAGTTGGTGTTAGCGTACCTGCTGTGTTTATTTGTCACCAACTTCATCATCATCATCATCATCATCATCACCAGCCGGAAGACGTCCACTGCTGAACATAGGCCTCCCCCTTCGAACGCCACAATGACCGACAATTGGCTATTTACATCCACCGGTTACCTGCGACGCGCACAATGTCGTCTGTCCACCTAGTGGGAGGCCTACCTACGCTGCGTCTTCCGGTTCGTGGTCGCCACTCGAGAACCTTTCTTCCCCAGCGGTTATCGGTTCGCCGAGCGATGTGGCCTGCCCATTGCCACTTCAACTTGCAGATTTTAAGAGCTATGTCGGTGACCTTGGTTCTTCGGCGAATCTCCTCATTTCGGATTCTGTCGCGCAAAGAAACTCCGAGCATAGCTCTCTCCATAGCTCGTTGTGTGACTCTGAGCTTATCCAAAAGGCCAACAGTTAGGGACCACGTCTCAGTACCATATGTCATCACTGGCAACACACACTGGTTAAAAACCTTCGTCTTTAGGCACTGCGGTATTTTGGACGAGAAGATTTCGCGTAGTTTCCCGAACGCTGCCCATCCGAGTTGGATTCTTCGGGCGACCTCTTTGTCGAAGTTGGACCGACCTACCTGGATAGTTTGTCCTAGGTATACATAGTGGTCAACAACTTCGAGTGTATCGTTCCCAACAATTACCGGTACGGGTGCAACATGGACATTAGACATGATCTTCGTCTTGTCCATGTTCATTTTAAGACCCACCTGTTGGGAAACGCTACTGAGGTCGCTGAGCATCGTATTGAGGTCCTCCAGCGACTCTGCCATAATGACTATATCATCGGCAAAACGAAGGTGAGTGATGTATTCGCCATTGATATTGATGCCGAATCCGTTCCAGTCCAAGAGCTTGAAAACGTCCTCCAATGCGTTTGTGAACAGTTTCGGAGAAATAACGTCTCCCTGTCTCACACCACGCTGCAATGGGATTGGTTTCGTGCTCTCGTCCTGTAGTCGGATCGACATGGTGGCGTTGCTGTACAAACACTTCAACACTTCGATGTACCTATAGTCAATGTGGCACCGCTGGAGAGATTGCAATACTGCCCAGGTCTTGATTGAATCAAAGGCTTTCTCGTAGTCCACAAACGCTAGACATAATGGCCGATTATACTCCTCGGTCTTCTGTATAATCTGGCGGAGCGTATGTATGTGGTCTACGGTGCTAAAGCCTTTTCGGAACCCGGCTTGTTCGGGAGGCTGGAAGTCATCAAACCTGCGTTCGAGACGGTTCGTAATGACTCTCGAAAACAGCTTGTATACATGGCTCAGGAGTGAGATAGGTCTATAATTCTTCAATAAAGTGTTATCACCTTTTTTGAAGAAAAGAACCACCACACTCCTGTGCCATGCTTCTGGCGTTGTACCCTCGAGTAAGACGGAATTAAATAACTTCTGGAGGACTAAAAGTACCGGTTTTCCACCCGCTCTCAGAAGTTCTGATGTGATTCCGTCTTCACCCGGCGCCTTGTTATTCTTGAGCTGTTTGAGAGCCATTCTAATCTCGTACAGGCTGATGTCTGGGATGTCCTCAGTGTAGTGTCGGGTTAGTTTGGCTCTGGTGTCCTGAGCTGTTCTATCAATGGGTTCCCGTGTTGAGGTGTATAACTGTCCGTAAAATCTCTCGAGCTCTCTCAATATCTCCGGTTTCGATGAGATGACACTGCCGTCATCGATCTTCAGCTTCGTCATATGGCTACGCCCAATAGACGAATTCTGTGCGAACACTTTAGAGCCTTGGTTCCGCTCAATTGCGTCCTTAATACACGCTGTATTATAGGAACGCAAGTCGTGTCGCATGGATTTCGAGATTCGTCTATTGAGTTCAGCAGTTAACTTCAATAATATTTAAAAAAAAATCTACTTTTCAGTGATATATTGAAGTCGGTTCAATTTTTTTCTAAAAAGATTTTATTTTAAACTTTTTAGTGATATTTTCATAGGTACATAAAGATTGAACCATCGAAGACGGTAAAATGATCTAGGTAGGTTATGATCACATTATCGTCTACATAGTTTTACATATTTCATGTTTCGTCAGAAAAAAATATCCGGTCGTAATGAAATTTGCATGGAATCATCATAGTAGTTTACTCTCTCGAATAAAAAAAAAACATCGAAATCGGTTCATATTTGTCAGAGTAATGTAAGTTCTCCATTACATCAGTTTTATGGTTTTTACCAATTAAATTCCGCCACATCGTTCATGTTCCTCCAGGAAGTTCTTATCCGGTTGTGATAAAATTCATACACATTCATTACAGTGGTTTTTGCTTTCGAATAAAAAAAGAATCATTGAAATTGGTAAATATTTGCCAGAGTTAGGACCATTTTTGTCCTTAAAAAGCGACATAAAAAGTCATCTTATAGGCATTCCTGCAGGTTTCCTGCGCAGTCATCATTATTGTTTTTTCAGGAATTATTATTCGGAAGCAATAATTTTCTTATCGGACCCAACTAACGGATTAAAGAATGGATGGAAGAAAGATTTTTTCAAATCGATTCATAATTGCCAGAGTTATGCGCGAACATACATAGCAAAAAATATAGCAGACAGAAGTACATCTCTTCCTTTACTCACATAACCATATGGGACTTTTTACATACCTATCAGACGCATGAATCATTTAACTTGAAGGAACAAGCTGTTTCCCGCTGCGCCGGGCCACGGAGATCTCTTTATAATAATAATAACGTCCTGCTGACCGATGTACGCAGAAGATAATAATAAAATAGTGCACAAGTGCTTGAGTGCACAAGTGCACTCTCTCTTCCTTTTACCTCTCACAATATGAAGGGCCTGAAGACCGACACGACCGGGGTGAGGTCAGGCGCAGGACCGACTTTTTACATGCCCATCCGACGCCGGGATCATCTTACTTTACAATCAGGTGATCGAACTGCATTATCCAAGTCGGTTAGTACCAACTTCACAAAGTTGCTCCCCCGCGGGGTTCGAACCCGCGACCTCCGGTTTGCAAAGCAAGCAGTTTCCCACTGCGCCACGGAGGCGCCAGAGGAAGTATATTTAATTTCATCACATACTTACTCGGTTATACAAAAGTATTTTCTACTCGCCTGTACCTAATGTATGGAGAAAAAGTATTCATCAATATCTTTTTATTTACTTGCCGAATAATTCTGTAACTTTGCGACTATTTTCGACTAATTAACGACTAAATCTACGTGCCGGCAGATTTCCGCAAGGTGCTTTGATTGTCGAGATATAGTGGTGGCCCTGCCAGAAAGAGTCCTCTCTGGCAGGGCCACCGGGGTACCCCTATAACTTTTAAACCACAGACCGACTAATTCCAATACTTTACGACTAATTTCGACTAATTAACGACTAAATCTGAGCGTAGTTAGATTTTCGTGGGGTGCTTTGGTTGTCGAGATCTAGCGGTGGCCCAGCCAGAAAGAGTCCTCCCTGGCAGCGCCACCGGGGTACCCCTATAACTTTTAAACCACGGGCCGACTAATTCTCAAATTTTACGACTAATTTCGACTAAATAGCGACTAAATCCCTGTTCAATCAGAATTAAGATCAGTCACCGTGGCCCAGCCAGAAAGTGCCACACATTAAGAATACCGTTTTCGAGGTCCTTTCGAGTAGTTCCTTGAGGCGTCCTCAGTCGAGGTTGAGTGGAGGAAGGTTCGAGGAAACGTCTAAGAATATGGGTGTACGATCCTAAAATAAAATATTTTCGATAATGAATGAAACTACTTTTATGCCTAGTTTAATTTCAGTGGATTACTTCAGGTGACACACACACACACACACACACACACACACACGCATTCCTTGTTAATTGCGGCCATCCGCCATACTGGCTAGTCCTAGTGCGGAGACCACTATGTTTATCAATTTTTGTAAACCGCTCGATAACAATAAAATTATTATTATATTAAAATGTCCTAACCGGTACGGCTAACATCAGCCAACTACGCGGGGTGTCCGGGTAGAATAGTGTCCTCCCATCACTTGCCGTTGGGTGTCGTTAAGAGGCGACTAAGGGAAAACAAGAAGACGGCGGGCAGCAGCGTCTTCCCTATTGGATTACCTGTCACCTATACTGCGATCCCCAAGGCGCCCCCAAGCGATCCCAAGCGTGGAGATGATGGCAACCCGTCCCTTCTAAGGGGGAGGCCTTTGTTCAGCAGTGGACGTCTTTAGAAGAAGAGACTACATTTGTCGGCTGCTGCTGATGATAATGAAGCTATATTTCTAAGTAAGCCTAGACTTATCCAATACTTATGCTTTTGTGTACTATCTGGCCGATAGTTTTCTACGGTTGCGAAGCTTGGACCATAAAGGAGAAGTTGCGCCAAAAACTAGAGGCCTTTGAAATGTGGTGCTACCGTCGTATGTTACGAATAAGCTGGACACAAAAAGTAACGAACCACGAAGTTTTAAGACGAGTTAAAAAATCCCGAGAACTCATAAACCTACTCAAAAAAAGAAAAGTCAATTAACTTGGACATATTTTTAGACATGACCGATACCATCTTCTTCAGGTAATAATGATGGGTAAAATTGAGGGGAAAAGACGAGTCGGAAGACGTAAGCTATCGTGGCTTAGAAATATCAGGCAGTGGACCGGCATTGCCAGCGTGGAACATCTATTTCGCTTGGCAAGGGACCGATCTAGGTTTGATGAGCTGACGGCCAACCTTCAGTAGTGAAGAGGCACCGCAAGAAGAAGAAGAAGAAGAAGATGCTTTTGTGTACCTATAAGTAACTACTGATCGAACTCGAGGCCGAAATTTTGTAAAGTAACTGCAGTCCGAGGCTCGTCGTGTCCTCTAATATAGCATTGGATCCGGAACAAAGAGCAGATCAAAAATGTAGCCACATTTACTTTACGCGACCTCAAAATTTGATCTGCAGACCTATCATGACCACTTCAATAGTACCTATACATTCTTCACTCGACGTTACAAGAAGGGATATAAGAGTGACTCCTGTGTTCATACATGTATTGCTACAATTATGATCTTATAAAGAACAAAAATCTAATGCTATAAAAAAACTTCTAACATCGATTTCGAATACCTAGAATACAGATAAAGTCAACAAAGCTGGCTATTTTCCCGGGGGCCATTTGCGTACGCCTACATTTTGCGTAGGAAGACCGCTCGTTCGAAGTTGTTATTATTCCATTCCCGTATTCACGTGGGCATTGAAAGCGAATTTGTCACCCACACACAAAATAGAAAAGTAGTTACACATATCTCTACTTGGAAATTCACGTAGCCTAAGTCTGCTTACCTCTCTGGGATAACGGGGTTAGAATAGTTCTCTTTTCAAAAAGAAAACTATTCTAACGCAATCACTACATATTAAAAAACAAAGTCGCTACCTATATATAGAAGAGCAACACTGATAATTTTGATCGTAAATAAACACTTTTTTGCGCTTACATTGCAAACCTTTGCAAACGCTGGCTGAACCCTACGAGATAGATCAAAATAATGTACTACAGTATTGTACACCTTAACAAGGTCTACAAAAAAGTCCGTGGTATGGTTAATGGTCCCTTAAAATGGTTATTGTGGGTTCCATACCTAAAAGGTAAAAAAGGAACCCTTATGGTCTGACTTCGTCTGTCTGTCTGTCTGTCACAAACCTATATATTTCAGGAACCACTGATGCTATCAATTTGAAACTTGGAATAGTTTTAGATCCTAATTATCCAACTCCATCGCAAATGAAAAAAATATATATTTCCTTTTACTTTTTTTTATAATGAGGGTCGAAATGTGTCATCAAAATTTCAAAGTGAGACTACTATATTGAGTGGGGTATCATATGAAAGGGCTTCATTTGCACATCTTAAAACAGATTTTTATTTTGGTTTATGTCACGCAGTTTTTGGCTGATAATCAAAAATGTAAAAAAAAATACTGTCCCAATGGTATTATTATTACACCTCGCCTCAAAGACAGGCAAAGGTATCATATCATACAGCCTTGTTTATCTTTGCCACAGTTAGATCGCAATTCGCCAACGAATCGAGGTAGGGATATTTTGTATACAATAGACATTTTTCATTACTTCTACTAGTCTGAATGATCTGAAATTTAGAACATATGTAAATCCGATGATATTAAATAAAATGGTAACCTTCACCAGGATCTGATGATCAGGAAAAGGTGGTAACAGGATCTCGGCCCAAATTAACGTAAACCCACCAACTTTGGGCTCGTTAGGTAGGTCTCGACGAGTAGTTGCTGGAAAAATGGTTTTCAGGGTCTGATGATGGAGCAGGAAGGTGGTCACGGGATCTCTGCACCAATAAACGTAAACCCACGGAGTTTGAGCAGGTTAGGTAGGTAGTTCTTGACGAGTAGTTGCTAGAAATATGGTGATCAGGGTCTGATGGTGGAGCAGGAAGGTGGTCACAGGTTCTCTGCACCAGTAAACGCAGACCCACCGAGTTTGGGCTCGTTAGGTAGGTCTCGACGAGTATTTACTAGAAAAAATGGTGATCAGTCTGATGATGGAGCAGGAAGGTGGTCACGGGATCTCTGCACTAATAAACGTAGACCTACCGAATTTGGATTAGTTGGATAGGTTGCTGCGAGCAGTAGGTAGAAAAACTTGATCAGAGTCTGGTGATAGGAGCAGGCAGGTAGGTGGCAACAGGAATTGGGCTCCATTAAATGTAGGACCCACCGAATTATAAATCTATGGTTAAATCTTGACGAGTAGTTGGACAGATACTGATCAGGGTCTGATAATAGCACAGGAAAATCATTTTAAGAGTTCGTTTACCTATTAAATTTATACTTGTAGTACAGTTACTAAAATACAAATAAAAGTAAAGCATGCCGTAATAATTCTGTTCTTTAATGAAAGTCAAATTACAAGAACCATCTTCCAAACACTTTTATGGTTGCCTAGCAACCTTAACAAATATTTATTTTGAAAAACATGCCATGGTTATTTTTTAATAGGGGCTGAAATATGGTCTAAAAATATCAAAGTGAGGCTACTATATCTAGTGGGGTATCATATGAAAGGGCTTTATATGCACATTTTAAAGCAGATTTATATTTTGGTTTTTGGTAAGTATGTAGTTATTGGTTTTTTTTATACGACCAAGGTGGCAAGCATGCGTACGGCCCGCCTGATGGTAATCAGTCACTGCAGCGTATAGACGCTAGCACAACCAGACGAATCACTAGCGCGTTGCCGACCCTCAAGACATTAGATGTTAAGTCTTTGTGTCCGGTAATTTAACCAGCTTAAAATCAAAAATGACAAAAACATTAAATAAAAAATACTCGTCTCCGACTTGTCTCCGAAGTTAGTGGAGGGATAAATCTAAAATAATTATGAGTAATACATGTCAATAGATATTTTATAGGAATAAATCTAATTCTAATTATTAGCTTTTTAGTAATCCTAAAAAACCTCGACAATCAAACTTATTTTTGCGGTTTGGTTATTTTTTTTTGGAAATCTAACAAATTCAGCAGATGCACAGATTCTATATATTTTAATTAATAATAACAAGTAAGGATAGACACGTCTCTTTATTTTTCACAATGACAGAATGTACTGACAAGACCTTTTAAATATAAATACATCACGCTATGCTCTATAAAAAGTTCGAACATGTAAAGTTATAATAAAATTATCAAATCTTAATACTTTTGCTATCTGAGGTGTTAGATTAATTGTAAAATAACTTTAATACGTCCAAGGATGGTATGGAACCCTCGGTGCGCGAGTCCGACTCGCACTTGACCGGTATTTTTTATCCTTTACTTTGCACCCGTGCGAAGCCGGGGCGGGTCGCTAGTTTATTCATAAATTGGTTTCGTGATCGATATGAATACATGATCAGGTTATTTATGTTATTCGTTATTAAGTCTTTTGAGCCCGTTAATTTCATCAGCTACAGTGCACTTCACACCGCAACGGAGCACATACAGCGTATTACAATGAATACTAATTTTATAAGCATTAACCGACGTAATTTAGCTCTACTAATTTGTATCATTTTACTTATTCTTGTACAATTTTAGTCTTGAAGTTTAATTTGTCATAGGAACAATAGGTTCAACTCACCCTCTCTAGGCTTTGTTTCTTCAAATTAATTGTCAATACAACTTTGTAATTACAAATTTCGCATTGTTTGGTAAACCGCTTTGTGAATGAGGCTCTTACGAAGTTAATATTAATGTTTTATCTTACAGCAGCGCATGATATCACAGAAAATAATCTTATTTACGAGACACAGAACATAACGTGTATTTTGCTAGAGGCTAGATTAGGTTTTAGTGTGTGCTAATAAGGTTACACGGTAATGATATTATTATATTACTGTAAACGTACATATATACAGTCTGTAGCCTCCGTGGCGCAGTGGCAAACCGCTTGCTTTGCAAACCGGAGCTCGCGGGTTTGAATCCGCGGGGAGCTACAACTTTGTGTAGTTGTTCCTTACGGGCTAGGCTAGGACAATGCCGATTCCTTCGGAGTCGCTGGACGCTCGGGGTGTGGGCCCCTTGAGCGTCCATTGAGTACGGCGGCGACTCCGAGGAGGACGGCGGCGGGGTTGCGACCCCCGTCCCCGTGAGCACCGTGACAGGTTCCCGGGGGGCTACAATGCGCCCCCCGGCGGCGGGCTCAAAGGCAAGGCACTGAGGGGCCCCTGGTGCAGATCCCACCGGAGAGCCCTGGGGTCTCCCCTCTCATGTGCCGATGCGACAGCCGCGGGGGTTTAAGTGGGTAAAAATCCCACATACCCCGGTCGAGCCCCACAGCTCCCGGGGATCTTTGGAAGACTTCCCCCGCGTCAAAAAAAAAAAAAACAAAAGGACAATGCCGATCGCGTGATTGTCACTAAAGTAAGCTGATCCATGCGTCGGATGGGCATGTAAAAAAGCCGGTCCTGTGCCTGATCTCACATAATCCCCACGCATGGCCGGCGTCTTGGCGATCGCAGTAGGCACCAACAGAAAAGGCTGCTGCCCATCTGCTTGTTTTCCCTTAGTCGCCTCTTACTGACACCCCACAGTAGGAGATGGGAGGTTGCTATTCTTACCCGGACCACAGATTAATAAAGGACACCCACGGGTGCTAGGGAAAGTCAATCAATAATAATGTAAAATAAGTATTAACGAATCAAAAAGTCGGCATAATTAGTTAAAAAATGGCTTAGTATCAATTAACGATAATTGATCTTTGTGAGAGCGGCAGTTAGGAGAGAAAGTTTTAAATCACGCGTATACTTAAACTAGAATCACTTCAATAACCCGAGTAGGACATAAACTCTTTACAACTATTATTACAATAAAACATATGTAGCGATGCGGACGCTTCTCTAAGTATAACGCTTTTATTACCAAGGTAAAGATAAAAAGTCACCGGAGCACTTAGCTCAATTTGATGTTATTATAGTCACGAAAACCTTACTATTGCTGGTTTATTTAAATGTCAAAGAGAATAACTCACCGTATAAAGCACGCTTGAAGCCTTAGAATATGAATAAGTCCAAGTACTATAGAATGCTTTTTTCAAGTAAGAACACGTAGTAGGCTCGAGTAAGAATATCAAAATACATAAATATCAGGTACACGACAATAATAGGTACTATACCGTCAGCTGTATTTATCGATATTTGCGCTTGTGACAGATCGAACCCATCACTACTTGTCACTTACATATCAATATAACTCTTATAAAATAACTTTAAATATGTAGTTCAATTCACCTGCCTCTTGGAGGGAAATCTGCCTACGATTTGTTTAAGGGGACCATAGACAAACGCGTACTCTATTCATAATATTATGAATAGAGTACGCGTATGAACTCTATGCTTAGAGCATGTTAGCAGATGTTTCAACATTTACCTTAGATAACAGAACTGGACATTGGCAGTAGTGGCACTAAGTAGTAGCCGATTGCCAGCGAACAAAAAAGAAGAAGAAGTACCTTAGATAATAACCAACGTATTTGTAGACCAGCTTCAAAGCGGGAAAATGTGAGTAGATAGACGCGCTCTATATTCTTGATCTAAATGGCTGATGCTGTGAAAATGTAATATAGCCGTATTTTCTCTCGAAATTAGGTAGTAATTCGGGCCGCATGTGTTGTAACCCAGATAAGTTGATGTTAATATTGTGACGCGTAAATAGAGATAAGAATGTTCGAGTCTCTTAAGAAGGTTTGTAAATAAAGTTAAGACACAAAGCTCCTATCTCTAATTTAAATTAAAATTATGTATTTTAAATAGGCTTAACAAAAACAACATTTTTTTAAAAGCTACCACCGGATTACAACGCGGCCTAACCTAAGAAGATCCGGCAAGGAACTCAGCGGGCTTGTAATTTTTTCACTTTTTATAATCTATACTTATAATAAAACTGTAACAGGTCCAATTCTGTACATTGAAGATATTTTGAAAATTATATTTGGAGGGCATTCTATAACCGATACTGAGGCCGAAAATATATTTTTTTTTAATTTTTGTCTGTCTGTCTGTCGGTCTGTCTGTCTGTCTGTCTGTCTGTCTGTATCACGGCTGCGCATCACGCCGAAACTACTGAATGGATTCAAATGAAATTTGGCATGATTTGAGATCTTACTACGAGTTAGGACATAGGATACTTTTTATCCCGTAATCTAGCACGGTTCTTTTAGGAGAGGGGATTAAAGTCAAAATGGGTAGTTGGTTATACGCTTGGTCCGATTTTATCAATTTTTCTTTATAATATAATAAATATTAGTAAGGGAACACTCATAGAGAGTTGTTATCAAGGTTTTGTAATCGATCGGGTTAAGCAACGTTAGGTAAGGTCATTAAATAGATGGATGACCGTTTAACGCCATTTGAACTAAACGGGTCCGTGCTTCGGAGAGCAAGTAAAAAGTGGGTCCCAGTTTTTAACCGACTATAAAAAAAGAGGTTATGTATTCGATGCGAATGTCTGTTATTAAAAGTTTAGTTAACGTAAAAATAGCGCAGGCGGAGCTGCGTGGGTCAGCTAGTAAAAGATATAAAAGGAACCCTTATGGTCTGACTTCTTCTGTCTGTCTGTCACACTTATATATTTCAGGAACCACCAATGCTATCGATTTGAAAATTGGAATAATTTTAGATCTTACTTACCCAAACTCATCGCAAATGAAAAAAAAAAAACTTTTACTTTTTTTTTCAAAGTGAGACTACTATATCGAGTGGGGTATCATATGAAAGGGCATCATTTGCATATCTCAAAACAGATTTTTATTTTGGTTTATGTCACGTAGTTATTGGCTGATAATCAAAAATGTAAAAAAAAATACCGTTCCTTATCTCCGAAGTTTGTGGAGGGAAAAATCTTAAATAATTAAAGGTACTTATATAAGGTGGAGAGGCCTATGTCCAACAGTGGACGACTGTAGGCTGATGATGATGATGATGATAATATAAGGTAGGTATATTTTATAGAAAAAAAAAGATTTTTCTGAGTAGTACAGTTTTTTAGTCATCACCAGCCGGAAGACGTCCATTGCTGAACAAAGGCCTCCCCCTTAGACCGCCACAATGAACGACAATTTGCTATTTGCATCCACCGATTTCGTGCGACGCGAACAATGTCGTCGGTCCACCTAGTGGGAGGCCTGCCTACGCTGCGTCTTCCGGTTCGTGGTCGCCACTCGAGAACCTTTCTTCCTCAACGGTTATCGGTTCTTCGAGCGATGTGGCCTGCCCACTGCCACTTCAACTTGCATATTCTACGAGCTATGTCGGTGACCTTGGTTCTTCGGCGAATCTCCTCATTCCGGATTCTGTCGCGCAAAGAAACTCCGAGCATAGCTCTCTCCATAGCTCGTTGGGTGACTCTGAGCTTCTCTAAATGAGTTTTTTAGTAATCCTAAAAAAAACCTCGACAAAAAAACATAGTTTTGTGGTTTGGCTTTTTGCTATCTGAGGTGTTACATGAATGAAAGATGGTATGGAACCCTCGGTGCGCGATTCCGACTCGCACTTGACCGGTATTTAACTGTACTATCACGTTTAGGTTTGACGTTCAAATGTATGGAAACGTGACTAGCGCCTCTAGCGGCAATTAAGGTAAACGAAAAATGAGAGTGTATTTCACTTTCATTCTTTCATGTAACGCTTTACATGCGTTTTACTAACGTAACTATTTAACTAGTATAGTTTCATCATAAACTTTTGGTTTTAGGCATTTTTGCGCGTGTAAAATTTAATAATATTTTGACAGCCCGTATTTTGTTTTAATATAAAGAAAAGTTAAGTTATTTATAATTGCTCACTTGAATCTGGCTAGTGCCAACGATACGATACGGACAAATCTCTGTTCGTGGCTGTAAGTTGAAATTGTCCTTTATGAAGTCCTTGATTGCCGATAGGTATGTACATATGTAGAGCGCAAATGAAGCACACTTCAAAACAGATTTTTATATTATTTTATGACACGTAGTTTTATAAAAACATACAAAAAATATCGTTCTGCACCGGTTGGAATGGAATGGAAGCACAGCACATATTCATTGTTTTCTGATGCACAGCAAGTGCACACGCGTTCATTTTACTTAGAGACTATCGCCGCCGTCACGAACGCTGTACCGATTTTCAATCAAAATCGTTTGTACGTGCACTTACCCCGCCCGCACGTATTTTGGGCAGGTTCGTGCAAGCGATTATGGTCCTAAAGGTGTACAAGGTAGGTATCTCTTTGGCTTACTGCTTATTAAGAGTTAAATTTGTACTAGCAAAAAGCCCGTTTACGTATAGGCGGAAATACGGAAAATGGTAAAAAAAAAGTTTTTTTTTGCGACTTTTACGATTATTTCATATAAGTACTTACTAACATGATCTGGTTACGAGACGCAACGTATAATACCCATCATTTAATCGATATTAAACACCGAAAATTGTGGCTGTTGGGCCGAAATATCCTCTGAACGATGTAATAAAATTGTCGTAAAGGAAAAATAGGCTTCTTATTGCAGTATAACGGGGCTTTAAGTATATAATGGATTATTTGACGAGGAAAAGGAATGAAGTTGAGCAAAAACCGGTCAAGTGCGAGTTCAAATCGCGCACTGAGGGTAGCGTACTATCTTTGAAAGTATATAAGATTATATGCTATTCATCTAACTAAGACCTAATAATAATTGTTTAGCCCTTTTTATGAATTTCGTCTTAAATAAATAAATCCTTTATTGAAACAAAAGTCATACATTTGATTTTAACCCGCCAAACTGCGTAACAGTTTGTCGGCGGGATTAGCGCTCAATTTAATATACAAAAGGTTGATACAATACAAAAGGTTCGATTTACGAAGGTAACGGTAACCTTGGTGTAACGGTTTCGACCCTGTACTTGTATATAAAGTCCAGTCACCTTGAAGTTACCAGTTTTAATTAAAAAACCGAACAAACCTCACAAACAACAAACAACTGCCTTTATGTTTTCTTGAAAAATTTAATAAGTAAAATAGATCACATTTGAAAGTTCATCAAAATTTAACAACCTAACCTTGTAACGGCGGGCATACAATATTATTAATTTTCGAAGTTAGAACTGCACAATTGTTTAACTTTTTTCAATTACGATTACATATTTATTGTAATAACTTGTAATAATGACAAAAGGATCTTCTTTTTCTTCTTCTTTTAAAATGAGATGGCTTCCATCATGTGTATGGATGATTCTGCCAACGACAAAGTTTGCGATAACACGGGACGGTGGGTTGACAGTTGATAAAAAGATTTGACAATGGACGGTTAAGTTAGCAAAAATAAGGATGGGTTCAGTCAGAGGAATTTAATATATTGATAGATAAGTAAGTGGATAATAATATATAAGCTGTTTATAGGAGAATTTTGAATGAGATAATACAGTAAATATTTTAATGTTATTTAAGGTTATGAATTTTGACAAAAGGATCAGACAGAACAAAGAAATTGACAGATGTCAAATGTAATCTTTAAAAATGGCTATACATTATGTAGAGCTGCCATTAAAGGTTTTTGCGACTCTAAGCATACTCTAAGCATCAGTTTTACGGATTTTTATTTTATTGGGAAATCTCAAAAAGTATGACTCTTCTTGGAGTCCGAGACTGGTCTCTACCTAATCTGTGCAGAGACGCTCAGAATTTCCCCTACCAGATGCTTTCGGTTATCAGGTTTATTCGCTGTATTGTGTCCTCAATATTTTAATAATAGATCTACACAGTCTGCGAGCTATAAGCATATAACGAAAATCTGTAAAAAGAGCAGGAGTCGTATTCGTTAAATAATCCAAAGAACAGTCCTAAAACAGACGAACAGCAATACCAATTACGTAGAACCTATAGAGTGAATTTCGAAGTTTTCTAATTACGAGAATGTAACGAAAGTTTTTGTCTACGTGTTTAGACTCAAACACTACACATCGCTCGTCAAATCTTACCCTAGAACTTTCTAGACGTGGTGTAGATAGCAATTTCGAACACAGTTCTATAACATGATTTAGTGAGAGTCTTGGATGTACTGTGCTAATAAGTTTTTGAAGTTTTTTTTTCTCACTAATGTCATGATACATGTAGACGAGCACTAGCCTAGAATGATTTATACCGCAATGTTCTATCGTGGACACAAACGGTGTACCAATTCTCAATCAAAACCATTTGAACGACGCTACGTGCGCTTACCCCGTCCGCACGTATTTTGGGCCGGCTCGTGCAAGCGATTATATTAAGTGATACACTTGTGACCGCGAGAGTACCTACAGCACCCATATTATTGCATGGGAAGCAAAAGCAAGGTGCTTGTGATGGAAAATAATAGTCTTCGGATCCCTAATATCATCAGCTGAACAAAAGCCTCCCACTTAGAAGGGAGAGGTTGCCATATTCCCCACGCTTAGCAGGCGTCTTGGGGATCGCAGTATAGGTGGTAGGTAATCCAATAGAAAGACGCTGCTGTCCGTCTTCTCGTTTCTCCTTAGTCGCCTCTTACGTCATCCAACGGTAGAAGATGGGATGGGTGCTATTATTAGCCGAATAGCCTACGGGCGAATCCCTAGTTTAATATGATCATTAATATAGGTTCAGTAGATTTTACAAACCTAATCTTATCCCAAAATACGCAAAATCTGTGCTACGCCGACCAGCAGGCCTAGCACGACTTGCAATCTTGACAGGTCGATGTGGAGTATGACGTAGTTTTCAACACTGAAACGTCGATTCTCCATACAAAAATGTGAAATACTACGACATAGTGACGTCATACTCACACTTGTCTGTCAAGATTTGCACATCATGCTAAGCCTGCAGGCAAATAAACAATCAAATAAATGCGGTAACAGCTCAGTGGGCGAGCGCGCTTGCCTTGGAAACAAGGTGCGCAGGTAAGAACCCCGGCTTGCACCTCTGATTTATTTAATGAATCACGTGCGAATCGTCTTTGTGAGATTGTTACTAGCTTTCGGTGAAGGAAAACATCGTGAGGAAACCTGCATGTCTGAGAAAGCCTAACTAGCTTTCGAATGACGTGTGAAGTCCGCCAACCCGCACTTGGCCAGCGTGGTGGATTACGGCCTAAGCCCCCTCATCTTGAGGGGAGGCCCGTGCCCAACAGTGGGACATAAACAAGGGCTGGTATTATTATCATATTATTATTATACATACGTATACATATAATTAAAGGCAAGACATTAGAATAACTTTTGTATTTTATGCCACATTATTGTAGGTAGTTTGCATTTAATGGCGACTTATATTACGTGACTTATTTGTCCATGAATATACACGACATGTAATATTCTTTAGGAATGAGGCCCCAGGGGACGTTAAAATGTGCTTCCATTCATTCTGAGACACGCCATTACGTCTCTGTATAACAGAAATGCCTCCATTAATATCCAGCTGTGAAACCATGTGCTCTAAATGTACTTACAGAATTTTCTTTATCTATGTAAGTACCTATGTATCTTTTATGAATGGGGTAGAAAGTTTCTCGAGAGGCGACCACGAACCGGAAAACGCAGCGTAGGCAGGCCTTTTACTGGTGGGCCCACGACATTATGCAAGTCACAGGTAACCGGTGGATGCAAATAGCCAATTGTCGTTCATTGTGGCGTTCCAAGGGGGAGGTCTATGTTCAGCCGTGGACGTCATCCCGCTGGTGATGATGATGATGAATTTGACATTGCCTCCATGTCACATTAAGTAGCTGTTACCTTTCAAAACCGAAGGACGCGGGTTTGAATACAGCACGGAGCGATCACTATTCGTCCTGTTATAGTTATAGCAATAAAGGCAGATCGCTTGATTATCTGAAAAGTTATATCTATAACTGATCAATCACTAGTCCCTTGTGCAGGGCTGAAGAGAACCATAGCAATGTACAGCTCACCGGCAGTGCACAGCTTGGAGTCCTCGTCATATCCGTCGATGCAGTCCGGAGCTCCGTCACAGAGGTACTGGATGGAGATGCAGTTGCCATCAACAGGACACTTGAACGGCTCGTACGGATGACAGTATTCTGGAAGCAAGGATACAAAATCAGGTAAATATAAAGGATATTTGCAAAAGATAAGGCTCGGCTCGGCGGAAACGTCCAATTATTTATGCAGCCTGACGTCCACTTATTTATGCAGCCTGATTGTATAAGTGCCTTAACGGAGGTCGCAAGCAAACAACGCTAAACTTCAACTGGCGTTTAGTTGCTTCTAAACCACGATAAACTTCAAATGGCGTTGTGTTGCTGCTAAACAACGCTAAACTTCAAATGGCGCTGTGCTACTGCTAAACAACGCTAAACTTCAAATGGCGCTGTGCTACTGCTAAACAACGCTAAACTTCAAATGGCGCTGTGCTACTGCTAAACAACGCTAAACTTCAAATGGTGCTGTGCTACTGCTGAACAACGCTAAACTTCAAATGGCGTTGTGTTGCTGCTAAACAACGCTAAACTTCAAATGGTGCTGTGCTACTGCTAAACAACGCTAAACTTCAAATGGCGCTGTGCTACTGCTAAACAACGCTAAACTTCAAATGGTGCTGTGCTACTGCTGAACAATGCTAAACTTCAAATGGCGTTGTGTTGCTGCTAAACAACACTAAACTTCAAATGACGTTGTGTTGCTGCTAAACAACGCTAAACTTCAAATGGCGCTGTGCTACTGCTGAACAACGCTAAACTTCAAATGGCGTTGTGTTGCTGCTAAACAACGCTAAACTTCAAATGGAGTTGTGTTGCTAACCAACGCTAAACTTCAAATGGCGCTGTGCTATTCCTGAACAACGCTAAACTTCAAATGGCGCTATTGTGCTGCTAAACAACGCTAAACTTCAAATGGCGCTATTGTGCTGCTAAACAACGCTAAACTTTAAATGACGCTGAATTACATAGTACAAGACGATACAATACCATACAATACATAGTGCTTTACTTCTCGAATCAATGATTACAAAATATTTAGTTGTGCTTGAGGTATCCACACTAGGAAAAGACCTGTCTCGTGGAGACCCGGCTCCATTGACAATTCCGAAACATTTTCACAAGACGTGTGTCAAGTGGGATTGACCCCATATTTCGGGTAGCAGCCGAACTAACTAACTACTAGACCGGCTTACAAGCTTGCCAACAGCATAAATCAATTTAACTTGGACATTAATAAATAATAAATTTAGACTTTTGTTACCTTTGACCTTAATAAATTTCGCCACAATTTAGCGCTATATTCTTGAATTTGATTCATAACGAAGCAATACAACTAACAAAGTTTATAAATTGCTTCTAATTCCACAAGAAAATATTAAAAAGTCGATGCTTTATTTTATCTGGTTTACTTACATTTGAGTACACTTATGTAGATGTAGTACATACATTACAAGATCAACGATATTAGGTTAGACGGCTTTGATTAATGAGCTCTAATCTTATAGTACAGGATTCCGGATACTGGTCGATTCATTAGAGGGCAATCTATGTTTGTGAATGTATGGGTTAAATAAGATTTCAACATACAAAACTTCGCATCTGTAGGATAAGATCATTAAATGACTACGATTCATTAGACGGCAATCTACTATCAGCTTTGACACAGCATGGCCACTTCGCATAATGCCAACTCGATTACTTCGCATAACGTCCACTTCGCATAGCGTCCATTTCGCATAAAGTCCACTTCGCAAAATGTCCACTTCCACCACGATATACAGCCTTACTTATAAAAATCTACTAATCACCGTCTTAGCAACCAAATAACTACTTACTACATAACTCCTTATTAAGCAGTTTTATATTTTCTACTTAAAAACGTTGCATAAGAGCGACATAACTAATGAACAGTTAATAAGGCAAAACATATTTTACTCTGTCAATACCGCCACGTGTTGTCAGCTAGAAATATTCCGTCTGACCTAAAACTTGGTAAAATGGCAACATTTTGTAATTCAATTCGACAAATAGGAAGCTAGGTTGTCAAATTCAAATTTGGATGCATAGAACATAAATCAGCACTATAGAATGATTATTTTCAAGTAAGAACCGTAGGCACCGGTAAGAACATCAAAATACATAATATCAGGTACACGACAATAGGTATTATACCATCAGCTGTATTTATCGACATTTGAAAGAAAGAATAATTTATTTGTGACACACAATCAAAAAATAGAACAAAAAAAATAAAAATAAATAATAGACATATGTAAGTAGGTTAAATAATAGGTATATAATAAGTAGGTTAGACATATGTAGTGGTTCCAACTCAGCAAAAATGCTGATCGTACACGCAACCAGCGGTGATCTTCCGTTTCGTTGTTTCGTCCGTGTTCGTTTCCGTTCCAGCGCTGATTTGCGATTGTGACAAATCAAACCCATCACTACTTATCACTTACATATCAATATAACTCTTATAATGTAACTTTCAATAGTTCAATTCACCTTCCCTCTCAGAGTAGAATCTGCCTACACTTTGTTTAAGGGGATCATAGACAAACGCGTACTCTATTCTTTATATATAAACTCTATGCATCGATCGATACAAATTACAATGCAAGTGCAACTGACTGAATCAGCTGATAGAGAACCGCCATATTGTTAAATAACGTGCTAATAAGCTTCTAAACAAGGGTCGGCCGCTGTTTAATTTGACAGCTACTTTAGCAAGCTGTTATGCAACGTATTAAGGATAAACATCGTTTATAAGTAAAAAATATTTTTAAATAGCTATTATGCGTTGCATAAAATTTAACCATCGTTTATAAGTAAGGCTGATAATATTTAGACTAGATTAGCTGTTACGGTCCGAAAAGTGGCACACAGAAATAGCGCCCTTGTTGCTTTACCCCTTGGTAGTATACGTTAAGCTGTAACAGTTCAGTGGGAGAGCGCTTGCCTTGGAAACAAGGTGCGCAGGTTCGAACCCCGGCTCGCACCTCTGATTTATTGAATTAATCATGTGCGAATCGTCTTTGTGCGATTGTTACTAGCTTACGGTGAAGGAAAACATCTTGAGGAAACCTGCATGTCTGAGAAAGCCTAACTAGCTTTCGAATGACGTGTGAAGTCCGCCAACCCTCACTTGGCCAGCGTGGTGGACTATGAGCTAGGCCCCTTCATCTTGAAGGGAGGCCCGTGCCCAGTAGTGGGATATAAACAAGGGCTGGTATTATTATTATATTATTAGGTATTATTATACGTTGTGCTTAAATCTCGTTACCATGTTGTATAAAAAACATTTCTGCCGTAAAGACATCCATTTTCACATCGAAATTATTTCTATTGGCAACACTGACGATTATACCTGGATACCCGGGTAATATAATTACGTCTGTTTAAGGCGAAGTTCTTATGACAATACTGAGACGGAAAAAGTTTCTGTGCCTCGTCACATTTATCAATTTAAAGTTATGACATTTTAATGTCTTTTTAAAAATATAAACTGAATACAAAATTTATTATTTTATTATAACATCAAGCAATTTTCTTTGTTGGATAATAACATAATGGACTTAAATTTCATTATACATACATAATACATAAACTCTGGTATATACATATTTCAACTCGTCTCATCACCTTTAATTTGATATCGATATTGATGTTTTTTGGAGTCAAAAATAAAATACAATATGGCGACTGACGGCCGCCATATTAGTTTTTTTGAAAAAATATATATCCTATGTCACTCCCAAGACTACTACAAATCAAACGACATACATACATACTCTCGAAACACCACCCTCTTCCTGGGGCATTCGGGCAAAAAACAGTTCATTTATTCAACGGCCACTCCTAATCGGGCTCAAAAGGCAGAATTGTCTCGAGTGACGAATGGCAGTATTTAGGTACAGTGTTGCTGTCGATTGGCTGTCATGTCGCTTACCGTGAGGAGAACGTATTGCTTTTTTTGACACTCAGTTAGTAAAAAAATACTAAGTAAAATAAACTATTTTTCAAATAAATAAAAACCGTCTTCAAAGTAAATAAAAAATTATCTAAAAAGCATAAAATAACGAAAATATATTGAAGTCGGTGCTAGCACATCATGTTAACTAAGTAAGACTAGCACGAGCTGACGCTCACGTTCTCAGGAGACGCGTCAGGCTGGTAGTTTTTTCTACCAACGAATAAGCTTGGCTATACAAAGAGGTAATGCCGCCAGTCTTTTAGGTACCCTTCTCTCCCAGTGCGGCGACAACTTGGAGGAAGTTTTTTACCTAGTTTATGTATACATATTTGTAAACTGTAAATATTTAGTTTCAATAAAAGACATACAAATCTTGTTCAATCTATCTATACTTATAATAAAACTGTAACAGGTCCAATTCTAGTGTACATTGAAGATATTTTGTAAATTATATTTGGAGGGCATTCTATAACCGATACTAAAGCCAAAAATGTTTTTTTTTTTGTCTGTCTGTCTGTATCTCGGCTGCGCATCACGCCGAAACTACTGGATGGATTGAAACAAAACTTGGCACGATTTGAGTTAATACTCCGAGGTAGGACATAGGATACTTTTTATCCCGACATTCGGCACGGTTCCCTTGGGAGAGGGGATTAAAGTCAAAATGTGTACTTGGTTATATACGCTTGCTCAGATTTTAACAATTTTTCATTATAATTATAATAAATATTTTTAAAGGAAAACTAATAGACAGTTGTTAACAATGTTTGGAAATCGATCAGGTTAAGCGACGATAGGTAAGGTCATAAATAGATGGGTGACCGTTTAACGCCATTTGAACTAAACGTCTCCGTGCTTCAGAGGGCAAGTACAAAGTGGGTCTAAGTTTTTAACCGACTTTAAAAAAGGAGGTTTTGTATTCTATCCGAATGTATATATTGAAAGTTTAGTTAACGTAAACATAGCGCGGGCAGAGCTGCGTGGGTCAGCTAGTCACTAATAAATACTTAATAGTCGTCGCCTTAAATAAGATCTACTGTGTGTGTTCTTAATTTGTGTTCATTCCATTGCCTCGTTCGGATTGCTTTCAGGACGCATTTACTCCCGTAATGAGTTTGCAAAAGGTTTTCTCCCTCGCATATTGACCTTTCTCTAGGAATGTTACGTAGTTGCTTTTTCTTAATTATTTCGGTACGTGTTCATTTAGGTAATGATTGAAGAATGACTAGGACTGGAAATAACTAATCAAAACAGGGAAGACGTCAGCGCATACTCGCACTTTACGAATGTTTTAACCAGCTATGTTAAATCCTATGAATAGCAAGCAACATTGTTAACAGTTATATTTTAGAAAATATATACGGGCATATTTTTGGTAAAGTTAAAGCTTTATCTGACATAGGTTCTAAAATATCACAGTTTGGTTATAGTAATTTCCCAAACAGATACATTTTATAGATAACTCAATAACTGCCGCACTCGCAAACGCCAATTAACTTTAATTCTAATTAAGTCACTTTTAAAATCTATTTTTTTCGACTATCGGAGCCATTTATGATTAATTTCGATTATTGATCACGAGATAATTGATATCTCTACTCACTATCTGTGTATTATGTAAATATTAATGGGCTATCTAGCTAGTATCGAAATAATCCGATTTCAAAAAATGGATAAATGATCATTAACTTTAATTGACTTTTGTAGGTTCGGCAGATCTATTAGACGTGTGCTAAGTCTATCGAGCTGTTTAAATGTGTCGTTTAATTTAAATGCACTTCCTGCAACACACGCATTCATTCTAGAATAGATTTTTATCCTCAGTTTCCTTTGTTTTTTTTTCTCTAGGATTCTACCTGTGTTTGTAATTTATACAATGTTTATAGTTTACGTTCTTGCACATAATAAATTTAAATTGCGTAACGCTTATTTCAGCCGTCCTAGGTAGGGTAGGCAACCCTACCTAGGACGGCTGAAATAAGAAATCGCTATAAGTGATAAGGCCGCCCAAAATGTACGTCATTTTATTTTGTTCTATTTTGTTTAAGTGTGCAATAAAGTGTATTGTAAATCACGGTCGTAAATTGCAATTAAAAATATGATAAATTAAAGTTATGACCAATTAGTTCAATTATTGTGTAAGCTTTACTAAGAATGAAATCCTTTTGTAGCATTAATTTATCAAAGCTAAGCAATAAATTACACAGTTAAATTAATAAAATTAACAATCCAAGCGTACCCTTCAAATACACTTATACCTACCAAAAGCTTCAGAAATCTAGTCGTTGCAAAATACGACTGCTGTTGACGTAGTCCTATGTTCCATCCAGGGGGCTTAGACATAATTCAAGCTTGCGGTACTAATTGGTATTTGATGTAAGGGAAATTTCGTACATAGTATCCCTCACTCTTATTTAATACTAGCTGACGCACAGCGCAGCTCCGCCCGTGTTCTTTTTACGTTAATAAAATATTTAATAGCATTGGTACATTGCGTTGAATACATAAACTCCTTTTTTAATGTCGGTTAAAAACTGGGGCCCACTTTTTACTTGCCATCCATATCACGGAGACGCTTAATTGAAAAGGCATTAAACGTTCACTCATCCAAAAAAATACCCCAGAATCAGTAGCGGACTAACGGGGGGGCGGAGGGGGCGGTCCGCCCCGGGCCTCGGGTCCAGGGGGGCCTCCAATCTCCAAAAGTTATTTTTAATAAATGAGGTATTTAAGTAGTTACTAGAGTAGAGTACATACATATATACACAAACAGTACAATACATCATAGCTAGATTATTTTACAGTTCCCGTGCACAAACTTTGTTGGTCTATGACAATGTGATATTTAGGTACATCAAGATTGTTATAATATGATAACTGAGTTTGTGCGTTGGAACTCTTTATTAGCTAGTTTGAAATAATCTAGCCGATATGAAATCAATTAAGTCTCAAACACGGCCATAATGTAAATGTGTAGTAATTATTGGGTAGTTTTGGAGTTGGGGGCCCATGATGCACGTAACTGCATGTATGCAAAATAAAATAAAATAAAACTACAATCGGATCACAACGCGGTCTCAACTGTGAAGATCTGGCAAGAAACTCAGCGGGCTTGACATTTTTCCTTTTTTTTACAGCCTGATTCTTCTTGTTACTGTCATTTCGTCAGAGACAGCGTGTTTTGCTGTTCGAATGATAAAATGAGAAAGAAATACGGGACATCCTGGGCCTGGAAGCAGGAATGTGCGCTCCTACCAGCACGCTCGTGGTTGCTCCCAATGCGCTATGATGGACGCAGTTTCTACCTCGAACGCATTGTTAACTACCTCGGGGTCGCATTTAGTTGGGACCTTAGAACAGTAATGTTCTGAGGATGGGCCGCACAGGGCCCCAGTGCGTCCATGACCCAAGAAGCCTCTTTAAGGCAGAGGATACCCAGTCACATTTCTATTGAGATTCCCCTAACGATGCAAGTTGCACCGCCCGGATGTATCGTCTTCACCTCTTTGCGTCTCCTTCAAGGATATCATCATCTCACAGAAGGACCCTCAACATCAATTTCTCTGCCAACATAGTAGATACTGCTGATAGCTGAGAGTGGTCGTGTCCAATCCGGCTAACCAGGATCCGCAGCTCTAAGTCCCACGCATAGTATACTTGGAGTGCATGTTGGGTGAAAGTTCGGCTCCCACTACGATCATGGCAAGTCGTTGTCATCTTTCGCCCTATCTCACACAGATAATCACTAAAATACCAGATGCTCAGATTATTTAAGTGAGTCTACAGGGTGAGGTAATGCCTCTGAAACCAGGACATTAAAGGCTCGCATTTTTCGAAGAATAAATGCATTCAAAATGTGACGTTTGTCCAGAATGCTAAATCTATTCCCGAAGAGCTAAATATCAAAAAGTGACTTCCCACTGTCTGAGAACGCGCAGGAGGAAACAGGACAGCCTAGGCTAGACTTTTTTATGACAGGCCAAAAAACGGCAGAAGCAGTAGACGCATGCAATGGGCAGACACTATCATAGTCTGTATTACTCACGTTTCTTAGTCATGAGGTCAAACTCTAATAATTAAATTATTTATGTAAATATCGTCTGTTGACATTTAAAGCTGCCACCAGTTATAGCCTATGTCCACTACCACAACTAACACAAATCTAACGTCATATTACAAGTCAAAATCTATTGAGCCGTTTAGGCTGTATTCCGTGTCAAAGAAATAGACATACATACTTACATACAGTCATACAAAAATACATACCCACGAAAAACATAGCCCTCCTTCTGGGACAGTCAGGCAAAAATACGTTAATTTCTGACCAGGGGCCTCATTAGGTTTTGCCGCCCCGGGCCCCCGGCAGGCTTAGTCCGCCACTGCCCAGAATATAACAAATTTAATATACTATTTTCTTTGACTATAATAGTAGGTATTCTGGAAAGAAAACGTAAATTTATATCCACAAGGTACAAATATCTTTGCCTCCACTCTCTACGGGGCGTGTGGTTACTGTAGGAGTTATTTATTCTGACATCTTAGAAATGAATTAGTATTATTATCATAACAAGAAATGGAAGTAGCTTCCACATAATAAGATAATTCATATTAATGTATAAGAAGGGATACTTAGTTTTATATTACGTACAATTTCGTTGGCATTAAAATAACCCCACGGGTATTCCTCCCGTTGGGTGTCCGTAAGAGGCGACACTTCTGTCCGTCTTCTTGTTGTCCCTTAGGACAACAAGAAGACGGACAGAAGTGTCTTTCTATTGAATTATCTATCAACCTATACTGCGATCCCCAAGACGCCTGCCAAACTTGGGATTATGGATAATTATGGCAACCCCTCTCTTCTAAGGGGGAGGCCTTTATTCAAAAGTGGACGACATTCAGCTGATGATGATGATAAAATTGAGTAAAACAAAAAGCGACTCAAACTGACTAATTCGCTACTTAGCCGAATCTGGAACAAGGTGATCCATCAAAGAACCAAGACATAGCTGTTAAGTCAGGTAGCTAAGATGGTAGTGGACTGTATATTGTATGACATAATTGTTATACCTACTTCATACTGTCGTTAAGGTAAACTTTACTTAAGTAGAAAGCGACAATCAAGAATTCCTTGCAAAAATCCGTAGGTTCGTTACTCCGCGATAGTTTCAGATGCTGTATAAAAAAACGCAAAAAGTCCGATCGTGCGATATAACATATGCCATGTAGTGGCTTTGGACTCAGTGGAGAGGCGTGCTAAGAGGCTACCCTGAGCTAGAAGAGGCCAATAGCCTAAAGCACAGGTGCAATCTGCAGAGCAGCCAGCCACTCGGTATTTTGTAGGATACATTTTGGAATGTGCGCAGAAACTACATGACTTGTTTATACCGTCGTTGCCACTTACAACACGCAACGGGGGGAGAAGGGAGCATGGTATTCTTACCCAGACAGGGGAAACACCAGCTTTATAAGGAAAAGAAACAAGAAGGGTCTTTTCATGGAGACGAATACTACGAGTCCAATCAAGATCATCCAGGTGTTTTTGTTCATCCCCATGTTGATAGAATTTTTGTATGAAAATACAAAGCAGAAAATGAAAATATTCGTGTTAGCAAAGGATAAAGCTCGTCTACAGTTAACACAGTTGCGGCTGAAGTAATGCCACCTTTTGAAACTTTAGACCGACAATCATAGCCAACAGTTGCCGTTTACTTGGCGAAGATTGATGTCCCAATTAACAAGAATTAGCGGCAAAAGATTCAAACAATCTGTTAAGTTTCCTAGCAATCTCGCTCACACTGTAAGGTCTTTGAAATGAAAGCTAATTTTGCGGGTTACATCGCGGTTTATTATTCATTTTACTACTCGTTGTTTCTATCGCTTTACAGCACCATGATCACGGGCGGATATTCGCGTTAATTACCAGATATATATATATATTTCCTTATGTACTTTTATAAAAGATGCATACGATCTATGTGTGGTCTGAAATCTGATGATAGCTGTGAGCCATTATTTAAAGAGTAAAAAATATTGACTGTACCGTCGTACATTCTGGAAATATCATTATTTGTTAAGACAAATTTACATTTATTTGAAAAAATGACATCTGTACGTGACGTTCCACTTCGCACTCAATATAGAAACTGCATTGCTGAGGAAAAGCATTTTATCTTTGGCTCCGCGTGTGTTTAATAAATTACCTGATGCCCTAAAATGTCTGAATGTAGTACAGTTTAAAAAACAATTAAAATCATTATTAGTTGAGAAATGTTACTACTCAATTAATGAATTCCTAAATAATTAATTATAACCTGTGACCTATCAATTTTTTATTGACATTTTATTATTATTGTATAATTATTTTCATATCTATTTTAATAATTTGATATCTTTGTTTGACATTTGTAATATAATCTGAGTTCTAATCACAATGATACTAACAATAATCACAATTAGCAATAATCATTATTTATCTGAAAATAACATTTTTGTACGCCATCCGGCATAACATAGCGCTCCACACCTTATTCAACATCTAAATTGTTTTTACTATTTACACCTATGTTCAACAAAATTAATAAATGACTTATGACTTACTTTCTCAAAAAATTAATGATCTTTCCATACACAAAATGCAGTCAGAACTTATTACTTGTCCACACGAATAACTTTGTTATGATCGAGTCAACATGTGTTTTGAATTTATTTAAAGAACCTTTTATTTTATATTATGTTGTTACGGTTCAGTAATAAAGAGCACTATCAAGGTAGATACCGTGTCATCTAAAAATACATTCTCTACGTGATCAGTTATTCTGACATCTGAGATTCTGACCACAAGATTGTTGGACCACGACATCTATTACTCTGAGTCTATAACATTGACGACTATATTATCTTCATAATATATTTATATTAATGACAAAAACAGATCACTCGTTCTCCTTATTAATCACTGAAATCTAAGTCATTATAATGGATTATAGTTGATATTAATTTCAACGTTAAGGCACTAATTAGTAACTGCCATTGGATCATTTAAATTAAAGAGAATTATTAAATTAAAATTCTACACTCTTTTTGAGAGATCTTTCAGTATTTCACGTAGTATTAAATTATCTCAAAATAGGATCCGTGGAGCGCGGAACGATATCCGAATTTCAGTATTTATATATCTTCTATCAATATAAATAAGGGTTGAAGTTGATTAAATTTTTATGAGGGTTTTTCTTGATGCGTATTATATTTATGTTATACAATTTACTAAAGAGAGTGCGGGCCGTTGGATTAGTCTACATACTAGATAAATAATTGGACGGTTCAGAGTCTGATGATGAAGCCTGAAGTTGGTCTCAGGAATTCATCATTATCATCAGCAGCCGAAACAGGTCCACTGCTGAACAAAGGCCTCTCCCTTAAAAGGGAGGGGTTGTCACAATCCCCACGCTTGGCAGGCGGCTTGGGGATTGCAGTATAGGTGGTAGTTAATCCAATAGAAATACGCTACTGCCATCCGTCTTCTTGTTTTCCCTTAGTCGCCCCTCACGAACATCCAGCGATGGGACGGAGATGGGAGGGTGCTATTCTTACTCGTGGGAACGGGATAGTGCTCAGGCTCGGGCTCAGGAATTCAGTTTAAATTAAAAGTGAACCACCGAATGTGGACTTGTTGGATAGGTTTCGACGAGGGGTAGGTGGACAGAAGGGAATCAGGGTCTAATGATGGAGCATAAAGGTGGTCACAGGAACTCAGCTTCTAAAATTACTTGAGTTCGTTTTCTGATTTTAAATTTTCTCATGTACAATTTTTGCGGAGTTTTAAGTACTTTAGTAACGACAATTTATTTTTGATGGTTTCAATGGATATAAAAAAATAATAAAAAGACTTTCTTTTTGATGGGTTCGATATAAAAAATAACATAAAGACGATGATGTCAGAACCGTCTAATCTAAAGACCCTATATGATATTTAGGCGTAGCGTCTAGGAATGGTTTAGTTAGGCTATAATCGCTTGTATTCATCATCACCAGCCGGAAGACGTCCACTGCTGAACAAAGGCCTCCCCCTTAGACCGCCACAATGAACGACAATTTGCTATTTGCATCCACCGGTTGCCTGCGACGCGAACAATGTCGTCGGTCCACCTAGTGGGAGGCCTACCTACGCTGCGTCTTACGGTTCGTGGTCGCCACTCGAGAACCTTTCTTCCCCAACGGTTATCGGTACTTCGAGCGATGTGGCCTGCCCATTGCCACTTCAACTTGCAGATTCTGAGAGCTATGTCGGTAACCTTAGTTCTTCGGCGAATCTCCACATTTCGGATTGTATTATCTATCTATATCTATACTTATAATAAAACTGTAACAGGTCCAATTCTGTACATTGAAGATATTTTGAAAATTATATTTGGAGGGCATTCTACAACCGATACTGAGGCCGAAAATGTATTTTTTTTAATTTTTGTCTGTCTGTCTGTCTGTCTGTCTGTCTGTCTGTATCACGGCTGAGCATCACGCCGAAACTACTGAATGGATTCAAATGAAACTTGGCATGATTTGAGATCTTACTACGAGGTAGGACATAGGATACTTTTTATCCCATAATCTAGCACGGTTCTTTTGGGAGAGGGGATTAAAGTCAAAATGGGTACTTGGTTATACGCTTGGTCCGATATTATCAATTTTTCTTTATAATATAATAAATATTAGTAAGGGAACACTCATAGAGAGTTGTTATCAAGGTTTTGTAATCGATCGGGTTAAGCAACGCTAGGTAAGGTCAATAAATAGATGGGTGACCGTTTAACGCCATTTGAACTAAACGGGTCCGTGCTTCGGAGAGCAAGTAAAAAGTGGGTCCCAGTTTTTAACCGACTATAAAAAAGGAGGTTATGTATTCATTGCGAATGTCTGTTATTAAAAGTTTAGTTAACCTAAAAATAGCGCAGGCGGAGCTGCGTGGGTCAGCTAGTCATAAATATTATCATAAATCAATTATGATTTTTTACCAATTAAGTCCATTTTTCTTTGCACGCGGTGAGATATTTGTGCTTTATAGTATACGCTTCACGTTCACTGTTCAAACTGTGTTTCGATTTGTCTTTCGCTGTGTCTATTGACTTGGGGTATACATGAAACTAATTCAAGACCGTTTTATAAGCTTCTTGCTCAAGACAGGACGGCAGATAATGAGCCAGTTTCCCGAGGGATGACAGTAATGGCGGCTCAGCGGGCCGAGCTGGTTTATATTGTTTAGGTAGCCGGTAGGCCATTTGCATTTTTATTAAAATTTTAATTTTTTTCTTTTATATTGCGAGTTCGTTAATAGATTTTTTTCTTATAGAATAAAACAATAATACGAGAATTTCTCTTGGTGTTTTTTTACTACCTGCCTAGCTAGTAGGTATAGTGGTTACAGGTGCGGCCGTTGTGTTCCTGAGGCCGCTGGTTCAATTCTCGGATAGGGAGAAGTGTAATTGTTTTGAGGGTTCCGTACCTCAAAAGGAAAAAAAATGGAACCCATAAAGGATCTCTTTGTTGTCCGTCCATCTGTCTGTCAAAACCCTTTATCTCAGGAACGCGTGGAGATATTGAGAATTAAAACCATATACTCTGGTCTATAGTCCCTTTCTTTTTTTTTGTTTGGTAGGAGAAGGAGACCACCGCCGACCACGACCTCTCGCTGCCCACCATGGATTGGATCACGGCGGGCAGCGACAGGTCGGCCCCAACCGCGGCACGCAGCAAGCTGCGCTCCGCCGCCCACGCCGAGCAAATCGATGGACTTCAGCGGGAGATGCTCCGCCCCGGCTACGCGCTTCTGCGCGCTGCCGGTAGACCACGGTCAGCACCTCCGCCTCCAGTAGGCCGCAGACTTAGCTTAACAACTGCTGTCTAGATGACAATAGCCGGCACCGACTTTTAACGTGCCCTCCGAAGCACGGAGACGCTCAGTTCAAATGCCACTAAGCAGTCACCCATCTAAGGACTGACCTTGCCTAACGTTGCTTACCCAATTGATCGTTTAACGAACAATGGTTACACCTGTCTTTTTTTTGTTACCTTAGGGAACAACGGACTCAATCGTCAGATAAGTGACAAAGGATCTAACATAGTTCGTAAAACGAGGGCTTAGAATGCACTTCCTAGGGGTGGGAAAAAGCTCCATGCTATGAGCTTTTGCTAAAATTAGCAAGCAAGACATCTGTCTAATGGTAAGCAATAAGCCTGCTTGTAGATAGTTACACTGTATTACCGCTCGTCACCCAAGACTCTAGTTATTAAGTCTCTTGAGCCCGCTAGTTTCACTAGCTAAAGTGCTCTTCACACCGGGACATGGCAATATTGCTGTGGGGCTGCATATAGGCGAGCGTGTAGCTTACTATCAAGCCAACGTCTTACATGTCTCGTCATTAATAAAGAAATTATCAGCCAAGTCGTATCGCAGAACTTATGAGCCAAAAGCTTAGCTACGTAAATAAAGCGATCATCAGCAGCTGTAAGATATCCACTGCTGAACAAAGGCCCTCCCCCTTAGAAGGGAGGGGTTGCCATAGTCCCCACTCTTGGCAGGCGTCTTGGGTATAGGTGGTAGGTAATCTAATAGAAAGACGCTGCTGCCAGTCTTCTTGTTTTCCCTTAGTCGCCTCTTACGGGCACCCAACGGGAGGAGATGGGAGGGTGTTATTCTAACCCGGACACCCCACGGCTATATTCTCTTGACTAGTCATTCTTCAAATATACCGATTTGGATATAAAGCTTTATCACTAAAAAGGTATGCCTGCCCCATAAAAATTTGAAGACTTCCCTTGATTTCTCCAGGATGGGACAATTTGGGAATTTCAAACATAAGATGAATTTTCCAAATCGGCCCGAGCGTCTTTGAGTAGGTACTTATTCGGGGAACATCTATAAAAAATGATTTCGACGAATTGAGAACCTTTTCCTGTTTTTGAAGTCTGTTAAAAACCGGCGAAAGCCCTTAACAACCTTAAATTGGTTTTGTAGAGACAAAGTATTATAAAATAAAATATGCCACACCCATAAAAATATTATACTTGTAGGTAGTGAAAATTTGCGGCCGTCACAATCAGGCAAACGAACCGACTGATCAGTATTCTGGGTAAATTATATTATGCTTAACGCTTCACGCTCGTTCAACAGCAAAATGTGCTCAGAAATTTAAGAGTAAATTTATAAAAATACGTATTTGATATTTGTTGACAAGACTGTTGCTTTGGTAGACACCCCGGGCCCTAACTTAATTGTTTTTGAGGTCGATTAGCACTCCCACATTTCTCAAGGCACTGAGGGCTTGCTGGTGCAGATTCCACCGGAGAGGGCTCTCCGGTCCCGGAAACCGGGAACCGTGTCTCCGGGAACCTGGGCAGGTTGCCCCTTTTTCATATGCCGATGCAACAGCCGCGGGGGTATCAGTGGGTAAGAATCCCACATACACAGGTCAGGGACCTATTGAATTTCGGGTTTCCCCAGCGAAAAAGACACCCTAGGTGCTACCTAAAAGGTCTCAGTTTCGATTCCCATCCAGGACGAATATTTGCGTGCATGAATAAATTTGCCTATCAGGACGCTTTTTATTTACATAACTAACTGACCCGCGCAGCTCCACCCGCGCTTTTATTACATTTTGCTCCCCTTTTCACCCTCCTCCCTTGATTCAATTCTCTCCATCTCTCTCTCTCTCTCTATTATAAGAAAAATCTAATTCTATGCTCTTTCTCTCATCTCTCTTTCCCCCACCCGCATCGGTCCCCGTCACATTCCCCTTTTCCTCTCCCCGTTGTCCCCTCTCTGAACCCTATCCCCCATCTCTCTCTCCCAACTTGCTCCATCTCACCCCCCCCCTTGCTCCACCTAACTCCCTCGATCCCTCACCCCCTCCTCGAATCCCCTCTCTGTCCTCTCTTGCACCCTCCTCTCATTCTATATATCCGTCAATCATGGTATCAGCGGCATGAAATATACTTTACGACTTATTGTCAGACCTACTATACCCGATATGCACACAAAATTTCATACATATCCGTTCATCCATCTATTTAATTACCTTGCCGTATGTTGCTTAACCTTTACCTAGCGGCATGAAATATAATTAATGGCCTATTATCAGACTTACCCGATATGCACATAAAATTTCATACAAATCGGTTCACCCATCTATTTAATGACCTTACCTAACGTTGCTTGACCTTAACCTACCGGTATAAAAAGTATCCTATGTCCGTCTCCTGGTCCTAAGCTACTTCCCTACCAATTTTCAGCCAAATCGGTTGAGCCGTTCTTGAGTTATAAATAGTGTAACTAACACGACTTTCCTTTAAATATATAGATTAAAGTTCTATGGTGATTGTATGTTCAATTTCACCGATAGATGGCGCTGTTCATAATGTAAATCACTAATCTAATGATATTCGATAATGAAAGTTCTAAGTTTTTCGCATCTTTTATTGTTGCGACTGTAATACAATACCTATACACCAGTGGCGAAGGGTCAATTATTGTAAGGGGTAAGCCGGTCTGGTACACCCAGGACATTTTCATTATATTTCTGTAATGTTCTACTTTGCTGATAGCAACATGATATTATATCTTTGAAAAGTTAAAATCTGTAAATCCCGAGCGATTCTAAACTAGATTAGGAAAGAAATAGGTAGGCAAGGGAAAAATACCATTTTATTTTATTTAAAAGCCAGTGATTAGGTCCGCTGCACCACCAAGGCTACATATGTATCGGTAGGTAACTAGAAATTAAGAATACGAATATGCTAAATTAAATTACTTTGATAAATCTCATCGATATATGACCTAAAATTACTCATATCAATGAAATGATCTAACGCAATAACATGTAGGTACAATGCACACCACACACAATGAACAGCTCTCCCAAAAAAACGCTTCAAGGTTCAGAAGCGCTCAGAGGTTCATGAAATGTAACTCAAGTCCAGGTAGTATGTATACATAATATTGCAATTGCAACAATAAAAGATGCGAAGATATTGTATGTTTCATTAACGAATATCATTAAACAGTAATTTATGATGTTAGCGTGACTTACATTATAAACAGCGCCATCTATCGGTGAAATTGGACACACAATCACTATAGTACTTTTATATTTTAAACACAATAAACAAAACTTTAAACAACCATAGAATCTATTAGATTCTAATTATATTATAATATTTAGTAGAATTATATTGTCATGTACCGTATATGCGATACAAAATAAATATCAACGAAGACGAAAGATTATAATCGATCGAAATATGCGTACGCAATACTACACTCTATTTCTTTCGTATACATGTCATTTTTCTATCCATTAACATAACCACGCCCCATTGAAACCCGGTGGTCATCGGCTTGCCGTCGCTCGTTCCTATACTAAGCGAGTTATGCGTCTGCGCGGGAACGTTTTCGGTACTGATTTTACATGGTACTTGCGCATGCAATTCCTAATCTTGCGAGCGGCTTGCCGCGCCACGATTTGCGCGCTGTTGAAGCGAATGAAAAGTGTAAGTTTTTGCTATTAATAAAAATGTATTGTAAGGCGATTTTTAGATTAATTTTATTTGATGGTGTATTAAATACCTAACGTTTTTAACGTTATGTTAGTAAATAAATGTCTTATTAGATCGTCGTAACAAACGCCTGTTTTCAAAGGGAAGCCGGTAGGAATCGAGTTATATGGAGCCTTCGCCACTGCTATACACTACCTGGACTTGGGGAGTTTCATTAAAATTTCATGATTTAGTTTGAACTCGCTCGGGATTTACAGATTTTAACTTTTCAAAGATATAATGTCATATTGCTATCAGCAAAGTACTTAGAACAATACAGAAATCTAATGAAAATGTCCCGGGTGTACTGGATCGGCTTACCCCTTACAAAAATTTACCCTTCGCCACTGCCATATCTTATGCAAACTAAATGTCTGCTCAGTCCCTATTGTATATAGCGTAATAATACATATCTTAATGATTAACTGATCAGTCTATAATTACCCTATTCACATACAAAGGAAATTACGTGGTAATATGTGCAAGTAATGTTTCACTGCTTAGCCCCTATGAAACATAGCGTGATGTTTTATATACCAATTTATACCTTGACTTCTACACAACACATCAGTGAAAGTTCTATCAAAATCCATCCACGGGTTTTCAAATGATACCTGGACAAACAGAACGACAGACAGACAGACAGACAGACAGACAATAATTCCAAAAAAAATTGTTTTGGCCTCTATGTCGATAGTATAGTATCCCCACATAGAAATTTTGGAAAAATATTCAATGTACAGAAAAAGTGCTCTTTGAGTTTTATTATAGTATAGAAGATAGAAGATAACTAAATGTTTACAGTTTATTTGAAAATATACTTATACTAAGTAAAAAAACTTTCTCCAAGTTGTCGTGGCACTGGGAGGGAAGGGTACCTAAAAGAAAGACGGCGTTACCTCTTTGTATGGCCAAGCTTATACGCTGGCAGAAAAAAGCTACCAGCCCGACGGTCTCCTAAGACGTCTCCTAAGACGACGACGACGACGGATAAGTTTGGATGAAACTTTCACCAAACCATGTGTCTCATGAGACCAAGGCCTCTATGGTTTGTAGTGTATCACCTCATTTCATTCATAATATATCAACCTCCATTGTCATACCTCATCATTTCTATAAACATTTGTATTTATTTTTAATTTATTTTTAAAATTTAAATTTAGACAAGGAGCTGTCGAGTGGAGAGAGAAAAATAAAACGTCAGTCTAAAAATGGAGGTCTGAAGTAGAGGGTCTGAAGTCTTGGATCGGAAGGCTTAGCCTGGAGCCTAGTGGAAAGCCTAAGGTCTACAGCCTAGAGTCGCAAGACCGGAGGCCGAGCTTAACCAGGTCTTGAGCCGGAATCGGCCATTATCTACGCCAGAGGCCACATATCTACGGGTGCTGCTGCTGTGGCGTGCTGACGCCCGCACCCCTTTTTCATCGGCCAGCCTGCTGGTTGAGTGTCGTGGCCGGTGCTAAACCTGCCGGCGTCCAACGGCCTGGCTGCGGTTGTGCCATCTGGCACGCCGCCAGGCTTCCCTGCGCCCAGGAATCTTTGCAAGCAAGTTACGTGATCTTACTGCTAATAAGTGTCCGCGTTCCCGACCTGGTGAAACGAACTGCGTAACTGTCGTTAGAGAACTGTAACGTTTTTATCTGTAATTATAGTTATATTGTAAGTCCTGAGTTCTCATTCTTTATTGCTACTTCCCCCTTAGTTACTTACCTATCTTAGTAGCGGTCTCCGGGTTCTCTCTACCCTACTTCTAACCATCCGTTACGTGACATTTGGCGCCCGACTATAAAGAACCCCCCCCCCCCCCCCCTTTCTCAAAATTCTAAAAGAACACCGTCGTTCCGTTTATAATTTGGCGTGCTTATATGGAATATTATTCTTTAGTGCTTTCTCAAAATTCTAAAAGAACACCGTAGTTCTCTTTATATTTTGGCCTACTTATATAGAATATTTATCTTTTAATATAAATCTAATATAATAATTCTGCTGACGTCGTAGCCTGTCCTGTACGTTCTGTTATTAATATATTTTTTGTTTTCCAGACTACTTGAACTCCTGAACATCTTGAAATTCCTGAACTCCCTGAACCCGTTGCTGAACCAACGTACAACTGGACAAGGCATCCCAGGGCATATAACGTAACTTGCATTTTGGGCTAAACCACTTTTTACCATCATTGTTGTATAAAAAAAATACCGCTTCGGATGGTTTGGGTCTCGTTTTCCTACGATTAAATTTTTTATAGATACGACCTTGGATATTTGCCTAGTTTTAGCACTGCACATAAAGAAAAATGTTGTAACTAGGGTAAAATAAGCATTTTTTAAAAATAAAATAGATACTACTTTGTTTATGTGTCACAGTGACTGCTTGGAATAAGATACGACATTTCAGTCACCCTAAATTTTACGTTGTCAGAGATACGACAATTCTGCTCTATGACATTTTTGGTCATTATAGTGATACAACAATTTGTTCCATACTGGTACATACATTATGAAGTAGTTACTACATTTCAACAGAAGAAGAAGATGCTGACACATTATTGCTTAGTGAGGCATTTCCGTCGGAAGAATCAAGCTGCGAGTTAGATAGTAATGAAACATCTGTTGATTCACTATCAGGCAAGGCGGGAAAAACAAAAACCAAAAGAAAACGAGGCCAGAAACTGAAGAAAATAAGCGAAAAGAAAAATGTCGAAGAAACCGTGCAGTTAACAAAAGCTAAGCCAAAAAAAGATATTAAATAAGAGAATAAAATAAAAAAATCTCTTGGACAAACTTATATAAATGAAAAAGGGGCGGAAGTTCAATCGAAGTCTATGAAACCTAATCGAAACTGTGGAGATATTCCAGAAACTACACGTCAAGAATTATTTATTTTTTATTGGAAACTTGGTAGTTGTCAACAACAAAGGGACTGGGTGGCTAAATGTGCAATAAAAAAAAATACTGCGAATAAAACTACGGATAAAGGCGAATCGTCAAGAAGAAAATTTACATTTGAATATTACATAAATGAAGGGGAAGGAAGGAGACAAGTATGTCAAAAATTTCTATTGAACACGCTGGATATAACTCAAAGATTTTTAGGGTATACTTTAAACAACGCAAATGAAGGAAAACAAAACAAAACAACAAAACTAGATGAAAGAGGAAAAAATGGTGGTACAAACAAAACATCAGAAGATACTATAGACCATGCAAAACAATTTATATCATCTTTACCTTTAGTACCATCACATTACTGCAGGAAGGATTCTAACAAACTGTATTTGCATTTTGAAATCATCTGGATTTCAAAAATATGTCTAATTTATATCGGATTTATGAAACAAACTGTATGGAAGAAAACGTGAAACAAATGTCCTTGAAAGTGTTCTCAAATTGGTTAAAAGATAATTACAATATTGGAATTCATGTCCCTAAGAAAGATAAATGTGTGTTTTGTATGACACAGACATTTGATGTCAAAAATTATGACGAGATGACTAAATATATTAGCCACATACAAGAAAAAGAAGACTCCTGTAAAAGGTTTAAATGTCACCAAAACTTTAATGATATTGATCCCACTATAATATGTGCAAGTTTTGACATGCAAAAAGTCCTGAATACACCACACGGTGACAGCATGGCATTGTACTACTCTAGAAAAATAGCTGTGTACAGTCTTACAATTTATGAAAGTAATACTCAAAAAGGATTTTGTAATGTATGGACTGAAGTCGATGCCCATCGTGGGGCTAATGAGATTTCCACCTGTTTATTAAATTACCTTCAAGAAGTAGACAGACGAGGAAATGTGAAGACTGTGCTTTTGTATTGTGACTCATGTTATGGAAAAAAAAAAACAAAACTATGTTGAGTATGCTTAGATATTTTATGTCCATAGCTATTAATGTAGAGGCAATACAAATAAATTACCTTCTTCCAGGGCATACTTATATGCCGGTCGACAGCATGCATTCTGTAATAGAGCATGCTGTCAAGAAAACGACTGTATGGGCTCCTTCCCAATGGGCAACTGTTATAGAAATGGCACGCAAAAAGCCATCGCCATATCGCGTGTCCGTTTTAGAAGGCAGTGAATTTACTGGGTTCGAAGAAATTCAGAGCAAAACATTCAAGAAGAATCAAAAAATACAAATATCTAAATTATGTATAGCAACATTTAAGAAGACATACCCGGATACTATGTTTATAAAAAAATCGATGCTCTCAGATGCCGAAACAACTTCAGTTTCTCTATGTAGTGTAGACAATGCGCAACCAAAACTATCTCTGTATTCAAATAAGCTCCCTGTTGCAATCCAAAAGTATAAAGATCTTAAAAAGTTGGTGGACAAACAGATTATCCCCAAACGACACGACAAGAAAGTTAAAGATACTTTGCTTGAAACTGATGAAGAGGAAGAGGGTTGTGATTAAGAAATAATTTGCTTAAGTTCAGATTTTAATAGTTTTACGTAATTTTCTTTCCTAAGAGGCTTCTAACAGGGCAATATTTTTCTGCATTATGTGTCTGCAGTAGCGTTATAGGACTATCGGTTTCACTATCGATAAGCCTATTTTTAGTTTTGAGAACCTATTGTAGTGCAGCCACATATTGCAGAAATATTGTATTTCCGTTTAGAAGCCAGTATGTTTTTATAGTCAGTTAATTATAATAATAATTTCCCAAAATTTAATAAAAATATTTTGTTCAAGAAAAAGACATTTCATTTATAAAACATCTGTCGCCCTATTTGTACTTAAAACAAATGTTTGATGCAATTTAATAAAATAAACCACATACAGCTAAATTAAACATGTATCGAAGGTTTCATATTTAAGATACAACAAATCTGTAGCTCAAAAAACATGACTGTCTAAGTTGTCCATACATTTCATCTCACAGTTACAACATTTCTGGTGCCTAAAATTGAAACATGAATTGGCGTAACTTGTAAAAAATCAATGATACACAAACTTTACGACAATTTAGACAAAAGCATCAGATAGGCTTTAGATTTATATAAATACATACTAATTTTCAACTTTCTATCTCTATAAATATATGAGTTATGAATTTTTTAATTAGTTTTTTGGCTCTGGTGTAAAGTAGGGTTTTTCAAGTTACGACAATTCCGCTTTCTTCCGTCGATGTTCTTCTTCTTTATCTTTCCTCTAATCTAAACCTATGCATAGTACCTATGCGTAGCGTAGTTTCTCTAATATTATTTTCATCATTATTTCATTATTATTAGAAAATTTTCTTTTGTTTTCTAAAAAACAAAAGAATATTTTTCCTTAGTATCATCTTTTATCTTTAATCTGTTATCTTTAACCTCTTATCTCTAATCTCTATCTTTAATCTTAACTTACTCTATTCTTAATCTTAACTTAGTTATCTTAATCATTCTTCATTCTCTCTCATTTTTTTTAGGTCTTGTGGCCTAGCTATTTAGCTACGATCATAGGTTTACCAATTCCCTTTATATATTTTAAACTCTTATTTTTCTAAATTATTCTCTTCTAAATTATTTTATCTATAAAGGCTACGACTCACAGAATTCTTTAAATGTACCTGATGGGAAGTGGCACATTAAAGACCTGAAATTGTAACTAACAATTCTGTACCCTCCTCGGCTCTAGACTCTATATATATTGTTTTTCTGATTGTTTTCTTTTATATTTATTATTTTACTCGTTTAATTTATATTTTAGCTTTTTCTTTTCTTTGTTTTCTTTTATATTTCTTTGTTCTGTTCTGTTATCCTATTGTTCAATCACCCGCCTCATTCTGCACCTTCCATTTCCTTGTTTCTTAACTTCTTTTGGCTTATATTTTTCTATTCACCCCCCTATCATCATTCCCTTCACCGAGCGGTGCACACAACTCGGTAAATAAGCCATATGTGTTGCTGTATATTATCTTACTTCTTAGTCAGAAATAAGAATGGTGTCTGATAGGTCTGTATTCTGAAGTCTTTTCAGACAATCTAATCGAGCGGTACTCAAACTCGGTAAATAAGCCATATGTGTTGCTGTATATTATCTTACTTCTTAGTCTGAAATAAGAATGGTGTCTGATAGGTCTGTATTCTGAAGTCTTTTCAGACAATCTAATCGAGCGGTACTCAAACTCGTTAAATAAGCCGTACGAGTCTATTGTATTTAATTGTTCTTGTTTACAGGGTCTTAATCGCATGGTGCGGCTGACTACACTCTAAACAAGCCTTAGGTCATTGAGGACGTGGTCCAGTAATATACCTTGTGGAGTATGCGTCATAGGACTTATATAGCCGTGAACCATATCCCCTCCCTCTGGAAGTGTTAGTGTATGTGGAACTTTGAAAGTTGATGTATGTAAGGGCCAAGGATATTACAAACCTCAAAATTTTTCATATGTAAAAATTTTTTTTCTGGGTTTTTGGGGTAATGTAGTGTATCACCTCATTTCATTCATAATATATCAACCTCCATTGTCATACCTCATCATTTCTATAAACATTTGTATTTATTTTTAATTTATTTTTAAAATTTAAATTTAGACAAGGAGCTGTCGAGTGGAGAGAGAAAAATAAAACGTCAGTCTAAAAATGGAAGTCTGAAGTAGAGGGTCTGAAGTCTTGGATCGGAAGGCTTAGCCTGGAGCCTAGTGGAAAGCCTAAGGTCTACAGCCTAGAGTCGCAAGACCGGAGGCCGAGCTTAACCAGGTCTTGAGCCGGAATCGGCCATTATCTACGCCAGAGGCCACATATCTACGGGTGCTGCTGCTGTGGCGTGCTGACGCCCGCACCCCTTTTTCATCGGCCAGCCTGCTGGTTGAGTGTCGTGGCCGGTGCTAAACCTGCCGGCGTCCAACGGCCTGGCTGCGGTTGTGCCATCTGGCACGCCGCCAGGCTTCCCTGCGCCCAGGAATCTTTGCAAGCAAGTTACGTGATCTTACGCTAATAAGTGTCCGCGTTCCCGACCTGGTGAAACGAACTGCGTAACTGTCGTTAGAGAACTGTAACGTTTTTATCTGTAATTATAGTTATATTGTAAGTCCTGAGTTCTCATTCTTTATTGCTACTTCCCCCTTAGTTACTTACCTATCTTAGTAGCGGTCTCCGGGTTCTCTCTACCCTACTTTAAACCAACCGTTACGTGACAGGTTTGCCTATCTTGTGTTAGGAATTTATCTATATTTCTGACGCATTCGCATTACCCATTGCCATATGTCCGGTAGATAACTATATAATATCTACGAAACGACTCGTTTTAGTAACGAACAGTAACATCTACCAGACTTAGCTGAAACTGTTCCTATAAACATAGTTAACCTAACAATCTTAACGCCTCGTTAGCAGCAGTAGCATTATAAATGCTTGATGTGACCGATGACGGATCGTTGATTATAGAAATACTCACAGACTCACAAGACAGATTGCCCTATCTATGATTGAATGGCTTACAGGTCTAGTAGTTAGACTCTGGCCGCTAACCTGCTGTCTGGGTGACGTCTCAAGTGGACAATGGACAATCAGGCTCAGATGTGTTGTCTGGACGTCGCGATTGGAGGTGGCCAGCGGTATATTTCAGGAGGACCGGTGGCCTCGCGGTCATTCCTACAGTAGAAGTAGTTACTTTTAAATAAGAATATTGTAATATTTTGTAAGAGTAAAATAAATTATTTTTTAATAAGATTCTCAATTAGAGTATTTTGTCTTACGTATGTATTTACTAAAAAAAATATATTTATAAGTATTAGTAGTACCACAGATTAAGTAGTACTACAGGCTCTGCCTAGTTTCGGATCGGATGACCGTGTGTAGATTTTCCTAGAACTTTACCTCTTTATCTATTTATTAAGCACATTGTTGTGTCGTGTGTTGTAACGTGTTGTTACGCCTGACATTTATTTAGAACATTGCGGTGGCGCGCTCATTAGCGCGGTTGTTATGCTAATCGCGACTGTCACCATCAGGACTATAATTTGCGACAGTTTGAACTTTAGCAAAACGAAACTTTAGCAATAATGTCGGCAGTCATTAAAGAGTTGACTTTGCCAATTTTTAACAGCTACAGAACTGATTCATAGCCTTTTATCTATGTCAAAATAATTCGAATATTCGTACTACAATACAAGCCAAAAGGTATGTACAGTATTGATAGGAAAAAAATGTCAAATACCTACGCTAAAAATTTCTATTTTGAATTTAATACTAAATACACAATTTATTTATAGCGTCTTAAGATATATTTTTTTCACAAGAATTACTTACTTAGTACAACAGGTAAAATATTTTATTTTATTTTATTGGGGAAAACAAACAGTTATACATTATAATATCAGTACACAATATGCATGCAATGTATAGACAAATGTACAAACAACAACATTTTCCACAGCTTACATATAAATAAGATTAAAGGTTATTCTAGGGACAGGCTCGATGTTACAAACGTAGCTGTAACCAGTGGCGGTCCGAGAGGGGGGGTCGTAGGGGTCATGACCCCCCCCAAAATCCCAAAATAGTACACGTCAAATTGACAAACGAAACGCTTCCTGCTTTAAAACGTCTAAACGATTATGTCAAAAATAGGTGTAATTAAAGTATAATAATAATTAAAAACTTGGTTGAGAGAAACCACGTTAGAAGGGAGACTGAAAGGTTTAACTCATCTAAATACTCTCCGGAATTCTTTCTTCTAAATAGACCTCTTTGTTAAAGTTGGACAGACCATCTCTACTCTAGTATGTCTGTGGACCGACCTAACTGGACAGTCTGGTCATAGCTTTTTCGTAGTCCACCAAAGCTAGGCATATTTGTCAATTATACTCCTCGGCGAGGATAGCCTTTTCGATAGCCGACTTGTTCGGGAGGCTGGAAAACAGCTTATACGCGTGGCTTAGCTTAGTTAGGAGTGAGATAGGCCTAAAATTCTTCAATAAGGTGCTAACGCCTTTTTTGAAAAAAAAAGCTCCACCCCACTTCAAGGCCATGCTTCTGGGGTAGTAACATTGAGTTAGACGGAATTAAATAACTTCTACGGGACTAAAAGTAGGGGGACAGTCTGATGATATCTCTGATGATCTGGGATATCCTCGGTGTAGCTTCGGATTCGTTCGGCTCTGGGGTCCTGAGCTAAAGTGGCGATGGGTTTTTATGTCGAGGTGCAAAACCTCTCAAGCTCTCTCAATATCTCCGGTTTCGATGAGATGACACTACCGTTATGATCTGAAGATCATAACCCAACCTAAAGGTTGGTCACTTGGCTTCGCTCAATAGACGAATTCTTCGCAAATACTTTAGATCCTTGGTTTTGCTCAATTGCGTTCTCAATACATGCTGAATTATTGAAAGACTAGTAGTCTCGCAGTAATTTTGAGATTGGTCTATTGATTTCAGCATATTCCGGCTTAACTAAAGATCTCAGTCCAGTTTTCCATTAATTTAATATTTTTATCGGAGAGCTTCTGAGGCTTTTTACCACGTGGGGTCTTTGATGCCACTGCGTGGACAGTTTCCACCAACTCCATAATTTTAACCCCCAATCCATAACTCTTCCGCAAGTTGCATTCAGCTAGGCACTGGAAGCGAATGTGAAGTTTATGTGAAGTTCAAGTTCGAGTACTGGATCCCGGAGCGTGGACTTCACCAGACGAGACCTCTCAAGCTTGACATTGATATTCAATATGCCTCTAACATAATTGAATAGATAGAAGTATGCGTTAAAGTCGTCATAATAAAGTTGATCTCATTCTTGGCTGTCCACTTCCTAGATTGTCGTCTCAAGAAGAGAAGAAGTTAGTCACATAAAGTCCCTCCTTCTCCATTAAGTCGACCAGCCGCTGGCTCCTTTGGTTTCTCTGCCTCTACCCATACGACCTCACTCTCAACTCGTCGCCATTCTATGTGTGTGCTGATATGTCCTCATACGAGTATAACGTTACTACTTCATTGCCAAGGTGATTGAAAATATATACATAAACACTAACTGCTGCTCCACAAAGGACATTTTTTTTGAATCCGATTATTTCGAATCTCCAAGTCTCGCTCAGAGTAATTAGAAATCTCGTCATGTTCAGATATTGAGTTTGAAAAATATCTATCTCTACTTACTAATATAAAGTATAAATTCGTTTCAAAATTGATTTTAAAATCTGGATTAATGATACTTAACTTTAATGAATGTTCGTAAGTGCGGCTTTAGTCATAAGGTGGGAATCGAACCCACGACCAATTGGGTAGCGGCCAGGGTATCTACCAACGATCCATCCAATATGACCCCCCCCAAAATCGTTGGCTGCGACCGCGCCTGGCTGTAACTGTTGATAATATATAAATATATAGCTGAATAGCTTCTGCCTTCTGCCAAAATAATAGAAATATACTTATAAAGAAAATAATGATGTACTTAGAATGTTAAAGATGTGGAAGATGAGACACTGCAGTGAGTTAACCACTACTCAGCACCTCAACTACCATTTTTTAAACTGGTTTATAGTTACAGCAAATATATCAATATCTGTAAATAACTTGTTATGACTATCTAAAAGTCGACGTAGAGGAGAGCGTAGGCCAGCATTGGTTCTACAAGATGTCGTAGCAAAAACTGTACGCACCCTCACCTCGCGCCGGTACACAGTTCTGGGGACTATATAGCATAATTTATTACTAATTTCAGTGCAAGTAGCTGTAACAGCTCAGTGGGCGAGCGCTTGCCTTGGAAACAAGGTGCGCAGGTTCGATCCCCAGCTCGCACCTCTGATTTCTTTAAATAATCATGTGCGAATCGTCTTTGTGCGATTGTTACTAGCTTTCGGTGAAGGAAAACATCGTGAGGAAACCTGCATGTCTGAGAAAGCCTAACTAGCTTTCGAATGACGTGTGAAGTCCGCCAACCCGCACTTGGCCAGCGTGGTGGACTATGGCCTAAGCCCCTTCATCTTGAAGGGAGGCCCGTGCCCAGCAGTGGGACATTAACAAGGGCTGGTATTATTATTATTTATATTATCAGTGCAATCAATATCACCATGACAAATTTTATATAGCAACATTGCTTCCAGTTGTAGACGTCTAGACTTTAATGTTAAAATCTTGTACCTACTCAACAACTGGCTATAAGTTAAACGTGCGCGGTGGCACCTGTAATGCATGGAGCGAAGGAACTTACGTTGTACAGACTCAATTTTATCAACATATTTGTTATTTAAGGGGTTCCAAACACAACAGGCATATTCAAGTTGAGGTCTTATTAGGGTCTTGTAAAGGGCTAGATAAGTGGCTTCACTCTTAAACTCCTTGCATGCTCTCATAACGAAACCATACATCTGGTAGGCTTTATTCACAATGCTGTCAATATACCTACTCTTAAAATTATTTCTTACTCTGCGTCATCCTACCTAGTCCTATGAAATCACTGTTTTTGTCAGGCACAAATTGTTATTGTTTAATTGGAAATTCATCCATTTTCGGTTAAATAATAATCAAACTTTTAAGGTCATTGCACTAATACTTTTTTCATTATTTTATTTCACAAATTGATGTTTGTGGGTGACACATTGCGTACCGTATTGATGCCATTTCTGTGACACCCTATATATTCGTAATATCGAACAAACCTAATAGCGGTCGGTCGATACAAATAACGTTGAGTGGTTTTATCGGTTTTCATAACGGTTAGCTTTTTGATAGCCAATCAAAACGTCGGTTACGTAATCAACCGCGACGACCAATCACGTCGAAATTGGACCGTTTAAAAAGAGAAAATATTTTTTAGGATTCTTTGAAAAATTTTCAACTACACAACACACATAAGTAGATATAAGGGTACATAAGTAGAATAGAAAAACACGTAGAGAAAAAATATTTAAATCTATTAGAAAAACGGTCAAAAACCCTGAGTAGTTACGGTTCGATGATCAAATTATGTTAGAAGAACTGGCGTCTACTAAACTTAAAGAAACACTATTTTTAAATGATTTTGCGTGATACTATTCCATCTCCTCCCGTTGGATGTTCTAGACTAAGGGAGAACAAGAAGACGGGCAGCAACGTCTTTCGGTAAAGGAAAACATGGTGAGGAAGCCTGCATGTCTGAAAAAGCCTATCTAGTTTTCGAATGACGTGTGAAGTCCGCCAACCCGCACTTCTATTGGATTACCTACTTACCACCTATACTGTGACTCCTCAAGACGCCTTCGATGCATGAGGATTATGTGAACCCCTCACTTCTAAGGTCCTTTGTCCATTATCGGCTGATGATGATGAATATATGATTTAAGGCTACCATAAGAACATTTATAAATCACGACTCTAATGGCCGCTACCAGGAACTCATGATTGTTAAGATGTGCTTACCGGATCTTTTGGTGTGGTGTCCGTAAAGGCGGTTGAGGTCGAGGGCCACGACTGTCTGCGGCAGGGCGCAACTCACCGCGGCCAGGGCTGCCACGCACGCCACCACGCGACACGAAGACATGGCTGGAACAAATATTGACGTTAACCCAACTGAAATATCTGTTATGCTAGACTAGCTGACCCGCGTAGAGCTTCGCCTGCGCTTTTTCCGATACTTCCAACTTGGTCCGATCTACGCAGTAAGAGCTCAGTGTCTTGAGGCTGTGCAGTGATTTGCTTGGTATTGGATTTAATTATACTTATCACAGGATCCCAAGCCGGTGGTAACACCCAACCATCTTCTCTATTGAAATTAGGATGTTTTGTTTGGATTTGGATACAATATGGTTGAGGGGAGTGATGGCTGCTGCTCGAGTCAACTCGAGCGCGGGTGCTGCTTGGGGGGACTGGTCCGACTACTATCCCTTTGGCTTTTTAGTTTGTTGTACTTTCGTCGTATTTTATTATTTTTTTCTGTCTTATTTGATCTTTTGAACGGCAAGACACACTGTCGCTCTGATCTAATTGTAACACACTGTTTAAAAAAAAAGTGATAAAATGACAAGCCCGCTGAGTTTCTTGCCGGATCTACTCAGTTGAGGGCGCGTTGTGATCCGATGGTAACTTTAAAAAAAAAATACATGACCTTTCAAAACTGCTAGCGTTAAGCCTATTTGAAATAAACTATTTTTGAGTTTGAGTTTGATAAGTATACGTGTAGCACCGAGGGTGCTACATCTCCTCCCGTTGGGAGTCAGTAAGAGGCGACTAAGGGAAAACAAGAAGACGGGCAGCAGCGTCTTTTTATTGGATTGTCTACCACCTATACTGCGATCACCTAGACGCCAAGCGTGGAGATTATGGCAACCCCTCCGTTGTAAAGGGGAGAACTTTGTTCAGCGTTGGAAGTCTGATGATTTAGTATGAAGCTTGAAATGATTTGTCTGATTTCGCAACAAATTTATCACTTACCTAAAGGAAAAGTATCAAATAGACAGAAGCCCTTCAGAAACATCCAAACTTCAAGAGAGCCGATAGCATCCAATTCGCAAACTTCCAACTTGTAGCTTTATCAGTTAACAAACGCTTTATACTAATTAATTACTTATGAACAACTTCAAAGATAATTCAATGTGAACTTTACTTACAGCTTGGAGAATAAAATTTACTGGATTCTGCCTCCAGAATTATTTCTGTCCATTTAGGTAGGACTGCGCAAAGATTTATATTTTGTTTGATATATATTATTAGTTTAGCTTCGCGACGATAGCCTTACCAATATGATTTCTAATTTATAGTAATATGTTCGTTTAATTGAAAGATTTACCATACTCTAATGGTGTCGAACCAAAAAGGGCTTTTGAGATTCTTTGATGTTTTTTTTTACTAAATAAAAGCTAGCACTTGAATGTGATCACACATGCTGAAAAGGGGCCCTACATAGAACCCTGGAAGGTGCACTTATTTTTAACAATAATGCCCGCCTGGCCGATACGACTACAGCGGCCAATTTTTCATGAGATGTTACTCCTGCGGGATTTGAACCCTCGACCTATGGGGTTTGCAATGCAAGCGATTTCCGGCTGTGCCATGGGGGCTACTACTACTAGGGGAAAAGGATCCTGTTTTAATATAATTGTGCCGGTAAGGAAGATAGATAAACAATAGTCTATTAAAAGTCAATGCATTTAATAGTCTATTAAAAGTCAATGCATTTAATAAGACACTAGCAACTCAATTCACCTCAGGGGGTCTAGTATGAGTTTTGAAAGTTAACAAAAACGATCAAACTGAAAGTTTTATCCCGAACATTTTACTACTTTTATTTTTTATTTGTTAAGACACCGGCAAGATACGAGATTTACAAAATATGATGCTTAATTACAGGTGCCCATGGCTAGTACAGTATAAAAGTCGAAAAGCAAACGAGATAAGAGGTGGTAAACTAACAAAAGCATATATAAATATGTAACTAGCTGACTCGCGCAGCTCCGCCCGCACTTAATTAAAAAAACCTTTTCCAATGAACCAAATTGTGAATCTAAACTATTCTCGAATTCCCTTGAACACACACAAAAAATTTCATCAACATCGGTCCACCCGTTTAGGAGGAGTTCAGTGACATACACACGTACAGTAGAATTATATATATAACTAGCTGACCCGTGCAGCTCCGCCCGCGCTTTAATTACATTTTGCTCCCCTTTTCTCCCTACTCCCTTGATTTATCTCTCTCTATCTCTCTCTCTTATAAGAAAAATCTAATTCTATGCTCTTTCTCTCCCCTCCCGCTTCGGTCCCCGTCACACTTCTTCTCTTCCTCTCCCCGTTGTCCTCTCTGAACCCTCTCCCTCCTCTCTCTTCTCCCAACTTGCTCCCTCTCACCCCCCCCCCCCCTTGCTCCACCTAACTCCTCCGATTACTCACTCCATCACCCTCCCCTCTCCCTCTCTAGCACCCTCCTCTCGTTCTATATATACTCGTCAATCATGGTATCAGCGGCATAAAATATACTTTACAACCTATTCTCAGACCTACCCGCAAAAATTTCATACATATCGGTTCACCCATCTATTTAAAGACGTTGCCTTATGTTGCTTAACTTTAACCTAGCGGTATGAAATATACTTTATGACCTATTCTCAGACCTACCCGATATGCACAAAAAAATCATACATATCGGTTCACCCATCTATTTAATGACCTTACCTAACGTTGCTTAACCTTAACCTACCGTGATAAAAAGTATCCTATGTCCGTTTCCTGGTTCTAAGCTACCTTCCCACCAATTTTCAGCCAAATCGGTTCAGCCGTTCTTGAGTTATAAATAGTGTAACTAACACGACTTTCTTTTAGATTAAAGTTCTATAGTGATTGTATGTTCAATTTCACCGATAGATGGCACTGTTCATAATGTAAATCACGCTAACATCGTAAATTACTGTCTAATGATATTCGATAATGAAAGATCTAAACTTTCCGCATCTTTTATTGTTGCGACTGTAATACAATACCTATACACTACCTGGACTTGAGGAGTTTCATTAAAATTTCATGAACCCCCCTGAGCCCTGACCTTGAAGCGTTTTTTGGGAGCGCTGTTCATTGTGTGTAGTGTAGTTGTACATTTTATTGCGTTAGATTAGATAATTTCGAGTCATTTTAGGTCTTTTACCGAAGTAAAAATTTAGCAATTTCGTATTCTCAATTTCTACCTACCTATACAAATGTAGCCTTGGTGGTGCAGCGGACCTAACTGCTGGCTTTTAAATGAAATGAAATGGTATTTTTCCCTTGCCTATTTCTTTCCTAATCTAGTTTGGACTCTCTCGGGATTTACAGATTTTAACTTTTCAAAGATATAATATCATATTGCTATCAGCAAAGTACTTAGAACAATACAGAAATCTAATGATAGTGAAAATGTCCTGGGTGTACCGGACCGGCTTACCCCTTACAAATATTGACTCAAAAACTCAAACTCAAAAATAGTTTATTTCAAATAGGCTTAACGCTAGCACTTTTGAAAGGTCATGTATTTTTTTTTTTTTTAAAAGCTACCACCGGATCACAACGCGGCCTCAACTGAGAAGATCCGGCAAGAAACTCAGCGGGCTTGTCATTTTATCACATTTTCGCCAATGCCATATCTTATGCAAACTAAATGTCTGCTCAGTCCCTATTGTATACAGCGTAATAATACATATCTTAATGATTAACTGATCCGTCTATAATTACCCTATTCACATACAAAGGAAATTACGTGGTAATATGTGCAAGTAATGTTTCACTGCTTAGCCCCTATGAAACATAGCGTGATGTTTTATATACCAATTTATACCCCTACTTCTACACAACACATCAGTGAAAGTCCTATCAGAATCCATCCACGGGTTTTCAAATGATACCCGGACAAACAGAACGACAGACAGACAGACAGACAGACAATAATTACAAAAAAAATTGTTTTGGCCTCTATATCGATAGTATAGTATCCCCACATAGAAATTTTGGAAAAATATTCAATGTACAGAAAAAGTGCTCTTTGAGTTTTATTATAGTATAGATAGAAGATAGATGATAAGGTTTAGACTGTGATAAGACCAATTACAATTTACAATTTAGAATATAACTGATTCCATAAGTACCTACACTTTTTTCTGATAATCAGAGGTGCTGGTGTGTGAAACAAAAATACTAAACAAATCAAGAAAAATAGCAGCGTTTTCCCTGAAAGAAAACGCATATTAAAATACTTACCTTATTCAAAGCTTATTATGAGAGTGGCACTTCCTGTTTCCCGTCGACTTTGCTCCTATTGGTCAACTTTCTTGTGATTTGACCGGAAATAGCATCACCATGGCAGGCGAGGGCAGCAAGGGTTTGTTAAATATGCCCGCTCGCCCCGCTCTTGTTCATTGTGTCGAAGAATTACCAGGCAGGATTAAAAGTTAAGCTTTGAATAAGGTAAGTATTTTAATATGCGTTTTCTTTCAGGGAAAACGCTGCTATTAAATTACTGTACCGTTATTCAAAGCTTATTATGAGACGTGTTTGTTTTCGCCTGGTGATGCCAGTATACATGACGCCAATGTGATTGTGATACATAGATGTATTGTAATATCCATGTGTGAATTTTAAATAGAAATGCAATAAATTACATACTTATATATCTACATAGTCTGCTACGAATTTCTTTTTGAAATGGGTAGCAAAGATAAGGAACTGTATCTCAACCATTGGAATGGTCTCAACCATTGATTGGAATCAATGATATGGGCAATTGATAATCAATAATTATTTATATGCGATGTACTTTTGACTTCGATTTTATAAAACTGTCTAAAATGTATTAAAGACCTCCAATTTCCAGGAGGTAGCTAGTATCAAAAACTTAACTATGCTTGTAGCGCATGATAGCTAACTATTTAAGCTAGATTATGTTGGTAATTTTAGTCTTTTTAAACCAATCAACGGCAGCTATCGTAACTGGAATATACAAACAATTTGTTTTTGGTATTTAACGCTGATGCTTTAAGCACAAAACAAATTTTATTTTAACGCTGCAGGCGTTGCAAGCAGGTGGTTTTCCGATTAACGCAATTCCAGGACGCGACTATGAATTACATCCTACCAGGTGCTGTTGCAATGTTTAGCTAAGCTACTGCATGAAAATTATCCTTGGACAGGAAATTCACTAAATCATATCCTATTTAAAAGACTCTTGAGGATTGACAAGTATAATAAGAACATACCGTGACAAGAAATTACCAGTAAAAAACTGGACTGATCAGTAGGACTGTACAATCGTCAGACAAATGATTTAGGCCAAATAATGTTAAATGACAATTATTTACTTATGTTTATTATGTATTTATGTATGAATCTGCTATAAAACTGTCCAAAATGATGCCAATACTTTAAATTAGATTAGAAAAAGTCGGCACAGATTTTACAGACTAGGTACAGACTCTGGTACTATGAGAATTTCAATGTATATATGTTTTAGATTGCAAAGTCAAGTCCTTCACATTTCCACTTTCAGGATCACGTTGTATGTTAATAGATAGTATTGACCTGTACGTCCACTAAGACTAAGGTTGTGAGATATGAATCAAAACTCGTTCAAGAAACGAGTCTACTCCCCAGAATACTTCAGCGATTAAGTATGTGTTAACCCACACAGTATGTTTACCTTATGACCATATACTTAAAGATTTAAACATAGATAATATTTTAAGGTATACCTGCTCTGAAGTCCCGAAAATATTTATTGTAAATATTAATTTATGGACTTAGGTAAAGCTCAGACCCCCCCCCCCCCCGTCTTTGCGGAGGTAAAGGCAACTTTTTGTCATAAAATCGAAATTGCAAGGGATAATAATCAGGATTGCTAACATTTCTTTCGGTTACAAATGTCCTGACATTGATCGAAATTTAAATTACACGCTTTTGTCTACCAAAATTGTGTCAGGAGTGAATTTCTGGCTGGTAAAAATGCATGCGATGCAGTGTTGCTACAATTTCGGGTAAGTGGTATACTTACCATACAATACAATTGAGTTTTCCAATATTATGGAAACTCCTGGATAATTCTTTTAGGCATTATCATTGATTGCATTATGTTATTATAGGTCCTCAAAACTTCCAATGATTAATTGCTAAACAGCTATTATAATTGTAAGATTACATACTTTCCTTTTTTGTAATGAGGTAATAGTATAGAAAAACAAATGTTGGTTTTCGAATAAACTTGAAGGAAGGACTAAAGATGCCAGGAATGGCACTTGGGGCGGCCCTTCCCTCCATTATTTGTAGGAGTTTTTTACAATATTCTGTACAAAACTTCGGTAGACTTATAGTAGTTTCTGCTTGGTGGGTCCTGATATACCAAGACTGTCAAGAGAGGGGACCAAGAGTAAGATCCAAGACGTGACTGCGAGCCATAATTATGCAATGAATCCTCATTAAGAAGTATACATATATTAATATATATGTTAAATATTCATGTTCATACAATCACGTATGTGCTATTTGGAATAGCAAATATACATACATCCTTCATCTGTAAAGTAAATCTCTGTGTTCCATCCCCCACGAGAGTGGGTCATATTCTGTGCAAGCTCCTCGAAACAGAGGTCAATAATAAGACGGATGATGTGCCAAGCGATGGCACTTATGTTAAAGTATCCAGGCTGAATTTATTCTTAAATAAGAGGTGAATGCAACTGTGCAGAGCAGCAATGCCTTTATCCGTCCTGCAAAGGACTGTTTAATATCTCAGGCCAATCCACACTCATTCGTTTGATCCCAACCTAGACAGATTCTGTACAATGGTAACCAAACAACTGATACAAAATACATATTTATATACTTTTCATACTTATATCGATAAACATCACACACTTGGTGGGAATAGAACCCGGCGATAGCAGCCCGAGAATCTCACCATTAGAGCAACGGGCCCGTCAAATTATTATGTTAAAATAGACTTAGCAAACAACTTTCAGACATTTTGAATGTCCCCGATATTCAAAATGATCCTGAAAATCAGGTACCTACGTGCTTTCTTCACGAGCTGCTATTTGTATACCATCCCTGCGAAGGAGGTTAAGTCTATGTGTACCAACCCTGCGGGGGTGAGTAATATATTATTTAGTCCCTGCAAAGGACAATATCATCATCATCATTAGCAGCCGATATACGTCCACAGCTGAATAAAGGCCTCTCCCTTAGAAGGGAGGGGTTTCCATAATCCCCACACTTGGCAGACGGCTTGGGGATCAATAAAGCACAATATGCTGATGGTGAAATAGACTTCAGCCAACCATTTTTAAATTAACTAGGTTGTCAAAATTGATTCCAAATCCAGATGAGCAACCATCTATGTACCATCCCTGCGAGGGAGGTTAAGTCTTTGTGTACCCACCCTGCGGGGGTGGGCAGTAAATTGCTCAGTCCCTGCAAAGTAAAGTACGCGGATGGTGAAATATACTTCAGGCAACCATTTTTATATTGACCAGATTGACAAAAATTGATTCCAAAATTAGATGAGTACTCCCATGATGAGCAACCATGTATGTACCGTCCCTGCGAGGGAGGTTAAGTGTTTGTTTACCCACCCTGCGGGGGTGGGTAGTAAATGGTTTAGTCCCTGCAAAGGAAAGTACGCTGATGGTGAAATAGACTTTCAGCCAACCATTTTCAAATTGACAAGGTTGTCAAAATGGATTCCAAAAACCAGATGTGCTCTCATGATGAGCAACACTATATATATATACCGTCCCCGCGAGGGAGGTTAATTATTTGTATACCCACCCAGCGAGGGTGGGGTATATTTTATGCGATGAAGTGGACTTCATTATCTGAAAAACCAGGTGCTTACCCTCTCGAGAAGCCACTGTACATGTCCCCCCTTCTTTGGTTATTTACTTGTGTTCCCAACCTGCGAGGGTGGATAATAACTTGTATGTATATGATAGCACTATATACTTATTGTAACCATAATGGGTTAGCCAGATTTGTGAATTTCGTGTAGGCTAGAATATATATTGCCTACGCCATCGGCTTTCTTGAACACAAACATAATTGAACACTTTTATGGATCAAGGTGGAATATTAATCTTTTGGTTACCATGATAGCTTCTCTACGTTACTTGATACTCTCAGCAATGTGTCCTTTGAACAGTTTCTTATAAGTAAATATTTTTATTTATTTATTACTAAAATTGTATTTTATTTTACTATTTTACATAGAATATACATTAACGTATTGTATTTAACTCGCTATTGTAATATTTTCACCTTCCGGCACACAGACCATATCTGTAGTAAACTAATTAGCCCACACAGGAAGATTACGAAAACTGTCCAGCAGGCTATTTTTTGTTTTAAGACACAATAAAAAAATAAAAATGGACGCAATGGTGCGTCTGTATAACTGGGATACTAATTAACTGAACTCACTTGTTTGCTGTCTTTCACGTTGATAATAGAGTCACTATTTCACTGTTCAGATTTTCGTAAATTGACAGTATTGCTACTGTCTGCATAATAATGTGGTTTAAAGAAATATTCATTCTGAAAAAAAGCTTAGAACTAACTGTAAGAAATGTATTATCATCGTAGGACTTTGCTACAAAATAATTCAGCAAATGTTTAAAACTGCGGGTAGATTGTAAAGAAAATAATTTGCATTATTAATATGTTTTATGGGTCGTTTACTAAGAGTCGTTTTTTATCCACTTAGAAATCTCGTACGTACAAATTACCAGCAATAAACTTTACGAAAAATATCATTTCTGCACAAGTATTAAAAACTAAGTTTCGAGTTTTCAAAATAAAATTGTCGGTAGACTGAATGGAAAATAATTATTTATAAAAATATTGCTTACATAGCCCAATTTACTTGCACTATATTCAAACCACAAAATATTCATTAGTATAAAACATTTCATTGGGAACAAAGAAACAAAACGAACGGCAAAAACCGTTAAAATGTTTTTACTCACTGTTTGCTTGGCTTCCAACTATTTATAACAACTATTGTTGTTCACTATTTTATTCCTTTGGAATTATTTAGAATTTGATTTGAATTCCATAAATAGTTGTAATATTGTAGCCTCGGACAGGTGTCCGTGACGGGAAATAAGACGCCAATGAACAAGAGCGGGGCGAGCGGGCATATTTAACAAACCCTTGCTGCCCTCGCCTGCCATGGTGATGCTATTTCCGGTCAAATCACAAGAAAGTTGACCAATAGGAGCAAAGTCGACGGGAAACAGGAAGTGCCACTCTCATAATAAGCTTTGAATAACGGTACAGTAATTTAATGTTGTTTAAGACAAGTTGTTTAGGACAAACGAGTTTAAACATATCTCAGAGTTGAAGTAACAGATGCTATAACGTATAGCTCAAGAACGCGAACTAATTAAAACTTTCCGAGTGCAGTAAGCGTTTACAGAGGCACAAGTTCGGCACTCGCCTGAATCCTCCGAGACACCATCTTTACAAAATTTATTGCTTTGTTTACGAACGGCTAAAGTTTTGGTACCTTCTATACTTTCCTTGAAGATAATTCTTCCTTTCTTAGAAGAGCATCAAAGAGTTCAACTGAAAATATCATTCTTGAGAAATAAAAAAAAACTATTTCAATTTCGTTGTAAATATACTGTAAGTAAAATTAAAGTTAAATGAAATTCAGAAACAAAGAATTTGTTAAACAAAAAAAAAAGCAAAAATTTTGTTTTTCTAGATAGGTACATCGTTAAAGAATGCAAGAGCTTAGAAATTATTCTGAACAAAATGGAAACCTGAATAAAAAATAAGCTTTAGCAGAGAACTGCAATACATTTTCGAGCCAATTTTCTCGAAAATTAAACGCGTTTTCTATGCATACAAACGCTCATGTCTCGGAAAGGGGTATTGTTAAATATTAGCTTTTACAGAAGCGTCAAATATGCCCATGTTGATAAAATAGAGCGACTATATAATAACTAACTCGCGGTCAAGAACGCTGTACCAGTTTTCAATCAAAATCGTTTGAACGACCGCGTCGACCGTACGTAATTTGGAACGGCTCGTGCAAGTGATGATCGTCCTCAAGCGTTTATGACCTCGACTATATTATTATATTCGCCCATTAGACAGTTGTTTTTCACATCCGCTCGTCATCTGAGATGTCAGTTACAATGTCTCCCGAAGCCACTAATTTCTACAGCTACAGTGCCCGTCACACTGAGACTCAGAATTTATTTTAAGTTAAATTATCATGTGTCAGGCATATTTTACTTTTCGTTTGTCCAGATTTAACAAAATCACAAGATGCCCGAGGTAACGGAAGCTCTTTTCCATTTTTACACCAGCACTTATTTGAAACAGTCTCGCTTTCAAATTGCAGTATTACGAACGCCAATGTCTATTGTTCCGTAGCACTATTCGCAAGCATATAACCTTAGGTACTTACTACTTTTATTTTTGGATATCTATTTCTTGCTTCTATTTAGTAGAGTCGGAACAAGTACCGATAAATTACTCTAGCGACCCGCCGCGGCTGCGCATGGATGCACCTATATATAGTTTTTTTTTACATACACAACACAAGAACCTTCAGTGAAAAATTATGTAACTGATGGCAAAAACCGCTTTAAAATCTGTAGCGTGGTTTAAGAGGAGTTAACGACGGTTAGGCAGATAGAGACAGACGCTGAAAGTGACTTAATGTTTATACTATGTAAAGATAAAATAGCAATTAGCTCACGGGATCGGGTGTCGCAAACTCGACGCCCTCGGAGTCGCCGCCGTACTTAATGGACGATAACCTATTCTATTTTTTTTAATACGACCATAAGGGCCAATCTTCCACAAAGGCAGGCACTAGGAAAGATATGTTTAAGGGCACGCCTGCTCCCGCAGATCCTAGGGCACTGAGTGCCTTCTCACTTTCATTACTCTCATAATTTGATGGACGTGAAAACATTATAAATAGGGAGACGGGCCTTTTGTTACAGTCAGGTGATCGAAATATATAGTCCTTTAAACAATTACACAAGGTTGCTGGGCGTAGGAATCAAACCCTCTAAGTTGGGATTGTAAAGCAAGGAGCTTCCCGCTGCGCAGGTTACATTGACTAAAGAGGTGACTCCGATGAGGACGGCAGCGGGGTTACGACCACCGTCCACGTGAACACCGGGACAGGTTTAAGGAGTTCCTGGTGCAGATCCTACCAGTCCCCACTATCATGTGTCGATGCGACAGTCGCGGGGGTTTTAGTAGCTGTCCCCATGAGCACCGGAACGGGATCCCGGGTAGCTATAATGCGGTGCGGTACTTAGTTCCTGGTGCAGGTCCCACCAGCCCATAGTTGCAAGGGCTTTAGTGGGTAAGAATCCCTCATACCCCGGTCCCCACAGGTCTCGACGACCTATAGAAAGTTTCCCCCGCGATAACAAAATAATAAGGCTACACCTTACACCATTATCTTACGCAATATAGATTTTCTTTACAAGATTAAAATCGTAGCAAAAAAGTTACGAACAATTGAACACAGGAGTAATGGTAGGCTGCGGTGGCCAGCCAAAGACTTTTGGTAGGGTTTAATATCACATATCGAACCCTACCAATCACATATTGAACCCTACCAATCACATATTGAACCCTACCAATCACATATTGAACCCTACCAAGCACATATTGAACCCTACCAATCACATATTGAACCCTACCAAGCACATATTGAACCCTACCAATCACATATTGATCCCTACCAATCACATATTGAACCCTACCAATCACATATTGAACCCTGCCAATCACATATTGAACCCTGCCAATCACATATTGTCCCACTGTTGGGCACGGGCCTCACTTCAAGATGGAGGGGCTTAGATAATAGTCCACCACGCTGACCAAGTGCGGGTTGGCGGACTTCACACGTCATTCGAAAGCTAGTTAGGTTTTCTCAGACATGCAGGTTTCCTCACGATGTTTTCGGACACCGATAGCTAGTATCAATCGCACAATCACGATTCGCAAATGATTAATTATAGAAATCAGAGGTGCGAGCCGGGGTTCAAACCTGCGCACCTTGTTTCCAAGCAAGCGCTCGCCTACTAAGCTGTTACTGCTTTAGTAAGAAAGATAAATAAATAAACTCATGTATTCATACATTTATAGCTACGATTTTGCTCTTGTAAATAAAACCAGAATCTATACTATAATAAAACTCAAAGAGCACTTTGTCTGTACATTGAATATTTTTCCAAAATTTCTATGTGGGGGATACTATACTATCGACATAGAGGCCAAAACAATTTTTTTTGGAATTATTGTCTGTCTGTCTGTGGATCCAGGTATCATTTGAAAACCCGTGGATAGATTTTAATCAGACTTTCATTAATGTGTTGTGTAGAAGCCCAGGCATAAAATGGTGTATATAATATCACGCTATGTTTCATAGGGGCTAAGCAGAGGAACATTACTTGCGCATATTACCACATAAATTCTATTGTATGTAAATAGAGTAATTATAAACTGACCAGTTAATTAAAAAGATATGTAATATTACGCTATATACAATAGGGACTGAGCAGACATTTAGTTTGCATAAGGTAAGGTATTTCCTCATGTTGATTAAGTGTTCCGTGGTCGAGTGGTTACGGACGCTTCTAGAAAACGTCGTAGGTCTCATACCTTTATAGCTATGATTTTGATCTTGTAAATAAAACCAGAATATAATAATATAATGTACGTATATTAGGTGTACTTCTTCTGGATTTCTCTAGCCCTTTATACAAAGTAATGGCAACATGAAAGTTTAACGTCAAAATGCAGCTCTCATTAGCATAAAACTGAAAGTTCCTGTGCTTTTGCTTTTATTTAATATAGCGGTGCTCGAGGTGACGATTAATGAAAGTTTGCAAAGAAGCAAGTAACACTGAAACACACAATACAATTGAGTTTTCCAATATTATGGAAACTCCTGGATAATTCTTTTAGGCATTATCATTGATTGCATTATGTTATTATAGGTCCTCAAAACTTCCAATGATTAATTGCTAAACAGCTATTATAATTGTAAGATTACATACTTTCCTTTTTTGTAATGAGGTAATAGTATAGAAAAACAAATGTTGGTTTTCGAATAAACTTGAAGGAAGGACTAAAGATGCCAGGAATGGCACTTGGGGCGACCCTTCCCTCCATTATTTGTAGGAGTTTTTTACAATATTCTGTACAAAACTTCGGTAGACTTATAGTAGTTTCTGCTTGGTGGGTCCTGATATACCAAGACTGTCAAGAGAGGGGACCAAGAGTAAGATCCAAGACGTGACTGCGAGCCATAATTATGCAATGAATCCTCATTAAGAAGTATACATATATTAATATATATGTTAAATATTCATGTTCATACAATCACGTATGTGCTATTTGGAATAGCAAATATACATACATCCTTCATCTGTAAAGTAAATCTCTGTGTTCCATCCCCCACGAGAGTGGGTCATATTCTGTGCAAGCTCTTCGAAACAGAGGTCAATAATAAGACGGATGATGTGCCAAGCGATGGCACTTATGTTAAAGTATCCAGGCTGAATTTATTCTTAAATAAGAGGTGAATGCAACTGTGCAGAGCAGCAATGCCTTTATCCGTCCTGCAAAGGACTGTTTAATATCTCAGGCCAATCCACACTCATTCGTTTGATCCCAACCTAGACAGATTCTGTACAATGGTAACCAAACAACTGATACAAAATACATATTTATATACTTTTCATACTTATATCGATAAACATCACACACTTGGTGGGAATAGAACCCGGCGATAGCAGCCCGAGAATCTCACCATTAGAGCAACGGGCCCGTCAAATTATTATGTTAAAATAGACTTAGCAAACAACTTTCAGACATTTTGAATGTCCCCGATATTCAAAATGATCCTGAAAATCAGGTACCTACGTGCTTTCTTCACGAGCTGCTATTTGTATACCATCCCTGCGAAGGAGGTTAAGTCTATGTGTACCAACCCTGCGGGGGTGAGTAATATATTATTTAGTCCCTGCAAAGGACAATATCATCATCATCATTAGCAGCCGATATACGTCCACAGCTGAATAAAGGCCTCTCCCTTAGAAGGGAGGGGTTTCCATAATCCCCACACTTGGCAGACGGCTTGGGGATCAATAAAGCACAATATGCTGATGGTGAAATAGACTTCAGCCAACCATTTTTAAATTAACTAGGTTGTCAAAATTGATTCCAAATCCAGATGAGCAACCATCTATGTACCATCCCTGCGAGGGAGGTTAAGTCTTTGTGTACCCACCCTGCGGGGGTGGGCAGTAAATTGCTCAGTCCCTGCAAAGTAAAGTACGCGGATGGTGAAATATACTTCAGGCAACCATTTTTATATTGACCAGATTGACAAAAATTGATTCCAAAATTAGATGAGTACTCCCATGATGAGCAACCATGTATGTACCGTCCCTGCGAGGGAGGTTAAGTGTTTGTTTACCCACCCTGCGGGGGTGGGTAGTAAATGGTTTAGTCCCTGCAAAGGAAAGTACGCTGATGGTGAAATAGACTTTCAGCCAACCATTTTCAAATTGACAAGGTTGTCAAAATGGATTCCAAAAACCAGATGTGCTCTCATGATGAGCAACACTATATATATATACCGTCCCCGCGAGGGAGGTTAATTATTTGTATACCCACCCAGCGAGGGTGGGGTATATTTTATGCGATGAAGTGGACTTCATTATCTGAAAAACCAGGTGCTTACCCTCTCGAGAAGCCACTGTACATGTCCCCCCTTCTTTGGTTATTTACTTGTGTTCCCAACCTGCGAGGGTGGATAATAACTTGTATGTATATGATAGCACTATATACTTATTGTAACCATAATGGGTTAGCCAGATTTGTGAATTTCGTGTAGGCTAGAATATATATTGCCTACGCCATCGGCTTTCTTGAACACAAACATAATTGAACACTTTTATGGATCAAGGTGGAATATTAATCTTTTGGTTACCATGATAGCTTCTCTACGTTACTTGATACTCTCAGCAATGTGTCCTTTGAACAGTTTCTTATAAGTAAATATTTTTATTTATTTATTACTAAAATTGTATTTTATTTTACTATTTTACATAGAATATACATTAACGTATTGTATTTAACTCGCTATTGTAATATTTTCACCTTCCGGCACACAGACCATATCTGTAGTAAACTAATTAGCCCACACAGGAAGATTACGAAAACTGTCCAGCAGGCTATTTTTTGTTTTAAGACACAATAAAAAAATAAAAATGGACGCAATGGTGCGTCTGTATAACTGGGATACTAATTAACTGAACTCACTTGTTTGCTGTCTTTCACGTTGATAATAGAGTCACTATTTCACTGTTCAGATTTTCGTAAATTGACAGTATTGCTACTGTCTGCATAATAATGTGGTTTAAAGAAATATTCATTCTGAAAAAAAGCTTAGAACTAACTGTAAGAAATGTATTATCATCGTAGGACTTTGCTACAAAATAATTCAGCAAATGTTTAAAACTGCGGGTAGATTGTAAAGAAAATAATTTGCATTATTAATATGTTTTATGGGTCGTTTACTAAGAGTCGTTTTTTATCCACTTAGAAATCTCGTACGTACAAATTACCAGCAATAAACTTTACGAAAAATATCATTTCTGCACAAGTATTAAAAACTAAGTTTCGAGTTTTCAAAATAAAATTGTCGGTAGACTGAATGGAAAATAATTATTTATAAAAATATTGCTTACATAGCCCAATTTACTTGCACTATATTCAAACCACAAAATATTCATTAGTATAAAACATTTCATTGGGAACAAAGAAACAAAACGAACGGCAAAAACCGTTAAAATGTTTTTACTCACTGTTTGCTTGGCTTCCAACTATTTATAACAACTATTGTTGTTCACTATTTTATTCCTTTGGAATTATTTAGAATTTGATTTGAATTCCATAAATAGTTGTAATATTGTAGCCTCGGACAGGTGTCCGTGACGGGAAATAAGACGCCAATGAACAAGAGCGGGGCGAGCGGGCATATTTAACAAACCCTTGCTGCCCTCGCCTGCCATGGTGATGCTATTTCCGGTCAAATCACAAGAAAGTTGACCAATAGGAGCAAAGTCGACGGGAAACAGGAAGTGCCACTCTCATAATAAGCTTTGAATAACGGTACAGTAATTTAATGTTGTTTAAGACAAGTTGTTTAGGACAAACGAGTTTAAACATATCTCAGAGTTGAAGTAACAGATGCTATAACGTATAGCTCAAGAACGCGAACTAATTAAAACTTTCCGAGTGCAGTAAGCGTTTACAGAGGCACAAGTTCGGCACTCGCCTGAATCCTCCGAGACACCATCTTTACAAAATTTATTGCTTTGTTTACGAACGGCTAAAGTTTTGGTACCTTCTATACTTTCCTTGAAGATAATTCTTCCTTTCTTAGAAGAGCATCAAAGAGTTCAACTGAAAATATCATTCTTGAGAAATAAAAAAAAACTATTTCAATTTCGTTGTAAATATACTGTAAGTAAAATTAAAGTTAAATGAAATTCAGAAACAAAGAATTTGTTAAACAAAAAAAAAAGCAAAAATTTTGTTTTTCTAGATAGGTACATCGTTAAAGAATGCAAGAGCTTAGAAATTATTCTGAACAAAATGGAAACCTGAATAAAAAATAAGCTTTAGCAGAGAACTGCAATACATTTTCGAGCCAATTTTCTCGAAAATTAAACGCGTTTTCTATGCATACAAACGCTCATGTCTCGGAAAGGGGTATTGTTAAATATTAGCTTTTACAGAAGCGTCAAATATGCCCATGTTGATAAAATAGAGCGACTATATAATAACTAACTCGCGGTCAAGAACGCTGTACCAGTTTTCAATCAAAATCGTTTGAACGACCGCGTCGACCGTACGTAATTTGGAACGGCTCGTGCAAGTGATGATCGTCCTCAAGCGTTTATGACCTCGACTATATTATTATATTCGCCCATTAGACAGTTGTTTTTCACATCCGCTCGTCATCTGAGATGTCAGTTACAATGTCTCCCGAAGCCACTAATTTCTACAGCTACAGTGCCCGTCACACTGAGACTCAGAATTTATTTTAAGTTAAATTATCATGTGTCAGGCATATTTTACTTTTCGTTTGTCCAGATTTAACAAAATCACAAGATGCCCGAGGTAACGGAAGCTCTTTTCCATTTTTACACCAGCACTTATTTGAAACAGTCTCGCTTTCAAATTGCAGTATTACGAACGCCAATGTCTATTGTTCCGTAGCACTATTCGCAAGCATATAACCTTAGGTACTTACTACTTTTATTTTTGGATATCTATTTCTTGCTTCTATTTAGTAGAGTCGGAACAAGTACCGATAAATTACTCTAGCGACCCGCCGCGGCTGCGCATGGATGCACCTATATATAGTTTTTTTTTACATACACAACACAAGAACCTTCAGTGAAAAATTATGTAACTGATGGCAAAAACCGCTTTAAAATCTGTAGCGTGGTTTAAGAGGAGTTAACGACGGTTAGGCAGATAGAGACAGACGCTGAAAGTGACTTAATGTTTATACTATGTAAAGATAAAATAGCAATTAGCTCACGGGATCGGGTGTCGCAAACTCGACGCCCTCGGAGTCGCCGCCGTACTTAATGGACGATAACCTATTCTATTTTTTTTAATACGACCATAAGGGCCAATCTTCCACAAAGGCAGGCACTAGGAAAGATATGTTTAAGGGCACGCCTGCTCCCGCAGATCCTAGGGCACTGAGTGCCTTCTCACTTTCATTACTCTCATAATTTGATGGACGTGAAAACATTATAAATAGGGAGACGGGCCTTTTGTTACAGTCAGGTGATCGAAATATATAGTCCTTTAAACAATTACACAAGGTTGCTGGGCGTAGGAATCAAACCCTCTAAGTTGGGATTGTAAAGCAAGGAGCTTCCCGCTGCGCAGGTTACATTGACTAAAGAGGTGACTCCGATGAGGACGGCAGCGGGGTTACGACCACCGTCCACGTGAACACCGGGACAGGTTTAAGGAGTTCCTGGTGCAGATCCTACCAGTCCCCACTATCATGTGTCGATGCGACAGTCGCGGGGGTTTTAGTAGCTGTCCCCATGAGCACCGGAACGGGATCCCGGGTAGCTATAATGCGGTGCGGTACTTAGTTCCTGGTGCAGGTCCCACCAGCCCATAGTTGCAAGGGCTTTAGTGGGTAAGAATCCCTCATACCCCGGTCCCCACAGGTCTCGACGACCTATAGAAAGTTTCCCCCGCGATAACAAAATAATAAGGCTACACCTTACACCATTATCTTACGCAATATAGATTTTCTTTACAAGATTAAAATCGTAGCAAAAAAGTTACGAACAATTGAACACAGGAGTAATGGTAGGCTGCGGTGGCCAGCCAAAGACTTTTGGTAGGGTTTAATATCACATATCGAACCCTACCAATCACATATTGAACCCTACCAATCACATATTGAACCCTACCAATCACATATTGAACCCTACCAAGCACATATTGAACCCTACCAATCACATATTGAACCCTACCAAGCACATATTGAACCCTACCAATCACATATTGATCCCTACCAATCACATATTGAACCCTACCAATCACATATTGAACCCTGCCAATCACATATTGAACCCTGCCAATCACATATTGTCCCACTGTTGGGCACGGGCCTCACTTCAAGATGGAGGGGCTTAGATAATAGTCCACCACGCTGACCAAGTGCGGGTTGGCGGACTTCACACGTCATTCGAAAGCTAGTTAGGTTTTCTCAGACATGCAGGTTTCCTCACGATGTTTTCGGACACCGATAGCTAGTATCAATCGCACAATCACGATTCGCAAATGATTAATTATAGAAATCAGAGGTGCGAGCCGGGGTTCAAACCTGCGCACCTTGTTTCCAAGCAAGCGCTCGCCTACTAAGCTGTTACTGCTTTAGTAAGAAAGATAAATAAATAAACTCATGTATTCATACATTTATAGCTACGATTTTGCTCTTGTAAATAAAACCAGAATCTATACTATAATAAAACTCAAAGAGCACTTTGTCTGTACATTGAATATTTTTCCAAAATTTCTATGTGGGGGATACTATACTATCGACATAGAGGCCAAAACAATTTTTTTTGGAATTATTGTCTGTCTGTCTGTGGATCCAGGTATCATTTGAAAACCCGTGGATAGATTTTAATCAGACTTTCATTAATGTGTTGTGTAGAAGTCCAGGCATAAAATGGTGTATATAATATCACGCTATGTTTCATAGGGGCTAAGCAGAGGAACATTACTTGCGCATATTACCACATAAATTCTATTGTATGTAAATAGAGTAATTATAAACTGACCAGTTAATTAAAAAGATATGTAATATTACGCTATATACAATAGGGACTGAGCAGACATTTAGTTTGCATAAGGTAAGGTATTTCGCCATGTTGATTAAGTGTTCCGTGGTCGAGTGGTTACGGACGCTTCTAGAAAACGTCGTAGGTCTCATACCTTTATAGCTATGATTTTGATCTTGTAAATAAAACCAGAATATAATAATATAATGTACGTATATTAGGTGTACTTCTTCTGGATTTCTCTAGCCCTTTATACAAAGTAATGGCAACATGAAAGTTTAACGTCAAAATGCAGCTCTCATTAGCATAAAACTGAAAGTTCCTGTGCTTTTGCTTTTATTTAATATAGCGGTGCTCGAGGTGACGATTAATGAAAGTTTGCAAAGAAGCAAGTAACACTGAAACTGTCTGTAGGTCTTTTGCTAAAACATTTTGCCAAATAGTGCTTTAATATAGAACAACTCAACTTAGCCCAAATCTGTTAAACTGTTACTAAGATCCCGGCGTAATCTAGATTTTGTGGTTTCACATTGGCGTAATAGGTTTCCTTTTTTTTTCTTAATTGCCAATTTTTTTACTTTTTACATAAAATACTTAGGGTGAGTTTAGTTTTTTTTTTATTCAACGTAATTGTTGGCTCTCATGTAATTTTTAGGGTTCCATACTTATAAGGCAAAAAAGGAACTCCTATGGTGAGAATTCGTCTGTCACACCTACATATTTCAGGAACCACTGATGGTATCAATTTGGACTTGCAAAAGTTTCAACTTGGAAGCAACCTCATCGCAAATGAGAAAATTCTATAAAACTTTAAGCGTGGTACTAACATTTGTAATAGGGACTGAAGTTCAGTTCATTCGTTATTCACGGTACATCGAGCAAATGGTGTTGGGATTAATAGGCCCTTGCTTCAAAACCCTGGAGGATATTTTCTGAATATAGCTTGAGAGCTATATTCAGAAAATAACCTAATAACCTCATGCAAGACCAATATGCAAGAATAAAATCTCAGGTTAGCGTAAGATTCGTATATTCCTTTGAAACTTCTGGTCGTTTTTGGTGTGGACTTTAGGCGTCCACCTAGTACAGGGACTCCGATGGAGACGGTTGCTATCCCTTATTGGTTCCCGGGGCTGTAATACATTCCCCCGGCGCTGGGTTCGAAGGTAAAGGTATCTGGTGCAGATCCTACCAAAGAGCCTAGAGTCTCATGTGCCAATGCAACAGCCACGAGGGTGTAAGTGCGGTAAAAATCCACATACTCTTTTGACAGTCCTCCCTGGGACATTTGGAGTATTACCCGCGAGCAAGACAGGGTGAGAAGATGGGTGGGTGCTATTCTTACCCAGACATCCCCCGCAAAATGCTAAATGCTTCCCATTTTGATACCTCCGACCAAAAAGTAGCGCAGTTATAAGTTCGATTCAGCAGTAAACAGTTTTTCTAAAACAATTTTTTTTTTACGTTTTTCTAAAAAATAATTTGCGGTATTAATACAAAGGTATTATGTTAATGGCTACGCGTTGCTTCGCCGTAACGTAATGGGAATAAATTTCCTCACTAATTAAGTAACAAAAAACAGGAGTCGTAAAAAGCGAATGAAATTAATCATAACAAATGTAACGTAATGGAGGTTATGAATTGTGTTTCTGGTAAAAACGAAAACTGTTCTGCTTATAATAATGCGAGAAATTTGGGCACGGTGTTATAAATTATTCGTGTCCTGAGTTATTGTTTAAGGTTATTTATACTTGCCGATTCAACTTATTGTTAACCACAGCCTGTACATATGTCGGACACAGCCTGTATATACATTCATACAGTACAGTCATCCACGGGGACGGGGGTCGTAACCCCGCCGCCGTCCTCCTCGGAGTCGCCGCCGTACTCAATGGACATCTTAGGGTCCACACACCGAACGTCCAGCGACTCCGAAGACTAAAGAACCCGAAAACAACTTATTGTTAAAAGACCATGCCCATATTAGTACGGAGCTGAAAGTCAGAAATGCCATGCAATGCCCAAATTGCAGCTCTATGTCATATGATAACTATTTAACAGTATTTATATGATAACTAGATTTAATGTCATATAAAGCACCGGTTTAAAAGATATTGGACATTAAACATGATAACTTCCTACTGGATTTTTATACATTTTATCGTTTGCAGACGACATTGCTATTAGTTTTTCACTAGGAACTTCATGATCATCATCACATAAGCTAAGCCAGATCTGTGTTCTTTTATATACGTATCTGTATGTTATCAGATAAACATGTCAGTTATTTGTAATTATCTAGTCTGTCTCCATTGTATAGTGCCAATATGTATGTGAAAACAATTTGGTTAGATACACTGGTATGGTACTGCAATGTCAACAGAACGTCTTATTTTTTTTTTCCCCAGTGCTTCATATGATTTAAAATTAACAACATAATTCTAGTTTTTATTTATTAGAGCAATCTTGTAGTATACTTTATCTGGGCATTTCTGGGGCACAAATGGGCATGGTCCTTTACATGAAACTTTTTTTTGACGCGGGGAAATCTTCCAAAGATCCCCGGGAGCTGTGGGGCTCGACCAGGGTATGTGGGATTCTTACCCACTAAAACCCTCGCGGCTGTCGCATCGGCACATTAGAGGGGGGACCCCAGGGCTCTCCGGTGGGATCTGCATCAGAGTGCCTTGCCTTTGAGCCCGCCGCCGGGGGGCGCATTGTAGCCCCCCGGGAACCTTACACGGTACTCACGGGGACGGGGGTCGCAATCCCGCCGCCGTCCTCCTCGGAGTCGCCGCCGTACTCAATGGACGCTCAAAGGGCCCACACCCCGAGCGTCCAGTGACTCCGAAGAAAGAATACCTAAGGTAAACTTCATCAGGTTTTGATGATAGAGCAGGAAGTTTGTCTAAGGAAACATTCTTCCAATGAACGTAGACCCACCAAATTAGAACTCGTTGGATCTGTCTCAATGAGTAGTTGGTAGAAAAATGGCGACCAGTGTCTGTTAACGAAGTAGGAATGACATATATACTTTTAGACTTTCGCGTTCCATTGGGAACCAGTGATTAAAATGACAAAACCTCGCTATTTGTCGGCGGTTAAATATACAGATACTGTGAGTGTAGTGTGTAGTGGGCTTAACGTTACAAGTGAAAGAACGGGGGTAGATGAAGATATTTCTGCCTCCCGCACGGAGCCGTCTCGCTGAACCAGTCTGCTTGTGACCACGGCTGGTGCAACCCGGCCGAAACGTCAAGCCAAAATATAAGGTAAATCGCGTTAATTCCCGATAAAAATAAAGTTTAGGAATGACATTTTAATAGTTTATTCTCTGATGTTCGGGGTTTATTAAAACTGTAAATTTACAGTATTTGTTCATACTACCAAGGTGGTAAGCAAGCGTGTGGTTCGCCTGATGGTAAGCAGTCACCGCAGGCACCAAATAATCACTAGCGCGTTGCCGACCCTTAACACATTATATATTAAGTCTTTGTGTCCGGTAATTTCACCAGCTACAGTGCCCTTCACACCGGAACACAGCAATGCTTACACTCTGCTGCTTGGCGACAGAATATCTACCGCCTACCACCTAGTTAAAACAGTTGTAATAAATGTAGAGAGAGCCACAGGCAAAAGCTTAATGGGTATTGTTACTTTTTATTCGGATTGTTACCTTTATAAATCACAGCGGGAAGGAATAAAGGGATGGCGATTAATCAGAGCGGTAGTTCGGCCGCGCTGAGCGTATTTCACGGACATTATTCTTGGTGAAATATGTTCAAAACGTCTGGTTGCAGTATTTAAATAAATGGCTCGGTAAATGTTTCTGTAATTTTTGAGGCATTTTAAGCTCGGTAAACTTGTAAGATTTGTTTCTATTTCTTTAGACTGATTGGAGGAAAGTTACATAGGTATATGTACGTAGGTACATGTATTCTAATTCGGAGGCACTGGTCGTTCGGATTGTGGGCCCTAGGACGTCCATTGAGTACCGCGGCGACTTCAAGGTGGACGGCCGGCGGGGTTACGACTCCCGTCCCCGACAGCACTGTGACTGGTTTCCAGGGGGCTGCAATACGCCCCCTGTCGGCGGGCATAGATGCAAGGCACTGAGGGGCAGATCCCACCAGAGAGCCCGGGTGTTCCTTCTCATCTGCCAATGCGACAGCCGCGGGCAGACCGACGGACCTTTAGAAGGTTTCCCCCGCCATTCGAAAGTATGGTTCACGGTAATAAAATACAACAGGGTGTTTTCCTGATGGTAAGCAAAACATTAACCCATGGCTGCATCGTACTGCCGCTCGCCAATTGAGATACTGGTTATTAAATCTCGTGAGCACTAAGCTTAACATTTCTCTAGCTGTCATCATCAGCAGCCTTTAGGTTAGGTTAAGGTTTTTAATTTTTTTGTCGTTCCGCGAATTAGGTAGAAATGTTGGTACATTCTGCGTAGTTTACTTTTTAATTTTACTGAAATAAATTATAATATTTTTTTATTGTTTTTTTACGGGTTATTTTGTAACACGTTGTATAGGTGTGACAGACAGACAGACAGACGAAGTCTCACCATAAGTTCCCCTTTTTTACCTTTTAGGTATGGAACCCTAAAAAGGAAATAAAAAGGTACTACAAAATAATTACCATAAATAAAGGTAGGTAAGTAAAAAATATTATTTTTGTTAGGCTGTGGATAATTTTCTTGTACACGTGAAAACATAAAACAAATACCCAATTTTCCTCATACTAGTTCCTTGTATAGCAATACAGGGGCTCTGCATAATAACCGCAACAAAGAAATGTAAAAAAAAAAACTGATTTTTAGCTAGCTACGTTATGCTACAAATCACGTAGCGAAACCGTACCGCCGTAGCAGATTGTACCATAGAAGCCGGCACAAAGAGTTGTATGAATTGAAATCCTTGTGAAAGAACTCGAGATATTTTTTTCGGCTTCAGACAAAGAAACCACGTTGAAATTCAATTTAACAGAAACGGTATGAAAATGACAAGGCGATAAACCCGGTAAATCTCAATTCTGACATGTGGAGTGAATGTTAATGAAACACAATAAATGAAAGGTTAACAAATGCTGTGCTGTACGATCTGGTTGGTATCTTATCATATTATCGAATTTGCAAAACAGTAAACTGTTTACTAGGTGGTAGGTACCACCGCAGTGTCAGATATTCTGCCGCCAAGCAGCAGTGTGCAAACATTGCTGTGTTCCGGTGTGAAGGACACTGTAGCTGGTGAAATTACTGGACACAAAAGACTTAATATCTAATGTCTTAAGGGTCGGCAACGCGTTAGTGATTCTTCTGGTGTTGCTAGCGTCTATAGGCTGCGATGCCAGCTTACCATCAGGCGGGTCGCATGCTTCCTTGGTTGTATAAAAAAAAGTAACAATAAAATAAAATAAAACTCTATTTTTGTGACTGTGTGTATAGTAATTATAAAATAAAATTTTTATAAAAAAAAATAAACCGACTTCAATAGACACCACACTAAAAAGTGAAAAATAACTTCAATATTCTTGAAGTTGGTGCTAAAATAAACACGATACTTACCACAACACCAGAATCAACTGACCAGCACCAACTTCAATAATATTGAAGTTATTTTTCACTTTTTAGTGTGGTGTCTATTGAAGTCGGTTTATTTTTTTTTATAAAAATTTTATTTTTTTCTTTTTAGTCATATTCTCTTGAAAAGTCTTTATTCAACTATATACCGATTTGGATATAAAGCTTTAATACCAACAGGTATAAATTTATTTTAATTAAAATCTCCCAACCCAACCACAGATCTAAAATTCGGTGGATCCTACATTTCATGGAACAGAGTTCCTGTTAACATCATACTGTTTGCTCCCATCACCAGACTCTGAACATCATTTTTCTAGCAGATACTCGTCGAGACCTACACAACGAGCCCAAACTCAGTGGGTCTACGTTTATTGGTGCAGAAATCCTGTGACCACCTTCCTGCTCCGTCATCAGACCCTGGTGAAGGTTACCATTTTCTTAGTACCAGTTTTTTAGTACCAACGGATTTACATATGTTCTAAATTTCAGATCTTTCGGAGTAATAGAAGTAATTAAAAATGTCCACTGTATACGAAATATCCCTATCTCGACTTGTAAAAGAGCTGATGGTTTTCAAAGCTAAACCGATTTTCAAGAAACATCGCTAAGAACCATCTCCAATAAACCAGCATACGCCAATCTGTACACTCGTTTGAGCGCTGCGATGCCACAGACAGTTATCAGACAGACAGACACGACCCCCCAAACTAATAACACCTCGTTTTTGGTCGGGGGTCAAAAAGAAACCATCGAATTCGTTACGATGATCTGGATGGCGTATGACCATTTTGTAGACGAAGACATCATCTATTTTATGGTTTCTCCCAGTTATATCTCCTTCCCATCACTCATGTTCTTCGAAAAAGTTCTTATCCGGTCTTGATGAAATTCATACCGAACCATCCTTATGGTTCATGCTTTCGAATAAAAAAAGAATCACTGAAATTGGTAAATATTTGTATGAGTTATAACCATTATTGATTAGAACATCATCTATTTTTAGGCGTTTTACCAGATAATTCTAACATTCCATTCATGTTTTCTCAGGAACTACTGGTTCATAAGGAATAAAAATTTTATGGGACCAACTTGATGGAATGTCCATTAGGTACAAAAAAGAATCATCCAAATCGGTACATATTTGGCGGAATTATGAGTGAACATACATTAAAAAAAAAAAAAAAAAAAAAAATACATACACGATGAATTGAGAACCTCCTCCTTTTTTGAAGTCGGTTAAAAACACAACTAGGTTACTGAAACATGATCAAATACACGAATGTTTAGCTATTGCTAAAAACGATAGGTTTATTATGTGTTTATGGGTTACTGTTCATCTGTACTGTGTTATTGGGATAAGGGTTTAATTTCACGATACCCGTTCGACACTCGTAGGTTAGTCCGTTACCCGCTCCTATTGTGTTGGAACTCTTAGTTTGTCGCTACAATAAATAAAATCATATTCATTTCCGACTCGAAGCGAATGCTTTTATAAACTAAAAGAGAATATCCCACCAAAGCTACTGTTTGTGAAAGTAATATAATATTATTTTATTTTTTTCCTTGTTGTGTAGGTTGCTGGCATTTTCAGTAAATACCAGTAGTGTGCATACACTTCTATCAAAGGTTATACAAAAAGACAAGGAAATTAACAGCATGTCTACCAGTTGTAAAGTTCTATGGTCGTTTTAGTGTGTCTATTGAAATAACAATAGATTAACTGATATTACAGACATAATTTCCTTCTACTACTACTATTATGGCTTTTGCGTCTATTACAGACGATTCATGGCGTAATGTCTATGAGACACCGCTTTTGGTGACTAAACAAGCCAATACGAGAGCGACAGTCCTGCCGCAGCGCTGACGAGAGAAGTTTGTGCTGTAGGGTGCAGAATCCTCTTGATGACGTTTATGTCTCTTGATAGCAAGTGCCCCGAAACAAGCTTCGTCAGAAAACTTACGACCCTCACCCCCTCTGCTGTGCCATTTAGCCCGATTCGCAGCGAGTCTTTCCTTGTTACGATGGTCGATTTTAAAAGGAAATAAACAAATTTTCTTCTAGACTATACTTAATAATTAAGTTTTTTTTTTATGTTATAATCCTCCAGAGAAGTCATAGGGGAGGCGAAGTATTTTCGCCTATATGGACTGCTCGCTACCGGTGGCTAACATTTTTCACATTTTTCAATAAATACCATTATATTTGTTCACAGAGAGAACATTGGTAACATGGATAACCCATATAAAATGAGTTTATGTAAAAATTTGAAATAGATATTATGATTCTGATGATTTAAAATTTTTACTATACACCCAAGAAAATTGTTATGAATAATTCTGACAAGGGTTTCGTTATTCCTTTCCTTTGATATAGAAAACCGGAATAAGATGATTCTCATTTTCCTTTAGAGAGAGAAGGTCTTCGAAGTTTGAACTCTAATACTTATGAAATAAGTTAGATATATATAGGTTGTCAGAATATCTGTCTGCATATTATTTAATACAGGCATGTCGGCATGTTTATCATAAAGAAAGTCGAGGAGGGCGTTATAAATATTACATGGTATGCGTGTTGCTTACTCTTGCATAAATTATGATTGTTGGAGCCGAGTTAGTAATATCGAGCAGTATATTATATATGTTTTAACCACATCGGAAAACGTCTGTCTGTGGTATTGTAGCTTCTAATCTCAACGAAATGACGATATGGATTTTAAAATTTCGCGTCGTCGTCGTATCGTAATCGAGTGAGTCTGAAATCTATATATATAAAAGGATAAGTCCTGACTGACTGATTCACAGACAACGCACAGCCTTAACCGCTGGCCCTAGAGACTTGAAATTTGGAGAGTGGATTCTTCACAATACGTAACCGCACACTAAGAACGGAATTTTCAAAATTTGCATCGGAATGGGTCCAAAAAGGGGGTTTTATGGTTTATAAAAACGGGTGGTACCCGAACCTTGAAATTGTAGACGTAGGTTCCTTTAAGAAAATAAAGAGTTACGTGTCTTAGCATTAAAAAAAAAAGTATAGGTATAGAAGAAGATACAGGTCCACAAACTTGCAAAAAAATATTATTTGATCATTTTGTTAGCAATTCTCACAAAAAATCGCACAAAGACGATTCGCACATGATTAAGTAAAAAATCAGAGGAGCGAGTCGGGGTTCGAACCTGCGTGCCTTGTTTCCAAGGCGAGCGCTGGCCCACTGAGCTGTTACCGCATATTTCATCATCATCTACTTACTACTGCCAAATGCCAGTTACTTTATCTAACTCCAGGCTAAACGTCAAAGCTAAACGTATATCATTCAACGTATTTCAAATGTATCTTTCTTTTGTGTGCAATAAAGAGTATTTGTATTGTATTTATTGTATTGTATCATTCCCATACATTTGTATTCTATTCTCTACCGTTTCGAATTGTAAAATGACAAGTTGGCTACAGGGCGAGCTCTTTAAGATCCACCAGACCTCTGATGTATTCGTTAATTTACTAAGTAATGTTACTGAGTTCCTAACCGCGCTATTAAGAAAATTAATATACGAGTACTCTAGCTGTTATCAACTTTGAGAAACTGACATGGTTTAATTATAACTAAAATTTAATCTGACGAATTCCCACCTAATAGTTAATTAGCTGTCAAACCGCAGGTTGCGTAGTTAGTTTAGTGGTTGGACTGAATTGGAAATGATTTTGACACTTGTGTACAAATAAAATCAAATTTAAGAATACACGGCCTGGTACCAATAACAATAATTATATTATAATAATTATAATATTATGCATCATCAGCCGGAAGACGTCCACTGCTGAACAATGGCCTCCCCCTTAGAAGGGAGGGGTTGCCATAATCCCCACGCTTCGCAGGCGTTTTGGGTATCACAGTCTAGTTGGTAATTAATCCAATAGAAAGACGCTGCTGCCCATCTTCTAGCGCCTCTTACGGATACCCAATTGGAGGATATGGGAGGGTGCTATTCTTTCTATTCTATTCTATTCTTGGTGGCTATGAATTTGGGCCCGGTATCCCCGGAACGCACTTCGACCCAGTTGGATCCATTGTGCATGCCCTAGCCCTTACTCTGTTGCTGGCGTATCGAAGAGCTCCCTCAGGTAGGCAACGATCGCGCTAGCTTGGAGCTGTACATAATCATTTGGCGTAGGATAGGCTACTCCCAAATGATTCAACCTACGTCTCGCAAGAGCGTCGCAGCTACACAATGTGTGTCGCATTGACTCTTTTTCATCTTCGCAGAATCTGCAAATGTCACCAGTACTTAGCTTCATTCTGTGTAGATGCTCGTTGGTGCCAAAATGTCCCGTGAGTGCACCTATTAGGTGCCTTATTTGTGATCTGTTAAGGCTTAATAATTTAACCCCACAGTCCACCCTTCCGCTAGAGAACGCTTTGGAGTGGTTTAGGCCTGACGCTGCCCTCCATTCCTTCATGTGTTCGTTCCTAGCATGTGCATATAATGCTTGGTGATATGTTCCATACGGAATCCCCACAAATGGTTCGGCGCCAACCAAATGACTCTGTGAGCCGGCCCTCGCTAGTCTATCTGCCTTCTCATTGCCCTCGACGCCTTCGTCTCCAGGTACCCAGATAAGGCTGACATTGTTGTGTCTTCCCAGGTTGTTCAAACCTGTAACACCTTCTTTGACTAGTTTAGAAGCAACTCGGAAGGAATTCAGAGCCTTCAGAGCTGCCTGACTGTCGCTGAGAATGCAAATGGTTTTACCTTTGACGTTTCTCCTTTGCATTACTTTAATGCTGGCAATTATGGCATAGGTTTCCGCTTGGAATACCGATGCATAATGCCCCATGCTGTGACTGACAATACAGTCCTTGGAATAAATCCCTGCCCCTGTACCTGACTCCATTTTAGAACCGTCAGTGTACCATATGAGGTGAGTTCCACCAACCGGTTTGAGTCCCCTCGTCCACTCTTCCCTGGATGGCATATGTACTCGGTACCTCTTGTTAAACATGTACACTGGATTTATCCTATCACAGGGCATGTCCATTAGATCGTCCAGTTCTTTCACGGGATCCAATAAAGTGTGTTTTGTACAGGGCTTGTTACGATTCCAAACTCCTGCAAGTCTGTATAGCGACTTCCTTGCCTCTGTTTGTATGTAAGTGTGTAATGGGGTTAGTCCCAGTATCCACTCAAGAGCCAATGTAGGCGTTGTTTTGAAGGCACCTGTAATTGCCATGCAAACTACTCTTTGTACCTTCCTAAGAGAATCCTTGCAGATCTTTAGTTTGGTCCTAGGCCACCATACAGCGCTGCCGTATGTGAGAATAGGTCTCACCATCGTAGTATATAACCAATACATTACCTTTGGTTTGAGTCCCCAGGTTTTGCCATACGCAGAACGGCACATATTGAAGACACGTAAGGCCTTTTTTGTTATGTTTTCAACATGACTATGCCACGTTAGTTTACTATCGAGAGTTACCCCAAGATATTTCACTTTCGTAGCCCATTTTAGTCTGGTGCCGTACATTTCTGGGTCTCTAAGGCCCTCTAAATGTCTTTTCCTCGTGAAAGGCACTATAACCGTTTTGCTTGGATTTATGGAAAGGTTATTGTCTTTACACCATCTTTCCACCCTAACCAAAGCACCCTGCAGCAAATCCGTTACTACGTTTGGAAATTTGCTATTTACTTGTATGACTATATCATCTGCATAGCCTACGGCTTAAATGGTCCATTGTATAGTGCCACTAACAACGAATCCACCACTAGACTCCACAGTAATGGGGATAGTACGCCTCCCTGTGGACATCCTTTAGTTGCCTTTACGGTAACCATATCACCTAATAAACTACTTTTAATGACACGTTCCTGCAGCATAGTGCTAATCCATTTAACAATTGTCGCCTCTATGCCATGATTTTGTGCTGAGGTTCTTATTGAAGCGAAGGTTGTTCGATCGAACGCCCCTTCAATATCCAAAAACGCTCCAGCACAGATTTCTTTGGTCTCCAATGCATGTTCTGCCCGGTTGACCACATAGTGCAGTGCCGTGTCCGTAGACTTACCCGGTTGGTACGCGCATTGCATGTCATGGAGCGGTCGTCTCCTTACTGGGCCATCCATGCCAGGTGCTATTCTTACCCGGACACACCATTTTCTGGTTTCCCTTTATCGCCACCTACGACAGCCAACGAGAAGAGATGGAAGAAGAAGGAGAAGAAAAGTATGATTATTTTTAGGATATACAGTGTCAGACGATCTTTTTGTATGAATACAACTTATGATGAGACAATCAGAATGTTTGCCTGATAGTGCTCGTAAGCAGCATTCTAGCCCGTGAACAGAATCACGATTACTAGTCCTTACCTGATATATAATTAAGTTTTTTTTAGAAAACGTTAAGAATATCTGACGGACGATTCCTTGTACAAGGAACAGGACATATGTATAATCTACATTTATTAAATAAGGATGCTCTCATTTTCATTTAAAACTAGCAGTACCCGCGGCTTTGCCCGCAGCCTGTATTTTTGATGAGCTCAAGCAATGTTAACGTCATTGCCAAGCAAGCAAGTGGTACACCGTAAGGCGCTCGTTTAAACCTCACCTTGGGGTGAGCCAAGGCCTTGGCTTGATTCAACTTAAGCCATTCCTTTTTTTAACGTGGAGAAATCCCAAGGGTTGCCCATACCATCACGGGAGTGACAGTGTGGGTTCAGTATGACTCCTACTGACTCAAACCCTTCGTGTCCAAATTCCGCTATGTTGATGGGCACCGGAAACGTGTCTATCTGTATAAAATTTCGAGTCCCACCAGCGGCTGGCCAGCCCATCATCTTCCGTGGGTGTAAGTAAAGCCCACGGACCTGCCTGTCGCTATAAAAGGCCCGCAGAATCTCATCAGGTGGCATGCCGGAATACTTTAGCACGCCATATTAGCGAGAGTGTAATATAGTGGTGCACAGGCAGCAGTTCCCCCTCGTTCCTGCTTTCTGCACATTCTCGATACGGGGGCATAAGGTTGGCTTTGGTCCGCCTTTTGCCCTTCAGAGTCGCGGAACGTTCGGGGCGTGGGCCCCAGGACGTCCATTGAGTACGGCGGCGACTCCGAGGCGGAAGGTGGCGGGGTGGCGTCCCTCGTCCTCCTGAGCACCCCGGCGGCGGGCTGGTGCAAGGCAAGGCACTGAGGGGTTACCCTGGAGCAGATCACACCGGAGAGCCCTGGGGCCCCTCTCATGTGCCGATGCGACAACAGCGGGGGTTTTAGTGGGTAAGAATCAATCCATATACACCGGTCGAGCCCTACAGCTCCCGCGAAACTTTTGAAAGTTTACCCGCGTCAAAAAATAAAATGGTCCGCCTTCTGCGCCCGGGTCTCTTGCTATGTTCCGAATCCGCTCTGTTACATGAAGTTCGAGCTGCCTTTTTTCCTTCAAAACCTCAAACCTTTAAAGGTCCCTGAGATACTGTGGGGGATCAATCGATGAGATTTGTACAAGGTGCCACTCAGTACCTTGCCTTTGAGCTTGCTACCGGGGAGCGCATTATAGCCCCCCGGGTACCTGTCAAAGTGTTCACGGGGACGGGATTCGCAACCTCGCCGTCGTCCTCCGAGTCACCGCCGCCGTACTCGATGAACGTCTAAGGTCCACATTCCAAACATCCAGCGACCCCTAAGATTAACTGGAGCCATTCGACCCAGTTCGACCGACATGCAGCCTTCAGTGTCTGTCCCTGCAACTTTTTGATTTGAGAACCATACGCTTACAGAAAAATTGGCATGTTCGTAGCCAGTTATTATCACTGTTCGCAAACGATCAGTTGGTTAAGAAACGTCATTCCTTAGATAGGTGACCGTTAAGGTATCATTTGAACTGAGCATTTTCATGGTTCGGCGGGTACCTAAGTAAAAAGTCAGTCCAAGTTGTCAGCTAGACAGCAGTCGATAAGCCAGGTCAGATGCCTAAGGGTAGCTTGAACTTTTAATTAAACTTTGCGCTTGACTCGTGTGTGTCATTTGAAAGGTGAATTAATAAATTGGGATGCTGACCTCTTAAAACACTACAGACTTTTGAAATTTCCTTATGTTCTTGTATACGTTAGCGAAACGTATAACTCATGCTTTTGGGCTCCTCTCTCTTTTTTCATGGTCAGTGAAGTTAATAAGTAACATACCTATGTATGTAGATAAAAACCCACTCCTAACTTTCTCGACCACTTCTCTTCTTCAACTTTGACTAAGGTTAGCCATCCGAACGACGATACTTGGAATCATCATATGATGTCCACGGTAAAGAGTCTAATACTGTGCACATCAGATGACTACTGCCTATGTCTATACTATAGACATTGGTAGAAGGTATATAATCTGCAACGTATTCTGTTTAGGCAATACCTATCGATTTAAGTTGTAGAAGTACCTCGTAATGTACCGATATGTCATAATAGTACTATGAAAAGTAAAATAAAAAGGAAAAAAAAGAAGAGTTCATCCGGGATCGAACCCGGAAACACAAAAATGTCGGAAGATCGTTCAACCGCTACGCTGTATCAGCCGTTAGGATACATCTCGAAATTCCCTTCCTTATGTAGCATTATAGATAGTTACTGCTTAGCTCTTTATGTTAATATAGCGTAATGATTTTAATTTTGGAGTTTAAATCCACAATTATTCTGTTATATTGTAACATTACTCTAGTTTTTTTACAATTTCGCGGAAAAATTAAGATGAATAAGTGCTTATTACAATATTGCTCATTCCCTGTAACAAATAGCTTGATATTACTTATATTTAAGTCTGATCAGGTCTATAGTAAACATGTCCGTTAAATATCAACTAAATCTGTTGAACAGTATGTGCACAAATCTTCAACACAAAATAATTTCACGGCAAATTTTAGTAGAAAAAGTACATATTTCGACACTGCTCATTCCCCGTAACAAATAGCGAGATAATTTATATCCTATAATTTTTCTAGGTTATCAATAAATATTTTTGCCAAATAGCAACTAAATCTGTTCAGCCGTTTTGACGTCAAGTCTACACAAAGCCACAGACATACAGACAGACAAAAATTCTAAAAATCATATATTCGGAATCAGTATCGTTCCTAGAACACGTAGCAATAAAAATTTTCAAAAAATATTCAATGTACAGTTTTTACTTTTCTACGATTTTATTATATGTATAGATAAGGTTCGTGGCGTAAACTACTAAGTACTACAATCATATGACTTTCAACAACTCATCAGCTAATAAAACCTTCAACTCGTGTCTAAAACCCTTTAGTTTTAATGTTCTAACTCCAGAACACCTCGTTACAATACCGTTAAGGCGCTGGAAACCAACATTAATGAAATTAGATCATTTAAATGCATCACTTGTTCCCGCTTTGAATGGAAAAGGTGAGGTAACAAATGCGAATTGATTTTGGCCTTTTGTTACAAACTGAAGGAAAACCCATTTATTTAACACTGAAACACACTGTTTCTGGTGATAGGTACATTAAATTTTTATTTTATAGAATAATTTTTGTTAATACATAAATTAATTAAGTAGAAATGTGACTCAAGGCAGCTGGTGCAATCTTTATTTACATATTCACGGGCCTGTTGGTCTAGTGGTTAGACACCCTCGCCCTGTTGGATCAGGCGGTATCCCGGGGTGGCGTGGCGTTGGCGGTGTCACTCGACATTGTCAACGCCTTCAATTCCCTACCCTGGGATGCGATCTGGGAGGCACTGGTCTACCATGGAGTGCCTCCCTACCTGCAGGCCCTGATCAGGGACTACTTGCGCGACAGGTACATCCTGTACGTGGATCGAGACAACGAACGAACGAGGCAAGTGGAGCGAGGGGTTCCGCAGGGGTCAGTCTTAGGCCCTTTGCTATGGAACCTCGCCTACGACGCGGTTCTGCGTGTCGATCTCCCCGCCGGCGTAAGTGTCGATGCAGACGACACGTTGATCGTGGCCGGTGGGGACACCTTCGAGAGGACCAAAGAGCTCGCCGAGCTTGGGGCGGAAATCGTCGTCGCGAAAATACGCGAGTTGGGCATGGAGATAGCGCCTCAGAAAACTGAGGCGCTGTGGTTCCACGGCCTACCTAGGAGCTGGGATACACCACCCAACTTGCGCGTCCGTGTGGGTGAGTTGGAAGTCAGGGTGGGGCCGTACATGAAATATCTTGGCCTCACCCTTGACAGTCGCTGGGGCTTCGAGGAGCATTTCGAGCGCCTGGTCCCCAGAGACGACAGGGTTGCAGCGGCCTTGCACAGGCTGCTCCCCAATCTCGGGGGGCTGAGCGAGGAAGTTCGCCGCCTCTACGCCGGAGTCGTGCAGTCCGTAGTCCTCTACGGGCCGCCCATCTGGGCGCCGAGGCTGGCCATTCGACGCTGTAGAACAAAAATCTACAGCGTCCAGCGGAGGATGGCATTGCGGATTGCACGAGGATACCGAACGGTGTCCTTTGAGGCGGCGACCATACTGGCATGCTTTCCGCCCTTAGACATCCTGGGGGGCATGTATGCGAGGGTCTATGACCGGATCCGCATCGCCCGCCAGAGTGGCGGAGGCGAGCCGGTGGCGCTCGAATCTATAAAGCGGCAGGAACGACACATCGCTCTCGCAACGTGGCGCGAGCGGCTCCAGCCGGAGCACATAGCGCGCAAACGCGTCGTTGAGGCATTCCTGCCGCGTCTCGAAGCCTGGATACAGCGACGGAGCGGACGACTCACCTATAGGCTTACGCAGATAATCACCGGACACGGTTGTTTCGGTGATTATCTGCATAAGATCGGACGTGAAGCGACGACGAGATGCTTCCACTGCGACCAGTCTGACTCCGCCCAACACACGCTGGAGGCTTGCCCCACGTGGTCGTTGGAGCGTCGAGACCTGGTCGCAGTCATCGGATTGGACCTCTCCCTGGGCAGCGTAGTGTCGGCTATGCTGTCCGGGGATGCGGCGTGGGGAGCGATGGCCGCCTTCTGCGAGACTGTCATGTTCCAGAAGGAGGCCGCCGAGCGGGAACGCGAACGCGCTGATCCTGCTCGGCGACGAAGGCGCAGGCCACGTCAAGCGGCCGCCCAACGTCTCGCTCCCCAGCCCTGAGCCCGGGGCTATAAACAACGGGCAACCTTCGGAGTCGTTGGACGTTCGGGGTGTGGGCCCTTTGAGCGTCCATTGAGTATGGCGGCGACTCCGAGGAGGACGGCGGCGGGGTTGCGACCCCCGTCTCCGTGAGTACCGTGTCAGGTTCCCGGGGGGCTACAATGCTCACCCCGGCGGCGGGCTCAAAGGCAAGGCACTGAGGGGCCCCTGGTGCAGATCCCACCGGAGAGCCCTGGGGTCACCCCTCTCATGTGCCGATGCGACAGCCGCGGGGGTTTTAGTGGGTAAGAATCCCACATACCCCGGTCGAGACCCACAGCTCCCGGGGATCTTTAGAAGATTTAACCCGCGTCAAAAAAAAATAAAAAAAGGGGTTAGACACCCTGTCTGGCTGTGGCCCAATAGGTTGTGGATTCGATTCCCACCTGTCTGGTTTCCATAGTCTGTACTCTGGCTAGTTTGGAATCTGATAACCGTGTGTGGATTGACATTTTTTGTTTATAAGCCAAAAACTATGGACATAAACCAAATTATAAGTCTGTTTTGAGATGTTCATGAAGCCCTTTTATATGATGCCCCCCCCCCACCTCATTATAGTAGTCACACTTCAAAATTTTACATACTTATTTTTTTGTAGCAATTCCGTGCGGCTACGCCCGCCATTTTTTTGTTCCACCCTATTTAACCCCTTTAGGAGGGGGATTTTCAAAAACCCTTTCTTAGTGGATGCTTACGCCATAAGAAGAACCTACTTACTGTTCAAATTTCAGCTTTCTAGGTCCAGCGGTTTGGCCTGTGCGTTGATGAATCAGTCAGTCAGTCAGTCAAGACAAGTAATTTTATATGTATAGATTTAGAACATAAAAGAAAACGCAGATTTCTTCACTATTAAAGGTGTATTGTACAAAATTACAATGAATATAATGTGCTAACGTATTATAATGTAGGTCATTGAAGGCGCTCTGTTCGTTAGTGTTCGTAGGCTTGTTGTATTGGTGGCAAGGACCGCGGACGTCCCCCGCCGCCCTCGCAGCCCCTTCGGTGGTCGTTGCGACCTTGGACCCATCCAGATTTTTTGTTTCATTTGCGATTAGTTTGGGTAAGTAAGATCTAAAACTATTCCAAGTTTCAGAGCGATAGCGTCAGTGGTTCCTAAAATATATAATATAGGTGTAGACAGACAGACAGGCGATGTTCTTGAAGGGCCTTTTTACCTTTTAGGTATGGAACTCTAAAAATGTCAATATAGTATTTTGTTAGCCTACATCTTATTACTATCAGAACCAGTTGTGGTTTTCTGTAAGGATATTTAACAAACTCGCGCGAATCCGCGATGAGATGCGGATTCAGAATAACCACTCAGATTTACAAATGCACCACGCCTAGGTCGATCTAGGCCATTTCGTTTTAAACTCAAGCAATGATCAATTTACTAACTAGTAAGTAACTTGTGTACAAACATAAACTGAAACCCAAGCTGCCTATAGAATTGTTGCAAAGTTACCAGTTACGTAGAACAATTTCTAAGCAGGTATATCTAACTAACTTCCGAAGTAATAACGATGGTATATTAACGTAGTATATATTTAAGTAAATAACCTCGTAAAGCAATCCATTCGAGAGTTGATTTCCCAGTGGATATTAGCAAAATAGACCTCTTACTGGTGGAACATTTGATGTAGACTAGGGGACAGTGTAAATTTTTCCTGATACAAACCATGACTGTGCTGCTATGAACTTATTAGGCATGGAGAAAAAAATGACGGAGAACTACGCACACAAAATTAAAAAACATAAACACAACAGTCATTTTATAATCTCACACACACTGACACAAAGTCCCATAAGGGGAAATCTCACTGTAGCGCGATATGGCCAAATATACATAGTTTATATGAAAACCTATAAAATACACTACGCGGAAGGACACTGTGTGGTAAAGGTGACCAACCCACATTATGACGCGCTACGCTACCTGTATTGTCATCACATGACTAAGAACTAGGGAGAAAGTTTCTTAAAAAAAAAAAGAGTTCAAAATTCAAATTTTTAAGTGGCCGAGCTAAGCGATTTTGTCAACTGGCGGTGTATGCATCAATCTCCGGTGACTGTAAGAAGCTTTGTCCCTAGTGCTAGCTATTACTCAAGTGGTTTAGCAAGCGTTGCGACACTGTATTTAAATTAAAACCTTTTGCCGATCCAATGACATGTAACTCGAGAAGCGGCTTTCGACACACATAACCTGCTATCTGAAGCAGTTGGGTAAACAGAACAAGCGTTGTGGTAATTCCCTTAACCAAGTAAATTAATGTACTATTACTCTATGTATTCTATGAGATTTTTTAATTAATAATATTATCTGTTTAATAGCCATGTTTGCAAACGATAAATTATTTGATAACTGTCACTGACGTACCGTTTTTGTCGATTCGAACTTTTCTTGTTAGCCTAGCTCTCGGACTAGTTCACCGAAGTACTCAGCAGTTAGCAATGATTATATTATGTCTTTAATGTCCCCATGTCTGAGTGTACACAGCAGGGTATGTGTAGGCGAGCTATTACGTTTAATGGCAATGTGAAGTCATGACCACAGGGACCATGGGGAATATGTTATCCTATCCGATAACTATGTATTATAGATATATTTACATGTTACCCGTGGGGTGTCCGGGTAAGAATAGCACCCCCCCATCTCCTCCCGTTGGGTGTCCGTAAGAGGCGACTGAGGGAAAACAAGAAGACGGGCAGCAGCGTCTTTCTATTGGATTACCTACCATCTCCATCTATAGATTTACGGCCGATGATGATATGCGGACTCGGACGCACAAGGTGGGGGCTCTGGGCGTCCCTACCAATTGTGATCCGGGGATGGGCGACAAAGTGATGTAGACCCTGTGGCGTGGGGAGGTGTCGGGGCTAGTGTGTATTTATGCTTTTCTTGAGAGTGCTCTAGCAAGCGTCTGGCGCTAGAGAGACTCTGGCGAAAGGTCCAAAATTGAGGAAGGCCACTTGGGAGGTTTTTGTGGGTAAATATCCCACATATGTCCACCCTTATGGAGACTGGGTACCTTGCCTTATAGAGTCGGGTCAAATAACATAAACAAATAAACACATTATGTGTCATGGTAAAATATTCATATATCAACACAACAAATCAAATCAAATCATCTTTATTTGCTGACCATAGGTACGCTTATTACTAACATGGGTGTTTTATAAATGATAATGTTCTCTATGATCTACATTGGAACATATCTAATCACAAAAAAGGATTACAGAAAAAAATACTTTCATTTTCTGTTATCATAATGTATTTAATAAGTTACTCGGAACGGTTTAATAAAAACTGGTATACAAATTAAAAGGTTACCCGCATGAATTTTTAATAAGCGATAAAAGTATTTACCTAGTTGAAAGTATTTACCTAGTTGAAAGACGACCTTTAAATTAGTACCACGTTATTTCTAGGGCTTCATTCTGTCTCGTAAAATATAATTAACTATTTGAATAAATAATGTTTACGAGTACTTTATGTTTGCACATACGTGATAATAAATGTATAGTACATTTAATTATTTTTACAAAATGGTGTATTATTTTTTTGTTATATTTTAAATATAAATATGCTGACATTTAAATACTTTGTTTCGTTATGTTTGTTAAAATGTAAAAAACAGATATAAAAAAAAATATTTCATTCAGTCAGACTGCCCTTTCACGTTGTCATGTTCTCAAAACTAACACGTTAACATTATTTAGATAAAATACCAGACAGAAAAAGGTCACCTATGTAGAGAATACCTACGTAATCTATGTAGAAAGGAAATATAATTCAGTGATTCGTACGTTGGTAGGTACGTGTACATTGTCAGACAAGGATTTGGTTTTAGCGAGACTTTCGAAATAAACATACACTACATACACACATATCACATATATTTATTTATACACTGGATTTACTTCATTATTTGAAATCAGCATTTAGTTTTAATAGTATACCTACAGTGTATTTATAAATAGACTAAGGATAATAATAATAATAATAAGCGGCATATCATTTCCGGTTGTTCGCGTCTCGCAAATGGTGAATACTTGCACAGACACAACCAAGTGGCCAGGATAATCCACCAGCAACTTGCTTTGAAATACCGCCTTGTGACGTCAGAGGTACCGTACTACAGGTATGTACCAGAACCAGTTCTGGAGGATGGCCATATCACCTTATACTGGGACCGATCTATCATCACAGACAGGACTATTGTCGCCAATAAGCCTGATATTGTGCTGATAGATCGCACCGAGCGTCGTGCAATGATTGTAGACGTCACTGTCCCCCATAACGAGAACCTCGTGAAGGCGGAGAAAGATAAAGAATGCAAATATCTTGATCTCGCGCACGAGGTTGTCGACCTGTGGGCCATTGATAAGGCAATCATTGTACCTATAGTCGTATCCGCCCATGGCCTAATGGCCAAGAGCCTCGATAAACACCTCAAGAGGCTCACGTTAGACGGCTGGATCAAGAGCCAGGTGCAGAAGGCAGTGCTCCTGGAGACGGCACGCATTGTGAGGAAGTTCCTCTCTCTGGAGCCTTAACCACCGTCTGCTAGGACCCTGTTCCCGCAGCCGGTTGGAAGCGGTTTTTTATATTTTTAAATGTACTTGTTTTTGTATTTATATTTAAAAATGTAAAAAAATCTGTTAAAATGAATAAATGGAATAATAATAATAAGCCTCCTGCTTCTCAATTTCTTGTGTTGTCAATTTCAATTCATCATAATTATCACCACTAGCTGAAAGACGTCCACAGCTGAACATAGGCCTTGGAACGCCACAATGAACGACAATTGGCTATTTGCATCCACCTGTTACCTGCGACGCGCACAATGTCGTCTGTCCACCTAGTGGGAGGCCTACCTACACTGTCTTCCGGTTCGTGGTCGCCACTCTAAAACCTTTCTTCACCATCGGTTATCGGTTCTTCGAGCGATGTGGCCTGCCCATTACCACTTCAAATTGCTGATTTTGAGAGCTACGTCGGCGACCTTGGTTCTTCAGCGAATCTCCTCATTGAGGATTCTGTCGCGCAAAGAAACTCCGAGCATAGCTCTCTCCATAGCTCGTTATGTGACTCTGAGCTACTCTAAAAGGCCAGCAGTTAAAGACCAATCAAATCAATCAATTATAAATTTCAATTGCTTTTGTTGCTTTTCTTAATGTTAACCTGTGTGCAGTGTCTGCTGTTACACTCAGATGCGCTTTCGCTGACGGGTGTCCACGGAAGATCATCGTCGTTGTGCCAGCTAGGAGCAACGATACATGCTGAGTGGATAACCTTTCAATGGCATTCTGATTAGTAGTTTAAGTGTACTAGGGTAGTTACTATACGAGTTGCTAGTGTCGCAAAGCGACGCAAGTATGCAGCTCTAGGTTCGAGCTATATATTTGCGCCCTTTGCGGTGGAGACCATGGGGCCTTGGTCTCGTGAGACGCACGCTTTGGTGAAAGAAATATCATCTAAACTTATCGAAGTCTCAGGAGACCGCCGGGCTGGTAGCTTTTTCTGCCAACGTATAAGCTTGGCCATACAAAGGGGTAATGCCGCCAGTCTTTTAGTTTTTTACCTAGTTTAAGTGTACATGTTTGTAAATAAACTGTAATTTGAAGTTGATTGTTTAACTTACGAGATGTCGTTGAATAAATGATTTTCTTTCTTTCTTTTCTTTCAAAAAAGACATAAGGCAGCCAAGGGCATATGTAAAATCATTATACGTGACACCCAGAATGAGTCACGCACAGAAATCTATAGATTTCTATAGAACTTTAGACTACACTGGCAAATAAGAGTTTGTGACGCTTTCAAATATTATAGACTCTGAATTTCCTCTAAAAACTATTAGGTCTACTACCAACTTGGTATAATATTTGTAGTGTTTGTATAATTTATAATCTATGGGAGTAGGGTTTTGTCTTGATCGCACGGGTGGTGGGGTGGACAGTCTGTGGTCAACCGTCAGGTGAGCGGGAACGGAGAACTGATGTCTACTGCCCTACTGGTGCGTAACAAGCCAATATTATCACATTCATCTACGAAATTAGTAAGTACTACAACTGGCGACGAGTAAAAAGGTCAGTGCAAAATTTATCTAACTAAATAATGTCATTAAAATATTTTAAGCTGAGCAGGGTAACGGGCATTTATGATAATGTCTGGAACATAATAGAACCCATCTTAATGCTTTGTTACCGCATGCTTCGATGTGGAATTGTATCCGCGTTGCTTAATGGATGGATAACTAATAAATTAAAGTCAAATTGGTATCATTCTAATTGACTTTGTTGTAAAACACACCATGCGTAAAGTTTTTTTTCCCTTTAGTTTACCTCAGTTGGTAAGGAATAGGCATACAGCCATACAGCCTAAAAAGGTACATGTTACATACTGCTTGTTTTTTTTAAATTAGTTTTCTCCAGTTAGGCTTGGGAAGGAAAAGGCCATACAGCCAAAGGTACCAATTACCTAAATTACAGGAATTTTTTTTTTTTTTCCTTTATAATTGGGAAGGGGTTCTAGCCCATACAGCCTAAAAACGTTATAATTGACGTACTTGATTTAACTTTTTTTTATTGTAAACATTTCCAATGAAAGAAGGATTACTTATGCGTTTCGTAATACATACATACATATAATCACGCCTTTTCCCCGTAGGGGGAGGCAGAGCCCATGGGCCGCTTTACGCCCCCGTGAGAAACGAGACGTGATGGGTGGCGAACCACATCGCCGCCATTTTGGTTAATTATATTATTTTATGATTAACCTTTGCGTTCTCACGAATAACGAGGGAAAAAGAAGGATTGGCAAGTTGAGAGTGGGAAATAGGAAAAGTAGGATATTACCGCCCAGGAGGGCAAGGGATGGGACAGTAATAGCTAGGGAAGCAGGGGTCGCATACCCGAATACTATACCACAACTACCGGACAGGTAAGTTGGGATGAGTATCCCATGGCTACGTGCGTTTCGTAATGCTGTGGAATATCGCTGTTGATATAAATTCAACTTGTTTTTTTAGCCTCGTCTGATTAATAAGTAAATAGTGGGGCTTTCGACAAGTCACCTGGTTCTATAATGGTTCTACCCAGCCTGACAGATATGAAAAAGAATCAAGTATTGAAACATAAAATTACTGATTTCGGTCGTCCTGTACTCAAATTCTATTGAACCTATTACTATAATAAAAATTATTATACTTAAAAACTAAACTAGACTAAACTAAATATAACCTACTAAAAAAATGTATCGGGTAGTATAGACCCTCATGAAATTGAAAACTATACTTGTGTGTGTCGGGTAGTATAGACCCTCATGAAATTGAGAACTATACGTATATGTGTCGGGTAGTATAGACCCTCATGAAATTGTAAACTATACGCGTTTGTGCCGGGTAGTATAGACCCTCATGAAATTGTGAACTATACCTATTTGTGTCGGGTAGTATAGACCCTCATGAAATTGAGAACTATACGTATATGTGTCGGGTAGTATAGACCCTCATGAAATTGTAAACTATACGCGTTTGTGCCGGGTAGTATAGACCCTCATGAAATTGAGAACTATACGTATTTGTGTCGGGTAGTATAGACCCTCATGAAATTGAGAACTATACGTATATGTGTCGGGTAGTATAGACCCTCATGAAATTGTAAACTATACGCGTGTGTGTCGAGTAGTATAGACCCTCATGAAATTGAAAACTATACGTATATGTGTCGGGTAGTATAGACCCTCATAAAATTGAGAACTATACGTATTTGTGTCGGATACCATAGACCCTCATGAAATTGGAAAATATAACATAATTAGCTATACATGCTTGAGGTGTGAATGGCGGATGAAGACCTTCATGAACAGTAACCATGTAAGACCTCGTGAAACAAAGATATACCATTGTTACAAGTCGTTCTTATTCTTGTCGAGCAAATTTACTACTTATGGATTAGGGTAACAGGATAAAGTATAAAATTTGCCTGATGCTTACATTGAGGCATCTCAAAATGTTGATATTTTCATAACAGCTATCGAAAAACTTGACGACTATTTTCTTCCAAAACCAAACTAAATCTATAAAATACATATTTTCCGTCAAATTAAACAGGAAGAAGGCAAGAAATTTGAAAATTTGTTGTGAGTTTGAAGTAACAAGCGGCTAACTGTAAATTTACGAAACCTGACGAACACTTAATCGATTAAGTTGTAGAAAAATGTTTCTCTTCAGACCTTCGAAAAAATATTGACATTAGGGGATAATGTTAATTTGGACAAAATTATAAGTGAAGCTAATACGATGGAGATAGTAGGGCATCAATTAGAAGGATATAGGAATAAAACTGTTTCAAATTAGTTAAATACCGTTCGGAAGCCTTACAATCCAAATCCATCAAAGAAAATATAAAAATAAGAACAAGGAATTATGAATAAGAGTAGAGCAAGTAAATAAAACTAAAATGAGTAAACTTTGTCGGTGCGGGTACAACATACACACACCCAAGGCACTTAATCAAGAATTCCCTGCTAAACGTAAAAAGTATCATTCTTGCAGAAAAGTAGGCCAGTTCAAGGCTTTATGTAGAAGAAGAAAAAAAGAACGAACAGGACAAAAAACTGGAAATTCTAAGTTTAGACGAAACAAGAGTAGTATTCAATATGAACGACGACGCTACAATTCAATGTGAATTGGGAGGAGTAAAGTGGATTTACTAATGATGGATGCAAATTGAATCTAATAACGAACAAAACATGGTACAAAAGAAGTATTGAAGTTTCCTATCATATGGTAGTAAAACATCTCTGGATATAAAAGGATTTTTTGAAGCTACGATTGAAGTATTTTGTTCTAGTGTTGGTGGCTATTAATTGGGCCCGGTAATCACCGGAACGCACTTCGACCCAGCTGGATTCATTGTGCCTGCTCTAGTCCTAAATCTATTGCTGACGCATCGAAGAGTACTTTAAGGTACGCCACGATTGCGCTGGTTTGTAGCTGTACATAATCATCTGGTGTAGGATAGGCTACTCTAAGGTGACTTAACGATTGAAGTAAATATCCGTTCAAAGCGCGCTACAGTATTAGTTATCAAAGGAGGGTATTTTATTGGGCCAGGAAACTACCACTCAATTGGGAGTTTTAAAATTGGGTATTAGAGTTCTTCGATTACTCCTCTGGTTCTTAAAGATGACGACGATATAATATGCTTTTGGGCAGACATGCGAAGTGCCAATGCTGCAATCTTAAGAGAAAATCTAAGATCTAATCTCCTCTCATTTATGGATTCTTACCTAGGATTAAAAACAAAATACGCAATATTTTTCCAAACTGGACATCAATAAATAGCTTCCAATCTTGCTACAATGACTGAACTGTTAAAGAAGCTGTTGAGACAAAAACAAGATAAGACAATGAGCATGGAAGACTATTGGAAAGAAAAACAGAGAATCGCTGTTTAAAAACTAAAGCAAGCACTTTCTTTAGTAAAAACTTTGGGTTACTATGAACAATGTCAACGGTGAACTGCAGTCTTGTGCAAAGGGTTCGATGTGCCGTTCGAGTTTCGCAGAAGAACAAGCTAAAACACAATTTTGCCGATAAATATATAATTTATTGAATGTATTTACGTCCTTGCTAGGCAAACATAAAAACAAACTTATTTTACAAAACCGCCAGCGAGTGGCACCTCTTGTATGCTAAAGTAGGTCGCTCACAATGATCCTGACGATGACACCCAAAAATCGCTGACGTCAGCCCTGTGTGGTTAGGAGCAATCTAATTGAAAGCAATAACAAGGACCTGAGAATAATTCCCTATGGTAATCGGACTTTATTAGAGCTTAAACGACAATACGGCTAAACAGGGAATGAAGCCCTTGCAGAAGAACAAGCTAAAACACAATTTTGCCGATAAATATATAATTTATTGAATGTATTTACGTCCTTGCTAGGCAAACATAAAAACAAACTTATTTTACAAAACCGCCAGCGAGTGGCACCTCTTGTATGCTAAAGTAGGTCGCTCACAATGATCCTGACGATGACACCCAAAAATCGCTGACGTCAGCCCTGTGTGGTTAGGAGCAATCTAATTGAAAGCAATAACAAGGACCTGAGAATAATTCCCTATGGTAATCGGACTTTATTAGAGCTTAAACGACAATACGGCTAAACAGGGAATGAAGCCCTTGCATGGTGTGGGCCGTTAAATAGTTTAACATATTTATGTTCAGTAACAAGTTTGTTCACATCACAAAATCAAACAAAGCCGCTAGAATTTTTATATGCCCAAAAGTTTCGAACATGTGCTGGAGTTGAATACTGGGTGCTAAGACTGTATCGGTTTGATATAAAATAGCGTAGCGTTTTCATGAAATGCCGTGAACTACCTACGGCCCCCTGAGTAGACACAGCTATGGATCGACTTGAACCACTGCTAAGCAACGTCTACTTGCTTGTAGTCGTAGATTATTATATCAGATACAAACTAGATCACGAAATCTATTACTAGTTCACAAATAATAAAACTTCTTAAATAAATTTTTTGTCGCTTCGGCTTCCCCACATCAATGACTGTAAATAATTAATAATAGTTTGTAAGTGAAGAATTTAAGGAATATTGTTGCAAGTTTAATGTACGAGAAGCAGAATCGTGATGTTTTGAAAAGAAAAGAATCTGTCAAATAAATAAAGAAGACTTAAAGAAAGGTGGGTGGGGGAGTACCTAATGATGTACAATCAATCAATCAATACTACATTCAGCAATAGGAAGAGACCTGCTGAATTATTCTTTGAAAGATAGAATAGGGATAAAATAGGAAGGAATAGGGATATAATAGGAAATTCCTTTATTATTAAACAGTAACCACATAATTGACAACTCAGAAGTTACAGATAGAGATGTGCAAAGTCTAAGTCAAAATATCTTTATTATGTATAGGCCCCACAGAGGCACTTATACAAAAATCATTTTTACAAACTACCATAGAGGAAGAAAGAGAAACGTAAAATGGAAACATGAAGCGAGGGGCTGAGGTATCCGCAATTTCAGAAGGAGACGAAATGTCAAATCAATACTTCGAACAAGCGGAGGGGACAGTAGTAAGAAATAAAGGAACACGACAGAAATTTAAAAGGTACATTATATACCTAAAAAAAGTTTCATGGAAAAATAACAATAGTCTGATAATAGTAGTTAAATAGTCTGATGAGCAATTTATTAACAGTACCTACTTATCATTGCTGTCTTTGATTATTATGAAGGTGAAACATCTCACCATCTTACTTACGAGGGTTATTATCATGGTTAATATGAATATGAAATAATGAAACAGTTAAATAATAAATTAAAATAAGGAAGGGATGTAGTGTTTGTATAATTTATAATCTATGGGAGTAGGGTTTTGTCTTGATCGCACGGGTGGTGGGGTGGACAGTCTGTGGTCAACCGTCAGGTGAGCGGGAACGGAGAACTGATGTCTACTGCCCTACTGGTGCGTAACAAGCCAATATTATCACATTCATCTACGAAATTAGTAAGTACTACAATATTGTTATTGTACGAGTATCTTATTTGTTATTTTACTCAGCTTACATCTAAAACCTTGTACAACTAAATGAATTTGACATGGCTACAACGTATCTATTAATTAAATTCTAAAATCCTTATTGCCTTGTTCACACAATAGAATTATGAAGCTGCTTTCAATTATAAATGTATAAAATAATTAGCAATAATTATATTCTCTTCAGCCAACTTCGAAAATTTCAATATTACAAGGTTTCAATATATTCGACATATTGACGATACGTTGTATGCGAAGATAATTAAATTCATCATCATCATCATCATCAGCCGGAAGACGTCCACTGCTGGACATAGGCCTCCCCCTTAGAACGCCACAATGAACGACAATTGGCTATTTGCATCCACCGGTTACCTGCGACGCGCACAATGTCGTCTGTCCACCTAGTGGGAGGCCTGCCAACGCTGCGTCTTCCGGTTCGTGGTCGCCACTCGAGAACCTTTCTTCCCCAACGGTTATCGGTTCTTCGAGCGATGTGGCCTGCCCATTGCCACTTCAACTTGCAGATTCTGAGAGCTATGTCGGTGACCTTAGTTCTTCGGCGAATCTCCACATTTCGGATTCTGTCGCGCAAAGAAACTCCGAGCATAGCTCTCTCCATGGCTCGTTGTGTGACTCTGAACTTTTCTAAAAGGCCAGCCGTTAGAGACCACGTCTCAGTACCATATGTCATCACTGGCAACACACACTGGTTAAAAACCTTCGTCTTCAGGCACTGCGGTATTTTGGACGAGAAGATATCGCGTAGTTTCCCGAAAGCTGCCCATCCGAGTTGGATTCTTCGGGCGACCTCTTTGTCAAAGTTGGACCGACCTAACTGGACAGTTTGTCCTAGGTATACGTAGTGGTCAACAACTTCGAGTGTATCGTTCCCAACAACTACCGGTACGGGTGCAACATGGACATTAGACATGATCTTCGTCTTGTCCATGTTCATTTTAAGACCCACCTGTTGGGAAACGCTACTGAGGTCACTGAGCATCGTATTGAGGTCCTCCAGCGACTCTGCCATAATGACTATATCGTCGGCAAAACGAAGGTGAGTGATGTATAAAAATTATGATTATTATAATATGGAACAATTTATTTTGCTGGCTATATTAAAACTGAAACAGTCGTTAACCAGGCTGTTACAGTCTCGTGTAAGTATATTGAATTTGAGAAGACCATTTTAGTGAAATTAGGAAAATACATTAAACATTGAGATTAGAAAACTGAAAATAAAATCGTTTATTTCAAATAGAACCACAATAAACACTTTGGAATGGTCATATTGAAAAAACTAACGTAAAAACTAACAAAAAATACTACCACCGGATCACTACGCGGCCTCAACTGAGAAGATCCGGCAAGAAACTCTGCGGGCTTGTCATTTATGTACCTACATCTGGTTCACACAAATATAATTATTTTATCGGCGCTAACGTTTTGCTATCGAAATTAAAAAAATATATATAACGAGTCAAAAGAGAATAAATAAAAAAAAGAAAAGGACTGGTCGGACCAGTCCCCCCAAGCAGCACCCGCGCACGAGTATGACTTGAGCAGCAGCCATCACTCCCCTACCATATTGGCGGGAAGGGGGTGATTGGATACATAAAGTAGGTCTTATCTGTGGCGTGTACCCGTATACATTAAATCTCTATTTCGTCAAAACCTCACACACACTGTATTACACCGCCATTTAGAGTTTCGGAAACAATTTGAATGCAAATGAAGTATGGCGCGCGTATGCCAGTAAATTGTAGCATTTCTTGGAATCTTTCTATACATATAGGCTTGTATGTGATTTATATTAGCCGGAATTAAAACAAATATGTTAAACAATGGGTTTTTTCGTAGATCAAATATTTTTTACGTAACCTAGTAACTAAACTAGCAGGCCGGGCGATAAGCGACACACCCAACTGAGGAAAGTCTCATTGCATTGACACTGTATTTAAATCCCAGTTATCTCTCAGATACTGCGTTCTTTAAACCGGCACAGCGATGTTCATACATACAACCCAGTAGTAACGTAACAAGTGCAGAATATCAGACACAGCGATGGGCGGTGGTATCAATATGGATGGTCCACCTAGATAAGAAATAATAGTATACAGTTCTCTTTGAAGTTAGGTTTTGCGAACCATTGCGCATATAAAATAGCTACTGCGCAGCGTCTTGCAGCCAACTTCAGACACACAAAGGTCCGCTGTGACTACTTTAATATGTGTTTTTTACAGGATAATCTCAGCAGTAGTCTGCAATTCGGAACCGGGCCCGGAAATCAGTGGTGCAGACCCGGGGTTCGAACCTGCGCACCTTGTTTCCAAGGCAAGCGCTCGCCTATGAGCTGATACCGCATAGCAACGTGTGTGTATGTAAATAATGTATACTGCCATATTTAGAGAGGTTGATATATACCTTTTATAGAACATAAATCAATCATTATATGATAGTCTTAAAATTATGAAAAAAGAAATATTTTTGGTACGAAAAGAAATCCCGTGTATAACCGTCACTATAAAATAACCCCGTTTGGCACCGCTCTTCGCGCAAAGTAGGTAAACAAGAGTACGCGCGGACTTGCCAACCTTGGGACCTATTCTGAGCACTCGAGAGCTGTTATTCTGGTTGAACGTTAATCATGAATCATTAATTTTCTTTTATTGAAATTAAACTAATTTTACGGATTATATCGCGGTTTATTCTTGTTTTTTTTTTAGTTTTTTTTTAGCGGTTTATTTTAATTTTCTTTTAGTTATTAGCCACTGAATTATTAATCTATTTTTAATCAATTAATATAATCCTTAACTGTTAGGTCTACAATTATGGCAAAAATGCAAAACCACATACTGTATATAATGTATACTGCCTATAAACATCTCATCTAATATTATACAAGACATTTCATAAAGCTACGTGATAATATAGAGTGCTACGGAATATAATGCGCTACGCCGTGCTACGACTGCTACGCCGCTACGAGATACGTAGCCGGCGATTCAATTTACTTGAGAAGGTAAAGTTTAATGGAAACGTTCAGAATATTATATTGCTTTAGTTCCAGAGTAACGTTTCACTAGCTTTTCCACTATACGTAATGGTATCTTGCAATATTTACGTACTTTTAGACTCCCGGTTGCCTTGAAATGGTATCAAGCTTATTATGAACGATGACAATAGTAGGTACATTCAGTAACTTCAGCAACCAAATAATTATTAAGGTATGGTTGTACACCAAACTTTTTATGTCAACCATAAGGGGACATCACTTTGTATACAGTTGTCTTCTACACTTCTATTTACAACAATTTATAAGCCATTGATAAAAAAATGTCAAAATTCGTTTCACATCACTTTTTAAGAAAAAGAAAAAAAATACATGGCCTCCATCGATTATAGTCGAAAATTCATTTACAAACATCAACTAACTGCCGCACTCACAAACCCCAATTAACTTTAATTCTAATTAAGATATATTTTTAAATCGATTTATTTCGACTGTCGGAGCAGTTTATGATTAATTTCGATTACTGAACACGAGATAATTGACATCTCTACTCGCTATCTGTGTATTAAGTATTAATAGGCTTCGAGTGACGAAATAATCTGATTTCTTAGAATCATTAGATTTATGTAGGTTCATAGAAACATGAAGAGTTTGCATTAGACATTTGCAAGAGTATGCGTGAAATTGTATCTGTGTGTGTTTACTTCGCCTCCCGCACCCCGCAAAAGTGCCACGAAAAATTTGTTCGGGGAAACGACGCGATACTAGCTCCATTCTAATTACTCTGAGCTCAAGATAGATAACTCGTTATTTCGTCTCGTTTTGTTTATTGTTATTTCGTGGTCACTGCAAAGTGATCATTAGTTTGGGGTGTACTCATTGAACAATAATGTTATTTACATAATAACTAAATATTTACAAGTTACTTCTCATTTTAATTTCTATTGTCACTTTGCAAAGTGATCATCACTTTTATTTTGTCAAACGAGGTCCGTAGTAGCCTCGCTGTGTTCGTGACTGTACCAAAAATAAAATGTTCGCACCATGTCACGGCTAAGCTATTAGAAAATTTTGCAAAATTTTGCAAATTTTTTGAAATTATTTTATAGGACTTCTTGCTCGTAGGTCATTCTGCTATTAAGACTTTAAGCGCGCAGGTCGTTCTGCTTTTCGGTCGTTCTGATTTTGAGTCATTTTGCTTGTGTCCTTATGATATGGAGCCATCAAGGTAGTAGTACCTTTGAGCACGCATACATGCCTTTATCTAAATTGAATAATTGAACCCTAAACCTAAGTGAGTTAGTTTACTTCCTTTCTCCCTTGCTTTGCTTTATTGTTGCTCCCTTGCTTTATTGTTTTCTTCTTTTCTCCCTTGCTTTATGTTTCGAATGGCAGGACACAATATCGCTAATGTCGATTCATTTGTAACAAAACAATGTTTAAAAAAAAAAAGTGAAAAAATGACAAGCCCGCTGAGTTTCTTGCCGGATCTTCTCAGTTGAGGCCGCGTTGTGATCCGGTGGTAGCTTCTAAAAAATGACGATTCAAAAGTGCTAGCGTTAAGCCTATTTGAAATAAAGATTTTTGAGTTTGAGTTTGAGTTTTGAGTTCCTAAACAGAAGTCTGTGTTCTCAGGACAAACGAAAACAATGAACAACAACAAAACAACACAACTAAGTTAAACTCGACTCCCTTCTACGTTAACCAAGGGTTCAAGTTCACTATTATTCTAAGAACAATCAGCATGACGTGTGTAACAAGGTTCCGGTGTAATTAGTTAATCCAGAAAAAGTTTATTATGGCTAAGGTGAGGAACCTTTGCTAGGTTTTCTTTTATAGGCAACTTAGTGAATAGAGTTTTCGCATGATCGTTAGAGACACGCTCGCTCGTTGCCTGAAATATTATTACTAACTGTCGCACTCACATACGCCGATTAACTTTAATTCTAATTAACTCACTTCTTAAAATTTATTTTTTTCGACTGTCGGAGCAGTTTATGATTAATTTCGATTATTGAACACGAGATAATTGATATCTCTACTTACTATCTGCGTATTAAGTATTAATTGGCTTCGAGTATCGAAATAATAATTATAGCTGTAACAGCTCAGTGGGCGAGCGCTTGCCTTGGAAACGAGGTGCGCAGGTTCGATCCCCGGCTCGCACCTCTGATTTCTTTAATCATGTGCGAATCGTCTTTGTGCGATTGTTACTAGCTTTCGGTGAAGGAAAACATCGTGAGGAAACCTGCATATCTGTGAAAGCCTAACTAGCTTTCGAATGACGTGTGAAGTCCGCCAACCCGCACTTGGCCAGCGTGGTGGACTATGGCCTAAGCCCCTTCATCTTGAAGGGAGGCCCGTGCCCAGCAGTGGGACATAAACAAGGGCTGGTATTATTATTATTATTATCGAAATAATCCGATTTCAAAAAATGGATTAATGATCATTAACTTTAACTGTCGTTTGTAGGTTCGGCAGTAAGTCTCGTTAAATCGATAATTTCACCGGGTGCGTTCCATCTCATATGAAGTTATTTGGTCTATTTTCATTTCAATAACGTTCACAAGCGACATAGCAACTGTTGATATAACTTCTTTACGTATAACATTTATATATTCTAAAATTTATTTCGTATAATGTTATTGGATATAATGTTTATCTAATCGAAAATCATTGGGTCTATCGTTTGAAATGTAAATTGATACCATCATGGTTAACGCCTCGGTTCAGAGCATTCCGACTCAGATAGGTTAGCGGTAGCGAACCGGAGCGGAGCTCTCGCTTTAGCTTTCGTGGTTCTTTTTTTTTTTTTTACGAGACCTGCGAAGCGGGGCCCTCACCCCGAACGTCCAGCGAATCCGAAAGGATCCATTGTGTCTGCCCTAGCCCTTACTTTGTTGCTGACGTATCGGGAGTTCTTTATGGTATGCCACTATTGCGCCAGCTTATAGCTGGACATAATCATCTGGTCTAGGATAGGCTACTTGCAGATGAATTCATTTACGTACCTACGCTGCCTATATTGTACATAAACAAGCTCGTGTAGCAAACTAAAATCTCTTTCTGTGAAATTGTTTTCCAACAGTAAACTAAATTGTCGTGAACACTATCTAATTGACAGGGGTTCGTTAGCGCGCGTCGCTGCGTCGCTCGGCACGTGTCGGGTTCACCGAGTGACGCCAGCTCTGAGCCGGATATTGTACGTATGTAGCGATTTTAGATTGTGCGTCGAATTTTTTTTCAGTTTACGTATACATTAAAATATTGGAAATATGTGCAGAATGTCTGTGATTGTTAAATAAAATTGGACCCACACGCGGTTATCTGATCCCAAACTAGGAATAACCTGCACTATAGTAACGAGACAACCAACCAACAGATACGTCAAACGACCGCCAGTGAAGATATTGAGAGGGAGGGTATAGCAGAACTATGGTAGCATCCCTGTATTAAACAACTGAAAAACGCTAGCTTTAAATGTTGTTATTCCTGCATTTAAATGTTGTTAACTATTATGACTTTTACCCGTGGGGTATCCGCGTTAGAATCCCTCCCATCTCCTCCCGTTGGCTATCCACCACTAAGGGGGTGCTGCTTAGGGGGACTGGTTTGACTACTTCATGGGTATGGTAAATAAATTCATAGGTGCCGAGATGGGAATGAACCCCTTTGGCCTTTAGTTTGTTGTACTTTCGTCGTTTTTTTTTCTGTCTTATGGCTCTGCTGTAATTGTAACATGACACACTATTTAAAAAAAAAAGTGATAAAATGACTAGCCCGCTGAGTTTCTTTTTTTTTATACAACCAAGGTGGCAAGCAAGCATACGGCCCGCCTGATGGTAAGCAGTCACCGCAGCCTATAGACACTAGCAAAACCAGAAGAATCACTAGCGCGTTGCCGGCCCTTAAGATATTAGATATTAAGTCTTTGTGTCCGGTAATTTCACCAGCTACAGTGCCCTTCACACCGGAACACAGCAATGTTTACACTCTGCTGCTTGGCGGCAGAATATCTGACACTGCGGTGGTACCTACCTGGACGGTTCCTTGCACAAGGAACCTACCACCTAGTAAAATTCTTGCCGGATCTTCTTAGTTGAGGCCGCGTTATGATCCGGTGGTAGCTTTTATTTTTAAATATGAGCTAGCGTTAAGCCTATTTGAAATAAACTATTTTTGACTTTGCCTTTGACTTGACTTGACTTAAGGGAAGCAAGAAGACGGGTAACAGCGACTTTCTATTGGATTGCAGTCAATCTCTAGCGTATACAGGGTTTTAAAAGACCCCTGGGCCCGCATCATTAAGGTCTTATTCGGTATATCAATGCAATTATATGTATGTCACGCATTTTTTTTACCTGTGAGGTGTCCGGGTAAGAATAGCACCCAGCCCGTCTCCCATCTCTTCCCGTTGGGTGTTCGTTAGTGGCAACAAAGGGAAAACAAGAACGCGGGCAACAGCGTCTTTCTATTGAAAATTGAATTATCTACCACCTATATCCTCTCTCTTCTTCTTTTATTATCCTGCCTCTTCTTTATAAAAATAAATACTATTTAATTCTTTTTCTCCGCGTTACCTTAAGGAACGTTTTGTTTTTCTCGGCAATTATTCCCACTGTTAGAGGTCATCATAAAATCTCACTCTTATGTTCCCTTCTCATAATAGTTCTTTTTACGATAAGTCATTCACAGTAGAAGCTGTTCGTCTGTGGAATGCCTTACCGGTCACTGTTCGACATGCACCATCTCTGCCTATCTTTAAAGATCGTTTGAAAGCATTTTATTTGTCCCTATGAATTTTATATTGATATTAGCCGGCTGCATTTATTTATTTACTAGCTGACCCACGCAGCTCCGCCCGCGCTGTGTTTACGTTTACTAAACTTTCAATAATATACATTCGCATAGAATACAAAACCTCCTTTTTTAAAGTCGGTTATAAACTTGGACCCACTTTGTACTTGCCCTCCAAAGCACGGAAACGTTTAGTTCAAATGGCGTTAAACGGTCACCCATTGCGCGTTACTGTTGTTTATCTACTTTGCGCGAAGAGCGGTGTCAGACGGGGTTATTTTATAGTGACGGTTGCACACGAGATTTCTTTTCGTACCAAACATAAAAAATAATTCATAATTTTACAAAATTTTATCATTTTATGATGATTTATGTTCTTCCTACCAACCAACCAACCTCCATAAATATGGCAAGAATGTAGAACCACATATGTATACAGGATACATTAATTGTATTGATACACCGAATAATACCTTCAAGGATCGCATTGAGGGTTTAAAACACTCTGTATAGATACAAAAGCTACCTAATTACAAGCTTTTATCAAGCGTCTCTTCAGTGCCAAAACGGACGATTCCGCCAAAAGCAAAATTCACAACAATATCAAAACCGACGCTGAAAGAAATTGTTAGTAGCAGAAATACATAAATGCCAATTCATACTTAAAATTATTGAATCGTTACTTTCATGCCGACCCATTGGAAACTTTTATAACTTAAATGAACGAAAAAATTCAATGGAAGTAAAATAAATATTGTGTTATTCAATATTTGAGGTCAAATATCGTAGATCTGAGGCCTCCAGCCACGGCCTTTGAGGTGCGTAATGAGCGTGTATACTTATATTTGTAGTTAAGGGAAGCGAACGAAACCATTAAAAATGATTGAGTTATGTAAATTGAGAAGGGAATGTTATTGAAGGCCTTTGGCAGGTAACGAATCTTAAATAAAAAAAGTACAAAATGGAAAAAATGTTATTAATCGCGCTGATGATAAGTTAAAATCACTCGTGAGGAGTAAGATACCAAGGGAAACCAAGAAGACGAGCAGTAGCGTCTTTCTATTGGATTACCTACCACCTATGAATACTGCGATCCCCAAGACGCCTTGGGAGCTGTGGGGCTCGACCGAGGTATGTGGGATTCTTACCCAATAAAACCTCCGCGGCTGTTGTCAGCACATGAGAGGGGACCCAGGTCTCTCCGGTGGGCTCTGCACCGGGGGACGCATTGTAGCCCCCCGGGAACCAGTCACGGCGGGCTCACGGCGACGGGGGTCGTAACCCCGCCGCCGTCCTCCTCGGAGTCGCCGCCGTACTCAATGGACGTTCTAAGGCCCCACACCCCGAACGTCCAGCGACTCCGAAGGTTGCCCGGTGTTTATAGCCCCGGGCTCAGGACTGAGCCCTTAAGGCGCCTGCCGAGTGCAGCTAGGGATCATGGCAACTCCCTCCCTTCTAAAGGGGAGGCCTTTGTTCAGAACTGGACGTATTTCGGCTGTCGATGAAATAACATTTGGCCCGATCAGAAATCGAGACCTAGATGTCGAGAAAGTAGCCGTTTGCGAAACCACTAGACTACGTAGCCTGACCTTCTCAACTTTTAGAGTATTCACTAAACAAACTTCTAGTTTAGTTATTTCATTCATTAAGTAATTAGTAGCTAATGGGCTTGCGCCAAATTCACTTACGTTTGTTAAATATTTAATGCGACTTCAAACGGAATAGGCCATTTGATTGGCTGTTGGATATGGTAACATTCATTTGAGTGGCCCATTCCGATTTGAGATAGCCTTCGTTGATCTTTAGTTTAGTTCGTAATGAACTTCCAATTCAAATGAACTTCAGCAACAGAGCAAGGGCTAGGTAAGCACAATAGATCCAATCCAATGGGTCGAAGTGCGTTCCGGTGGTTACCGGGCCCAATTCATAGCCACCAACAATAGAATTGAATAGAAGGTTATTTTAAAAAAGTGGCAGGCCGGTACGGGCTTACAGCAGTTTTTAACCGACTTCATTACATTTATTAAACGCAATGAATGAGAGTTTTCGCTCCAATCTATTATCTACAAACTTACTAAGCACCTCAAACTTTGGTGATTCACCCAACCTCACTGCAATTAATTAGCTGCCTAATTATTCAATCTCAAAATTAAGCTCGAGCATGTTAATCTCACTTCGTACGAGTTGGAAACTTAATCTGAACCCTTGGGATCAAAGATACTAAACTTTTAGTGTGGCTTAAATGAAACTACTTACTATTTAGCTGTCGAGAGGTTCCGGCCAGTGTATTGGCACTACCATCTTTAGTAGCAGTATTATAATAACTCTCTCTCTCTCTCTCTTACTTTCCACGAGGCAGAGACGCCAATATGTACGTAGTTTATCGCTCCTTCACTTTCTATCGAGATAGTAATATTACAAAAAATACTGATATTGTTTTGGCGGTATGACTTCAGCCCTTTGGAGGACTTTATGAGAATCATTTGCTAGTGCAGGCACGTTACGATGGCCGTTTTGACTTTTGTGTAATAATTTCGTTGTTCTTTTCTGTTTCTTGTTAATTCACAACTACGTTTAGGTGAACAATCATTGTTACTTTAAAAGTGGTTATCAGTTTTGCTGAGTAGCGTGGTGAGAGGTAGTAAGGAAGCGAAACGACGATATGCGTAAGAACAGGTACGATACCTTGCTGTCTGACCCCAGCTGTAATGGATAAAGGACAAAAGCCGAGTCACTCATAGAACGGATCTTTTACTCCAAATTGGAGTACATTATTCGCTAGGTGGTAGATCCATTGTGCAGAAGACCGCCTAGGTAGGTCTATCGAAGGTTGCGATATTCTAATATATTGTTTTGAAATTTTTGAGCTGAAGTGATTTAATAACTACTTTCAGTGCTATAAAAACCATTAATAATAATAATGTTCTCCTGACAGATATTACTACAGCGGCTAATCTTTCACAAGATCACCCAGCTACGTGGGAGACATTATAGTGCACAAGTGCTTGCGTACACACAAGTGCACTCTCTGTTCAGGCGGAATACCGACACGACCGGGGAGAGGTCAGGCACAGGACCGACTTTGTACATGCCCATCCGACGCATGGATCATCATACTTTCCAGATAGCCATGACTTATTTTGCAGATAAAGAAGTAACAAATACTACGTCATCTCTTTCAGTTAAGTAAGAAGGGTTTTTTAACCGACTTCAAAAAAGGAGGTTCTGTATTCGACGCGTATGTATGTAATATTAATAAAAATGCGTAATATTCATATATGTTAGTCTATGTGGGCTTCTAAACGAATTTACCAAATTTCACGAGTGTATGTATGTATGTATGTATGTATGTATGTATGTATGTATGTAGGTTTGTCCGCGGATTTCTCAGAAACTACAAGTCCGATTTCGAAAATTCTTTTTGCAATAGTTAGAATATCTTTCAACTTAGGGTAGAGTACAAATTTCATCAAAATCGGTCCAGTAGTTTAAGAGATATAAACTTTTTATGTTTTCAGTAAGTTATTGTAATGTAGACGTTCGAGTTGCGTGATAGTGCTGATACCTATCTTGGTAAAATAAGTCACTAAAAAGTGTTAAATAAACTATTTTTTAAAAAATAATAACCGACTTCAAAGTAAATTCTCTAAAAAGCATAAAATAACGAAAGTATTATTGAAGTTGGTGCAGAATATACACAGCAGGTACGCTAACACCAACTTCAATAATACTTTCGTTATTTTATGCTTTTTAGAGAATTTACTTTGAAGTCGGTTATTATTTTTTAAAAAATAGTTTTTATACTACCAAGGTGGCAAGCAAGCGTGCGGCCCGCCTGATGGTAAGCAGTCACCGACGCTAGCAACACCAGAAGAATCTCTAGCGCGTTGCCGACCCTTAAGACGATGTTAAGTCTTTGTGTCCGGTAATTTCACCAGCTACAGTGCCCTTCACACCGGAACACAGCAATGTTTACACACTGCTGCTTGGCGGCAGAATATCTGACACTGCGGTGGTACCTACCTGGACGGTTCCTTGCACAAGGAACCTACCGCCTAGTGTAGGTAATAATTACGTAACATGTGCATGTGTGTGTGTGTATTGAGTTGTTATAGCATAGTTATCCCAAACTTTTATGTATTCGTAGTTCATGGTCGTAACAAAAAAAAACTGCTGCGCGTAGCATTTTGCACACGTAAGCTGTAACTTTTGATTGGCTCGTAAATTTTATAGTCGCGTGTAAACTTTTAACTGCCAGTTAGCGCGAACCAGTCAGTTAAGTTCCACGGTTTACAGTCGAATTTATTGAAATTTGTAATTTATTACGTTCACACATCGATCTTATCGATGCGATTAACAGCTAAAACCGCGTCGCCATGTACATTTTTTGCCAGAATACCCCAGAAGGTGGGCTAAGTTTTACAAAAGTATGTATGTTTTACAAAAGACGGGCAGCAGCGTCTTTTTATAGATTACCTACCACCTATAGGTACTTCTTATACCTTTGGTTGTCTGGAAGAAATCGCTATTAGCGATAAGACCGCCATTTGTACCTAATTTAAGTTATTTTTGTAAGTTTTTCTGTATGTTTTAATTTGGTGTGCAAATAAAGAGTATTCTATTCTATTCTATACTACGATCCCCGAGCCGCTTGCCAAGCGTGGGGATTAAAGGTGCGCGTCCATTGGCAGGCGCCGGACGCACCGCGCGCCCGGCATGCAACGGATTTTAGTTTGCTTTGTATGATTTTACATAACGCTACGTCCAGTATCCGCGCCGGCATTTTCCGATGCGGGCCGTCAATATCATAGAACGCAAACTAAAATCCGTTGCGTGCGTTGCGTCCGGTGCGTTCAATGGACGCGTACCTTTAGGCAACCTCTCCCTTCTAAGATGCCTTTGTTTAGCAGTGGACGCCTTTCGACTGCTAATGGATGATGATATGTATGTATGTAAGTCTATTTATATGGTACGGTCTGCATCCTAAGTGGCTCGATGAATTTTGACTCATAATAAGTCGTCAGATTCGTCTCAGTTGTGGTTTTGTATTTTTTTACTTCGAAACACATCAATAAGGATATCAAATCAAAGGTCTTAAAGAGAGGAGTTGAAATATATAAACATGTGTATGTTTTTTATGTACTTACTAGCTGACCCACGCAGCTCCGCCCGCGCTGTGTTTACTTTACGTTAACTAAACTTTCAATAATATACATTCGCGAATACAAAACCTCCTTTTTTAAAGTCGGTTAAAAACTTGGACCCACTTTGTACTTGCCCTCTGAAGCACGGAGACGTTTAGTTCAAATGGCGTTAAACCGTCACCTATCTATTTAATGACCTTACCTAACGTTGCTTAACCTGATCGATTTCCAAACATTGTTAACAACTCTCTATGAGTGTTCCCTTACTAATATTTATTATATTATAAAGAAAAATTGACAAAATCGGACCAAGCGTATAACCAAGTACCCATTTTGACTTTAATCCCCTCTCCCAAAAGAACCGTGCTAGATTACGGGATAAAAAGTATCCTATGTCCTACCTCGTAGTAAGATCTCAAATCATGCCAAGTTTCATTTGAATCCATTCAGTAGTTTCGGCGTGATGCGCAGCCATGATACAGACAGACAGACAATAAAAAAATTACATTTTCGGCCTCAGTATCGGTTATAGAATGCCCTCCAAATATAATTTTCAAAATATCTTCAATGTACAGAATTGGACCTGTTACAGTTTTATTATAAGTATAGATGTGTAATGAAATTTAAGACAATTTTGTTAGTTCAAAATAGCTCGGGTTTTTGTGATTTTATAGTTCACTAGCTGACCCGCGCAGCTCCGCCCGCGCAAACTACTTATAAACCTTCCTCTTGAACCACTCTAGCTATTGCTGAAACTGCATTAAAATCCGTTGCGTAGTTTAAAAGATCTAAGCGTAGAAACATGGGGAGCGACTTTGTTTTATATTATGTAAAGATAAAGATACCTGTTACTCACGGGTCAGCGGTTGGTCCTTCCTCACTTGTCAGGTCAATAGTGACCTTGCACAGGTAACCTACCTCCCTACTTACCCAGTTAAGACCGAGTTGCCAGCCGCCTTCAAAGAAATTTCAGGCAAGCGAAGGCGACCTATCTAGTGCTAACGAGCCATCAAGATTGACCCGTTTCATCTAACAGTCCGAGACATTATCTAGACAAGTAGAAATTGGTCTGTCCAAAACTTAAGATTACATTTCCTTTGTAGAGGCAGTTAGGTTAGATAAAAATATCTGAAATACATTTCATCAGATATTTCTTTTCTCGTGAATAAATTTGGGAAGGCCCAAAGTAATGCCTCAGGCTGTATATTCTGAATTGTTATATTTAACATTGGCGTGCACAGAGGGTAGGCAAAAAAATGTATTCGACTTGTTTCACCTATTTTATGTATGTTATTAAACCATTTCAAATATCCATATGCAAGCAAATACTATAGACATATTAATTTGCATTTGAGAACATTAATAAGTTTATTCAGCGGCTCCATACTGACAAAAATACTTTGCCTACCCTAAGATTTCTGTAAACAGTTATAATTTTAAAAAATCTTAGTTTGGACATGAATAACGTATTTTTTTAAATGTAATTGGATATGTTGGTAATATTGGTTAATTTAAGGATATTTGTGCTGGAACACAAACAAATAGCATAAAGCATAAACAACTCGCAGATATTTTTTCCTGCTTTCAGTGCACGCCACTGATATTTAAATGTGCGATGGAAGTACATATGTATATGTGTTAGGTATTTATGTGTGTGCGTATAAACATGTGTGTTTTTACCACAGAACACAAATCAGTACAAGTACTATAGAATGCTTAATACAAGTAACATGTTGCCACGAGTAAGAACATCAAAATACATAAATATCAGGTACACGACAATAGGTACTATAGCGTCAGCTGTATTTATCGACATTTGCGCTTGTGACAGATCAAACTCATCACTACCACAGTTAAAATATACATATTTATACTGTATCACTACTTCGTCAGCAGCCGTTGAACAAAGACTGTTGAACAAAGGCCTCTCCCTCAGAAGGGAAGGGTTGCCATAATCTCCACGCTTGGCAGGCGGCTTGGGGATCGCAGTATATATGGTAAGTTAATCCAATAGAAAGACGCTACTGCCAGTCTTCTTGTTTTCCCTTAGTCTCCTATAATGGATACCCAACGGGAGGAGATGGGTAGGTGCTATTCTTACCCGGACACCCCACGGGGGTACCTACTACTTATCACTACTTATCACTTACATATCAATTTATAACTCTTTTATTATAACTTTCAATTCAATTTCAGTGCCTCTCCACGGTTAGATACCGAAACTTCACCTTATCCATGGCTAGTCTAAATAGCTTGGAACCAGAGAATGGACCGGAATCAAGTCTATAGAACTATAGACTTGATTCCGGTCCATTCTCTGATCTTAACGTAACGTCAGAGAATATAACTTTAAATGGTTCATGGTGGCCTCTTAGAAGAAAATCTGCCTACGTTTTGTTTAAGGGGACCATAGACAAACGCGTACTCTATTCTTAATATATAAACTCTTTGGTTTTTACCGGGTACGTGTATTGTGTTGTGAGTGTGTATGCGTCTAAAAAGGGCGAAGGCATAGAGATTGTTATTAGTCTGATGCTTATGCGGTCTGTCTATCTGTTTGTGACATCGTATCACCCAAACGAATGGACGGATTTGAATACAGTTTTCATATTTGAAAACTAGTACAGTTAGGATGGAACTTACTATAGGTATATTATGTTGAAAAAAATCTGTTAAGCCATTATAATAAATATTCGTTATCTCGTTTATTAATTTACATAAATTTCTCATCATCATCATCAGTCGAAGCACATCCACTGCTGAACAAAAGGTCTCCCTCTTAGAAGGGAGGGGTTGCCATAATCACCACACTTCAAGTAATGACAGGAAAAGCATGGATGTCGTGAATACACAACGCAAAGTGTAGCGTTTTTCTTATCTCTCCATCTATCGCTCCCCGCCCTCAGTGGAACCCCACGCCACCGTCCACACGTTTCCTAAAACACTTAATTTAATGAAATAATATTTATTAGTGTGAGTGTATAGTCAAATTTATTTAACTTTGCTTAGGCGTGTCTAATTTATTTTTTCACGGAATCGTGCTTTTAATAAATGTACGGTTTTTAAGGTTATTAACCTTTATGTGTAGGTAGATCTTCGTGTATCGGGTTTTCAAGGTTGTTTCTGATATCGTATTATGTTGACCTGTGCGGTGTAGCATAGTAGCCGAAATACGTCCACTGCACCAAGGCCACCCCCTTTGGCAGGCGACTTGGGTATCGCAGTATGGGTGAAAGATGAATCATAAAGAAAGACGCTGCTGCCCGTCTTCCTGTTCTCGCTTACTCGCCTCTTACGACGCCCAACGATAGGAGATGGGGAGATGTAATTCTAACCCGGCACCCACGAGTTCATTTGTATAAATTAATTCTGTGCTACATAAAATCGTCTACTGATTAGAGGTTAACGTATCTATTACCTACTTATAATATCATTGTATTGCAGCATTAAAATCTCACCCAATACAATCCAACCTCGGTACTGAGCCCAGATTTCCCTAACTTCCATCATACCAAATCCCATTATTATTTACAACACGCTATAAAATGAATTCATAAATAGCTAAACTCGAGTAACATTATGTTCCCGCTTGAGCCGGCTTATGGGAAAGAAGATTACCGTGCCACAAACTTATCTATGCTGGTGGCAGAAGTAAGAAATAATGTTATCATAGCGTAAATTATCTCTAGATTGACATTTTTCCATAGAAAGTGGCGCCACTGTCATCGGCAAAGCTATCTTTGTCGCGGTATATGTATTCAACTCAATATTATCTTGGTTAAATTTTAAACTTATTGTGTTAAGGTTTCATTGTTCTGCCTTGTTATTACGAAGAGCATTTTAATAATAATTATATATATAAGTATATATAATTATTCATATTAGAACATCTTAGAAAGGTAATGTATTTCCATTACACTATCACTAAAATTTAGGACTCTAGTAAGGCTATATATTTAAAACTCTACGGCGGAAGGGCATGTAAATAGTTGGTCCCGAGTCTGATGGTAAGCGCCACGTTCACCCATTGACAACATTGCACTAACTCTTCTTCTTCTAATAGTGTCTACATGGATACAATATGGTTATATTTCTGTCGTAATTAAAATGTTGGTTATTATGTAAGATCTACAAGACCTGATTGTTTAAATACTCCAAGTGCACATACCTACATTATTTTGTCTTTCGTGCATCCTCCACTATCTCTCGTCATTCACATTCACATTCTTAATTTTCACATTTGAATCCGTTAAGTAGTTCGGCGTGATGCGCGGCCATGATTCAGACAGACAGACAGAAAAAAATATAAAATACAGTTTTGGCTTCAGTATTGGTAGACCCTTGGGGTGGCGGGTTAGAATTGCATCCCCCCATCTCCTCTCGTTCGGTGTCGTAAGAGGCGACTAAGCGAGAATAGGAAGACGGGCAGCAGCGTCTTTCTTTTGGATTTATCTTCCACCTATACTGCGATCCCCAAGCCGCCTGCCAAGCGTGGGGATTATGGCAACCTCTCCCTTCTAAGGGGGAGGCCTTTGTTCAGCAGTGGACATATCATCATCATCATTATCAGCCGGAAGATGTCCACTGCTGAACATAGGCCTCCCCCTTAGAACGCCACAATGAACGACAATTGGCTATTTGCATCCACCGGTTACCTGCGACGCGCACAATGTCGTCTGTAATGTGGACGTGACATGATGAAAATGAAATGATGAAAATGATTGGTAGAATAACATAACTGGATTTTGGTACAAAAAGCAATATAATTATTTAAGTGATTGAACTCAGGAGACTTAAGAATGTGAATGACTGGTTACGAGCGATAGTGGAGGATGCGCGGAAGACAAAATAATGTACCTATGTGCATTTTTAATAAAATGTGTTCGATTCATTTTATAATGTTCATAAATAGTTAATATGTGATCCCGGAATCCCCCATGATCTGGCGTGTGGGGAATTACATTACCCGGGCGGGTTTCTAGGGGATCTTGTTAAAACTTTCTCCACGCGACCAGAATAACAAGGGGTATATCCGTTTCGAATATTTTATTGTCAGGTCTGCAAGATTCGAATACATCTACCCTGCAGCCAGAGATAGAAAATAGTTGAATATACTTCAATTTTTATCCGACTGCCTCAAAAAGAGTTTTGAGTATATTTGTGTGTGTCTATTTCTTTATTAAATAGGTACCATATGGTCAATAACTATAAATTAAGTACATAATAATAACTTAAATCTAAACCCAAGCGTAACACTGCAAGACAGATAACCACTGTGTGCACTTTTTACATAGATTTGTCTAAAATAATAACTAAAAAGACCTTAGGCTTAGGGTACACTGGGATGGTACCCGATACTACTAAGACTAAGAGGATCCTTGGTCCCACCGTGACCACGACTGCTGCATTTCTGTTCAACAAGTCACATTAATTTCAGGGTGTGTAAGCAGTAGACCTCCTGGCCCGTCAATCCAGCCTTTCAATTTTACTTCAATATTTTTATACGGCGAAACAAAACATGATTCTAACAATAGACTAACAGAATAACAGTCTTTCATATGTGAGCAAACTGGCAAACAGCCGTGTCCTGAAATATCACGCCCGCCCGATCGGCTCGTTACGTCATTTCCGGCGGCGCGGCGCTTTGATCAGTGACCGGATGCGGGCGGTTGCGGGCTGTCCAGCCTCACTCATTGCCCACTGACTTGGATCTTTATACAGTGTTAGTCAATCCAACCTTCAGATTGCATAGACGAAATGAATGCAAAAGGCATGATGACTAATTTTGAAAAAATATTCTATAATGTACTTACGGGTCTACTATTGCCGATAATAATATTATTTTTGTATTAAATTTACAAATAACAGCAAAATTTTCAATTTTTCAAATAGACTTGAATTTCGTTTCAAAACGAAGGCTGGTGCTTGGCGCCATTTTGTGACGTCCCCACGGTATAAATAAATATCGAAGTTGAAGAAAGGAAAAGTTGACATGATGACAGGTATTTGATTATACCGGGATGACGATTCACTCTGATCGGTGTTTATAACAAAATAGCGATTAGCTGTATTTTAGTAATTTATTTATTTAAAAATCACGAAAATCTCTCTATTACTATAAAAATGAGATTCATTTTAAAAGCTTTTATTTAACTTGCAATGTATGTATCTATGTATGTATGTAATTTGTTCGGGTGGAATTTTGCAACTCAATTTTCACCCACTTCTACACGTTCAAATCGTTTGAAATTTTGCACATGTGTCAAAGACCGGTGACAATACAATAATATAGTATCATCGATCTGATCTGATGATGGAGCTCGAAGGCGGATAAGAGGACCCTTGGATGGCTACTAGTAAACTCATCGAGTTTAGGCTCATTTGATTCGTCTTAGAGAGTTGTATTCACTTTACCTAATAATGAGGACCTGATGATGGAATTGGAAGGTAGGTGACGGGACCCTGGAATGGTTACTAGTAAACTCATCGAGTTTAGGCTCATTTTATTCGTCTTAAAGAGTTCTATTCACATTTCCTAATAATGAGGACCTGATGATGGAATTGGAAGGTAGGTGACGGGACCCTGGAATGGTTACTTGTAATCAAATCGAGTTTAGGCTCATTTGATTCATCTTAAAGAGTTCTATTCACTTTGCCTAATAATGAGGACCTGATGATGGAAATGGAAGGTAGGTGACGGGACCCTGGAATGGTTACTAGTAAACACATCGAGTTTAGGCGCATTTGATCCGTCTTAAAGAGTTCTATTCACTTTCCTAATAATGAGGACCTGATCATGGAATTGGAAGGTAGGTGACGGAACCCTGGAATCGTTATCAGTAAACACATCGAGTTTAGGCTCATTTGATTCATCTTAAAGAGTTCTATTCACTTTGCCTAATAATGAGGACCTGATAATGGAGCTGGAAGGTGAGTAACATCATCATCATCATCAGCCAGAAGACGTCCACTGCTGAACATAGGCCTCCTCCATAGAACGCCATAATAAACGACAATTGGCTATTTGAATCCACCGGTTACCTGCGACGCGCACAATTTCGTCTGTCCACCTAGTGGTAGGCCTGCCTACGCTGCGTCTTCCGGTTCGTGGTTGCCACTCGAGAGCCTTTCTTCCCCAACGGTTATTGGTTCTTCGAGCGATGTGGCCTGCCCATTGCCACTTTAACTTGCAGATTCTGAGAGCTTTGTCGGTAACCTTAGTTCTTCGGCGAATCTCCACATTTCGGATTCTGTCGCGCAAAGAAACGCCGAGCATAGCTCTCTCCTTGGATTTGGATTCTTCGGGCGATCTCTTTGTCGAAGTTGGACCGACCTATCTGGATAGTTTGACCTAGTTATACGTAGTGGCCAACAACTTCGAGTGTATCGTTCCCAACAACTACCGGTACGGGTGTAACACGGACATTAGACATGATCTTCGTCTTGTCCGTGTTCATTTTAAGACCCACCTGTTGGGAAACGCTACTGAGGTCGCTGAGCATCGTACTGAGGACGAGGTCCTCCAGCGACTCTGCCATAATGACAATATTATCGGCAAAACGAAGGTGAGTGATGTATTCACCATTGGTGTTGATGCCGAATCCATACCAGTCCAAGTGCTTGAAAACGTCCTCCAATGCGTTTGTGGACAGTTTCGGAGAAATATCGTCTCCCTGTCTCAAACCTCGCTGCAATGGGATTGGTTTCGTACTCTCGCCCTGTAGTCGGATCGACATGGTGGCGTTGCTGTACGAACACACGTACAAACTTCAACACTTCGATGTACCTATAGTCAATGCGGCACCGCTGGAGGGACTGCAATACTATCCAGGTCTCGATTGAATCGAAGGCTTTCTTGTAGTCCACAAACGCTAGACATAATGGCCGATTATACTCCTCGGTCTTCTGTATAATCTAGCGGAGCGTATGAATGTGGTCTACGGTACTAAAGCCTTTTCGGAACCCGGCTTGTTCGGGAGGCTGGAAGTTATAAAACCTGCGCTCGAGACGGTTCGTAAGAGTAACAGAGCCATGGAATGCCTACTAGTAAACCCATCGAGTTTGAGCTCATTTGATTTGCTTTAAGGAGTTCTATTCACTTTGCCTATACAAGCGGAATTGATAATAGACTTGGTAAGTGGGTGGGTGACGGGACGGAACCCTGGAACAGCCACTAGTAAACCTATCGAGTTTGGCGTCGTTAGATTCACATCAAAACAATCGTAAATACTATTAAGTATGTCAATTATTCAATTATTTCCAATCCTTAGTTAATTATTTATTAGTATAGTAAATTGTAGATTTATATGAACCAATTTTTGCATACCTGATAAGGTAGACCATAGAGGACATTATCATAATAATATAACACCCATGTTAGTTCATGCATACCTATTGTCAGCAAATAAAGATTATTTGATTTGATTTGAGAAATCTATCCAGCAAAAAGTAAAAAATAAATATAAGTAAAAAACTTTTTAAAAAACAAGCTTTTATTTAAATGCGCTAAAAAGAATAAAATAAACTTTTCCTTTAAAACTTTTAATTTCTATTTATAACGTCATTACACAATTTATATGATATAAAAGCTTGTCGCGAGATTTACCTATAAGAATATAAACAAGAAAATTTATAATTTGATTTTGAAAATTTTTAAACTTACGGTCTTATTCATAAAAAAAGCTTATCAAAGGTTTTAAGCACTGATTAGTTATAATGTTCTTTAAGATTATAAAACGTTCTATAAAGTTACTTATTCATAAACGTTTCATAAACTATCTATAACTAATACGTCTCTATAGAACGTTTTTCAATCAAAGTATTGCCATTTTAATGAAGTTGGTCAACAAATTGACCGAATACACCCAATCGCCCACAGATAATATGTGTCTACACACCGCCTAGGTGTGATCATAGACATTATTACAGATTATAAAACATTTTATTGTCTACGAAACGATGACGACTGTCGATTTGACGGGCGTGTTGGTCTAGTGGTTGAACACCCTGGCTGCTACCCAATAGGTCGTGGGTTCGATTCCCGCTAAGTGTCTGGGTGTTATTTATCTATTTAATTATGTATTTACAGTAAAAAAAGTACTTATATAAGTATAAGCATCAATTATCAGGTTTCCATAGTACAGGCTGTGCCTAGTTTGGGAACAGATGACCATGTGTGTATTGTCTCAGAATATTTATTTATTTATTGTATTTATGACGCCCATGCGGAATTCGTCATACATCCATCGATAATTGTCATTGTTATTTGATTGTTAATGTTTGTTTGGTAATGTTGTAACAAGCGCGTAATAATAACTAACCTAAAATAAACTAACTTCTATTAAAATATATTAAATTGTACGATAATAATAATAAAATAAACGTTAAGTACTGAATAAGATAATAAATCATAATAGTTTGTAGTGTGTATACTGCTATTTTGATTTATTACGAAATTGAACGGATATGAAACCTGTATGGGCTAGAACTCTTTGCCTTCTCAGTGAGGCTCAACTAAAGAAAAAAATTGAACTGATGGATGTGACACTGACACAAATGTCATTTTCTTAATAATTAACAATCAGCTGTTGAAAGTCGGCCATTTTTTACCTTATATCACGCTTATAGCACTGTTATAGTAGGGGTCTGCCCTCTATAACTTTACAACATAGCTAAAGAACGTTTTAGTGCTAAAATGCGTTTATGAATAATACTTTTTGAAAATCATACTATAGCGAGCCTATAAGTGTGTGATAACTTTTTATGAATAAGACCGTTAGTCTATAACTTTAAGTTTTAAAATTTTCAAACTATGTAAGTACGAGTAGGTACTATAATCTCGCGACAAGCTTATATCATATAAAATGTGTAATGACGTTATAAATAGATATTAACGGTCTTATTCATAAAAAGTTATCACACACTTATAGGCTCGCTATAGTATGATTTTCAAAAGGTATTATTCATAAACGCATTTTAGCACTAAAACGTTCTTTAGCTATGTTATAAAGTTATAGAGGGCAGACCCCTACTATAACAGTGCTATAAGCGTGATATAAGGTAAAAAATGGCCGACTTTCAACAGCTGATTATTAATTATTAAGAAAATGACATTTGTGTCAGTGTCACATCCATCAGTTCAATTTTTTTCTTTAGTTGAGCCTCATTAGGAAGGCAAAGAGTTCTAGCCCATACAGGTTTCATATCCGTTCAATTTCGTAAGAAATCAAAATAGCAGTATACACACTACAAACTATTACGATTTATTATTTTATTCAGTACTTAACGTTTATTTTATTATTATATTATACAATATAATATATTTTAATATAAGTTAGTTTATTTTAGGTTAGTTATTATTACGCGCTTGTTACAACATTACCAAACAAACATATAACAATCAAATAACAATGACAATGATCGATGGATGTATGACGAATTCCGCATGGGCGTCATAAATACAATAAATAAATAAATATTCTGAGACAATACACACATGGTCATCTGTTCCCAAACTAGGCACAGCCTGTACTATGGAAACCTGATAATTAATGCTTATACTTATATAAGTACTTTTTTTATTGTAAATACATAATTAAAAAGATAAATAACACCCAGACACTTAGCGGGGATCGAACCCACGACCTATTGGGTAGCAGCCAGGGTGTCCAACCACTAGACCAACACGCACGTCAAATCGACAGTCGTCATCGTTTCGTAGACAGTAAAATGTTTTATAATCTGTAATAATGTCTATGATCACACCTAGGCGGTGTGTAGACACATATTATCTGTGGGCGATTGGGTGTATTCGGTCAATTTGTTGACCAACTTCATTATAATGGCAATACTTTGATTGAAAAACGTTCTATAGAGACGTATTAGTTATAGATGGTTTATGAAACGTTTATGAATAAGCAACTTTATAGAACGTTTTATAACCTTATAGAACACTATAACTAATCAGTGCTTAAAACCTTTGATAAGCTTTTTTTATGAATAAGACCGTAAAAGTTTCAAAGGAAAAGTTTATTTTATTCTTTTTAGCGCATTTAAATAAAAGCTTGTTTTTTAAAAAGTTTTTTACTTTAAATTTATTTAGAATCAGTGCAATCAGTTCTAATATTCAAAACAACAGATTCATTGGTGTCGTGTTGCAGTCATCATTCCTAATGCATCGTACTTAGGGACCCTGTTTTTTCTTTATATCAAAATCGTAGCAACAGAAAACTTACGTATTTAATAATATAATATATTCAAGATTCTTTAAATACGAGGGATGCCTTTTAAGTGTTATCGTTTGAAGAAAAAAACACAACTAGAACCTTATAATACTTTTTATTGTTTTTCAAAGTATTCACCACGTAGCTTAATATTATTAAATATTAAATTATTAAAATATCTTTATTTCAGATCATTAGTCCATAAAATCATTACAAATTCATTATAAACCAATACATATTATGTCAAATATACACATTTCCATTCGCTCAAACCAGTTATTATAACATTTATTCCACTCTGAAGTGGGGGTGTTCAAAATGGCTGACTTAAAAGCGTCGACTGCTTCTTCACCGGACTGGAACCTTTGACCACGAAGACTTTTCTTAATTTTAGGAAATGTAAAGAAATCGTTAGGGCTTAGGTCAGGACTGTATGGAGGATGGTCAAGAATTTCTACTTTTTCCTGCTTCAAATACTCAATCGTTTGACGAGCGCTGTGTGAGATTGCGTTGTCGTGATGCTGCGTCGCTTTGAGTTAGATTTTCAAAGTTCGGCGATGACTTGTTGTAAACAAACTGTGGTATACTACTCTGCGTTAACCGTTCTACGATCTTCAAGTGCAATAGTCGCAACATGGCCGGTTTTTCCAACGAACGTGGCCACCATCTTCTTTGAAGTGCTTCGAGAACGAACAACTTTAGTCGGCTTTGGCTCGTCTTGAAAGACCCAGATTGTAGATTATTGTTTGGAATCAGGATCGTAGGCATAGATCCAAGATTTGACTCTCCTCGGTTGAACCTTTGCAGAGTTTTCTTACACCATCTGATGCGGGCCGCCTTGTGATCGTCGGAAAGCAGATGCGGTATCCAACGGCAAACTAGCTTTCTCACACCAAGCGCCTCTATCTCTCGATACGTTACATGACGATCTTCGAGAATTAGTTGTCTCACAGCAATTATGTTATCTTCAGTGAAGGCGGATTTTGGGCGTCCTTCGCGAGATTTGTCACTAACACTAGTATGTCCACGCTGGAATTCTAAATACCAGCGTTCGACAGTCCGCAGACATGGGGCTTCATCACTGAACACAGATGTTAGCTCTTCAAAACACTGAAGCCGTGTCAGGCCTCTTCTAAAGTTGTAGAAAATTATTGAAGATTTTCCTTAGAAAGATTCATTTTCGTACGTAACCTGACAGATTCCAATCGACGCTGTGACAACAATAGCATTATCCTAATACTTTCAACTGTTTTGAGATTCAAAATTTAAACACATTCGAATATAGAACAGTTCCACATTCAAAATTCGACAGGCCCGTTGGTCTAGTGGTTAGACACCCTGTCCGCTAACCGATGGGTCGTGGGTTCGATTCCCACCAAGTGTATGGGTGTTATTTATCTATTTAAGTATGTATTTACAAACGTTGTATATAAGTATTAGTTTCAGTTGTCTGGTTTCCACAGTACAGGCTTTGCCTAGTTTGGGATCGGATGACCATGTGTGGATTGTCCCAAGATATTATTATTATTATATTATTAAAATTGCTGGGAAATATGGAAACGACAGAACTTAAAAGGCAGGCCTCGTACGTATTTAATCATTTAAGACAAATCATCTTAAATTTAAGTTATTTTCTAAGTTTTCTGTATGTTGTACTTTGGTGTGCAAATAAAGAGTATTCTATTCTATTCTATTCATGGGGTAGGTCAAGTATTTTTGCCTGTATGGACTGCGCGCAAGTTTTCTGCAGGCAGAAATCCATTAACACCTGCTTCATTCCTGCTTACCATCAGACGAATTTACTGTCGAACACAGCTTAATTAAGTAAAAATTTAAGAAATTGGTCGTTGGTCTTTTCATAGAGTCTACAATATCTTTATCCAAAAAGCAATTGAAACAAAGAACCTAAACGCAAATAAAGCGAAAGAAACCCATAAGACCCCAACCTTATTGTGAATGTGCCGTGCGTCGAGTTTGTTCGTTAAATCAGGATAAATATACACACTATCCTTTTTTCTTCACTTTTCCCTATTCCACGGAGACCCACAACTGAACTGGGACTTTGTTGCCTTGCCTTTGCCCGAGTTTCCGCCTTATTAAACAATGTTTTTACCGAAATATCCCAGAAGCAGGGTTTTTTGAATAAATGTATATAAAAAAAATGTCTATTGGTTTTGTTTGTTGTATTGTTAGTGGGCAACCTGGTGTCCCGTGGGGTGTCCGGGTACGAATAACATCCTCTCATCTCCTCTCGTTGGGTTTCCGTAGGAGGAGAAACTAAAAGACGGGTAGCTGCGTCTTTCTATTGGATTACCTAACAGCTATACCAGACCTCCGTCACTCGCCAATACCTACAGCGATAAATGCCTACAGCGCTCGACTACCCGGGGTAGTCTATCACTCGCGGCTGCCACGCGCTTGCGAGCACACGTTATTGAATAATTCGTGCAGAACGAAAATCAAAACGCGAAAGGATTTACGTATTTGTGTGTATATTGCATTAATATCACCGCATTTTGTTAAAATTATTATAATGGATAATCGTAACAATAATAATTGTTGTGTGGACGGCTGTTGCAATAAACAACAGACTTCAAAACTGTATTTTTTATAACTTACTAGCTGACCCGCGCAGCTCCGCCCGCGCTTTAATTACATTTTACTCCCCGTTTCTCCCTACTCCCTTGATTTATCTCTCTCCATCTCTCTCTCTTATAATAAAAATCTAATTCTATGCTATTTCTCTCCCCGCTTCGGTCCCCGTCACACTTCCCCTCTTCCTCTCCCCGTTGTCCTCTCTGACCCCTCTCCCTCCTCTCTCTTCACCCAACTTTCTCCCTCTCACCCCCCCCCCCCCCTTGCTCCACCTAAGTCCTCCGATCACTCACTCCATCCCCTCCCCTCTCCCTCTCTTGCACCCTCCTCTCGTTCTATATATTCTCGTTAATCATGGTATCAACGGCATAAAATATACTTTATAACCTATTCTCATGCGTTTAAATGTAGTCCAAACAAAATTCAAGATTTTTAAATAAAAAAATGGTTGTTGGGTCTCACTCGACATAGATAGTGTGCCGCGGACTTTTTTGTAGATATTTATAAGATCTACAATTAACTAGAACATTTTATGGTTCTATCTTTTATAGTTTAGGCAGCGTACGCAAAATAAGTAACTTTTCTGGTTGATTTTTTACACCTTGTGATTTTTTACACCAACCCAAATATCTTACGGAACCCTATTTTTTTTAAATAAAATTTAGCCTATGTTACTCGTGGATAATGTAGCTTTCGAATGGTGAAAGAATTTTTAAAAACGGTCCAGTAGTTTTTGAGCCTATTCATTACAACCAGACAAACAAAGTTTTCCTCTTTATAATATTATATATATATATATATATATATATAATAACATAAATATATATATATAATATTATATATATATATATATAATATTAGGTGTATATATATATATATAGTGTAGATTAGTGTAGATTACAACAAACCCGGCAAATGTATTACTAACGAAGCTAAAAAACATTGAGTTCACTGCACCACGCTTATGTTTACCTTTTAAAACAATTTTAAAATTATTAAGAATAATAATATCTTGGGACAATCCACACACGGTCATCCGATCCCAAACTAGGCAGTACTATGGAAACCAGACAACTGATACTAATACTTATATAATTTTTTTTTTTGTAAATACATACTTAAATAGATAAACTACACCCAGACACTTGGCGGGAATCGAACCCACGACCCATCGGTTAGCAGGCAGGGTGTCTGACCACTAGATCAACGGGCCCGTCAATTATTTAAGCGGTTTACGAATTTTCGCCACTCTAAAGTTAATAATAGATATGTAGGGGATGGCAAAAAATATATAAAACACTACATAAAAATGAAACAATTGTAAATATAATAAATTTTTGTAATAATTTTGTTGGTATTTTATTTTACTTTGCTTGAAAACCCTGACGATCGAACGATGGTGTAGGTAAATTCTGACCACAAAGAAATAGCGCTCTATTGCGCGTGGCGGTAAGGTACTTATTATAGTATTCCCTCAACATCAAAGCTGTACATCTTCTGTTATTATATGTATTCTGTGGCTATACTGCGATCCTCAAGCCGCCTGTCAAGCGTGTGTGTGATTTTTTAGTCATCTAAACCGACGCAAGTAAACTATTCTAGACCTTAGACACAGTCCTTCCTTACATAGGTACGTGTTATAAATGATGAAGCAAATTGATTTGTCCGGGTCTCCGATCCCGTTATAGTAGATACAGAAAGAAAGAAAGAAAGAAAAAAGCATTTATTACTACAGAAAAAAAAGCAAGATACAACTAAAAAGAAAAGAGAACAAATCTCATCATCTACAAGTTAAAAATATAAAGAAATTATTTAAGCTGCACATTAGCTTTGGACATGTGCCTCACATCAACCTGTAGCAATCGGAACTCGTTTCAACAGAATGCCAAGCCCCGGGGGTTTTGGCGCTGATTTCAATAACATTAATGCTATATGTACGTATATAATATGTGTAAGTATATGTATTATGTAGATAAGTAAGTATTATATATTAAAATTATAATGAAATATAATAAAAATATAATAGCGTCCTGGGACAACCCACACACGGCCATCAGATCCCAAACTAGGCAAAGCCTTCACAGTTGTAACCTGACAAATTACATCAAACACATATATACCTATTTGATGAAGCTTATCATCAAGGCTTAGACATATCAATATTGATATTCTCAAACTCTCGTTTAGCTTCCAGATAGTAGATACTTTCGCAGTCTTGTTCTAAAGGAAGACAATGAATTAATGGTTCCTAAAGGTGGTGGAATATTATTCCACACCTTTGACGCAGCGTATTTGAAACTACCTTTGAAGGCAGCAGTTTTGTGCGAATATGTGGATAACTGCTGTGAGCATTTCCTAGTGGAACAATCCCTTCTACTTGAAATCCATTTCAATTTGTTATATAAATACGCTGGTTGTTGATATTTTATTACTCCGCATTACCCAAGATACCTATATAGACGGTCCCATGCAAAAGAAAACAACGTAATAAAAAACCTACCACCTTGTTATACTATACATATAATGATAAATTACGTTAAGAAAATAAGTACATTTTATTACAAATCAAAGAAAAAATATGTAACATAAATGTCTACTGGAGTGTATTCGAGGGAAATTAAAAACCCCAATAACCCTGCTTTGAGGTTCGGAGAGTAACATAATATTTTCATTGCGGCCAAGTAAAGTACGTACCCCTGGGGACGAGGTCTACTTTCGCAATAATAGCCTACAATCTTGAGTAATGCGAATCCAAATTGTGCTTGTCAGATTTCAAATGTCACTGTAACTGCAAAGTTACTCGTATATTTTCGTAAAGTGATAATGTTTTATGCATCCCCCTTTACGTCTTTTTATCCCTCTTTTCATCCCTACGGAGTTGATAGAGTTGATTTCGTCACACGCTGCCTACTTTCGCACTTTATTTTTCAATAATTTAATGTAATCGGTAGCACAATGTCAACTTTTAATACCACCATACATTACGCATTTTTATTAATATTACGTAGTCAAATACAGAATTCAACTTTTTGAAGCCGGTTAAAAACATAACCCTCTTTCTGTCCAGAAAGAGGGTCGATTGAAATAACCCTCTTTCTGGACAGTCGATTGAAACAGAACAGATGTTCCGTATCTCCTACCAAATAAATTCAACAAATCGACCTATCAAAAGTTTCAAGGTATAAAATAATTCAAAGCTACCAACCGTTTACTTTCCCCCAGTTTTCAGGTCAGGCTAGCAACAAGAGGCCTTTGTTGTACCGAGAAAAGGGATGTCGTGAGCACGGGAAAACTTGCTATTTTATTAACTGCCAATGTTTTGTTGAAAAATGTCGATATTTTAAGTAGAGGCAATGTAAGACGATCCCTGTGTGGTGTCCGGGTAAGAATAGCCCCCTTCGTACGCAAGAGGTGACTAAGGGAACATAAGAAGACGGGCAGCAGCATCTTTCTAGTGGATTACTTACCACATACATATACTGTGATCCCAAGACGCCCTCCAAGCATTTTGTTTAGTAGTGGTGTTTCGGTTGGCGATAATAGAGGCGATTAATTGTGGTTTGGCTACCAAGCTTACATGGTCTTACTGCAAACTTAGGCTGTTGATGAATTTTAACTTACTGCTAATATACATTATAGCGGTAACAGCTCAGTGGGCGAGCGCTTGCCTTGGAAACAAGGTGCGCAGGTTCAAACCCCGGCTCGCACCTCTGATTTATTTAATGAATCATGTGCGAATCGTCTTTGTGCGATTGTTACTAGCTTTCGGTGAAGGAAAACATCGTGAGGAAACCTGCATGTCTGAGAAAGCCTAACTAGCTTTCGAATGACGTGTGAAGTCCGCCAACCCGCACTTGGCCAGCGTGGTGGACTATGGCCTAAGCCCCTTCATCTTGAGGGGAGGCCCGTGCCCAACAGTGGGACATAAACAAGGGCTGGTATTATTATTATTATTAACATACATTAAGTAGTTATCAGTATTTTGTACAAAATTTATGTAAACAACAGGTCTCATTAAGTATATAGCTAAACAAAGCTTATAAATTTTTTGACATAAACGGAAATTATTTTTTGATTGCTGCCGCACTCATAAACGCCAATTAGCGTTAATCCTAATTAAGCCGTATTAAATAATTTCAGTGGTTCATCCGTTGGAGCAGAATAACTTTATTTTCGATGTAACATTCTATGGTTGAGTGTCAAGTTTACCATAAGGTGAATTTTATTTATTTTACTACATTAAAAAACTTCTTACTTTGTTCCAACTTAATTTGCTGGAACAAAATGGCATCAAGCATTATTTTATGGTCCACAACAAGGATTTGGTGGAGCAGCCATAAATGTTCCAGTTTTATGATTAAACTTTATCAGTTCCTTTATTATTTTACTTTGGAACTCATTCCGAATATCACAAAATACACTGTATTCTATGATTTCACATTATGGAGGATAGTCTAAGCGAAAACACATTTCTTTTACATTGGCATAGAAAAATATAACGTATGTCTTACATAACGATTCCATTTTTCTTTTATGTTACAATAGAAAAATAATACATTTATAAAATACATATTGACGGGCCTGTTTGTCTAGTGATTAGACACCTTGGCCGCTACCCAATGGGTCATGGGTTCGATTCCCAACAGATGTCTAAGTACGATACTATTTATAAAAAAATATGTACGTATTTGTTGTCTGGATAGTAAAGGCTCTGCCTAGTTTGGGAGTAGATCAACGTGTATGGTTAAAAAAAGTATACTCGAAGAAAATAAACCTAAATTATGCCCTAAAAATTTAAAGAATTATAAATCTCCAAAAAAAATTTTTTTTTTCAAAATTGACTCTTGGAACATTGGTATGTTTTTACACAATATTAAACCTAACGGCAGCCTTAACGAGAATGAGATAAACATCCATACATAAAGGTACCTAATGTATAGCAGAGACGTGCAGTCTATACAAAATAACATAGTCTATACAGAATAACATGACATTCTATACAAAGACCGTTATAGTAAACAGCACCTTTGATACATATACATACATAATTATGTACATAAAGTATACCTATTCCTAAACAAATTATTAGCAATAGTCGCTAATTACACTGTACCACAAAATATTGAGAGTACAGAAGGCAAACTTCATACAACGGGCGCTCGAGCAACGCACGCATAGACAGCGCTCACGGACACGAATTCTTGGTTAATCTTGGTTTAGTGCGAGCGCGAATGCCGTCCGCTTCAAACACTTGTCTTCCGTTCTTCCTGTTTTATTCTCAACAATCAATCAAAAAACTAGATACGAGTGCCACTATCACGATAGTTTTTTCACATAAGCCAGAGTTGATAAACCTAGCGCGACCGCCGAGCGTAGGTATGAAAAGCGAGGTAAATACATGAGCTTGCCTTCTGTACTCTTAGTATTTTGTGACTGTACCTGCGTTTTAAAGATTCGTTTTTTCCTAATTCTTTTGTGTTCATTGTTTAGTTGAAGTTGACAATTTAGGTTAATAGAACAATAATAATTGCCCCTACAAACCAGAAATTACCAGTTTTTGCGAAAAACGGGAATACAGACCGTAATCAGACGGAGAGTTCAAGATGTAGACATAGACCACTGTATTAGCAAACGTAAAGTGGCAGTGGGATGGCCATATCTACCGTAGGACCGTAACTAATAGAGTATACGAGTTTTAGAATGGGGACCGCTGTCCAGGGGCGTAGCTACCGCCGTATCAGCCGTGATACGGGGCTACAGGAGCCCCCAACATGTGTAAGCAACAATTCGTAAAATCCAAATTCTCACATCATCTCATAAGCCGTACCATCAGCCGTACCATCATCACTAGTTTCCAAACTTAATCTTAATATCCCCAAAAATATCCCAAGGCAAAAAAAATATGCTTCATTTTATGTTCGCAATTATTACACTAATCTTGGCCTTAATTCACCAATCAGTCGTTTGTTTAAGCAATATAACATTTTACATAAGACTGCTGCCGATGATATCGATATATTTTCTGATAGTGTGACTATGTTTCGTAAATCCTTGACGAGTCTTTTAGCTGACACTGTATGACATTTTAATGCAAATTAATATACGTATTTATATATAGGGTTACAGGAAAAGTCGTGCTAGATCCGTCAAGGGCGTGGAGTACCCATCATTTCTGACTTATTTCACTATGAAACACCCCACCCTAAACTTAACCCTTTTCGAGATTTTCGACTTTAAATTTTTTATTGAAAATTGCCGATTTTTAGGCTATTAAATTTTATTTTGTTTAAGATAAGTTTAAGTTTTTTTTTTCCTTTTTTTTTATTTTGGTTAAGTTTAGGGTGGGGTGTTTCATAGTGAAATAAGTCAGAAATGATGGGTACTCCACGCCCTCAACGGATCTAGCACGACTTTTCCTGTAACCCTGTATATATGTGTATCTATATTTTTTTCTTTGATTCTATTATATATTTTCTTCTTATTCTACAGGTAAGTAGTTAGTTATTCTACGAGTAGTAATTTAAGATATTTGGCAATTTTTGTGTTATATCTATTATAAATTCTCTTTTCATTTCATTTCTTTCAATTATTTTCATTTTAATTAATTCTGTTTGATAATTTAATGTTTAATGATTGGTAACAACTATTTTATTATCCAGGTTGTTATCGCACTTGTATTTGTGCATGTCGTGGTCACCTATAATTATTACAACATTTAACTCATGTTCTGTGCTCATGTTCTTCATTTTTGATAATGTATGTAATGTTGGCGATCCTTAGTAAATTAAATTAAATCATTTGGGCCCCCCGACAAATATTGATGCGGGTCCCATATTTTTTTTTGACGCGGGGGAAATCTTCCAAAGATCCCCGAGAGCTGTGGGGCTCGACCGGGGTATGTGGGATTCTTACCCACTAAAGCCCCCGCGGCTGTCGCATCGGCACATGAGAGGGGGGACCCCAGGGCTCTCCGGTGGGATCTGCACCAGGGGCCCCTCAGTGCCTTGCCTTTGAGCCCGCCACCGGGGGGCGCATTGTAGCCACCCGGGAACCTGACACGGTACTCACGGGGACGGGGGTTACAACCCCGCCGCCGTCCTCCTCGGAGTCGCCGCCGTACTCAATGGACGCTCAAAGGGCCAACACCCCGAGCGTCCAGCTACTCCGAAGGACGGGGCCCATCTAAGGTAAGCTACGCCACTGCCGCTGACAAACGCAGCGTAGAACTTCCTCATACTAGATGAAGCGACGATATACGTAAAATGGCAGGCAAGAAAAGCCGAAGACCAAAGCCGGTACCAACCAGGGCACCAAGTCTGCTAATTTACGAACGCTTCAATTGAGTTTCGATAGTGTGTGAGTCGGATGGTTTAACACATTTGGTAGCTTACTAATTTTATAAGACCAGTGGCGTGTCAGTGGCTTGTCACTGACGCCCCAAGGCTGATTAATTTTAATCAAATAACATACAATTGCCATTCTAGCGACACACTATTGAGACCTAAAATGATAATAGTATCGACAATGATAATAGTATCGACAGTGATAATAGTATCGACAGTGATAATAGTGTCGACAGTGATAATAGTGTCGACAGTGATAATAGTGTCGACAGTGATAATAGTTTCGACAGTGATAATAGTATCGACAGTGATAATAGTATCGACAGTGATAATAGTATCGACAGTGATAATAGTATCGACAGTGATAATAGTGTCGACAGTGATAATAGTGTCGACAGTGATAATAGTGTCGACAGTGATAATAGTATCGACAGTGATAATAGTATCGACAGTGGATGACTATAGGTTGATGATGATGACGAAGAGACGGAACAAGACCTTCGTAACGACACCATGTCTAATATCACCAAAAACATTTTGTAAATAAACTTTTCTATTCATCATTATTTATTTATTTACAGTTTGTAAAACAGCAGCTTAAATATATAAAATCTAGACATAACAATAAACATAAATTAAGCCCTATCGTTTTCAATAAGTAGAATTTAAGCATTTACTACTTAATATCAACTAAAACGTGCAGAAATGACCAAAACTAAAAACTACGTAATGTGAACTTTTTCTTTTAACTACGGGCTTCCCACACATAACTGCGAATGCGCATCGCATCGCAAATATCTGCGAGGAACAAATGAATTTTCGCATCGCATCGCAAATTTCTGTGAGAAACAAATGAATTTTTGTATCGAAAATTATGTGTGGGAGCCCGTTAAACATATAAAAACAAAAAAGAAATCGAGTGTGAATGAAAAGAGAAAAACTTATTAAATATGTAATTTCGAAATAGATTGTTTGTTGTATGAAAGAGATGTAAATCAAATTCCGTCATGTATTTGTTAATTATTCTACCAGTGCGAACAAAAAAATAAATTTGCGCGATAATTTGAGTTATCTGATAGAGATAGAGTTATGGGTACGGAACTTCGTACTCCATTGAATAAATAAAACGACTCCAATTTATAATGTAATGAACTGGAAAACACCGACACACATCGGCAACTTTACGTTAGGTGATCACTAACACATAACACGTAATTTTATGGAAATACAATATTTTTCGGTCTCTCGACTCCACTGGAAGAACGTCTTGAGTTCTTAAGTATATAGTGTATTAGATAGATAGATAGATTAATACTTTATTGCACACATTTTGTTGAACAATACATGAAACAGTTACATAACTTAATGTGAGCAAAGGCGGTCTTATCGCCAAAGCGATCTCTTCCAGACAACCTTTGTAAAAGGAGCTATACTAAAATAAAACTGCAGTATAGTGCACAGTAATAATACAAAGTAAACAAACAATAAATAATATATTAACAACACATTATGCATATAAAAAAATATTATTATATACTAATACATATTTAAATGAATATTTATATTATATAAGATACTATAATTATAAAATACCTATTTCACAAAAAATACCTTTATTTACATTATATACCACAAGGACTGGTATTATTTATGGTATATATACATATAATATATATAAATATATACCTAATAGTTCACAATGTACAGGTAAGATGTTAGTTGCTCACTAGGGATCTATATTATCTATGGTCTTGAGTGTGGCTACCACCAGAATGACAGGACCAATCAAACACCGCACTATTCGATATTCAATTTACAGAATTCAAATGGCAAAGAGGTTTTAGTCGCCACAGAGGTATTAGCCGGAATACGTTCACTGCTGAATATAGGCTTTCCCCTTATTGCTTTGCCATAATCCCCAAGCTTGGCAGGCGTCGTGGGGATCGCAGTATACGTGTAGCTGGTTATCAAACAGAAGATAGACCCGACTTCTAATTGATTGGAGGGTGTTCTTACCAACCATGGAGGCACCTTTTCTAATATTAAAAGTTAATTAGCAACGGCAGCTCTACAGGTCTTCAAAACTAATTAAGAATAATGGTTTCACTAAATTAGTTTTGTTTTAATTTAATAAAGGTTGCTTCAAATCATCTTTAATAAATTATATGAAACGTCCCTTTGTGACCTGCGACATTTACGGTCCATAACCGCTGAAAGCCATCATTAATATTAATTAAACTCTTAAAGCTTCGTAAAAAATACTAACAACATTATTCGACGGGCCACATTACATTATTTATTACATTATTTTGACGGGCCCGTTGGTCTAGTGGTCAGGCACCCTGCCTGCTAACCGATGGGTCGTGGGTTCGATTCCCGCCAAGTGTCTGGGTGTTGTTTATCTATTTAAGTATGTATTTACAAAAAAAAAAAAAGTATATAAGTATTAGTATCAGTTATCTGGTTTCCATAGTACAGGCTCTGCCTAGTTTGGGATCGGATGACCGTGTGTGGATTGTCCGAAGATATTATTATTATTATTATTCGGGTTAATTAATAACCCTTTGTTTAGTTTACGATTACATTTACACCTTCATGCACAACACACACCATAATATAAATATATATCCTCTTTTCGACAAGGGTTTTTGGTTTTTAATGTGTCATTCGGATGCCGTTTAAATAAGAAGAAAAAAGAGAAAAGAAAGAAGAAGAAAATATGGCTGTGCGGTCGCCGTTATAATTTAGTTGAACAAATTATTATTTTTGTGTTGTATATATGTGAAAAGGACCAGACAATATTCTTGGGGTGAGTTTAGGGCATAAGTTTATGTTATTATAGTTTCTCTCGTCATTACACATGACAGGGTGACTTTTCCAAGGCAGGAGAAAGATTGTAACGCCCTGAACCAGCGCCTGCGGAGACGTTGGGCGAACCCTTTCCGAACCAAAACGCGGTGGGGAGGAAGGTTTCCCAACATTTTTTGGTCCTTCGAGCCGGATTTTGCTCGATTTCCTACTTTGTAAAAGTAATCCTGTCTACAGAGAAACACTGCGGTATTTTGCGGCATATGAAATGTTTGTGCGGTAATGGCGGAATCTGCCCACTAACATTTTTATATGAATTACTTCTTAAAAACTAAACACAGGTTTTGCGGTATTGTTTATTTTAGTGCTAGGCACACGTTATTGGTAAATATTTTAGCCCTCCCATATTATTCATACATAACACTTTTCACATACAATTACATTTTTAAATTGAATTGCGGCATCTAGCGGAGTTTGTAGGTATCAAGATTGAACCTATTTAATTAATTATTATTTTTTGCGGATATTAATTATTATTTTTTGTGTTATTGTTTATTTTCTACAATAGGGGTCGCGGCGGTCCTCTTGGTAAGTTCTTACGTTACGTGTTTAGCGGTAATAGACATGTAACTGTAATAACCAGTTCGATTCTGAAAATTTTGTAATTATTTTATTGCGGATTGCGGTGTATATTAACCAAGCGGTAAGGTTAATTGCTCATTATTTTCAGATATTATTGAATCGATTTGTTTTACTATCGTTATAATTACATTTCACAAATTATTGTGCCTTTCGGGGTTCTGTGCTATATACGCGGTTTTATATTATAATATTTTCATCATGACTCGAAGTCAAGCATTAGCACAGATGAAATATAAGATTGCGGCTCAAAATATCGACTTTCTTTACGATTTAGCACAGTCGGAATCATTTTCTGCGGATCAGAAAAATGAGTTTCTGGTGCGTTTTGCGGATCTTAATGCGGTTTTTGCGGAGTTTAAAGAAACTTATTTTGAAATCACTCTTAAGGCGGAAGAGAGTGAGTTGGGAACACTTGAGTCGTCTTTTGATGAGTATAATAGAAAATATTATTTTATAAAAGGGAAACATATGGAAATGGTTGGCGGGCATAATGCGGACGGCGGTAGTAATTGTAGTAACAGATCGAATATGCGGCCGTCTCTACCGAGTTTACCATTACCCACATTTTCGGGGAAAATGGAAGAGTTTGTGTCTTTTATAGAATTGTTTGAGTCTCTTGTAAATCGTAATAGTTTTATAACGGGTTCTGAAAAGCTAACCTATTTAGCTGGTGCTTTGTCTGGGGAACCTAAAGCACTTATCCAACACTTGTCTTATACAAATGACAATTATTCGATTGCCATTGATTTACTTAAGGCGCGGTATAGTAATAAGCGGTTATTAGCGGATAAATGGTTACATAATTTGTTAAGTGTACCTCAGATTAACGGAAAAAATCTGAACGCACTAAAATCATTTTTAAATACTTTATTAGAAAGTACAAAAGCTTTGCAAAAGTTAGATTTTCCTGTGGAATCTTGGTCTTACCTTTTATTTTATATTAATTTTCAAAAATTAGACATCCAGTTGCGTAAGCATTTTGAAAGCAAGTTAGTAGATAAAGACCTACCGTCTTTTGCGGACCTAATTAAACTGTTGGAAACAGAAGTTAGGATTTTAGAATCGAGTGCGGATCCCCAAACTAGCGCAGCTGTACCCAATAGACGCAGCAGTGCGGCGGCGAGCCCAGCGGTTAGGGCTCACGCGGCTTTTCAGAGTTCGGCGGTTTTATGTATAGTATGCGGAAAAGGCCCACACTTTATTGCAAAATGTGATGAGTTTTTGGCTATGAAGCCTGCGGTGCGGAAACGTCACATCATTGCTAATCGTCTTTGTTTTAAGTGCCTTAATAAACATAATGTTAGGGAATGTACCTATAGGGCTAATTGCTATAAATGTAATTCACCTAAGCATCATACATTGCTACACTTCGACATTCCAGCGACGGCGTCGGAGCGTCATCCGAAATCAAGTGATAATGTTTACAATTCTAGAGCGGTGATACCGCAGAGTCCGTTGGATGGCAGTGCTCTCGCGGGGAATGTACAAGCGGTCGTGCCTTCGCCGATGAGCGCCCCTCCAGCGAACGTAACTACAGTTGCGGGTTCTTCTTTTGCGGGCATGGCGTTCAATAAGTTGACACCATGTAATTACCAACGTACAGTACTGCTGGCAACAGCGATGGTACGCGTTTTAGATGATTGCGGTAATTTTCAAGAAGCGCGTGCTTTGCTTGATGGCGGTAGCCAGGGTACTTTTATTTCGGAAGCCTGCGCAACTAAGCTAGGTCTAAAGCGGTATAGATCTAATGTAGTTACAGTAACGGGACTAAACGGCGCCCCTGTGAGCGGTTGCCGGGGTGACGTTTGTCTTACTATTGCTCCTAGGCATGCGGAAAAGCCTATTCTTACTACTACGGCTACAATTTTAAATAAAATATCCCATAACTTACCTAATTTTTCGTTGTCACCTCAACTTGCGGAATATTATCGCGGCTTATGTCTCGGGGACGAATTATTTTATTCAAGCCGTGACGTAGACATCTTGATTGGGGCGGATCTTATGACAGATGTTTTACTGGATGGTGGCTGCATAAGGGTTAATGATCATTTACCTAGAGCGATTAATACAGTCTTCGGTTACGTATTAACAGGGCCTGTCACTTTTGCGGTATTGAATCCTTATCCTCAGGCAACCTATTTCTCTCAAACCTTTGTTTGCCATACTGTCACCGACCATATCCTTCAGCGGTTTTGGGAGGTCGAGGACATACCGGATGCGGTTAGAGACCCTAAGGACCTAGAATGCGAATCTTTGTTTATGAATACTCATCATCGGGATGTTGCGGGAAGATTCGTTGTGAGGTTGCCTTTTTTAGCGGACAGACCTGCGCTCGGTGATTCTGTGTCATTAGCCAAAAGACGGTTCTTTGCCATGGAAAAGCGGTTGCAGTCAAATGCAGTGTTTAGAGACAAATATATAAATTTTATGGGGGAATATTTACAAAGCGGTCATATGTCGCTCTGCAGCGGAAAGGCAGAGGACTATGAAATGGGGAAGAGTTACGTTATACCTCATCATGGAATTTTTAAAGCGGATTCGGATAAAATTCGTGTTGTTTTCGATGCTAGCGCGGTTACTAGCACCGGAGTCTCTTTAAATGATTGTTTACATGCGGGACCTAAACTGCAGAGGGACATTATGGAAATCATCTGCAGATTTAGGCTACAGAAATATGTATTTACGACGGACATTCGGATGATGTTTCGTCAAGTAGTTATTGCGGAAGAAGATCGGAGTTATCAGCTTATCTTCTGGAGAGACTCTCCTGAACTACCACTTCAACTGTATCAACTGAATACGGTGACTTACGGAATGAAGTCTAGTCCGTACCTCGCGATTCGGACGCTGAGGCAGTTGGCGGAGGACGAAGAGGCCAGATACCCTGCGGCTGCGAAACTTCTGCGCTCTTCGGTTTACATGGACGATATTTTAGGCGGAGCGGACTCGCCCGAAGATGCCAGTAAGTTAAAACAGGATTTAGTGGATTTACTGCGTTCTGGTGGGTTCGAGTTAAGTAAGTGGATTTCCAATAGCGCCGAAATCTTGGAAGACATATCACCGGAGCATTTAGAAAAACCTCGGGTGTTTAATAATAATGCGGATGGGCCTAATTATTTTAAAATATTAGGCATTCAGTGGGATCCTAATAATGATTCATTTTCTTATCATATTAACCTTAATCCCGAGTTTGAATGTACTAAGCGGATAATTCTTTCCAATTTAGCCAAAACCTTTGATCCGTTGGGGTGGATCACACCAGTGATCTTTCAAGGCAAAGTTCTTATGCAGCGGTTATGGCTGTTAAAGTTGTCTTGGGATGACACACCCTCTGCGGAGGTGGTCGCGGAATGGCGAGATATTATTCAGGAACTGCCATTAATTGAGAAAATTCAAATGGAACGCTTTGCCTTGACAGATGTAAAACGGTGTACGGTGCACGGATTCTCAGACGCATCTGAGCTTGGCTATGGTGCAGCGGTTTATCTGAGAACCGTGGGGCGTGACGGAGAGGTAAAGGTCACCTTGATGATGGCCAAATCGCGGGTAGCGCCGGTGAAATCAAAACTAACAATTCCAAAACTTGAGCTGTGCGGTGCAGCTTTATTAATGCGGTTGCTGAAGTATGTTGTAGATGCTATACATGCGGATGTTAGCATCGAGGAAATGGTATGCTGGTCGGATAGCACCATTGTTCTCTCTTGGTTGCGGATGTCTCCTCATTTATTGCAGACTTTTGAGGGTAATAGAGTCTCGCAGATTGTAAATAGCGGTTTAAATATTATATGGCGATACTTACCTTCAGCGATGAATCCTGCGGACGTGGCAAGTAGAGGTTGTAGAGCTTCAGATCTGCTTGCACACCCCTTGTGGTGGGGACCACAATGGCTAAAGGCGCACGCGGACACTTGGCCACAAAATATAATTGATAAGGCAGAAAATACTTTACCTGGTATTCGAAAGTCAGAAGTGAAGAAAGTTCACGCGGGAACAGTGGAATTGGTACCCATCTTCACTCGCTTTAGCTGTCTGACAAGGTTGCTGACGGTCGCAGCTTATTGTCTGCGGTTTTATTTTAACTGTCGCAATGTTAATAATCGACGTACAGGGGTTATAACGGCAAAGGAACGGCAAACTGCATTAGAGCGGTTGATAAAATTAGTGCAAGCTACAGAGTTTGCTAATGATTTAGAAAATATTAAGCGAGGCAAGCTGTGTTCTACTGGGTTACGCAGGCTTGTGCCTTTTATTAGTGATGACGGATTGTTGCGTGTTGGGGGCCGTCTGGAACATTCTAGTTTGTCATTTAATCGGAAACATCCGATTCTTTTACCGAAAGATCATCCACTTACGGTTTTAATTATAGATCATTATCATAAAGCGCATTGTCATGTTGGCGCTACGGCTCTACAGGCTATTTTACAAAACAACTTTTGGATAATTTCGGCGCGGCAAGCGATCCGTAGTCGTATCTTTAAATGTATGGTCTGTTTTCGTACGAAAGCTAAGCCCACGGAACCAATGATGGCTTCATTACCTAGGGATAGGGTGAATGCCACCGGGGTATTTCACACCGTGCAAACGGATTTTGCTGGGCCATTTTTTATTAAACATTCTCGCGTGCGGAATGCGAAGATTTTAAAGTCATACCTTTGCGTATTTATTTGTTCATCGTCTAAGTGCGTTCATTTAGAGTGTGTTACCGATCTGTCAACGGATAGTTTTCTTGCAGCTTTGACCAGATTCACATCTCGTCGCGGTCTTCCGAGTGTGATCCGGTCTGATTGTGGAACCAATTACATTGGTACGAATAGACACTTAAACGATGTGCAAAAGTTTCTAGCTTCTCAAGAAGCACAAGCGGAGCTTAGTGGTAAAGCCGCTAAAGAAAATATTACTTGGTGCTTTAATGCTCCATCGGCGCCTCATTTTGGCGGTTTATTTGAGGCTACGGTTAAGTCGGCTAAGACTTTATTGCGGAGAGTCATAGGCGACCAGGTGTTAACGCTTGACGAATGGATAACGGTGGTCACAAGAGTGGAAGCGGTTCTTAATTGTCGTCCGTTATGTCCAATAACTCAAGATCCTCAAGATTTTGAGGTATTAACACCTGCTCATTTTCTAATAGGTAGATCTCTATTTTCGGTGCCTGAATATAATTTAGAAGACGTACCTGTTTCGAGATTAAATCGGTTTAAACTCGTTCAGGCTTTGTCTCAGCGGTTTTGGCGAGAATGGAGTAACAAGTACCTTCATTCTCTACAAATGCGACATAAATGGACGTCGCTGACAGATCCCCCAAAAGTAGGTGATCTTGTTCTCATCAAAGATGATAATCTACCAAGCTTGAAGTGGAGGCGAGGTAGAATTTGCGGTTTGTTCCCAGGAAAGGATGGAGTTGTGCGTGTTGTGCAGCTCAGGACCTCAACAGGCACAATGATGCGTCCAGTTGTTAAGGTGTGTAGGCTTCCCCTCGGTTAATTATTTTATTTGGTTTGCGGGTACTGTTGGGCGGTTGTTACAGTACATGTTTATTAATATTTTTTTGGTTGTTCTGCCTTTGTATCTCATTGATAAAGGCTCTAACAGCCTTTCTCGGGCGGGGGGATGTTTAGTTTACGATTACATTTACACCTTCATGCACAACACACACCATAATATAAATATATATCCTCTTTTCGACAAGGGTTTTTGGTTTTTAATGTGTCATTCGGATGCCGTTTAAATAAGAAGAAAAAAGAGAAAAGAAAGAAGAAGAAAATATGGCTGTGCGGTCGCCGTTATAATTTAGTTGAACAAATTATTATTTTTGTGTTGTATATATGTGAAAAGGACCAGACAATATTCTTGGGGTGAGTTTAGGGCATAAGTTTATGTTATTATAGTTTCTCTCGTCATTACACATGACAGGGTGACTTTTCCAAGGCAGGAGAAAGATTGTAACGCCCTGAACCAGCGCCTGCGGAGACGTTGGGCGAACCCTTTCCGAACCAAAACGCGGTGGGGAGGAAGGTTTCCCAACACCCTTTCACCGGAACACGGGTGGGAATGCCCCATCAAACAACTAGTTAATTTACAGCAAATGATCGGTGCAAATGCGACCCAACCCTGCTTGGCTCGCTCGGCCAGTGGGCCAAGGTCGGAAAAGCAGGTCATTGCGACCCATTGTCGAAATTTATGCAATCGATAGGGATTAACCGGTTGAATTCTATAAACGATTGAATTTAAAAAACAGTAGGTACCTTTGAACTACCTTTGCGGTTCAGAGATCGCGTCCTCGCGAGGTCCTAAGTTACACAAAGAAAATATATAAGTAATTTGTTTTTACGTAGTCTCTGAAGCATGGTAACAATCAGTTGAAATGCCACTGAACGGTCACCCATCTAAGGACCGACTAACCTGCCGTTACTTAACCTACTGATCATTTACCGAACAGTGATTACAATAGACTGGTATTGAGCGTCAGCCATGATGTCAAAAGATGGCATTTGCACATGGTGAGGGCACAATGATAATATCCATTTATCTTAATGTCTCAAGACAATCACACCGCACTCACAAAGCGCTTGATCGTTATCATTCCGTTATCGTTAATTCTAATTAATACATTTTTTATATATAATTATTCTGACTCTCAGAGCTGTTAAGTTGGATGATATTAATAAATGAACAGGGTGGAGGTGCAAGCCCTAATTTATTATAAATTCTCATAAGTGAACCTATGACAGGTATAAATAATATTGTTGGTAAGATGGAATAAATGAATAGATGAAAAATATTAAAAGAGTACTAAACAACGCAGCAAGAGAAAAAAAAATGTTGCAGATGCCATGTTTTGTGAAAACGGGACATATTTGTGTCCCTCTTTCCTCGCGGACACAGGGACTATATATTGGCCTCTACATCTATTATAGATAAATAAAACAGTGTGTGTGTGAGATTTGACACCTTCTTTGATGACTAAATAAACCAATGCGAGATTGGCATAATCATCCACATCTTAAGCAAATATGTGTTCGACAGATGGAATGATGACGCTGTCTTGCCGTTTCGCTCGCTTTATAGCTAGACTATCTAACCAGGCTTTATTGTGAATCTTCTATAATACAATTCTTCCACTGGTTCCTATCACCTGCGAGCTTCTCTCATTCACCATGCTTGATATTGAATGAGGCCAGATCACGCTTGATACAGTCTTTAAAGTGAAGCAATGGTTGCCCCACATTCCTCTTTGCTTACTGTACCGAGCAGGACCAGCCTAGGACACAGGGACTAACTACCAGAAAATGGGACTATCCCATTAAAAACTAGATGCCTATATATTCACGTTAAGTAACACATCTTCTCAATCAATCTAATAAATCTTCTTAATATAAAATTCATCCATCAAAACACCTTCGCGATACTTCCTAATACCATTCAAAGTGTAATTTGTCTCGTGTATATAAACCATAACATGAGTTCCTGCCAACAAAATCCACATCTGACATGAACATACACGTTCATGCATAATTTATGTTGCTGTAATCGATACTCCGGTACGGACCCAACTCGATACTATAATATAACGAAACTAGTGTCTGGTTTAACGACAAAAGATTGATATTTTGTTGTTCGCTCCTTTTATTGCGGGAAGTCTTTTATGTAAAAGGATGAAATAACTATTTGAGGTTGATAAGGACAAAGTATGCGATAACTTTAGTTTTCAAAGCATTTATGCTAGGGCAATGATATTATAGACCATAGATATGTTATATTCGCACTAATACGTGCCAAAAATGCGACTCATGTAATTAAAACATTTTCTCGGTATGTATAGTTAATGCATGATATCCTTTCCTTATTATTTACTTTTGTACAGTACTTTGTACATTTTCTAAATATGCATGAAGACATTTTACTTGATCAAAGTCACACGTCGCGTGACTTACAGCTAGTTCAGCTAATTTGGGTGAATTTAGTTGTTTTATTTTTCGTGCGTTAATGGCATATCTATATTCTGTGATGGTGAGTAAAATGCCTGTACATGGAGAAGTAAGCTGGACACTTTGGCACATTAGTTATTGGTTCTCTTTTTCTGCTTCTTCAGTTCTTTTCCCATATTTGTTAAGGGTCGGATCTCTTAGTCGTCCTTCTAAAGAGACATCGTCCCTTGTCAGGTCTTTTTCAATTAAAACAACATAGACCGGGGTCTACCGCGGTTTAAGTCCCGACTCAAATTGTAACGAGTTTTTCTCATAGCATGACCACACCAACGCCAGCGTGCCGCTGTCAGCTTTTTCTTCTGGTCTTACATTAAAGCTGCCTTTGAAGTAAATGTTTGCTACTTTATCAGCCACCGTGACTTCTACAAAACAAATTTGAGTTTCAGTGACATGCATTTTATCCATCTGCTGTTTCTTGATTGGCCATCACTCAGCGCCATAGTTGTAAAGCAGAAACTTAGTAATTTTGCAGCTAGTATAACCTTTATGAAGCACAGCTTAACGAAAAAATATCCGACTCTGCAGTGGTAGCTAGATGTGGTAAACTTTTTTTTTACCTTCAAAAGGTTTCCGGGAGCTGTGGGGGTTGACCGGGTTATGTGGGATTCTTACCCACTAAGACCCTCGGACTCTCCGGTGGGATCTGCACCAGAAGTCCCTCAGTGCCTTGCCTTTGAGCCCGCCGCCGGGGGGCGCATTATATCCCTCCAGGAACCTGTCACAGTGTTCACGAGGACGGGGGTCACAATCCCGCTGCCATGCTCCTCGGAGTCGCCGCCGTACTCAATAGACGTCCTAGGTTCGTCCTACGTTCCCCACACACCGAAAGTGATATACCTAGATGCGTTGGTGAATTGGGGGGGACTGGTCCGACTACTATCCCTTTGGCTTTTAAGTTTGTTGTACTTTGTATTTTTTTATTTTTTTCTGTCTTATTTGATATTTTGAACGGCAAGACACACTGTCGCTCTGATCTAATTGTAACATGACACACTGTTTAAAAAAAAGTGATAAAATGACAAGCCCGCTGAGTTTCTTGCCGGATCTTCTCAGTTGAGGCCGCGTTGTGACCCTGTGGTAGCTTCTTTAAAAAAAAAATAACATGACTTTTCAAAAGTGCTAGCGTTGAGCCTATTTGAAATAAACTATTTTTGAGTTTGAGTTTGAGAATTTCTAGAAAAATAAAGTCTGGTTGTGTTTCTTGCATAAGACGCTTTGCCTTTAAAAATAGTTAGATCTTCATCATCATTCATCATTAGCAGCCGACAGAGGTCCATCCAATGCTGAACAAAGGCCTCCCCCTTAGAAGGGAGGGGTTGCCATAACCCCCACGCTTGGCAGGCGGCTTGGGGATCGCAGTATAGGTGGAAGATAAATCCAAAAGAAAGACGCTGCTGCCCGTCTTCCTGTTCTCGCTTAGTCGCCTCTTACGACACCCAACGAGAGGAGACAGGGGGATGCAATTGTAACCCGGCATTCCACGGGTAAGAATTGATCTAGTCTAATTATCAGAGACACATTAAGTAATAAGTTTGTATTACTATAATTGAGGTTATATTACAATCGTTCTAGTTAATTGATATTCCGCTCTGTAATCAAAGGGATCGCAGACAGACGTGATTAATTAACGTAATGTGGTGGGGTAGGGTATGGTAGTTAATTGAATTGTTACTATGTTATCTCTCACGGAATTATTTAAATCTGTCAACAGCCAGCGGTTCGCATTATCGTAACAAGAAAAAATATATTTGAATGAAAACCAAACGCTTAGAAGGGTATGAGACTGTCGAGTTTGTGGAGGGAAAAATCTGAAATAATTTTGGGTAATACACGTCAATCTATATTTTACAGGAAAAATAAATTGACCTTTCTAAGTAGTACAGTTTTTTAGTAATCCTAAAAAACCTCGACAAACAAACTTAGTTTTGCGGTTTTTTTTTTTGCTATCTGAGGTGTTACATGAATAGTAAAATTACTTTAATACGTCCAAAGATGGTACGGTGACTCGCACTAGACCGGTATTTTTTAAAAATGTGGAGTGACATTTAAGTTATTACGAATCTAGTATAGGCAGGCTAAAAAAAAGTGATCACAACGCCTTCGACCGGGACTGCCCGGTACGCAGGCGTTGGGATCACATTGCGAGATCGTCCGTTGCCTACGGCTAGCGCACATACACACACACACGTTTACACACACACATGCACAAGTAAAAATATAATGAACAGAATAATGTGGAAATCGTGGCCTTCCCAAAGGGTTTGGTACGTAAACGCAATGGAAAGTACACACGATAGCACACTAAAAACAAAAACAAGTAAAAGTACGAGCAAGGGAACCCCCCACTATAGAACTAAGAAAATCAAAAATAAAACGTACATAGAACTTAACACAGACAAAAATAAAAATATGAAACCACATCATAAGTATGTAGTGAAGTATTTAAAAGCCTAATAAATAAAAGTAAAGACAACGTATATAAGACATTATATAATTGTATATATTGAGATTGTATACGCATTAAAGATACGACAAATAAGTGGTAACTTAGATGTAAAACAGTGTAAAGCTATATAATAATTCACAATAAGTAGTTATAAGTCGCACAAGTATAAATAGTAAGAATAGGTTCTCAAGCTCATATATAATAGTAATAAATGTAAATAAAAATATTAGATAGCATGTGTTAGGTAAGTATAAGAACTCAATAGTCTAATTACAAATTATATAAGATATCCATAAAATATAAGAAAATTTTCGGCCATAAGGACAATAAATATATATGGTAACGTTTAACACTGTGTGTACCTATATATATACATATGAATAAGCTAAGAAACAAATCTAATAATGTAAATAAACTTAAAATACAGAAGATGTTATAAGACAATAAACATACATGTAACACGTTTTTAAGACCGTACCTATTATAAAAAGGTACCAATAACAATAAATATATATTAATAGAACAAAAGTAATAGAATATAGCAAAATTGTAACCTTAAAAAGTAGTTTATTCCGTAATAGATTGTTGTGCTAGCGGCAGGAGACGATCGAAATCATCTTAACTAGATATTGTAAGATGGCAGTTCAAAATATGTGTTGTTATGTTATGATAAGATAACGAATAAAGAAAAGTGTAGTGCATATCCCTATTCCCAACCGTCAAGTAAAATATAAATAATAGATACATAGAGAATAGAGTAGGAATTGGGAGTCCCACCCAAAGTGAGTGATAGATGAAGGATAAAAGAAAGACCAAGTATGCTGAATGAAAGTGCGAGAGGAAAAGATGCGAGAACTAGTATGGAAGAGAATAGTAGACAAAGGCGCCAATTTATGTGGCGGTAGACAGTTTAAAAAAAAAAAAAAAAAAAATATAGGCAGTTACAAAAAAATAAGTTTAATTCCAAACGTAATGATTTTAGATATTTACGTGAAAGTACAACAAATAAAGAAAATTTAATTTGCTATTAATTAGCTAGTATGGCTGCAACACCGCTTACCATCAATTATGTGAGCATGCAGCCAACCACTAGCGTAAATTAATTTTAATAAGCTATCTCAGCCAATTTACCCTTGAAATGTTTTCACAAAAGGGTAAGGGAATGTAAACTATATTTAGACATTATCGATTCAGTCTATTTCAGTTTCGGTCTAGATCGACCTGTCGCTGTCTTTCACGCTCAGACTAAGTTATTTGAAGCGATGACTGAATTATAAGACCAACTAAGAGGTGCATGGGTGCTGCAGAGTTACTGAAACGTTGGGAAAATTAAAACCAAAATAATCAGTAAAAGTAGTTTGATTTCCAAATAAGGGGGTTAAAGGACATAGAACAAAGTGGGAAATCCCCTTTGAAATTGGAGAAGGCCGACTGGGGAGGAACCTCGACTCTGCAGAAGATTGCAGCCTAGTTTAATAGATGGTAAGTCCCTTATGCAAGAGACCGTCCAGATAGATATCACCGCAGTGTCAGCCAAAAACAGCTGTGTGTCTGTGTAAACACTGCTGTGTTCCAGTGTGTTCCGAGCCAACATGCCTTGTCAGCTTATGTCTAGACCGTGGCAGATTTGGTGCACATCGGACACCAAGCTAATGACGCCACGGATTGAGGTGAACGCTTTCCTTTACCTAACATCGGTAGACTTACACATGCTTAGACTTTAAGATAGATAAGTACTAAAATTATATATTTTAGTAGTTTAAATTAAGACACAATACTATGTGAATAGTGTTGTAGGTTGTACATTTATCACGTAATTATTTATTGTATTCCAATTCTATTAATAGAACATGTACAATTGTTTGCTGCTTCAAATAAAATAAAATAATTATCGTGGATGATTAATTATAAGTTTTTATTCATTTAAACGATTATTTTATTGGAGTTTCCGTGTTCGGCGCCCCCAAACACATAATTAGTTTAAAGACTATAGGTGTAAAGACTAAAGACCAATTTACCGGCCTCAAGAGATTTAACAACTAATGTCTCGGGTGGCGAGCGGCAGAACCTGCAGCTGCCAGTATAATATACAGTTGGCTTCTCCTTTTCACGATATTTCTGCTTCGTTAAGTAAGTTTTGATTATTAAAAATATATAAATTTAAATTGCATGCTTAACTGTTTAGAAGACTTCTACATACATACGTTTAGAAGACATGTATACATGTTTAGCACCCTGCTTCCTCCCTGGAACGCAATTGGCTATTTGCAGTCCACCCAGTGGGCGCCTGCCTACGGTGCGTCTTCCGGTCCATAGTCGCCACTTGCAAACCTTTCTTCACCAACGGTTATCGGTTCTTCGAGCGATGTGGCCTGCCCATAGCTGCTTTAACTCCTGCCCATAGCTGCTTTAACTTGCAGATTCTGAGAGTGACTAGTTCTACGGCGAATTTCCTCATTCCGGATTCTGTCGCGCAAAGAGATATTCACTCATAGAAAGCCATTGTATTCATAGGATTGTAATCCTTCGGCGTTGTCTTTGTACCGTAACGAAAATTAATTTAGGTGCCACCCGATTTAGACATTGACCCCAGAGACCTTAGGGTGTCCCGATAAATATAAAACACGCCCCAATTGAAAGAGCAAGACCCTTTTTAGGGTTAAGCATCGCATTATGGGTACTCCCAATTGAAATACCTTTTTATACATTTTTTATTTGAACACGCTTTGGGCGTGTGTACAAAAGGTGTCAGAATAATTATTAATGCACTTAATTATATGATGTACCTCTTAATACTAAGACTCTTAGTCCTTCTGACTCGCGCCGCAGACCGCGGCACGTACTGCTCGACCCTCCTGACCCCATGACGGTCCTATTGGACCAGGATGCGCCGAATCCGCCCCGACAACCGTATGCTACACTAGCTATCAGACACCGGTCTCGCCGGCGAGGCCGAAGGGTCGTACGTATGCGACCGCAACGACGTGCATCACCCCACTGAGTTTCTTGCCGGTTCTTCTCAGTGGGGGCGCGTTGTGAACCGGTGGTAAACTCAGCCCTCTCTTAAGCGACAGTCCAAGCCGAGGCCGTGCCTCCCTGAGGTGCCCTTGAGCTCGTCGCTACTTCTGCCGTTAAGGCTAGAGTGCTATAAGCGCTCGCCTCCTCTTGTCCGGTGAAGCTGTAATGGCCATCTGCGGCCAACAGCGTCTATCATTCCCAAAAAAAAACTACGACTCTTACTTACACTAGCGCCCCTAATGGTAACAATAAAAAACTAGACAATTTGATCGATTTTGTAAACTAACAAAACCCGTACTACTTGGCCTGATTTGACGGCTGATCTTGTGAAAGATTATCCGCTGTGGTCGTATCAGTTGAGATGACATTATGTATTTATTTAAAGCGTAAAGTCCTGGACACTCACACATGATGTGAAAACGAGTAAAGGCATTCGAAATGTCGGTGTATAGAGGAATGCTAAGACATCTTAGATGCATTCCAGGGAATGAACAAACAGCTAGAGATTTTAAATACTATTAGGAACGGGAACTCTGGGCAACATCTTGACATATTACGAGAAAAAATAAGTACAGTGGTACACCGAAAATTATGACAGTATAAATAGAGCGGAAGGACGTTTAACATCTCAGTCCGCCCGTGACCATGGGTGCTGCAAAGCATTCGAAACGTCGGGAAAATTAAAATAAATCGCGATGTAATCCGTAGGAATAGATTAATTACAATAAGTACAGTGGCTTAAAATTCATTATGCAAGGGAAAAAATACAGGGACACCGAAAACTTGATCCACGAAAAAAATTTAAGACAGTAGTCTGCATTAAGCAAGAGGTTACTATTTAGAGCAGAAGAGGATAAAGTAAGAAATGACAGGCTGATCGCCAACCCCCGGTAAGAGATGAGAAGAAGAAGAGCTGAAATATCAAGCGGTATTTTGTTACTCTATAGTTGTCGTAATAAATCTAGATATTGTTACTTTAATAATGACGGGCCCGTTGGTCTAGTGGTTAGACACCCTGTCCGCTAACCGATGGGTCGTGAGTTCGATTCCCACCAAGTGTCTGGGTGTTATTTATCTATTTAAGTATGCATTTACAAAAAAATATGTATATAAGTATTAGTACCAGTGGTCTAGTTTTCATAGTACAGGCTCTGCCTAGTTTGGAATCAGATGACCGTGTGTGGATTGTCCCAAGATATTATTATTATAACCCTGTGGGATAAGATGAAGGCGCTTAGGCCATAGTCCACCGCGCTGGCCAAGTGCGGGTTGGCGGGCTTCACACTTACTTCACACGTCATTCGAAAGCTAGTTAGGCTTTCTCAGACATGCAGGTTTCCTCGCGATGTTTTCCTTCACCGAAAATTCGTAACAATCGCACAAGGACGATTCGCACATGATTACATAAAGAAATCAGAGGTGCGAGCCGAGGATCGAAACTGCGCACCTTGTTTCCAAAGCAAGTGCTCGCCCACCGAGCTGTCAGACTCAAACTCAAAAATCTTTATTTCAAATAGGCTTAACGCTAGCACTTTTGAATCGTCATTTTTTAAAAGCTACCACCGGATCACAACGCGGCTTCAACTGAGAAGATCCGGCAAGAAACTCAGCGGGCTTGTCATTTTTTCACTTTTTTTTTTAAACATTGTTTTGTTACAAATGAATCGACATTAGCGATATTGTGTCCTGCCGTTCGAAACATAAAGCAAGGGAGAAAAGAAGAAAACAATAAAACAATAAATTACGACAAACTAAAAGGCCAAAGGGATAGAAGTCGGACCAGTCCCCCCAAGCAGCACCCGCACACGAGTTGACTCGAGCAGCAGCCATCACTCCCCTCAACCATATTAGAGGGAAGGGGGTGACCCGCCACACGAAGCCGCCACAACACAGAAGTAAGTTAATGAAGTATAAATCAATATCGCCAAAGAAACTCCAGTTACCACTATAAAGTCTCAAACATTTGCTGTATGGGTGGGTATTGTAGAATGGACGCCCGCCCACAATTTCTATGAAACGGAACTGTAATTTGATACAATTCTAAGAACGCGAGTGACGTCACTCGTTATTTATTTAATAAAAATAGAGCTTCTCGAGGGTGGCAGTAATATCAAATGTCCAATTATTTATGTAAATTGTTTGCTACGACAGACGATAACAGCGCAGGGCGGATTCGTCATTTCTGGGCGGTTTTTATTTCAGTTTTTCTTCCTTAAAAGCCATAGAAACGAAAATCCAGGATAACATAGAACAATATTTAAATAAATAAAATAGTTTTATTTGCACAGTGGTCGAAATTAGTTCTTATTTTGATAAAAAGTCCTACAAAACGTTCTACTTGTTGATTACACGCGCAACAGTTTCGTACATTCCTTTGTTATCGGGTAGAGAAAATTCCGCTTTATAAATGTAGTCAAGTTGGGTTTTTAGTATAAAATTTAAAACTGAATCCATATTTATTGTATAAGTAGTCATAAATAAATGCTGAGGCCTTAGTAAATTACGTACAAATGCCATTACAGAGTAATATAAAACAAACAACCCAGTAGACATAAATTAAAAATGGAATCAATAAAATGTACAAAATATACATCGAAATTGTTAAAATTTTTACGACTGACAATGGAAACACATTTTAATAATCATTTTATACACTTTCAAGGTCATATTTAATACGCAATAGCTTACAACAAAATATATAAAATATTCTCACCGTTATTTTTTTCAATGAAGTCAGCTACACGAACGTTCACAGTAATGTTCTTTTGGGAAACATTCAAAGACAAAAAAATAAATAAATTTATTTTGTCTGTAACGTTAACGCGACCGTACCACTGGGCCGCCGGGCCGATACTGCAATGAACGGCAAATGTAGCGGGTGGTGATTTTACCTGTTACATTTTAGGGGTGGAAATGTAGGGTTGGCGATAAACTGTTATTTTGCTAATAATGAAATAACTCACTGTTTTCAATTTGGTATTTATGGTTCCATATCTTTTTAGGGATCTTTTTGCAGGTCGTATGATATTGACTACCTACTAAAGAGTAACCATAATTTTCTTATATTGAAGGAAACGAGTGAAGTTGCGATTTTATGTAGGTACATATATAACATTTAACCAAGACGAGACGCCAGCGAAGCGTGGGGATTATGACCCCCTATGGGAGACGCCTTTGTTCAGCAGTGGACGTCTTTGGACTTCTGATAATGATGATGATCATAACATTCATAAGTCATATGATGACTTCTAATTTTTTTCATTATTCAATAATGTAGTCCGTTCCAACTCCTTTACTAGATGGTAGGTTCCTCGGAGTTCCCCCCGGAACGTGCTCTAGCGTCTGGCGGTGGGGAGACTCTGGCGAATGTCCGAACGGAGAGTTCATAGTCTCTAAATAGAGTCGATGGCTGGACATCACTACCTTACATAAAAAATTAACCTAATTTATCTTTCACACCATCTGCTCGATAATGTTGCATTATGTGTGACATGAAGTAGGCGCCTCATTATATCCCTATAGTCTAGCCGGGTAATAATGTTGCAATAAATTCCCTTGGGTAAAAAAATTTTGAATGTTTTTTTTCATGCAGGTCTCTGCTTATGGTGCGGTATTATCTCAGGGGGTACTATACCTGTGGTAAAAGTGTGGATATAATGAGGTACCTACTTCATGTTTATATGACACTTAATGCAACATTATCGAGCAGGTGGTGTGAAAGAAAAATTACGTTATTTTTTTATGTAAAGTAGTGACGTCCAGCCATCGACTCTACTTAGAGACTATGGGCTCTCCGTTCGGACCTTTGGAAATCGAACCGAGTGCGAACGAGCAGAACCCAGTGTTCTGAAAGGAAATCGGTATGTTGATATTATTTTACTTCTAGCAGTATTTATATTTTATTGCGTCTCAGTTGGTGTGGGTGCGAACGCTGCGTTCGGGAGTCCGCTCAGTGGCGCATCCCCCGGGTGGCGGATAGGGGAGCTCTCCGAGTGGAGAGTCCGACTTGCGTGAGCGGTCACCGTGGACCAAATCCCGAGGGCCGAGGCGCCCCTGACTTCGGTCTAAGCGGCTCATGTGTTCCCACCTTCTTATCCTCCTTCCTTATTCCTTCCTTTCTTCTTCCTTTCCTCTCCTGGGGGTCCGGTGGAGACAACCACTTGCAAAAATCGTGGTGTGGGCACCGAACTGCTGTTCCCGGTACGGGGGTACTGGTTGAGCGGCAGCGAGGCGCGGGGGGGGGGGGGGGAGTAGGGCCGAAAGGCCACGTAGGGCTGTTCCCGATGGGGCACAAGGTCGGTTGAGCGCGGTGGTGGTGCAGGGGGGGAGTCGGGCCGAAAGGCCTTAGGGCGGGGCACCGCAGCAACCGCACTGCCGGGGTATGGGCGCCGGCAGGCGGCAGTACTTGGGGTATGGGACCCGGTAGCTCGGTGCAATTGGGGGGGGTAGGGCCGAAAGGTTTCAGGGTGTGTTGTCACTGTGATTGGCCTTGGTACTTCTCTGCTAAGCAGAGTGGACTGGAGGGCACCACATGTGACACCGGGGGGGAGAGCCTGCGAAGGCTCCGGCTTGGCCATTTTGGCCGAGCCGTGTTGTGGGTTTGGCGCAAGCCGAACGGCCGCTGGCGGGAACCGGATGAAGTACGACGTACGTTCCCGGGGCCCGCCACTATAGCGGAGGTGCTGAAAGGCCCGATGGTGGTTTAGTCGGTAAGAGTCCGACATAACCCACGCATAGTAGGCGTCGTGCGCGGTGTATCCTATGAGGATTCCACCACCGCAAAAAAAAAAAAGGGTGCGAACGCTGCAAATCGCAATGTTGATATTCTTTTACTTCTAGCAGTATTTGTATTTTATTATCTCGCAGTAGGTGTGAAAAATAGTGTATTCTACTCGGGGATAAAGGTGTCTTTGTCTTGGGCGAGCTTGAATCCCTCGCTGTACTCACGATTCTAGTATTAACTCCCTCGCCGCGCTCGGGAGTTACTAGAATCCTACAATAAGCGCGCGATTCAATTTCACGCCCGTGACATAAGACACTTCTTTATCCCCTTCTTGAATAAACTACTATTTATACCACGCCACCTTGGTTGTAACCACGGTGGCAAACAAGCATGCGGCCCGCCTGATGGTAAGCAGTCACTGCAGCCTATGGACGCTAGCAACACCAGAATTACTAGCGTTTTGCCGACCCTAAAGGAATTAGATACTAAGTCTGTTGTGTCCGGTAATTTCACCAGCTACAGTGCCCTTCACACCGGAACACAGCAATGTTTCTAATTATCTGACACTGCGGTGGTACCTACCTGGACGGTTCCTTGCACAAGAAACCTACCACCTAGAATTGTAGTATTAAAGTATTGGACATCAACCTTTGTTATTTAACACGTTTTTGAAAACTGTTCGTCCTGTCTGGCCATTTAGGTACCTACAGCGCCCGATCCGTGTCTGATGATGCGATCTAAACGCATACGTTGTCTGTAACCAATGGCTACGCGTGTATCCATTTCCACTGCCTACGATACAACGCAATCCGCTCAAGTAATCGCACGCCACCGTCCAAGCGATTTGTGTCTCCGGTGACAGAGACCCCGTGATCGCAATTCCTCAAACTGTTTCTAGCCCATTCGAAAGTAGTAATAAAAACGACCTTGCAAATCGTCCACTAAGTGTTACTATCTGTTAATATCATGGATCCAGTTTTTTTTTTCTGTTCAGCAATAAAGATAATAGTAATAGGTACTTCATCTTCTTTTCGCTCTTTATGTGAACATGTTTCAATTTGCTCATTGGTACTCATGTTGCTTTCTTTTCGAAGGTTTAGACGCAAAATGTCCACTTCGCATAATGTCAACACGACTTTTTTCCAAATGTCCACTTCACATAATGTCAACACGACTTTTTTCCAAATGTCCACTTCACATAATGACTAAGTACTTCGCAAAATGTCCACTTCGCATAATGTCTACTTCGCAAAATGTCCACTTCGCAAAACGTCCACTACGCAGAATGTCTATTATTACAATTTTTACATTGGTAGGTACACACTTTCCAATAAGAACACCCCTTATGTATTTTTCAAGCAAACTTGAAGTAGAACGATTATGTACCTACCGTAGAAAGGATCACAGGCATTGTAAAGATCCTTGCGATTCGATCCAACGATGTTTTCAAGATGCGTTCTAGGATCGTATCGACGGCACGGATCGGGCGCTGTGGGTAAACCTAACCGCTCGCGTTAATGGCGAATTTAGTTTTGGTTCTACATCAAAATATTATTAAGTATATAAATTTGCATGTCCTGTATCTACACCCTATCAGCCCACATGTTCCTGTTATCATGTAGCTACATAGTCAATCACAAACACATACCAACGCTGTTTCATTAACATTTCTATTTCATCTACAGTCTGTTTCCACACGTATTTACATTCTACTCACGTCACAACCCTAATCTACATCTATCTCTGTCACACATACGTCGTCACCTTGAAATATGAATAGGAGTGACAAAGGCGAACATATGTTTTAAAGGTTGTCGTTAACGTGCGAAAGCGCGCGTAAATTGTTCAGGGCTGCCATATCTGATTTACAAAGTCGGCACGGGTTTCGGGATATTTTATCAAAGTTTTCTAACTAAAATATCGTGGATCGAATTATATTTGTTTTTACCTGCTAGCCGTTGGGATTTGGGGCCACTGTTTTTGTCATTTCGCACGTACGAGCTCTGAAGGTTTTTCTTCGCAAATGATGTGAGTGGCACTTCTTTGTCTTTTCCTTCTTTTAAATTGTTAGGGTTCCATACCTAAAAGGTAAAAAAGGAGCCCTTATGGTCTGACTTCGTCTGTCTGTTTGTCTGACTATATATCACACCTATATATTTCGGGAAACACTAATGCTAACGATTTGAAACATAGAATAGTTTGATAAAAATATATTTTTTTTAGTTTTAATAGGGGTCGAAAGGAGTCTTAAAAATTTCAAAGTGAGACTACTATGTCGAGTGTGGTATCACATAAATGGGCTTCATTTGCATATTTCAATGCAATTTCACGTAGTTTTTGGCTTATAATCAAAAATGCCAAAAAAATACCGTTCCCCACTAATCTCCGAAGTTTGTGTAGGGAAAAACCTGAAATAATTATAGGTCATAGGTATGTACCTATAATTGACATGTGTCTATCTATATTTTACAGGAAAAATAAAATGATCTTCTAAGTAGTACCTACATTTTTTTTAGTAATTCTTAAAAAACCTCAACAAACAAACTTAGTTTTGCCATTAGTTTTTTTTTTATATCTATGGTGTTAGACGAATAGTAAAATAACTTTAATAGGTCCAAAGAAGGCATGGAACCATCGGTGCGCGAGTCTGACTCGAACATGACCGGTTTTTTTTTAAAAATCCCTTGGACATTAGTCAATAACTTAGTGCACTTATACGATGATGGCTGTTTTGACAAGTTCATTATTTTGCTTGTTCCTGTTACGAGGCGAGCATCCAGATGCAGGGCGCCGCCCCTCATCACTAACAGTTAGTAGTGTTATCAAGCCTTTTGAGCTCTTTAAAGACTTTAGAGTTGCTTGTTTCGTTAGAGATGTTTTTGTTTGAAGTAACGAGAATTGTTCCTTTAAACATATCTGTCGCAAAGCAGCCAGGACCACTAGAATGAGCACTGGGCATTATAGCTTTTAGTGGGTTTAGTCAAAGTTAAAAATATTTATTTCAAATAGGATTAACGCTAGCACTTTTGGTCATTTTTTTTTCAAATCAAATCAAATCATCTTTATTTGCTGACCATAGGTATGCTTATTACTAACATGGGTGTTTTATAAATGATAATGTCCTCTATGATCTACCTTATTAGGTATGCAAACATTGGTTTATTTAAATCTACAATTTACTATACTAATAAATAATTAACTTACTTATAACATATTAAAATAATTAACAAGAATAGGTATTATATTTTAAAAGCTACCACCGGATCACACCGCGGCCTCAACTGAGAAGATTATATATCTTTGTATCTTGGGACAATCCACACACGGTCATCTGATCCCAAACTAGGCAGAGCCTGTACTATGGAAACCAGACAACTGATACTAATACTTATATATTTTTTTTTTTGTAAATACATACTTAAATAGATAAATAACACCCAGAAACTTGGTGGGAGTCGAACCCACAACCCATCGGTTAGCGGACAGGGTGTCTAACCACTAGACCAACGGGCCCGTCGCGGGCGGGCGGGCTCAACTCAGCGGGCTTGTCATTTTTTCACTTTTTTTTTTACATTGTTTGTCTTGTTACAATTGTTACATTAGCGATAGTGTGTCCTGCCGTTTGAAACATAAAGCAAGGGAGAAGAGAAGAAAAAAACAAATTAGGACAATATTACAACAATCTAAAAGGCCAAAGGGTTAGTAGTCGGACCAGTCCCCGTGGTAGTGGTTGTTAGTGGTTAGATACTCTGGCCGCTAATCGATAGGTCGTGGGTTTAATTCCCATCGAGTGTCTGGGTGTATTTATCTGTTTAAGTAGGTATGTATTTACATAAAAAAGGATCAGTTGTCTGGTTTCCGTAGTACAGGCTCTGCCTAATTTGGGATCAGATGACAGTGTGTGGATTGTCCCAATATATTATTATAAAGAAATTGATTTAAAATCAAAGTAAAATCAGATTAAAAAAAATGATGAAATGAGGTACGAGGCGTTTAGGTACAAAGGCCTCCCTTAGCGGGGAGTAAGGGAGACTTATACATATCGTACCTGCCTTATTGTCAGACGTAATTTTGAACAAAAATAATTAATTTAGATATAAAAAAAACTTGCTACATATCATTTATAGGGCAGAGTTATTCAGAAACTAAATATAAAAAAAAAACTAGGAAACATAATCTATTCTAAACAATTCTAGTATACTTTGGTCTGCTATCTCGGTTCTGGTTCTGCCATTTCAAAAAAAAACCACTAAATTTATAACATTTTGAAAGAACCAGTACCACAACCAAACTTTGGGACTTCATGATAGAGAAGGCCCAAAACTTCGTTAATATTCATTTGCCAACATTCTTATTCATATTTCGTAGACTAGACGAGACTGTTATGTATGAGACGTTAAACTTTTGAGACATTTAAGTAATAAGTATTCTTATTCTTAAGTTTTGCGTAACAAGTGCTTATTACGAGAAATAAACTATACAGACGAAATAGAACATTTACAATTGACTAAGTGCGAGCGCGCGCTCGCGACTTGTCATAATCTGTTTAAAACATTAATGACGATTTAAATTTTACTGAGCAAAAGTCGTCACAGAGACTGGAGGAGGTGTAAATAGGGAAGGATATAAGTGTACCTTTTTATATTTTAGGTAAGTATAGGTTTTATAGGCGATGAGACAATATTTTAATTAAATAAAAAATCGATGTACAATCGAGGGAACAAGTTGGACAGAAATGCAGACGAATGGGGAAGTTTTAAAAATATTTTTTTTGAACTACTGAATATAGGAGAGGAAAGATAATTGGCCACTTGATACGACACGACACCTTCTTTAAAAGATCGTGTAAGATAAAATAAAAGAAAAAAGATTAGAGGAAGACCAAGGCGAAGTTTCATGAAACAGGTAGTAGAAAAAGTGGAAGGTGTGTCGTATCAGGAGGTCAAAGTAGATACTAGATCGGAATGCAAATTGCTTCTCCGACAAGAGCACAGCTCTTAATTGAAGAAGAATAAAAAATAAAATAGTCTTGTCAGCGTGTTTTTGATCAACTTGTGTTTGTCAACTTTGTCAAAAGGTGTGTGTGTCAACCAGCAATAAGGTCCTGAATTCAATTCGCAAGTCGCGCAAAGCGAGATTGGACTTTGAGGTAATGAGTCGGGTTTCATTACCTGAGTACTACGTTACTTGGAAGGAGTCTGATGTTCAAAAATGTGGCATGTATGAAGACGTGGAGACGGGGACTGATATGTAATAGGTACAGGTTTATTTAGTATATTTTATTGATATGGTATTTAGTAAGAATATTTTATTATAAAGCGTGTGTTGCATCTTATTCAGAATGAAAAAAATTTCTATCATATTATAACCGAAATAATAACGAACTAAAATATCTTGTAAGATTTTACTGACTTTCAAAGTAAAAGTAATAGGATACTTTAATTGTTTTTAATGTTACATAGACTAATAATTAACTATAAATTTTTGTATAGTGTATTTATTTTATGGATTTTTTCATCATCGTCATAGTGGTTCAAAGGGCGCTTTAAATGACACTAAAAGGCAAGAAGGTCTTGGGTTCGATTCCCTCTCAAGACCAACATTTATGATCCTGATGGTAAGCTACACGATCACCTAATGCCTACCCATGAACAACTACTCTGCATTGGTATCTTTTTTCGCGGGGGAAACCTTCAAAAGGTCCCCAGGAGCTGTGGGGCTTGACCGGAGTATATGGGATTCTTACAAACTAAAACCCCCGCGGCTGTCACATCGGCACTCGGGCTCACCGTGCAGATCCCACCAAGCGACCCTCAGTGTCTTGCCTTTGTGCCCGCCACCGAGGGGCACATTATAGCCCCCCGGGAACCAGACACGGTGATAACCTCGACGGGGGTCGCAACCCCGCCGCCATGCTTCTCGGAATCGCCGCCGTATTCAGTCGACGTCCTAGGACTCACACCGCGAACGTCCAGCGACTCCGAAGGCTGCATTGGTCTCTCCTCCAGTCGTTAGCGTGATGTTCCCGGTCATCTTTTGTTCTGGTAATCTCTCGACACTTGTATCTGTCTGTGGCAGAGCATATCGCGTCAGAGATCTTCATGTTTATGTGTTTTATCTCTTGGTCATCATCATCATCAGCAGACGAAAGACGTCCACCGCTGAACAAAGGCCTCTCCCTTAGAAAGGAGGAGTTGCTATAATCTCCACACTTGGCAGGCGGATTTGGGATAGCAGTATATGCAGGTGGTAGGTAATCCAAAAGAAAGACGCCGTCTTCTTGTTGTCCCTTAGTCGCCTTTTACGGATACCCAACGGGAGGAGATGGGAGGGTGCTATTCTTACCCGGACACCCCACGGATAGGTACCTAGTACTAGGGTACTCTCAAATTGCAAAAATAAACTCCAACATTCGCGTTCGAATAACTTCATGTAAAGTGTAGAGGCCACTTTAAATCCTGCTTTAGACAATTTCCCAACAAAAGGTCGACTCACAATGAAAAGTTATTGCATTATGCACTCTATTGTGAACGCATAGATTAGGTTTTACTCTGGTGAATAAGGTACTGCGGAGAGAGCGTTTAATGCATAATGCATTTTGCAAATATGTCTAATGTTTGCAGTTGCAAATCATGTTTGTGTTTTAGTAGAATGTGAATTCCATTTCTGTATTCAGGGCCCTACCACCAGCTCTTATGGCAATGTTAAAGTAATCTTACTTTTATGTGGACGATGAGACGCACTGTAAGTACACACACTTATGTGGTGAACGGGCCTTCAGTCCGGACTAAACGATTTGCTTCTTCATTTACAATACATTAAGGACAGCTAAGGACTGGAACAGGTTATCTGCGTTGGTTTTTCCGCCTTCAAGTGTGCATTACCCCAGCAAGAAAGATGGTCGTAGAGAAGATTGAGTTAAACGAATAATTAGAGCATAATCTGCTGTAAATGTGCGCGGAATAAAAAATTAGTGCATCCTTTCGTTTTCGAGAAAAATCCGAAAAACGATTCTTGCTGGGGTAACGTTGTTCCAGCAAGAAAATTCTAAACCAATGATCGGAGAGAAACATAAACTTCAGGAAAGATAGCTTATATTTGTACGTAATTGTGCGCTGAAAATGAAATTTGTGCGTCTTAAGATTTCAGAGTTATTACAATTCCTGCTGGGGTAACGTTTTGCAGAATCGTGTTTCTCGGAAACCAATAATTGTGCACCTATAGAATAAACGATTATCAGTAGCTCTTAATTTGTGCGTATTTGTGCATTAATTAGATTTTCAAAAATATTTACCGTTTTAGCGTAATAATGGATTTATGAAAACCAAAAAAAAGGTCCTAGCGCTTAAACGAACAAAAATTCATACACACTGAAAACGGTATTCGGTCCTTTTTAATACTCTTAACATCCACGAAAAGTTTCAAAACATATTATATACGCATTATTGAATAATATCACTTTGAATCAAAACTGATAATGTCTAGCTTTGACGTCAAAATACAAAAAACAAGACCAACCCTAGAGTTTTTGGTATAAACCAAGAATTAGAGCACTTAATGAAATACATATCCTGAAAATTTCAGCTTCAAATATCTCATAATAAAGAAGATACAAACAAAAACTAGAACCCCTGTTAGATTACTGGTTATCCAACTAAATTGGAATGAACCCAAAAAAGCGAGGATTTCATACATACTCGTGACCTTCTTAACTTTGCACACAAACAGCTTTGCCTGGGTACACTGAAGTATAAAACTGTTAACGGAAGTTACTTTTATTCTAAATTTAAATATAATCAAGAACCAAAGTTGGTGCCTTTCTTTTTATAAAGTATGTACTATGCATTTCAACTAAGAATGTGTCCGCCATACTGCGGAAGTTCACTCGTTTTTTACGATTTCTGTATCGGCAGCAGAGTAAACACAAAATGAAAAATTCGCCTCGGTTTTGACTATTTCATGTAATGTCTTATTTTGCTATCTATTTTTGTTAAAACATCATTTTTAGTAATTATATATTTGAAATAGCAAAATGGCGGCCACATTCTTAGTTGAAACGCATAGTATCTAGTTACTTATAGTTCATGTAGGTGAAGAGTTCAATTCAATGTCAGTTATATTATTACGCAATTAAACTTTATTTTAAAACTAAATGTAGGTTGCCTGGAAGAGATTGGTTTTTAACGATAAGGCCACCTTTGTACATTGATTTCTTAAACGTATTGTTCAATTTACATGTAACTTTTGGTGTAGAATAAAGTGTATTTATTATTATTATTTTAGTTTTATTTTTATTTTCTCTAGTTTTCACACCCGGACTTTTTAAAGGCTTGCGTGGGGACGAATCCAAGACGTAGAGGTATGTTGGGTGAAATTAATTATATGAAAGACACCTGTCAGAATAAACTGCTGGAAATAAGATATAAACAGCAGTTGACTCTGGCAGACTACTCTGGCCTATTATAAGTATAGTGCCTAACCTAGTATGTGGAAAGATTATATGTTTTTGAGTGGATATTTGGTTGACTGAACACTGGGCTGTTGTAAAAGGCCGGGGTCTCTTGCCACCTACTCATTATTTTTTGACAAGTGGTGACTTGCCACCCACTAGATGGACTTTCCATACGGCCGTCATAAGACGGCGGAAGGCAACAACGGTGTGGGTGGCTCAACACCCCTGTGTTGAGAGGTATGCTGCGCTTTCTCCGGAGTTACTCGCGGCGTTATGACTTCCACCCCTGGAGCATATAGCTCTAACAACTCTCTGGACGGCCAATTAAGGTAAGCCAGAGCTGAGTCCCGCGGGTCCCCTTCGGTTTTCACTCGGCCGACGAAGACACGCCAAGGTGGGGGCCCTGACCAACTAGCTGGAGTACTCGGGTCCTTGGTGTCGTTACGTACCAAGACTAGTAAGTAGACTATCTTTCCATACATTTATAATAGTTCCCTTGGCTGCCGAGGTAAAATGTTATTTTTTCTTCAATTAAGTAGCTGACCTCGGTACCAACCAACCACACACAATTTAATTGTAAAAAGGGCCACTATGTGTTGGATTCGTCCCCACGCAAGCCACTTAAAAGACCGGGTAAATCCCGTGAAACAAAAAACATGAAAATAATAATAATATTTTGGGACAATCGACGAACGATCTTCTGATCTCAAACTAGGCAGAGCCTTTACTATGGTAAACAGGCAGCTGATACTAATACTTATAAGTATACTTTTTTGTCATTGTGCGCGTCGCAGGTAACCGGTGGATGCAAATAGCCAATTGTCGTTCATTGTGGCGTCCGAAGGGGGAGGCCTATTTTCAGCAGTGGACGTCTTCCGGCTAGTGATGATGATGATACTTTTTTTTGTAAATACATACTGATATACTTATGACGCCCAGACACTTGGTGGGAATCGAACCCGCGCCCCTCGGTTGGTTGCCAGGGTGTCTAACCACTACACCAACGGGCCCGTCAATTGTGAAGTGGAAAACCAGAAATTAAATTAAAACTGCATTGCAAATTCAATATGAGCAATGGAAAACGAAGATTTGCTACAAAATTCTTTGACCTTCTACCTGGATGGACGATCTAGTTACCTTTTTCCTTGTCATTAGATTCTTCAGTGGGCGGGAGTTAAATAGTGTTCTAAGTTCCTTAGTTTAGCCCATAAAATAAGATATATGTTTTTTTTTCACCCACCAATTTTGTTCATGAAACTAGTTTATCCCATTGTAAAGTTGGCAACACTGATCCCTGTTTAAAAAGTAAGTAGGTTGCGCTCGCTTAGCTCGAGTGCTACGCTAAGAAAAAAAATACGAGAAAATACAATCAAACTGAAAGGCCCAAGGGATAGTAGTCGGAGCAGTCCCCCTAAGCAGCACGCGCGCACGGGTTGACTCGAGAAGCAGTCATAGTGATGGCTGCTTCTTCTTTCTTCCTCCAATATGGTTGAGGGGAATGCCCCTCAACCATATTGGAGGGAAGGGGGTGACCCGCCACACGAAGCCGCCACAAGCAGAGCGATTCGATAGCGAGCATGACATATTTTTTGTGATGAAACTGGGAAAGACAAGGCTTATGTCTTTCCCAGTTTCATCACTAACAAGTATAAATTTAAAAAAACCCCGACATACATAACATTATATCAACTGATCATTATATCAAATAAAATTATAGATTCATTTGTTATACCTTGTAAATATTAGAGATTTTGTAATTATATCAAATATTACTTACCCCAATTTTATGGTCTTTACCAGAAAAATTCCTCCAAATAAATCATAGTTCTCCAGGAAGTTCTTAATCGGTGGTGATCAAATTTATACAGATTCATTATATACTGGTTCCTTCTTTCGAATAAAAAACGATTCATTGAAATTGGACAATATTTGCCAGTGTTATGACCAGTTTTGTCCTTAAAAAGCCATAAAAACATCAACCTCCAGCATTCCTACAGTTTTTTCAGAGTCGCCATTCTCATTTTTTCAGGAACTACTTATTCGTACGTAATAATTTTTTATGGGACCCAATTAATGGAGCGGCCTATCCGTACAATTCGAATTCGAATTGAGAACCTCCTCCTTTTTTGAAGTCGGTTAAAAAGGAGGAAGTTCTCAATTTAATTGAATTGTATGTATTTTTAACACGCTTTTACTTGCTTGAGCTATATAATAATAATAATATAATATCCTGGGACAATTCACACACGGTCATCTGATCCCAAACTAGGCAGAGCCTGTACTATGGAAACCAGACAACTGATACCAATACATATATACTTTTTTTGTAAATACATACTTATATAGATAAAAAAACCCAGACGCTTGGTGGGAATCGAACCCACGACCTGTTGGGTAGCAGATAGGGTATATGTATGATGGTAATGGAATCTTGCAATGCAATTTTGATTTTGACTCAATGTAGTCTCGCGGTCACGAACGGTGTCGGTCGATAATCGCTTGCACGAGCCGCCCCGAAATACATGCGGGCGGGGTAGGAGCACGTACGTTCGTTCAAACGATTCTAATTGAAAACTGGTACACCGTTCGTGTCCACGATAGTTCGTACACAAAGGTCAGTGAACTTTCTCGGAGAGCGGTTTTTATTATAAGTATTGGAAATATAGATGTTTTATTGCAATGCGAATCATTGCTATTTACACCTATAAACTTGCAATGCATTCTGTGGTTATCGTAATTAAATAGTAATTAACAGAACTGTAACAATATATTGTAAAAATAATGACAAACTATAACCACCTGACGAACTATTAAGATAACCGCGATTGTTGATAAACATTATGAACGTAACTGTACAGACAACAGCTTCACATAATACTGTCATTTAAAGAAGGTCACGAGTATGTATGAAATCCTCGCTTTTTTGGGTTCATTCCAATTTGGTCGGATAACCAGTAATCTAACAGGGGTTCTAGTTTTTACTTGTATCTTCTTTATTATGAAATATTTGAAGCTGAAATTTTCAGGATATGTATTTCATTAAGTGCTCTAATTCTTGGATTATACCAAAATCTCTAGGGTTGGTCTTGTTTTTTGTATTTTGACGTCAAAGCTAGACATTATCAGTTTTGATTCAAAGTGATATTATTCAATAATGCGTATATAATATGTTTTGAAACTTTTCGTGGATGTTAAGAGTATTAAAAAGGACCGAATACCGTTTTCAGTGTGTATGAATTTTTGTTCGTTTAAGCGCTAGGACCTTTTTTTTGGTTTTCATAAATCCATTATTACGCTAAAACGGTAAATATTTTTGAAAATCTAATTAATGCACAAATACGCACAAATTAAGAGCTACTGATAATCGTTTATTCTACAGGTGTACAATTACTGGTTTCCGAGAAACACGATTCTGCAAAACGTTACCCCAGCAGGAATTGTAATAACTCTGAAATCTTAAGACGCACAAATTTCATTTTCAGCGCACAATTACGCACAAATATAAGCTATCTTTCCTGAAGTTTATGTTTCTCTCCGATCATTGGTTTAAAATCTTCTTGCTGGAACAACGTTACCCCAGCAAGAATAGTTTTTCGGATTTTTCTCGAAAACGAAAGGATGCACTAATTTTTTATTCCGCGCACATTTACAGCAGATTATGCTCTAATTATTCGTTTAACTCAATCTTCTCTACGACCATCTTTCTTGCTGGGGTAATGCTCACGCCTTCAAGGCTAGAATGATTAGAATGATAAGCGAGTGTACTTTACCATCCTTGATAGCGTCGTTGTTTTCCATCAGGTGACGGGAGAGACAGACACACGAAGTCGTACCATAAGGGTTCCTTTTTGCCTTTTAGGTACGGAACCCTAAACATGGTTATTTTACTCTACGATAAACCCCTTTTTTCTCGCGGGGGAAACCTTCAATAGGTCCTGGGACATTGTGGGGGGTTAACCGGGGTATAAAGGTTCCTACCCACTAAAACCCACACACCCACAGCAGTCGCATTGGCACATGCGAGGGATGTGGGGCCTTACCACCTTAATTAGCAGTATTATTATCACCTTACTTGACCTGAGGTAGAGACATAATATTGTCTTTTAATCACAATTAGGGTAGAGTCGGCATTATAATAATAATGTCCTCCTGGCCAATACGACCACAGCGGCCAATTTTTACGCGTGGCCGCGTAGACACAATTGCACTCTCTCTTCATTTATACCATTCACAATCCGATGGGACGGAACACCGGCACGACCGGAGGAGAGGTCAGGTGTAGGACCGACTTTTTACATGCCTATCCGACGCATGGATCATCTTACTTTACAGACAATCAGGTGATCGGACTGCATTGTCCTAGTAGAGAACAACTACAACTGCCAGTAAGGAACGACTACACAAAGTTGTTGCTCCTCGTGGGATTCGAACCCGCGACCTCCGGTTTGTAAAGAAAGCGGTTTCCCGTTGCGGCATGGAGGCTACAGCAGACGCCAATATACGTAGTATATAGCTCTGTCACTTTCTATCGAGATAGTAAGGTAATATTGCAATTAGAGGTGTTGGTACAAGCCCTGAGCTCTTCGGTGGGCCGCATGATAGCCCCCCGGGAAACAGTCACGGTGCTTCACGGACGGGAGTCGCAACCCTGCCACCTTCCTTCTCGGAGTCACCGCCATACTCAACGGACGTCTTGGGCCCACACCTCCAGCAACTCCGAAGAGCATACATTACCTACATCTCATTCTATCCTCCGTTTTGTCTCATAAAATAGTGGATTCAATAAGAAAAACCGATTCAAAAATCCCAATTAAACTTTAATCACTTTGAAATAGAAATATTGTCCACATAGTTCCAATCGAAAAACGAGTTTGAACACACACAATAACGTCCATTTTACAACTCCGTGTGCGTCGATGGAAACTTTTTTAAGACAGCGTGGTATAGATTATAGAACGCATAGACAGACACACTTAGAATCACGAACAAGGAACCGCCAAAAACGAAACTCAGGAAGTTGCCATCAATCATTGTGGTGTTTTTAAGGCTTTGGGCTTGGCCGTGGAACAGGTCCTTGGTGCCTGAACCAGCCGCTTTCCGTTCTTCCATCATCTTCTTCATAGACGACAACCGCTCTTTCAATTCGTCTATAGACTCCAACATGTCTTCGGACACTGAAAAAAAATGAATTAAATATTTGGCATAATATGGACGACCATCAAATTAAAAAATTTAAAAACATATGTAGCCTATACTACCACAAAGAAGACGAATCAAACGACATAATATGTCAAAAGTAATATCTATCGAGCCGTTTGGACTAAATACATAAATCATTTTGTCCTGGCTGATACGACGACAGTAGCCAATGTTTCACAAGATCAGTCATCTACGCGAAAGATATTACTATAGTGAATAAGTGCTTAGTAGACTGACACGACCGGATTAGGTCAGACTTTTTAAATGTCCAGGCACTACCCCTCAGTGCCTCTGTGCCTCAAGTGCCTGATGCGACATCCGCGAGGGTTTTATTGGGTAAGAATCCCACATACCCCGGTCGAGCCCCACAGCTCCCGGGACCTTTTAAGGTATCCCCGCGAAAAAAAAATCTTTTTAAAATTCCCATCATCATTTTACTTGCCAGACCTACAGGTGACCGACGTTCATTGTCCTAGCCAGTAAGTAACAACTACACAACAAACATATACATACAGACACTCAAAAACATAGCCACCCTTTTGGTCAGTTAGGCAATTACTTTGCCACTATAGTTCGCAAGTACTAAACAAACTGTGTTAGAATTAGACTCCCGGGCTACATTTAATTTGTTCTCAAAGTTAGTGCTTTGTAAATGAGTTCTGTTTGAGTACTTATCTGTGTACTTGCATGGTTAGGTGTGTACTGTCTGGGTAAATATAATTAATTATTTTAATCATTAAATTACTAGGAGGAGAGCCTCTTGTACTTGAGAACGTCTAGGGTTTACCACCACCTCTAAAGCAGTATTAATATAATCTTATGATAACATGAGGCATTAGAGATGTAACTAAAAGCGGTTATGGCCCGTAGGGATTCCGGGTAAGAATAACACCCTCCCATTTTCCTCCCGTTGTGTGTCCGTAAGAGGCGACTAAGGGAAAACAAGAAGACGGGCAGCAGTGTCTTTTTATTGGATTACCTACCACCTATACTGCGATCTCCAAGACGCCTGCCAAGCGTGGGAATTATAGCAACCTCTCCCTTCTAAGGGGGAGGCCTTTGTTCAGCAGTGGACGTCTTTAGGCAGCTAATGATGATAGCTATGTAACTTTCTATCAATGTAGAGCCTCTACTATGGTAAACAGAGCCTCTACTATGATACAAATATTTATAAACTTTTTTGTAAACACATAAGTAAGTATATAGATAAATAACAGTCTGACACAAGGAAGGAATCGAACCCGCGACCTACCAGGCTACCGGCCAGGGTGTCTAACCATTAGATTAACAGTCCTTTCACAGATTAAGTCAACATCATCGAAATATTCGTCAATCATTTAATAACTAATTTATTCGAAAACAAATAATTTATTCGTGGAAAATGCTAACTGCCGCACTCACAAACGCCAATTTTTTTTTTTAATAACTAAGTCACTTTTTAAAATCTATTTATTTCGACTGTCGAAGCCATTTATGATTTATTTCGATCATTGAACACGAGATAATTGATATCTCTACTCACTACCTGCCTATTTAGTAATAATGGGCTTCGAGTATCGAAATAAACAGATTAAAAAAATTGATTAATGATAATTCGTCAATTAATGACGTTTGTAGGTTCGGCAGTAAGAGGTCCACCTTTATTTATGAGAAAATATTATTGTGAAATATTAACAACCGATATTTGCCTTTACCTGTAATGTATGACTACAACTGGGGCACAACAAATTTACTTAAATTAAATATTTTCAGAAAAAATAATACCGACTTCAAAGAAAATTATCTAAAAAGCATTAAACAACGAAAATAACTTATTTATTTAATTCGTCATGCACAAATTTTGTAACTACGGACTTAATGCCTTAGGTATTTTCTGCCAGTCTATCTTAGGGTGGCACAGAGAGGGTATAAAGTAGGTGTAAAAAAAAAATATTATAGGAACTGAACAAAAATAAAAATTGATAACTGAGATAGTACCTACTTACATACAAATTATTATTATTATAAACATGTTACATAAATTTATAACTATATAAATACTATAGACTAAATATAAATAATTAATATCAGGATAAAATAAAATATATAATAATAATATATAATTCGGTAAATTGGGTTATAATATTATAACACGCCATAACGCCACTCGACTTCAATATACTTACATACATACACTCATGAGATTTGGTACATTTGTATAGAATTAGAAGCCCACATAGAATAACTTCTGTGAATATTACTCATTTTTATTACATACATACGCGTCAAATTTAAAACCTCTTTTTTGAAGCCAGTTAAAAAGGACTAAAAACAGAAGCGTTAAGGATATAAGTGCCAAAATACGTATTATCTTTAAACAAATGTTTATACTCGAAATAAACAGACGTCACACAATCTGAGGAAAATAACCTTAAAAATTTACAAAACCTACTAGAAATGAAAGAAAATTGTCTGTAAATACCTTCAGGTTCTCGTTCAGGACTCATTTTTGAAAATCACTTCCACAAAGTCAGCTTATTTTTTTAATTTTATTAAATTTCATAGACTAGAAGCTCGGATATTTGGATTCCCAAAATGGCGGCGAGAGAGCGCAAGCGCGGGAGCACGTTCTGGATAGGCGGGAAATATTGATCGGTGACCTGCCTGGGCAAACCTGAATGGAAATTAAGTCTAGATACAGCTTTGCCAGTTAGAATTTTATCAATAATTTTAATAAAACATATTTAATTCAAGGGGAACCGGGAAAGAACGTTTGAAAATAAAAAAAGCAACCACCACCTCTCCACTCCAAATGATAAAATACAGTAGCTAAATGGCCCTGTAGCGGCTGGGTGCTCATCCCGGAAGATTGCTGATTGATTAATGTTTGCATTGAAGCAAAGAATAATTTAGTCAGTCGGGTAAGTGGGGGGAAGACGAAAGACGGGGTAACACAAAAACTCTCCTATAACAGCTCTAAATTTCTCTAGCCAGTAGGGTTACTGGCTAGAGAAATTTAGAGCTGTTTTTTTAACAATGGAAAGAGCTATGCATGAAGTCTTTTTATTTATTTATTTATTATAAAGGAAAACCTACAGCTATTATAAAGGAATGATAACAGAAGAGAAAACAGAGAGCCATTTCTAGGTTCTCACGATTATAAGACAAAATGCAAAACAGTTGTGTGAACATATTAGAGTTGTTAGAAAATAAAGTAAAACTTAACTAAACTAAACTACTTAAACTTACTACTACTTACTACTTTACTAGTTAAACTTTTTGCGCAATAAACTCCCTAATCAGGAGATTCGCCCAAGAACTAAGGTCACCGACACAGCTCTCAGAATGTCTAAGTTGAAGTAGCAATGGGCAGCCCACAACGCTCGAAGAACAGATAACCCGTGGGGAAGAAAAGTTCTCGAGTGGCGACCACGAACCGGTAGACACAGCTTATGTAGGCATCCCAATAGGTGGACAGACGACATTGTGCGCGTCTCAGGTAACCGGTGGATGCAAATAGCCAACTGTCGTTCATTATAGCGTTCGAAGGGGGAGGACTATGTTCAGCAGTGAACGTCTTCTGGTTGATGATGATGATGATGATTTTTTTAAGGTGTGACAATCCGCACACGGTCAATCAGTCCCGAACCAGGCATAGCCTGGTAAACAGACTTAACATAAAATTGCAATGTAAGTATGTATTATTACTTAAAATATACTTACAATAAATAATTTATATATAAATTAGTTATTACCTATAAGTAACATAATACTCAATGTTACATACAAAGAGACAATCCCGTAGGGATCTATTCATACATCAAAGGAGTCTGTCTTTTATCGGTCGAGAATACATCGCTAATCGCTATTCCTTATGGATGCATAAATCTTAGATAAACAACTCGTTTTGTCTGGTAAATATGAAAATGTAGAGAAGGTTTGTGTTTTAAACTTCGTAAAAGTTATACTACTGTTGCTCTAGGTAGTAGGTAGGTCTTCGAGAAGGACGTCGGCGGGGTTGCGACCCCCGTCCCGGTGAGCATCATGACTGATTATCGGGGGGCTATAATGCGCCCCCCCCCCCGGAGGCGGGCTCAAAGGCAAGGTAAGGCACTGAGGGGCCACTGGTGCAGGTCCCCTCTCAAAAAAAAAGGGGTCCCCTCTCATGTGCCGATGCGACAGCCGCGGGGGTTTTAGTGGGTAAGAATCTCGCATACCCTGGTTGAGCCCACAGCTCCCAAGGACCTTTTGCAGATTTCCCCCGCGATAAAAAATGTAGTAGAGAGGTGTAAACCTCCGCAGTTTCAGGTATTCTGCCGCCAAAATGTAAAATCAACTAGTGTAGCAGCGTAGCTGATGAAATTAAAGGACACGAGAGACTTATGTAATATCAAAATTTATTTAGGTTTGCTAAAGCGCTCGCGCTCGTGACTCTTCTGCTGTTACTAGAGTTACTGGTGGTTAATGACATAGAAGTTACAGCGTTTCGTAGCAGTGACAGCTCAGTGGGCGAGCGCTTGCCTTAGAAAATGCACCTCTGATGTCTTTAATTAATCATGTGCGAATCGTCTTTGCGATTGTTACTAGCTTTCGGTTAAGTAAAACATCGTGAGGAAACCTGCATGTCTGAGAAAGTCTAACCAGCTTTCGAATGACGTGTGAAGTCCGCCAACCCGTACTTGGCCAGCGTGGTGGATTATGGACTAAGCCCCTTCATCTTGAGGGGAGGCCCGTGTCCAACAGAGGGATAGAAACAAGGGCTGTTAAGAATAAAAGATAAGTGACCCGTGGGGTGTCCGGGTAAGGATAGCACCCAGCAATCTCCTCGCGTTAGGTGTCGTAAGAGGCGAGTGAGGGAAAACAAGAAGACGGGCAGCAGCGTCTTTCTATTCGATCACCTACCATTTATACTGCGATCCCCAAGAAGCCTGCCATGCGTGGGGATTATGGCAACCCCTCTATTTTAAGTCGGAGGCCTAAGGTCCTGGGACATTATTAGGGTGATCTAGGATGTGTTGGATTCTTAAACTAAAGGCCCGCAACTGTTGCAATCTGGGTTCTTCAGTGGGATTTGCACCATGTACCCCTGGAAATGTGTAACAATGCTTACAAGAACGGGGGTAACGCCGTCCGCCTTCCTCCTCGAAGTTGCGCTTCTAAGGCTCAATTCACACCAGAACGGCAGCGGCCAGCAGCGCACTTTCAGTGTGAAAGAATTTTAAACTTTATCTACAATACGTAAAAGACCAGTATCGCTTGAAAAACGTGACACCGCTCGGCCGCTCGAGGCCGCTCGGGGCCGCCCGCGCGCCGCGTTTTCAAGCGATACTGGTCTTTTACGTATTGTAGATAAAGTTTAAAATTCTTTCACACTGAAAATGCGCTGCCGCCCGCTGCCGTTCTGGTATGAATTGAGCCTTACTCTTGCTACGTAGCTAATCCGCTACTGACAATATCAAGATAAAGCTACGATTATTTTTTATTGCTTTGTTTATAACATTTACCTACATTTTAATTGTATAATAGTATAATCTAATCTACGGAAAAGGATTACGTCTTAATCTATGTTTAAATACCTACCGCTTACTGCGATAATTTACGGCTATTAAAAGTAAAAAGATTGATACGTCGGCTAGATACCAAATTCGGTCTTCCGTACGATCAGACGGAGAGAGTAAAGATAGAGAGAGTGCACCTTTATCTGTCTAAGCCCATCATCATCAGCAAGTGAAAGACGTCCACAGCTGAACCTCCCCCTTAGAAGGGAGGGCTTGCCATAATCCCCACGATTGGCAGGCGTCTTGGGGATCGCAGTATAGGTGATAGTAATCGAAAAGAAAGACGCTGCTGCCCGTCTTCTTGATTTCCGTTAGTCGCCTCTCATGGACACCCAACTTGCTATTCTAACCCGGACACCCCTTGTGCAGCGCAGAGCACATGTGGACTACAATATTCCTAGGAGACATTATTACCGGCGCTGAACTGATTTCGTCACAGTTTTATCGCTGTGGGAGTTCTAAGTTTGACGGGCCCGTTGGTCTAGAGGACACCCTGTTTATTTAGTTTGGGATTATATGATCGTGTGTAATTATTATTATCGAAAGAAAGGCTCTCGAGTGGCGACCACGAACTGGAAGACGCAGCGTAGTGCAGCGTAGACAGGCTGCTCACTAGATGGACAGACGACATTGTGTGCATCGCAGGTATCTAACCGGTGGATGCAAATAATTCGTTCGTCGTTCATTGTGGCGTTCCAAGAAGGAGGCCTATGTTCAGCAGTGGACGTCTTCCGGCTGGTGATGATGACCAGTAAGCAGGCAAGGTACTAGGTGAATCACCTAGTACCTTGCCTGCTTACCTCAGGCCGCGAGAACTTATTAATGATGTGTAGCTACTTCTTTGAAGCACGTAGGAGAAAAACTACTTAGTTCAAGTAGTATGGACGGCAAATATCTTCACAAATTGGATTTTCGTTGGAAGGCACGCCATTACTGTATTATATGCGTCATATGCGTGTCCAAGAAGATTATAGCTACACGCCTTGGGCTCGACATTACGTATAATCTAATAAGAAATTTCGACACAGCCGCCGTATGGACCAAGATCCGAGAGCCGCCAGATACAACTTATTAACCGGCTTCAAAAAGAAGGTTCTCTATTCGATGCGTATGTATGTAATATTGATAAAAATGCGTAATATTAATATATAAACTAAACAAATTTACCAAATTTTATATAGGTATGTATGTATGTATGTAGGTTTGTCCACGGATTTCTCAGAAACTACAAGTCCGATTTTGAAAATTCTTTTTGCAATAGTTAGAGTATTTTTCAACTTAGGGTAGAGTACAAGTTTCATCAAATTCGGTCCAATAGTTTAAGAGATATAAACTTTTTATGTTTTCAGTAAGTTACTGTAACGTAGACGTTCGAGTTGCGTGATAGTGCTGATAGCTATTTTGGTAAAATAAGTCACTAAAAAGTGTTAAATAAACTATTTAAAAAAAAAACCGAGTTCAAAGTAAATTATCTAAAAAGCATAAAATAACGAAAATATATTGAAGTCGGTGTCAGCTGGTGCTAGTGTTAGTTAACATGATGTGCTAGCACCGACTTCAATATATTTTCGTTATTTTTAACCGGCTTCAAAAAGAAGGTTCTCTATTCGACGCGTATGTATGTAGTATGACGACGGGCCCGTTGGTCTAGTGGTCTGCCACCCTGCCTGCTAATCGATGGGTCGTGGGTTCGATTCCCGCCAAGTGTCTGGGTGTTGTTTATCTATTTAAGTATGTATTTACAAAAAAAAAAGTATATAAGTATTAGTATCAGTTGTCTGGTTTCCATAGTACAGGCTCTGCCTAGTTTGGGATCGGATGACCGTGTGTGGATTGTCCCAAGATATTATTATTATGTTTGGGTAAATATTTCTTTCTCAGCCGCTTGGCTGGTATTGCCTGCATCCACGGGCTGAGGCCAAGTGAATGCAGTTTTCATATATGTGTGGTGCTGTGGTGATTTAATTCTTCTGTTTGCATAAACTTTCTTACTATTCTGCATGTATTTAGTATAGCCGCTTTTTGTAGTGTTATGTAAAGTGATTTATTGAGATCTAATAATTGTAGGCTGTGGTGCAAATGGTTGGGAATAATGCCAGTAGTGGAAAGAACTATGGGTACAACGTAAACTTTTTGCTGCTTCCAGATTCTTGAGACTTCGTCTTTCAACTCTGCGTATTTATTTATTTTTTCGGTTATTGTCTTTTGAATATTATGAGTATTAGGGACAGCAATATCTATTAGGTAGGTAGTTTTATGTAATTTGTCCTGTAATATAATGTCAGGTCTGTTATAATGAATAGTCCTATCAGTGAGTATAGAACGGTCGTAATACAGTTTATGTGAAGTGTTTTCTAATACAGTTTGAGGTTTGTAGTTATAATATGGTGTATTTGTGTTTTCAATAAGTTTATATTTTGATGCAAGATTTTGGTGAATTATATTAGCTATTGGTTATGTCTGTGAGTGTAGTCTGTCTGTGTGAGGCTAGTGCATGCTCCGGTGATATGTTGGATGGTTTCTGGTTGGATATGGCACCTTCGGCATTTGTCGTTTGTGATAGTAGGGTCTTTTATAATATATTTTCTATAGTTTTTAGTATTAACTATCTGGTCTTGTATAGATATTATGAATCCTTCTGTTTCTGGGAATAGATTACCTATTTTAAGCCATTTATTTGACGCTACTTTATCTATATGGGATTGTTCTAGGTCATGAGGATGCCGACCGTGAAGGGTTTTTTTCTTCCAATCTTCTAATTTCTGTTTCTCAGGGTCGCTAACATTAACATTTTGTAAATCAGTCTGTTCGGCTAGGTTTAATGGAGTAAAATTGTTGTCGTTATGTGTAATAGCTTTATGTATATCGCTAGTAGTAGATTTTGTATGAAAGAATGTTTTAAGATTATTTATTTGTTTGTGCCAAAGGTAATAAATATCTATCAAGCCTCTTCCACCGTTTTGCCTTTTAATGGTAAGTCTTTCTATTGCAGATTTAGGATGGTGGTGGTGGTATATTGTGAGTGTAGTTCGAATGGTTCGTTCTAATTGCTGTATGTCAGTTTTTGACCACTTAATTATGCCAAATGAGTAGGTCAATATCGGGATAGCGTAGGTGTTAATTGCTTTGATGAGATGTTTTGCAGAGAGTTGGGTACTACATAAAGATTTTACCCTCCTCTTAAATTCTACAGCTAGTGTGTGTTTAATGCTTGTGTGATCTAGTCCTTTAAGTTGCCTAAATCCTAAATATTTATATAAGTCAGAAGGAGCCATTGCAGTTATGGCGTCAGTATCACTGATTGTATAATCGCCTGGCCGAATTTTTCCTCGTACGATATGCATTGTTTTACATTTATCCAAGCCAAATTGCATGTTAATATCGTTACTAAATTTTGTGGTGGTGTCAATAAGTTGTTTCATATTCTTTTCAGTATTAGCATATAGTTTTATATCATCCATATATATTAAATGTGATATAATAGTATCTTCAGCGTTGTTTTTGAGGTGATATCCTGCTTGGCAGCCATGCAATTGGTGTGATAGTGGGTTTAAGGCTAGACAAAACCATAGGGGACTTAAGGAATCACCTTGATAAATACCTTTTTTAATACATATTTCTCTAGTTGTAATGGAACTGTTGTGGTTGTTTAAATGTAGTGTGGTTTTCCAATCCTTCATTGTACGTTGTAAAAATTCAATGATTTTTTCGTTAATTTTATATATGTGCAGTATCTGAATAAGCCAGGAATGTGGAATACTGTCGAAAGCTTTTTTGTAATCTATGTAAGTACAATGTAGATTTCTATTTCTTGTGGTAGCATGCTTGTGTATTGTTGAATCTATTACAAGTTGTTCCTTGCATCCCATATGGCCCTGTCTGCATCCTTTCTGTTCCTCTGCTATGATATTATGTTGTTCGATATGTGCATTATTATTATATTAATAATAAACTATTTTTAAAAAAATAAAAACCGACTTCAAAGTAAATTATCTAAAAAGCATAAAATAACGAAAATATATTGAAGTCGGTGCTAGCACATCATGTTAACTAACACTAGCACCAGCTGACACCGACTTCAATATATTTTCGTTATTTTATGCTTTTTAGATAATTTACTTTGAAGTCGGTTTTTATTTTTTTTAAAATAGTTTATTTAACACTGTTGCGGCTTGAATCCGTGGAGGTGGTTGGTTTCAATAGAAAGATGGTGCTTGATGATATTTAGGATTTATTTCTACACAAATTCTAAGGATATTAATATAATTGTACAAGATCTGTATCCGCGTATATTGATGGCGGTTGAATGTCACGAATGGTATTGAATGAGTGAGTGACTGATGAATGCGAATGAGGTAGAAGGCGCCGGCCGGTCCTTTCATTCTGCTTATTGTATTGTGTTGTATATATTGTACGTATATGTATGTTATTTTAAATATCTTGATGTTGGCCTGTACATAGCCGCCCCTCATTGAACCGTTGCAGGTTCAATCATGTTCATGTCATCGTCGTCAGCCTTAGGTAGAGGGCATATCCTGGCGAATGATCTCCGTAGGACTCCGGATGATGTCTTGATATCTGCAACTCTAGCAATGTCATCTGTTCCCGGATAGAGATTTACAACTCGTCCCAGCATCCATTTCATAGGTGGTAATTGCTCATCTTTTATTAGTACAAGATCTCCTAAGTGCAGAGATCCTTTTGAAGTTTTCCACTTTGTACGGGTTTGTAATTCGGTAATGTACTCTTTATGCCATCTTGACCAGAATTGCTGTCGCAGCTGTTCAATGCGTTGGTAACGATCAAGACGATGAGTTGGAACTTCAGCGTAATCTGGCTCTGGTAATGACGTGAGTTTTTTGCCAATAAGGAAGTGTCCAGGCGTGAGGGGTAGGAAGTCATTTGGGTCTGTGGATAATGGGCTAAGGGGACGTGAATTTAAAATAGCTTCAATTTGTATCAGGGTAGAATATAAATGCTCATAAGTTAGATTACAATTACCTAATACACGTTTTAGATGATGTTTGATAGATTTTACACCAGATTCGTGCAAGCCGCCAAAATGCGGTGAGTGTGGGGGACAAAAACTAAACTTAATTGACTGTTTTGCCGCTTCTTCAATAATTTCATTTTGGTTGGATGATATCATTATTTTTAATTCATTGTTGGCACCGACGAAATTGGAACCATTATCGCTATAAATATATGAAGGTTTGCCTCTACGACCGATAAACCGCTTCAAAGCTAATAAAAAATTTGCAGTGGACATGTTACTGACTAATTCTATGTGAATGGCTTTGGTAGTGAGACACACAAATACACATATGTATGACTTTATGAGTCTACAACCTCGCCCTTCTTTATTAGCAATCATTATTGGACCAGCGTAGTCCAACGCCGTGTGCTGAAAAGCGTAGCTGGTATCAAACCTTTCTTTGGGTAAATTTCCCATTATCGGCGCAATAGTTTTGCCACGATAACGATTGCATTTGACACAGTTTCGAGAAACGGACCTCGCCAAATCACGTCCTCCTATTGTCCAAAAATTTTCCCGTGTGGAGTATAGAACATGCTGCGGTCCAGCATGTAATAAAATTCTATGTTCATTATTAAATAAAAGTTTAGAAAATATGTGCTTTTTATGTAAAATAATAGGATGTTTTTTACTATAGTTGTATTCTGAGTTATTCAAACGACCGCCGACTCTTATAAGATTCAAATTATGATCAAAGAATGGATTGAGTGATAATAATGGATTACTGCTTTTCAATGGCTTATCAGACTGTAAAGATTTATATTCCATTGGAAATAGTTCTTGTTGTGATAGGCTAGCTAACTTATAAGTAGCCGCTTTAAGTTCATTAACTTTTAAAGGGCCAATATATTTATCATTTTTATTTCTTACATTTTGTATAAAACGTAAAATGTATGCCATTGTTCTTTGAATACGAGAATAATTAGAAAACTTATGGAAAGGAAAAAATGTATTATCAATATTAGTTGATTCTATGGACAAACAAGTAATGTCTTGTTTTATTTCGGGTAAGGACTGAGAATTGTTTTTTAAATTGAACTCAGGCCAAACTGATTCATTATCTTTTAGAAACTGTGGACCATTCCACCACTGTTCACAGTTTAACAATGTGCCAACAGGCATAGGTCGCGTCAGGTAATCGGACGGGTTTAACTGAGTGGGCACGTACCTCCATGATTGACTGATAGCTGTAGCGGACTGTATCTCTGCAACTCGGTTTCTTACGAATGTTTGTAGTTTGTTTGTTGGAGTACTGAGCCATGCTAGAACAATGGTTGAATCTGTCCAATAATAGCATTCATTAAATTGCAAACGTAACGATTTTATAATTTTGTCACTAAGTCTTGTGCCTAATAACGCTCCACACAGTTCCAAGCGAGGAATCGTATGCGGTTTTAGTGGTGCTACTTTATTTTTCGAACATAACAAGTGGACCGAGATATGATTATTACTATCAATAGAACGTATATACGCACATGCTCCGTAAGCATTTTCCGATGCGTCTGTGAATATATGTAATTGTATTTTAATATAATTAGTACATAAAATGTGCCTACTGATGTTGAGGTTATTTAATTGTGTCAGAGAATTAATAAACTGTAGCCATGCAGTTTTTATAGCCTCGGGTACTTCATCGTCCCATGAGAGTTTGCACAACCACAGCTTTTGCAAGGTGATTTTTGCCTGTAATATAGCAGGGGTGACTAAACCTAATGGGTCAAACAGCTGTGAGATTGTGGACAAAATATTTCTTTTTGTAATTTTATTACATGGCTTTAATTGTATGTCAAAGCAAATGTTGTCGGTTTTGTGATCCCAATTAATACCCAACGTTTTAGAAATATCATTAGGGCAAAGATCAAAACGTTCATTGGAAGTATTGTCACCATTTTTAATATGATTTAATACTTCCGTGCTGTTTGAACACCATTTACGTAAAGGAAAACCACCACCCTTTAGTTCTCCGGTCACTGCTTTATAAATATATAAAACTTGTTCGACATTATTACCGCCGCTGATAAGATCGTCGACGTAAAAATCTTTAGATATTATTTTTTGTACATATGGATCTGTGCACTCATTAGCTAACTGTTTCAAGCATCGTATCGCTAGATACGGAGCTGAAGCAGTACCATAGGTTACTGTGTTCAGTTCGTAGGCCTTTAATTCGTGACTGGGATCATCGCGCCAAAGTATTTGCTGTAAACAGCGCTGTGATTTATTTACTTCTATTTGGCGGTACATTTTTGTAATATCTGCTGTAATAACTATGTTATGTTGACGAAATCGTAATAATATTGAAAATAAATCGTCCTGTATTGTTGGACCAACCATTTGCAATTCATTTAGTGAATAGCCTGATGATGATTTTGCAGAACAGTCAAAAACCACTCTCATTTTACTAGTGAGGCTGCTTTGACGTATAATACCATGATGAGGTGCAAAATAATTAACCTGATCTTCATTTAAATGATTTATTTCTGTCATGTGACCTAAACTTTGATACTCGTGAATAAAATTTGTATATTGTGTTTTAAATTCCGAATCGGTACGAAATTTCTTTTCAAGATTAATAAATCGTGACTTAGCTAACTTATAGGTATCTCCCAAAACATCAGGAGATATTTTGAAAGGAATAGTGACACAAAATCGACCATTAGGTAGGCGAGATGTTGTGTTTACAAAAAATTGTTCGCATTCGATCTCTTCTTGAGACCATTCTAGGTTTTTATTCGTAGGTGTTGTAACACTGTCCAATTCCCAGAATTTTTCTATTTGATTACTTATTACCTGAGAATCAGAAAAATTACACAAAGTTGATGAATTAACTTTAATTGAACCACCAATAATCCAGCCCAATTTAGATTTCTGTAAAATAATATTTTGAGATTGTAATTTTATTTGTTCAGGCTCAATCAAATCCCAGAATATACTATTACCGATTAAAATTTCCAAATTTGAGGGCTTATGAAATTCTGAATCCGCTAATATAATGTTTTTAGGAAAAACAAGGTCTCTTCTATCGATAGGTGAGCTTGGCCACGGATTAGTGATTTGTTCTATAACTATGCATGTTATTGTTACACTAAAATTAGAATGTAACGATTGTATTTTAATATCGCAACATTTTTTAGCAACTGAAAGATTTTTATTAAGACTGTTAATAGTTAAAGTTATATTTTTCGTAGGTAAATTCAGTCGGTTACACAAACGTTCGGTGATAAAGTTGGATGTGCTACCCGAATCTAACAATATGCGTACGCGCTGTGGTTGATTATCTGCCGAGTGCACACATACACGCGCTGTCGATAACAGCCCCTGAGCCGATACGGCGGCGCACGATAGGGCGACCTCGCCGCTTTCGGTCTTGGGACAGCCCGTGAGATCTGGGCATATTAAACTATTGTGTCTTTTATTGCATTTTTTACACGAACTCATATTACACTTCTTTGCAGTATGTCCAGGTCTTAAACAATTCAAGCATAAATTTAAGGAATTCGCTTTTAGTTCCCTTTCTTTATTAGTTAGATTTAAAAATGTCTTGCAATAATAAATATAATGATCGGACTGGCAAACTGGACATTTATGTTTTACATGGTTAGTGGTCACGAGACTATGCGTTCCTACTTGCTTTGTAAATTTATTTTTGCTTTGTTCAAAAGTCTCTAATAATTCAGCTCTATTTCTTGTAAATTTTATCAAATCCTCAAAATTTAAATCTTCGTTTTCATTCGTAGATTTAAACTTTTCCCACTCTAATAATGTTTGTGAATCAAACTTGCTAGACAATAAATATATCAATAAGGTATCCCACTTATCGGTTGGTTGCCCTAGTGTCGTTAATGATCTTAAATTCTTGACGAAATTGTCAACCAATCGTTTTAAATTAAATGAAGTGTCTTTTTGGATCGAGTAAACATTGAATAAAGATTTTACATGATTAGCGATAAGCATTCTTTTGTTATCGAATCTATCGCAAATCAGTTTCCAGGCAGTCTCGTAATTTGCTGCTGAGAGTTCTAAAGATTTTATAACTAATAATGCACTCCCTTCTAGTACTGACTTTAAATAGTGAAATTTATTAATTGGACTTAGATCAGGATTATCGTGAATAAGCGATAGGTATGTGTCTCGAAACTCGAGCCAAGTTCCGTACGAACCATTAAACTTAGCGAGTTGAATAACAGGTAGCTTGACACTAGCTCTGCTGTGCTGTGCGTGAATCACGCTGCCCGTGTCCGAGCTGCGGTGTTGAAGCGGCTGATCGCTCGTTATGCCTAGCTTACTCTTTGCAACAGCGACCGCTTTAAAGTACGTACTCTCAAATACGTCGCGTTCTTTGAATTGGTCATCAGCATTGGATGACATGCATTCAATTTCCGTTTGTATGTCGCTGTATTCATCCAATAATGGTTCCAATCTTGATATCCGTAATTCAAGTTCTAACTTAAGTTCATTGCTTAATAGTTCGGGTAAATTGTTAAGGTAATTATTAAATAATGTTAAGCGACCTTTCAAGGTGCCACGCTTTTTAATTAACTCTTTTTCATCTGCCATAATGAATCAAAAAGTAAAAAACAATACGAAATTATCAGCTGATAAAAGGTGCACTGTAAATTAGCGTATAACTATTAGCTGGTATGCGAGGCGCGAGCCAGTATTACTCGTCGGCAAACTACCTCCCGTTAAAATGATCGAAGTAAATTACTTTTAGAAAGTATTTATCAAGTTTTAATTGTATGTAAATATTATGTGTATGTAACAATTGGTTATGTTAATACGTGTATTTTTTATTTATATCTATAGTTTTTGTATGTAAGTAAGTATAATTATATTGAAAATGTATCGTAAACACTTTAGGTGTGTATGTATAGTTATAATATCGGTGTAATGTAAGTTGTATGTAAGTATCTTAATTGCAGCAATAGGTAGCCGTTAAGATTACCTACTTGTTGTATATAACGTAATTCGATAGATGTTAAAAATGTGTAGAAGTAATGACAATGCTCGAGATTGTTTGAATTATCTGAATGAATTTGTAATAGGTAATTGTTATTGCAGCAATAGGTAGCTAGCAATACGTAATTACATGTAGGATGTATTTGTAAAATAAATGATTAGACTACACTGACACAAATGGTAGGGATTGGAATGTTAATAGAAGAAAAGGAAAATACTGGCCTTATCTTTAAACAGTCTCCCCAGATCGCCACTCGCTGGTTGCAATGATGTCTTATTCGAAAGAATAATGAATAAACCAATTTGATGCACCTCCAAATCGCGTCGACTCAAACACGCTGCTGGTAACTTATCGCTGCTGGCGACATCCGTGAGAAGGGCCAAATGTTGCGGCTTGAATCCGTGGAGGTGGTTGGTTTCAATAGAAAGATGGTGCTTGATGATATTTAGGATTTATTTCTACACAAATTCTAAGGATATTAATATAATTGTACAAGATCTGTATCCGCGTATATTGATGGCGGTTGAATGTCACGAATGGTATTGAATGAGTGAGTGACTGATGAATGCGAATGAGGTAGAAGGCGCCGGCCGGTCCTTTCATTCTGCTTATTGTATTGTGTTGTATATATTGTACGTATATGTATGTTATTTTAAATATCTTGATGTTGGCCTGTACAAACACTTTTTAGTGACTTATTTTACCAAAATAGCTATCAGCACTATCACGCAACTCGAAAGTCTACGTTACAGTAACTTACTGAAAACATAAAAAGTTTATATCTCTTAAACTACTGGACCGATTTTGATAAAACTTGTACTCTACCCTAAGTTGAAAAATACTCTAACTATTGCAAAAAGAATTTTCAAAATCGGACTTGTAGTTTCTGAGAAATCCGTGGACAAACCTACATACATACATACATACCTACATACATACATACATACATACATACATACATACACTCATAAAATTTGGTAAATTTGTTTAGAAGCCCACATAGACTAACATATATTAATATTACGCATTTTTATCAATATTACATACATACGCGTCGAATAGAGAACCTTCTTTTTGAAGCCGGTTAAAAATGCGTAATATTAATATATGTTAGTCTATGTGGGCTTCTAAACAAATTTACTAAATTTTATGAGTGTATGTATGTATGTATGTATATATGTATGTATGTATGTATGTATGTATGTATGTAGGTTTGTCCGCGGATTTCTCAGAAACTACAATTCCGATTTCAAAAATTCTTTTTGCAATAGTTAAAGTATGTTTCAACTTAGGGTAGCGTACAAGTTTCATCAAAATCGGCCCAGTAGTTTAAGAGATATACACTTTTTATGTTTACAGTACACATTCGACTTCAGTTCAGAAATTCGAGTTGCATAATAGTGCTGATACCTACCTTGGTAAAATAAAAGTCACTAAAAAGTGTTAAATAAACTATTTTAAAAAAAATAACAACCGACTTCAAAGTGAATTATCTAAAAAGCATAAAATAACGAAAATATATTGAAGTCGGTGTCAGCTGGTGCTAGTGTTAGTTAACATGATGTGCTAGCACCGACTTCAATATATTTTCGTTATTTTATGCTTTTTAGATAATTTACTTTGAAGTCGGTTGTTATTTTTTTTTAAATAGTTTATATGCTTTTTACTTACGTTGCCGCGTCTCGAACTTTGTGGAGCACAGTTACTATCACGATTAATAAAAAAGGTATTACATATTTTAAAATGGGACACAATTGACAATGTTTATGCATGGACGGATTCTATGATCGTGCTTAGTTGGCTAAATGGAGATATTTCAAGGTGGAAAACTTTTGTTGCAAACAGAATATCACAGATTAACAACGTCATTCCTAAACAACACTGGAACCATGTAAAATCGGAGGAAAATGCAGTTGATTGTGCAACAAGAGGAATGAACCCCACACAACTCTTACAGCATCAGCTATGGTGGCATGGACCAACATGGTTGAAAACCTTTGACAAGCTTAACGTCAGTGCTCCGGAAGTCGGAGTGTGAAATAAAAGGTAAACATGTGCAAGTATGTGTGACTCAATCTGTATCATCTTCAGTTAAAACACAAAATGGAGAATTATACTTACTGCGTGTGGGCGGAAGATTACAGCACTTTAATTGTTAAGAAGTGTACGTACAGCCGTGGGCAAATAAACATCTTACATCGCTTTCCGCCGTCTTTACATTCAATTACATATCCGTCATCCCGCGGTTCCAGGCGTTACATTCCGTTGCAGCAGCTGAACCTGGCTCTGCATCTGTTTTACATAATTCATGTTTCTTCGGAAAAAAATATCCGGTCGTAATGAAATTTGCATGGAATTATCATAGTAGTTTACTCTCTCGAATAAAAAAAGAATCATCGAAATCGGTTCATAATTGTCAGAGCAATGTAATGGAGAACATCAGTTTTACGGTTTTTACCAGATAAATTTCTCCTCATCGTTCCTGGACTTCCAGGAAGTTCTTATCCGGTTGTGATAAATTTCATACAGATTCATAACAGTGGTTTCTTCTTTCGAATAAAAAAAGAATCATTGAAATTGGTAAACACAGAGTTATGAACATTTTTGTCCGTAAAAAGCGACAAAAAAGTCATCTATATAGGCTTTCCTGCAGCTCTCAGTGCGCAGTCACCATTATTGTTTTTTCAGGAACTACTTATTCGGAAGCAATAATTTTTTTATGGGACCCAACTAACGGATTAAAGAATGGATGGAAGAAAGATTTTTGTAAATCGGTTCATAATTGCCAGAGTTATGCGCGAACATACATAGAAATAAAAAATATATATATATACAGACGAATTGAGAACCTCCTCCTTTTTTTGAAGTCGGTTAAAAATATCAATGATAATCAATTCACTACATACCTACATACAATACACGCACACAACCAACTGTGACAAGTGTGACAGCCATAGATAATACACTATATGACAGCGGCAGTCACGAATTTATATTTACTTCGTAAAATACAGGTTCGTGGCGGCAGTAGCTATTGACAACTGGCTGGCTAACAGTTTAATTCGACATCAGTGAGACGCCATCTTAGGACGCCATGTTGAATATAGATATAAAATAAATGATAATTATAATTAAAATTACAACAATAATAGTAATCTAAACGAAATATTTATATTCTTCCCGGATTCTATGGATTTTTCTCGATTTTTTGAGGTGGTGTACATATTCCTAGCCCATTTTGCAACAACTCCTTTAACATAATATTTCCACGGGACATGCCAAATGGCCAACAGCTATATCACCTAACGCTGATTTTTAGCTGAAACCCGGGAGTAACGGAAGCTTATAGATCTGATAGTATATTACAATAATTAATTACTACCTAGCGACAGTAAAGTGATAAGTTTTAAGTAGGTACACCTGTGGGCAGAATCACCGCACAACTAAAGACTACAGCTAAATATAAATTAATATAAAGAAATAAAAAACAATAACAGTTTATAAATGCCGCAGGCATGCAACAGAAGACAGATATAGTCCAAGACCAAACAAACCTACTCACATTTTGTTATTTAGATAAAATATTAATAAAAAAAACCGAACCGACTTCAATAACACTGAAAAGTATAAAATAATTTAAATATTATAGAAGTTGGTGTTGGCGTACCTGCTGTGTATATTTGGCACCAACATCAGGAAGTTCTTATCCGGTTGTGATAAAATTCATACAGATTCATTACAGTGGTTTTTTCTTTCGAATAAAAAAATAATCATTACAATTGATAAATATTTGCCAGAGTTATGACCATTTTTGTCCTTAAAAAGCGTCAAAAATGTCATTTTTTAGGCATTCCTGCAGGTTTCCTGCGCGGTCTCCATTCTTGTTTTTTCAGGAACTACTTATTCGTAAACTATAATTTTTTATGGGACCCAATCAACGGATTAAAGAATGGCTATAAATCAGTTCATAATTGAAAGAGTTATGCGCGAACATACATAAAAAGAAATATATATATACAGACGAATTGAGTACCTCCTCCTTTTTTGAAGTCGGTTAAAAATAAGTAATGTCTCGCTGCTCTCGAATCTCTATTTTTTTAACGCCACCTGATGGCGACATCTAGTATGCGTATTAGGAACTAACACGCTAAGGGATAGATACAATAGGTGTGAAATAAAATGTAATTCAGTTACCACAGATTCCCACGAGCGGCGCTAGTAGTAGCTTTGGCTCAGAACTAAGTGAATTCACATAAATTCGGCGTCATTAAACTTTGAATTAAAGTCCTGCCTTTTTTACAATAAACGACTTACTAAAACTGTAAACTGATACTTATAGTGGATACCTTGCTGATTGAAATGATGTATTGTTTGTCGTCTGTTTCGTCAAGGAGGGAAGTGCAATTTACCATTCCTACTCTTCTAGTTCACTTTTCTGATTAGATTCGATACCGGTTCCAAGACAATTTAGCGTTTCCCCGCGACTCGTTGAGGGTCAAACCTCGGTGTCTTAACTGGTGTGTGATGGGATCTCTAGATTAGAATGTAATAAAAAAACACTCTATTATAATTTAATTTATTCAAACAGCAGTCCCGACGATCCAGTTAGTGTAGGAGCCAATCGCGGTGGTAACTACAGGGTAAGCGTCTTCCCCGTCAGCCACTCCGAAGGACACCAACCCAACGGCAACTCCTGAGTAGAAGATAGGAGCTCCGTAATCTCTGACGTCGACGTCACGGCCGTTGGTGTCGCGAAGACCGGCGCAAACCATGTTCTCAGTGATGGTCTCCTGACCATAATAGTACGCTAAGCATGAGTCAAAGTTGATGTTGTAGAGGTCCAGGCTGTAGAGATTGTTGTCGCCTTCAGCGCCACCTTCCTGTAGGTGAAAAATATGAAGTGAACAAAAATAATAATTATCCTTATTTTGTTCTCGCGGGGATACCGTTAAACGTTACGGGGTCTAATAAGCCCCGTACAGCCATTATGATTGTTTTCATACGAGGCCTTAAACGTCCCGTACCGAAGTAATGGAAAAAGAAAATTGCCGCTGCCAACGTGTTAAAACTCGCATCGGTACATGAGAGTGGAACCAGGGTTCTCCAGTGGGATATGCAACAGGTATCCCTCAGAGCCTTGCCTTTGAGCCCGCCGGGGCGAGCATTTAGTCACAAAAAAATATGCAACTACACAACTTCGATAGAAAATGTGGGGTGTACCCTGATTTACTGAATACATCTGCGTAAATCTTTCGAATGTACAGGCGTGATGCTATGTGGTGTGATTGCGTAAACAATGCATACGAGATTTATGCGATAGCAGCAATTGCGGTTGATTATGCTGTCATTTTTTGAAGAGTTTTGTTGTACCCTCATCATCAGATCTATATGAAATTTAAATGGGACCATTTCCAAATAAACCCCTTACGAACATAACAGGATTTTACAAGTCCGTCTATAGGTATACGTATTAGCCGACGGAGTTATGCCCGAACATAAAAAAATATAAAATATAAACATTCGAATTGACAACCTTCTCCTTTTTTGAGGCGGTTAAAAACTATGTTAAAAATAACTATTAAGTTCTCAACTTACTGTGGTAGTACCCCATGAAGCTAGCACCAGATGTAGACCAACGGGCAGTTCGATTCCCTCGCCCAGGATAGAGACTTGCTGGACGGTGCTACCCAAAGTCAGGTAGCTCTCCAGCCGCACAACAGCGATGTCTCCTTCATTGCCCAGGGATCCATAGGTTGGGTGCACGTAGACTTCACGGATTTCCCTGACCTGGCCGTCAACACCGCGGTATGAGGTTCCGGCCCTCACACGTCGGTATTCCTTATCAAACAACCTGAAAAATAAAACCAGTTAAGTGCGAGTCAGACTCGCGCACCGAGGTGGTACCTTCTGTGGACGTATTAAAGTTAATTTATCACTCGTTTAACACCTTATATAGCAAAAATCGAACCGCATGACTAAGTTTGTTTGTTGACTGCACTACTTATTAATTTTTCTTCCTGTAAAATATAGATATGTATGACATATTATAATCCTTGACAAATGCACAAAAGTCCAAACTCAAGGTTTGCTAACGAGCCATGGAACGCAGTATGTTAGGGCTCAAGCTCGGTGACCGGGTGAGGATTAGAGAACTACGTTCTATGACACATATAATATCAATAATAATAATAATATCTTAGGACAATCCACACAAGGTGATCTGATCCCAAACTAGGCAGAGCCTGTACTATGGAAGCCAGACAACTGATACTAATACTTATATACATTTTTTTTGTAAATACATACTTAAATAGATAAATAACACCCAGACACTTGGTGGGAATCGAACCCACGACTCATCGGTTAGCAGATAGGGTGTCTAACCACTAGACCAACGCGCCCGCCAAATATAATATATTATACTTTATCATCTCAGCGGCCAAACTGAAATGGGACTGGGATGGCCACGTTTGCCGCATGCCAGAAAACGACTGGGCCAAAGTTACTACAGAAAGGACCTCTAGGGGATTTCAACGTTGCGGTAGACCGAAGAAACGATGGTGCGATGAGCTGCGAGCGTATTGCGGGGATTGGGAAATTAATGCCAAAAATAGGGATAAATGGAAAAACGAAAGGAAGTCATTTGTCCAGCAGTTGGACAGTGTGGACAGTGTGGACAGTCTGGACTGACACGTTCTGACAAGGTACGACTACTTATAATTATTTCAAATTTATGTTTCCACAAATTTCAAAAAAATTCCACACAATGTATTACGGTATTTTTTTTAACAATTTTGATTAATGGCATAACTACGTGACATAAACAAAATAAAAATCTGTTTTGTAATATACAAATGAAGACTTTTCATATCATACCCCACTCGATATAGTAGTCTCACTTTAAAATTATGACACCCCATTTCGGCATTAAAAAGAGAGTAAAAAAAAAAATTTTTTTTTCATTTGGTATAAAGTCGGGTAAGCCCTTAACCAGTAGGGTGCCCGGGTAAGAATAGCAACCACCCACCTGCTCCCGTTGGGTGTCCATAAGAGGCGACTAAGGGAAATCAAGAAGACTGGCAGAAGCGTCTTTCTATTGGATTACTAGCCTACCATCTATACTGCGATCCCTAAGACGCCTGCCAAACGTGGAGTTTATGGCAATACCTCCCTTCTAAGGGGAAGCCTTTATTCAGTAGTGGACGACTTTCAGTTGATGATTAACTCACTCGCCCGAGAAGCAGCTCGCAGTCGACAGCATGTGGTAAGAAGTAAGGACGGCACCGGAACACTGTTGGATCCAGCCCAGTAATACCCGGAATTCGACCTGGACGAGGCTGGGGAACTCTTCTATGGTGGTCGGCTTCCCGAGGGTATCCGCATTGCTGGAGGAGCAGGCCAGACCTAGAATCAAAGAGGTTACAAAAGATCAGAATAACTGGCATTTTTAGGGTTTCTTATCTGTCAATCAATCAATCAAATTATTTATTTGTGAAACATAGGTACACAGCAGGTCTTATAATTATAGAAGAGCGCTATGTTTTGCCATATATAGGCGTACAAATGTCATCATATATGTACTAATTAGGAATTTTCCATCTAATAAATAAAATATTGAGGCCAGAAGGAATTGGTACGCGTCCGCGCCGGACGCACCGCACGGCACGCAACGGATTTTAGTTTGCTTTCTATGATTTTACATAGCGCCGCGTCCATTATCCGCGCCGTCATGTCATGTCAAATGTGCATTTTATGTCAATATTTTTACTTCATAAATGAATAAATATATTAATTCCTTATTTCCTCGTTCAAAAAATCTTTAACTGAATAATAACATAACCTAAAAGGTAAAAAGGGAACCCTTATGGTGAAACTTCGTCTGTCTGTCTGTGTAAAATAAAATGAGCGCGAGTCTGATTCGCACTTGACCGGTTTCATTTTTATACTACCAAGGTAGCAAGCAAGCGTGCGGCCCGCCTGATGGTAAGCAGTCACCGCAGCCTATAGACACTAGCAACAACAGAAGAATCACTAGCGCGTTGCTGACCCACAATACATTAGATAGTAAGTCTTTTGTGTCCGGTAATATCACTAGCTACGGTGCCCTTCACACCGGAACACAGCAATGTTTACACACTGCTGCTTGGCGGCAGAATATCTGACACTGCGGTGGTACCTACCTGGACGGTTCACACAGAACCTACCACCTATTAAAAACAAAAGATCATAAAGCCAAGATTGCAAAGAAAACTGTGGCATTTTAGGGTTCCATACCTAAAAGGTAAAAAGAAACCCTATACCTCGTCTGTCTGTCTGTCACACCTATATATTTCAGGAACCACTGACGCTATCGATTTGAAACTTGGAATAGTTTTAGATCTTACTTACCCATTCATCGCAAATGAAAAAAGTATTTTTCTTTAATTTTTTTTTCAATGGAGGCCCAAATTTTAAAGTAAGAATCTACTTTATTTAGTGGGGTATCATAAATGGAAGGGCTTCATTTGCACGTTTGAAAACACTGTTTTACTTTGGTTTATGTCATGTATGTAAAAATTACAAAAAAAAAAAATTGGCCCCTTATCTCCGAAGCTTGTGGAGGGCAACATCTGAATAATTATCTAAACTTATAATAAAACTGTAACAGGTCCAATTCTGTACATTGAAGATATTTTGAAAATTATATTTGGAGGGCATTCTATAACCGATACCGAGGCCGAAAATGTATTTTTTTTATTTTTTGTCTGTCTGTCTGTCTGTATCATGGCTGCGCATCACGCCGAAACTACTGAATGGATTCAAATGAAACTTGGCATGATTTGAGATCTTACTACGAGGTAGGACATATGAAATGAAATGAAATGAAATTATATTTATTTGTCAGAAATGTGGTACATGCATAGGTGTTACAATATTTTGTTAGTTCTCAGCACATTTCACCGTATTTGGTGTACAAATATTGAATAATAATTCTACCACATATTTAACATTAATCACATCAAATTACTTATATCGAATTATGGACATACTTAGATGATAATAATACATGTTATTACATTTACACACTTCATAAAATTTAAATGTCAGTTTAAAATTGTTTGTCAAAACAATAGCTATGTATCAAATTATAATATTTGTAAGTAATTCAATTTTAAATGTCATAAAAATACCAATGTCAATACAAATTCATAATGGTCATTTTTTATTTTATTTACTGTCAAAGAACTCGTTAAGGTTATAAAATGTGTGTTCAATTAACCATTCTTTTAACTGCTTTTTCATACGCATTAAAGGCAATTCTCTTAAGTGCTTAGGTACTTTGTTAAAAACTTTTATACACATTATATAACAGTTTTTCTGGAATAAGGATGTTCTACACGAAGGCATTACAAGTTTTGTAAGATCTCTTTTACGTAATCTTGAATTATCGTATACAGTAATAAACTCATTTGCATGTTTCTTTACATGCACACAAACTGCCAGTATATATAAACCTACAAGAGTTAAAATATTATTGCTGTTAGAACGTCCTCGGGCTGCGGTGTCGAGATTTCTTCTTGGAAATTGGAATCGATGTAAATGAATGAAATGAACTTGCACTTTTACAATTTTTAATGAAAATCAAAAGGTTATGATGCGTAATTTTTACAAGAAGTATGTGCGAGAGTAAGTGTCTGTCTATTTAAATGATCATGAGAATAGTAAAAAAAAATATGGCGTATTCTTCAGTCTGTGGTCGAGTGATGTGCCATTCGCTAGTGATGTCCGCGTTGACAGGCTCCCCGGCTTGGACCGTCTGGTTCCAAGGAAGTCGGCAGCAGACAGAGCCTATTGTAAGCTCTCTTGAGGGTCCCAGTGGCCGTGCTGACCTCGAAGACGCGAGCGATGCCGTCCTGCCCGGTGTATACGTGCGTGATTCTCCCAAGCAGCCATCGGTTAGGTGGGATGCGGTCATCTTTCACCACCACCATATCTCCAGGTGATAATCTGCTCCCATCCTGGCATTGCCACTTGACCCGCTTCTGAAGTTCTGAAATGTATTCCTTATAGTATCTATTCCAAAAATGAGTCGCAAGTGCTTGCGCTCTCTGATAGCGAGGCAAAGTACATAGCGGTGTCCCTTCTTCCACGTTATCTTGTGATGAAGGCAACATTGTTATTGTTCGTCCCAGAAGAAAATGTGAAGGCGTCAGAGGGATTAGATCATTAGGATCAGATGATAAAGGCGTCAATGGCCGTGAATTAAGCAGTCCTTCGATTCGAATCAGGGTAGAATTCATCTCCTCGTAGGTTAAGTGAGTAGAAGATAGAATCCTCTTTAAATGGTGTTTTATTGATTTCACCGACCCTTCGGCTAAACCATTGAAGTGAGGACTATAGGCAGGGGAGAATTTAAAGTTGATCATTTGCTCTGACGCATGCGCACTAATATCTTTGCATTTTGACTTAAGAAATTTAGACAAATCATTAAAGGCCCCAACAAAATTTGTACCGTTATCAGAGAAAATGTTGAGAGGCTTCCCTCTGCGTGCAATGAATCGATCTAAACTGGCAATAAAGGCTTGTGTAGATAACTCGGTAACTAGTTCTATATGCACTGCCCTTACAGCCATACAAACGAAAATACAAATGTAGGCCTTTATAGTTCTAGAGCCTCTACCTTTTCTGTCAGCCAATGGAATAGGTCCTGCATAGTCTATTGCAGTGTTAGCAAATGGGTACTCTGCATGTACGCGTTCAATGGGAAGGTTGCCCATGATTGGCTGCAGAGTTTTACCAGAAAATCTACAGCATGTGACACATTCATGGGTAACCTTTCTACACAAGTTTCGGCCACCTACAGTCCAAAACTTGTGTCTCAATAAGGAGAGCAATAACTGAGGTCCAGCATGCATCATGAGTCTATGATAATATCTAAATAATAATATAGTGATGTGATGAGAAGAGTGCAAAACAATCGGGTGTTTGGTATCATAATCATAATTGGAATTACTTAACCTACCACCAACTCTTATTATCCCTTCCTTAGTCATGAATGGATTTAAATTACGAATCTGAGATTTAGGAGGCAATTGACTGTTTTTTTCTAAACTTGTATAATCCTTGCCAAACTTGTTTATTTGTACTATTCGGCATAATGTGATAATGGCAGAGTTGAGCTCACATACCTGCAGGTGCATATTGTACTTGTTGGTAGGATTCCGACAATTGTGTACAAACCGAAGTAAGTATGCAGTTATACGCTGTAATTTACCAAAATTTGAATATTTGAACACAAAACTGGTGTCTTCAGTGGACACATTGCAATGAGCCTTGAGTTCGGGTAATTCCTTAGAGTAAACAATGTTAGGGGGATGAGGCCAGTGAGATTCAGGTTTGATTAAATATGGTGGACCTGACCACCATAGCTTGGACTGTTTTAGTTGAGTCGCATTGGAGCCTCTAGAGCCTATGTCGGCTGGGTTTAAGTTTGTTGGTACATAATGCCAAGCAGTTGGCTCGGTTTCCTCTGAAATTTCATTGATACGGTTTAAAACGAATGTTTTGAGACTTGATTTAGGTGCTTTAATCCAAGCTAGTACAATTGTTGAATCACACCAAAAATGCCAGCACTCAATGTGAAGTCTTAAAGCAGTTTTAACTCTTTTAGCTAACCTGACTGCTAACAAAGCCCCACATAGTTCTAGCCGGGGCACCGTCATACCTTTCAGTGGAGCTACTTTACTCTTGGCAGTTACTAAATGTACAGAGGTGCTGCCATCTTGTGATGTAGAGCGTAAATAAATACATGCACTGTAAGCCTGTAAAGAAGCATCACTGAAGGCATGAATTTCAATATAAAATGGATGTTCACAGAGAACACGTCGCGGTATTGTTATATCATTGAGCTGAGGTAAAGATTTTATAAATAATAACCAGTTTGTTTCAATTTCAGGGGACACAGTTTCATCCCATGAAACATTGGATGCCCACAACTTCTGTAAAATGAGTTTTGCTTGTAAAATACATGGATTTATGAGACCTAATGGATCAAAAATCTGTCCTATTGTCGATAATATAGATCTTTTGTTTACGTTATTGTTGTTGAAATTATCATTTGAAAAATGCAAAGTGTCATGTCTACAAGACCATCTAAGACCTAAAGTTTTGGCGTTATCATCATTAATTAATTTTAATAAATGATCTTCACTTGAATCATCTTGTATTTGTTCTAATATGGATGGACAATTAGACCGCCATTTTCTTAAATAAAATTGGCCTTTTTTGAGTTCATCAATCACCCCATGACATATTCTGATTATTTCTGACTCTGAATCGTGTCCGCTAATGTAATCATCAACATAAAAATCATGCATTATTGTTTCTCTCACTAAAGGATCTGTACATTCAAGACCTAACTGTATTAAGCACCGTGTTGCAAGATACGGGGCAGAGGCTGTGCCATATGTCACCGTATTTAGCTGGTACAGTTTCAGTTCTTGTGTGGGATCGAACCGCCATAAGATTTGTTGCAAGCTACGCTGGTCTTCTGAAACTAATACACACCGGTACATTTTTACACAATCTGATGTTACAACATATTTATGTTGACGGAACCTAATGAGAATGTCGAGTAAATCGTCTTGAACAGTGGGACCTACGAATTGTATGTCATTAAATGATAGTCCTGAAGTTGTCACTGCTGAAGCGTCGAATACTGTACGCAGCTTAGTTGTGAGATTTGATTCCTTGAGAATGCCATGATGAGGTAAGACATAGCCGTGTTTATGTTTATTAATTTCTACTAGTGACATGTGACCTAAGTCTAGATATTCCTTCATAAACTCGCAATATTTTTCTTTAAAAGGTGCATCTCTCATGAAACGCCTTTCTAATGACTGAAATCTAGTAAGGGCTTGTGGATATGAATCACCTAAAACATCAGGTGAGTGTTTTAGTGGTATCTTTACTACAAACCTACCATCACTTTGTCGTGTTGTGGTTTGAGAAAAATGTTCTTCACACCTGTTCTCTTCTTTAGTAGTACTGCGAGCTAATTGAATAGACTCTAATTCAAAAAACCTGTTGAGTTGGTGTTGCACTTGATTGTCGTTATAGAAATGGCAGTGGACTGTGTTAACGCATGTATTTTTTTTATCCTTCTTAGTAGGCATTATGCCAGAAACTAACCAGCCCAACTTGGTTTCGTTGAGAACAGGTTTGCCTTTTCCTAAAGATATACGATTTTGCCCTAATATGCTCCAAAACATTTCAGCATTTAGTAATATATGAATGTCAGATGGGACAAAAAATGTTGGGTCTGCGAGTTGAATATTAGAAGGAATATTTAAAGAACTGATGTCAAGTTGTATGGTAGGCAATGACTGAGTAATTTGGGGTACTACAAAACAATCTATTTCATGTGAAAATGTGTTATGGCATGAGGACAGTGTGAGAGTTGAGCGTTTTTTAATGTATAATGAGTTACGATTCAACCCTTCAACCTCAGTGCATGTTGCATGAGTCGGTAATCTAAGTTTGCTGTGTAGTTTCTCTGTAATAAAGTTTGTGGTACTGCCATTATCAAGCAGAGCCCGTACAGTGTGTTTTGTGCCATTATAATCAGTAACTTGTACGAGTGCAGTAGATAACAAAACACAACTGCGCTGAGTAGTTGATAAAGAAACACCACGGTCACATGACTTGTCACTCTCATTCGCTAACTCTATACTGCTAGGAGTCGGCTCCTCCTTAGCAGCCAATACTACACAGTTGGACTTTGTATTGCCAAGAGCCGATGACGACTGTGATTGTTGTTCATCAATATGAAGAAGTGTATTATGTGATTTTGAACAAATCTTACATGGTCCTAGCTTGCATTTCTTTACATCGTGCCCTTGGCGTAAGCAATTTGAACAGAGATTTAATTGTTTAACCTTTTGTATTTTTTCTTGCTGCGATAAAGATTTAAATTTATGACAGAGATAAATTGGGTGCTCTTGCTTACAATAAGGGCATGTGTAAAGAGTGGATTTGGTATTTGTGTTTGCAACAAATGTCTTATTTTTTGTATTCATTGGTTCACTGTGCCTACGCCTAATGTTTGTTTGTTCTACACTCTCTAATAACTCAGCACGATGCTTCAAGAAGGATATGAATTGACTTAATGAAGGTATTTCTTGAAAAGAATTAATGTGTTCTTTCCAATTCCTACTTGAAGTCGCATCTAATTTATTAGAAGCCATATGTATAATGAGGAGGTCCCAATTCTCAGTATTTATGCTTAAAGAATTGAGAGCTCTGAGATTTTTGTTTATTATATCAATTAAATTTCTTAACTGAAAAGATGATTCCTTAGAAATTGGTTCTAAGTCAAATAAAGCCTGTATATGATTATGGATAAGTAGTTTATCATTATGATACCTTTCGCATAATAGTTGCCAAGCAATGTCATAATTGTTGGCTGAAAACTCCAAAGAACTGATTACTTGTTTTGCACTATCCTTTAAACTGGACCGTAAATAATGAAATTTATTAATTTTTGGTATGCTATCATTAGAATGAATTAGAGAAACATAGGTGTCATGATACTCTAACCATTGTTGGTACTGTCCAGAAAAGGTAGGTAAATGTATCGTAGGTAATTTCAAGCTTGGCCCACCTGCTGCAAGGTCAGAACCCGTTACCGAGCATTTATCTGCTGCCTCTGCTGCCACTGCTGAGGGCTGCCTGCTCAGCACTTCTCGAGCGCTTGCTATGGTTGCAAAGTACTGGCACTCGAAGTCTTCTCGGGCCTGGTACTCAGAAGACTCATTATCTGTAATTTCAGATAAATTCTCTAAACTAAATTGTATGGAATCATATTCATTGTACATTTCTTCTATTTTGGATAGCCTGATGTTAAGCTCAGTTAACTGTAAAGTGTTTAATTGTGTGCATGATACAATACTTTCTAAGTATTTTTTAAACTGGGTTAGTTTTGATTTGTATGAAGCTCGTTTTCTTATTAGATCTTTAATGTCTGTGGACATTATTCGGCCAAAGAAGAAAAGAATGTAACAACAATTATAGTGAAAATTAGAATTTGGCAGATATATGAATAAACTTTCATCAAAATGCAAAGAAATTATAGTGTGGTTATGAAGATACTTATGAGCGTGCAGAGCAAGAAGCAAAGGGGTAGGTATGACGCGTGCTGATCTGGATTGCCTGCCGCAGTCTTCTTTGTGTCGATTTATCTCGTTGCTTGCCCCCGAAGAACTTCTATTGTGTTGTCCGCCACGTGGTTTTTCTATTCGCCTCTCGTGGCCCGTGGTCCAATTTTCTATCTTGGCTCGATGGATCAGCTTGTTAGAACGTCCTCGGGCTGCGGTGTCGAGATTTCTTCTTGGAAATTGGAATCGATGTAAATGAATGAAATGAACTTGCACTTTTACAATTTTTAATGAAAATCAAAAGGTTATGATGCGTAATTTTTACAAGAAGTATGTGCGAGAGTAAGTGTCTGTCTATTTAAATGATCATGAGAATAGTAAAAAAAAATATGGCGTATTCTTCAGTCTGTGGTCGAGTGATGTGCCATTCGCTAGTGATGTCCGCGTTGACAATTGCTCTTAAAAAGAGGTCTACATGATTCTAGTGGGCCTACATTGCACAATGCCCTTACGCACTTTTTCTGGCTAATAAAAGCATTATTCACATCGGTAGAATTTCCCCAGAGCAATAGACCATACCTCAATACCGATTCTACATAGCCGTAGTAAGCAACAAGCGCAGCGTCTTTACCAGCAATGCGTTGCAACTTACGGAGTGCATAAACAAATCTATTTAATTTCGTACAAACTTTTTTAACATGTACTTTCCAGTTGCAATTTTGATCTATGTGTAGACCTAAAAAAATTGTCTCAGTTACCTTGCCGATTACTTCATGACGACAGGTTAAATTTACTTGTTCATGTACGGTCTTATAATTAGAAAATTGTATGAATTTGGTTTTTGAAATATTTGCACAAAGATTATTAGACTGCAGCCAAGTCATTACTATTTCTACGGTTTCATTTAAAATGTCTTCAAAATTACCTAATATGTCATTTTTAGTTATAATTATTGATATGTCATCTGCAAAAAGTATGGATTTATAAGGTGTTATGCTAGGTAAGTCATTAATATATAATATGAATAATAATGGACCGAGTACACTCCCTTGGGGAACACCAAACTTAGGATACTTTTTATCCCGAAATTAGCACAGTTCTTTTGGGAGAGGGGATTAAAGTCAAATTGGGTACTTGGTTATACGCTTGGTCCGATTTTATAATTTTTTCTTTATAATTATAATAAATATTAGTAAGGGAACACTCATAGAGAGTTGTTATCAATGTTTTGTAATCGATCGGGTTAAGCAACGTTAGGTAAGGTCTTTAAATAGATGGATGACCGTTTAACGCCATTTGAACTAAACGGGTCCGTGCTTCGGAAACCAAGTAAAAAGTGGGTCCCAGTTTTTAACCGACTATAAAAAAGGAGGTTAAGTATTCGATGCGAATGTCTGTTATTAAAAGTTTAGTTAACGTAAAAATAGCGCAGGCGGAGCTGCGTGGGTCAGCTAGTAGGTAATAAATGTCTATCTAATTACAGTATAACTTTACAGGAAAAATTAAATTATGTTTCTAAGTAGTAGTTTAGCTAGATAACTTGGCTTATCAACTGCTATCTAGATGAGTACCGACTTCTTACGTGCCCTCTGAAGCATGGAGATGCTGAGTTCAAATGTAACTAAACGGTCACCCATCTATGGACTAACCTTGTCTGACGTTGCTTAACCCACTGATCGTTTACCGAACAATAATACCGAATTGGCTATGACCGCCCAACTGGCTCAACTGGGTCTATTCAATATCAAAAGCAGTGCGAGTCGACCAAAATGTAAATCTTATTGTTTTTTGCCCGACTGCCCTAGAAGGAGGGTCATGTTTTTCGAGAGTATGTATGTACTTGTGTATGTATATTTCTTTGGCACAGCCTACAGCTTAAACGGTTTGATGGATTTTGACTTTTAATATGTCTTTAGATTCGTCTCAGTTGTGAGAGTGACATAGGCTACATTGGTTAAAATATCATTGGGCTACATATTTTTTCAAAAAAAATAATACTATGGCGGCCATTTTGTATTTTTTTTTAACTTCCAGAAATGAGAGATCTTAACGAGACGAGTTGAAATATACATGTGTACATGTATTATGTATGTATAATGAAATTTAAGAACACTTTGTTTGTTAGCAGTCGGCATTTTTATGTTTATAAAATTGATACTTATTGCTCTCAGGTATACGGAAACATGACGGAAACGATTCGGTATCAAATGCTAATAATTTTAATATCTGTGACGTATTTACTGGATTAGCTGTTTCACCAAAACCCGAGTCGTCCCTTTTATCGTAAGATTAACAAAATGTATTTTTAATCGTGTGGTCGGCAGTAATCATTTATTATTTCCTTTCACGTAATGTTTAGGCTCAGACTAAAAGATTACGAATAAACGAGGATTACTTGTACAAAATTCATCGCAAAGCAATGAAGACTTCGGATGCTTAGATCATATAAAAGAAAGATTTAGATGCGATAACAGCCTAGTGGGCGAGCGCTTGCTTTGGAAACAAGGTGCGCAGGTTCAAACCCCAGTTCGCACCTCTGATTTCTTTAATCTTTAATTAATCATATGCGAATCGTCTTTGTGCGATTGTTACTAGGGAAAATAATTGTGAGGAAACCTGCATGTCTGAGAAAGCCTAACTAAGTAGTTTTCGAATGCCGTGTGAAGTCCGCAATGGGCAGGCCACATCGCTCGAAGAACCGATAACCGTTGGGGAAGAAAGGTTCTCGAGTGGCGACCGCGAACCGGAAGACGCAGCGTAGGCAGGCCTCCCACTAGGTGGACCGACGACATTGTTCGCGTCGCAGGCAACCGGTGGATGCAAATAGCAAATTGTCGTTCATTGTGGCGGTCTAAGGGGGAGGCCTTTGTTCAGCAGTGGACGTCTTCTGGCTGGTGATGATGATGATGATGTGTGAAGTCCGCCAACCCGCACTTGGCCAGCGTGGTGGACTATTGCCTAAGCCCCGTCATCTTGAAGGGAGGCCCGTGCCCAGCAGTGGGACGACACAAGGGTTGGTATTATTATTATTATCGAGATTTATGAAATGTCTATCAACAAAGTACTTAAGTGTCGCTTGAAATAAAATCAAATGCAATATTTTATTTCAAATAGGCCAAAATAGGCACTTTCGAATTGCAGAGAAGATCCGGAAAGATACTAAGTAGGCCTCCCCCTTAAGGGGAAACCACAACCATAATCCCCACGCCTGCCGCCTGTCTTGGGGATCGCAGCATAGGTTGTAGGTAAGACGCTGCTGCCCGCCTTCCCTCCCTTATTCACTTCCTACGACATCCAAACGGAATAAGATGGGAGGGTGCTATCTATTTAGTGTGTTTTGTGTGTCTATTTTGTGCTACCAAGGATGATTCGTGAGGCTATTGAAATTAAAAAGCATCCAAACTTCAATAGAGAAGATGGCTGGGTGCTACCACCAGCTTGGGATCCCGTGATAAACATAGTCAAATCCAAAGACAAGCATTCCACTGCAAGACCTCAAGATACTGTAAGCTCTTTCTGCGTAGATCGGACTAACAATAATAATTAGAAGACCTGAGGGTACCCTAAGACAACTAGGACATATGGACAGCTACCACCTCAGTCCGCCCGTGACCATGAATGCTGTAAAGTATTCGAAACGTCGGGAAATTAAAATCAAAAATAAACCGCGATATAATCCGTAAAATTAGTTTCATTTCAATGTGTAATATTCGCGTAAATATCAGAAATCATTATGAAATCATTAGTGTTAATAAGTTGGATAATAATAAGTTTGTAATTTACCTGCAAATAGAACCAGAGCCCAGACGAGAGACGCCATCTTGTCAACCACGATAATTTGTGTTATCACTAAATAGCTGCTTATATAGGCTAATACATCAGCATAATCAGTTTATCTAGTATATTAACTTAACTGCATATTTAGCCTACTGTAAGATTTTAATACTAATCGATAAGGGTGAGCTCTTTTTATTAGACACCTGTATCCATGAGACGAATTATAAATGGGAAGGAAAGAGATTACTAGGTACGTGTAAAAATATTATAACATATGCCACCAACGGGCCCTTTGGTCTAGTGGTTAGACATGCTACCCAATAAGTAGGAAGTTTCTTCTTGAAAACGCATAGTACTTAGTTTAAGTTTAGGGTTCCATACCTAAAAAGTAATAAAGGAACCCTTATGGCGTGACATCGTCTGTCTGTCACACCTTTATATTTCAGGAACCATTGGTGCTATCGATTAGAAACTTGAAACAAACTCATCGCAAATGAAAAAAAAGTTTGTACTTTCTTTTTTCTTTTTTCGAAATGGGGTGTCAAAATGTCAAAGTGACATTATCGAGTGGGGTATATTAGATGAGAGGGCTTCATTCGAACATTCCAAAACAGAATTTTATTTTGGTTTATGCCACGTAGTTTTTGGCTTATAATCAAAAATTTCAAAATACCGTTCCCCCTATTATCTGTGAAGGTTTTGAAGGAAATAATCTGAAATAATTACGGGTAGATTTTACAGGAAAGATAAAAGGATTTTTCTAAGTTTTAATTTTATTGTTTAAGTTGTGTTCCGCTGTGAAAGACACTGTAGCTAGTGAAATTACTAGACACAGAAGACTTAATAACTAACGTCTCGGGTGACGAGCGCTCGAGCGGCGGTGCAATGGAGCTGTCTATAGGCTGGCGTGAAGTGGCGTGTCGCAGACGAACATCTTGATCATCTTGTTACTAGGTTGTATAGAAAAAATAATTAATTTGTAACAAATTGTCCAAATTCCGTAATAAATGGGCACATAGTTGCTAATATAAAGATAAGCTCCTATCTACGGATTTCTAAAAGATATCAATTGTCAATTAAGAGCGTGATTGTCATGATGGCTCCATGAGAAGCGAGGCTGCACACCCGAACTGATAGGATTGGAATGGAGATAACAGATAAGAATGGAGGTAATATAAAGACAGGAGAGAATACGGTCTTACGCAGTATACCAGTAAGGGTTGGTGGTTGCAAGCTCAAGATTTCGTGATTTGCAAATCACGAAATCTTGAGCTTCGATTCTCAGGTTAGGTAAAATGTGATGTAAATTGCGAATATCAGCCCGGAATGATATTCCAGCTGGTAAATGCCAATAAGTAAGTATCAAATAGTACTTAAATGCCGCACTCACAAACTTCTCATTTAACCATTTGTTTATTATATTCCATTATATAACATGTGATATAATAATATGCTATATCTCCTTACTAATTGTACAAGATGCATTTTGAAGAGTGTGCGCAGGAATTAATTGACTTGATACCACCATCACTTTTCTATCATCGGACGACGAGACGCACAGCGCATACGCACCCATATGTGGTAAAAGTGCCTTCAGTCCCGACTAAGCGATTTGATTCTTCATTTACAATAAGGACTGGATTAGTTTGCCTGCGTCGGTTTTCCCGCCCGATTATAATCTGGGTGTCTTGAAGGCTAGAGTGGATAGGGTATTAATAAGCTAGTGTTCCTTACCATTCTTGACTGCGTAGCCGCTCCATCAAGTGGGACTGCGATCAACCACTGGCTCGAGACAACTCGTGCGCGAGTGCTCCTTGGGAAAACAAGAAGATAGGCAGCAGCGTCTGTCTATTGGATTACCTACCACCTCACAGATATAGACATACACACCTATACTGTACCGATCCCCAAGACGTCTGCCAAGCGTGGGGATTATGGCAACCCCTCCCTTCTAAGGGGGAGGCCTTTGTTCAGCAGTGGACGTCTATCGGCAGCTGATGATGATGATGATTATTAGTAAAGACACAACACACCTATTGATTTCAATGATGAACTGATGATCGTTGGAGAAGACTGTTTCTTGGAGACCAAAAACCGGAAAACGTAGCGTAGAACGGCCTGTAACCTGGATTGACGATATACGCAAAGCAGATGGCAGTGACTGGATGAGGGGAGCCGAAGACTGGGCTCAATGGCGTGTATTGGGGGAGGCCTATGTCCAACAGTAGACTAATAATAATAATAATAATCATTTATTTCAGGTATACACCCATATAAACATTTACATTACATTTCATTAAATTAAATTAAATTTCATTACATTACATTACATTTCATTACATGTCATTACATTTCATTTCATTACAATTACATTAATGTAGGCTGATTATTGATATTTACCTGGTGGAATATCAATCCGGGCGGATATACGCAATATTTTTTAAATATATTAATTCTAATTTTTAAAATTCATAATTATTTATTTTTAAATAGGCTTAAAGCTAGCACTTTTGCTAGCAAATTTTCTTTTTTAAAAGCTACCACCGGAACACAACGCGGCCTCAACTAGCCTCAACTGAGAAGATCCATCAAGAAACTCAGCGGGCTTGTATTTTTTTAATTACTTTTTAAACAGTGTTTGTCTTGTTACAATTAGATCAGCATCAGCGACAGCGTGTCCTGCCGTTCAAAGGATAAAAAAGAGAGAGAAAAAAAGAAAAAATAGGACGAAAATACAACAAACTAAAATGCCAAAGGGATAGTAGTCGGACCAGTCCCCCCAAGCAGCACCCGCGCGAGTTGACTCGAGCAGCAGCCATCACTCCCCTCAACCATATTGGAGGGAGGCGGGTGACCCGCCACACGAAGCCGCCACAAGCAAAGACTTTTCGATGGCGAGCATGACCGATCCAAAATCACAGTGGCTCACGTTTACCATTTACCTTCTGCTGTTAAGCAGTGCCTCGTCAGGCAAGACACAATGCACTTTAACATATTACCAACTTTTATCACAAGTCGTCTAAGTTAGATACACACCAAGAATAATTTACAAGCTCAAGTGACTTGCCTTCAGAACGTAAATAAAGTAATAATCAATTTTGCTGCTAGACTACAAAAGAAAAAAAAAAGGACAAAAGGACAATGGCCGGACCAGCAGCACCCGCGCACGAGTTGACTTGAGCAGCAGCCATCACTCCCCTCAACCATATTAGAGGGAAGGGGGTGACCCACCACACAAAGCCGCCACAAGCAGAGACTTTTCGATGGCGAGCATGACCGAACCAAAATCCCAGTAGCCTTGCGTCTTGAAATAAAAAATAAAATATATATAAAAAAATACGAGTACATAAGACATCATCCAGCAGAACACTTTTCACTTTGACATTTGCTGTATTCAGTCTTAAAATCAAAATTAGTATTCTAAAACTATTTGAGCAGTTCATTCCCAGGCTGTTTTGTCTTCCAAGTAATCGGAAATTTTGTTTCAGCCTTTTTTAGCAAGTTTAGATTTAACTGTGCATTTGAATTTATTTATAGGCTGATCTCTGATACCATTGGGAAGCTTATTATAGAAACGTATACACTGTCCCACAAAAGAATTACTTACTCTGTGGAGACGAGTAACATGTAAACTAAGGTCATCTTTACCACGTGTATTAACCGAGTGAACATCACTTTTCTTTTTAAAGTTATTAATATTTTTATTTACATACATTAAAATTTCAAAAATATACTGTGACACCACTGTCAAAATATTTATCTCCTTAAACTTTTCTCTAAGCGAATCTCTGGAAGCCAGATTGTAGATAGCTCTTACGGCTCTTTTTTGGAGCACAAAAATAGCGTTAAGATCTGCGGCATTACCCCACAGGAGTATTCCATATGACATAATACTGTGGAAGTAACTAAAATAAACTATCCTAGCAGTATCAACGTCAGTTAAAAGTCTAATTTTCTTAACTGCATACGCCGCTGAACTAAGCCTGCCGGACAGTTTTTTAATATGTGGGCCCCATTGCAGCTTCTTATCTATGGTGATTCCTAAAAATACAGTTGAATCAACAGGATCTATCCCAGATCCATTTAATTCCACGTTGGTTCTCTCCTGTCTTACATTAGGGGTGGAAAATTTAATCAATTTAGTTTTTGATTCATTTAGGCAAAGATTGTTAGTATTAACCAATGAACCACTTTAGATAATGCATTGTTAACCTCGTCATAATTAATTAATTGTTGTTTGATTTTAAATAATAAAGAAGTATCATCAGCGAACAACACAATCTCGTGATTCTTTCCTACATAATAAGGCAAGTCATTAATATAGATAAGAAACAGGAATGGTCCCAGAATTGAGCCCTGTGGATCGCCCATTGTGACCTTAGCCCCGGGAGATATTTTCCCATTAACATCTACCTTTTGAATTATATTGTCTAAATAACAAGTCAAAAGGTCAAGAGCCTTATTTCTTACTCCATAGTGGTGTAACTTCCTTATAAGCGTGATGTGATCAACGCAGTCAAACGCTTTAGATAAGTCACAGAATATACCTAAAGCATCCTGCGATATTTCCCACGCATCGTAGATATTTTTCAACAGTTCAATCCCTGCGTCTACAGTGGAGCGATTCTTCGTAAAACTGAACTGATTACTATGAAATAATTTATTATTATTAAAATGATTTAACATTTGACTAAGCATCAGTTTTTCAAAGATTTTACTTAGTCTCTGTAGTATAGAAATCGGCCTAAAATTAGTTGGATCTGTAGTACAACCCGATTTAAACAAAGGAATCACTTTACTATGTTTCATAAGATCAGGGGCCCAACTGGCACCTCTATTAGCAGCGCTAATATAATATTAGATCGACTTTTCCTACTGGTACGTCCAAAAACTAATGTTATTTGGGTGCTTAAATAACATTGTTTTCTAAGAAGTTTTGGTTAAATTAAGATTAAATTCTTCACTAAAACATGCCCAAACAACTTTACAATGTACTGTGACGTGGCTTTTGATAGCTAACAATATTGTTTTCTTGTCTCAATTAGCCGTCATAAAAAAGTTGCTCGGACGCGACTGCAATAACATTATTTTGTAAAATTCTAGATGAAAAACGATGACTTACTTACAAAAAATAGTTTTTGGGACATTTAAAGTTAGTCAAACTTATTTATTTGTATAAATATTACTTTAGTATCTACGTGTGTGTAATAAGTAAGTTTGGTTTCAGATGGTGATCAAGCAAACTAATTATTTCAGTTTTTGGATGCTGTTTACGCTGAAACTAATAATAAACGAAAGCCGCGTCGTATGCAGCTTCGTGAGTGACCACTTCACTTAAGTTGAAGCCAAAAAACACGAACTTAAAGAACCTAAGTTCCTAACGAATAATCCAAGCGAACGCTGTAAATCTCCGTCTGATGAAGAAGCCGACAACAATGGACTTGACGATTTGTGCAAATAATAAGTGTAGATAATATTATAGTTGTGAATCTCATGAAACTTGTATGTGTACCAATGGACTTCAAATCATCCAGATAGTGCTTCCCAATATTGGATGCAACATCCAATTGTATCAAAGCTTGCTATAAGCATCGCTTGTAATACACAATTTGTGCAGCTAACATAACTGTGAAACAACGAAGTTGTGATTCGTTCACGAACAGCCACACAACAACACCAGCGAATAGTCAGAAAGAAATTTATATGGCTCTGCAGCAGGGTTTAACGGTTAGGGATTCCCCCTGGTTCGGAGACTGTTGTAGTTTGATAGTAATATACCGTTTTTATTATCATTTTGTTTAGGTATTTATTTATCTATACATAAGTAACTAACTACTATAATAGTTACAAGTCTAAGGTTATAACATAATAATACTGGGACAATCCACACACAGTCATTTGATGCAGGCAGAGCTTGTACTATGGTAAGCAGACAACTGATACAAATACTTATATACTTTTTATTGTAAATACATCCTTTAATAGATATAAACAACACCCAGATAAGGTGGGAAATGTGCCCATAACCTATTGGGTAGCGGCCAGGGCACAGAACATTATTACTCCAAGGGCCAGGGTGTCCTACCACTAGACCAATATCTAGTAGCCAGTAACTCATAGTGTACATACTTTAATACATAAGGTAATTTATAAATATTTATATAAATATGCAATAAAACATGTTCTTTTTAAGAGTATTTTATTTTATTTCAAATTGTCAATAACAGATTAATACTATGCACTAGGTACTTACAAGTTTTTACCAATAACATATACTTTAGGTGTATAGCTCATTTAATAATGATAATTATGATTAAATAAACAAAACTTAGATAATAAACAGCAAGAGAATCAAAGTAAGTATAAGTTAACATTTTTTGAAACCGGGTTGCAGTCAAACAAGGCTATATTATAGAATCTTCATGTTTTATTATGGTTGAGGCCAACTAACACACACACAGATGTCTAATGCTGTTGTATGTACTTAGTCACTCCATAGTACAGAGTTGCTAAGTGAATAGGATCCTATTCAACAATAATTATTATATCTGCAGCACACTATGATTAGAAATAAAGTATTGATGGATGCACTAAGGTACCACAATCTACCCCTTTGGTAGCCCGCACACTGTCAATAATATTGTCAATATTCTACAACCCATACAATTTAAGTATGCACCTGGCGGTGTGAAGTAGCAAACCAGCGAGGTGCACAGTTAAATTGGACGGGTTGTAGAATATTGACAATATTATTGACAGTGTGCAGCTAGCCTTTGGGTAAATTAATCTGCTATTTGTCAGAATTTATAGCCTATAATGCATTAAAATTACTATTCCGTCGTTTTAACCATATGTGAACTAGAATAATTATGATGAAATTTTTGTTTACTAGGATCACTGCACTTGGATCTAACAAATCCTCTTGAGTTTGTTGATATTTAAGTATTTTAAATTTCTAGCCCTGCTGCAGTGTCTCAAACAGCTAGCAGCAGCTGTTATTGCATTCATTGTTAACTCTTTCAGCATCCCGTTTCGGAGGCGGCCGCGGACGTATGATATCAACTTTACTTCTGCAAGATGAATAATAAAACACGATTTAGCTTACACATAATCATTTCATTAATAGAAAATACATGTTCATTGTTTTAATTATGTTCAACTATGACTAATCCTTACCTTGTTTCCATAGCGAAAATTTTAATTTTATGAACACAGTTTGTTTGCTTCCCGCCGGCCGTTTATATATGCCGCAATAATGTATCGATTACTAGTTCCAATCCATTTGTTTAAGCACCGAAAACGAGAATTTGAGATAAATAAATACGTATTGTCTGTCTTCGTCCCAGTGCCAATAACTGTGTTGCCAGCAGATGAATCGAATGGCCGAAAGCCGAAAGCTTTACGGGAAAGGGCCGATTTTTTGGTAGGAAAGGCCGAATATAAAAGATCATTGCCCAAATGCTTTGGACGGAGAATAATTTTTTTTGTCATTATATTCAATGTATGTACTACACACATCAAAAGTGTCTAGGGATCAAGCATTTTTAAGCGGATTTCTTGAGATTGAGATGTGGCTTTGTAATAAATTTATGATTTTATAAATTTATATGGATCCTTTTTGGTGCATTTCATAATTTGAATCAGGAACTGTGAATCAAATTCGAGTAAAAGATGAAAATCAGCTGTCAATATTTTCCCTATAAAAACATACAACGCATTGAAGACATTATTAGTGCTACTGTTTCCCTACTACTGATTAAAACCAACGTTATTATGGAGCGGCGACGTCATTTAAGCAGGGAAGAAATGCTCAGAGCCGTGGGAATGATAGAAGCTGGTTCCCGGCAACGTACTGTGGCTTTAGCTCTGAATACAAGTCAGAGTGTTATCAGTCGACTTTGGACACGTTACCGAAGCACTGGTACCGTGGCTGAGCGCCATGGAGGACGGTATCGCTGCACCACACGGAGACAAGACCGATATATTCAAATCTTAACTCGAAGAGCTCCAACAATAACTGCCATGATGTTAGCCGTGAGGCTTCATCACTCTTCAGGGAACTTAATTAGCGACCAAACAGTCAGAAACCGCTTGCATGAAGTGAACCTTCATTCCCGAAGACCGCTACGGGTACCATCTATAGCAATGCACAATCGTAGGATTCGATATCAATGGGCTCTTGAACACAGAAATTGGGCAGAAGAACAATGGCGTTTCGTGTGCTTTTCTGATGAGTCTCGTTTTGGTATGAGACCGGATACAAGACGTATACGACACTGGAGAACCCCTGGACGCCAACAGCGATTAAAATCCTGCCAGGAAGTCCATCCTTATAGTGGTGGAACCATCATGGTATGGGCGGGTATTTGGATCGGCGGAAGAACTGAGTTGATTTGGATCAGAGGCAACCTCAACGCTCAAATTTATGCTGAGACGATTGTATCAGACGTCATCGTTCCTCTACAAGTGCAAATCGGTCCCTTATTTCAGTTAATGCATGATAATGCACGACCGCACACCGCAAGAGTTGTAAGACAGACTCTCGCCGCAGCTAACATCAATGTCCTGCCCTGGCCTGCTCAGTCGCCAGACTTGAACCCGATTGAGCATGCATGGGATATGCTACAGAGAAGAGCTCTGCCGAATATGGAGGGTATCCAGTCGCAAGAAGACCTTTTTTTGTTGTTGCAACGAACATGGGCGGCCATTCCACAGCGTGATTTGGATGAACTCATTTTGAGTATGCCAAACCGATGTTCTTGTGTTGTTAGTGTTCGCGGTAGAAACACGGATTATTAATTGTTTAAGTTACCCAATAAAATTTTAAAGAAAACTGTTATTTCAGTCTTTTTTTCGAACTTTTGTGTTAGTGGTTCAAATGTCAAAAATCCCTTTATTAGGAAAATGGCAAATTTCTTTATTAATGCAAAGGTGACTTGGTTTATCGTTACTGTGACAAACGAAAACACTTTATTTGATGAATCCTTAAAGAAAATTTTAATTAATATCAATCAGGAGAAAAGTTATTGCAAAAATATATGTTGATCCCTAGACACTTTTGATGTGTGTATTTCTTTGGTACGATTGCTTATCTTAATGGTTTCTAACTTGCATATTGTTAGATTCGCATTAGTTGTGCGTATTAATTCATATTAGGAACTTATGCCTTTTATCATCATAATCAGCCGGAAAATTTCAGAAATAGGCCTCCCTCATGGAACACCACAAAGAACGACACTTGTCTATTTGCATCCTGCGACTTGCATAATGTCAGCGGTCACTATAGTGGTAGGCCTGCTTATTTTTTCTGTCTGGGAGGAAACTTTCAAAACGTTTTCGTTACGGTGCAGGCCGGGGGATGTGGGATTTTTATCCATTAAAACTTTCCCGGTGGCCTTCATTGACGCTGTAGAACTTTGGGCACTCCGATCGGACCTCACCAGAATCCCTCCAACACCGGACGCTTGTTAGAGCACCCGTCCCTCCCGGGGAACAGAGAAATCAAGGTCTCCCATCCCCTGCACCGTCGCGTTACTTGCGACAACGCAGGATCTACACCGCGACATCACCTGCCTCGGATTGGTTACCTTGGACCTAAGAAACTTCGTTCCACATTGTCCTCAGTTCATTATTCTTCGAATAATGTGGCCTGCCCATTGCCACTTCAATCTCGTCAAAAAACTCCAAGCGTAGCTCTCTCCGTAGTTTGTTGCATGACTTTGAGCCACCATGTTATTTAGATTTCAGTGGGTGCCACACTAAACCAATAGAAATATGATAATCGAACCATTGTTTTGGATGGATTTGTTCAAAGCCGATGGCTGCCAGCGTATATTCCGAAAGGCCGAAAATTGTTCGCCTAAGGGCCAATCTGGCAACATTGGTGTTCCCACTTTTTTGTTTTATGGTTCCGTTCCAATTCACTTTAAATTTACTTATCTAAATATCGGCATACATATTTTGTAATTTTCTTTTTATTTTTACATTTTGAAGTTATGCAATTGTACATAATAATTATATGAGTAATTATTAAAATATAACAACTTTTAAATATTTTGTTTAATGCAAATATTCTTACACATAATTAATTAATGTTTCTCCCGAAAATCGTAATTTGGAACGTCATATGAAAGAGAAAGCGCTACGTGCTCGTGTATAGCGTCATTTCTTTCTGACCTCAGTAGGCCATAGACAATTTGTATTATATCCTTTATTATTTTCCGCACTATTTGGTTTTGTAATAACCATGTACAGCGTAGGTCACAGTATTTTTAAGAGTATAGTGAATATAAGCTCAAAACAAAACTCAATCGAATTAATGTTATTTCATTAAAGGTGACAGTTGCCCCCCAGGAAATACACCAGGGCCCCAACTGTCACCTTTAATGAAATAACATTAATTCAATTGAGTTTTGTTTTGAGCTTATATTCACTTTACTCTTAAAAATACTGTGACCTACGCTGAACATGGTTAATACAAAACCAAATAGTGCGGAAAAGAATAAAGGATATAATACAAATTGTCTATGGCCTACTGAGGTCAGAAAGAAATGACGCTATACACGAGCACGTAGCGCTTTCTCTTTCATATGACGTTCCAAATTACGATTTTCGGGAGAAACATTAATTAATTATGTGTAAGAATATTTGCATTAAACAAAATATTTAAAAGTTGTTATATTTTAATAATTATTCATATAATTATTATGTACAATTGCATAACTTCAAAATGTAAAAATAAAAAGAAAATTACAAAATATGTATGCCGATATTTAGATAAGTAAATTTAAAGTGAATTGGAACGGAACCATAAAACAAAAAAGTGGGAACACCAATGTTGCCAGATTGGCCCTTAGGCGAACAATTTTCGGCCTTTCGGAATATACGTTGGCAGCCATCGGCTTTGAACAAATCCATCCAAAACATTGGTTCGATTATCATATTTCTATTGGTTTAGTGTGGCACCCACTGAAATCTAAATAACATGGTGGCTCAAAGTCATGCAACAAACTACGGAGAGAGCTACGCTTGGAGTTTTTTGACGAGATTGAAGTGGCAATGGGCAGGCCACATTATTCGAAGAATAATGAACTGAGGACAATGTGGAACGAAGTTTCTTAGGTCCAAGGTAACCAATCCGAGGCAGGTGACGTCGCGGTGTAGATCCTGCGTTGTCGCAAATAACGCGACGGTGCAGGGGACGGGAGACCTTGATTTCTCTGTTCCCCGGGAGGGACGGGTCCGGTGTTGGAGGGATTCTGGTGAGGTCCGATCGGAGTGCCCAAAGTTCTACAGCGTCGATGAAGGCCACCGGGAAAGTTTTAATGGATAAAAACCCCACATCCCCCGGCCTGCACCGTAAGGAAAACGTTTTGAATGTTTCCTCCCAGACAGAAAAAATAAGCAGGCCTACCACTATAGTGACCGCTGACATTATGCAAGTCGCAGGATGCAAATAGACAAGTGTCGTTCTTTGTGGTGTTCCATGAGGGAGGCCTATTTCTGAAATTTTCCGGCTGATTATGATGATAAAAGGCATAAATTCCTAATATGAATTAATACGCACAACTAATGCGAATCTAACAATATGCAAGTTAGAAACCATTAAGATAAGCAATCGTGCCAAAGAAATAGTACATACATTGAATATAATGACAAAAAAAAATATTCTCCGTCCAAAGCATTTGGGCAATGATCTTTTATATTCGGCCTTTCCTACCAAAAAATCGGCCCTTTCCCGTAAAGCTTTCGGCTTTCGGCCATTCGATTCATCTGCTGGCAACACAGTTATTGGCACTGGGACGAAAACAGACAATACGTATTTATTTATCTCAAATTCTCGTTTTCGGTGCTTAAACAAATGGATTGGAACTAATCGATACATTATTGAGGCATATATAAACGGCAAACAAACAAACTGTGTTCATAAAATTAGTATTTTCGCTATGGAAACAAGGTAAGGATTAGTCATAGTTGACATAATTAAAACAATGAACATGTATTTTCTATTAATGAAATGATTATGTGTAAGCTAAATCGTGTTTTATTATTCATCTTGCAGAAGTAAAGTTCACTACATACGTCCGCGGCCGCCTCCGAAACGGGATGCTGAAAGAGTTAACAATGAATGCAATAACAGCTGCTGCTAGCTGTTTGAGCCACTGCAGCAGGGCTAGAAATTAATATACTTAAATATCAACAAACTCAAGAGGATTTGTTAGATCCCAGTGCAGTGATCCTAGTAAACAAAAATTTCATCATAATTATTCTAGTTCACATACGGTTAAAACGACGGAATAGTAATTTTAATGCATTATAGGCTATAAATTCTGACAAATAGCAGATTAATTTACCCAAAGGCTAGCTGCACACTGTCAATATTCTACAACCCGTCCAATTTAACTGTGCACCTCGCTGGTTTGCTACTTCACACCGCCAGGTGCATACTTAAACTGTATAGGTTGTAGAATATTGACAATATTATTGACAGTGTGCGGGCTACCAAAGGGGTAGATTGTGGTACCTTAGTGCATCCATCAATACTTTATTTCTAATCATAGTGTGCTGCAGATATAATAATTATTGTTGAATAGGATCCTATTCACTTAGCAACTCTGTACTAAGGAGTGACTAAGTACATACAACAGCATTAGACATCTGTGTGTGTTAGTCGGCCTCAACCATAATAAAACATGAAGATTCTATAATATAGCCTTGTTTGACTGCAACCCGGTTTCAAAAAATGTTAACTTATACTTACTTTGATTCTCTTGCTGTTTATTATCTAAGTTTTGTTTATTTAATCATAATCTATCATTATTAAATGAGCTATACACCTAAAGTATATGTTATTGGTAAAAACTTGTAAGTACCTAGTGCATAGTATTAATCTGTTATTGACAATTTGAAATAAAATAAAATACTCTTAAAAAGAACATGTTTTATTGCATATTTATATAAATATTTATAAATTACCTTATGTATTAAAGTATGTACACTATGAGTTACTGGCTACTAGATATTGGTCTAGTGGTAGGACACCCTGGCCCTTGGAGTAATAATGTTCTGTGCCCTGGCCGCTACCCAATAGGTTATGGGCACATTTCCCACCTTATCTGGGTGTTGTTTATATCTATTAAAGGATGTATTTACAATAAAAAGTATATAAGTATTTGTATCAGTTGTCTGCTTACCATAGTACAAGCTCTGCCTGCATCAAATGACTGTGTGTGGATTGTCCCAGTATTATTATGTTATAACCTTAGACTTGTAACTATTATAGTAGTTAGTTACTTATGTATAGATAAATAAATACCTAAACAAAATGATAATAAAAACGGTATATTACTATCAAACTACAACAGTCTCCGAACCAGGAGGAATCCCTGCTGCAGAGCCATATAAATTTCTTTCTGACTATTCGCTGGTGTTGTTGTGTGGCTGTTCACGAATCACAACTTCGTTGTTTCACAGTTATGTTAGCTGCACAAATTGTGTATTACACGCGATGCTTATAGTAAGCTTTGATACAATTGGATGTTGCATCCAATATTGGGAAGCACTATCTGGATGATTTAAAGTCCATTGGTACACATACAAGTTTCATGAGATTCACAACTATAATATTATCTACACTTATTATTTGCACAAATCGTCAAGTCCATTGTTGTCGGCTTCTTCATCAGACGGAGATTTACAGCGTTCGCTTGGATTATTCGTTAGGAACTTAGGTTCTTTAAGTTCGTGTTTTTTGGCTTCAACTTAAGTAAAGTGGTCACTCACGAAGCTGCATACGTCGCAGCTTTCGTTTATTATTAGTTTCAGCGTAAACAGCATCCAAAAACTGAAATAATTCGTTTGCTTGATCACCATCTGAAATCAAACTTACTTATTACACACACGTAGATACTAAAGTAATATTTATACAAATAAATAAGTTTCACTAACTTTAAATGTCCCCAAAACTATTTTTTGTAAGTAACTCAGCGTTTTTCATATAGAATTTTACAAAATAATGTTATTGCAGTCGCCTCCGAGCAACTTTTGTATGACGGCTAATTTTGACAAGGAAAACAATATTGTTAGCGTTGTTGGCTATCAAAAGCCACGTCACAGTAAGTTGTAATGCTTCTTGAGTAAAGAATTTAACGTTAATTTAACCAAAACTTCTTAGAAAACAATGTTATTTATGCACCCAAATAACATTAGTTTTTGGACGTACCAGTAGGAAAAGTCGATCTAATATTATATTAGCGCTGCTAATAGAGGTGCCAGTTGGGCCCTCACCTTTAATGAAATAACATTAATTCAATTGAGTTTTGTTTTGAGCTTATATTCATTTTACTCTTAAAAATACTGTGACCTACGCTGAACATGGTTAATACAAAACCAAATAGTGCGGAAAAGAATAAAGGATATAATACAAATTGTCTATGGCCTACTGAGGTCAGAAAGAAATGACGCTATACACGAGCACGTAGCGCTTTCTCTTTCATATGACGTTCCAAATTACGATTTTCGGGAGAAACATTAATTAATTATGTGTAAGAATATTTGCATTAAACAAAATATTTAAAAGTTGTTATATTTTAATAATTATTCATATAATTATTATGTACAATTGCATAACTTCAAAATGTAAAAATAAAAAGAAAATTACAAAATATGTATGCCGATATTTAGATAAGTAAATTTAAAGTGAATTGGAACGGAACCATAAAACAAAAAAGTGGGAACACCAATGTTGCCAGATTGGCCCTTAGGCGAACAATTTTCGGCCTTTCGGAATATACGTTGGCAGCCATCGGCTTTGAACAAATCCATCCAAAACATTGGTTCGATTATCATATTTCTATTGGTTTAGTGTGGCACCCACTGAAATCTAAATAACATGGTGGCTCAAAGTCATGCAACAAACTACGGAGAGAGCTACGCTTGGAGTTTTTTGACGAGATTGAAGTGGCAATGGGCAGGCCACATTATTCGAAGAATAATGAACTGAGGACAATGTGGAACGAAGTTTCTTAGGTCCAAGGTAACCAATCCGAGGCAGGTGACGTCGCGGTGTAGATCCTGCGTTGTCGCAAATAACGCGACGGTGCAGGGGACGGGAGACCTTGATTTCTCTGTTCCCCGGGAGGGACGGGTCCGGTGTTGGAGGGATTCTGGTGAGGTCCGATCGGAGTGCCCAAAGTTCTACAGCGTCGATGAAGGCCACCGGGAAAGTTTTAATGGATAAAAACCCCACATCCCCCGGCCTGCACCGTAAGGAAAACGTTTTGAATGTTTCCTCCCAGACAGAAAAAATAAGCAGGCCTACCACTATAGTGACCGCTGACATTATGCAAGTCGCAGGATGCAAATAGACAAGTGTCGTTCTTTGTGGTGTTCCATGAGGGAGGCCTATTTCTGAAATTTTCCGGCTGATTATGATGATAAAAGGCATAAATTCCTAATATGAATTAATACGCACAACTAATGCGAATCTAACAATATGCAAGTTAGAAACCATTAAGATAAGCAATCGTGCCAAAGAAATAGTACATACATTGAATATAATGACAAAAAAAAATATTCTCCGTCCAAAGCATTTGGGCAATGATCTTTTATATTCGGCCTTTCCTACCAAAAAATCGGCCCTTTCCCGTAAAGCTTTCGGCTTTCGGCCATTCGATTCATCTGCTGGCAACACAGTTATTGGCACTGGGACGAAAACAGACAATACGTATTTATTTATCTCAAATTCTCGTTTTCGGTGCTTAAACAAATGGATTGGAACTAATCGATACATTATTGAGGCATATATAAACGGCAAACAAACAAACTGTGTTCATAAAATTAGTATTTTCGCTATGGAAACAAGGTAAGGATTAGTCATAGTTGACATAATTAAAACAATGAACATGTATTTTCTATTAATGAAATGATTATGTGTAAGCTAAATCGTGTTTTATTATTCATCTTGCAGAAGTAAAGTTCACTACATACGTCCGCGGCCGCCTCCGAAACGGGATGCTGAAAGAGTTAACAATGAATGCAATAACAGCTGCTGCTAGCTGTTTGAGCCACTGCAGCAGGGCTAGAAATTTAAAATACTTAAATATCAACAAACTCAAGAGGATTTGTTAGATCCCAGTGCAGTGATCCTAGTAAACAAAAATTTCATCATAATTATTCTAGTTCACATACGGTTAAAACGACGGAATAGTAATTTTAATGCATTATAGGCTATAAATTCTGACAAATAGCAGATTAATTTACCCAAAGGCTAGCTGCACACTGTCAATATTCTACAACCCGTCCAATTTAACTGTGCACCTCGCTGGTTTGCTACTTCACACCGCCAGGTGCATACTTAAACTGTATAGGTTGTAGAATATTGACAATATTATTGACAGTGTGCGGGCTACCAAAGGGGTAGATTGTGGTACCTTAGTGCATCCATCAATACTTTATTTCTAATCATAGTGTGCTGCAGATATAATAATTATTGTTGAATAGGATCCTATTCACTTAGCAACTCTGTACTAAGGAGTGACTAAGTACATACAACAGCATTAGACATCTGTGTGTGTTAGTCGGCCTCAACCATAATAAAACATGAAGATTCTATAATATAGCCTTGTTTGACTGCAATACTTACTTTGATTCTCTTGCTGTTTATTATCTAAGTTTTGTTTATTTAATCATAATCTATCATTATTAAATGAGCTATACACCTAAAGTATATGTTATTGGTAAAAACTTGTAAGTACCTAGTGCATAGTATTAATCTGTTATTGACAATTTGAAATAAAATAAAATACTCTTAAAAAGAACATGTTTTATTGCATATTTATATAAATATTTATAAATTACCTTATGTATTAAAGTATGTACACTATGAGTTACTGGCTACTAGATATTGGTCTAGTGGTAGGACACCCTGGCCCTTGGAGTAATAATGTTCTGTGCCCTGGCCGCTACCCAATAGGTTATGGGCACATTTCCCACCTTATCTGGGTGTTGTTTATATCTATTAAAGGATGTATTTACAATAAAAAGTATATAAGTATTTGTATCAGTTGTCTGCTTACCATAGTACAAGCTCTGCCTGCATCAAATGACTGTGTGTGGATTGTCCCAGTATTATTATGTTATAACCTTAGACTTGTAACTATTATAGTAGTTAGTTACTTATGTATAGATAAATAAATACCTAAACAAAATGATAATAAAAACGGTATATTACTATCAAACTACAACAGTCTCCGAACCAGGAGGAATCCCTGCTGCAGAGCCATATAAATTTCTTTCTGACTATTCGCTGGTGTTGTTGTGTGGCTGTTCACGAATCACAACTTCGTTGTTTCACAGTTATGTTAGCTGCACAAATTGTGTATTACACGCGATGCTTATAGTAAGCTTTGATACAATTGGATGTTGCATCCAATATTGGGAAGCACTATCTGGATGATTTAAAGTCCATTGGTACACATACAAGTTTCATGAGATTCACAACTATAATATTATCTACACTTATTATTTGCACAAATCGTCAAGTCCATTGTTGTCGGCTTCTTCATCAGACGGAGATTTACAGCGTTCGCTTGGATTATTCGTTAGGAACTTAGGTTCTTTAAGTTCGTGTTTTTTGGCTTCAACTTAAGTAAAGTGGTCACTCACGAAGCTGCATACGTCGCAGCTTCCGTTTATTATTAGTTTCAGCGTAAACAGCATCCAAAAACTGAAATAATTCGTTTGCTTGATCACCATCTGAAATCAAACTTACTTATTACACACACGTAGATACTAAAGTAATATTTATACAAATAAATAAGTTTCACTAACTTTAAATGTCCCCAAAACTATTTTTTGTAAGTAACTCAGCGTTTTTCATATAGAATTTTACAAAATAATGTTATTGCAGTCGCCTACGAGCAACTTTTGTATGACGGCTAATTTTGACAAGGAAAACAATATTGTTAGCGTTGTTGGCTATCAAAAGCCACGTCACAGTAAGTTGTAATGCTTCTTGAGTAAAGAATTTAACGTTAATTTAACCAAAACTTCTTAGAAAACAATGTTATTTATGCACCCAAATAACATTAGTTTTTGGACGTACCAGTAGGAAAAGTCGATCTAATATTATATTAGCGCTGCTAATAGAGGTGCCAGTTGGGCCCCAGATGCTACACAACTATTGAACAAAACTGCCAAACTTGGTGCAATAACATATATGATGGACGATACTGTCTTAACAGATAACCCCCATAAGTCACTAGTTTTTTTTATATCTAGACTTTTAAAAGTATTAACAATGTCTTTTGTATTGATTTATTTGTATTAGCCGACTTAAATAGAATATCCTCCATGGATTTCTCAAATTGTTCGTAAGGCGAACATGGAGGCTTATAAACGCATATAATAATGAACTGCTCAAATTCAATACAAGCGACTTCAATAACTCGCTCGACAGACAGGCTCACAATATCCTTGCGTTCTTTACATTTAATATTTTTGTTGAGGATAATTAAAGAGCCGCCGTGTATCATATTTACTCTACTGTATGAGCTGACAACTTGGTGATTATTAAAATTCAATATAATTTGGTTACTTTCAACCAGTGCTCAGTAACACACATAATGTCTATTTTGTAATCATACATAAATAATTCAATTTGTAAATCTTTACCCATCAGGCCTTGTATATTCTGATGCACTAGGTTGATCGAGGACACCTTCCTAATTAGAGTGTCCTTTAAATTATGTCGTTTTATATAATTTAAGCAAGAGTTTATCTCTATTGTCTTAATAACTAATTTAAATCATGCTGTATGTCAATATTATTAATTGCCAGATTCTTTTTTGAACTAGGCAAAATGTCAGTACAGCATTGCTCAATAGGAGCAGTAACTTTGTTAGCCAAGTTTTTGGCTAATATATAAAAAAAAATATAATGGCGATCTAGCTATCTGTCTCTTAATATAATTAGAAAGATAACAGCTATCATTATTAAAAAAAATATATTTATTAACATAATTGTTAATGTCAATTAAATGTAGTTTGTCAATTTTAGAAAGATTATTAGTACATGTCAAATTGTGGAGTAACATATTTAACTTATATCTAGATTGATTTTCCACCTGTGGCAAGCTATGGCAATAGGGAAATGTAAACATAACAATTTTATCTACATGTCGGAAACACGTTTAACATCCTTTTTTTTAAACTTTACATGATCACCTGAACACAGAAACACAATCTCACTCATGCACACTAGAATAACACACGAGGAAACTACCGGCATAAGCTCTCGAATACGCACTGAAGCCCTACCTACCTACCTAGAGTGGCCTCCACCTGCCCCTTACAGCCACCCCTGACCGACCGCTTCCTATCTCGACCTTCTATCAACCTAGTAACCAAACCCACCGGAATGTAGATTGCAACCTCTAGATAAATGGACTACACGAGCCAGAGAGGACAACTCATCGCACAACTACTCAATATGAAATCTCACAGGAAACTATCACAATCTAAACCAACAGCTGCAGTACGTTAGCTCACCAACACCGACCTTCACTGTAGACTCTCTTCTGTCTTACCGATCCCTGTTTTCATATCTGTCAACTGTAACAATCACTGTAACCGTCTTACCCAACGAACCTCACATAAAGACCACAACACACACTAACACATACACACATAGACACACACTACTGTAACAATCTTGCCCAGCTGGTCCCTCTAGGAGGCCACTGTAACCGTCTTGCCCAGCGAACCTCACATATGGACCACAACACACATTCACACACAGAGACACACACTACTGTGACAATCTTGTTCAGCTGGTCCCTCAAGGAGGCCACTGTAACTGTCTTACCCAGCGAACCTCGCATATGGACCACAACACACATTAACACACACAGACACACACTGGTGTAACAATCTTGCACAGCTGGTCCCTCAAGGAGGCCACTGTAACCGTCTTGCCCAGCGAACCTCACATAAGGACCATAACACACACACACACACACACTTAACAAATAATCCCACACCAACTAAGGCTTCCCTTTGATCATCTCATATGACAGTGTGGACTTGATAACCTGACATCTTGCTATATCATCATCTCGTAGATGACATAACCCTCCACACACACACAGTGATGTTCGACCTCATGCAAACCACCACTGGCTAAGGCGTCCCTTCGACCAGCTGTTTGTCATCTCATATGACAGCGTGGACCGGACAACCTGGTACCTCATCATGTCATCATCTCGTATGATGACTTCACCCTCCGCACACACAGTGATGTTCGACCTCATGCAAACTATCACTGGCTAAGACGTCCCTTCGAGTAGTTGTCATCTCATATGACAGCGTGGACTGGACAACCTGGCACCTTAACATGTCATCATCTCGTATGATGACATGACCCTTCACACACACAGTGATGTTCGACCTCATACAATACAAGCGACCATGTACTAGACCACCGACCACGCCACGCCATCCCAAACTAGATTACTCAGCACAAATCACTCCTTTTGAGATCACCGCACCAACTATCTCAAGATCCCAAACTACTACTCGCAATACTCTCTACGGGATCATCACTCTGACTGTCGCATGATCACAAACTAGACTACTCGCAATACAAACTACTCTCTACGAGATCACCACGCTGACTCTCACGAGATCCCAAGCTATATACGACTCACAGCACGAACTACTCTGTAGACTATACTGTGTTCATTCTACAAAGTACTTAGCTCTCAATATCCACTGATCGTTTCCCGAATAACTGAACGTAGACTCTCGTCCGGATCCTCACGCTGGACTCAATGCTACACCTCACTGATTCACTAGGAAATATCACGATAGACTCTCCATTATAATTTACGATCATCATCAAACATAACCATACTACTTTTCCAACCATCACACTTGTTATCTCATTGTCAACCAATCACCCGAACTAATGTCATGGCGTCACGTCAAACATGACAGTTGACATCTCGTAATAAAGATGTGCCGGCATACATTTAATTTTAGTAAATCATTATTATAATCTACTATTTTTTTTTTGTCAACTTTTTCCCTATTCCCTATAAGTAGTATTCTTCTCATAATATCGTGGTAGGATAAGCCAGGCAAACAATTATTAATAACTGAGTACTCCCTGCAGATGTCTGATATAATAGTACCCATAATGTTTACCGAGTTCATCACTGAAAATAACCAATTATTTTTTGGTTTCTGATTGAAATCCCTTTGACAGCTGTTTGTGTTATTAATGTAGGCATCTGAGATTCATTATTTTGTAAACTATTGCTTACGGGTTGACATTTATCTAGTGTAGGCTCTGCGTCAGGAATGCAATCAGGCACAGAAAAACTAGTTGAAACTCGTTTATGAATGTCTACAAAACTTTTTCTCCTATTGTTACTGTTACATTTGTCCATAACCAGTTCTTTCATGGCCAGAATGTACTCCTTCATCAAGTTTTCTGAAGAATTATATTTTCCAGTCATAGATTTTAATTTACTTGCTAAGTTATTTATTTCATCTTGTAAAGCCAATGTGTCATATTTATACTTTAAAGTACTATTTTCTAATTTGCGAGCATACATATCTAGTCTGTCAATAAGTTGGAAGCGTTCTCTATTTAACTTAACATTCTTGATAAAAAAATCTATGCTTTTTTACTAATTTTTGTGTTTTTTTAATATATTTATTAATCTTTACATACTTCTTTAGTTTGTTTTTATTTTTAGATGAGTTAATGTTACTGCCACATCTAACATCACCTTCTGTGTTTATTTGTAAGGTCACATCATTTGTCAAGTCTATTACATTACTTGAGGGCTGTCCGTTAAATGTAGCAGACACCATGCTCGGGGCACTGACCACCATGAAGAAATAGGGTCAAGGTGGAGTCCAAACTCCAAATAGTTGATTGCTGACCACTAACTCATCAAAAAGACTTTGATTTAAGGAGGCTGTTATGTTATGGTTGGTTATTTCCCTCTGAGAAAGTTGATTATTTGCCTCTTGCAGTTGAGGTTCTAGGGTAACTAAGCACGAGATATTGCGTAAACATAGGTGCACTCCCTATTCCTTTACTCTCATAATCCGATGGGACGAATGTGGAGAATGAGATCAAACGCAGGACCGTCTTTTTATATACCCATCATATACTTTGGGGGTGCAGTCTCTGGCAACATGAGCGTAGCCTTATGTTAGACAGTCTGGCTGTGACATCAGGAGTCGTATATTACATGGACATTGTGGCGACTAAGAAGAACTTCCGTGCGTTCATGCCAGTATTATTGGAAACAAGTTTGAGAAATCAAATAAAATATTAGCTTCTATCCGTGGTGCATTACGAGTGGACTAGCCTTCGTTGGTCCGCCTGTAAGAGTCTTCCTTTTTGAAGTGTATCGACCTTCTGTTAATTCATTTCTTGTCTCCCGCTTTGCAAAAGAGGGAAGTGGAATTTAGTTATTTCCAACTACGACTATCTACCTTGTTAATTAAATTTATTGCGGGTTCCAAGACAATTTAGCGTTTCCCAGTGACTCGCCGAGGGTCAAACCTCGGTGTCTTCAGTGGTGACCACTGTAGATCCTGGCTTTATGTGTTGAAGTGCAATTTCGTACTCACTCCTACATTCATCAAGACCTACTAAAATTACAGATGGAGAATTTTTTTTTCGTTTCATATTCTTATTACTACTAGTTTAAATAATAAATATAAGTAAGACATCATTATAATACGAAATTAAAATTATTTATTTGATATTTTCTCCGCTAGTAGTTCGCAACTGCCATGCCGAGACTGACAAAATTAATATTGCCGATAGGGGTGTCGCCACTGTCTATACGAAAATGTCAAACTACACGTCATTACCAAAATAAAAATTTAGTTCTCATTTTTGCCACTAGCACGGATAAGTTGGTAAGTCAGTACACACACAATGGAAGCACACATTTCTCAGCTCCAAAACTGTGTAAGTGCCAAATTGTCTGCAATTGTTTTGAACCTTTTTATTAATTACCCGACGTTTCTAATACTTTACAGCATTCATGGTCATGGACGGACTTAGGTGGTAGCTATCCATACGTCATAGTTGTATTAGGGTACCCTCAGGTCTTCTAATTATTATTGTTAGTCCGATCTGTTTTAAATATAAAATTAAACTTAAGTTGCACTGAAAATCACTTTATTATAATTCACAATATACGTAATGGATATTACCATAGATAATCATAGACATGTAGATTCATCAAATATAAAAGAAGCCATACACGACATTCATTAAATTTAAAGAAGTTATACACGACATCTTCCCCCTAAAGATTTAATCTTGTAGGTGGTTTAATAACTCGTCCACTTCTAGACATTTTTGATGGAGATGTCACAGCATCATTGTTTCTATGAAACTCAGTATGATTATGACACAAATTTAATGGTTCACTAACAAGAGTCACAGGTGTATTACAATGTGGTTCCGTATTAGAATCTGGTACACCATTATTCGACTCTTTGTACATCAAAGGGATCAGAGTGTCAGATGTATAATAGTGATTTTTACTTTTTGTATATGAAGATTTTAATTGAGAACTATTGCGTCTTAAAACTGATCCTTTCTCTGTACGAATAATAAAAGATCGAGGTTCTGTACACTGCTTGACAATTATAGCCTTCAGCCACTTTCCTCCCTCTCTATATACCACACTATCACCAGATTTAAATGATACATTTCTTTTAGCACTTTTATCATAATTTTGTTTAGTAATAGACTGTTTTAACAATAACTGTTTGTAAATATTATTTATCCTAGGTTTTAAATAATCCATTGTACAAGGTGTTAAAGTTCTTATATTTCTACTGTTCAGAATCTGAGAAGGGGTGACATTTAACCCTGAAACTGGCATGTTATTGTAATGCATTACCCCATCTCTATAATCTGTCTTATCTTCCATACTTTTCCTTAAAATTTGCTTACTGATATGAACAGCTTTTTCTGCCATGCCATTGCTTTTTGGGTAATGAGGTGTACTAGTTATTAGCTGTATATCCTTAGACTTAAAATAATGTTGACATTCAAAAGATGCAAATGGGTTATTATCTGCTATTAATTCTAATGGAAAGCCAAATCTAGTGAATACACTATGCATTGCATCTATTACACATTTTGAAGTTTTATCTTTTAATGGTAACAACTCAAGCCAGTGTGAAAAATAATCAACAATTACAAGAAAATATTTGCCATGAAAATCTAATATGTCACATCCTACTTTAAAATACCTTTCCTTTGGAATTTTATGTGGCAGTAATGGCTCATTACAATTTTGTGAACTATATTTTTCACAAGTTCTACACTGTTTTACAAAATTAGTTAAGTCTAATCTCATATTAGGCCAATAAAATAAGTTTTTGGCCTTGTTTATACATTTGCTAATTCCATTATGACCCTGATGTACACTTTCCATCACATAAGACTTTAATGAACTAGGAACAATTATTCTATTTTCAAAAAACAATAACCCATCCTGTGGTGTATTGCAAATAAATACTGCTGCCTGCCCGCCGCGCGTCTCAGTCGTCTAACAGACACCGAGCCGAGCGGTCGTGGTACAGCGAGTAAGTACTTTGTGTTTCATTTAATACGGTTGTGTTCCATGTACCTATTTACTGTAATAGGTTATATTCATACAATAGACTCAAGCCGAAATGGTGAGACATCACATGGCGACGAGTACAAGCGCAGTAAATAATTTTTTCTCAAAACAATGTGCCTGGTATTATAGTGCCAAAAATAAAATAATTTTAAAAATAAAAAAGGTATAAGTGCGAGCGTACAAAATGTCACATAGAACGAAATTAAATTGATTATTCAATCATTGTTTCAACCATATTTATACGGAAAGGAAGTATTTATAGTGTCTAGGTTCCATGGTGCAGGTTCTGCCTGGCTTGGGATCGGAAGACCGTGTGTGTCACAGGACATTATTATTATTATTGAATAAGTACATGCATAAGCCGTGGGATGCCGGCTAAGAATTTGCATCCCCCCCTCTCTTCCCGTGGGTTTCGTAAGAGGCGATTGAGGGAAAGCCAGAAGACGGGCAGCAGCGTCTTCTGTGTAATATATCCATCTTTTCGGAACTGCGATCCCCAAGACGCCTGCCAAGCGTGGGGATTATGGCAACCCCCCCCCCCCCCCAATGATTGACAATGCTAATTTACGGCCCCCAGTCCCCGGCAGCTCCTCTATTCCCCGCCTTGGTAGCGGGCGGGGTAACGGTCGAGCAGGGGGTGCGAAGAATCTCCGGCAGATGCCCCGCTACCACCCCCACCGAACTTTGGCCCTGGCAACACATAATGTCCGCACGCTTAGGACTGACGAGAAGATTATCGAGCTGGAGGAAGAATTGAGCAAGTTACGTTGGGATATCTTGGGATTATCTGAAATCCGACGAGAGGGACAGGATACGATAACCCTTGATTCCGGAAACTTGCTCTTCTTCCGGGAAGGAGACCGAAAATCTCAGGGTGGTGTTGGGTTTCTCGTCCGTAAGTCCCTCATTAACAACGTTATAAAGGTCGATAGTGTGTCGAGCAGGGTAGCGTACCTTATACTCAGAATAACCAGCCGGTATTCGTTGAAGGTTATACAGGTTTACGCGCCGACCTCGGCACACCCTGACGATGAAGTAGAGGCTATGTATGAGGAGATAGCAGAAGCCATACATACCTCCAAAACACACTTCACCGTTGTTATGGGGGACTTCAACGCGAAGGTGGGCACACGGAATGGCGATGAGTTGAAAGTGGGGTCATATGGGTACGGGCAGCGGAACCAAAGGGGCCAGCGGCTGGTCGACTTCATGGAGAAGGAGGGACTCTTTGTGATGAACTCCTTCTTCAAGAAGCGACCATCCAGGAAGTGGACGTGGATAAGCCCCGATGGTTCAACCAAAAATGAGATCGACTTCATCATGACGACCAACAAGCATATATTCGATGATGTCTCCGTGATCGGCAGGGTGAAAACCGGTAGCGATCACCGTATTGTTAGAGGCACATTGAATATCAATGTCAAGCTTGAGAGGTCCCGTCTGATGAAGTCCACGCTCCGTCCGGGAACCGCCCAAATCCAAAACCCCGAAGACTTTCAACTCGAACTACACAATCGCTTCCAGTGCCTAGCCGAATGCGAAACTGCGGACGAGTTAAACAATGGGTTGGTGCAAACTGTCCATGCAGTGGGGTCCAAGTTCTTTAAGACCCCACGCCGTAATAAGCCTCAGAAGCTCTCCAATCAAACCATTAAGTTAATGGAAACCCGAACTGAGATGAGACTGCAATCTTCAGCTGATATGTCGGAATATGCTGAACTCAATAGACGAATCTCGAAATCCATGCGACACGACTTGCGTTCCTATAATACAGCATGTATTAAGGACGCAATTGAGCGGAACCAAGGCTCTAAAGTGTTTGCAAAGAATTCGTCTATTGGGCAAAGCCAAGTGACCAAGCTGAAGATCGACGACGGCAGTGTCATCTCATCAAAGTCGGAGATATTGAGAGAGCTCGAGAGGTTCTACGGACAGTTGTACACCTCGACACGAAAACCCATTGCCCGAACAGCTCAGGACACCAGAGCCCAACTAACCCGACACTACACTGAGGACATCCCAGACATCAGCTTGTACGAGATTAGAATGGCTCTCAAACAGCTTAAGAACAACAAGGCGCCGGGTGAAGACGGAATCACAACAGAACTTCTGAGAGCGGGTGGAAAACCGGTACTTTTAGTCCTCCAGAAGTTATTTAATTCCGTCTTACTCGAGGGTACTACGCCAGAAGCATGGCACAGGAGTGTGGTGGTTCTCTTCTTCAAAAAAGGTGATAACACTTTATTGAAGAATTATAGACCCATCTCACTCCTGAGCCATGTATACAAGCTGTTTTCGAGAGTCATTACGAACCGTCTCGAACGCAGGTTTGATGACTTCCAGCCTCCCGAACAAGCCGGGTTCCGAAAAGGCTTTAGCACCGTAGACCACATACATACGCTCCGCCAGATTATACAGAAGACCGAGGAGTATAATCGGCCATTATGTCTAGCGTTTGTGGACTACGAAAAAGCCTTCGATTCAATCGAGACCTGGGCGGTATTGCAGTCCCTCCAGCGGTGCCACATTGACTATAGGTACATCGAAGTGTTGAAGTGTTTGTACAGCAACGCCACCATGTCGATCCGACTACAGGAAGAGAGCACGAAACCAATCCCATTGCAGCGAGGTGTGAGACAGGGAGACGTTATTTCTCCGAAACTGTTCTCAAACGCATTGGAGGACGTTTTCAAGCTCTTGGACTGGTACGGATTCGGCATCAACATCAATGGCGAATACATCACTCACCTTCGTTTTGCCGACGATATAGTCATTATGGCAGAGTCGCTGGAGGACCTCAATACGATGCTCAGCGACCTCAGTAGCGTTTCCCAACAGGTGTGTCTTAAAATGAACATGGACAAGACGAAGATCATGTCTAATGTCCATGTTGCACCCGTACCGGTAGTTGTTGGGAACGATACACTCGAAGTTGTTGACCACTACGTATACCTAGGACAAACTGTCCAGTTAGGTCGGTCCAACTTTGACAAAGAGGTCGCCCGAAGAATCCAACTCGGATGGGCAGCGTTCGGGAAACTACGCGATATCTTCTCGTCCAAAATACCGCAGTGCCTGAAGACGAAGGTTTTTAACCAGTGTGTGTTGCCAGTGATGACATATGGTACTGAGACGTGGTCTCTAACGGCTGGCCTTTTAGAAAAGTTCAGAGTCACACAACGAGCCATGGAGAGAGCTATGCTCGGAGTTTCTTTGCGCGACAGAATCCGAAATGTGGAGATTCGCCGAAGAACTAAGGTTACCGACATAGCTCTCAGAATCTGCAAGTTGAAGTGGCAATGGGCAGGCCACATCGCTCGAAGAACCGATAACCGTTGGGGAAGAAAGGTTCTCGAGTGGCGACCACGAACCGGAAGACGCAGCGTTGGCAGGCCTCCCACTAGGTGGACAGACGACATTGTGCGCGTCGCAGGTAACCGGTGGATGCAAATAGCCAATTGTCGTTCATTGTGGCGTTCTAAGGGGGAGGCCTATGTTCAGCAGTGGACGTCTTCCGGCTGATGATGATGATGATGAAGTACATGCATTCGTTTACAAATACCCATAATAATAATCGTTAATCACGCACGCAAACGTTGTTGGCCAAATCAGATAGCAAATAAATGTACCTATATACCTCCTTAGAGTAGATACAATGGTATATGCTCTAAAATCAAATCCTAATATCCGATGAAAACACCAAACGTTCCAACGATGATATATCGTTCATTACCTGTTATTAAAATAACAAAGGAGGATACCTATCGAGTCGTAATGTTCGATCAAGCCGCCAAATGTTCTGGGGATGATATTGTTCATTAAGTACCCGTTATAAAAAATAACAAAAAACGATACCTATCGAATAATATTCGATCAAACCGCCAAATGTTCTAAGGATGATATTGTTCATTACCCGATATAAAAGATAACAAAAAAACGATACCTATCGAATAATAATATTCGATCAAGCCACCAAATGTTCCAACAATGAAATTGTTAAAATGACACCCAGTTATAACAAAACTTTGAAATATTGAAAGTGTTACCGTACCTTTATAACTGAGGTTGTATCAAAAGTGTGTAAAGAGTGTCAATAATATATTATAATACTAGTAGCCCGGTACGTGCTTCGCTACGTATAAAGTGAAATATTAAGATCATTTAACTGTAACATCAAATTCATTTATTCAAACAAAAAATGACATAACAACATGCTTTTACTGTCAACACTAAAAAAAGTTTTAATTCTGGAAAAAGGGCCATTTTGACAGCAAAATCCCCATTTACAAAATGATCCGCCATTTATTGAATTAACTTGTTACAAAAAATGTGATAAATGAAAACCCGCTCTACCGATTTTGTGCAAACCACATAAACCATCTACTAAATAGTCCGGACAAAGCCTAAACATTTGGTTTGGATAGGTGAGCCCGTTCTTGAGTTATGAAATTGCAACGAAAAGTGGCATTGATTTTTATAGATGTGGATTACAAGTAAAGCCATTACGAAATGAACTATTGAATCTGAGATACTGTTTATCGTAATTGGACAAGGCAGTCTTGATAAAATATAATCCTGTTTCCCATGGATCTACTATCCAAATATATTGTTGAATCTATACCAGTAAGTAATTAGTTGAAATACTTACTTATGATCTACACCTTCAAACATAAAAAATAGGACTCAATATTGCCTTATATGACCAGCGTCATTAATAAATAATTAGTGTAATTTTGTGGGTACTCAATCATTATACCAAAAGTATTTGTGTATACTTTTTATCAGCCACCATATTGCTAGTGGGTACCTACATGTTCTATCAAGAGTACTTTATAAAATGATGTTTTCTATCAATATGCTTACATTAAATGATACCGTCATCTACGCGTTTCTTTTTAAAAGCATAACCGAAATATGAATGTCTGTCTCTTGAACAATTGTCCCGAGGTCCGATCTGCATCTAAAAACCTAGGTTCCTTTGTCAGCAAAATTTGTAACTGGTTTTCAATAACCCGTTTCAGCACAACAAATAAATAAAAAGAAATAAAAAAAAAAATTGCAACAGTGCTATGTTGGGTCTGGGTACCCATATTGAGGTGCTTACATTAATTGTCAATTAGCTATAAAAGTTCAAGTTCCCTATGTTGTAAAATCACGGCATAATTAGTATTATTACTAATATACTCAATATAATTTCCTCATGGTTTGACGGTCATGTCATTCTGTGCAAACACACTTTTAAAACAAAATAATAATGAAAATAATAATGGTGGTAGAGGGGAAAATCCTAGCATGGTTAAAGGGAAAGGATTAAATATCCTCCAATCTCCCCAAGGCGGTAAAACCCTCAAGGAGGAAAATCCATAAGAGGATCAATACCCCCAAGCGGAAAAACCCTTAAGGAGACCGACCTCTTTGAGGAGGAAAATAAAGAAAAATAAATGAGAAAATAAAATTAATATATAAACAAATCCATAAGTGGATAAATCAATCTCTAAAGAGAGGCATTGTTAGTGATAAACCAAAGTAAACTTAGTAACCAAGTTCTTTGCATCCAAACTCCTTTTCATACAGGTTTTAAACAAAACACAAAAAAAAAAAAAGAACTCGAAATTTTTTTCAACTGACGTCATCATGACGTTATATTATGAAAAATTTCGTTTGTTAGATTGGATTTTATGGCTTTATCTTTGAGTTATTATCGTTATGATGTAATTACGATGTATTTACAACAACTACATTACAAGTAATACCGAAAATATTCCAAAAGTAAACAAACAAACGAAGTATCACCCGGGTCAGATTTCAGTTCGAAAATATCCACTTTTTTGATAAAATACGGACTAACTAACATCTACACTGGTTTATTATTACGTTATAACAATAAACATACCTAATTTTAATATCACTTTACCTGAAATAGATACTGTTTACATTAAAAAATAAACATTCACTCACTGACAGGTGTCCGCCCACTTTTTTCTTTTTTTTTGCCAGCTGAATTCCTTTCTTCATGCTGAATTCATAACATACAAAGTGACAATGACAAGTGACTGATGACTTTATAAAGTCGGAAACACACTCGTCTAACCATAGATCATAGAGTTCCCAAACAAAATATACCGTTAGACCGGTATCAAACCGTGTCTGCACCGTTGGTGCTATAAGCACCAACGGTCCCTGACGGAATTGCGTGTTAGCGTTATTTTGGTGAAACGCACCACCGGTCCTCCAGTGGTAATCAATTCAATAATAATAATCAATTGAATAATTAAAATAATAATAAATGTAATAATTTAAATTAATTAGTTTCTATTCTGCATAAACAGTGCTAAATCAGAATATAATAAAATTAAATTTGTTTACGTATTCTGCATAAATATACGGACTCAAAACCATATTAAAATAAATTTAATTATAATGTTCCTATTCTGCATGAATAAAAGCTCACAAGCAGAATAAAACAAACTTGGTAACTAGCAATGCATTACCATCACACTGGCATGGATGGTAAAAATAATGGTTGCAAGCAATAATTATAAAATACAAAAAAAAAAAAAAAAAACAAGCAAGGATAAAATAGTAATTTATGAGGTTTATAAATTACTGAAAAGTAAAAAAAAAAAAAAAACAAACTAAAAATAATGATAAAAAAAATAATCCGAAACAAACACTGTCTCGATGGTATATGGGTTGGATTTCCATGCCAATGGGGACGATGTGTAAACTTAAGTTTATAAACTACAAACTTATTACAAAATATAATTTTGTATACAAGTGGTCGCAGCCATGGAATACATGCCTGATTTCAATACCTAATAAGAATTATGTATCTACTTGTAAGTAACTAATATTTCTACTGAGTTACAGATTTGTTTCCTCCGCATACAAGGATCCCTCTAAACATTGCAACGGTGGAGTAGATGACCCTATGTAGTCTATATATTAAAGGTTCCAAGGTTAGTAAATACTAGTCCTTAATATGTATCACATTATCCTACGATAATAAATGCATACAATACAATACAACCATTGGTAGACATCGATGAGGGTGATACAAAACATATCACAATATTATGTATACCAACAAACACATGCTATTGTTAAAGGGTTGTCACTTAATACCTTTTTCAATCAAATTGGTTTGAATGGAGCGTGTGACTCCTTAATTAATTAAGTAATTAGGATTTATTATAAATGCTAATGCAATCAATATGTGGTTTATAGTTTCCATACATGTCGAAAAGAAATAAGTACCCCAATGTATGTTATTAAAAACAAAATGTGTCTGGTTTTAAAATTGACAAAATATTGTTCCAAATAATTACTAGTGACCACAAAATCTCAATTTAGTAATAGATTGACGAATAATCACGTATGAAGGTTTATAGGGTGATTAATAAGTTATAAAATTGTAAAATTAATTCATCATAATACCAACCTTTTGTACCAAGTTGTAATCTGAATATTCTATGTATTAACAAAATATATAAACAAATATATTAATAAACTTACTTATAAGCAAGTAGCAACTGTGGTCAGAATAAACGAGCACAAATACATGTGTGGTTAACATTCATAATTTCAAAAGAAATTTGTGATGTTATATAAGTAGTAGATATTTAAAATAAGGTCATTTATATTATATAGTTTTTATTTAATTACAGCAATGTTATTCTATGATCTAACAATTAGAATATTGATTTGTTAAAATCTTTAATCATATTTACAATTTAAATTTAATAACATACCTAATCTAATGATAAGGTTGTGTGAAATTAAATAAATAATTACCATTGATGACAATACTCAAATGTTACAAAAAGGGAAGGAAGACAGGCCTACTGAGTCTGGTCGGAGCTTCCCGGTCGGAGGCACGTGATGTGTGCTCTGGTAATGGTTAAAAATATTATTATTATAAAATTGCCACCGTTGGGCTTAAAGTAAATAAAATATTTCAAGCCTGCTGAGTTTCTTGCCGGATCTTCTCAGTTAAGGCCGCGTTGTGATCCGGTGGTAGCTTCACATCTTTTAAGTCAAATATAAATAAAATATTTAATATTAAGTATATCAAATAATTATGATTTCAAGAAATAAGAGTAATTTAAAATATAGATACAATTAAAGTAAATGTAAATTAAAACATGTTGAAAGGAAGAGATGTGGTGTATTGCAAATAAATACTGCTGCCTGCCCGCCGCGCGTCTCAGTCGTCTAACAGACACCGAGCCGAGCGGTCGTGGTACAGCGAGTAAGTACTTTGTGTTTCATTTAATACGGTTGTGTTCCATGTACCTATTTACTGTAATAGGTTATATTCATACAATAGACTCAAGCCGAAATGGTGAGACATCACACATCCTGTATATAAATACAATCCTTCAGTTTTTCATAATTTTGATAATCTTTACTTAACGTTTTTGGCCACCCATTATAATAGAATTGTATAACCTTACTTAATATAGGATCATTAGAAGAAGCTTGTCTAAATATTGCTTTTCTCTCAGGGGACATTGGTAGGTGTCTAGATACAGAATGGACCATATTCAGCATTTCACTATCATATTCAGTAACCTTAAGACTATTTCTTGACAACATATCTGCAAAGTGAACTAATTTACCTGGGACATAATACACATTTAACCTATACAGTAATAACTTCAACCGTAGGCGTTTCAACCTAGGTGATCCTAATTTACTAACATGCTTTGTCATGATAGAAACAATTGGTTTATGATCGGTTTGAACATCTACTTCCATACCGTATATAAAGTTGTGAAATTTCTGTACTCCAAAATAAATTGCTAATAATTCTTTTTCTGTTTGGCCATAGTTTAACTCTGTATCATTCATAGTTCGAGACACACAAGCAATCAATCTAGGGACATCTTTCTCATCCGTCTGAAATAAACAGCAACCCAATCCATTTTTACTTGCATCACACTGTAATATAGTTTTTCTTTTAGGATCAAATGGAGTAAGTGCTGGTGCATTACAAGCTCTAATTTTTAACTTTTGAAACATTTGTTCATGAATTGGTAGCCATGTAAATTCACAATCTTTTCTTAGTAACTTACATAGTGGAGACATCAGTTCAGCCATGTCAGGCACATACCTTCTAATGTAACTAAATGAACCAATCATACTTTTCAGTTGCTCCTTATTGGTAGGGGATTCTAACTTTAACAAGGACTCTACTCGGGACTTATCAATGCTCATACCCTTCTCACTAAAAATCTGCCCCACATACTTAACCTCACTCTTTTTAAATTGAAATTTATCATTGTTAAAAACCATACCTAAACCTTTGGCTTTTTCAACTACAGTTTTTAGGGTTCTATCATGCTCTTCTTCAGAATCCCCCATTATTAAAATATCATCAGCCCAGACTACCACATTGGGTATTGTGCCAAAGTGTGATTCGAGTACATCTTGGAACAGCTCAGGAGCATGCATGAGACCGTATGGTAATACACAGTATCTATACACCCCAAAAGGAGTTGCAAAGCAGCACTTCCATGATGCCTCTTCCGTTAAGCTTAAATGATGAAAACCTTCAGATAAGTCCAAAACTGAAAAGCATTTCTTACCTTTCAACTTATAGGCAAGCTCATCTAGTGTTGGTAAAATTTTAGGCTTTTTTACAATATATTTATTAAGGTCTGATGGATCTAAACAGAGCCTAATTTTCCCATTAGGGCGCTCAACAATTACAATTCTGTTTACACAAGCTTGTTCACTAATGCTATCAACTTTCACTATTGCATTACGCTTTAAAAGTCTATCCAGTTCACATTTTAAGGGTTCATACAAAGCATTTGGAAGCCTGGGAGATGGATTACATATTTGCTCTGGTATACTTCGAGTAGGGATATCATATAAACCTGGAATTTTACCCGTACCCTGAAACACTTCAAAATGGTCTTGTAAAAATTTATTTTTTTTCTCATCGACCACACTTTCTTCAGGCTTCACCTTACAAACTCTCTTTACCAGGTTGAGTGCAACACATCCTGGAAGACCAAATAACATAGAATTTGAATTAACAACTACAAAATTTTCATAACATTCATTTTGTTTGAATTTACATAACAAATTTACTATCCCCAATGGTTTTACTTTATTACCATCAAATGCCTGCAATTTTATATTAGTATTTGACAATTTTAAGTTTAGGTTCTTATTGATTTCTTTAAAAATATACAATGGCATTACACTTATATCTGCCCCCGTATCTAATTTACATTTTACATTCATATTTTCTATATTTATAGTCTCATACCATTCAGACGGTTGTTCTTTCCTGCTTCCCGCTGTATTGAATGATACCTCCGAATCAGAGCTTGAATCTGACATTTGAGATACCGCTTTGATGTCTTTCTTTATTCTGCAACTTACTGCAAAATGGTTGAGTATACCACATTTAGCACATTTCTTGCCAAAAGCTGGACATTTCCTTGGTCCATGGAGAGTCTGGCATCTTCTACAATTAAATTTATTCGCTTTGTAGGTATCCTGGGTCTTAGGTTTCAAATATTTAACCTTAGTTGCTGTCTGAATTTGCATAGTGGCTGTGTGAGACATTTGTGTCACCTGATTACTTGCCTGCTCCTTCGTTTGGCAATATTTAATAACTTTATCCAAATTCAAGTCGTCTATCCGAAGTAGGGCTTCCTGAGTTGATTTGTCAAAAACGGCTTGTATCAAATGATCTCTCATCATCTCTTCCTCGTTTTTGTATGAACACGATTGTATTAGGTATCTGCAGTCTGTCAGGAATTTATCAAATGGTTCGCCATCTTGTTGACGACGCTCATTAAACTTAAATCTTTCAAATATTACATTTGTGCGCGGATTGACGTAATTTTCTATAGCCTCAATTACACTTTTATATATTTTCACATCCTTGATGGGTAGAGTACCTAATATTCTCACCGCTTCAGGTCCCATCATATTACGGAGTAACGACAATTTTATGTCGTCAGAGGCTTCAGCCTGACCCGTCAACATAATATAATCTTCAAATGTGGCAAACCAAAATCGCCATTCCGATCCGACATTAGTAGTATTTAGATTTAAATTCGGTGGTAATTTAACCTGGGCAACTTTATCTGGCTGCGCCATGTTTTAAATATAAAATTAAACTTAAGTTGCACTGAAAATCACTTTATTATAATTCACAATATACGTAATGGATATTACCATAGATAATCATAGACATGTAGATTCATCAAATATAAAAGAAGCCATACACGACATTCATTAAATTTAAAGAAGTTATACACGACACGATCTACGAAGAAAGAGCTTACAGTATCTTGAGGTTGCAGTGGAGTGCTGCTTTGGATTTGATTATATTTATCACAGGATCCCAAGCTTGTGGCACAGCCCAGCCATCCTCTCTATTGAAAATGGATGTTTTTAATTTCAATAGCCTCATGAATCATCCTTGGCAGGAAGCGCTGTTCTTTTGCGATGATTGTGATTTCGGTATCAGTTTCTTTTATAAGACTTCGCACAATGACACTATCTTCAAACTAGTTGATGTTAGGAATAAACGAAAAAAAAAGAATCAAATATCAGTAATTTAATGAAATAAAGCTTATTTAGCTAAATAAAAGAGCTGAATGCTAATAAAAAATAAGATTTAAAAGAGTTACTAACAAAGAATTTGAGTCCTTCTTAAAGTTTCTATAATTCAATACCTAATTTAAGTAATTTTAATATATTTTTTAAAGCCACTTTCAGTTGTTTTCGTGACCATTTTTGGCTCTGGCGATTATATTTTCCTGATTTTCATCTTCTTTTTGGACAACTTTAGTATTCTGAAATTACAAAATATCATAATAATACAATATTTAGAAGGTATCTCTCTGACTGTTACCATTTATTATAAAAATGTCATAAATTATATCACTAAAATCTTGAATTTGGTTACACACGTACATCAAGGCAAACATTTTGCGAAACTTTATTCTATCTGATTTTGATAACCACCTAAACAATAATTGGACCCAGCAGGTACCAACAATGGTTAACTGATGCTTGAAGTAGGTGTTTACTTACCTCATCACAACCTTTACTTTCGATACCCTGTAATTCTGCATTTTCGATTACACTTTAAATTGGATTCTCCTCGATCTCCCGAGAAGAAGCCTTTTTTAACCGACTTCATTTAAACCTATAAACCACACAATGCAAACAGACTTAAGTCTCATGCCGTTTCCAATAAAAAGAATTAACCTTGAAGTTTAGTATCAATTTTCTGCCATTCTAAATAAAAACAAGAAGCAAATCGAAATCATCTTTGACATTTAGAGGTACTTTTTAACCGACTTCAAAAAAGGAGGTTCTGTATTCGACGCGTATGTATGTAATATTAATAAAAATGCGTAATATTCATATATGTTAGTCTATGTGGGCTTCTAAACGAATTTACCAAATTTCACGAGTGTATGTATGTATGTATGTATGTATGTATGTATGTATGTATGTATGTATGTATGTATGTATGTATGTATGTAGGTTTGTCCACGGATTTCTCAGAAACTACAAGTCCGATTTCGAAAATTCTTTTTGCAATAGTTAGAGTATCTTTCAACTTAGGGTAGAGTACAAATTTCATCAAAATCGGTGCAGTAGTTTAAGAGATATAAACTTTTTATGTTTTCAGTAAGTTACTGTAATGTAGACGTTCGAGTTGCGTGATAGTGCTGATACCTATCTTGGTAAAATAAGTCACTAAAAAGTGTTAAATAAACTATTTTAAAAAAAATAAAAACCGACTTCAAAGTAAATTATCTAAAAAGCATAAAATAACGAAAATATTATTGAAGTTGGTGTTAGCGTACCTGCTGTGTATATTCTGCACCAACTTCAATAATATTTTCGTTATTTTATGCTTTTTAGATAATTTACTTTGAAGTCGGTTTTTATTTTTTTTAAAATAGTTTATTACAATAAAGCGATTGTTACTCGATTACTCCAATAACTACGCCGTGATTTTATAACAAAACTGATGTATTAGGCGTTAGCTTTATAAACCTTTTCCAATGTTAAAACAAAACAGAATTAAGTAAATCTGAATGATTCATACTGCCATTAAATGCGTTTTCTAGAAAAAAGAAATATCGCAAGAATCATGCATTTTATAATAAAACTAGAGTATAATTTCATAGTTACGCTTTAATTCAAAATTTAATTATTTTATGTTACACCAAACGACAACGCTACAGACTCCGCTCACTGCCGATGCATCTCTGAATCACACCACTTTATTAGAATCGACTCGTCAGTTCTTGTTGATTGAAAAAAGAAGAACTATCCCGCATCTCGTTCATTTGTATCGAAATGGTGCGGCTGTCGAATTCTACCTATTCGTTACACTATGAAGACGCGTTTTATTAGAAAATCTCCAAAAACATGAATTTTGACTTACATCTTTTTATTTTTAAGCGTGCGATATTTGGGCTAACGATGAATCGAAATAAAGAAATATATTTTTTTTTAATTGCGATGAGATTTGGTAAGTAAGATCTAAAACTATCCAAAACTATTCCAAGTTTCAGTTTTCGATAGCGTCAGTGGTTCCTAAAATGCACCTATACATTTTAGGTGACAGACAGCCTTAAGTACAGATACACAAACGAATAGGCATGATGACTAATTTTGAAAAAATGCTCTATAATGTACGGGTCTACTATTGCCGAAAATAATAATATTTTTGTATAAAATTTTCAATTAACAGCAATATTTTCAATTTTTAATATAGAGTTTGAATTTCATTCCAAAACGATGGACGATGCATGGCGCCATTTTGTGACGTCATTAAGGTGTAAATAAACATTTCTGTCTAGGTATAAAAGTAAACCATTGTATGAAAGAAAAAGTTGAGATGACAGTTTGACAGTTGTTTATTTACACAGGATTGACGTCATTCACTCTGATCAGCGTTTATTACAAAATGGCTATTAGCTGTATTTGAGTAATTTATTTGCTTAAATATCACGAAAATCTCTATTATTATGAAAATGAGATGCATTTTTGGAATCCGTGCAATCTGTTCTAATATTTAAAACCACAGATTTATTGGTATTGTGTTGCAGTCATCATGCCTATTCTTACCATAATGTTCCTTTTTTATCTTATAGGTATGGAACCTAAAAAATGATAAGTCTAAATAGTCCGTCGCGTCGTCAGTTACCTACTGTTATATTATCCAAAAATATTGGACACGTATTTTTTTATTTAACAAATCAATAGAAACTGACAAAGTTTAGGAGCGTTAAAGTTTGGGTTGTGGGCTTGGAGGTTGTTGGGGCTCGTGACGTCACGCCTCTGTAAAAAGTGTTTGTATGGGTACGCGTCCATTGGCCAGCGCTGGAAGCACCACACGCACGGCACGCAGCGGATTTTAGTTTGCTTTCTATGATTTTACATAGCGCTGCGTCCATTATCCGCGCCGGCATTTTCCGACGCGGGCCGTCAAAATCATAGAAAGCAAACTAAAATCCGTTGCGTTGCGTACCGTGCGTGCGGTGCGTCCGGCGCGGGCCAATGGACGCGTACCTTAGACATATGTGACGCATGCTTGGTTGGTGCTTGCTTAATACAGCATAGCACTGAATCAATCATATCCAAACCTTTATTTGGTACGTACAAAACCGAGAGAAATGGAAGCGAGTACGACGAGCCAGTCTGTGGTGTGTCCAGGTTAAGATTAGCACCCATCCGTCACCTCCCGTTGGGTGTAGTAAGAGGTAACTAAGGGACAACAAGAAGACGGGCCGCAGCGTCTTTCTACTAAATTACCTACCACCCTGCCTGCGATCTCCCAAACGCCTGCCAAGCGCGGGAATTATGGCAACAACTCACTTTTAATGGGGCTTTTGTCCAACAGCGGACATATTTCGGCTGATGATGACGATGAAATGAAACAAAAAAGTTATTGCATAATTTATTAATTCCTCAAGCCGCGCGACCGTTCTATATCCTATAGCGTCACAGCTCAACCCGTATAAACTTAAACAGCGGTAGCGACAATCCAATCAGTGTAGGAGGCAACTGCAGTGCTGACTCCAGGGTAGGTTTCATTCGCGCAGCCATGACCCCAGGAGACGATACCAATGATGATGTCGGAGAAGTACAGGGGCCCTCCGGTGTCACCATCGCAAGCATCACGGCCACCAACGTCGAGGAGTCCAGCGCAGATCATGTTCTCCGTGACTGTCACAGGGTCAGGGAGCGACTGGTACCGGGCGGCACAGAGCTCATTGTTGATGGTATATATGGTGGTCTCCAAAAGAACATCCGAATGTGAACCTCCTTGCTGTGACAATGAAAATTGAATTTTAAAGTGGGTACACAAAGTTGTCATTTGATTAGCTAAAATGGTTTATGATTAGTTTAAATAGCACTCAAAAAGTTATTAGGTGGTACAAGGGACTTCCTTGTACCCCGGGTAAGAATAGCACCCTCCAATCCGGTCCGGTCCTCCCGTTTGTTTGTTTCAAGTAGTCCGACTAGTAATTTGATCATCGGACAGCCGGGTAGCCGTAAGAGGCGATTAACTACCTACCTACCTACCACTAGAATATCCGCTAACTCCTAAACCACGCAAACCATCAGTTAGATATTATTTCACTGATGGTTAATATATATAAAAACTATGTATAACCCCTGAGACTGAGAAGACGAATTGAGTCGCTAGTTTATAATAAAAACAGCTGAGAGTTGAATCCGTAAGGCAAGAGGCATGATGACTAATATTGAAATAAACTATTTAAAAAAAAAAAACCGACTTCAAAGTAAATTATCTAAAAAGCATAAAATAACGAAAATATATTGAAGTCGGTGCTGGCTAATCATGTTAACTATTTATTTAACACTTTTTAGTACTTATTTTACCATGATAGGTACCAGCACTATCACGCAACTCGAACATCTACGTTACAGTAACATACTGAAAACATAAAAAGTTTATATCTCTTAAACTACTGGACCGATTTTGATGAAACTTGTACTCTACCCCAAGTTGAAAAATACTCTAACTATTGCAAAAAGAATTTTCGAAATCGGACTTGTAGTTTCTGAGAAATCCGCGGACAAACCTACATACATACATACTTACATACATACATACATACACTCATAAAGTTTGGTAAATTTGTTTAGAAGACCACATAGACTAACATATATTAATATTACGCATTTTTATCAATATTACATACATACGCGTCGAATAGAGAACCTTCTTTTTGAAGCCGGTTAAAAATATTCTATAATGTACTTACATACGGGTCTACTATTGCCAAAAATATTCATATTTTTGTATCAAATTTGCAATTAATAGCATTATTTTCAATTTTTAAAATAGACTTTGAATTTCGTTCCAAAACGAAAGCTCACTAAAAAGTATAAAATAACATATTTTTATAAAAAATTGAACAGACTTCAATAACACTAAAAAGTATAAAATAATTTAAATATTATTGAAGTTGGTGCCAAATATACACAGCAGGTACGCTAACACCAACTTCTTTAATATTTAAATTATTTTATACTTTTTAGTGTTATTGAAGTCGGTTCAATTTTTTTTAAAAATATTTTATTTTATCAGTCAGGTGATCGGCCTGCTTTGTCCTAACCAGCTAGGAACAATTGTACAAAGTTGTTGCTACTGCTACGGGATTTGAACCAGCGACCTTCGGCTTGCCAAGCATAGGGTGGCCTCAGCAGAGGCTACAAAGAAGCCGTGTTAACCCCATACCTCGGTGTGTCCCCATCCAGCATGCACCACCGGCATATTATCAGGGATGGAACCTCCTTGATTGATGATAGTGCCCTGTTGTACGCCGGGGCCGTAGACCAAGGGCGTCTCCAGACGGACCATTGTGATATCGCCGTCGTTTCCCAGGAGACCATAGGTAGGGTGATTGTACGCGCGTACGACGTTAGACATGATGCCTCCAGTGTTCCGGAAGGTGGAACCAGCCCTGATACGTCGATTGTCCGGACGGTATAAACTAAAAAAAGCACATAGAGTATTATACTGTCTTTGGAAAACTGTCATAAATTGTTAATTATGTTAAAATAAAGGGTTAGGTTATTTATTTTCATAATTTTCAGTATTTCTGTCCAAAATCAATAATTTAATAAAACAAATAAAAGAGCAATGACAGCTCAGCAGGCGAGCGCTTGCCTTGGATACAAGGTACGTATATACTTATTAGTCTTTAAGCATTCACCAATTCGTACCATATTTTTGTTAGTCAAATACCAATATTAGGCTGCCTCTCCACCGGAGCGGAGCGAGGCAGCGAAGCGGAGAAACGGAGAAATATTAACCAATTAGATTGCACAAAATCTCCGCTCCTCTTTTTTGTGCAATCTTATTGGTTAAAATTTCTCCGTTTCTCCGCTCCGCTGCCTCGCTCCGCTCCGGTGGACTGGCAGCCTTAATATCATTAATATTAAATAGGTGCCTTGATGGCTAATGAAACACATTAAATAAAATCTTGGGACAATAGGCTAGATGCTTAAAAAAAACTATTGAGGGACTAAATAGTTTTTTTTTAACATTATCAAAAAATACTGGACACGTAGTTTTTCTTTTGTCAATTTAATAAAAAATAATAACTCATAGGACTTGTTGCAAAATGGGCTAGGTCTATGTACACCATCTCAAAAAACCGAGAAAAATCCATAGAATGGGGTAAAAATATAAATATTTCGTTTCAATGACTAATAATGTTGTAATTTTAAATATAATTATGATTTATTTATATCTACATTCAACTTGGCGTCCTAAGATGGCGTCTCCTACGATGCCGAATTAAACTGTCAGCAAGCCAGCTGTCAATAGCTATTGCTGCTGTCACACTCTCGATTAGCGTACTCCGACAAGAGGAATATAATGCACAAGTACAGACTCAAGTGCACTCTCTCTCTCTCTCCTCCTATCACAATCCGATGGGACAGAAGACCAACACAAAGACAAGACAAGGAGACAAGGAGAGGTCAGGCGCAAGACGGACTTTTTACATGCCTATCAAATCTTTCACGAGATCAGCCATCTACGCGGGAGATATTATTATAGTGTCTCTTTCTTTACCTCTCACAATCCCATAGGATGGAAAACCGACACGACCGGGATTATGTCAGGCACCGACTTTTTACATGCTCATCCGACGCATAGGTCATCTTATTTTACAGACAATCAGGTGATGGGCCTGCATTGTCCTAGCCAGTAAGGAAATACTACACGAAATTATTGCTCCCCGCGGGATTGAACCCGCGACCTCCAGTTTGCAAAGCAAGCGGTTTCCCACTGCACCACGCAGGCCACAAAATCAAAGATATTACTTACGTTCCGGTGAAACAATGGGCAGCAGACAGGACCCAGGATGAAGTGAGGACGCTAGCAGCGCAGGACTGCGACCAGAAGAATAAGGTCCTGAATTCCACCTGCACTAGGGAAGGGTACTCTTCTATGGTGGTCTCAGTGCCACCAACTATGCGGCCGGACTGAGGCGCCGAGCACACTGACCCTGGAAATGGAAAAACAAGTTGTATTTTGAGCCTGACTGTGCCTGAAGAAAAAGGTGTTTAGCCACTGTGTGTTGCCAGTGATGATATACGAGTATGGTACTGAGACATAGTCCTTAACAGCTGGCATTTTAGAAAAGCTAAAAGTCACACAACGAGCGATGGAAACTGGAAAGATTCTTTGCGGGACAGAATCCGTAATCAGGAGATTCGCCGAAGAACCACAACGCACGTTGCTGGATCACAATACGGCCTCACCCGAAAATATCCGGCAAGAAACTCAGCGGGCTTGTCATTTTTTCACTTTTTTTTTAAACATTTTTTTTCTTTTTACAATTGGATCAACATTAATAGCGATAGTGTGTCCTCCCGTTCGGAACATAAAGTAAGGGAGAAAAGAAGAAAACAATAAATTACGACGAAATTACAACAAACTAAAAAAAAAAAAGCCAAAGGTATAGTAGTCGGACCAAACCCCCCAAACAGCACCCGCGCACTAGTTGACTCGAGCAGCAGCCGTCACTCCCCACAACCATATTAGAGAGAAGGGGGTGACCCGCCAAACGAAGCCGCCACAGGCAAAGACTTTTCGATGGCGAGCATGACCGAACCAAAATCACAGTGGCTCACATTTAACTTCTGCTGTTAAGTAGTAGGTACCTCGTGATATGAGGCCGCGTTGTGATCCGGTGATAGCTTTTAAATAATTGACCATTCAAAAGTGCTAGCCTTTAGCCGTTAAGCCTATTTGAAATAAAGATTTTTGACTTTGACTTTGATATCGTGATATATAATGTGTAGAATCTTAGTCCCTAGTCCAGCCCTCAGTTACAAACTAATTTGGATATTTCGAAGCATCCAGGAGTCACTAGAAGTGGGAATTGACGGCAAGTTTTCTGTCAATGAATTATCCAGCGCTTAACTTTTTCTACATAGGTGCTGTAGTGCAGATTGACAGAGGAAATATAACTACTACTTTTTTCTACGTATGTATGTTCGCGCATAACTTTGGCAATTATGAACCGATTTGAAAAAAATCTTTTTTCCATCCATTCTTGAATCCATTGACTGGGTCCCATAAAAAAATTATTGCTTACGAATAAGTAGTTTCTGAAAAAACAAGAATGGCGACTCTGCAGGAATGCCTAAAGGATGCCATTTTTGTCGCTTTTTAAGGACAAAAATGGCCATAACTCTGGCAAATATTTACCAATTTCAATGATTATTTTTTTAATTTTAAACAAGGAACCACTGTAATGAATCTGTATGAATTTTATCACAACTGGCTAAGAACTTCCTGCAGGACCATGAACGATGTGTAGGAATTTATCTGGCAACCACCATAAAACTGATGTTCTCCATTACATTACCTACTCTGACAAATATGAACCGATTTCGATGATTCTTTTTTTTATTCGAGAGAATAAATTACTGTGATGAGGCCATGCAAATTTCATTACGACCGGATAAATTGTCTCTGAAGAAACATGGATTATGTAAAACTGTATAGGCTATAATGTGATCATAACCTATTTAGATCATTTTACCGCCTTTGATGGTTCAATCTTTATGTATGAAAATATCAATTAGGTAAAAGTATAAAATAATATATATTAAAAATATTGAACCACATTCATTAACACTGAAAAGTATAAAATAATTTTAATATTATCGAAGTTGGTGCCAAATATACACAGCAGGTACGCTAAAACCAACTTCAATAATATAGAAAGAAAATACAAATTCTGTTTAAGAAAGATCCAAAAACATTTTGGGATTATTCTTTTTTTTTACTCCCTATAAGCCAGTGCTTGACTGCAGTCCCACCTGATGAAAAGCGGCGACGCAATCTAGGATGGTAAAGCACACTGGCTTATTCACTCTAGCTTTGAAGACACCCACATTATAATCGGGCGGAAAAACCGACGCAGGTAAACTGTTCCAGTCCTTAGCTGTCCTTATTATGAATGACGATGCAAATCGCTTAGTTCGGACTAAAGGCACGTTTACCACATAAGGGTGTGTGCACCGTGCGTCTCGTCGTCCGGCAATGGAAGGGGGATGGTCATGACTTGCGGGATCAGACGTTAATACCTATAGACCCGTGGCCGTGCTGTCAACTCCAGCCAAAGTATTTGAGTCGGCTATTAGTCCGGCCGTCTAGTTTAGGCGGCTAGTACTATTACTAGCACTAATTTACTCATTTTTTTATCGCGCAAGTGGTGCCTGCGGTTGATGCAGGGGTACAGGTTGACACTGCAACTTCGATTTTAAAAAAGCCTTTGACACTGTTGATAATGACATCTTATTGTTTAAGCTCTCAGAAATAGGATGCACACCACAGCTTATAAAGTTTTTTTCTAGCTACATGCAGGATCGACAGCAATACGTAGATTACAATGGCTCCGAAACTGAACCATATTACACCTGGTCTGGAGTTAGCCAGGGTAGCAATTTGGGTCTTCTCGAGTTTTTAGTAATGATAAATGACATACCAGACGTAGTGAAACATGCTACTTGTTTATTATTTGCTGATGACCTTAAGTTGCTGCAAAAGATTAAGGATCAATCTGACTGTGATCATTTACAGGAAGACATTGACAGAGTCGTCGCATGGAGTCATAGAAATAACATGCATTTAACGTGTCTAAATGCTCTGTAATTACTTTTAGCTGATTACATTCACCTATAGTCTATGAGTATAAGATAGAAGCGGAGACTATTAAACGGGTTTCGCAGGTTTGTGATCTGGGTGACATCACAATTAAGTTTTCGTGATGATATCATCAAGACATGCAAAAAAGCTTACAGAAACTTGGGATTTATACTAAGACAGTCACGGGGGCTCACCAACATTGCGGCGGGTAGGACGTTATATGACGCGTTGGTAAAAAATGTTTTGGAATACAACTCAATCATATGGGGTCCACATGAAATAAAATACAAGACCATGTTGGAGTGCGTACAGAACAAGTTTACAAGGCATTTGTATTTCTAGTTGTATGGCGTTTACCCATTTTACCCCCTAATGTATCCAACACTATTCTTGTTGGGTATGGTAGGGTACAATGAGGTGGAAGTTCGAAGAGATTTTGTGCTGGCAAAATATTTAGTGGAGCTGCTGCGTGGGATCTCTTACAATCCGGGAGTACTAATAACGCTAAATTTATGCGCACTTGATAGATACGTATGGCGGAGGCGGCGGCCGCGACTGCTGGCGGTATCAGTGGCCCGGACCAACCTGTTAGCTAAAGCACTCCTAACGCGAGCTATTCGTACCATAAATTTTCTCATGAGCTTCTCATGAGAAAATTGATATACATATTTTACTGCTCTTTGAGTGAGTTTGCAAAGGTTGTGTTGTATAATCTTTGTTATAATAAGTAATGTAAGTGTTTTATGGTGGTCCTAACTATCGCATTGGGCATTAGATCTGTAATGATACTTTTAAGGATTGAATAAATAAATAAATAAATTTTATACTTTTCAGTGTTAATGAAGTCGGTTCTATTTTTAACCGACTTCAAAAAAAAGGAGGAGGTTATCAATTCGGTTGTATGTTTTTTTTTTATGTTTGTTACCTCAGAACTCTGTCGTTTACGAACCGATTTAGAAAATTATTTTTTTAATTGAAAGAATATGCTTCCAGATTGGTCCCATTTTTTTCAAAATCAAGTTCTGTTGATGGGAACCATGAGTAACTGAGGGAACTCCTTAAATATTATAGGCATACATATAGCGTTTTTGGTATTTTTAGAAACTAGTCAAGCATTTTCATTCAGAAAGTATCATTTGGTGAAGTGGATCTGATGAAGAAGGCCATAGATGGCCACCGGAACTCTGTAATAAAATTAACAATCCATCCTATCCTAGCCGTGCCTACTAAACGTAGAACTACCGAATTTGGACTCGATGGATAGTTCTCGACGAGTAGTTGCTAGAAAATGGAGATCAGGGTCTGATGGTGGACCAGGAAGGTTGTCACGGGATCTCTGCACCAATAAACGTTGATCCGCCGAGTTTGGGCTCGTTGGGTAGCTCTCGATGAGTAGTTGCTAGAAAAATGGTGAACAGCGTCTGATGATGGAGCAAGAAGGTCGTCACGGGATCTCGGCACCAATAAACATAGACCCACCGAGATTGGGTTCGTTGGGTAGCTCTCGACGAGTAGTTGCTAGAACAATGGTGATCAAGGTCTGATAATGGAGCAGGAAGGTCGTCACGGTATCTCGGCACCAACAAACGTAGACCTACCGAATTTGGACTCGTTGGATAGGTCTCGACGAGTAGCTGCTAGAAAAATGGAGATCAAGCTCTGATGATGGAGCAGGAAGGTCGTCACGGGATCACTGCACCAATAAACGTAGATCTGCCGAGTTTGGGCTCGTTGGGTAGCTCTCGATGAGTAGTTGCTAGAAAAATGGTGATCAGGGTCTGACGATGGAGCAAGAAGGTGGACACGGGTTCTCGGCACAAATAAATGTAGACCCACCGAGCTTGTAGTCCATGGTTCTCGAGAACTATGAGTATAACATCTAGATATCTTCGATGTATGGCAATTGGTTAGTTTTATTAAGATATTGTCACATGTAATTTTTTTTTAATTTTTGCTTAAGCTTATATTTTAGTGGTGGTCCATAGTTGTGTTATGTAGTGGGTGTTTTTAAAATAAATATTAAACTGGCTGTTTGTCAGAATAAAATATAAGTTGTTAAAACTTAACCTAATAATACACCAAGGGAACCACTAAAAAGAATAAAATAAAAATAATTTTTACAAAAAAAAAGAACCGCCTTCAAAATGCAACTAAAAAGCCTGAAATAATTTCTAAGAATTAGTGGTTTTTACATCTACATTGTTGGACTATATGTATTTATAATATGTTGTAGTCCAAGTCCAACAATGTTAATAATTGTCTATGAGTGCTCCCTTACAAATATTTATTATAATTATAATGAAAAATTGTTAAAATCGGAGCAAGCGTATAACCAAGTACACATTTTGACTTTAGTCCCCTCTCCCAAGGGAACCGTTCCGAATGTCGGGATAAAAAGTATCCTATGTCCTACCTCGGAGTATTAACTCAAATTATGCCAAGATTAGTTTCAATCCATCCAGTAGTTTCGGCGTGATGCTCAGCCGAGAACAGACAGACAGACAAAAATATCCGTTCTAGAATGCCCTCCAAACATAATTTTCAAAATATCTTCAATGTACAGAATTGGACCTGTTACAGTTTTATTATAAGTATAAGTATAGATATTTTGCTATCGGTACAACTTGCAATTGGATAACACTGAAAGTCTGTAGTAACAGCAACAACAAGATTTAAATTCCTTCCAAATGGAAATTAATGGCATTAATTATACAGCGATGAGCTTCCAAAAAGGACTTTGATGTATAGAAATATGATAGCGCTCAATACCTGCGAGTACTGTAAGAACGAGGAGTGTCCACGCTGCCATTTTTGACGTCAAATGAGCGGAACTGAATTCCGGCCAAATTTTATATAGGTACGTCTGTATTAACATGTATAATCCCCTGTATTATCCGAAAGATTACACAGTGAAATAATTTATTGTGTAAAGTAGGCCAAGATTTTTGTTTCAAGATTATTGGTAAATTATTTAGTTGATTTATGTTGATAAAAATTCAAATAATTTCTATTAATAATAATAATAATAAATACACTTTATTGTACACCAAAAGTTACATGTAAATGTCATGTAATGTTCTATTGTCACGTAGTAACGAGAAAACATGAGTTTCGCCGTCGACCAAGCGACACGGCGACTGGAGACATTAGATATTAATATAAGAGAATTAATACGGTCGGTAATTCCACCAGCAACAGTGTCCTTCTCATCGGAACACAGCAATGTGTACCTACACATTGCTTCGTGTGTCGGGTCACCCCCTTCCCTCCAATATAGTTGAGGGGAGTGATAGCTGCTGCTCGAGTGAACTCGTGCGCGGGTGCTGCTTGGGGGGACGGGTCCGACTACTATCCCTTAGGCCTTTTAGTTTTTTGTACTTTCGTCGTATTTTTTACTACCTACCTAGGTGGCCTCCACCTGCCCCTTGTAGCCTCCACCTGCCCCTTGTAGCCACCCCTGACCGACCGCTGCCTATCTCGACCTTCTATCGACCTAACCTAACCTTTTTTTTTTTTTTTTTTTTTTTTTTTTTTTTTTTTTTTTTTTTTTTTTTTTTTTTTTTTTTTTTTTTTTTTTTGTTGACGCTGGGAAAAATGCGTTACGCATACCCTCTCGTTGGGGGACGAGAGGGTTATGTGGGACTCCCCCGGCTAGCCCGGGTATACCCACTAAACGACCCAGCGGCACTCCCGCATCGTCTTCATGGAGGGGAACTGGGAAACTGGCAGAGCCTTATCATCCAGTCCCCCGCCGACGACCGCCCGCCTTTACAGCGGGGCCCGCACGCCCCTCCCTACGAGGAGGGGCCCGGAAATGACCGCGAGTGCTCGGTCATTCCCGCCGACGGTGGTGGTGAACCGTGCAGTGCAGGAGACAAGGCGCCCCCGCGCCAGTCTCCCGCTATTCACCACCGGGGAGGAGGAGACGCTGATCGTACAGCCGTCTCACTCTTCCCCTTCTCCGCCTGCGGAGCGGCGCCGCGAGGGGATCGTCCTCCCGCGCGCGCTCCGCTGCCTCTTTCTGCGAGATCACGTCCTCGCAGAAAGAGGCGACCGCCGACCAGGCCGCCTCGCTCCCCAGCATGGACAGAACCACGCCGGGCAGCGAGAGGTCCGGCCCCACCACCGCAGTCAGACCGCGGCGCGGCTCAGACCAGGCCGGGCACACCTCGAGGGTGTGCTGTGCCGAGTCCTCCGCCGCGCCGCAGTCGTGGCACGCGGCGGCCTCCTCCCTCCCAATCCGATGCAGGTACGACCCGAAGCATCCATGCCCGGTCAGCACCTGCACCAGACGGAACGAGAGGAAGCCGTGGGGCCGCTCGAGCCATCCCTGAAGGACTGGCCCGAGCGCGTCCAACGTTCGGCGGCCGAAGGTGGCAGAGGCGAGGTCCTCAGTCCAATGGTGGGCGATTGCGGCCCTCGCCTCCCGCCGGACGGCCTCCCGCTCCTCCGCGGCGGGGGGCGCATTGAGCGCCCTACGCCGCGCCGACCACTCGTACACCCGAGCCAGCACCCACGCCTCGATCTCCCAAGGAGGGGTGCCGGCCAGGGCGCACGCCGCCGCGAACCCCACCGAGCGGTAGGCCCTCGCCACCCGCTGTGCAATGGCCCTTTGGGGCCTGCGGATGGCGGAGGCGTTCTCCCTCCTGTGGAGGGAGTCCGCCCAGATAGGGGCCCCGTAAAGGGCCATACTTTTTAAGATGCCGGCATACAGCTGCCGGCATCGCGCCTTCGGCCCTCCCAGGTTTGGGAGGAGCCAAGAGAGGGCCCCCGCTGCCTTCAGCAGGCGCGTCGACAGCCCGCTGAAATGCGGGCCGAAGCGCCACCTGCTGTCCAGTATAAGGCCCAGATATTTTATCTGGGCCTTCACTCCCACCTCGACGCCCGCTACAACAATGCGGGCGTCCGGGGGGACCCGCTGCCGAGGCCCGTGGAAAAACACGGCCTCGGTCTTATGCAGGGCCACCGTCAGCCCTAGGCGGCGGATCCTCCCTGCGATTAGGGATCCGCCAGCCGAGGCCAAATTGGCCGCCTCCCGACCTAACCTTTTTTTTTTTTTTTTTTTTTTTTTTTGACGCGGGGGAAATCTTCGAAAGATCCCCGGGAGCTGTGGGGCTCGACCGGGGTATGTGGGATTCTTACCCACTAAAACCCCCGCGGCTGTCGCATCAGCACATGAGAGGGGGAACCCCAGGGCTCTCCGGTGGGATCTGCACCAGGGGCCCCTCAGTGCCTTGCCTTTGAGCCCGCCGCCGGGGGGCGCATTGTAGCCCCCCGGGAACCTGTCACGGTGCTCACGGGGACGGGGGTCGCAACCCCGCCGCCGTCCTCCTCGGAGTCGCCGCCGTACTCAATGGACGCTCAAGGGGCCCACACCCCGAGCGTCCAGCGACTCCGAAGGTTGCCCGTTGTTTATAGCCCCGGGCTCAGGGCTGGGGAGCGAGACGTTGGGCGGCCGCTTGACGCGGCCTGCGCCTTCGTCGCCGAGCGGGATCAGCGCGTTCGCGTTCCCGCTCAGCGGCCTCCTTCTGGGACATGACAGTCTCGCAGAAGGCGGCCATCGCTCCCCACGCCGCATCCCCGGACAGCATAGCCGACACTACGCTGCCCAGGGAGAGGTCCGATCCGATGACTGCGACCAGGTCTCGACGCTCCAACGACCACGCGGGGCAAGCCTCCAGCGTGTGTTGGGCGGAGTCAGACTGGTCGCAGTGGAAGCATCTCGTCGTCGCTTCACGTCCGATCTTATGCAGATAATCACCGAAACAACCGTGTCCGGTGATTATCTGCGTAAGCCTATAGGTGAGTCGTCCGCTCCGTCGCTGTATCCAGGCTTCGAGATGCGGCAGGAATGCCTCAACGACGCGTTTGCGCGCTATGTGCTCCGGCTGGAGCCGCTCGCGCCACGTCGCGAGAGCGATGTGTCGTTCCTGCCGCTTTATAGATTCGAGCGCCACCGGCTCGCCTCCGCCACTCTGGCGGGCGATGCGGATCCGGTCATAGACCCTCGCATACATGCCCGCCAGGATGTCTAAGGGCGGAAAGCGTGCCAGTATGGTCGCCGCCTCAAAGGACACCGTTCGGTATCCTCGTGCAATCCGCAGTGCCATCCTCCGCTGGACGCTGTAGATTTTCGTTCTACAGCGTCTTATGGCCAGCCTCGGCGCCCAGATGGGCGCCCCGTAGAGGACTACGGACTGCACGACTCCGGCGTAGAGGCGGCGAACTTCCTCGCTCGGCCCCCCGAGGTTGGGGAGCAGCCTGTGTAAGGCCGCTGCAACCCTGTCGACTCGGGGGACCAGGCGCTCGAAATGCTCCTCGAAGCCCCTCCCGACCTAACCTAACCTAACCTTTTTTTTTTTTTTTTTTTTTTTTTTTTTTTTTGTTGACGCTGGGAAAAATGCGTTACGCATACCCTCTCGTTGGGGGACGAGAGGGTTATGTGGGACTCCCCCGGCTAGCCCGGGTATACCCACTAAACAACCCAGCGGCACTCCCGCATCGTCTTCATGGAGGGGAACTGGGAAACTGGCAGAGCCTTATCATCCAGTCCCCCGCCGACGACCGCCCGCTTTTACAGCGGGGCCCGCACGCCCCTCCCTACGAGGAGGGGCCCGGAAATGACCGCGAGTGCTCGGTCATTCCCGCCGACGGTGGTGGTGAACCGTGCAATGCAGGAGACAAGGCGCCCCCGCGCCTGTCTCCCACTATTCACCACCGGGGAGGAGGAGACGCTGATCGTACAGCCGTCTCACTCTTCCCCTTCTCCGCCTGCGGAGCGGCGCCGCGAGGGGATCGTCCTCCCGCGCGCGCTCCGCTGCCTCTTTCTGCGAGATCACGTCCTCGCAGAAAGAGGCGACCGCCGACCAGGCCGCCTCGCTCCCCAGCATGGACAGAACCACGCCGGGCAGCGAGAGGTCCGGCCCCACCACCGCAGTCAGACCGCGGCGCGGCTCAGACCAGGCCGGGCACACCTCGAGGGTGTGCTGTGCCGAGTCCTCCGCCGCGCCGCAGTCGTGGCACGCGGCGGCCTCCTCCCTCCCAATCCGATGCAGGTACGAACCGAAGCATCCATGCCCGGTCAGCACCTGCACCAGACGGAACGAGAGGAAGCCGTGGGGCCGCTCGAGCCATCCCTGAAGGACTGGCCCGAGCGCGTCCAACGTTCGGCGGCCGAAGGTGGCAGAGGCGAGGTCCTCAGTCCAATGATGGACGATTGCGGCCCTCGCCTCCCGCCGGACGGCCTCCCGCTCCTCCGCGGCGGGGGGCGCATTGAGCGCCCTACGCCGCGCCGACCACTCGTACACCCTAGCTAGCACCCACGCCTCGATCTCCCAAGGAGGGGTGCCGGCCAGGGCGCACGCCGCCGCGAACCCCACCGAGCGGTAGGCCCTCGCCACCCGCTGTGCAATGGCCCTTTGGGGCCTGCGGATGGCGGAGGCGTTCTCCCTCCTGTGGAGGGAGTCCGCCCAGATAGGGGCCCCGTAAAGGGCCATACTCTTAAGGATGCCGGCATACAGCTGCCGGCATCGCGCCTTCGGCCCTCCCAGGTTCGGGAGGAGCCACGAGAGGGCCCCCGCTGCCTTCAGCAGGCGCGTCGACAGCCCGCTGAAATGCGGGCCGAAGCGCCACCTGCTGTCCAGCACAAGGCCCAGATATTTCATCTGGGCCTAACCTAACCTTTTTTTTTTTTTTTTTTTTTTTTTTTTTTTTTTTGTTGACGCTGGGAAAAATGCGTTACGCATACCCTCTCGTTGGGGGACGAGAGGGTTATGTGGGACTCCCCCGGCTAGCCCGGGTATACCCACTAAACAACCCAGCGGCACTCCCGCATCGTCTTCATGGAGGGGAACTGGGAAACTGGCAGAGCCTTATCATCCAGTCCCCCGCCGACGACCGCCCGCTTTTACAGCGGGGCCCGCACGCCCCTCCCTACGAGGAGGGGGCCCGGAAATGACCGCGAGTGCTCGGTCATTCCCGCCGACGGTGGTGGTGAATTGTGCAGTGCAGGAGAAGGCGCCCCCGCGCCAGTCTCCCGCTATTCACCACCGGGGAGGAGGAGACGCTGATCGTACAGCCGTCTCACTCTTCCCCTTCTCCGCCTGCGGAGCGGCGCCGCGAGGGGATCGTCCTCCCGCGCGCGCTCCGCTGCCTCTTTCTGCGAGATCACGTCCTCGCAGAAAGAGGCGACCGCCGACCAGGCCGCCTCGCTCCCCAGCATGGACAGAACCACGCCGGGCAGCGAGAGGTCCGGCCCCACCACCGCAGTCAGACCGCGGCGCAGCTCAGACCAAGCCGGGCACACCTCGAGGGTGTGCTGTGCCGAGTCCTCCGCCGCGCCGCAGTCGTGGCACGCGGCGGCCTCCTCCCTCCCAATCCGGTGCAGGTACGACCCGAAGCATCCATGCCCGGTCAGCACCTGCACCAGACGGAACGAGAGGAAGCCGTGGGACCGCTCGAGCCATCCCTGAAGGACTGGCCCGAGCGCGTCTAATGTTCGGCGGCCGAAGGTGGCGGAGGCGAGGTCCTCAGTCCAATGATGGATGACTGCGGCCCTCGCCTCCCGCCGTACGGCCTCCCGCTCCTCCGCGGCGGGGGGCGCATTGAGCGCCCTACGCCGCGCCGACCACTCGTACACCCGAGCCAGCACCCACGCCTCGATCTCCCAAGGAGGGGTGCCGGCCAGGGCGCACGCCGCCGCGAACCCCACCGAGCGGTAGGCCCTCGCCACCCGCTGTGCAATGGCCCTTTGGGGCCTGCGGATGGCGGAGGCGTTCTCCCTCCTGTGGAGGGAGTCCGCCCAGATAGGGGCCCCGTAAAGGGCCATACTTTTTAAGATGCCGGCATACAGCTGCCGGCATCGCGCCTTCGGCCCTCCCAGGTTCGGGAGGAGCCATGAGAGGGCCCCCGCTGCCTTCAGCAGGCGCGTCGACAGCCCGCTGAAATGCGGGCCGAAGCGCCACCTGCTGTCCAACACCAGGCCCAGATATTTTATCTGGGCCTTCACCTCTACTTGGACGCCCGCTACAACAATGCGGGCGTCCGGGGGGACCCGCTGCCGAGGCCCGTGGAAGAACACGGCCTCGGTCTTATGAAGGGCCACCGTCAGCCCTAGGCGGCGGATCCTCCCTGCGACAAGGGATCCGCCAGCCGAGGCCAAATTGGCCGCCTCCCTAAAGCTCCCCCCTCGGGCAGTGAGTAGAGTGTCATCCGCATAGCAGATGACACTCGTGCCACGAAGGAGGGACCCGCGCAGGAGCCAGTCGAAGCCTACGTTCCACAGGAGTGGACCTAGGACCGACCCCTGCGGAACACCAGACTCCGCCCTGTACCTCCGCAATCTGGCCGACCTGTCTACGAGGAGGACCGCTCGGTCCTCCAGGTAGTCGGCCAAGAGCGCCCGCAGATATTGAGGCACTCCGTGATACCGGAGTGCCTCTAAGATGGTCGAGTGGGGAACGGAGTTGAACGCGTTGGCGATGTCGAATGACACCGCCAACACTCCGTCCCCTGCCTCGACCGCCTCCCTCACTTGGCCCTTCAAAAGGGCCAATGCGTCGACCGTCGAACGCCCCTTCCGGAAACCGAATTGGGCGTCCGACAGGTCCGGCCCCACCTCCCGCAGGAGGCCATTCACCCGGGTGGCGATGATCCCCTCAAACAATTTACCGACCTCGTCGAGCAGAACGACGGGCCGGTATGCCGAGGGGGAATCCACCGGGCGTCCCTCCTTCCGAAGGAGGCACAGTCGGCCCTCCTTCCACGGTTTCGGGAACCTCCCAGTCGTGAGACACGCACTGAAGAGGTCCCGAAACCTTTCCTCCATTTGGGTGGCCGCAATGGCCACCACCGCTGCGGGGACGCCGTCCGGTCCGGGGGCCGTCCTCTTCCCGCGGAGGCGTAAGGCCGCCTCGCGGAGCTCCGCCACCGCCACTGGAGGGATCTCCTCCTCCGGCGGGGCCACCCCCCGCGGGGGGTGCATCACTGGAGGGGCGAAATCGGTCCTGCACGGGAACAGGGACCGTACCACCCCATCCAGCAACGCCGGCTCCAGGGTCTCCGTGAGTGGGGGGCCACAGGGGCGCAGTTTATTCCGCGCCGCCTTGTATGGCCTCCCAAATGGGTCCCCGTCGAGACCCTCCAGCATCTCGGCCTTCGCCGAGTCGTCGGCGGCACGCATCTCCGACCTGAGGACCTCCTTGGCCTCCACGTACGCGGCGTAGAGGAGGTCCTCGTTGGCGAGGTCGCGAACGCTGCGCCGCCGACTCCGCGCATAGGCCCTTCTGGCCGCCACGCAGGCGGCCCGGAGCCCCGCCAACTCCTCCGTCCACCAATAAACGGCGCGACGGGGAGGCGGGCGGCGAGACCGAGGCATGCTGGTGTCGCACACCTCGGTCAGGGAACCCCGCAACTGGACCGCTGCGGCGTCCACGTCCAGGACTTGGACAGGAGGCGCGAGCCAGTCCTGGAGTAACGCCGCCTCCTCAGCCGCCTCGCGATCCAGGCGGGTGAGGGACCACCGCGGGAAGGGGGACTGACCCGAGTGGGCTGTCCCCCTAGGGCTCCCGGTGGAGACGTCGAACCGCACGTAACGATGGTCGGACAACGTCTCCACCATCTCCACCCGCCAGTTCAGTACGCGGGCGGCCAGCACGGGGGTGGCGAACGAAACGTCCACCACTGACCCTCCCCGTTGCCGCACACACGTCTGAACTGTCCCTCTGTTTAAGAGGGACACGCCTGTCGACGCCGCCCAAAACTCGACGGCGCGACCCCGGACGTTGCAAGTCGCGGCCGGGTTGCCCCAGGCCGCCGACTTGGCATTCAGGTCGCCCAACACGGCGACCTGGCGCGGCGCCGCCCGACCGACCACTGCGGTGAGGACCTCGAGAAAGATCTCGAAGTCCGCAAGTGGTCGGTTAGGGGAGAAATACACGCCCACCAGGGCTATCTCTCCCCACGCGGCGGCCACGTATCCCGGTCCCCTCTCTAAGAGCGAGAGGGGTGGGGAGTCCGTGGAAGACCGCGCTACCAATGCCACTGAGCCGTCCGGATCACCCAGCCACCTGCCAGGGACCGAGTACGGCTCAGCGACCACCGCTACGTCCACCAACCACTCGGCCACGGTCTGCATCAGCAGATCCTGGGCCGCTCTGCAGTGGTTGGTGTTGGCCTGAAGGATGCGATGTTCGGCCCTATCCATCAATCGGACATCGCACCCCCCTCCGCAGCCGCCGATGTACTGGGCACCGGATCGGCGGTGGCAACGGCAGGCCGGGTCGGCGCCTGCACTTTGCCCTTCTTGGGGGGAGGCTTGCAGCTCCTCCCCTTCATTACATGATCCGCAGGGCGGCCACTGGCGGCGCACACGGCACAGTGCGGCGTGGTGGCCTCGCAAGCGGCGGACTTGTGTCCGACCTTGCCGCAGCGGTAGCATGTGTCCCTCCTTTCTTCCTGGGAGGGACACAGGGCCCGGGTGTGTCCAACTCCGAAGCACTTGAAGCAGCGCAACGGCGACTCCTCAAGTGCCCGGACCACACCCGTGCTGAACCCGACATGAAGCCGTCCCTTGGCGAGGACGGCTTTGGCGGCGGCGACCGGGCACTCAAGGCGCATGGTGCCCATGCCGCCGCGGCCGGGTCTGATGCCCCGACCTTGAACTGCTGCGGCGCTGCAGCCTCCAGCCGCCGCGACCGCCGCCACCACCTCCTCCTTGGTGACCGAGTCATCCAAGTCGGTCACCTCCAGGCCTGCGGACTTCACAGGCCTGACCACCTTGGCCACGTCCGCGATGACCTCTTGCAGCTTTGCGGCGAAGAGGTCCGCATTGGCACCGCCCTTAGCCCCCGGGAACTCGAATATTCGAGCCCCGGTTTGCGTTTGCCGGCACGCGATCTTGTCGATCCCCAGTTGGTTGGGATCGACGTTTGCGCGCGCCCGCGTCATTACTGACGCGTAGGTTTCGCCGCGCTCCTCAGCCTCCGCGGTGAGCGTCACCACGACGGCAGCGGATTTGGGAGCAACCAATTTGGGTTTGCTCCCACCGGCGGGGGCCCGTTTAGCTGCGGGCGCAGCGTTTGCGGGTTTGGGGGCCGACTTCTTGCCTTTCCCCTTCCCCTTTCCCTTGCCCGTGGACTGAGACGGGCCGGGAGGGGCGGTGGCGGGGACGGCAGGGACGGCCGTCGCCTTCTTTTTCGCCTTGCCCTTCTTCTTCTTTCCAACCACCTTCGTCCATTTTGGCTGGTTGGACGGGGTAGTGGAGGGTAGGAGGGCGTCCTCTGGGTTTGAGGACGGCGCCGGCTCGCGCGGCTTGACTGCCGCGGGCGGCCGCTCGCGCGGCTTGCTTGCCGCGGGTGGCCGTTCGTCCGCCGCAAGTGGCGGGCGAAGCCGCTTTTCCGGCAGGAGCCGGTCCTCGATACCTGCGAAGCAGGCACGAGTGAAGGCCCTTTCCTCCATCACAACCTTCCGGATGATATCCTCAAGGTTGGAGGGGAGGGCCTCAGCCGCAGGTCTCGGCACGGCTTGTTGAGGCCGGGCCGTGGCTTTAACCGCGGGCCTCGGCTCGGCTTGTTGAGGCCGGGCCGTGGCTTCAGCCAGCTTGTGGTGTAGCTGGCTGACCTCCGACTGCAGGCGATCCACTTTCGCCTGCAGCTGCCGCGTCTCGTCGGTGGCTGTTCGCCCCACCAACTCCGCGACGATGCCGCGCATACTCGCGGCCCTGCATTTCAGGGCCTTTTGGAAGGTCCCCTTCAGGTTGGAGGACTTCGAGGCGACCTCCACAATGCCCTCCTGGTCCTCCACCGCCATCCGCTCCAGTTCCGCTACTGAGTGGTCCGCGTATAAAACGCGGGACGCACCGTACCCAGCCTTGGCTCGGGCAACGAGCGTCCGCTGCTCCTTGGCAGCGACCGTCTCTTCGAGGTCCTTCTGGACCTGCTCCCGCTTCGCCAGGTCGAGCTGGCGTCGAGCGTCCGCTAAACCCACGTCGTGGGTGTCGGCCACTGCCGACTTTTTTGGCCGAAGCTTCTTCTTCGGCTTCCCCGTGGAGTCCGAGGAGCCCTCGGAGCAATCCTTTAAGAATCGCTTCCGGGCTCTAGACGACTCCTCGGCCATCGACATGGACGAACCGGCGTCCGAGTCCGACACCTCGTCCGTCCACCCACCAAAAACACTAGCCGCAGAAGGCGCGCGGCTAGCCTCCGACGCCGAAGCGCCATCGGCTGGTTGGCCCTGAGAAGGGCCTTTTTTCAAATCGTCCCGAGAGGGGCCCTTAGAAGGGCCTTTGAGGAACCTCCCGGACGAATCCCGCAGGGGTTTCGACATCCCGCAGATATCGTAGTCGACCGCAAAAGACTACGACGCACAGCGCACTTTAGCCGTTCACTGATCTGCCACTCCGTTACGGTGGTCAGAATCAGGACGTTGCCCAGGGAACACGACGAGGACGTAAGCGCTGTGGGGGGTTCCCCGGCCTAACCTAACCTAACCTAACCTAACCTAACCAAACCCACCGGAATGTAGATTGCAACCACTAGATAAATTGACTACGGATGCCTGTTTCCATATTTGTCAACTGTAACAATGACAGTAACCGTCTTACCCAGCGAACCTCACATAAAGACCACAACTCACACTAACACACACACACACATAGATACACACTACTGTAACAATCCTGCCCAGGTGGTCCCCCAAGGAGGCCACTGTAACCGTCTTGCCCAGCGAACCTCACATAAGCACCATAACACACACACACACACACTCACAGTGATGTTCGACCTAATGCAAACCATCACTGGCTAAGGCGTCCCTTCGACCAGTTGTTTGTCATCTCATACAACAGAATTGACTGGACAACCTGACATCTCATCATGTCATCATCTCGTATGATGACATCACCTTCCGCACACACAGTGATGTTCGACCTCATGAAAACCACCACTGGCTAAGGCGTCCCTTCGACTAGTTGTCATCTTATATGACAGCGTGGACCTGACACCCTGGCACCTCATCATGTCATTATCTCGTATGATGACATGATCCTTCACGCACACAGTGATATTTGACCACATCCAATACAAGCAACCCTGTACGAGACCATCTACCAGACCGTCACGCCATCCTAAACTAGATCACCCAGTACAAATCACTCCCTTTGAGATCACCGCACCAACTATCTCAAGATCCCAAACTACTACTCGCAATACTCTCTACGGGATCATCACTCTCACAGTCACATGATCCCAAACTAGACTACTCGCAATACAAACTACTCTATACGAGATCCCAAGTTATATACGACTCACAGCACTCTGTAGTGTTGTGACTGTGTTCACACTACAAACCACTTAGCTCTCAATATCCACCGATCGTTTCCCGAATAGCTGAACGTAGACTCTCGTCCGGATCCCCACGCTGGACTCAATGCTACACCTCACTGATTCACTAGGAAATATTATCACGATAGACTATCCATTATAATTTACAATCATCATCAAACATAATCATTCTACTTTTCCAATCTGCACACTTGTCCCTCCTTGTCAACCAATGACCCGAACTAATGTCATGGCGTGACAGTTGACATCTCCTAATAATAACGTGCCGGCAAATATATACATATTTCTTTAATGATTTCTGATATTTACGCGAATATTACACATTGAAATGAAACTAATTTTACGGATTATATCGCCGTTTATTTATGACTAGCTGACCCACGCAGCTCCGCCTGCGCTATTTTTACGTTAACTAAACTTTGAATAACAGACATTTGCATCGAATACATAACTTCATTTTTTATAGTCGGTTAAAAACTGGGACCCACTTTTTACTTGCTCTCCGAAGCACAGACCCGTTTAGTTCAAATGGCCTTAAATGGTCACCCATCTATTTAATGACCGTACCTAACGTTGCTTAACCCGATCGATTACAAAACCTTGATAACAACTCTCTATGAGTGTCCCTTACTAATATTTATTATATTATAAAGAAAAATTGATAAAATCGGACCAAGCGTATAACCAACTACCCGTTTTGACTTTAATCCCTTCTCCCAAAAGAACCGTGCTAGATTACGGGATAAAAAGTATCCTATGTCCTACCTCGTAGTATGATCTCAAATCATGCCAAGTTTCAATTGAATCCATTCAGTAGTTTCGCAGGCGTGATGCTCAGCCGTGATACAGATAGACAGACAGACAGACAGACAGACAGACAGACAGACAGACAGACAAAAATTAAAAAAATTACATTTTCGGCCTCAGTATCGGTTATAGAATGCCCTCCAAATATAATTTTCAAAATATCTTCAATGTACAGAATTGGACCTGTTACAGTTTTATTATAAGTATAGATTTTAATTACCCGACGTTTCAAATACTTTACAGCATTCATGGTCACGGGCGGACTGAGGTGGTAGCTGTCCATACGTCATAGTTGCCTTCGGGTACCCTCAGGTCTTCTAATTATTATTGTTAGTCCGATCTACGCAGAAAGAGCTTACAGTATCTTGAGGTCTTGCAGTGGAATGCTTATCTTTTGATTTGATTATATTTATGACGGGATCCCAAGCTGGTGGTAGCACCCAGCCATCTTCTCTATTGAAATTTGGATGTTTTTTAATTTCAATAGCCTCACGAATCATCCTTGGCAGGAATCGCTGTTCTTTTAAGAGGATCTGTGGTTTGTCAAATGTAATATAATGGCGGGAGCGATCCAGAACATGTTCACAGACTGCAGACTTCGTATAGCGTCGATGTTTAACGTCAGCTATGTGTTCTTTTACACGGGTTTTTACTGCTCGCTTTGTTTGCCCGATGAATGAGAGCCCACAATCTAGCTTGTATACATCTGCATCTTGTAGAGGTACATGGCACTTGACTGATGGTAATAAGCAACTGACCAATCTTCTTTGGTGGCTTGAAAAATGTTTTAATAGAAGTTCGCTTTAAGATATAGCCAATCTTGTCCGTTACCCCTCTAACATATGGCAACACATGGTTCACAGTGACGGCAGCGCGGAATTCAGAGCTTGTTATCATGCAGGACCTGCTTGATATGTTGAAGTTCGGCACCAAGATGTTCCTCGTCACAAATCCCGTGTGCTCTCTGAAATAAAGATTTACCCACGGTAGCTAACTGTGTTGGGGGATGATGAGATTGACCGTTTAAATACCTATCTGTATGGGTCTTTTTTCTATACACAGTATGACTCAAGGTGTTATTGGGATTACGGATTACTATAAAATCTTTTTTTTTTAAAATTGAACCGACTTCAATATCACTGAAAAGTATAAAATAATTTTAATATTATTGAAGTTGGTGTTAGCGTACCTGCTGTGTATATTTGGCACCAACTTCAATAATATTTAAATTATTTTATACTTTTCAGTGATATTGAAGTCGGTTCAATTTTTTTTAAAAAGATTTTATTTTAAACTTTTTAGTGATATTTTCATATATAAAGATTGAACCATCGAAAACCGTAAAATTATCTAGGTAGGTTTTGATCACATTATCGTCTACATAGTTTTACATAATTCATGTTTCTTCAGAAAAAAATATCCGGTCGTAATGAAATTTGAATGGAAACATCATAGTAGTTTACTCTCTCGAATAAAAAAAGAATCATCGAAATCGGTTCATAATTGTCAGAGCAATGTAATGGAGAACATCAGTTTTATGGTTTTTACCAGATAAATTCCTCCACATCGTTCATGGTCCTCCAGGAAGTTCTTATCCGGTTGTAATAAAATTCATACAGATTCAATACAGTGGTTTCTTCTTTCGAATAAAAAAATAATCATTGAAATTGGTAAATATTTGCCAGAGTTATGACCATTTTTGTCCGACCGAGCGAGTCCGAGCGACTAAAATATAGGCTTTCTTGCAGCTCTCAGTGCGCAGTCACCATTCTTGTTTTTTCAGGAACTACTTATTACTAAGCAATAATTTTTTATGGGACCCAATTAACGGATTAAAGAATGGATGGAAGAAAGATTTTTTCAAATCGGTTCATAATTGCCAGAGTTATGCGCGAACATACATAGAAAAAAAAAATATATATATATATACAGACGAATTGAGAACCTCCTCCTTTTTTGAAGTCGGTTAAAAATATCTAAGAATGCTAGAGAGTTATTTGATTCTAACTCCATTGTAAATTGGATTTTAGTGTTTATGGAGTTAAGGTGATCTAGGAAAGCAGTTACTTTATCTGATGGTAATATTGTGAAAGTATCATCTACGTACCGCTTGTAGAATCTTGGCTTAAGAGGTGAAGTATTAAGGGCCGTCTCCTCAAAGTCCTCCATAAATATATCGGCAACAATTTGAGATACAGGGGAGCCCATCGCCACACCATCTACTTGTTTGTAGAACTCCTCTTTCCACAATAGGTAGCCAGATGTAAGGCAGTGTCTTAATAGTTCTGCATATCCCACTGGTAAGTTTTTCTCTGCTAGCTTTCTGTTTAAATTAGTTTCATTTCAATATATTTCTTTTATTGATTTTTTTAAGCACCCATTATTTTGTATTTTTTTACTTTATTTTCTTTTTCGAGCACTGTTCACGGTTTTTTTGCATAATGTATTCATGTATGATATTATAAATTACACCGTCAAAGTTCTCGTTTCTTCTAGCCATAAGAGATAATCATGTGTATATTTCGAGTTGTGAATCCAATAAACAAATGAAAATACTTCCTTTAAATGACAGCAAATCTAAGCATATGAAAAACTCTGCTTATTCCACAAATCTCCCTTAAAAATCCCCCCTAAGGAGGAAAAGTGGACAAGCAGTGGCACATTTCTTTTGCTACCAAGTTTAACTAATGTCATTTCGCCTAAAAAAAATTAAGGTAAGGAAAAATATAAGATTCAGTTATATAACATGCCGGTGCACTACCCTGTGCAATTATTGTGGAACATACTACAGCTCGTCCAAAAATCAATGATAACGCGTGAGCTAATTATCTATTATATCTATTATAGTAGTATTAGTTAGCCTAACAAACAAATAAACACCTGCACACCTGTTAATAATTTTTGCGAATACCAATATTATATTTCGGATTTAGGTATCATGGACAAAAGGAAAAAGTAGGTACTTATTAGGGCTTTGGAGGTAGTCGGTGCAGATCTTTTCCATCAAAATTCCGAGGTCATTTTAAGAGCAATAACTTGGCTATTTTCAGCTTAAGATAGTCTCCGGGCTTATCTCCTACAGAGGGGACCTCCACCTCTCTTGGAGACCTTTTGAAGGTTTCCATCGCCAGTAAAAAGGAAAAATCATTATTATATCTATACTTACAATATTGACGGGCCTATTGGTCTAGTGGTTAGACACCCTGTCCGCTAACCGACGGGTCGTGGGTTCGATTCCCACCAAGTGTACAGACACTTGGTGGGAATCGAACCTACGACCCATAACATAACACGAGTGGTATAACACACGGGTGTTATTTATCTATTTAAGTATGTATTTAAAAAAAAAAGTATTTATGTAAGTATTAGTATCAGTTGTCTGGTTTCCATAGTATAGGCTCTGCCTAGTTTGGGATCAGACCGTGTGTGGATTGTCCCAATAAAAAAATACAAAAGAAACAGATAGAACAAAGAAACTGACAGATGTCAAATATGATTTGTAATTTGATCTAATTGGCCCTACAGTAGGATGAATGAAAAAAAAAATTGTAAAAAATTGTCCAACTTCCGTAATAAATGGGCACATACGGACGGATTTCTATTCTATACTTATAATAAAACTGTAACAGGTCCAATTCTGTACATTGAAGATATTATGAAAATTATATTTGGAGGGCATTCTATAACCGATACTGAGGCCGAAAATGTATTTTTTTAAATTTTTGTCTGTCTGTCTGTATCACGGCTGCGCATCACGCCGAAATACAAAAATTCAAAATTCAAAATTTTTATTTCATATAGGATTAACGCTAGCACTTTTGAACGGTCATTTTTTTTTAAAAGCTACCACCGGATCACAACGCGGCCTCAACTGAGAAGATCCGGCAAGAAACTCAGCGGGCTTGTCATTTTTTCACACTTTTTTTTTAAAACAATGTTTGTCTTTTTACAATTAGATCAGCACCAGCGACAGTGTGTCCTGCCGTTCAAAATATCAAATAAAATAAAAAATACGACGAAAATACAACAAACTAAAATGCCATTATTATTTATATATTATTAAAATGCCAAAGGGATAGTAGTCGGACCAGTCCCCCCAAGCAGCACCCGCGCACGAGTTGACTCGAGCAGCAGCCATCACTCCCCTCAACCATATTGGAGGGAAGGGGGTGACCCGCCACACGAAGCCGCCACAAGCAAAGACTTTTCGATGGCGAGCATGTCCGATCCAAAATCACAGTGGCACACGTTAAACATTTACCTTCTGCTGTTAAGCAGTGCCTCGTCAGGCAAGACACAAAGCACTTTAACGTATTACCAACTTTTGTCACAAGTCGTCTAAGTTAGATACACACCAAGAATAATTTACAAGCTCAAGTGAATTGCCTTCAGAACGTAAATAAAGTAATAATCAATTTTGCTGCTAGACTACAAAAGAAAAAAAATAAAATAAAAAAAGGATAAAAGGACAGCGGCCGGACCAGTCCCCCCAAGCAGCACCCGCGCACGAGTTGACTTGAGCAGCAGCCATCACTCCCCTCAACCATATTAGAGGGAAGGGGGTGATCCGCCACACAAAGCCGCCACAAGCAGAGACTTTTCGATGGCGAGCATGACCGAAACAAAATCCCAGTAGCCTTGAGTCTTGAAATAAAAAATAAAATATATTAAAAAAATACGAGTACATAAGACATCATCCAGCAAAACACTTTTCACTATGACATTTGCTGTATTCAGTCTTAAAATTAAAATTAGTATTCTAAAACTAAAACTATTGAGCAGTTCATTCCCAGGCTGTTTTGTCTTCCAAGTAATCGGAAATTTTGTTGTAGCCTTTTTTAGCAAGTTTAGATTTAACAGTGCATTTGAATTTATTTATAGGCAGATCTCTGATACCATTGGGAAGCTTATTATAGAAACGTATACACTGTCCTACAAAAGAATTACTTACTCTGTGGCCTGTGGAGACGAGTAACATGTAAACTAAGGTCATCTTTACCACGTGTATTAACCGAGTGAACATCACTTCTCTTTTTAAAGTTATTAATATTTTTCTTTACATACATTAAATTTTCAAAAATATACTGTGACACCACTGTCAAAATATTTATCTCCTTAAACTTTTCTCTAAGCGAATCTCTGGGAGCCAGATTGTAGATAGCTCTTACGGCTCTTTTTTGGAGCACAAAAATAGCGTTGAGATCTGCGGCATTACCCCACAGGAGTATTCCATATGACATAATACTGTGGAAGTAACTAAAGTAAACTATCCTAGCAGTATCAACGTCAGTTAAAAGTCTAATTTTCTTAACTGCATACGCCGCTGAACTAAGCCTGCCGGACAGTTTTTTAATATGTGGGCCCCATTGCAGCTTCCTATCTATGGTGATTCCTAAAAATACAGTTGACTCAACAGGATCTATCCCAGATCCATTTAATTCCACGTTGGTTCTCTCCTGTCTTACATTAGGGGTGGAAAATTTAATCAATTTAGTTTTTGATTCATTTAGGCAAAGATTGTTAGTACTAAACCAATGAACCACTTTAGATAATGCATTGTTAACCTCGTCATAATTAATTAATTGTCGTTTGATTTTAAATAATAAAGAAGTATCATCAGCGAACAACACAATCCCGTGATTCTTTCCTACATAATAAGGCAAGTCATTAATATAGATAAGAAACAGGAATGGTCCCAAAATTGAGCCCTGTGGAACGCCCATTGTGACCTTAGCGCCGGGAGATATTTTTCCATTAACATCTACCTTTTGAATTCTATTGTCTAAATAACAAGTCAAAAGGTCAAGAGCCTTATTTCTTACTCCATAGTGGTGTAACTTCCTTATAAGCGTGATGTGATCAACGCAGTCAAACGCTTTAGATAAGTCACAGAATATAGATAGATAGATAGATAGACAATTCTTTATTGCGCACAAACAAACAGATACAAAAAGAATAAGACACAAATTAATAAAAAATGCAACAATGGGCGGCCTTATCGCTAAAAGCGATCTCTTCCAGGCAACCTTTGGATGGAGAGGAAAATAAAGAAGTTACAAAGAGCAGAGGGTGCGCGCACTCGACATGAATAGGTAACATTAACACAAAGACACATAAAAACACATATGTTGTAAACTATAATATATATTCATATGAGTATAATATATAAACATACATCAAATAATACTATTATAAACATACATAAATCAGTACGTATTAATATAACAAGAAAATTACACAAATACCGATTAACTTATTCCGCCAAATAAAACTTCTTCACTAGATCTTTGAAAATTGGCAGTGACGAAGCACGCCTTATAGAAACGGGCAAGGAATTCCACAGGCGAACCGCCTGCACCGTGAAGGATTTGTCATAGAAGGAACTGCTATGTAAGGGCATCGTAAGACAAAGGTTTTCCGAGGACCTAAGACTATAGGTGCTAGAATTCGACAAATAATCGAAACGTTCCCTAAGATAAGAGGGGGTGGAGGGGTTAAACAATATATTATAGAGAAGAGATAAAATGTGAAGATTTCGTCGGAGACGAATGGGTAACCATTTGAGTTTTGCACGGAATTGGGAAATATGGTCAAATTTACGCAAGCCAAATATAAACCTAATGGACAAATTTTGCAATCGCTCTAGCTTATTCAATTGATCCTCTGTCACGTCCAGATAACAAACGTCAGCATAATCTAGTATAGGGAGAAGAAGTGATTGTGCAAGCGCAACTTTAGTGGCAGTGGGTAGAAAATTACGAAGCCTTTTTAAAGAGGCTGCCGAAGCAAACATTCTGCGACTAATGGCATCCAACTGTGGGCCCCAATTAAAACACCGGTCCATTATAACACCAAGATTCTTGACGGAATCACTATAAGGAATAGCAATACCGCCAAAATTAATTTGCGGAAGTGTCTGGTAATTCACCTTAGAGATCATCCGAGAGCTACCTATAATAATGACTTGTGTTTTAACTGGGTTAACTTTTAGTCCATAAGATTTGCTCCAATTAGCAATACGACACAGATCAAGATTTACAGCTTCTATAGCTATATCCAAATTAGTAAGTGAGGCCTGGGAATAAATTTGAAGATCGTCTGCATATATGTGGTAGGAAGAAGTAAGATGCTGAGATATGGTGTTTATGAAAATTGCAAATAATAAGGGAGATAAAACGCCGCCTTGTGGAACGCCAGCAGAAGTGTTACACCAGGTAGAGAAAGACTCTTCCAGACGAACACGCTGCCGACGACCATGCAGATAACTGCGAAACCAATCTATTACTGATGGAGATATGTTAATTGAGCGAAGTAAAGCAAGTAGTATATCAAAATTTACGGTATTAAAAGCATTGCTAAAATCTAGCAATGTTAGCACAGTTAACTGACCGTTCTCCATACCAAACCGTATATCATCTGAAATTTTAACTAGCGCAGTAACCGTGCTGTGCCCAGGGCGGAAGCCAGATTGGAAAGGATTTAAGAGGTTATATTTAGAGAGATAGAGACTAAGCTGCCTGTGGACAAGACGCTCTAACACTTTAGATAAAAAGGGAAGGATGGAAATAGGACGATATTCTGAATAGGACTTAGGGTTTGGTATTTTAGGTAAAGGTATTATTTGAGCATCTCTCCAGACTGCAGGGAACACACTACTTAAGATAGAATTGTTAAGAATGGTACAAAGGACAGGAAGAATGAAATCAAGGATGGGCACCAACATGTTTCGACTTAAAGTATCACAACCGATGGCGTTTGAAGTTATTGATAGAACGGCTCTCTTAACATCACTTTCAGTAAATCGATCAAACACAAAAAGGGGATGGCCGGGTGTAGGTAATGCAGAAAGTTGATTTAAAGTATTAAGTTTATCCGAGTTATCGATATCGGATGCGGACGAAAAATGTATGTTGAGAGAATCGAGATTTATATTTTGTGAAATGGAATCTTGTCGTGATTTACCAATACCCAAAGACCGTAGGAACTTCCAGACTTTAGCTGGGTCCTCGTCCTTAACAGAATCATGAACATGACGGCGCAATGCATTCCTACACACAGTATTGCAGCGATTTCGTGCCAAGACATATTTTTCTTTATTAATGTCAGTAGGACGCATCTTATATCTAGATTTAGCTATAGCTTTCTTATGCATAAAAGATTTAACTCTATCTGTAAGCCATGGTGATGGAAGATGTTTGATTTTAATTTCACGAAGAGGTGCATGAACGTCATATAAATCAATAATAATTGAATTAAACAGAGAAATCTGTTCATCCACAGTTTGTGCATTTGAAACAGGAGACCAGTCAATCTTCCTGACATCATCAAGAAACGCGTCACGATCCATACCACTAAAGTTGCGCTGTAGAATAATTTTAGGCTTTAACTTAGGAGGACGAACTTTATAGGACAGGTATATGAGATCATGGTATGAAAAAGCGTCAGCAGGACACTGGCCGTATTTAGCAACATGTTGAGAGGAGGATATAATCATCAAATCCAGAAGTGAAGGAGTGGAATTTGGAAAATGATGAGTAGCGCTAAGAGGAAGAATTTGCATGTTGCTAGATGTTACGATTGATTCCAAAGTGGATGAACGAGAATCTTTTTTGAGAAGGCAAGTATTGAAATCGCCCATAATGATGGAGTGATCATATGAAGGAGTGATATCATCCAAAAGTTTTTCAAAAGATGAAAAGTAATTGTTACTTAAAGATGGACTGTAGTAGACTCCAAGAAGAATTTTAGAATGAGAGAGAAGTACTTCGATAAGAAGATGCTCACCAGCATTTGCAGACGGCGGTTGTGGAGATTTGCTTAAAATAGAAAAAGGTATATTAGCGCGAAGATAAATTGCAACACCACCACCCCTACTACCAATGCGATCATTCCGAATAAGAATAAAACCAGGTAGAGAATATACCTAAAGCATCCTGCGATTTTTCCCACGCATCATAGATATTTTGTAACAGTTCAATCCCTGCGTCTACAGTGGAGCGATTCTTCGTAAAACCGAACTGATTAAAATTGAATTGATTGAATTTATTATTATTAAAATGATTTAACATTTGACTAAGCATCAAAGATTCAAAGATTTTACTTAGTGTCGGTAGTATAGAAATCGGCCTAAAATTAGTTGGATCTGTAGTACAACCTGATTTAAACAAAGGAATCACTTTACTAAGTTTCATAAGATCAGGAAATACACCAGATGCTACACAACTATTGAACAAAACTGCCAAACTTGGTGCAATAACATGTATGATGGACGATACTGTCTTAACAGATAACCCCCATAAGTCACTAGTTTTTTTGATATCTAGACTTTTAAAAGTATTAACAATGTCTTTTGTATTGACTTCAGAAAATTTAAAGGTAATGGCGCAACCCTTCACATTATTCTTAAGAATTAACTCAGCGGAACTAGCAGATGAAGAAAGGGTTGTGGTTGTTACTTGAGGAATACTATTGAAAAAATTTTCAAATTCTGTAGCTACTTCTATGTCCGCTTTTACAATTTTGTCATTTATTTTTAATTGAAAATCACGATTGTGTCCTTTTTGTCTGCCAGTTTCATTATTAATAATATTCCACGTCATTTTTATTTTATTACCTGCACTTTTTATCTTATCTCTAATATACTACTACTTAGCTACTGCACAGGCTCTTTTAAAAATTTTTGATCAATTCTTGACATACTCTTTAAATGCTACATTGTGGTTATGTGTTTTCTCATCATATAAGTCATATAATTTGTGTCTACTCTTATTAAGGCCTACAGTCGCCCATTCACTTAACCCAGCATGTAGACGCAGAGATACATTTTTCGGTTCAAAAATATTATTAAAGACCCCAGTTATTATATCAAACAGAGACTTATACAATACATTCGGATTATTGTGATAGTATAACTTTAATAATCTATGAGTCAGACTTTCCTCAAAAAGTTCTAAACATCTTTTAGATATTGGAACAAAACTAACTTTTTCCCTTGAAACCTATCAGCTTCCCTAGGTAAAACAACAAATTGACCGGTGTGGTCAGATTCTAATTTATTTATAATTAATTTAGCTACAGGCTTTACGTCGGTAAAAATGTTATCAATACATGTCGCGCTTGTGGCAGTTATCCTAGTTGGTTCCAAAAATGTATTGTACACAATTTGTACATGATTTAAAAAGTGTGATAAACCTATTACTCATTGTGGTGTTTTCTAGTAAATTTATGTTAAAATCTCCACAGATAACAATTGATTTATTTGTATTAGCCGACTTAAATAGAATATCCTCCATGGATTTCTCAAATTGTTCGTAAGGCGAACATGGAGGCTTATAAACGCATATAATAATGAACTGCTCAAATTCAATACAAGCGACTTCAATAACTCGCTCGACAGACAGGCTCACAATATCCTTGCGTTCTTTACATTTAATATTTTTGTTGAGGATAATTAAAGAGCCGCCGTGTATCATATTTACTCTACTGTATGAGCTGACAACTTGGTGATTATTAAAATTCAATATAATTTGGTTACTTTCAACCAGTGCTCAGTAACACACATAATGTCTATTTTGTAATCATACATAAATAATTCAATTTGTAAATCTTTACCCATCAGGCCTTGTATATTCTGATGCACTAGGTTGATCGAGGACACCTTCCTAATTCGAGTGTCCTTTAAATTATGTCGTTTTATATCATTTAAGCAAGAGTTTATCTCTATTGTCTTAATATCTAATTTAAATCACGCTGTATGTCAATATTATTAATTGCCAGATTCTTTTTTGAACTAGGCAAAATGTCAGTACAGCATTGCTCAATAGGAGCAGTAACTTTGTTAGCCAAGTTTTTGGCTAATATATCAAAAAAATATAATGGCGAACTAGCTATCTGTCTCTTAATATAATTAGAAAGATAACATCTATCTTTACTAATAAAAAAAGACTTATTAACATAATTGTTAATGTCAATTAAATGTAGTTTGTCAATTTTAGAGAAGTTATTAGTACATGTCAAATTGTGGAGTAACATATTTAACTTATATCTAGATTGATTTTCCACCTGTGGCAAGCTATGGCAATACGGAAATGTAAACATAACAATTTTATCTACATTTAATTTTAGTAAATCATTATTATAATCTACTATATTTTTTTTCCCTATTCCCTATAAGTATAATTACAGAAGTTGCCTGGCTATAGTTATAAGAGAGTATTCTTCTCATAATATCGTGGTAGGATAAGCCAGGAAAACAATTATTAATAACTGAGTACTCCCTGCAGATGTCTGATATAATAGTACCCATATGTTTACCGAGTTCATCACTGAAAATAACCAATTTTTTTTTGGTTTCAGATTGAAAATTGCCCCTTTGACAGCTGTTTGTGTTATTAATGTAGGCATCTGAGCTCACACATTCATTATTTTGTAAACTATTGCTTACGGGTTGACATTTATCTAGTGTAGGCTCTGCGTCAGGAATGCAATCAGGCACAGAAAAACTAGTTGAAACTCGTTTATTTTTCTCCTATTGTTACTGTTACATTGTCCATAACCAGTTCATTCATGGCCAGAATGTATTCCTTCATCAAGTTTTCCGCAACTACTGAATGGATTCAAATGAAACTTGGCATGATTTGAGATCTTACTACGAGGTAGGACATAGGATACTTTTTATCCCGTAATCTAGCACGGTTCTTTTGGGAGAGGGGATTAAAGTCAAAATGGGTACTTGGTTATACGCTTGGTCCGATTTTATCAGTTTTTAACCGACTTCAAAAAGGAGGAGGTTCTCAATTCGTCTGTATATATATATATATATATTTTTTTATGTATGTTCGCGCATAACTCTGTCAATTATGAACCGATTTGAAAAAATCTTTCTTCCATCCATTCTTCAATCCATTGATTGGGTCCCATAAAAAAATTATTGCGTAGTAATAAGTAGTTCCTGAAAAACAAGAATGGTGACTGCGCACTGAGAGCTGCAGGAAAGCCTATATCGATGACTTTATGTCGCTTTTTAAGGACAAAAATGGTCATAACTCTGGCAAATATTTACCAATTTCAATGATTCTTTTTTTAATCGAAAGAAGAAACCACTTTATTAAATCTGTATGAATTTTATTACAACCGGATAAGAACTTCCTGGAGGAACATGAACGATGTGGAGGAATTTATCTGGTAAAAACCATAAAACTGATGTTCTCCATTACATTGCTCTGACAATTATGAACCGATTGCGATGATTCTTTTTTTATTCGAGAGAGTAAACTACTATGATGATTCCATGAAAATTTCATTACGACCGGATATTTTTTTCCGAAGAAACATGAATTATGTAAAACTATGTAGACGATAATGTGATCATAACCTATCTAGATAATTTTACGGTTTTCGATGGTTCAATCTTTATATATGAAAATATCACTAAAAAGTTTAAAATAAAATCTTTTAAAAAAAAAATTGAACCGACTTCAATATCACTGAAAAGTATAAAATAATTTAAATATTATTGAAGTTGGTGCCAAATATACACAGCCGGTAAGCTAACACCAACTTCAATAATATTTAAATTATTTTATACTTTTCAGTGATATTGAAGTCGGTTCAATTTTTTTTTAAAAAGATTTTATTCTTCATAATTATAACTAGCTGACCCACGCAGCTCCGCCTGCGCTATTTTTACGTTAACTAAACTTTTAAAACAGACATTCGCATCGAATACATAACCTCCTTTTTTATAGTCGGTTAAAAACGGGAACCCACTTTTTACTTGCTCTCCGAAGCACGGACCCGTTTAGTTCAAATGACGTTAAACGGTCACCCATCTATTTAATGACCTTACCTAACGTTGCTTAACCCGATCGATTACAAAACCTTGATAACAACTCTCTATGAGTGTTCCCTTACTAATATTTATTATATTATAAAGAAAAATTGATAAAATCTGACCAAGCGTATAACCAAGTACCCATTTTGACTTTAATCCCCTCTCCCAAAAGAACCGTGCTAGATTACAGGATAAAAAGTATCCTATGTCCTACCTCGTAGTAAGATCTCAAATCATGCCAAGTTTCATTTGAATCCATTCAGTAGTTTAGGCGTGATGCTCAGCCGTGATACAGACAGACAGACAGACAGACAGACAGACAGACAGACAGACAGACAGACAGACAGACAGACAGACAAAAATTAAAAAAATTACATTTTCGGCCTCAGTATCGGTTATAGAATGCCCTCCAAAAATAATTTTCAAAATATCTTCAATGTACAGAATTGGACCTGTTACAGTTTTATTATAAGTATAGATAAATATTAGTAAGGGAACACTCATAGAGAGTTGTTATCAAGGTTTTGTAATCGATCGGGTTAAGCAACGTTAGGTAAGGTCATTAAATAGATGGGTGACCGTTTAACGCCATTTGAACTAAACGGGTCCGTGCTTCGGAGAGCAAGTAAAAAGTGGGTCTCAGTTTTTAACCGACTATAAAAAAGGAGGTTATGTATTGGATGCGAATGTCTATTATTAAAAATAGCGCAGGCGGAGCTGCGTGGGTCAGCTAGTTGTCAAATAAGAGCGTGATTGTCATGATGGCTCCATGAGCGAAGCGAGGCTGCACACCCGGACTGATAGGATTATTATTAACAGACAAACCCGATTTAGGGTTTTTGAGATACTTTTTGTAATAAACTGTTATACAAAAAGTATCTCAAAAACCCCTTTTTAATATGAATAAAGAAGAAAAAAAAAAACAACTATACATGATAAGAATGGAGGTAATATAAAGACGGGAGAGAATACGGTCTTACGCAGTATACGTGTAAGATCTGGTGGCCGCAAGTGCGGCTGCTAATCACGAAATCTTGAGTTTCGATTCTCAGGTCAGGCAAAATGTAATATAAATAGTAGAAATAAAAAAAAATACATTAAAAAGAAAATGTCAATAAGTAAGTATCAAATAGTACCATGAACAAGACTAAGATCATGTCTAATGTCCATGTTTCACCCGTACCGGTAGTCGTTGGAAACGATACACTCAAAGTGTTGACCACTATGTTTACCTTGGACAGATTGTCCAGTTAGGTAGGTCCAACTTCGACAAAGAGGTCGCCCGAAGAATCCAACTCGGATGGGCAGCGTTCAGGAAACTACGTGACATCTTCATCTGAAATTCCGCAGTGCCTGAAGACAAAGGTTTTTAACCAGTGTGTGTTGCCAGTGATGACATATGGTACTGAGACGTGTTCTCTAACAGCTGGCCTTTTAGAGAAGCTCAGAGTCACACAACGAGCTATGGAGAGAGCTATGCTCGGAGTTTCTTTGCGTGACAGAATCCGCAATTCGGAGATTCGCCGAAGAACCAACGTCACCGACATAGCTCTCAGAATCTGCAAGTTGAAGTGGCAATGGGCAGGCCACATCGCTCGAAGAACCGACAACCGTTGGGGAAGAAAGGTTCTCGAGTGGCAACCACGAACCGGAAGACGCAGCGTAGGTAGGCCTCCTACTAGGTGGACAGACGACATTGGCGATTTTCATGTGGATGAGAATCGCCAATTGTCATTCATTGTGGCGTTCGAAGGGCTTCAGGCAAACCAAAAAGCAAATTAAAATTAAAAATTCTAGTCAAATTAGCATTTGATATATTCTATATATACGAGCATATATATACGATGCATATACACACATCAAAAGTGTCTAGGGATCAACATATATTTTTGCAATAACTTTTCTCCTGATTGATATTAATTAAAATTTTCTTTAAGGATTCATCAAATAAAGTGTTTTCGTTTGTCACAGTAACGATAAACCAAGTCACCTTTGCATTAATAAAGAAATTTGCCATTTTCCTAATAAAGGGATTTTTGACATTTGAACCACTAACACAAAAGTTCGAAAAAAAGACTGAAATAACAGTTTTCTTTAAAATTTTATTGGGTAACTTAAACAATTAATAATCCGTGTTTCTACCGCGAACACTAACAACACAAGAACATCGGTTTGGCATACTCAAAATGAGTTCATCCAAATCACGCTGTGGAATGGCCGCCCATGTTCGTTGCAACAACAAAAAAAGGTCTTCTTGCGACTGGATACCCTCCATATTCGGCAGAGCTCTTCTCTGTAGCATATCCCATGCATGCTCAATCGGGTTCAAGTCTGGCGACTGAGCAGGCCAGGGCAGGACATTGATGTTAGCTGCGGCGAGAGTCTGTCTTACAACTCTTGCGGTGTGCGGTCGTGCATTATCATGCATTAACTGAAATAAGGGACCGATTTGCACTTGTAGAGGAACGATGACGTCTGATACAATCGACTCAGCATAAATTTGAGCGTTGAGGTTGCCTTTGATCCAAATCAACTCAGTTCTTCCGCCGATCCAAATACCCGCCCATACCATGATGGTTCCACCACTATAAGGATGGACTTCCTGGCAGGATTTTAATCGCTGTTGGCGTCCAGGGGTTCTCCAGTGTCGTATACGTCTTGTATCCGGTCTCATACCAAAACGAGACTCATCAGAAAAGCACACGAAACGCCATTGTTCTTCTGCCCAATTTCTGTGTTCAAGAGCCCATTGATATCGAATCCTACGATTGTGCATTGCTATAGGTGGTACCCGTAGCGGTCTTCGGGAATGAAGGTTCACTTCATGCAAGCGGTTTCTGACTGTTTGGTCGCTAATTAAGTTCCCTGAAGAGTGATGAAGCCTCACGGCTAACATCATGGCAGTTATTGTTGGAGCTCTTCGAGTTAAGATTTGAATATATCGGTCTTGTCTCCGTGTGGTGCAGCGATACCGTCCTCCATGGCGCTCAGCCACGGTACCAGTGCTTCGGTAACGTGTCCAAAGTCGACTGATAACACTCTGACTTGTATTCAGAGCTAAAGCCACAGTACGTTGCCGGGAACCAGCTTCTATCATTCCCACGGCTCTGAGCATTTCTTCCCTGCTTAAATGACGTCGCCGCTCCATAATAACGTTGGTTTTAATCAGTAGTAGGGAAACAGTAGCACTAATAATGTCTTCAATGCGTTGTATGTTTTTATAGGGAAAATATTGACAGCTGATTTTCATCTTTTACTCGAATTTGATTCACAGTTCCTGATTCAAATTATGAAATGCACCAAAAAGGATCCATATAAATTTATAAAATCATAAATTTATTACAAAGCCACATCTCAATCTCAAGAAATCCGCTTAAAAATGCTTGATCCCTAGACACTTTTGATGTGTGTATATAATATTCTATATATACGAGTACTTACTTCTTCTTCTTTTCGTGTTGACATGCTAACATCAATCACCTTTTTGGTTTGCCTGAAGCAAATCCTCCCCAGTGCAGGTAGCTGGACACGCGGGGCAGACGGAAAGATACGCCATGGTCTGTTGGGCTACTTATGTACCCCCATATAAATAGGTTGTACTTGCATCGACCAACCTGGGATCGCAATCTGTTTAAACATCTCCAAGTACATCTATTTACTAATAGTACAAGATGCATTTTGAAGCGTGTTGAGTGTGGAATTAATTGACTTGATCCCACTATCACCTTTCTATCATCGGACGACGAGACGCACAGCACAGTCGCATCCATATATTGTGGTGAACGTGCCTTCAGTCCGGACTAAGCGATTTGATTCTTCAAATATATAAAAGGATAAGTCCTGACTGACTGATTGACAGACAACGTACAGCATAAATCGCTGACCCTAGAAAGGACCCTTGAAATTTGGAGAATAGATTTATATGTAACCGCACACTAAGAACGGAATTTTCAAAATTCGCATTGGAAGGGTTCCAAAAAGGGGATTTTATGGTTTATAAAAACGGATGGTACCAGAACCTTGAAATTGTACACATAGATTACTTAAAGAAAATAAAGGGTTACGTGTTTTAGCATTTATCCGAGTTGGATTCTTCGGGCGACCTCTTTGTCGATGTTGGACCGACCTACCTGGATAGTTACCAGCCACCCAAGTCAACTGGATATAACTCGACATGCAGCCTTCAGTTTCTGACCCTGCGAATTGTTGATTGGAGAAACTTACGCTTACAGAAAAATTGACATATTCGATACCAGTTCTAATCCCTGTTTTCTAAACGATTAAATGGTTAAGACACGTTAGGAGTCCTTAGATGAGTGACCGTTAAAGAAACTACTGTAATGAATCTGTATGAAATTTATCACAACCGGATAAGAACTTCCTCTAAGACCATGAACGATGAGGAGGAATTTATCTGGTAAAAACCATAAAACTGATGTTCTCCATTACATTGCTCTGACAATTATGAACCGATTTCGATGATTCTTTTTTTATTCGAGAGAGTAAACTACTGTGATGATTCCATGAAAATTTCATTACGACCGGATATTTTTTTCCGAAGAAACATGAATTATGTAAAACTATGTAGACGATAATGTGATCATAACCTACCTAGATCATTTTACGGTCTTGGATGGTTCATTCTTTATATATGAAAATATCACTAAAAAGTTTAAAATAAAATCTTTTAAAAAAAAATTGAACCGACTTCAATATCACTGAAAAGTATAAAATAATTTAAATATTATTGAAGTTGGTGCCAAATATACACAGCCGGTAAGCTAACACCACTGTTTCCAAGGAAACTGTTTTCAAGGAAGCTCAAAACGCGCCATTCCTTGTGAGGTAATGTTAGAGGCGCAAGCTTCAGTTTAGTGTTCACAACCGCGTATAACTAACAATTTCTATATTTGGTTACTTACTTTCTTTATATCGAAATGCAGCTATTAAAAAAAAACTTTAAATTTAATATATTATTTCAATCATACGTTTTTAGTTTAACAGTATGCAAAAATATACTTAATTGGTTAGTTATTATTTTGTAATAATACTACCAAAAACGACATAAAAATGTTTAAAATCACAAAAAGCAACTGAGTTTGCCCGGGATCGAACCCTTAAACATAATCACACCGGAAGACCATTAAACCGTTAGGCTGTATCGACTGCTAGAAGCTAAGTTAAAATTCCCGTTCTTATGAGTACTGTACATATTTCCTGCTTAGTTCCTTAAGTTACTATAGCGAAACTCTTACGCATATGCTAAGAAGGCACTTCCCGGACTCAGTTGAGATACAAAATGTGATAATGTTATCACCATGGAAGAACAAATTGCAAAAACTTCCAAAGACGACTGGCGTATAGCAAAGAAAGTCGTTGACGCAGATAAGGTACGATGGGCAATCAACAGCTTCAGTCCGTATAAATCACCAGGACCTGACGATATATACCCCATCTTGCTACAGGAGGGAAAATGTATTCTTATACCTCACTTGTGCAGATTGTACAGGGCATGCCTAGCCTTTGGACATGTCCCATCAGCCTGGAGGCAGGCAAAAGTAATCTTCATTCCCAAACCAGGAAAGGAGAACTATGAAGATGCCAAATCCTATCGCCCTATCAGTCGTACTTCATTCTTCTTGAAGACTTTGGAGAAGATGATAGACAGGTATATAAGAGATGGCCCACTAAGGAGACGACCGCTCCATGACATGCAATGCGCGTACCAACCGGGTAAGTCCACGGATACGGCATTGCACTACGTGGTCAACCGAGCAGAACATGCATTGGAGACAAAAGAAATCTGTGCTGGAGCGTTTCTGGATATTGAGGGGGCGTTCGATCGAACAACCTTCGCTTCAATAAGAACTTCAGCACAAAATCATGGCATAGATGCGACAATTGTTAAATGGATCAGCACTATGCTACAGGAACGTGTCATTAAAACTAGTTTATTAGGTGATATGGTTACCGTAAAGGCAACTAAAGGATGTCCACAGGGAGGCGTACTATCCCCATTACTGTGGAGTCTAGTGGTGGATTCGTTGCTAGTGGAACTAAACAGTGGACCATTTCAAGCTGTAGGCTATGCAGATGATATAGTCATACAGGTAAATGGCAAATTTCCAAACGTAGTAACGGATTTGCTGCAGGGTGCTTTGGTTAGGGTGGAAAGATGGTGTAAAGACAATAAGCTTTCCATAAATCCAAGCAAAACGGTTATAGTGCCGTTCACGAGGAAAAGACGATTAGAGGGCCTTAGAGACCCAGAAATGTACGGCACCAAACTAAAATGGGCTACGGAAGTAAAATATCTTGGGGTAACTCTCGATAGTAAACTAACGTGGCGTGGTCATGTTGAAAACATAACAAAAAAGGCCTTACGTGTCTTCAATATGTGCCGTTCTGCGTATGGCAAAACTTGGGGACTCAAACCAAAGGTAATGTATTGGTTATATACTACGATGGTGAGGCCTATTCTCACATATGGCAGCGCTATATGGTGGCCTAGGACCAAACTAAGGATCTGCAAGGATTCTCTTAGGAAGGTACAAAGAGTAGTTTGCATGGCAATTACAGGTGCCTTCAAAACAACGCCTACACTGGCTCTTGAGTGGTTACTGGGACTAACCCCACTTCACACTTACATACAAATAGAGGCAAGAAAGTCGCTATACAGACTTGCAAAAGCAGGAGCTTGGAATCGTAACAAGCCCTGTACAAAACATACTTTATTGGATCCCGTGAAAGAACTGGATGATCTAATGGACATGCCCTGTGATAGGATAAATCCAGTGTACATGTTTAACAAGAGGTACCGAGTACATATACCATCCAGAGAAGAGTGGACGAGGGGACTCAAACCGGTTGGTGGAACTCACCTCATATGGTGCACTGACGGTTCCAAAATGGAGTCAGGTACAGGGGCAGGGATTTATTCCAAGGACTGTAGTATCAGTCACAGCATGGGGCATTATGCATCGGTATTCCAAGCGGAAACCTATACCATAATTGCCAGCATCAAAGAAATGCAAAGGAGAAATGTCAAGGGTAAAACCATTTGCATTCTCAGCGACAGTCAGGCAGCTCTGAAGGCTCTGAATTCCTTCAGAGTTGCTTCTAAACTGGTCAAAGAAGGTGTTACAGGCTTGAACAACCTGGGAAGACACAACAATGTCAGCCTTTTCTGGGTACCTGGACATGAAGGCGTCGAGGGCAATGAGAAGGCAGATAGATTAGCGAGGGCCGGCTCACAGAGACATTTGGTTGGCCCCGAACCATTTGTGGGGATTCCGTATGGAACATATCACCAAGCATTGTATGCACATGCTAGAAACGAACACATGAAGGAATGGAGGGCAGCGTCAGGCCTTAACCACTCCAAAGCGTTCTCTAGCGGAAGGGTGGACTGTGGGGTCAAATTATTGAACCTAAACAGATCACAAATAAGGCACCTGATGGGTGCACTTACGGGACATTTTGGCACCAACCAGCATCTACACAGAATGAGGCTAAGTACTAGTGACATTTGCAGATTCTGCGAAGATGAAAAAGAGTCAATGCGACACATATTGTGTGGCTGCGACGCTCTTGCGAGACGTAGGTTGAATCATCTGGGAGTAGCCTATCCTACACCAAATGATTATGTACAGCTCCAAGCTAGCGCGATCGTTGCGTACCTGAGGGAGCTCTTCTTCGATACGCCAGCAACAGAGTAAGGGCTAGGGCATGCACAATGGATCCAACTGGGTCGAAGTGCGTTCCGGGAATACCGGGCCCAAATTTATAGCCACCAAGAATAGAATAGAATAGAATACTATAGCGTAATGATTTTAATTTCGGAGTTTAAATCCATAAAAAAACCTGGTATATTTTAACATTTGTCTAGTCTTTTTATAATTTCGCGGCAAATTGTAGAAGAAAAGTACTTACTACAGCATTGATCATTTCCAGTAACAAATAGCTTGATATTTGTTATAAAGCCTGATAAGGTGTTTATCAAACATGTTCGTCAAATATCAGCTTAATCTGTTGAACAGTATTGCTACCAAACTTCAAAACATAAGAGTTTCGGGGCAATTTGTAGATGTAAAAGTACATTTTACATCACTGCTCATTCCCCGTAACAAATAGCGAGATAATTTATATTCTTTAATTTTTCTAGGTTTTCAATTAATATTTTTGCCAAATTGCAACTAAATCTGTTCAGCGGTTTTGACGCCAAGTCGCCACAAAGTCACAGATATACAGACAGACAAAAATTCTAAAAAATATATTTTTGGCATCAGTATCGTTCCTAGAACACGTAACAATTACATTTTTCAAAAAATATTCAATGCAGTTTTTACTTTTCTACGATTTTATTATACACACATCAAAAGTGTCTAGGGATCAACATATATTTTTGCAATAACTTTTCTCCTGATTGATATTAATTAAAATTTTCTTTAAGGATTCATCAAATAAAGTGTTTTCGTTTGTCACAGTAACGATAAACCAAGTCACCTTTGCATTAATAAAGAAATTTGCCATTTTCCTAATAAAGGGATTTTTGACATTTGAACCACTAACACAAAAGTTCGAAAAAAAGACTGAAATAACAGTTTTCTTTAAAATTTTATTGGGTAACTTAAACAATTAATAATCCGTGTTTCTACCGCGAACACTAACAACACAAGAACATCGGTTTGGCATACTCAAAATGAGTTCATCCAAATCACACTGTGGAATGGCCGCCCATGTTCGTTGCAACAACAAAAAAAGGTCTTCTTGCGACTGGATACCCTCCATATTCGGCAGAGCTCTTCTCTGTAGCATATCCCATGCATGCTCAATCGGGTTCAAGTCTGGCGACTGAGCAGGCCAGGGCAGGACATTGATGTTAGCTGCGGCGAGAGTCTGTCTTACAACTCTTGCGGTGTGCGGTCGTGCATTATCATGCATTAACTGAAATAAGGGACCGATTTGCACTTGTAGAGGAACGATGACGTCTGATACAATCGTCTCAGCATAAATTTGAGCGTTGAGGTTGCCTCTGATCCAAATCAACTCAGTTCTTCCGCCGATCCAAATACCCGCCCATACCATGATGGTTCCACCACTATAAGGATGGACTTCCTGGCAGGATTTTAATCGCTGTTGGCGTCCAGGGGTTCTCCAGTGTCGTATACGTCTTGTATCCGGTCTCATACCAAAACGAGACTCATCAGAAAAGCACACGAAACGCCATTGTTCTTCTGCCCATTTTTTTGCCCAAAAATGCTTGATCCCTAGACACTTTTGATGTGTGTATGTATAGATTACAGATAAACCTCTACTACCTATATTTTTTCATGCGATACCCGCGGGCGTTTTAGTGGGTTAGAAACTCCGGTTGACCCCCATACCTCCTGGAGACCTTTTTAAGTTTACCCCGCGAGAAAAAATAAGATTAGATTGGCAACAGAACGGGACCGAAACAGAACCGAACGGAACTGAACCCAACTAAACTCCAAATTGACCCTTTAAAAAAGTTTAACAGAAAATAATTAAGTTTATGACACTGAAGCTATAGATATATATTTATATGTATTATATATAGGTATTAGGCTATTTAGTTTATGAACTTTATGACGCAACCAAAAAAATAAAGAAAGAACCGAATGTTGTCTTTTACTTACGCGAATAAACATATTGATCAAACTACTTTTACGGATTTTATCGCGGTTTATTTTTGATTTTACTATCCCGACGTTTTGAAAGCTGTGAAATGTGAAACACCGACGCTGTACGAAGTCTGCAGTATGTGAACATGTTCAGGATTGCACCCACAATTCTATTAGATTTGATAAACTACAAATCCTCGCCAAAGAACACCGATTCCTACCTAGGATGATTCGTGTGGCTATTGAAATCAAAAAACATCCTAATTTCAATAGAGAAGATGGTTGGGTGTTACCACCAGCTTGGGATCCTGTGATAAATATAATTAAATCCAGTATCAAGCAAAGCACTGCACGGCCTCAAGATACTGTAAGCTCTTCCTGCGTAGATCGGACCAACAATAATAACTAAGAAGATCTGAGGGTACACCGCCATAATTGTGACATAAGGACGTTCAACATCTCAGTCCTCCCGAGACCATGGGTGCTGCAAAGCATTCGAAACGACAGGATAGTAAAATCAAAAATAAACCGCGATAAAATCCGTAAAAATAGTTTGATTTCAATAAAAAAGAACCGGTGTAGCCTAGTCGGCGAGCAAGAGAAAAAAAAACAAATCACAGAAGGGGCTACACAAATTTATTAAAATTAAATTAAAAGAGAAAAGATACAATACAGAGGGGATTCGTTATTACTATATAGTTTGAAAAATAGTTGTACACTCAACTAAAGGTCTGTAGGGAACGCAACGGCGATTCCGGCGGTCTTCTGACGTCTGTCTTCTATTGGTAGTGGCCAGGAACGACACGGACGCAGAGCCTGGACTAGGCCCGGTCAGTCAGCAGCTCGGGCGTTTAAACCCGACGTCGAAGGCAAACTTCAAGGAGCCTTGTAAACCGTACCAATTCTTACAAATGTGATGGGTATTTCTTAATTAAATACCTTTGCGCGAACTAAGTCGCGGGGACAGCTAAGGACTGGAATAGTTTGACTGTGTCGTTTTTCCCGCTCGATTATAATGAAGATGTCTTCAAGGCTAGAGTGAATAGGCTTTTTATAAGCTACTAGCAATTTCCTGCGACTTCGCCCGCTAATTTTTTTAAAGAGTTTACCAACCCCTAACACACCCCCAAAGGTTGTTTTTGAAAATTCGCGAAACACGTATTGATTTATTTTATTTAGAGTATCTTTTCAGCAAATTTCAAGTCAATCGAACCTACAATAAAAAGTCTCATACAAAAGAAAACACACTATTTAACCCCTTTAGGAGTCGAATTTTCAAAAATTTTTCTTTTTGGATTCTTACGTAGAACATACTGTCCAAATTTCAGCTTTCTAGGTCCAGCGGTTTCGCCTGTGCGTTGATGAATCAGTCAGTCAGTCAGTCGTCTGACTGACTCTATAATGATTTTTTGACTGAAAAGCGGCGACGCAGTTGAGGATGACTGTCTAGTCAGTCTATTATCCCTTTGGCCTTTTAGTTTGTTGTATTGTATTTTTTCCTTTTATCTCTTTCTTATTTTATCTTTTGAACTGCAGGACACACTGTCATCGCTGACGTTCAATAATTCTAATTCAAATTCGAAATTCTTTATTTTACATAGGCATTTAAAAATAAAGTGAAAAAATTTACCTGCTGAGTTTCCTGCCGGATCTTCTCAGTTGAGGCTGCGTTGTGATCCGGTGGTAGCTTTTACCGTTCAAATATGCTAGCTTTAATAATTTTGAATTTAAGATATTTGAATTATTGAATTTTAAAAATATGGCGAAATTCCGCCTGGAATGATTTAAGGCGACTTCCAGGAAGACGGCGGCGGGGTTGCGACCCCTGTCCTCGTGAACACTATGGCAGGTTCCCGGAGGGCTATAATGCGACCTCCAGCGAGCACAAAGGACCAGAGAGTGGTGGTGAGAGTGGTCTTACCGGTGATCCCAGGTCTCCTCCTCATGTGCCATTGCGACAAATATCTCGGTTGACCTATTGAAGGTCGCGAGAACAAAAAAAGTACGCGAGGTGACGTCCACGCACGTCACCTCGCGTACTTTTTTTGTCTATAATTTAAATTGATCTGAATCTTATGGGTACGTATACAATAAATACGTCTCGCCAACATTAATAGTGTTATATTTATTCAGATCCCGGTGCTCCAAGATTGAATACCACAGTACATAGACTATACACAAAATTCCCAAGACACCTGCCAAGCGTAGGAATTATGGCATATTCTGAGGGAGAGGCCATTGTCCAACAATGGACATACCTTAGGCTAACGATGAATTATCGACTTAAAGATATTATTTTTTTAAATTGCGATGTGGTTGGGTAAGTAAGATCTAAAACGATTCCAAGTTTCAAATCGATAGTGGTTTATAAAATGTTAATAGGTGTGACAGACATACAAACAGACAGCCACACTGATAGATAGACGAAAAAGGTTCCTTTTTTACATTTTAGTTATGGGACGAAATGATACGTCTAATTATAATTAGTCTGCCGTCAGTTAGATTGTCAAAAAATATTGGCCCCGTATTTTTTTTAAATTAACAAATCAATAGAAATTGACAAAGTTTAGGAGCGTCAAAGTTTGAGTTGTGGGATTGGAGTTTGTTGGGGCTCGTGAAGTCACGCCTCGGTAACTAGTGTGTAGGTATATGTGTGACGCATGCATGGTTGGTGCATGCTTATGCACAATAGCGCTGAATCAATCATGTCTAAACGTCTATTTGGTACACACGCACCGGAGGGAAATGGAAGCGAGCATGACAACCCTGCCTGTGGGGTATCTGGGTAAAAATAGCAAGTTGAGTGTCGTAAGAGGTAACTCAGGAACAGCAAGATAACGGGCAGCAGTGTCTTTCTATTAAATTATCTACCACCCTGTGATCCTCAAGACGCTTGCCAAGCGCGGGAATTATGGCAACACCTTCCTTTTAAAGAGGAGGCCTTTGTCCAACAATTAAAATTCATAATCATTTATTTCAAATAGGCTTAACGCTAGCACTTTTTAAAGCTACCACCGGATTACAAAGCGGCCACAACTGGGAAGATTCGGCAAGAAAATCAGAGGGCTTATAATTTTTTCACTTTTTTTTTCAAACAGTGTTTGCCTGCAGCGACAGTGGACATCTTTCGGCTGATAAAGATCATGAAATAAAACAAAAAATGTATCACATAATTTATTAAGCCGTCAAGTCGCGCCACCGTTCTATATCTTAAAGCATCACAGCTCAATCCGTAAACTTAAACAACAGTGGATACAATCCAATCAGTGTAGGAGGCAACTGCAGTGCTGACTCCAGGGTAGGTTGCATTTGCACAGCCGTGACCCCAGGAGACGATACCAATGATAATGTCGGAGTAGTACAAGGGCCCTCCGGAGTCACCCTGGCAAGCGTCACGGCCACCAACGTCGAGGAGACCAGCGCAGATCATGTTCTCCGTGACTGTTCCAGGGTCAGGGAGTGAGAGGTACCGGGCGGTACAGAGCTCATTGTTGACCGTGTATATGGTGGTCTCCAAAAGAACATCCGAAGATACACCTCCTTGCTGTGACAATGGAAATTGAATTTTAAAGTAGGTACATAAAGTTTTCATTTCATTAGCTAAAACGGTTTATGATTAGCACCTTTAAATAACACCCAAAAAGTCATTAGGTGGTACAAGGGACTTCCTTGTACCCGTGGGGTGTCTGGGTAAGAATAATACCCTCCCTTTGTTCCAAGTAGTCCGACAAGTAGTTCGATCATCGGACAGCGGGTGTCCGTAAGAGGCGACTAAGGCCAAACAAGAAGACGGGCAAAAACGTCTTTCTTTTGGCTTACCTACCACTAGTATATCCGTTAACTCCTAAACCCCGCAACACTATCAGTTAGATAATGTTTCACTGAAGGTTTACTTGTATAAAAACTACGTATAACCCGTGTGAAGCCGGGTTGGGTCGCTATTATATAATAAAAACAGCTGAGAATTGAAATCCCCAAGGCGCCTGCCAAGCGTGGGGATTATGGGTGGTGGGATTATGGTTTGTTGAACAGTGGACATCTTCCAGCAACTGCTGGTGTTGAAAGATTTGAAAAGTTTGCCTGCGCCGGTGATTTCGCCGGATTATAATGTAGGGGTCTTCAAGAATAGAGTGAATAGGCTTTTAATAAGCTAGTGTGTTTTACCATCCTCGATTGCGTCGCCGCTTCAGTCAATCACTAGTTTCATCATCATCATCATCACCAGCCGGAAGACGTCCACTGCTGAACATAGGCCTCCCCTTCGAACACCACAATGAACGACAATTGACAAATGTCGTCTGTCCACCTAGTGGGAGGCCTACCTACACTGCGTCTTCCGGTTCGTGGTCGCCACTCGAGAACCTTTCTTCCCCAACGGTTATCGGTTCTCCGAAAGATGTGACCTACCCATTGCCACTTCAACTTGCAGATTTTAAAAGCTATGTCGGTGACCTTGGTTCTTCGGCGAATCTCCTCATTCCGGATTCTGTCGCGCAAAGAACACTAACTTATCTATTATCTATTACTTATAATAAAACTGTAACAGGTCCAATTCTGTACATTGAAGATATTTTGAAAATTATGTTTGAAGGGCATTCTATAACGGATACTAAAGCCAAAAATGTATTTTTTTTTTATTTTTGTCTGTCTGTCTGTCTGTCTGCATCTCAGCTGCGCATCACGCCGAAACTACTGGATGGATTGAAACGAAACTTGGCATGATTTGAGTTAATGCTCCGAGGTAGGACATAGGATACTTTTTACCCAAACATTCGGCACGGTTCCCTTGGGAGAGGGGACTAAAGTGAAAATGTGTACTTGGTTATACGCTTGCTCCGATTTTAACAATTTTTCATTATTTATTTATAATAAATATTTGTAAGGGAACACTCATAGACAGTTGTTAAAAATGTTTGGAAATCGATCAGGTTAAGCAACGTTAGGTAAGGTCATTAAATAGATGGGTGACCGATTAACGCCATTTTAACTAAACGTCTCCGTGCTTCGGAGGGCAAGTACAAAGTGGGTCCAAGTTTTTAACCGACTTAAAAAAGGAGGTATATTATTGAAAGTTTAGTTAACGTAACTTTTAAAAAAGCAACTGGTAACATTACCGTATTCAAGAGACATAAGAGTAAAATCTTGAGAGTCACGCTTCAGTGCAGCTGTATATAGGCAGGCGTGTCACTTACCATCAGGCGAACGGCTTGCTTGTTAATAATATGAATAAAAAAATATATATCCTCTTGGCCAACACGAAGACAGCGGCCGAACTTTCACAAGATTAACCATCTATGCGGGAGATATTATAGTGCACATGCGCTTGCGTAGACACAAGTCACAGACACAAGTCACACACACACTATCTCTTCCTTTACTCTCAGAATCCGATGGAACGGAAGACCGGACCGAGACGGACGGATTTTTACATGCTCATCTGACACATGGGCTCATCTTACTTTTCAGACAGTCAGGAGATCGGCCTGTTTTGTCCTAACCAGCTAGGAGCAATTATACATAGTTGTTGCAATATACCGCAGTGCCTGAAGACGAAGGTTGTTAACCCGTGTGTGTTGCCAGTGATGACATATGGTACTGAGACGTGGTCTCTAACGGCTGGCCTTTTAGAGAAGTTCAGAGTCACACAACGAGCCATGGAGAGAGCTATGCTCGGAGTTTCTTTGCGCGACAGAATCCGAAATGTGGAGATTCGCCGAAGAACCAAGGTCACCGACATAGCTCTCAGAATCTGCAAGTTGAAGTGGCAATGGGCAGGCCACATCGCTCGAAGAACCGATAACAGTTGGGGAAGAAAGGTTCTCGAGTGGCGACCACGAACCGGAAGACGCAGCGTTGGCAGGCCTCCCACTAGGTGGACAGACGACATTGAGCGCGTCGCAGGTAACCAGTGGATGCAAATAGCCAATTGTCGTTCATTGTGGCGTTCTAAGGGGGAGGCCTATGTTCAGCAGTGGACGTCTTCCGGCTGATGATGATGATGTAGCTCCCAGTCCGGGATTTGAACCCACGACGTTCGGTTTGCAAAGCAAGGGGTTACCCCGGAGGCTACAAAGAAGCCGTATAACACTATACCTGTGTGTGTCCCCATCCAGCATGCACAACAGGCATATTATCAGGGATGGAGCCTCCTTGATTGATGATAGTGGCCTGTTGGATCACTGGGCTGTAGGTCAAGGGCATCTCCAGACGGATCACTCCGATGTCGCCGTCGTTTGCCCGGAGACCATAGGTAGGGTGATTGTACTCGCGTACGACGTTAGATATGACGCCTCCGGTGTTCCGGAAGGTGGCACCAGCCCTGATACGTCGCAATTCCGCACGGTAGAAACTGAAATGCACAATAGGATATTCTACAGGATGCATTTTGGAGAGGAGGCCAGGAATTGTATGAGTTGATTCCACCAAACTCCTTTCCTTCATCGGACGACGAGACACACGACACGTACTCACCTTTATGTGGTGAGCGTGCCTTCAGTCCGGACTAAGCGGTTTGCTTCTTCATTTATAATAAGGACAACAAAGGGCTGAAACACTTTGCCTCCGTCGGTTATCCCGCCAGATTATAATGTAGGTGTCTTCAAGAGTAGAGTGCTTTTAATAAGCTAGTGTGTTTTACCATCCTCGCGTGCATTGCCGCTTTCCTTCAGGTGGGATTGCAGTCAAGCACTAGCTTTGTAGTAAAAAAAATGTGTATTTAATGTGTCTTTGGAAAACTGCCACAAATTGTTAATTAATAATATTATTATCTTGGGATAATCCACACACGGTCATCTGATCCCAAACTAGGCAGAGCCTGTACTATGGAAACCAGACAACTAATAGTGATATACAATTTTTATGTAAATACATACTTAAATATATAAATAACACCCAGACACTTGGTGGGAATCGAACCCACGACCCGTCGGGTAGTGGTCAGGGTGCCTAACCACTAGACCAACGGGGCCCGCCAAATATATAATTATGTTACAATAAACTAGGATTAAGTTATTTCTTTTCATAATTTTTAGTATTTTTGTCCAAAATCAATAACATATTAGGTATGTGACGTCACTAGGACTCATGCATTATCAGAGCCTTTGCGGTCACGTGACCGAGCAGAAACATATTATTTATAAAGTTTTTACTACATAAACTATTTTAAAAAAAACCGACTTCAAAGTAAATTATTATAGCCTTTAATGAATCACCAACTTGTACCATTCTTCTTACCACAGGCACAGGACTTACTTTTTACATGCTAATCGCATGTATCATCCTTTACAGACAGGTGTTGTTGCTGCCCGCGGGATCGAACCCGCGACTGCCGGTTTGCAAAGCAAACAGTTTCCCAATACACCACGGAGGCTCCAAAATCAAAAATATCACTTACATGCCGGCGAAGCAATGGGCAGCAGACAGGACAAAGTTTGAAGTGAGGACGTTGGCAGCGCAAGACTGTGACCAGGTGCCAGTGAACAAGCCCTGGTATTCCACCTGCACTAAGGAAGGGTACTTTTCTATGGTGGTCTCAGTGCCGCCGACTATGCGGCCGGACTGAGGCGCCGAGTACACTGACCCTGAAAATGGAAAAACCGGTTGTATATTGAGCCTGACTGTACCTAGAGACAAAGTTTTTTTAACCAGTATGTTGCCTGTGATGACATACCATATGCCAGTACCACATCTCAGTTACTGAGATGTGTCATACCATATGCCAGTACCACATCTCAGTTACTGAGATGTGGTCCTTAACTGCTGGCATTTTACACAAGCTAAGATTTTATACAAGGTGGCAAGCAAGCGTGTGACCCGCCTGATGGTAAGCAGTCACCGCAGCCTATAGACGCTAGCAACACCAGAGGAACCACTAGCGCATTGCTGACCCTAAATACATTAGGGACAAGACTTTCCCTAGCACAAGGGTGGTCTGTGGGGTTAAATGATTAAACCTAAGCAGATCACAATTAAGACACCTAATAGGTGCACTTACGGGATATTTTGGTACCAAAATCACAATTAAGGCACCTAATAGGTGTACTTACGGGATATTTTGGTACCAATGAACACCTCCACAGAATGAGGCTAAGTACTGTCGATACTTGCAGATTCTGCGAAGGTGAAAAAGAGTCACTGCAACACATATTGTGCGGCTGCGATGCACTTGCGAGATGTAGGTTGAGTCATCTGGGAGTAGTCTACCCTACACCAGATGATTATGTACAGCTCCAAGCTAGCGCAATCGTTGCGTACCTAAGAGAACTCTTCAACACGTCAGCAACAGAATAAGGGCTAGGGCATGCACAGTGGATCCAACTGGGTCAAACTGCGATCCGGTGGTAACCGGGCCCGATTTTATAGCCACCAACAATAGAATAGAATAGAATTTCAGTACAGTGCCCTTCAAGCTGGACCATATAGCAACGTTTACACACTGCTCCTTGGCGGCAGAATAGCTGACACTGCGGTGGTAACTACCTGGACGGTTTCCTTGCACAAGGAACCTACCAATTATTAAAATTACTTTACATGATCATTAGTATCGTCATCATCATCATTAGCAGCCGAAACATGTCCACTGCTGAACAACAGGCCTCCCCCTTAGAAGAGAGGGGTTGCCATAATCCCCACGCTTGGCCGGTGGCTTGGGGCTCGCAGTATAGGTGGAAGATAAATCCAAAAGAAAGACGCCGTCTTCCCGTTCTCGCTTAGTCGCCTCATACGACACCCGACGAAAAGAAAAGGGCGCATGCAATTCGAACCCGACACCCCATGGGTCATCAGTACAGTATGACATTAACTTTAAAGCGATGGGTTTCCAAAAGGACTCTGATTTATTAGAAATATGATTGCGCTAAATACCTGCGAGTACCGCAAGAACGAGAAGTGTCCACGCTGCCATTTTTGACGTCAACTAAGCCGAACTGAATGCCGACTTAATTTTATATACGTGTGTATTAACATCTGTAATCCCCTGTAATAACCGAAAGATTACACAGTGAAATAATTTATTGTGTAAAGTAGGCCAAGATAATGTTGCCTTTTATAATACTGCACATTGTAATAAAACTACTCTTACCTAAATAATAAGAACTAATTAGAATAACTAATAAGAATTGAGGGTACATCGATAAATTATGATAGTATAAATAGAGCGTAGGGACGTTCAACATCTCAGCTTCTCAGCGGGGGCGCGTTGTGAACCGGTGTTAAACTCACTTTTTCTAAGCGGCAGCCCAAGCCGAGGCCGTGCCTCCCTGAGGTGCCCTTGTGCTAGTCGCTACCAAACACTTCTGGCTGGAGCGCTATAGGCGCTCGCCCTCTTGCCCGGTGAAGCTGTCATGGCTCCTACAAAAAAAAAACAACATCTCAGTCCGCCCGCGACCATGGGTGATGCAAAGCATTCGAAACGTCGAGGAATTAAAACCTAAAATAAACCGCGCTATATCCCGTAAGATTAGTTTTATTACAGTAGGCCAAGATTTTGTTTCAAGCTGCGGGAAATTATTCAGTTAATATGAATTGATAACAATACTAGTAGTTTCTATTGCAGCTTAGTGACAAGAAAACATGACGTTCGCCAGAAGAACACTGCTGCTAGTCACTGGAGACATTAGTTATTAAGTCTGTTGAGTCCGGTAATTACACCTGCTACACTTCACATCGGGACATAGCAATGTGTACCTACACATTGCTTTTTAACCACCAACGCAGGTTGGTACAACGGGTCTTTGGGTCTCTAAAGTTAGGTTTGGTGAACCATTGCGCACACAAAAATAGCCAGTGCACAGCGGCTTGCATACAACTTCAGACGCACAAAGATCCGTTGTGACTACTATACCAAACTACGTGGATATGTTTTTGCACAAAGGACCCTAACTTTTTAACAAATAAGAATATATAAATATTACTTGATCTAAATGACAATAAATCTAGGCATATGAAAAACTCAAATGGTAGCACTATTTATTTTACTCTTTCTTTTGCTACCACGTTTTACTAATGTCGTAGCGTACTGGTGGTAGCACCAGCTCACAATGCAGCCTCAACTGAGAAGATCCGGCAAGAAACGGGCTTGTCATTTTTTCACTTTTTTTTTTAAACAGTGTGTCATGTTACAATTAGATCAGAGCGACAGTGTGTCTTGCCGTTCAAAAGATCAAATAAGACAGAAAAAAATAATAAAATACGACGAAAGTACAACAAACTAAAAAGCCAAAGGGATAGTAGTCGGACCAGTCCAAGCAGCACCCGCGCACGAGTTGACTCGAGCAGCAGCCTTTGGCTTGATATACCCTTTCCGGAACACCCAGTATAGGTACATAAAGTGATAATAATATCCTCAACAAAATTTAACTTTCTTTTTTCACGGGCTAAGCCTTCATGTGCCGATTGTTCCCAGTCGTCACCACTGGCAACGTCCCCACTGGTAACAAACGGGAAAAAAGATCCCATTTGTCGCCAGTGGTGACGAATGAAACATTACATTTCCAGTTGTTACCAGTGGCGACAATCGCGGGTCAACCGAGGTATGTGGAATTTTTACATCGGCACATCCCCGTGGTATCTACATCGGGAACCACTCAGTGCCTTGCCTTTGAGCCCACCGCCGGGAGGCGTAATGTAGCCACGGGGCCAGGGGTTGCATTCCCGCCGCCGTCCTCATCGGAGTCGCCACCATACGCAATGGACGTCCTAGGGCCCACAGCCTGGAAGCCCAGCGACTCTGAAGTGACGATTTACCTTATCGCCTTATTACGCTTAATTAGATATGATTGTGATACTTAGATATGATAATAATAGACATTACGCTTATTTCCTCAAGGATTGAAACAGGGGTTATGTTTCACTCATATTTTTTTATTATCTATCTATACTTATAATAAAACTGTAACAGGTCCAATTCTGTACATTGAAGATATTTTGAAAATTATATTTGGAGGGCATTCTATAACCGATACTGAGGCCGAAAATGATTTTTTTTAATTTTTGTCTGTCTGTCTGTCTGTCTGCATCACGGCTGAGCATCACGCCGAAACTACTGAATGGATTCAAATGAAACTTGGCATGATTTGAGATCTTACTACGAGGTAGGACATAGGATACTTTTTATCCCGTAATCTAGCACGGTTCTTTTGGGAGAGGGGATTAAAGTCAAAATGGGTACTTGGTTATACGCTTGGTCCGATTTTATCAATTTTTCTTTATAATATAATAAATATTAGTAAGGTTACACTCATAGAGAGTTGTTATCAAGGTTTTGTAATCGATCGGGTTAAGCAACGTTAGGCAAGGTCATTAAATAGATGGGTGACCGTTTTACGCCATTTGAACTAAACGGGTCCGTGCTTCGGACAGCAAGTAAAAAGTGGGTCCCAGTTTTTAACCGACTATAAAAAAAGAAGTTATGTATTCGATGAGAATGTCTATTATTAAAAGTTTAGTTAACGTAAAAATAGCGCAGGCGGAGCTGCGTGGGTCAGCTAGTAATGTAATATGTGCGTGTCTGAAATCATAATCTGAGTAAGATACAATTTAATTTTTATTCGTATGGTATGGCAGTAGGTATTAACACCAAATTACTAATTTTACTAGGTGGTAGGTTCCTTGTGCAAGGAACCGTCCAGGTAGGTACCACCGCAGTGTCTGTGTGAAAGCATTGCTGTGTTCCGGCGTGAAGGGCACTGTAGCTGGTGAAATTACTGGACACAAAGACGTCTTAAGGGTCGGCAACGCGCTAGTTATTCTTCCAGTATTGCTAGCGTATATAGGCTGCGGTGACTGCTTACCATCAGGCGGGCCGCACGCTTGCTTGCCACCTTGGTTGTATAAAAAAAAATATTAATCTGCTAATAAATTGAGTATGATTGACCTGAAATATATTACCATTTTACGTTATAGGAATAAAGTTATAGGAATTGCAAAGGATCTGCTGGGAACGCAGAATATGAATTTCTTTTAGATGAAATGTGTAATTTAGAAAAATGTTTTTTTAGAACCTAATTGGATGGCCTTGGAGGGTAGAAATAAGAATCATAATTAAAATTATGATCTGATCTTGTCATGGTAAACCACTTGCTTTGCAAACCGCAGGTCGTCGGTTTGAATCCCGCGGGGAGCGACAACTTTGTGTAAGTCCCGGACGTGTCGGTTTTCCGTCTCATTGGGTTGTTTGTGAGAGGTAAAGGGAAAGAGAGATATACTTGTGTCTATGCAAGCACTTTTGCACTACAATATCTCCCGCGTAAATGGCAGATTGCCCGCTGTGGTCACACCTATTGGCCAGGAGGATATTATAAATTTTGACTCAAATTAAATAAAAACAGACCAAAATTCATTATTTTATTAACTCAAACAGCGGTAGCCACAATCCAATCAGTGTACGGAGCAACCGCAGTGCTGACTCCAGGGTAGGTTGCATTCGCGCAGCCGTGACCCCAGGAGACGATACCAATAAGGATGTCGGAGTAATACAAGGGGCCTCCAGAGTCACGCTGGCAAGCATCACGTCCTCCCACGTCGAGGAGTCCAGCGCAGATCATGTTCTCCGTGACTATCCCAGGGTCAGGGAGCGAGAGATACCGGGCGGCACAGAGCTCGTTGTTAATCGTGTAAATGGTGGTCTCCAAAAGAACATCCGAAGGTTCGCCTCCTTGCTGTTGGACATTGAACTGATTGCAGACTTGACTATGAACAATGATGTTTTAACATAAATAGATCATTTTGTGTTTACTCTGCTGCAGGCTTAGCACGATTTGCCAAGACTTGACAATTCGGTGTGGAGTATGACGTAGTTATCGTTTCCATGTCGATACCTAACTACGTCATACTCCACACCGAACTGTCAAGATTACGAAGTCTTGGCAAATCGTGCTAAGCCTGCTGGTGGTACAAACATCGTAAACAACTAGTGAAGTTGCCGCAGTCGTGATCATCATGGCAGTCACATTCTTAGTTGAAACGCACAGTAAGTTTACTTTTTTTTTTAGTTTGATTTCAATGTTACTTTAGTTCTAGTCGCAGCATAATAACATGTCACGTGGTAGTTGTTTACTGGTTAATTTTATTGTATTTTGTTTTAACTTTTTAGGGTCCAGCTGAAAAGTCCTGCCTCACAGCTGTGATTATGCTGAGCTGGGTCCTTTTTGGCAATTTATACATTCTGAATTTTTCGATTGTAAACCTGTGTACTACTTTGCCAAATAAAGATTCTTCTTCTACTCACTATCAGAGTATAAAGTATTAGTAGTCTCCATGGCGCAGTGGGAAACCGCTTGCTTTACAAACCAGAGGTCGCGGGATCTAATCCCTCGGGGATCAACAACTGTGTAGGACGGACAGTCCTAATTGGCTAGGACAGGCCGATAACGTGATTGTCTGTAAAGTAAGATGACCCAAGCGTCGAATGGGCATGAAAAAAAGTCGGTCTTGAGCCTAACTTATCCTCCGTCGTGTCTGTCTTTCGTCCCATCGTCCAATTGTGATCGGTAAAGGAACAAAGAATACACTTGTATCAAGCACTTATGCACTCTATGTAATATCTCCCGCGTAGTTAGCTGATTTTGTGATAGATTGGTCACTGTGGTCTTATCTGATCCCAAACTAGGCAGAGCCTGTAGTATGGAAACCAGACCACTGATACTAATCTTTATATATATAATTCTACTGTACGTGTGTATGTCACTGAACTCCTCCTAAACGGCTAGACAAATGTTGATCAAATTGTTTGTGTGTATTCAAGGGGATTCGAGAATGGTTTAGATTGAGTGAAAGAGCGCGAGCGGAGCTGCGCGGGTCAGCTAGTACTTATATACTTTTTTAACACCCAGACATACCAAACTAGGCAGAGCCTGTACTATGGAAACCAGACAACTGATACTAATACTTATATACTATTTAACACCCAGACACTAAGTGGGAATCAAACCCATGACCTACTGGGTAGCGGTCTAACTACTATACCAACAGGCCTGTCAAATTATTATTATTATAAAGTATTAATTGAGTGCGAGTATCCCAATAATCCGATTCCAAGATTATTAACTCATCTTCACTGTCTTTTATTTAAGTGCGGTGGTTAGTTTACCTAGAAACTTATATCATACCTCAGTATTTCCCCATCCAGCGTGGACTACAGGCATGTTATCAGGGATAATAACACCTTGACTGACGATAGTACCCTGTTGGACCACGGGGCTATAGGTTAGGGCTGTCAGAAGGCGCACAACGGTGATGTCGCCATCGTAGCTTACGAGACCATAGCTAGGGTGGTTGTATTCGCGTTCAACGTAGGACAAGACGCCGCCGGTATTGCGATAAGTGGAACCAGCCCTAACACGACGATTTTCTGGACTGTAGAATCTGAAACATGGATAACAATGAGAAATCTTAATTGCATTTTCTCATCATCAGCAGCCAAAAGACGTCCACTGCTAAACAAAGGCCTCCTCCTTAGAAGGGGGGGGGGGGGAATAATCCCCACGCTTAGCATCGCAGTATAAGTGGTAGGTAATTCAATAGAAATACGCTGCTGCCTGTCGTTTTCCCTGTTGTTTTCCCCAACGGAAAGAGATGGGAGGGGGCTATTCTTACCCGGACACCCCACGGGTAGGATTGCATTAGCAGTAAGAGTTAACATAATGATTTCCGATGTTTACGCGAATATTACACATTGAAATGAAACTAATTTTACGGTATCGCAGTTTATATTTGAAAAAAATACGATAAAATCCGTAAAATTAGTTTCATTTCAATGTGCAAGAGTTATGAAAAACGGTCAAGTGCGAGCGTCGAGTGTTCCATACTTTTGGGCGTATTAAAATTACCTATTTTACTATTCGGACCTAACCTCTAGCTCCTCTCTAGTTCCTAGTAGTAGAACCCCTAGTTTCTCTAACACCACAGCAAAAAAAAAACCGCAAAGCTAAGTTTGTTCGTCGAGGTTTTTAGAGTCTTCAACTTAGAAACATAATTTTATTTTTACTTGTAATTAAACTACTTTTACGGATTTTATCGCGGTTTATTTATTGATTTTACTATCCCGACGTTCAGTGTTTGTTCAGCATCCGCAAAGAACGGCTGCGTTGCCCTTGCTCTAGTCCGTTCTCGGGCAAAGCGCTGACGCAGCAAAAACACTGTCGCGAGTTATCGTAACCGGTCGCCGCGATGACCCAGATTTCTACATGTGCCGTGAATCACAACAATATGTGTAAATAGTTTAAAGGCGAAGTTATATTTTATTATTTAAATAAAAATGGCTTCGCAAAATACAGTAAGGCTTCAAACGGAAACCGAACATCTTTTATATGAACGTTTCGTTGAGGAACAAGCCGAATGTAAGAAACTGCAAAGTTTAGTAAAAGATTTACATTGCCAAATTGAAGCGCTTCAGCGGCAACTGGAGCACTACCAGGAGAAAAAGAATGTGTCTCCAGCCGAAGATACCACGATTACCGAGAAAGCCTCAGAACAAGTCCAATATGAGACCGATGAAGAGGAGCTAGCAAAGGAAACCGAGTGGATTCGTCAGCAAAGTCGAAAGAAACGGAAGTTGAACCAATCACTTTCACCACCGCAACAACAAGGAGCCAGCTCCAGCGAGATAGAAAAAAAGACACCGAAAGTGAAAAAGGCTCCCCAGCCACCTCCTATAATCGTAGAACAAGTTAAAAATTATCAAAAATTCTACGACTTCCTAACATCGACTGTGTCCAGTGACTCATTTTTAATTAAAATGCGAAACGGGGACAGCGTTAAGGTCAACGCAAATAACGAAGACGCGTATAGAACCATTACTAAGCTACTCTTAGATAGTGAATGTCACTGGTATTCTTACGAAAATAAGCAAGACAGACCGGTCAGAGTGATGGCGAAAAATTTGCACTTTTCATGCGATCCCGTCAGGATAACTGAAGACCTGACATCTAAAGGATATAAGGTACAAGATGTTACTAATAAACTAAACTGGAGGACCAAAGAACCTCTTAACATGTTTATGCTTTCATTCGATAAGGGTGAAGACATAAACAAAATTTATACTATTAAGTCAATTCTCGGATGCAGAGTGGACATACAACCGGTCAAAGTATCTAAATTGATACCCCAATGCAAAAGGTGTCAAGCGTACGGGCACACTCAAAGATACTGCTCTAAAGAGCCCAGGTGTGTAAAATGCACAGGCAAGCACCTAACAAAAGACTGCAAAAAACCTGCAGAGACCAAACCAAAATGTGTCCATTGTGGTGAAGCGCACCCTGCTAGCTACCGGGGATGCGTAGTAGCCAAAGAACTTCAGAATTTAAAAAATAAAGCAACAAAAAAGCAGAAGGTCCCTACTCACCAGGCCCCACGCATTAATATAGGTAAAAGGGTTCAGAGCCAACCTGTCACCAAATATCTGTCCTTTGCTCAGATTACAAAGGCATTAAGACGCAGGCGCCACGGCCACAGCAAAATCTACAGACACAGCATTCATCAAACTTAGATGAAAAATTAAATAAAATCTTGAACGTCATCACATCATTCGACGAAAGGCTCAAGAAACTGGAACATAGCACTAAAGTAGCTATTACTAAACCAAAATGATGGATAACTCTCTAAAAATAATGGCATGGAATGCTAACGGTCTACGTCAGCATCAACACGAGTTAGAAGTCGTCCTAAACACAGAAAGTATTGATGTGTGCCTTATATCCGAGTCACACTTCACAAGAGAAACCTACATACAAATAAAAGGATATAAAATATACCACGCATTGCACCCGGACAATAAAGCTAGAGGAGGCAGCGCTGTTATAATAAAGGAAGGAATCTATCATTATGAGATATACAAGCATGAAGATCGTCAAATTCAAGCTGTGGCCGTATGTGTCAAAACAAAACGGTATCCGGTTACCATATCGGCTATATATTGTCCCCCGCGGTACTCAATAAAAGCTACTCAGTATGAAAATCTCTTAAAACGACTTGGTAATAGATTCGTTCTTGGAGGAGATTTTAATGCGAAGAATACCCATTGGGGATCTAGACTGACTACACCTAAAGGCAAAGAACTATTATATGCAATTAGAAAAATGAAATGTGACACCATATCAACGGGCAAGCCAACCTACTGGCCTACGGATTCACACAAAATTCCTGACTTGATCGATTTTTTCATCTATAAAAACATCTCGTTAAATTATATTTCAATTGAAGAGGGTTACGACATGAGTTCGGACCATTCACCAATTATACTAACTATTAATGAGGATATAATATATAAAGAAAACCAAGCAACTCTAGTCAATAAAAATACTGACTGGATAAGTATCCAGCACGATTTGGAGTCCGTTATTAACCTAAAAGTGCCTTTAAAAACACCACAACAATTGGAATTAGAATTAAGGAGTTTTATGATAAATATCCAACAATGTGCTTGGAAAAATACACCTGTTCTAGTAAAGAAATCTAGCATCCCGAATTACCCGAATGAAATCCGAAACCTTATAGGCGAAAAGAGAAGGCAGATGCAGAGGTGGCAAAGAAGTAGATACCCACCCGACAAAACTGTTTTAAACAAACTAACAAAACAATTGACTGGAGAAATTAGGAAATTTCGTGATGAATCCATGCATACTTACCTGTCCCAGCTAACGAGTGATCGAACCACAGATTATTCCCTATGGAAAGCCACTAAAAGTTTAAAAAAACCCATTACGCAAATTCCTCCAATTAAGGAGAAGAATGGGCGCTGGGCTATAAATAACGAACAGAAAGCAATAAGATTTGCCAATCACTTGGAAGAAATATTTCAACCAAATAAACCTGAAAATGAGGAGATCATTCTGAATGTAAGAATACAAGATGAAACCAATATGACGCTCACCACCACACCAAAAGAGGTTCATAAGGAAATTCAACGTCTAAACAAGAAAAAATCCCCGGGTTATGACCTCATTACCGGAGAAGTCCTCGGTAATCTGCCCCGTAAAGCTATAGTGAAACTCACCACCCTTATAAATGCTTCGCTTAGATTAAAATACGTACCTGACATGTGGAAAGTGGCTGAAGTCATAATCATACCAAAACCTGGTAAACCACCATACGAAGCAACTTCATACAGACCAATTTCTTTGTTGCCAATAATGTCAAAGTTATTTGAAAAGCTCTTATTGAGACGTTTAAAACCAATCATAGAAGAAAGAAACCTTATCCCTGACTATCAATTTGGCTTCAGGGCAAAGCACTCTACTATAGACCAGGTTCATAGAATTACCAACATTATTGAAAAATCATTAGAAGAAAAGAAAGTTTGCTCTACAGTTTTCCTGGATGTAGCTCAAGCATTCGATAAGGTGTGGCATGAGGGTCTCATATATAAATTAAGAAAAATGTTACCAAAGCAATTCTCCGATATCTTGGAGTCTTACATAACAGGAAGAATGTTCAGAGTAAGACAGGAAGACTCTTATTCTGATCTTAAGCACATCAAAGCTGGAGTACCACAAGGAAGTGTTCTAGGTCCGGTCCTGTACTTATTATACACCTGTGATATCCCAAAGCTAAAAAACAACACCATTGCAACATTTGCTGATGACACGGCCATTATGGCTACAGGAGTCACACACGCGGAGGCAGTGGAAAATGTACAAATTGCCGTGAATACCATTTATAACTGGACAAGAAAGTGGCGAATAAAACTCAATGAATCAAAGTCTGTTCATATTGATTTCACTAACAAAAAGTCAGTCTACCATCCGGTATACATAAACAATCATGTTATACCCTATGAGAATACCGCCAAATACCTGGGCATGACGCTTGACGCAAGGCTTCGCTGGAAAGCTCACGTCAAAAAGAAACGCGAAGAGCTAGGCCTTCACTATAAGAAAATGCATTGGCTCCTCGGTAAACATTCCGTTCTGTCAGTGCAAAATAAAATACTATTGTACAAACAAGTCCTAATGCCAGTCTGGACTTATGGTATACAGCTGTGGGGCTGTACCAAACAGAGCAATATACAAATAATACAACGCTTCCAAAATAAAGTACTTAGAGGAATTGTTAACGCGCCCTGGTACATTAGAACAAGCGACCTCCATCGGGACCTCAAAGTGGACTTCGTGGCTAAAGTAATCAAGGACTACGCTGAAGCGCATGAACGTCGGCTTCATCACCATGTGAATGTCGAGGCTATCCAGCTCCTCGACAACACGGACATAGTGAGAAGACTGAAAAGGACAAAACCTTTTGAGTTAGTTTAAGTGTTAAATTAGTGCAGTGTAATGCAGTGTAGAACACAATAACAAAGTGTCTTCACCTTAATAGAGACAATAAGAATAGTGCCATTGGACACATTCTTAATCTAAGTAATTTATTCGTTTAGGTCAAAATAATAGTACTGATTAGCCTTAGGCTAGATTGTAACTTTTATGTTGCTACGTAGTGGGAGCAGCATTAAGAAAAAAAAAAAAAAAAAAAAACTATCCCGACGTTTCGAATGCTTTGCAGCACCCATGGTCACGGGAGGACTGAGATGTTGAACGTCCTTATGTCACAATTATGCCGGTGTACCCTCAGGTCTTCTTAGTTATTATTGTTGGTCCGATCTACGCAGTAAGAGCTTACAATATCTTGAGGCCGTGCAGTGTTTTGATTGATATTGGATTTAATTATATTTATCACAGGATCCCAAGCCGATGGTAACACCCAACCATCTTCTCTATTGAAATTAGGATGTTTTTTGATTTCAATAGCCTCACGAATCATCCTAGGCAGGAATCGGTGTTCTTTTGCGAGGATTTGTGGTTTATCAAATCTAATATAATGGTGGGTGCGATCCTGAACGTGTTCGTACAGCGTCGGTGTTTCACATCAGCTATGTGTGTCCGATTGTGAGCCAGATCGACACACCAACTTACAGATTGGCTCAGCACGTAGCAGGGGTGCTTTCATCACTAAGAGGACACACACAAGCACACACCAGGGATTCATACCATTTTGTCAGTGAAATTAAACATCTGTGTCTTACTGACAATGAAACTATGGTCAGTTTTGATGTCCAGTCCCTATTTACATGCCTACCTGTGGTGGACTGCATTGATATTGTAAAAAAGAGGCTAGCTGAGAAGAACATGCCAAAGGAGTATGCAGAACTATTAGGACATTGCCTTACATCGGGCTATCTATTGTGGAAGGAGCAATTCTATAAGCAAGTAGATGGAGAAGCAATGGGCTCGCCTGTATCTCCAGTAGTTGCTGACATTTTTATGGAAGACTTCGAGGAGACAGCCCTCCGAACTTCACCTGTTACTCCGAGATTCTACAAGCGGTATGTAGATGACACTTTCACAATACTACCATCTGATAAAATAACTGTATTCCTAAATCATCTTAACTCCATCAATCCAAAAATTCAATTCACAATGGAGTTGGAATCAAATAACTCACTAGCTTTCTTAGATGTATTAGTAATACGTAATCCTGATAATACCTTGGGCCATACTGTGTACAGCAAACCAACCCATACAGATAGGTACTTGAATGGTGAGTCTCACCATCACCCAACACAGTTAGCACTGTCGGAAAATCTTTGTTTCAGAGAGCACGCGGAATCTGTGATGATGACCATCTGAGCGCTGAGCTGCAACATGTCAAGCAAGTACTGCATGACAACAAGCTCCGAGTCCCGCGCCGCCATCATAGTGAACGTGTCAAACCAGCCACTGTCGAGCGTCAGCCTGCTGTTCTACCATACGTTAGAGGGGTTACAGACAAGATTGCCTACATCTTAAAGCGAGCTTCGATCGAAACTTATTTTAAGTCACCAAGGAAGATTAGTCAGTTTTTACCACCTGTCAAGTGCCATATACCTCTACAAGATGCAGGAGTTTATAAACTCGATTGTGACTGTGGGCTCTCCTACATTGGGCAAACAAAGCGTGCAATAAAAACTCGCGTTAAAGAACACATAGCTGATGTGAAACACCGACGCTGTACGAAGTCTGCAGTATGTGAACACGTTCAGGATCGCACCCACCATTATATTAGATTTGATAAACCACCAAAAGAACACCGATTCCTGCCTAGGATGATTCGTGAGGCTATTGAAATCAAAAAACATCCTAATTTCAATAGAGAAGATGGTTGGGTGTTACCACCGGCTTGGGATCCTGTGATAAATATAATTAAATCCAATATCAATCAAAACACTGCACGGCCTCAAGATACTGTAAGCTCTTACTGCGTAGATCGGACGAACAATAATAACTAAGAAGACCTGAGGGTACACCGGCATAATTGTGACATAAGGACGTTCAACATCTCAGTCCTCCCGTGACCATGGGTGCTGCAAAACATTCGAAACGTCGGGATAGTAAAATCAATAAATAAACCGCGATAAAATCCGTAAAAGTAGTTTAATTTCAATGTGTAATATTCGCGTAAGTAAAAGACAACATTTATTTTTCCTGTAAAATATAGATACAAAGACTTTTATTATCAATAATTATTTCACTTTTTCGGAGGGAAAGTATTTTTTTGACATTTTTTATTATAAGCCAACAACTCCGTGAGATAAACCAAAATAAAAATCTGTTTTGAAATACGCAAATAAAGCCCATTCATATGATAGGTACCCCACTCGATTAGTAGCGTCACTTTTAAATTTTGACGACCCCATTTTTAACCGACTTCAAAAAAGGAGGTTCTGTATTCGACGCGTATGTATGTAATATTAATAAAAATGCGTAATATTCATATATGTTAGTCTATGTGGGCTTCTAAACGAATTTACCAAATTTCACGAGTGTATGTATGTATGTATGTATGTATGTATGTATGTATGTATGTATGTATGTATGTATGTATGTATGTAGGTTTGTCCGCGGATTTCTCAGAAACTACAAGTCCGATTTCGAAAATTCTTTTTGCAATAGTTAGAGTATCTTTCAACTTAGGGTAGAGTACAAATTTCATCAAAATCGGTCCAGTAGTTTAAGAGATATAAACTTTTTATGTTTTCAGTAAGTTACTGTAATGTAGACGTTCGAGTTTCGTGATAGTTTTGATACCTATCTTGGTAAAATAAGTCACTAAAAAGTGTTAAATAAACTATTTTAGAAAAAATAAAAACCGACTTCAAAGTAAATTATCTAAAAAGTATAAAATAACGAAAATATTATTGAAGTTGGTGCAGAATATACACAGCAGGTACGCTAACACCAACTTCAATAATATTTTCGTTATTTTATACTTTTTAGATAATTTACTTTGAAGTCGGTTTTTATTTTTTCTAAAATAGTTTTTTTTCATTTGCATTGAGGTTGGGTAAGTAAGATTTAAAACTATTCTAAGTTTCAAATAGATAGCATCAGTGGTTTCTAAAATATATAGGTGTAACAGACAGACAGACGAAGTCGCACCTTATAACCAATAAGGTGCCCTTTTTAACCGGCTTCAAAAAGAAGGTTCTCTATTCGACGCATATGTATGTAATATTAATAAAAATGCGTAATATTCATATATGTTAGTCTATGTGGGCTTCTAAACGAATTTACCAAATTTCACGAGTGTATGTATGTATGTATGTATGTATGTATGTAGGTTTGTCCGCGGATTTCTCAGAAACTTCAAGTCCGATTTCGAAACTTCTTTTTGCAATAGTTAGAGTATCTTTCAACTTAGGGTAGAGTACAAATTTCATCAAAATCGGTCCAGTAGTTTAAGAGATATAAACTTTTTATGTTTTCAGTAAGTTACTGTAATGTAGACGTTCGAGTTGCGTGATAGTGCTGATACCTATCTTGGTAAAATAAGTCACTAAAAAGTGTTAAATAAACTATTTAAAAAAAAAAAAACCGACTTCAAAGTAAATTATCTAAAAAGCATAAAATAACGAAAATATTATTGAAGTTGGTGCAGAATATACACAGCAGGTACGCTAACACCAACTTCAATAATATTTTCGTTATTATATGCTTTTTAACCGACTTCAAAAAAGGAGGTTCTGTATTCGACGCGTATGTATGTAATATTAATAAAAATGCGTAATATTCATATATGTTAGTCTATGTGGGCTTCTAAACGAATTTACCAAATTTCACGAGTGTATGTATGTATGTATGTATGTATGTATGTAGGTTTGTCCGCGGATTTCTCAGAAACTTCAAGTCCGATTTCGAAACTTCTTTTTGCAATAGTTAGAGTATCTTTCAACTTAGGGTAGAGTACAAATTTCATCAAAATCGGTCCAGTAGTTTAAGAGATATAAACTTTTTATGTTTTCAGTAAGTTACTGTAATGTAGACGTTCGAGTTGCGTGATAGTGCTGATACCTATCTTGGTAAAATAAGTCACTAAAAAGTGTTAAATAAACTATTTTAAAAAAAATAAAAACCGACTTCAAAGTAAATTATCTAAAAAGCATAAAATAACGAAAATATTATTGAAGTTGGTGCAGAATATACACAGCAGATACGCTAACACCAACTTCAATAATATTTTCGTTATTTTATGCTTTTTAGATAATTTACTTTGAAGTCGGTTTTTATTTTTTTTTAAATAGGTTTTAGATAATTTACTTTGAAGTCGGTTTTTATTTTTTTTTAAATAGTTTATTAGATAATTTACTTTGAAGTCGGTTTTTTTTTTTAAATAGTTTATTACCTTTTTGGTATGGAACCTCAAAGCAATATCAAAGCAACTGCTACTACAGTATACTTACATTCCTTCAAAGCAATGAGCGGCAGAGACGAGATACAACGAAGTCAAGATTGTGGCAGCGCAGGACTGCGACCAGGTCCCTGAGAACACTCCACGGAAGTCCACTTGCACCATGGAGGGAAACTTCTCGACCGTGGTCTCAGTGCCGCCTACTATGCGGCTGGCTTGAGGCGCCGAGTAGGCTGACCCTAGAATCATGGAAATGATAAGGTTTACAGGAACAGGACAGTTGGCTATTTGCATCCACCGGTTACCTGCGACGCGCACAATGACGTCTGTCCACCTAGTGGGAGGCCTACCTACGCTGCGTCTTCCGGTTTGTGGTCAAGACATATGGTACTGAGACGTGGTCCCTAACTGCTGGCCCTTTAGAGAAGCTCAGAGTCACACAACGAGCTATGGAGAGAACTATGCTCGGAGTTTCTTTGCGCAACGGAATCCGAAATGTGGTGATTCACCGAAGAACTAAATGGTCACCGATATAGCTTTCAGAATCTTCCAGTTGAAGGCAATGGGCAGGCCACATCGCTTGATGAACCGATAACCGATGGGGAAAAAAGGTTCTCGAGTGGCGACCACGAACCGGAAGACGCAGCATAGGATTTTGGCAACCCCTCTCATCTAAGGGGAGGCCCTTGTTCAGCAGTGGAATTCCTTCGGCTGCTGATGCTCATGATGATATTGATAATGATGATATTTCAGAGTTATGATAGCGATAAATACCTGCGAGTACCGCAACAATGAGAAGCGTCCACGCTGCCATTTTTGACGTCAAACAAGCGCAACTGAATGCAGTAGCTTATTTATAGACACCTTTATAATCCCCTGTAAGGGTTGTAAATAAAGATTATCATATCAAAACTGTTATATGTACAATATAAGCCAAGTTTTTTAATTTTTAGTGTTCCATACCTAAAAGGTAGAAAAGGAACCCTTATCTGACTTCGTCTGTCTGTCTGTCTGTCACACCTCTCTGTCGTATATATTTCAGGGGCCACTGATACAATCGATTTGACACTTGGAATAGTTTTAGATCTTACTTACTCAACCCCATCGCAAATAATTTTTTTTTTCTTTTAATTTTTTTTTTTTTTTGGGCGTCGAAATGGGTCATCAAAATTTCAAAGTGAGACTACTATATCGAGTGGGGTATCATATGAAAGGGCTTCATTTGCACATTGCAAAACTGATTTTTCAAAAATGACGAAAAAAAATACCGTTCCCCCTTATCTCCGAAGTTTGTGGAGGGAAAAATCTGAAATAATTATTAATAATATATGTTTATCTATATTTTACAGGAAAAAATAAAATGATATTTCTAAGTTGTACAGTTTTTTAGTAATCCTTAAAAAAACCTCGACAAACGAACTTAGTTTTGCGGTTTGTTTTTTTTTGCTACCTGAGGTGTTACATGAATAGTAAAATTACTTTAATACGTCCAAAGATGGTATGGAACCCTCGGTGCGCCAGTCAGACTCGCACTTGACCGGTAATTTATTTAGGTTGCTTCTTCCCTGTACTTTTTTAATTTTCTCTATTTTTCTGCTAATATATCTTTCACTATCATCGATATCACTTTTATCGATTATTATCATCTAGGTTTAGTTTGTAATAAGTAACCTTGTTATGATAATATTTAACACTATCATTTCTCTATGATAATGATCCAATTTAAAATTAAAGTCAAATTATATTAAAGTAAATAATACACATTGCATTAAACGATAACATAGAACCACGGCTTGTGTTCATAATTATGTAAAACTAGTGGGAAAAAAATACAATCAATCCTAATTATATTTAAAAAAAACGATTAGTAATGATTCATCATCATCAACCGGAAGATGTCCACTGCTGAACATAGGCCTCCCCCATTAAACGCCACAATGAACGACAATTGGCTATTTGCATCCACCGGTTGCCTGCGACGACGCGCACATTGTCGTCTGTCTACCTAGTGAGAGGCCTGCTTACGCCGCATGTCTGGGTTCGTGGTCGCCACTCGAGAACCTTTCTTCCCCATCGGTTATCGATTCTCCGAGCAATGTGGCCTGCCCATTGCCACTTCAACTTGCATATTCTCGAACTATGTCGGTGACCTTGGTTTTTCGGTGAATCTCCTCATTTTAGGGATTCTGTCGCGCAAAGAAAATCCGAGCATAGCTCTCGCCATGGGTCGTTATGTGACTCTGAGCTACTAAGGCAAGCAGTTATAAGTTATGATTATTTCCTTTATAGCATTGACCTTAGATAAAGGAAATAAGGAATAATCAATTTCATTATCACATTAGTAGCAAGAAATTTATTGAAACAAAATATTTACAGGTTATTTACAAACATGTACACTTAAACTAGGTAAAAAACTTCCTCGAAGTTGTCGCCGCTCTGGGAGGGAAGGGTACCTAAAAGACTGGCGGCATTACCCCTTTGTATAGCCAAGCTTATACGTTGGCAGAAAAAGCTACCAGTAGCAAGAAATAAAAAGTGTCCCGTGGCTACACTACAACATAAAATAGTTTATTTTTTAAGTGGAATAAACATTGTTTTCTTTTTTTATATTAGGAGGCTGAGCTTGTAATGCCCCGTTGTTTATTAAGGTTAACATAATATTATCATAATGTCTTCTTCTTTTTCGTATAGGTAGTGTAGTGACATGCTGACTCAGGAGCAAAGGCCCGCTCCCGACCGCCACCGTGCCACTACAGTAGTAATGGCCTCCTGGCCGAAACGACCACAGTGGTCAAACTTTTCGCAATATCAGCGATCTACGCGGGAGATCTTATAGTGCACAAGGGCTTGCGTAGACATAAGTGCACTGTCTCTTCCTTTTACCTCTCACAATCCGATGGGACGGAAAACCGTCACGACCGGGAAGAGATCAGACGCAGAACCGATTTTCTACATGCCCATCCGACGCATGGATCATCTTACTTTACAGAAAACAGGTGATTAGCCTGCGTCGTCCTAGCCTGTAAGGAACAACTACACAAAGTCGTTGATCCCCGCGGGATTCGAAGGAAGAGAGAGAGTGCACTTGTGTCTAGGCAAGCACTTGTGCACTACCTATACTATCTCCCGCGTAGATGGCTGATATTGCGAAAAGGTTTGCCGCTGTGGTCGTATCGGCCAAGAGGACATTATATCAAACTTGGCTGTTGCACCGCCGTGTGTCGTTTTACATTTATTTACCGCGATCGACCACAAATCAAAGATAAAGCTTATCATATTTTTATTTTGTTTTATTATATAATTGTAATCTTTGTAGTTATAGATAACTTAAACCAACACATCCTTTACATTTATTTATCGTCTTCAAATGGTTTATTATATCACATTCTACGGATGATGCCTACCTTAATATATTAACCATTAACCTTTTATTCACCTTACCATTAGTTAGACCAAAGTATTCAATCAGTGTGTTCTGCCAGTGATGACCTATGGATCTGAGACTTGGCCACTGACTATTGGCCTCATATAAAGGCTCAAAGTAGCTCAACGTGCTATGGGCTCGGAGTGTCTCTCCGTGATAAAATCCGGTAGTAAAGTAAAGTAACCGACATAGCTCTAGTAGTTAGTAAGTTGAAGTGGCAATGGGCAGGTTATATAGTCCAGAGAACTGACAACGAACGAAAGGTTCTCGAGTGGCGACCAAGGACTGGGAAGCGCAGTGTGGGTTGGCCCCCCACTAGATGTACAGACGACGTCGTCAAGGAGGCAGGGAGCCGTTAGATACAGGCGGCACAACATCGGTCGCAATGGAAGTAAATTGGGGAGGCCTATGTTCAGCAGCCGACATCTTGTGGCTGACATGATGATGACCCTTTTTTTAACCAAAAAGAGGTTCTGTATTCCATCAGTGTAACTGCGATTTTTTTTTCAAGCAGGCCACAATCAGCACTTTCGAATTGTCATGTTTATCGAAAAAAAATACAAAACAGTACCACCGGATAACAACGCGGCCTCAACAGAGAAGATCCGGCTTTTCAGATTTTTTATCCTAAACGGTTTAAAATAAAGAAAAACCTCGAAACAATTAAAACTGTAAATAAACCAGATTAAATTAATATACCGTAGGCAAAGCTATGTAAGCTATGCTAATATTATTATTGTACTATCATTAATAATACCAGCCCTTGTTTATGTCCCACTGTTGGGCACGGGCCTCCCCTCAAGATGAAGGGGCTTAGGTCATAGTCCACCACGCTGGCCAAGTGCGGGTTGGTGGACTTCACACGTCATTCGAAAGCTAGTTAGGCTTTCTCAGACATGCAAGTTTCCTCACGATGTTTTCCGTCACCGAAAGCTAGTAACAATCGCACAAAGACGATTCGCACATGATTCATTAAAGAAATCAGAGGTGCGAGCCGGGGTTCGAATCTTTTTTTTTTTTTTTTTTGACGCGGGGGAAATCTTCGATTCTTACCCACTAAAACCCCCGCGGCTGTCGCATCGACACATGAGAGGGGGGAACCCCAGGGCTCTCCGGTGGGATCTGCACCAGGGGCCCCTCAGTGCCTTGCCTTTGAGCCCGCCGCCGGGTAGCCCCCCGGGAACCTGTCACGGTACTCACGGGGACGGGGGTCGCAACCCCGCCGCCGTCCTCCTCGGAGTCGCCGCCGTACTCAATGGACGCTCAAGGGGCCCACACCCCGAGCGTCCAGCGACTCCGAAGGGGGTTCGAACCTGCGCACCTTGTTTCCAAGGCAAGCGCTCGCCCACTGAGCTGTTACTGCTTTAGTATTAAACTGGATTTAAACTATTTTAGAATTTTATTTATTACCAGGGGTCTAGTTCGGATTTTAATAGTTAAAGAAATTCAACGAACCCGCGAACCCGAGTAAACGTAACATTTTCTAATCGATAATTATCTATCAAAACCATCGATATACTGCTTAAATAGTACATAATATCGATGATCAAAACCCATAGGATAGGTACCTAAACCGCCTGAAGACATTTTAATTTAACTCAGTGACGCACCTGAAATAGCTCAGAAAATGCTCGCAGGCGCTTGCGACCTACAAAACCTTTCATTGATAATTATAAAGGAGCCAGAAATTATACACTTGAGAATTGAATCACAGTAATTTTAATTATACGTATTACAATAATTCCACCGTTCTAATTATGATATATTAATGCCAAGCCTATCCACGAGCACCGCTTTTTATACCGCCGGCTTTGCGCTCCCACCACACCTCTCCTCTCCTCTCCACTCAGCTCGCTCCCCACTCGGCTCGCTCCCCACTCCAACCTCCGACACCTCTCCTCGTTACAGTCGGCCATCCTGTAACAATTGCACCGCAATTGGTGCACAAAAAATACACAATTAGCTCTCCAATAGATCAATTAAGTCATCCCTAGTCACAATTTCCTCATCACTACTAGTCTCACTACAAGAGGGGACACTGCGGTAAGGCCTTAATGAATCTGCAGCAACTATGCCTGTAAACTTTTTATATCCCCGCATGCCTTTTATACTCCTTATTTCATACCTCCCATTATTGAGTACTTTTACAATTATATAGGGCCCTGAATACAAGTCTCTTAACTTAGTGTTAACATTCTTGACTTCTCCCCCTGTGGCAGATTGTTTCCATAAAACTAAATCACCCCTACTAAAATGTCTTTCAGGCTTATGCCTTTTATCATAATTTTGCTTCATAATTTCTGCCTTACTGCGAGACCTATCAGATGCAATTGTACGCTTTTCTACTACATGTGTAATATCTGTACTACCTTCAAGGTTTGGGAGTAGCCTACCCCTGTGACTAAACATGAGCTCATAGGGATGAAAACCTACAGTTTCATTTACCGTATTATTAATACCCCAGACCACATCTGGTAAGCACTCTGTCCACATATTTGGATCAATATTACGTGTACGCATTGCATCTAGTAAAGTTCGGTTGCTACGTTCGACTTGACCATTTGCTCTTGGACATGCAATTGCATTTAAGGTATGGTGAATTTGATGTTTATGAGTAAACTCTTTGAATATTCTACTAGTAAAAGCTAAATTCCTATCAGACACTATTCTATTCGGGTAACCAAATAAACTAAATATGTCTCTCAAAACTTCTAAAGTCTCAATAGAATTAATAGTTTTAGTGGGCCTAGCAATTACAAATTTAGAAAACGCGTCTACTAACACAAGTATGTACTGGTGACCCTTTTTAGTTCTACTAAATGGTCCTAAGTGATCTATATGCACCATGTTCATAGGTAAGTTTGGTTTTGGAATAGGATGAAGCTCACCGGAGGGTTTCCCATACTCTCCTTTACCATACGCACATTCTAGACAAGAACTGACATATTTCTTTATAAAACGAGTCATTTTCGGAAACCAATAATCAGATTTAATTACCTCATCGCAGCGCTTTAAGCCTATATGACCTATTTGATCATGAAATTTTTGCATTAATTTCCAACGAGCAAACGATGGCACAACTAATTTATCACCGCGTAAAGTTTTCCTATAAAGTCTATTATTTTTAATCACATAATTATTAGATATATCACTACACGCATTACCACTTAACAATTGATTTATAATATTTTTTTAGTTTATCGTCCTGAATTTGAACTGTCATAAACCAGTCGTCACTAGAAATTCTATTGACATTGACAGTTTCGATAATGTTTTTTGACATTTCGTCGGAGGTGATAGTACCTTCACCAGAGAGAAAATTCGGATTTCGGCTCAATGCATCGACGTGCTTCATTTTATGTCCAGCTCGATATTCCACTTTAATATCGAACTCCTGTATTGTCAACCACCAACGTGCTATCCTAGGGATCAAATCCTTTTTCTCTAGTGTATAACGAACCGCCGTGCAATCAGTTACGATTTTGGTGGTTTTACCTAAAATGTACACCCTAAAACGCTTTAATGATTCTACAACCGCCAGGGTCTCTAATTCATAACTATGATACATTGATTCTTCACGTGAAGTTACTCTACTATAATAAAACACGGGCTTCAGCTGTCCATTTTCCTGAATCTGCATCAAAATACCGGCTAGACCAATTTTACTGGCATCTGTATGAATTTCACAAGGTACATTTGGGTCAAATAAAGCGAGAACCGGACGAGAACAAAGCTTAGCCTTAAGGATTTGGAAACTTTGTTCCTGTTCCTTACCCCAAATCCAATCAGAATTTTTCTTTGTAAGATTCGTTAGAGGCCTGGCTATAGTAGCAAACTGTGCAACATACTTTCGAAAATAACTACATAAGCCTAAAAATTGACGCAGTTCGTATAAATTTCTGGGAGTTTTGAAATTAACCACAGCTTCAACTTTATGGTTACCGGGTCGTATACCATTAGCATTTATATCGTGTCCTAAAAACGATACTTCAGATTTTAAGAACGAACATTTTTTTATGTTAAGTTTTAAATTGGCGTTTCTTATCTGGGCCAGCACATCTTCTAACAATAACAACCCGTCACTAATATTGACGGTAGACAGTAAAATATCGTCCATAAAAGCTACCACTTCGTCACTACCCACCATTTTTAACAATTTTTGAATTACCCGCATAAATACTGATGGCGCGTTGGCTAGACCAAATGGAACTCTTAAGTATTCATAATGACCATCCGGTGTAACAAACGCTGTTTTGTCTATAGAGTCTGGACTAAGTTTGATATTATGATAGCCAGCAAATAAATCTAAAGTCGTAAAAACACTTTTTTTTGCTAATTTGGATAATTGATCGTCTATATGGGGCAAGGGAAATCTTTCTTTTACAGTTATTGCATTGAGGGCTCTATAATCCACACACAGCCTATAATCCCCATTCTTTTTTCGAACTAGTATTACAGGAGAAGCGTACTGAGATGCAGATTCTCTAATAATATTACTTTCTAACATTTCTTCTATTTTTTGAGCAACTACCTCCCTTTCTGAATGCGCTAGCCTGTACGGTTTTCTATTGACGGGTTTATTAGTAGTAAGCTTAATGTGCATTTCGCCTAAATCTGTATTACCTATATCTTTGGTTGAACTGGCAAAGCAATCTGAATAGGACGATAATAATGTATGAAATTGCTGTATCTCACTTGGGCTCATGTATCCTACATCTATATCACCTAATTTAAAACTATTCACATGACATAAATCTTGTTTATCCACAACTCCACTCCTCAAAATTATAGAATTCGCACTAACCTTCGGTAAAATCGCACACTGCTCAGCACGAGTGATGGTGTCGCCCTTCTTCCACTGCAATGGCACCTCACCGATGTTGCAGACTCTCAGGTAGCCAGCGCCATCGTGAAGAACCGAACTGGCGATAGCATAGTGTGTTGCGCCGATGCTGTGCTGGCGTGGCTTCGTGCACAGCTCGCCAGCTGGAGCTCCCTCCACCACCACCTTCACTAAGCTGTCTCCTATTGGAATCTCGGTGTCGGCTTCAATCTGCACACTTAAACGGCTCGTTTCTTCAATCAAATTTCACAGTCCTCAAGGGCCTCGGACTTCTCTTCATTTCCAGATTCCCGAATTCTTTTGGATCGAACGTACTGCCCCGGCTTCCTTCGCTTCATTGTGTGAGATTTTGTGGACTCCTAATACCACTTCTGACTATAAAGGAGCCAGAAATTATACACTTGAGAATTGAATCACAGTAATTTTAATTATACGTATTACAATAATTCCACCGTTCTAATTATGATATATTAATGCCAAGCCTATCCACGAGCACCGCTTTTTATACCGCCGGCTTTGCGCTCCCACCACACCTCTCCTCTCCTCTCCACTCAGCTCGCTCCCCACTCGGCTCGCTCCCCACTCCAACCTCCGACACCTCTCCTCGTTACAAATGCTATTTACAACTGTCGGAAGAAAGTCTGTAACAAGTTATATTCCTATAAAATACTTCGGGTTACGTGACGAAAAATAAAACAAAAATGTTTTGAAATGTTCAAATAGATTCGATATAGTAATCATACTTTGAAATTTCGACGCCCTATTTCAGTACTATAATAGATCCAACCGTTTATTTTCTTTTTGAAAGCACCAATAGAACGTAACTGCGTCATGTTACGCAAAAGTTCACTTTTAAAAGTTCACTTAAAGTGAACTTTGGCGTAACATGACGCAGTTACGTTCTATTGGTGCTTTTAAAAGTTCACATAAAGTGAAGTGAAGTTCACTTTTAAAAGTTCACTTTAAGTGATTTTTTAAAAGTGAACTTTTGCGTAACATGGCGCAGTTACATTCTATTGGTGCTGTCAAAAAGAAAATAAACGGTTGGACGCTCTATAGCAAAGAAAATAACAGTTTTTTTTTTTATTTTATATAAAAATAACTGAATGAATTTGGGTAGGTAAGCAATATTCAAAACTATCTATTCCAAATTTTAAGTCAACCAACCCGCAACCTCCGGTTAGCAAAGATAGATAATGAAATCGACCAAATTATCAGCTTTTATTTTATTTTAATAGGGATAACAAACAAGTAGGTACGTTATATTTAAAAATATAAAGAATTATATATTTATAAATAACTATCAATGCCCACAGTTTTCTCCATAAATGTCACTCCAGCAACTCTAGCGGAAAATGCAAGGGAGAAAACTTACTGACCGATTTCTATAACTATCAAAAGTCGTATTACCTACCAAATGGTACTGAAAGTTCGCCTGTGACACCGAAATATGATTCGGTAATCACCACAAAACGAATGCGTTGGTCAAAATTGGGCCCCGAATGTATTTATAGACACTTAATATTAGTAATCGGTCGTGTATATTTATAGTTGCCGTGATGCACTGAATCAGTTCTCGTTAATAGAGTAGGTACGAACGTAGTGATGCGCCGACCATTTATAGTGCCAAGACTTGGCCAAGGCACTCAAATGATCTTAGAAACAGATGCGCTCGTAAAGGACACCTAAAATACGTATTGCTTGAGAAGGAAGCTGGAGACTGAGAATAAGCAGCCGAAAGAGTCTGCTTAACAAAGGCCCTTAGAAGGGGAGGGTTGCCATACCACGCTTGGCAGGCGTTTTGGGGATCGCAGTATACATTGGTAGTAGATAAACCAATAGAAATACGCTGCTGCATGTCTTCTTGTTTTCCCGTAATCGCCTCATACGGATACCCAACAGGAGAAGATGAGAGGGTGCTATTCTTACCCGGACACCCCAAGGGGATTCTGAAAGATCATCAGTCCATTTAGGAGGTCATAGTCTCAAAATTGATGTCATCATTGTTAGTTTTGAAGGAATTGCAGTATAGGTAGTAGGTAATCCAATAGAAAGAAGCTACTGCGCGTCATCTTACGGACACCCGAAGCTCGAAGCTTAAATTATTTTTATTGGAAAAATGTTATTATAAATAAAAAAAATTATGGAAGATAAATGTAACTTGTAACTTTTCATATAATTATTGTACTCCCTCTTTGCGACACCCTGCCAGGGTATGTACATATTAGTATAGTTTTAGGTAACTTAAACTTTAGCTTAAGACTGTATGTATAAAACGCAAATAAATGAGATGAAATTTCACCCAACGGGAGGAGATGGGAGAGAGCTCTGGGTCTAAAAAGGCCACTATCGGTGAGTCATAATATAAGTAAGTTACAGCTTAATTTTTATTCGTATGGCAGCATTAATATCAAATATGAATCTGCTAATAAATGAATTGAGTATAATTAACCTAAAATATGTTGCCATGTAACGAAAATTACAGGAATTGCGAGGGTCCATGCAGAATACGAATTCCTTTTTGATTAAATGCTTAAAGTGGCCTTTTTAGGCCCACTGTTCTTACCCGGACATCCCACTAGGTGGAAATTAGATTTCCATTCCATCCATTGGCCATCTTCGAAGTCATTGGACGTTAGGGGGTGTGAATAAAAATAATTGCCGTAGGTATGGTTAATGGCCAACCTGGTGTTAGAGTTGTAGAAGAAGAAGGTAAATAATAAATTTAAGGTAAATTCCAGAACAATATAGTTATTGGAATATAGGAATTGGGAAGAAAGGTTCTCGAGTGGCGACTACGAACCGGAAGACGCAGCGTAGGCAGGCTTCCCACTAGGTGGACAGACGACATTATGCGCGTCGCAGGCAACCGTTGGATACAAATAGCCAAATGTCGTTCATTGTGGCGTTCTAAGGGGGAGGCCTATGTTCATTGTGGCGTTCTAAGGGGGAGGCCTATGTTCAGCAGTGGACGTCTTCGACGATTAATTATTGTAATTTTGCAAGTTTCCCGCTTTGCTCTATCTATATCTCTTAAATCCAAGACAGAAGACAGAGTAATACTTACCAGTATCTTAGTAATCGAAGTTGCGCCTCACGACTAGTATACAGATTGATATATGCATTCAACTAATTGCGTTCATATTTCTGTCTTAAAGTCAATAATACATTCCGCGCGAGTCTCAGCTCGCGTTTATGAGCTAACTAATAAGACAGGTAATGAATGCGTATCTAAATATGATACCTCATACATCATATGGGAATGTCTGTGGTGGAAGTGGGGTCACGTTCCCGGGATGCTTGGGCTGGAGAAGGTGAGCAGGTATATCAGGCTAGGAATTTACTGGCCAATTTTGGCACAAACGTTTGTTAGAAGATACCCAATGTAACCAATGTTTATACCAACTAGAAATACCGCAGTGCCTAAAGACGTAGGTTTTTAACCAGTGTGTGTTGCCAATGATGACATATGGTACTGAGACGAGGTCCCTAACTGGTGGCCTTTTAGAGAAGTTCAGAGTCACACAACGAGCTATGGAGAGAGCTATGCTCGGAGTTTCTTTGCGTGACAGAATCCGTAACGAGGAGATTCGCTGAAGAACCAAGGTCACGGACATAGCTCTTAGAATATGCAAGTTGAAGTGGCAATGGGCAGGCCACATCGCTCGAAGAACCGATAACCGTTGAGGAGGAAATGTTCTCGAGTGGCGACCACGAATCCGAAGACGCAGCGTAGGCAGGCCTTCCGGCAGACATTCCCACTAGGTGGACAGACGACATTGTGCGCGTCGCAAGTAACCGGTGGATGCAAATAGCCAATTGTCGTTCATTGTGGCGTTCCAAGGGGAAGGCCTATGTTCAGCAGTGGACGTCTTCCGGCTGGTGATGATAATCCCAACTAGAAAGTTTTTATAAAAGCGGTGGAATAAAATGCAATCAAATAGGTGAGGCGACTGTGACCTTCACGTTATAGGAGACTTTTTGACGGGTCATGAGACAAGCAAAACGGTCACCTGCCTAAAGACAGCTGCAATTAGCTGCCGCTGATCACCCACGACTTTAGTTGTTAAGTCCCTTGTGTACGGCAATTTTACCAGCTACAGTGCCCTTCACACTGCTGCTTGGTGGCAGAATATCTGACACAGCGGTGGTGCCTACCTGGACGGTTCATTGCACAAGGAATCTACCACCTAAGTAAGATCGTAGCCATATAAATCACTGTCTTTAAGTGTTGTGTTTCTGGGATGTAGTTTGCCTCTGTTCTCACTCCAGAGTGACCATCTCGTTCTTATTTTTGCTACGGGCATATCTGTACCTGTGACAGAGGATCCTTTTCTAAATAAATGTATTTCTTCTTTTTCTTTTCTTTGTTATGAATATTAACAATAAATAAATATCGTTTATTTTTCTCCCACAATATAGTAAAAACTTACATTTTTATATTATTGCTAATGATGTTACAATAGTTTGTGGGAGTCCGGCCGGAACCCAAACTAGGATACCCTGTGCTATAGTACAGTTTATAGGTCTACTATCGATCCGTATAGAAAAATCTAGAATTGTCAATAGAAAGTAATCCACCCTCTGGAACGTTCCCTCACCTTAGGTACCTACCTATTGCTCGCTAAAAGTTCACTACTCTGGCCCATTGTTCATTTACCTACGTCTCGAACTATCGCCTCTATTGTGTGGGCTCGCGAATATGCTAGACATAAGTACTTACTAGTAACTACGGACTACTGTGCTTTTTTGTTCAGTGGGTTAAAATCTTCTTTTACGTTGATCGGCATTTTAATACCCACTCGCACGTATTTTTCATGTCGCACGGTGGTGGTCATATAGCCGACCTCTGCAGCAGCTAACTACGACACCCTTACCATAAAATTCCTCCTTCACGGAGGTCGATAGAGAGACAGTCCGTGGCGGTCCGAATTCACACTTCGGCGGGACTCGATCCGTTTGGCCCTCAGTAAGGCCTTCACTCTACCCATTAGGCAAAAGTTCAGGTGGACATGAAAAGACGATCATAATTGTTGTCCAAAGCTATAGGCTACTACGGTTCTACTAACTTGGCGATCATTAGAAGCAATAAAAGCAATTATACCTATTCTAAATAACTCACTCCAATTTCAGGTCATCGCGAACTGAATTGAGCAGTCAGAAGTGATTAAATTGAGCATCAGCGTGATTAATATCCATGCCAAAACGGCGCTCAGAATAACTACGGCGCCATTCGGTTGAAATACTAAACAGTTTGCAGATAGGCTGAATGTTTATAAGACAGTTCTCGTGTTTATTGCATGCGGTTAAGTTCTATTTTCATTGAATAAAAAGCTTTTGGCACTGTCTGGCCAAAAAACTCCTCTTACCATGCATGGCTCTGTTTCTGCGATACAGAGAAACAAACAACTCGTATCTGATATCCTTATAAAAGGTTCCAAACCTTTTTTACATCAGGCCCCCTGGACCATTATTTTTGACGCGGGGGAAATCTTCAAAAGATCCCTACAACTCACAAATTTTTGCGTTTAGTGGCTGGACTTTATGACTATGGATATTTATTTTGTAACCCTCAATCGTCACACGCCCCAAGGAAGCAGGTTAACAGGTTGGGAAGTCCTGTTATATCCCAAACCGTCTATTTACGAAAAGCAGTCGAAAACCCTAGGTTTAAACCTAGTTTAAGGAACGATTGCCTACTTTCAAACCCAGGTTCATCATTAAACTGCTTTTTGTAATAAGACGGTTAGAGTTGGGTACCATATTTGTTTTAAACCAATTTATAATAAAACAAAAGCATAAGACTAAAAAAATTACTAACATACCTACTAATTTTCCAAACTGGCCGCTCAAAGTGCTTTGATCAGGAATTCCGGAGTGGATGCGCATAAGTATCACAAAGGCCGAATTTAAAAGAAAACCTATTTGACGATTACTGATGTTTTTTATTAAATCTAGTACTTTTTAACCGACTTCAAAAAAGGAGGAGGTTCTCAATTCGTCTGTATATACTTTTTTTATTAAGTATTTGTACTTTTTTCAGCATATCATTTCTCAATATTTATATTTATGTAGACACTCTCGCAGTCACAAGCGGTGTATCACCTTTAGGACAACAATCGCTTACACGTGCCGGTCCAAACTACGTGCGGGCGTCGTTTAAACTATTTTGATTGAAAACCGGTACACCATTCGTGTCCGCAATAGTACATCAACTAAGTTCAAACTCATTACTTCTTTTCTTCGCACCTAGAGTAAAACATTCAGCATTTCACTGGTTCTTTATTTCTAGTAACTAATTAATACGATAATGCTACAGTTTCATTGGTTCCATTAAATGGTAAATAGGCACGTGGAACGAGCAGCCAGCCGTCGGGCCCTCAGATGTGGCATTAATAAAAACATTTGAAACCGCCGCCCGAGTTTATATAATTGCAAACCGTTTTTCGTACAATCGTAGTCGGAAGTGATTTGAAAATTAAAAATTTCCTTTATTATTGGCACAACACTACGCCGGCCGTGATACCGGGCGGCGCTTGGGAATAGACACACCATTCGAACAGCAAGACAGAGGCATCTACGTATTAACACTCTATATTGTAACACGGTGTCGACCGTTACCTATTTTGTTAATTCTGGAGAATACAGTCCGCATTTTATAACGAAGTTATCGCAGTTTTATTGTCCGACAACATCTAAGGATACTACGCGCTCTTACAACTATGTTTCACATAATGTTATGCTTTATGCACATCTTAATCGTTCTCGTGTCAGCGCGCACAAAATCATAGGTGACTTTTGTGCAAATGCACAAACTTTTTAAGCATATTTACTTCCACTATTAGGACTATGTAAAACACGATGAACCAAGGGAAACAACTATTGTAGTAAACAGTTGTTAACTGTTGTAAATAGTTGTTATCGAGGTTTTATCAAGAGCACTACCGACAGCTACACAGAACTACCGCACGTCACTCGCGGCAGTCTCTTGACTTGAAGCAGAATATACAATGAACATACCACCTGGTAATTTGTAGAGATTCGTAATAGAAAATATAGTAAAGTGTACTTCTGTTTTTTGGTTTCTAAATAAATAGTTCCATGCTTAATAATGTTGTAAGTGACAGTGTGTCTTGCCGTTCAAAAGATCAAATAAGACAGAAAAAAATAATAATATACGACGAAAGTACAACAAACTAAAAAGCCAAAGGGATAGTAGTCGGACCAGTCCCCCCAAGCAGCACCCGCGCACGAGTTGACTCGAGCAGCAGCCATCACCAACTTATACTGCGATCCCCAAAACGCCTGCCAAGTATGGGGATTATGGCAACCCCTCCTTACTAAGCTGCTGCTGATGATGATTATGATTCGAAAACACTTCTGTTGTCGCTTGTACACTGCAACCGGCAAGGTCGACTCGGTAGCGAGGCAAGATTGCCTTTTAATTGTTATCGACTGGTGCATGCCCTGTTTTACATTTAATCACAGATTGTGGAGGTTGTATGTAACCCACAATCGACAGATTATAAAATATAGAAATATACTTATATAATGTTGTCTTTTACTTACGCGAATATTACACATTGAAATCAAACTACTTTTACGGATTTTATCGCGGTTTATTTTTTGATTTTACTATCCCGACGTTTCGAATGCTTTGCAGCACCCATGGTCACGGGAGGACTGAGATGTTGGACGTCCTTATGTCACAATTATGCCGGTGTACCCTCAGGTCTTCTTAGTTATTATTGTTGGTCCGATCTACGCAGTAAGAGCTTACAGTGTCTTGAGGCCGTGCAGTATTTTGATTGATATTGGATTTAATTATAATTATCACAGGATCCCAAGCCGGTGGTAACACCCAACCATCTTCTCTATTGAAATTAGGATGTTTTTTGATTTCAATAGCCTCACGAATCATCCTAGGTAGGAATCGGTGTTCTTTTGCGAGGATATGGGTTTATCAAATCTAATATAATGGTTTATTAAATCTAATAAATAAACCGCGATAAAATCCGTAAAAGTAGTTTGATTTCAAATGTACGTATATCTTGAGCAGTGGTTTTCGTTGGCCCTAACTCTCTGTAATGCTTTATTATTTTAAATCCACTTTCTGATGTCCTTGCCTAAAAATGCCAGGACAATGAAGGAGTTTACGAACTGTTTGTTCCGCGTGTGTAGTGTAGGTAATACGGCAAGGTTACCAACCAAAAGGATTGCGGATGACCTTGGAAGAGATCCCATTCATATCCGCAGAATGCGAGGGGTTATTAATTAATTAATACAAATTATTAGTTGTGAACAGCAGTTATTTATGTCACAATTCTCGTGGCAGTGGATTTTTTAGTCAAATGTTTAGTAGCCAATGTGGTGTCAGATTTGAACAACTCTGTCCTTGGGACTATCATTTGGCTTAAAGACTGCTAACATCCGATACCGTAAACCGGGGTTACTTTGAACCCCGGGATTACTTTGACCAAAACTTAATGCTGTTATAAAAATGCAAATTGCGTAGAACGGAATGATTTTTTTTTCCTTTTTTTTCTTTATGGTGGCATAAGCAGGCAGTGGTTGAGGCACCATCGTCCGTCACAACAACCCATATCTTTATATTTCATACACCCTCCCTTCGTAGCGTAGCGGGAAATCGCTTACTTTGCAAACTGGTGGGTTTAAATCCCTCGAGGATTACCTAACAACTTTGTATACTTAGTTATTTTTTACGGGGAGAAAATTAAACAATAAGCAGTTATTATTTCTCCAATGTTTATTACTAATTTCAATACATGATTATTGTCTTATTTCAATAGCATTATTGAAATATGACGTAAATTATTTAAAAAAAAAATATTTTCGTTTTCGATATCTTACTTACTTAGCGAGATTTTAAGTTTTAACGACGTTGAATATTCTTCGTCCGCTTCTTATTGGATCGCCGAAGTTAAGCCATTGGATAAGATGGATGACCCACGAGCATATGACCCTAGTAGCCTAGCGCATCGTAGATGTCTTTATATTATATGTTTCTTATAATAATTGGCATAGGATCATCTTTCCGTTTCTGGGCCACTAAATAATTCATTCTCTTGTTACCTATTTAGCGCGTGGTGTCCCTAAACATTTTCCTCTTTCTCAACACTGACTTCAATAATCTATACCATACATACCTACCATAAACTATACCCTGAAATTGTAATTGTGACTAACAATATTTTGTTCAGTTAATTTTAATAAATATTTAATCTGCTTGTCTGGCTGCAATCATTTCCTTTTCGCAGTTTATTTTCATATCGGTCAGGACAACACAAGAGAACACAAGTATGATAAAAATCATAGTATATATTTCATCACTGACTTTCGTGAAATATAGAGAACATTGAAATTTCTCCGAAGGATATCTTATACTAAATAACAATAATTTATACTCACATACACTAAAGATCATACAAAAATAATTCAATCTTATTTTAAGTAAATTCTTTCAAAATACTAATTTCGCGAAATATCGGTAATACTAGTAAACACACTAGGAGATTCAGGATACGATTGTGACGACACATAGGCTGACCTATATGGCATGACGTCAGTATACTTGAAGAAATTATGCAAAAGATTCTGCTGATCCATAAGCAGTGTGTTTAGATGCCTCATCTCCTGGTCTATCTTCTTTAGATTAAACGTTGCTTGGTCTAGTTTCTCCTGCACCCCTCTTATTTCTAAACTAAAGTTATTGTCACTTGACTGCGCCTCGTTTTTCAACTTCGTCGAGAATTTGTTCTTAAACAGTATCTCTTTAACAGACTTCCCTGATTTCACTTTGTTCAGTTGCGCTAATTCGTATGCAGCCATCATTATATCCGTTGGCAACCGTTTCTCCCGAGGGTTCAACGGTTTCACGCTCAATATCACTTTACCAGCTTCAGGTGAGACTAAAGCTGTACGGTAAACGTATTTGTGGAGGCATTTCGGCAGCCAGGCACTGAACATACCCATCTCCACGAATAAGATCAGTTTAGTTTGTCTGACTAACTTTGAAAGGCCAGCAGTTTTCCGTAAACCTTGAATATCGTGTACTGCGATACCTACTAGCAAGTTCATCAGTATAATCGTCACAAACATAAGGAATAAAATGAAGATTATTTGGGATGAGAGTTCCAGTGTTATCGGTGGGTCCTCTAATTTTGGATCGTTGATCAGTATGTTCAGGTTCAGTTCTCCGACCATCATCGATAATGTACTGATGAAACCCATTAGAGGGTTTGAGAACATCTCCTCGTTAGGGAAGACGACACAAAAACATATAGTGAAGCCAAGCAATAAACAAATATACGCCAACAATAGTTTCAGAAATTCCGTCAGTACCTTTTGGTACATCGCAACGTAGTCGCCAAACATAGGAAGCTGTCCCATCATTAACATTAGATTAGTCCACGCTCCCAGTACAGCGTATCCTCCGACGTGATTCTGCCAACTGTACTCTTTCGAAATATTGTGCAATGAAAATACAGACAGCAAAACAAACCATTCCAATAAATTTTCAAAAGTTGTAAAATATTGGTACACACTCGAATATCCTGTTATACCTGTCAATTTTCGAAGTATTTCAAATGATGTTATTGCAATAAGAATCCATCTTTCGTATTCTATTGGATTATTATTCAAAATAATACCCAAATATGATTGATCTTGGCAGAGCTCGTTCAACACACCGTATTTTTTTGCAAGTTTACTCTTACATGTCTTTACGACCGCTGTCAATACGTAAATGGAAAGAAATGACACAAACAAAAAACAAAAAATGAGCCTTGCCAAATAAAATTTCCTTATCTTCCTCCACTTCATAAATAAAAACGCGGAGCATAACGGATGCAGTAATATATCTTTTTGGCCTTCATCAATCAAACTGTTCAAATATGTGATCTCGCGAGGATAAGAAAATTTTAATAGTTTGCCAAAATCAAACTCGATTTGCACTTCCTCATTGCCCTCCACTGAATGATTTAGAGAAATACCACTGTCTAAGTTATGTCTCAAAATCGCAAGTGATTTCGGTGTCTTTCTAGCGATGACGCTTAACGCTGTATGTCCCTTCTTCGATTTGGACGTTACATCTGCACCAAGGAATATTAGAGTTTCAACGCATGATGTCAACCCATCCATTGCAGCAAGATGCAAAGGGGAATACCCGTACTCATCCTTCTTGTTTACTTGCACTCCCCAACTGACAAGCATGTCGATAATATCGCACGCGCGTTCCGAACGGCATACTGCAGCGTGCAACGGTGACCTTTTGTCGTAATCCTCGGCATTTGGATCGGCGTTGCCGTCTCTAAGAAGCACTTCAACACATTCCAAGCTAGAACACCTCGCTGCAAGATGCAGCGCTGTAAAGCCTCTGTAATTCTTTGTACTTGCTTTGGCGCCTTCTGATAACAAAAGTTCGACACATTCCGCGTACCCTCTAGCAGCTGCCAAATGTATCGCAGTACATTCCTTATCTCTTTGTTTCGTCACACCGTTCACGCTTATCTTAGTTTCTCTCAACAAATACGAGAGACATCTTTGTGAGCCGAGTTCGGCGGCTAAATGCAGCGCGTTTAACCCTCCGGACGTTACGTAAGCCGGATCTACGCCTTTTTCTATGAATAACTCCATACACTCCACGGCGTCAGTCCTGACCGCACAGTGTACAAGATTGTCTTCACATCCAGCACGTTGGACCACAGCGTGAATTGATGCCTCGTGGGATATTAGTATTTCTGCTACTTCTAAAGAATTCCCGAAGGCGGCACAATGTAAGGGTGCGAAATATTTCGGAGCGAAATCGACATCAGCCCCACGGGAAAGTAAATAAATGACAGCCCTACCTGCACCACTGAATGCGGCCAAATGCAGAGGAGTCAACCCAGCCGGTTCAGAATAATGTATATCAGCGCCAGCTTCCAAAATACCTGGCAGTAGTTCGTCTCGTGCTAAAAACGCGGTCCACAACAGAGTCAAATTCACCACAACTTCGGGTGCTGAGCTTATATGCTCCTCGATATTATCAGCTGTTATCAATCCACATTCAATATCATCGAAGAATCTTGTTGCGCCTAGCGCCAGCGCTCTTTCACAAAGACTTTTTCTGATGGCGTCTTCTGTTAGCCTTGCTTCAGGATCTGGTGCGAGCACATCGAAACTATGGTACATATTAGGAGCATTTTCAGCAGGCGGTGAGGGTCCCACGAAGAGGTATTCCTTTGCTTTACCGGGCTCCCTTGCTGAATCCAATAAATCGATATTGCGAGGTCGGGGTGGATTTAGAGGGAATTCTTCAGGCTCCCGTCTGGATCTAACGCTGCTCGTGAACCGTGACCTTGTAGGGGTTGGCACGGGAGTTTGCAGGGGCGAAGGCCACCCCATTTCGCGATAACCGAAGTTGTCCATGGTTAGAGCGCGACTGACTGCTGGCTCAAACGCTATCTTATCTGGTTTGTTCTGCAAGAGCTCAAACAAACTGCGATGTGTTTGACGTTGTGATTTATGAAGTTATTTTTACTGCGCACAATTGTATAGGCATTGTTTCAATGCCTGTAACTTTTATATAATTATCAAAACTCGTAATGCAATTTGGGATCTTAACGACGTCTTAAATATTTTTTCGTTTTTTTACTATCTTTTATTATTGTTTGTCAATGTAATTTCTCCCTATTTTTAAATTTATTACCATTATTTAACATTAAAAAGCATTTATAGCTGTACCTTATTTATCATCATAATTATAATTTTCTGAAAATAACCGCCAACTGGCAGAAATATCCAATGCTATAAATACAAATAATAATAAATAGTTATTAACAAAATAAACGGTTTCATTTCATCAAAAATTACCAGTATAATCAAATACAGATTCTATTTACTGTGTTATATTAGCATTATGTTTTATCAGCATCATTATCTTTCAGCAAATATTTAAGAAAATATTGTACAGTATTTTTAAGCTTTAATCTCAGACCAAAACAATAAGAATAGAAAGGACATTACTAGCAAGTGAAGCCAGTCTAGGTAATACCAAATCGGTAAGTGTGAATAATACAGTAAAGTTACAGCATTTTGTGAGTGTAATCAAAGGCTTTTTTTTTTTGGAATTGTAATAGTGTATTGAGTTTCGCCACATCGCTCGAAGAACCGATAACCGTTGGGGAAGAAAGGTTCTCGGCAGGCCTCCCACTAGGTGGACCGACGACATTGTTCGCGTCGCAAGAAACCGGTGGATGCAAATTGTGCGGTCTAAGGGGAAGGCCTTTGTTCAGCAGTGGACGTCTTCCGGCTGGTGATGATGATGATGATGATTGAGTTTCATTGTGAGTGAGTTATTTATTGCCCGTGGGGTGTCCGGGTAAGAAAGAATAGCATCCACCCATCTCCTCCCGTTGGGCGTTGTAAAAAGCGACTAAGGGAAAACAAGAGGGCAGCAGCGTCTTTCTATTGGATTATCTACCACCTTTACTGCGATTCTCAAAACACCTGCTAAGCATGGGGATTATGGCGACCCTCACTTACATGGGGGAGGCCTTTGTTCAGCAGTGGACTACTTTCGCTGTGGATTTATGTACGCTGTGGTCACACAAATTCAAATTCAAAATTATTTATTACAAACAGGCATAACGCTACTTTTGAACGGTAATATTTTTTTCAAAACCTGCCACCGGATCGCAACGCGTCCTCAACTGAGAAGATCCGGCAAGAAACAGCGGGCTTGTCATTTTTTTTACTTTTTTGATGAGGCAGGCTTTAACAGCAGGAGGTTAAACCTTCAGCACCAGAGGCTCCAGCAATGCCAGCGAGCGAGGGAAAGCACGTACAAGAGGATAAAATACGGCGAGATAAAACCTATCTACTTAAAACTGAAGGTAGTGTCACTAACGGCCGGTCCCAATACTCTATCGCCGATAGCAAGCTTAGTTAAAAAGTTAACTTTAAACTATCTGTTACTGCTGTTTCAATAACAATGTAACTTTAGTTACAGTGATTCTTAGAGCGCGTTCCACTTGACGTTCACAACGACCACGCTGTCGACCGCAGTTTTTCCCGTTCCACTTGCTTGTGAGCGTTACGGTCGTAAACTCAAGTGCTCAACTCAACTCAACGCTCTATAATCCATTCGATTAAAGAGAGTTTTGAGCGTGGAGGTAAATAATACAAACGGTGAGTTAGCAGAAGATTTAAGAGTTTAGGTTACAATCTGTAAGCCTTGAAAATAAACTTAAATAATTATTGTTTCAATCGATTTATCTAAATGAAAAAAAAATATAATTAAGTATAATAATAATATTCTGGGACAATTTCACACACGGTCATCTGATCCCAAACTAGGCAGAGCCTGTACTATGGAAACCAGATAACTGATACTAATACTTATATAGGTACTTACTTTTGTAAATACACTGTATCACTACTAATACTTAAATAGATAAATAACACCCAGACGCTCGGCGGGAAATCGAACCCACGACCTATCGGATAGCAGTCAGGGAGTCTAACCACTAGACCAACAGGCCCGTCAAAAAATTTCAAATTCTGTCAATTGAATATTTTATATTTAATATTAGTGGTATTTAATTAATCTACGTTCAAATGTAATTAAAATGTCTTTTGCTGCAGAAATATTCAATTCTACTAAAATATCTCTTTCCGCATGAAATAACGTAAGTTACACGGGCGCCATCTTTGATACATTGAGTTTTGAAAATGCCGCCAATTTTCTCAACGACCACGACGACCCACCTTTTGAGATGGGTCGTCATGAGTGACGTTTTAGCCGCGACCACAACGCCTGCGGTCGCTAAGTGGAACGACTAAAGGAGCGTTTTGATCGTTGTGGGCCCCAAGTGGAACGCGGCCTTAGTGTTCCTGCGCTCAACTTTCTTGTGTTTGTCTTGCAATTTGATATTATTTAAGATAGCTTCAGTTACGAGTAGCCTACTGTGCACCGCGTCTATTCTTATTATTCACTCTGTGGCTACAATACGTAATATTTGCATGAGTTGATCTATACGTCTTACGTTATTTTGTTTAATAATTTGGCAAGATAATAGAAAACACATTTATGATGTTGCGTCACAAACAAAAGTCTTTGTGCAAAAGTGCTATATTAGCATAAAGTCTGTCCAGGGACCCCAACACCACCTCTACAGTAGTATTACTGTAATATTATTATGGCATGAGGTAGTAACGTAAATATATTTATGTAGTTTAGAGCTGTGTATCTTCTTATCGATAAAGTAATATTACAATAATACTGCTATTACATGTTGTGGTAGGGGTTGGTTCATTTTGCATTCCTCAAATATTATCACTTAATATCTAATGTCTTAGAGGTCGGCAACGCGCTAGTGATTCTTCTGGTGTTGCTACCGTCTATAGGCTGCGGTGACTGCTTACCATCAGGCGGCCGCATGCTTGCTTGCCATCTTGGTAATATAAAAAAATGAAATAAAAACACCAAATAAAAATAAAGAACAAAATTAGCTTTTTCATACTCAGACCAGAAATAAAAACATATTCGAAAACAAAAAGCATCATTAGACAATAAACTGTGAATTCGTGTGTATGTGTATTTGTGTGTAAACGTGTGTGTATGCCTGTGTGTGTGTGGGTGTGTTGGTGTGTGACCTAATAAAATTTCCATGACACTTTTTGGAATTATCCGATCATAAGATTCGGATAATTATCCGAAAAAAAAAATTCCAAAAAGTCGTGTGTGACATTTTTGTAACGTCAAATTTTTGTAGTATTTCTGTCTTGAAGATCACGACTTCATACATCTCTATTCGTGTAATTTACATGAATGCGCCACAGTTCTCAGAAGTGTGTGGCAGTGACAGTACATCAACCTCGCTGTAACCAATGTTTGCCCACGCGCACGCAAATATTTGCCGGCCCGGCCAACACTGCATTACCTTTGTATTACTTGTTAAGGATGAATTGAACTTTACCGCTTGCAATCGCTACAGTAATAGGGAACGGAACATGCATGAAAATTATGCATGAAAGTAGTTGTAAAAAATGCATTGCCTACTAAAAGAGTTATTGTGAAATTTATATTTTTTTAGTAAAATAAAAATAAACTGCCATAAAATCCGTAAAAGTAGTTTGATTTCAATGTGTAATATTCGCGTAAGTAAAAGACAACATTATTTATATTTCGTTACAAAATATTTCTTTTTAAAATTACGTAATTTCAAACACCGCGTGACGTCACTATGCATGAGCTCTTTGAATATCTTCTCTGTGGCCACGACAACTTGTACCATCTTATTGCGGAGTGACGACACATCACATCTGTGAATGTTTCCGAGTTAATATTGAGAAGCCAACTTTTGATTTACAATCTGAGTTTGCAATATAAGATTAATAATTTTTCGAAATATTAAGTTTATTTTGTTTTTTTTGCCCGAAATCTTTCTTTGTATACTAAAAAATAAAAATTATGTATGTTCCCCAAAAGTTACCCGTTATATTAAAAATGCTTTGATTATATATACGTCTAGATAGCGTGTTCGATGTTCAAACACTTGACAATATCAAGTACACCAAAACATCAAATTGGTATACTTGGTTGTTTAGTATCACTTGAACTGTACCGATGGTTTGTGCTCGCAAAAAAAAACATTATGCCGAATTGTGTAATCAAATCGTGAAAACATTAACTAAGTAAAATTAATAAAGATCCTAACTTAATTTTCCATTCATAAGTCTTAAGATTCTGTGAAGGATTATTATAAAAACTCGATTGTTTTTTACGACAATTTGTACATTGTCCGACTAGACTGGTGTTGCTAGGTAATAATGGGGGAATATATCTTAGTCTGGGGTCATTTTTCTTTTAACAAAAATGAATTCAATGAAACGTAATACGATAGATAGTGAATAAAACATTAAATAAATCAATTAAAATAAAAAGTATATTTATACTTTTATAAAAGCATAGAAAGCCCGACTGCGAACAAACAAAATGGTCCTAAAAATTAAAATAATTTATATTTTTTTTTATAAATTAAGTCAAATAAGACGTCCACCTGATGGTAAGGGACACGCCATTTAATTTAATTTAGATTAATTTTAATTTTAATTTCAATTTCAATTTCAATTTCATATTCAATTTCAATTTCAACGCCCACAACGCTATCGCTATTTATGGGAAAAATATTTATAACTGGAGATCCCCAAACACGCACACAACCACAAATGACGCGAGTGTACAACGAGGCCTGCACGCACACACGAATTATGAGGTTGTGATGCATAAGAACGTAACGTTACAAGACTATTAGGTATCTAGACGTATATATAATCAAAGTAAAAATGATAATAATTTACAAAATCAGCCATCTTCGCAAGATATAATAGTGTACAAGTACTTGCGTAGACACAAGTACACTCTCTCTTCTGAAACTGAAAAGAACTAAACCTTTGAGTTAGTTTAAGTACTAAATTAGTGGAGTGTAGAACTCAATAACAAAATGTCTTTACCATAATGGACATATTTTTTTATTTTTTTCAATACATATAAGCCAGAGCTTGACCGCAGTCCCACCTGATGGAAAGCGACGACGCAATCGAGGATGGTAAAACACACTAGCTTATTAAAACCCTATTCACTCTAGTCTTGAAAACACCCACATTATAATAATCATAATCATAATGTTTATTTAGTGCCACAAAACTTAGTCTTACAAGTAATTTACAGAAAACGAAACAATTAAATAACTATTACTTACAGACTTACTTATAAAAATCTACTAATCACCGTCTTAGCAACCAAATAACTACTTACTACATAACTCCTTATTAAGCAGTTTTTTATTTTCTACTTATAAACGTTGCATAAGAGCGACATAACTAATGAACAGTTAATAAGGCAAAACATATTTTACTCTGTCAATACCGTCAGCTAGAAATATTCCGTCTGACCTAAAACTTGGTAAAATGGCAACATTTTGTAATTCAATTCCACAAATAGGAAGCTAGGTTGTGAAATTCAAATTTGGATGCATAGAACACAAATCAGTACTATAGAATGATTATTTTCAAGTAAGAACCGTAGGCACCGGTAAGAAAATCAAAATACATAAATATCAGGTTCACGACAATAGGTATTAAACTATCAGCTGTATTTATCGACATTTGAAAGAAAGAATAATTTATTTGTGACACACAATAATTAACAATCAAAAAATAGAACAAAAAAATAAATAAATAAAAATAAACATATCTAAAGAAGGTAGGTAGGTAGTTACATACTTTAACAAAAATGTGCTTCACAAAATGGTTCCAACTCAGCAAAAATGCAGATCGTACACGCAACCAGCGGTGATCTTCCGTTTCGTTGTTTCGTCCGTGTTCGTTTCCGTTCCAGCGCTGATTTGCGATTGTGACAGATCAAACCCATCACTACTTATCACTTACATATCAATATAACTCTTATAATGTAACTTTCAATAGTTCAATTCACCTTCCCTCTCAGAGTAAAATCTGCCTACACTTTGTTTAAGGGGATCATAGACAAACGCGTACTCTATTCTTTATATATAAACTCTATGCATCGATCGATACAAATTACAAGGCAAGTGCCACTGACTGAATCAGCTGATAGAGAACCGCCATATTGTTACATAAGGTGCTAATAAGCTTCTAAACAAGGGTCGGCCGCTGTTTAATTTGACAGCTACTTTAGCAAGCTGTTATGCAACGTATTAAGGATAAACATCGTTTATAAGTAAAAAATATTTTTAAATAGCTATTATGTGTTGCATAAAATTTAACCATCGTTTATAAGTAAGGCTGTATCGCAGCAACCAAAAAACAATTACATGAGATAATTAAATTGGTGACATGTTCAATGCGCAGAAAATATACATACCTACTTTACTCAGTACCTTACATGTGTATGAGTTCGGGTGTGTAAGTGTGTGTATGAGTGTGTGGGGTGTGCAAAAGTGTAGAATGAATGTGTATTAAATAAAAATGTGACGATTCTTTCAGCGACAGACTTCGAGAATCTCTTCAGTTTTTTGATAGTTTAGGGTTTGCAACCACTTAAAAATGTGATGTTTGGCTTTACTGGTTCTTAAATATCTCAAAGTATTATTAAATCTACAAACTTTGTTATATACGAAAGAATGCATATACGGTGGCAAGCATCTGGCAAAACTTGATCGTATTGTTGGGAGGGATATTTTGTATACGACGTGAATTTATAGAAGTGAAATCGTCAGAGTTAATTACGTGCTTATGCATTGCAGTGAATACTTTAGAAATGTACAGCTGGCGGACTCTTAGTACGCTGGTTTCTTTATAAAGAATGTATGTAGGGAATCTGAAAGGTTTATGCAACATAACCTTAAGTATCGCCCGCTGAGCTCTCTCGAGTTCTATAAGAATAGATTTGGCAGCCCCGCCCCAAGCTGATAAACAATATAAGATATTGGATTGGCAAATGGCTTTATACACTAATATTAATACTTGTTTTGGTGCAGAATTGCGTAAAGATTTCATTAGATATATAGATTTTCTAACTTTACCTGACAATGTAGCAATATGATTTCTAAAAGATAAATTCTCACCTAATAAAATACCCAAATATTTAATAGACGTAGCTGAGTCAATATAGGGACATCCGCAGGCGTTTGATATAGGATAGCTGCCAAAGTAAGGAGTACAAGAGTGAATAAAAGTTGGCCAGAAAAGTGTGGACGGGAAGCACGTGTCTTATGAAAGGTTAGATATTTGGTTTTCTGTGCATTGAGCGTCAATAAATTTTTACTCAAGCAATGTGAAAGCGCCGATATACCCTTTTCTGCTGTTTTACGAACGCCATGAAAAAGCACGACTGTGTCATCAGCATAGCAAATTAAGTCAGATCCTTGTAGCGGGATGTTAAGTAAATCGTTCATGTATATTAAGAACAGGGTAGGGCCGAGTATACTGCCTTGCGGGACTCCGTAGTTTATAGGGATTTGGTCACTAATCATAGAGGCAACCTTAACACATTGCCGACGGTTTGCAAGGTAACTACGAAACCAGTCATGAGTTGTACCTCTAACATCCAGTTTACTAAGTTTTTATAGCAGAATTTGTATTGAAATTGTATCGAATGCCTTCGCAAGATCTAAGAAAAACGCCCAGGCAACACTTTTTATTATCAAGATACTTAGCAATTAAACTAGTCAGTAGAACTACGGCGTCCTCAGTTGATTTATTACGTCTAAAGCCAAATTGATTTTTCGATATGAGGGAATTATCTTCAAAGAAGTTCAGCAACCGTTTATTAACTATCTTTTCGAGCAACTTGGAAAATATACTTAACAAAGTGATAGGTCTGTAATTATCGGGAAGGGATTTATTACCATCTTTGTGAATTGGGGTTACTACTCCTAACTTCCATATATCAGGAAATACACCTGTAGATATATTCAGGTTAAAAATATGTGTTAACGGTTTAGTAATAGATGGTTGAATGAGTTTTATCATTCATGGAGTGCATTGATCATAGCCAGGCGCGCTGCCAATCTTGAGCTCACTTATAAGACTAGTAACTTCGTCTTCATTCGTGGGATATAAAAACAGTGAGTGACTAGGACCGTCCAAAGAACTAATATCAGAATCGAGAGTATTTTCTGTTGTATTTAATTTTAAGAGTGTTTCGGTAGCTAGTTGTTTACCAATTGTTGAGAAATACGTATTGCAATTATTTAAATAATTAATGGGATCTTCCGGGTTTATGAGTTGTGTACAATCATTTTGTGATTGTGGAATGCTACAAATATCTTTGATGGTTTGCCAGAGTTTCTTGGGACAGGATAATAGGGCGGGAAAACCGACGCAGGCAAACTGTTCCAGTCCTTAGCTGTCCTTACTATAAATGAAGAAGCAAACTGCTTAGTACATACATACACATTACATTACATTCTTAAACTATTATAATTTATTCGTTTAGCTCAAATTAATATTACTGATTAGTCAATAGGGTAGATTGTAATTTATATGGCGTTTCCCCAGGGTAGCAGCATTAACAAAAAAAGGTACCATAAAAAAAGAAAATGTATCGTGTAACCCAGTAGAGATATCTCAAGCCTTTTTTGCATTGCACACTACACTGATCTTTCGTCTCATTCATGCATTAGTCATTAGTCATTTATTCATTAAACAAGAAACTTGTATCTGAATAGAACACAAAATAACACAATTACAGTAGATATACACAATAAAAATACATTAAAATTTCACAAGTAGGTACTTCGAACTGTAAATTAAACAATATTATGGTCAACGCCCTAAAATTTAAAATAATCATATTAGAATAATTAATTGAAGATAAATTAGCATAGATTGATAGAATTAGATAGATTGATAGAATTTTGAAGTTTAATTAAATAAATCAGAATTAACAAAAATACAATAAAATTAAAAAACTCAATAAGTATGTCAATAAATTATCCGAATAAAATTACAATAATACATAACATTAACTCAATAATATTACAATTTTGAATTTGAATTCATTAGATCTACAGTTCGTCCACAGCATATAGATGCTCTCCGGTTTCGCGCGTACAAGTGTGTATACTCCCTAAACATTCGCTATTGTTTTTCCTGCGTGCACATCTCGTGATTTCAACATGTCACGTTTACACTCTCATCAACAACAATTGTCTACTTGCACGTGAAAGCGCACTTATTCTTTGTAAATAATACAAAATTATAATAAATGCAAGAACATTTTGTGTATGTATGTTCAGTACCGAATAAGCTCCGTAATTACTGAATAGTTTTGGTTATTAGGCTTCCATACCTAAAAGGTAAAAAAGGACTCCTTATTTGAAACTTGGAATGGTTTTAGATCTCACTTACCAAACCCTCACCGCAGACGAAAAAAAATTTTTCCAAAGGGTTTTGATATGGAGCGTCTAAATTTCAAAGTAAGACTACTATATCGAGTGGGGTATGCGGTATCATATAAAAGGGCTTCATTTGCACATACCGTTAACAAATATCATGCCGTCACTAAGTTGCCCAAGTATATAAAAATACTGGGTTGTGGTTTACATGAGAAGTATTAATTTTCTTATATAGAGAAAGATATGTACTAACCGCTTATTTTAGGGTACAAACTTATTTTAATCCACTTTATTAGGCATCGTCAATAATCGCATCTAACTCCATTTATCGCACGGACCAGTAGGCCCGAGCGTGTTTTACACACCACGCTCCTGTTTATATGGTACGATGTAAAGTCGTGTCGTAGTCGGATTCATCTCGTAGCGGAAAGATTAAACTGCGTTTATTGTGTTATATGAGCGTGAGATACATATTCGACTATGTTTGACTAGATTAAGTATTAAAATTGTGTTGCCTACCCCGAAACCCACTAAACATTTTTTTTAACGCGGGGTAAACCTTCAAAAGGTCCCTTGGGAGCTGCGGGGCTCGACCGAGGTATGTGGGATTCTTACCCACTAAAACCCCCGCGGCTGTCGCGTCGGTACATGAAAGGGGCGACCTGGGCCCTCCGGTGAGATCTGCGTCAAGAGCTCCTCAGTGCCTTGCCTTTGAGCTTGCCGCCGGGGGACGCATTATAGTCTCCCGGGTACCATCACGGTCACGGGGACGGGGTTAGGAGCCCCGTCACCATCCTCCTCTGAGTCGTTGCCATACTACCTACCCCTAACCGACCCTAAGCATGTTTTAAACTTTCGGACGGGGTCGCAACCCCGCTGCCGACCTCCTCGTGCATCATCCTGGCCTACGTACAAGCGACGATACGTACACGTGTGGTAATATCAGCTTATTGTCGAAAAATATTTTGTTGGAACAATAACTTTGTTAGCAGTTGTTCAAGAGACATAATCTAAAGCGTCGTTGAGTATAAATAAAGCCTTGCAACTTTCTACGCTATACTGATAGGACAGCATTAAAGAATAGATAATTATAACAGACATGGCGTTTGAAATACAGAAATAAATAAAGTAGTCTAAAACGATGCAGTCGAAACGAGGTACAGAGGCCTTACCATAAACTCTTATAGCAGGGTAGTTTAACACGAAAAGTGACCTGTGTGCTTACCATGAGCGCACTAATTAGCAGGCCACCCAGATATTAAATCACATCATATAATAATTATATATCTATGAGCCACCCAAACAGCTGGGTGGTCACGTGACAATATTATTGTCACATGCTGAGTGGCCTAACCCTTCAGCGGCATTGTTTAATATAAAAAGTGTAATAGATAAGTTAGATTTAGATGTCGCTGAATAAATGTCTTTCTTTCTCTTTCTTTCTTTCACGCTAATGCGCTCATGGTACAAACAACTTGTTGCAAAATGGGCTAAGTCTATGTACACCACCTCAAAATCTAGAAAAATCCATAAAAATCGGGAAAAATGTTAATATTTCGTTTAAATGACTATTGTAATTTAATTATAATTATCATTTATTTCATATCTACATTCAACATGGCGTCATAAGATGGCGTCTCACTTTGCCGAATTAAACTGTCAGCCAGCCAGCTGTCAATAGCTACTGCTGCTGTCACACTTAGACCTAGGCCCAGGCTCCATACATTTTGGAACATGTCTTTTGTAAGACAGCTCACTTTTCGTGTCAAACTGCACTGCATTAAGAGTTCGTGGGAAGTCCCCAGGGCTTGCCAGTGACAGTGTATTATCAAAAAGCTATGTACCCATTGATGGTGTGGTGAGGATGATGTGATTATATCATCTAGTCTCAGGCGTTTTAATAAATAATCAAAGCTCATGTGACAAGGCGTTAGTGCAATTCAACTATCAATGTCAGGCATATCGGTCTATCGGACGAAGATCTAGTCACATAAAAATCGATAATTTATTTAATACCTATTTGCCATATCTGCATATTCTTTACTCTTTGCCCAACTAACATTCCGCCACATATCAATGTCAAGTTCATTGCATATCTGAGTCGCACAGCGGCTATCGAGCGGACGATCGGGGACAATTAATCATACGTGCATACCCGGCCGGGGATTCGAACCGACGACCGTGGGGTGACGCGCCTGTCCGTGCGTACCGTTAATGCAGAAACTCGATACGAGAGATAGTATGGTATTAGCGGAGAAATAGGCTGTGATAATGAAATATGCACAGTAAAGACAGCCTACATATTGAAATATACGTCGGAGCGTTTGTAGTCATAACGTTACATCTAATCAGGGGCATAGCTAGCGCCGTATCAATGATACGGGGCCTCCGGGCTACAGGGCCCCCGAACATGTGTGGCCCCCGGGCTACAGGGCCCCCGAACATGTGTAAGCAACAATTCGTGAAATCCCCATGTTCTCACATAATCTCTTAGGCCGTACCATAATTTGGGCCCCCCCAACAAATTTTGATACGGGGCCCACCTAAGGCAAGCTACGCCACTGCATTTAATTATAATTATGTCGGAACAATCTACACACGGACATCAGATCCCAAACTAGGCAAAGCCTGTACAATAATACACAGCTGACACTAATACACATCAATATATTTCTTAAAATACATACATACTGAAACATCCAGACACTGGGTGCGAACCTAACCTACGACCTATTGGGCCAGGGTGTCTATCCACTATTAGACCAAGAGGCCCGTCGAAGAAAAAAAAAATCAGAGTAATGAGTTTTTCAGAGAGATAAGTTGACTCTGTTGGAATGCCCGTTTAAAAGGACTGGGAGAGTAAAAAGTCTCATCAACATCAGCAGTCGTCAAACGTCTGTTGAACAAAGGCCTCCCCTTTTGAAGGGAGGGGTTGCCATAATTCCCACGCTTGGCAGGCGGCTTGGGGATTGCAGTAAAGTGGTAGGTACGCAACGGATTTTAAAGCGGTTTTTCTTAATAAATAAAATAATTCAAGAGGAAGGTTTATAAGTATAATACATGCTTAATATAGTAGAGAAACACTGATAATTTTAGAGGTTTCTAATGTGATGTCTTAAATAAACACATTTTTTTGCGCTTACATTGTAAACGCTAAACCCTACTACGAGATAGATCAAAATAATGTACTACAGTATTGTAGGCCTAACCAAGGTCTACAAAAAAGCCCGCTATGGTAGGCCCTTTCTGTCTTATTAATAAAAATTGCTTATTTTTCTCTTACTCAAAAGTTACACAGGGAGTAGTTAATTCTAGACTAGTCACGGAATAGCTACGTGTTAATAACGGCATTAATAAATACGAAGTAGGTTCGGAGTAACAATACAATTCTTACACTGAGATTAAGGTGTATGTTATGGCAACCCACTGATATTAAAAGTAAAAAGAATGAACAAAATGACCTGGTCGAATAAAAAGACACTGGCAGTTAGGTAAATTTTGATATTTGACACTTTTATTTGACAATCACAACTATCACTCTGTATTTCTCTTGTTGAATCCAAAATAGTGGTTTTAGAATTTGTGCTATTTTTTATTAGCAGAATATTATCTATAAAGCAAGAAAGTATATAACAAATAGGCCGGGGATCGGGAATTAGACGGTGTAGCTGTATAGCTATGACGCGTGTAAGAGCAAACCACGGTGGGCCTCAAGCACGAGCCGGCGCGTGTAATGCAAAAAATGTAATTTAATTAAATAAAAATTAGTTTTAATATCAGTTCTAGTTATTTCTTAATCCGGCTGACGCCTACATAACTAGCCTAATAATAGTTTATGTTATTGACATAGTTTATTTACCTCTCCACGAGCTCAAGTCCTTATTGCAGCTAAAACTTTCAAGTGAGGTGGTTTAAAGCCTCCTCTTTCATCTCCAGCCAAATCATTTTTAACCATTTCAGTAATGTAATATGCACTTTAATATGCACTTGAGCATGTAAATCTATATTTATATTTAAACTCGTCTTCTTCAAGGTCTTCAAAAGGGTTATTGCGAGGTTTATACAATTTCACATGCCTCATTAATGGTAATATTTCTTCAATTCTTTCTATCATTCTCAAATCGTCAATGAAATAATCTCTATTCATTTTAATCCACAATAATTACAAAATCCGACACTAGTAAGTAGGTACTCGAATGAACACCAAACAAATATCTCAATGGAAGTTAGAAATATAATACAAATCTATGCTTACTCAAGCGTTAAACCAAGGGGCTCCGCGGAGTAACTTTTACTCCGGGAGTAAATTTTGATTAGATAACTCCATCCTTACTCCTAGTTTATTAATACCATAATTGCCTAATATTTGCATAAGTCTTGGAGTAAAGTTGTTCTGACGCTAATCATAATTTATTAATAAGTCTGCTGAAGTTTATCTCTAGGGATAACCCACAATAAACATTTTTTATCCTTTATTTTTTATTAGAAATAAATAACTATTAATAAATTGTTGTTAGAGTCTGTCTAGTTTTCGTTGACACTACTAGTTTTGCGTTTTTAGAAACTGACAACATTGCGACAAATGTCATTTGTTGTTTACATAACCTCTAGAGTAAACATGATTGTGAATAAATCACCGTATTTTAAATTAAATATTACCTTAAACTATTAAATGCAGTGTCAGAGCAATGTTATACAACATGATAAGTAAATACCATCAAAGGAAAAGTGAATCCGATGCTGTATTTCATGAAAACGTAAAATTGTTCGGAACGTCAACGAAAATCACAGGTTAGTCTTGATACTTACTAATAAATTGTTGAGGATTTGTATGAGATTGGTGTATTATATGAATATAACTGTTTTTAACGTGGAACTAAGTTGCGCATACAGCGGAATATCTTGATGTAATTAAATTAAATTAAATTAAATTAAATGTTTCTATAATTCCTTATTGTCTTGGTAGTTGGGTAAAGATACAGTTTTCTAGTAGCAGTACATTTGAGAAAAATACAGTACGCCTAAAGGATTTTTCTAGTACTATTTTGTTATTATGTATGTCTGTTGGGTTAATGTAAACAGTTGTATAAGTATGTCATCTGTTTATGGAATCTCAGATATTACAAGTAAGTTTATGATCTGTAGGCATACAAATGAATTATAATAAAGTAAAATTGCATAGTTTGTTTCAGGCATTAGTAGTTATAAGTACTCTATGACTCTATGGTAAATGAAAAATAAGTTTTATGAAATTGCGAAGACAAGAACAAAAGAAAATATTATGATAAAACTGTGCCTCGTTAATAATATTATATTCCAGTATAACTAGTGCGCGGGTGCTGCTTTGGGGGACTAGTCAGACTACTATCCCTTTGATCTTTTAGTTTGTTGTAATTTTTGTCGTAATTTATTGTTATCTTCTTTTCTCCCTTACTTTATGTTTCGAACGGCAGGACACACTATCGCTAATGTCGATTCATTTGTAACCTAACAATGTTTAAAAAAATGTTAAAAAATGACAAGCCCGCTGAGTTTCTTACCGGATCTTCTCAGTAGAGGCTGCGGTGTGATCCGGTGGTAGCTTTTAAAAAATGACCCTTCAAAAGTGCTAGCGTTAAGCCTATTTGAAATAAAGATTTTTGAGTTGGAGTTTAAAATCCTGTAATTTGATATGATGATAATTAAATTAAACAAATAAAGAACAAATTTGTTCTATTTTTTTTTATTCTATTCTAATGCATAGAATAATGATAAGCAATATGTATACGGTGCAATTAAGTATTTAAAATATAATATCTAATCTTAATTTACGTTATTTCTTTTATTTTAATCGACTTACTGCCGATCTTAGAAACGTCAATTAAAGTTAATGATGCTTAAATCATTTTTTGAAATCGGATTATTTCGACACTCGAAGCCCATTAATACTCAATACGCTGATAATGAGTAGATATAACAAATATCTCGTGTTCAGTAATCGATATTAATCATAAACGACTCCGACAGTCGAAGTACACACATCAAAAGTGTCTAGGGATCAAGCATTTTTAAGCGGATTTCTTGAGATTGAGATGTGGCTTTGTAATAAATTTATGATTTTATAAATTTATATGGATCCTTTTTGGTGCATTTCATAATTTGAATCAGGAACTGTGAATCAAATTCGAGTAAAAGATGAAAATCAGCTGTCAATATTTTCCCTATAAAAACATACAACGCATTGAAGACATTATTAGTGCTACTGTTTCCCTACTACTGATTAAAACCAACGTTATTATGGAGCGGCGACGTCATTTAAGCAGGGAAGAAATGCTCAGAGCCGTGGGAATGATAGAAGCTGGTTCCCGGCAACGTACTGTGGCTTTAGCTCTGAATACAAGTCAGAGTGTTATCAGTCGACTTTGGACACGTTACCGAAGCACTGGTACCGTGGCTGAGCGCCATGGAGGACGGTATCGCTGCACCACACGGAGACAAGACCGATATATTCAAATCTTAACTCGAAGAGCTCCAACAATAACTGCCATGATGTTAGCCGTGAGGCTTCATCACTCTTCACGGAACTTAATTAGCGACCAAACAGTCAGAAACCGCTTGCATGAAGTGAACCTTCATTCCCGAAGACCGCTACGGGTACCACCTATAGCAATGCACAATCGTAGGATTCGATATCAATGGTCTCTTGAACACAGAAATTGGGCAGAAGAACAATGGCGTTTCGTGTGCTTTTCTGATGAGTCTCGTTTTGGTATGAGACCGGATACAAGACGTATACGACACTGGAGAACCCCTGGACGCCAACAGCGATTAAAATCCTGCCAGGAAGGTATGGGCGGGTATTTGGATCGGCGGAAGAACTGAGTTGATTTGGATCAGAGGCAACCTCAACGCTCAAATTTATGCTGAGACGATTGTATCAGACGTCATCGTTCCTCTACAAGTGCAAATCGGTCCCTTATTTCAGTTAATGCATGATAATGCACGACCGCACACCGCAAGAGTTGTAAGACAGACTCTCGCCGCAGCTAACATCAATGTCCTGCCCTGGCCTGCTCAGTCGCCAGACTTGAACCCGATTGAGCATGCATGGGATATGCTACAGAGAAGAGCTCTGCCGAATATGGAGGGTATCCAGTCGCAAGAAGACCTTTTTTTGTTGTTGCAACGAACATGGGCGGCCATTCCACAGCGTGATTTGGATGAACTCATTTTGAGTATGCCAAACCGATGTTCTTGTGTTGTTAGTGTTCGCGGTAGAAACACGGATTATTAATTGTTTAAGTTACCCAATAAAATTTTAAAGAAAACTGTTATTTCAGTCTTTTTTTCGAACTTTTGTGTTAGTGGTTCAAATGTCAAAAATCCCTTTATTAGGAAAATGGCAAATTTCTTTATTAATGCAAAGGTGACTTGGTTTATCGTTACTGTGACAAACGAAAACACTTTATTTGATGAATCCTTAAAGAAAATTTTAATTAATATCAATCAGGAGAAAAGTTATTGCAAAAATATATGTTGATCCCTAGACACTTTTGATGTGTGTATTTAGATTTTAAAAAGTGACTTAATTAGAATTAAAATTAATTGTGGTTTGTGAGTGCGGCAGTTAATAAGGAAACAAGTTAGACATTTGCCTGATGGTAAGCGACACACGTGCCTATAGACAGCTATACTGCACTGCTTCTCAGTATATCAGTGTTCTAGATATGAAACTGTCGCTCATCACCCGAGACATGGGTTATGAAGGCTTTGGAAGCGGTAATTTTTCCCCGACTGCCCCAGGAGGGTTATAGCATTTATATAGCCTTTCAAGCCGGAACAAAATAATGTTTACACATTGCTTTTTGGTGGCAGATTGTCTGACCTTGCGTTGGTACCTACCTGGAGGGTCCACAAGGGACCTAACCCCTTTTTTGTCGGAGAGGAAACCTTCAAAAGGTACCCGGTCTACGAAGGGGTGGAGGCCGGGTTACGTTGGACTTTTACCCATTAAAACACCCCTGTAGCATCATCGAAATCAGCCCAATAGAGACCTTGGTCTTCTAAAGTACAACGAATATATTAAAGTATCAAGTATGATTATTCCTACTTTAAACAGGGTTGCACCACCTAATTTTTTTAAATTTGCCGCTTTTTTCCACTCTCAAGTTTGACTAGACAGACTCTAGCATGAATTTGTCCCTTCTTCAATATAACGTAAACTTCACTAATATTTACACCAATGAAAAAATAGCTGTGCGTTGTTCACACCGCTAGGTTAAGGTTAAGCAACATAAGTCAAGGTCATTACATAGATGGGTGAACCGATTTGTATGAAATTTTGTGTACATATGGGGTACATCTGAGTAGGTATAGGTCGTATAGTACCTATATTTCATGCCGCTAGGTTAAGCAACGTTAGGCAAGGTAATTACATAGATGGGTGACGGCGGCGACTCCGAGGAGGACGGTGACGGGGTTGCGGGGGCTATAATGCGCACTGAGGGGTATTCGGTGCAGATCCCACTGGAGGTCCCAGGCGTCTTATGTGGCGATGCGACAGCCGCAGGAGTTTAAGTGGGTAAGGATCTCAGATACCATGATTGGCGATGATATATAGAACGAGAGGAGTGTGCAAAAGAGGAGAGAGAGGGAAAGGGGATTCGAGGAGGGGGTAATGGGGTGAGAGAGAGGGGGATTAAGATGGAACAAGGGGAGAGTGAGGGGAGCAAGGTGGGAGAAGAGAAAGAGGGAGTGAGGGCGAGCAGGGTGGTAGAAGAGAAAGAGAGAAGGGGTTCAGAGAGGGGACAACGGGAGAGGAGGAGTGGAAGAGGGGGAGTGTGACGGGGACTGAAGCGGGAGGGGGAAAGAGAGAGGAGAGAGAGAGTATAGAATTCGATTTTTCTTATACGGGAGAGATGGAGAGAGAAATAAAGGGTGGAAGGAGAAAAGGGGAGCAAAATGTAATAAAAGCGCGGGCGGAGCTGCGCGGGTCAGCTAGTTATGAAATATTTTTTATGTTTGGTACGAAAAGAAATCCCGTGTGCAACCGTCACTATAACATAACCCCGTCTAGCACCGCTCTTCGCGCAAAGTAGGTAAACAAGAGTACGCGCGGAATTGCCAACCTTGGAACCTATTCTGAGCACTCAAGAGCTCTTATTCTGGTTGAACGTTAATCATGAATCATTAATTATCTTTTAGTTATTAGCCACTGAATTATTAATCTATTTTTAATCAATTAACATAATCCTTAACTGTTAAGTCTACAAATATGGCAAAAATGCAAAACCACAGCCTGTATTTACACACTGCTGCTTGACGGCGGAATATCATTTAAATGACACTGCGGTGGTACCTATCTGATCTGCCCGGGCCGCCCCTTGCACAACTATATTTGTTACAGTTATATCGATGGTTACAGTTGTCTAGTTACCATTGTACATTCTCTGTCAAGTTTGGCAGCAGACGACATTATACATATATGTATTATGTATAGACCCCGGGTTTTATATTTAGACTCCAATTTTATATCCAAACAAGAAAAATACATTCAACCAACTTCATCTCTCGTCTTCCAACGAAAATATATTAAAACACAAAGAAAGACCTTGTATTTATTTACGTTAAAATGCTGTTCGTGATGCGTACAGGGTGTTTTCGAGTGTGCGGCCCATATTTATCTGACGTTTATACTCGTTCAATAAACATGGCCCACTGATTGACAAGCGGACCAGTTTCTGAGTCAGATATAAGATTTGTGATGTTAATTTTTTTTATAAACGCATTGTTGATTTTTAAGAGTAACTGCAGCGCTTACTATCGCACAAAAATTAGCTAGTTGTAATCACTTTTCGTTAAACGATCAGTTGGTTAGGCAACGTCAGGCAAGGTCAGTCGTTAGATGGGTGACCGTTTGATAGCGTTAGAACTGAGCGTCTCCTCCTTTTGGTAGCTGTTTATTAGGCCCGGTAACAACCGGAACGCACTACAACCCAGCTGGATCCATTGTGCCTTTTTTTTGACGCGGGGGAAGTCTTCGAAAGATCCCCGGGAGCCGTGGGGCTCGACCGGGGTATGTGGGATTCTTACCCACTAAAATCCCCGCGGCTGTCGCATCGGCACGTGAGACCCTGGTCTCTCCTGTGCGATCTGCACCAGGGACCGCTCAGTGCCTTGCCTTTGAGCCCGCCGCCGCGCTGGCGCATTGTAGCCCCCCGGGAACCTGACACGGTGCTCACATTGACGGGGGTCGCAACCCTCAACAACCGTCCTCCTCGGAGTCGCCGCCGTACTCAATGGACGTTCTAAGGGCCCACACCCCGAACGTCCTGTGACTCCGAAGGAGGATCCATTGCGCCTGCCCAAGTCCTAACTCTATTGCTGACGTATCGAAGGGTTCCATAAGGTATGCCACGATTGCGCCAGCTTCAATCTGTACATAATCATCTGGTGTAGAATAGACTACTCCCACAGTGACAAGTTAAAAAAAAATGAAATTAAAACTCCGGCGTCATACTTCCGTTCATTCACTTGAAAACTGCAACTGAAATTCGGGGTAAACAAACAATTAATATCAAACTCACAGACAGACATAAAACAAGCAAAACATGATTAATACTATATAAAAACACCTAATGAGTTTTTCATAATAATATTTGTGTTTTTGCGAACTGATTTTCAGAAATGCATGTTGAATGAAAGGCCACGAATTTTGTTTTAAAAGTAAGTATTGTTTGTTAGCCCCCTTTAGGTGACCATAAGAGGCTACTAAGGAAAACAAAAAGTCGGGTAGCAGCGTCTAAGTATTGGATTACCTACCACCTATACTGCGATCCTCAAGATGTCGTGAGGATTATGGCAAACAAAGCTTGTTACGAGAGGTAATAAGTCCTTCCGCTTAGGTACGCACTAGTGTGAAAAAGATGTTTACAGTTGATTTTCATAATGTATTTTGTATAAATTACTGAAGGGTATATACGTGGCAGATGTAGGAACTCTGAAACAGTTTATGTGCAGATCGACCAACTTATCTGTATGGGTTGGTGGAAATAGGGACTAAAATCTTCTCATGATAATTACGACCCGTTTGAAGTATTTACATAGACAGTGGCGACACAGACAGCTCACAGATAAGTTGAGTACACTGTATCAAAATATTATCTATGATCACTCTATACCTACTCTGTATCTGTATAATGTACAGGATACCATGGATCTAGAATGTTGTTATTTAATATATATATAAGTATACTTATATATATATTAAATAACAACAAACCTTAGAATATGAATCAGTACAAGTACTATAGAATGCTTAATTCAAGTAAGAACATGTAGCCACGAGTAAGAACATCAAAATACATAAATATCAGGTACACGACAATAGGTACTATACCGTCAGCTGTATTTATCGACATTTGCGCTTGTGACAGATCAAACCCCACTACTAATCACTTAGGTACATATCAATATAACTCTTATAATATAGGTAACTTTAAATAGTTCAATTCACCTGCCTCTTAGAGGTTAATCTGCCTTTGTTTAAGGGGGACCATAGACAAATGCGTACTCTATTCTTAATATATAAACTCTATGTATAAAACGGAGTGTTCCGGAAAATTCACGCCACCAGTTGGCGCCGCCACTGAAAGGACGGTATTCAACGCGTGCTTTCAGAACAAATTACCTTGTTAATTGGTTTATTCGCACTTGGGATTTGAAAATATTGTTTTGAGTTTTGTTTGGACAGATGCAGGCTTGCGACCCATGGACCCGAGAGCACCGTGACAGGTTCCAGTGGCCAGGTGGCGCACCAAGTGTAAGACACTGAGGGGCACATAATGCAGATTCCCAGGTTTCCTCTCTCATGTGGCGATGCAACAGCCACGGGGGTTTGCTGGGTAAGAATCCCACATCCTCGGTCGACCCTTTCAGGGTTCCGGGGACCTGTTGAAGGCTTCCCCAGCGAGAACAAAAACAATTGGTACTGAGAGACACATGCCGCAGATCCCACCGGAGAGTCCAGGTTTCCCCTCGCATGTGGCGATGCAACAGCCGTGGGGGTTCTAGGAGGTCGAAGGTTCGAATCCCGCGAGAAGCAACAACTTTGTGTAGTTGTTCCTTACAGGCTAGGACAATGCAGGCCGATCACCTGATTATCTGTAAAGTAAGATGATCCATGCGTCGGATAGGCATGTAAAAAGTCGATCTTGCGCCTGATGTCTCCCGGGTCGTGTCGGTCTTCCGTCCCATCGGATTGTGAGAGGTAAAAGTAAGAGAGAGTGCACTTGGGTCTACGCAAGCACTTGTGCATTAATTGTTAGTTTATCTATGTAATAATAAAATTACTGTGGTCTATGGTTTGATGTAAATAAAAAATATACTTTGTCTATTTTTCTAAAAAAGTAAGAACGTGTTTTCTTTTAGGTTATGGGCCCAGAGCCCAATGTAAAAATCATAAAATAATTACAAAAACTAATAGTACTGTTTAGGTTAGCAATAATGACGTCGAACTATATCGCTAACGTTCCGAAGCTACGAGGTCGCGAAAATTATGATGATTGGTGTTTTGCGGCGAGAAATGTTTTGGTTTTTGAAGGCATGGAGTCAGCCATCGAACAGAAGCTATCGCCCACGTCAACTTCAGCCGAGATAGTAGAAGATTTGAAGGCAAAAGCGAAATTAATATTAACTATCGACCCATCGCTTTACGTACATATCAAACATGCTGATACTACCAATGAGCTATAGATAAAACTCAAGAATATGTTTGATGATTCTGGTTTCACGAGACGGATCAGTTTGTTACGCAGCCTAATAAGTATTCGTCTGGAAAACTGTGAAAATATGACTCAGTATGTGACCCAGATCATAGAAACAGGACAGCGGCTTCAAGGAACAGGGTTTAAAATAACCGATGAATGGATTGGTGCTTTAATGTTAGCAGGGTTACCTGAAAAGTATGGCCCCATGATTATGGCGATCGAGCATTCCGGAATCGACATTAGTGCTAACGTTATTAAAACCAAGTTGATGGATATGTCTGCTGATTTTAGTCTAGCTCCCGGTGCCGAAAATGCATTTGTAGCAAAAAGAACTCAACGTCAAACACACTATGGATCTAAGTCAAATAATCTAAATAAGATGACACCAGTAAATAACAAATTTGTGACGAACAAGTCAATAAAGTGTTATAAATGTAAACAAATCGGGCACTATAAAAATCAATGTCCTAATTCAGAAACAATAAAAAGAAAGCCATCAAATGCATTCAGTGCAATTTTTCTGAGTGGGAAGTTCAATCAAGATGAGTGGCATATGCTGAGCCAGGCACCTTTTCGACGCAAGTGTACTGGAGTCGCATAACGCACAATTAGGTTACATTTTTTTTTTTAAATTCTCTTTGTAACATTTTTTTTTTGTACATTATCTTTTTTTTTTTTTGTATTTTATACATTGTTATTTTTTTTTTTGCGTCGAATAATTTTTTTACTTACTTACTTACTTGGTATGTAGATAGCGGGGCCAGGAAACATATGACAGCGAGGGCCGACCACATCTTGAATAAGTCGCATCAACTTAAGACTAAAGAGATTATTGTTGCTAACCAGACCAGTGCACCAGTGCTATGTTCTGGTGATATAAAAATTGTGACGGTAGTCAATGATTTGGAATATGATATCACAGTTTCTGATGTATTATGCATACCAAGTTTAACGACAAACTTGCTTTCTGTAAGTCAGTTGATATTAAATGGCAACAGTGTTATTTTCAAAGAAAAAGCTTGCTTTATTTATAATCGACAGAAAGATCTTATAGGAAAAGCAGAATTAGCAGAAGGTGTGTACAGACTATGCACATTGAAAACAGAACAGACATTAGCAGCAACAGCAATAGAGTCAAGTATGACTTGGCATAGAAGGTTGGGACATATAAACAGTACTAGTTTAAATAAAATGAAGAATGGAGCTGTAGAAGGAATGTCATACCCAGAAAAAGCAAGCATATACAAGTCAACATGCACTGTTTGCTGTGAAGGCAAGCAAGACAGATTACCGTTCCAGAAAAGTATGACTAAGACAAAAACATACTGGTGGTTCATGCAGATATGTGTGGTCCAATGGAAAATATATCTATTGGAGGATCTAGATATTATGTATTGTTTGTGGATGACTACAGCAAAATGGCATTTGTTTACTTTATGAAAACAAAAAATGAGGTTTTTAAACACTTTGTAGACTTTCAGTCCATGGTTGAAAAACAAACAGAAAAAAAAAAAAAAATTGAGGACGGATAATGGAGGCGAGTTCTGCAGTCGAGAATTTGAAAAGTATTTAACTGACCAAGGAATATTACATCAAAGGACAAATGCGTACACACCGCAACAAAATGGTGTTTGTGAACGCATGAACAGGTCAGTAGTTGAGAAGGCCAGATGTCTGATCTTTGATGCTGGTTTAGGGAAACAATTCTGGGCAGAGGCAGTTAATACTTCAGTATATTTAAGAAATAGATCCGTTGTTACTGGACTAAATGATAAAACTCCTTATGAAGTTTGGACAGGCCGAAAGCCAAATCTTAGCCATCTGCGCATTTTTGGAAGCATAGTCATGGTACATGTTCCGAAAGAAAAACGCTCAAAGTGGGACAAGAAAGCGAAAAAATTAACTTTAATTGGCTATGCCGAGAATGTGAAGGGTTATAGGGTTTATGACCCTGAAAATAATTCTATTACCACAAGTAGAGACGTTATCATCATGGAAACACCAGTAAAAACAAATAAAGGTCAACCAATGAAGAAAAATATTGACATACTGGTAGAATGTAAGACTTCAGCGGAGGAAATTAGATCAAACGATGGAGAAAATAGTGACTCGGACCAAGGAAATTAAAGAGATAGCACCTTCACTTTAAGTTCAGGAGCTTCCTCAGTAAGTGAAACATTTTATGAGACAAATTAAATTTTGGAGAAGACCTTAGAAAATTTGGGTCTAGAAAACCAAAATATGCCTAAACGAATAAGTAGAAAGCCAGAAAGATATGGATTTAATAATTTATGTATTACAGAGTGTGAAGATGCAAATGACAGAGATATCACACTCGATGAAGCTTTAAATGGACCAGAAAGTACGTTCTGGAGAGCAGGTATGAAGGATGAGTTGGACTCGTTTGAACAAAATGATGCGTGGGAACTGGTAGATTATCCTCAAGACAGTACGGTTGTGCAGTGCAAGTGAGTGTTCAAAAAGAAGTATGATGGTTATAATAATGTGCGGTATAAGCTAAGGGTTTTACACAAAAGGCAGGTGTAGATTACCATGAAACTTTTCCCCTGTGGTTAGATATTCCACACTGAGATTGTTACTTGCCTTAGCAGTAAAGCTAGATTTAAATATTAGTCACTTAGATGTTACCACTGCCTTTTTAAATGGTTTTTTGAATGAGACTGTATACATGCATAAACCTGTAACTTATGAGTCTAATGGTGACAGTGGTAATAAAGTGTTAAAGTTAAAACGCGCCATATATGGCCTAAAGCAATCCGCCCGAGCTTGGTATCAAAGAGTTTACGATTATTTGATAAGTTTAGGTTATAAAAAGTCAAAATATGAACCTTGTATGTTTACTAAGCGTGTAGGTGATGTAAAAGTAATTATTGTTTTATTTGTATCAACAAATAAAACAATAATTACTCATAAAAAAAAAACCATCTGATTTTTTTGTATTTTCTAATAGTGAAAAGGCCACTGATCAACTAGTTAAGGAGCTGAATTGTAAATTTAAAATTAAGAACTTGGGCCAGTTAAAACAATGTCTGGGGTTAAGAGTAAATATAACAACAAATTCAATAACCGTTGATCAAGAAAAATATATTGATAGTTTTTTACAAAGATTTAATATGGTTCAGTGTAAAACTTCCAATACACCTATGGAGATTAATTTAAAATTAGAAAAATCTCAAACAGTTTGTAATGATTATCCATAACGCTCATACGGTGCTATAACGTCACTTATGAATTTTTTGTCAAAATTGAACTGAGTATGAGAAAATACACCTAATCTACCTCTTTACTACTTGGTGCGTTAATGTCGTTGGTGTTTTAAATTACATCATTTGCATAAGTGACGTTATAGCAGCGTATGTGCGATATCGTCAGCTGATAGGTAGTCTAATGTATTTAGCTGTCTTGACCAGACCTGATATAGCATATAGTGTCAGTTTTTTGAGCCAGTTTAACAACTGTTATGACAAGAGTCACTGGTTGCATGCTAAAAGAGTATTGAGGTATTTAAAAGGAACAAAAAATTATGGTCTTGTTTTCCGCAAAGATAATTCATGTATTGAAGGTTTTGTGGATGCAGACTGGGGCTCTGATATTAGTGACAGAAGATCATTTTCTGGTTTTTGTTTTACGTTATCAAACACTGTAATTTCGTATGAACGTAAAAAGCAAAGAAATGTAGCTTTGTCATCTACAGAGGCCGAGTATGTTTCCATGACCGAAGCTAGCAAAGAAGCTATGTATTTAAAGATTTTTTTGTATGAACTTGAAGGTAATTCAGAGCCAATTATTTTATATAACGATAGTCAAAGTGCACAAAAACTGGTTATGAATCCTATATTCCTTAAGAGATCAAAACATATAGATATACGTTATCATTTTGTTCGACAGGCTGTAGAAAACAATTTTGTTAAGATATCTTATTTGGAAACTGCAGAAATGCCCGCCGATATGTTAACCAAAAGTTTAGGCTCTGTTAAACATTATTATTTTATGAATAAGCTTGGCATACTACCTATTTTTTAGTTACTTTTTTTATGTAATTTTATTATTAAGCGGAGGTGTTAGTTTATCTATGTAATAATAAAATACTGTGGTCTATGGTTTGATGTAAATAAAAAAAATGTGCGTGCGTGGAGTCCCTCCGCGCGGAAGAAGTGAAACTTCATTCTCGCTCAGTCGATCGGTCGGTCGGTCGGTCGGTCCCTCACTCACTCACACACACACGCACACACACACACACACACACACGCACACACACACACACACACACACACACACAAACTCAATTCAACTCAACTCAACCGCACTCAAACCCACTCAAACCCACTCAAACCCACTCAAACGCACTTAAACCCACTGAAACCCACTGAAACCCACTGAAACCCACTGAAACCCACTCAAACCCACTGAAACCCACTCAAACCCACTGAAACCCACTGAAACCCACTGAAACCCACTGAAACTCACTGAAACCCACTGAAACCCACTGAAACCCACTGAAACCCACTTAAACCCACTGAAACCCACTGAAACCCACTTAAACCCACTGAAACCCACTGAAAACCACTGAAACCCACTGAAACCCACTGAAACCCATTGAAACCCACTGAAACCCACTGAAACCCACTGAAACCCCCTGAAACCCACTGAAACCCCCTGAAACCCACTGAAACCCACTCACCCACTCACTCAGTGACGGCGTCACATGAGCGCTTTCATAACCTTAACAAATTTACGCCTATCGCCTATCGTTTAACACCTATCACTTAACGCTCTTTCACCTATCATTTAACGCTTAACGCGTTATGTGATAACATTTTTGGAAGTCGCATATGAAGTTTCACTTCAAAAATATACTTTGTCTATTTTTCTAAAAAAGTAAGAACGTGTTTTCTTTTACTAATAACTCCCGCGTAGATTGCTGATCTTGCGAAAGATGCTGTGGCACAGCAGCCATTCTGTGGTCGTATCGGCCATGAGGATTACAGGTACATAATATCCACGCGGGAGATATTAGTGCACAAGTGCTTGCGTAGACACAAGTGCACTCTCTCTTACTTGTACATTATGAAAATAAACTGCAGTCTCATTTAGTCATTTTGTTATATAAATTAACGGCTAACGGCCGGTACGGTACGGTACGGCATTAACTAACGGCTGGCCTTTTAGAAAAGTTCAGAGTCACACAACGAGCCATGGAGAGAGCTATGCTCGGAGTTTCTTTGCGCGACAGAATCCGAAATGTGGAGATTCGCCGAAGAACTAAGGTCACCGACATAGCTCTCAGAATCTGCAAGTTGAAGTGGCAATGGGCAGGCCACATCGCTCGAAGAACCGATAACCGTTGGGGAAGAAAGGTTCTCGAGTGGCGACCACGAACCGGAAGACGCAGCGTTGGCAGGCCTCCCACTAGGTGGACAGACGACATTGTGCGCGTCGCAGGTAACCGGTGGATGCAAATAGCCAATTGTCGTTCATTGTGGCGTTCTAAGGGGGAGGCCTATGTTCAGCAGTGGACGTCTTCCGGCTGATGATGATGATGATGTTATATAAATTAGGCATATTCCCTTCAAAAATATTATTTGTCTTAGTACGTTTCTACTGACTTATTACACGTGTAACAAGATTCCGATTTTTTTTCGGCTTTAAGGCCGGTCTATTCCTTATTAGTAAAATGTCTTTGGGTGGCTCGTAGTCATCCACATTAAGGTGTTAATTGCATTTAAGACTATTGTTTGTAGGCTTATACTGATCAATAGGTACTGCCATTGGCAAGCCATTGTTTTAAACTCAGAGGTTTTAAAAGTTTTTTATCCTTAGGAAACTTATGACTCCTGTTTTCTTTAACACACGGCCATGTCGCAACATCTTACGTATTTAATTTTATTTAAAAATCAATAAAATTGTGTAACAAATATTAAAATGTATGCGTTTTTACAGGTTCCGGCACTAGTGCTGCCACCTGAGGCACGTCATTTTTGAACACCCTCATTGAGAACACTGACGAAAGTGACTAAATATACAGTGTACATATATTTAATGTCTTTGGCGATTATAAACCTGTTCTAACTCCTTAATGGCTAATGCGTACCTATAATATATAACTAACTGACCCACGCAGCTCCGCCCGCGCTGTGTTTACGTTAACTAAACTTTTAATAACAGACAATCGCATCGAATACATAACCTCCTTTTTTATAGTCGGTTAAAAACTGGGACCCACTTTTTACTTGTTCTCCGAAGCACTGACCCGTTTAGTTCAAATGGCGTTAAACGGTCACCCATCTATTTAATGACCTTACCTAACGTTGCTTAACCCGATCGATTACAAAACCTTGATAACAACTCTCTATGAGTGTTCCCTTACTAATATTTATTATATTATAAAGAAAAATTGATAAAATCGGACCAAGCGTATAACCAAGTAGGTACCCATTTTGACTTTAATCCCCTCTCCCAGAAGAACCGTGCTAGATTACGGGATAAAAAGTATCCTATGTCCTACCTCGTAGTAAGATCTCAAATCATGCCAAGTTTCATTTGAATCCATTCAGTAGTTTCGGCGTGATGCGCAGCCGTGATACAGACAGACAGACAGACAAAAATTAAAAAAAATACATTTTCGACCTCAGTATCGGTTATAGAATGCCCTCCAAATATAATTTTCAAAATATCTTCAATGTACAGAATTGGACCTGTTACAGTTTTATTACAAGTATAGATATAGATATATTGCCTGTAAACCACTTGTCTCTAGTTACATTATGCAAATATCTTAAGCCTGCATTAGCTGCAATGAAAAAATAAAACATAAATATAAACTAGCGACCCGCCGCGACTTCACCAGTCGTAATCACTGCTCGGTAAACGATCAGTTGATTAAGCAACGTTATGCAAGGTCAGTCCTTAGATGGGTAACCGTTTGGTATTTAGAACTGACTTTCTCAGTACTTCGGAGGGCACGTTTACCGGTACCGGTTGTTTTCTTAAAGACGTCGTTAAGCTAGCTCTAGTTAGTGCACCTGTGATCTTTCGTTCTGAGGTAATATCGACCTGCGAAATTTTTAATTGTCTCTTTGCAAAGGAACTTGGAACTTATATTTTTCTAACTCCTCCTAAGTATATACTTTTCTAACTAATTTTGTTGAAGACAATTTAAGGTTTCCCCTGGATTCGAGGGTCAAACCTCGGTGTCTTCACTGGCGCCTACTGTAGATCCTGGCTGACAGGAGTCAAACTGGCGGGAATGAGTGGTGGGATTAATCCCATAAAAAAAAAGTCGTTGAGCCAAGTCAAAGGCCTAAGTAGCAGAATGCCTGTGACACCGAGTTGGGCAAATACGACAAAAACTGTTCCTGGGCAGCTATGTTGCTTACCATCAGGCAACACTTTATTTTATTCTTTTATTTACACTATAGTAGTATTTTCTTTAGTCATCATCGTCATCAGGCTTTTTAGAGAAGCTCAGAGTCACACAACGACCTATGGAGAGAGCTATGTCACCGACATAGATCTCAGAATCTGCAAGTTGACGTGGCAATGGGCAGGCCACATCGCTCTAAGAACCGATAACTGATGTGGAGTAAATGTTCTCGAGTGGCGACCACGAACCGGAAGACGCAGCGTAGGCAGGCCTCCCACTAGGTGGACTGACTACATTATGTGCGTCACAGGCAACCGGTGGATGCAAATAGCCAATTGTCGTTCATTGTGGCGTTCTAAGGGGGAGGCTTATATTCAGCAGTCTTCCGGCTGATGATGATGAGTGCCCTTCACACATACCGGAACATACATTGCTACTTAAACATTGTTGCTTGGCGGTAGAGACTTATCAAATTGATGTTTTTCGGCGACCTTTGACTGACTTAGATGTAAATGACATGCTTCCTATGGATTTTAAATGTCGGATCCAACTTATGCCCGTGGGGGTGTCCGGATAAGAATATCAACCACCCATCTCCATCTGTTTGTTATCGTAAGAGGCAACTGAAGGATAACAAGAAGTCGGACAGCAGCGCCTTTCTATTGGATTTACCTACAACCGGTCCACTTCGGTCCCCAAGACATGTGACAAACGTTGAGATTATGGCAATCCCTCCCTTCTTAGGGAAAGGTCTTTGTTCAACAGTGGAAGTCTTTGAGCTGATGATGATGATGATCCAATTGTATTGGAAATTGTATCACTTTATGGAGACTAATAATAAGTGAACCAACAGACTGAAAGATGTTATATTTCGAGATAGTCTAGTTTATTATATTTCGAGATAGTCACATAAGTACATAATATATATTACATGACATACATATATAAAACGTAGTATAATAATGTCTAGTATGGTGCGAATTAATCGGCAAACTACAGTCAACCAAATAATTGTATGTAGGTAAATATATGTATATCTTTCCTGATATTACCAGACTTAATTCGCCATTCGCCTGCTGCATGGAAAATCATTTAATCATGGACAATGAGACAGCACTGTCGCTTGTTAGTCAAATTGATGATTTAGTCCCATCGATATAATATATCGATAATGGATAAATTACTGATTTTACGGGACTAAACATATTATGTTACATAATATGTTTAGTCCCGTAAAATCAGTAATTTATCCAACTGTAGCGATATTCACACCGGAACACGACACGGCTTTACGGCAGAATATTATGGTGATGTCTGTGTGCACTAGAGATCTGTGTGTCTGATTGGTAGGATCTATCAATCAGACACCGGCGAGGCCTAAGGGTCGTACGTATGCGACCTCAATGACGAGCGTCACCCCACTGAGTTTCTTGCCGGCTCTTCCCAGTGGGCGCGCGTTGTGAACCGGCGGTAGAATCAGCCTCTTGTGCCACAGCCCAGGCCGAGGCGGTGCCCTGAAGTGCCTTGAGCTCGTCACTCTCCTGCCCCCTGCCTTTCTGGTTGGAGTAACGCTGTAATGGCCATCTGCGGCCAACAGCAACTGTCATACAAAAAAAAGGTGCCAAGGGGATGTATTCCTTAATATAAAATCTGTAATATTGTTTTATTGATTGCATTTGTACATTCATGCATTAAAATTTCTCCTATCCTATTTGTAAATAAATAAATATTTCTCCATTGAAAAGTGCCTTTGGAAATACCATATTTTCCGGCTTCTTAGCAAACAGCCTAATTTACTTCTGTTTAATCTGTATAGATCATGGATTATTTATAAAAAAGTGTTTTTTTATCTTTCAATCGTTACGTAGGTATTACGTAGTCACCACAATTTAGGAAAAAATAGAGTATATTATAACTGACTACGGCAGTAAACTAGAACCTTTACAGTAAGTGTTAAAAAATACTGATCTTGCAAAAAATGGAATAGATAAAAATACAATCTAGTAAACTTGTGTCTTTATCCATCCCATTTTCTTTATTTTTACTGATAAATGTTAAGCTGAGTGTACCATAGTTGTATAAATAAATAATAATCAGCTTTGACATTCACAGGTTTTTATTAGGTCAATTCAAATGAGACTAGGTCCAGATTTATCGGAATTCTCAGCTAAAATACCGTTTGGCCTTGTCGATCAGAACGAAATGCTGTTCTGACATTTATACCTCGACAAATAATAAATTATATTTCAATATACAATTACATCATACAATTTGTCACGCTCCATATATAAGGGGGTGAGCAAAGAGGCACAGATGTAAAAATGTACCTATCTACCGAAAGTTTAAAGAAATACTTTATTTATATTGCAAGTGAAGGACTGACGGACTGGTAGGTCTGCCCGGCCGCTACCAAGGTCGGTGTTTCGATTCCCACTAAACGTCTGGGTGTTTCTTAAATATCCATTCAAGTATGTATTTACAAACAAAAACTTAAGTAAGTATATAAATATTTTTTTTATATAAAAAAAAATTAACCGACTTCAACAGACACCATGCACACTAAAAAGTGAAAAATAACTTAAATATTATTAAAGTTGGTGCTGGTCAGACGATTCGAGTGGTAGCGTACGTAGGGTAAATACGCCCCTGCTAGGGGTGCGATATTATAAGCCACTGTCCATCACGCCGTTTAGGCTGTAGGCCGTGCCAAAGAAATAGACATACATACATACTCTAGAAAAACATAACCCTCCTTCTGGAGCAATCGGACAAAAATAAAATAGACCTACGCAACAGCGATATAAATGTGCAGAGCAGTGTCAATTCAATCACACGGTATCTGAATGATGAATTACTACCGGCGATTGGAACATCTGCTAGTAGATTTTAATTAAACCGCGCAGATACAGGACCTGGTTTTATGTTTGATTAATATAATAATAAATAAGCGAAACATGAGCGGATAGTCTATACTAGGTAATTTGTACAAGTATTTTTATAGGACAAAAATCTCTAACCCTGACAACACACGTCCGATTTTGCTACCGATTGTCTGATCCGATTAGTGTTACCAGATGAACAAAAGTTAACTAACGTGTTGATGGATTTAAAATACTACTACTACTCAAAATACCGCGAACACATTTGAAAAATACCGTGTAAATTATCGTGTAAAAAGCAATATAAAATACCAAAAATATTCAATATCTTTATTCATAATTATAATATTAACCATTAAGTAGTTATCCACAAATTTAAAAATTTTCGTTACGATTTTTTCAGTTCTCTTGCTCAATCTTGGAAGAAGACGGTTCTTTATCATGTTCAGTTTCGTAACTATTGTGGTCCCTGTCTATTTTGTGTAAATATATCTTGCTGTGGTTTTTTATTTTAGAGATTATTGTAATTATTAATCTTCTAATATTTAATAGTATTAATTTTAATACAATAATGTTTAGTAATTCGCTACCTACCTACTATTTAAATAATTATTCATATTATTAATGATTATTTTTATTATATTTTCGTTGATATAATGTGGTTAAGTAATTGCCCCAAGCATAGTGCTCTCGATTTTATTTGTGTTCAATTTGTGAATTTGTTAGTTTAGCATTTATTGAAATAAAACTGCTTTTACGGATTATATCGCGGTTTATTTCAGGTTTACTTTCGTAGCAGTTTTGTTTCAATTTGTAGTTAGTGGTATTTGTATTATTTTATTCATTGCATGTCAATTGTATTTTTTTTTTGTTCATTATTCTTTGGTTCTTTTTTCAAAAATTGAAAATTCATATCTTGAAAACTTATAAGTTCATACCACTGGATGACATCCGTGGAACACAGGGCCCAGATGAAAACCAGCGTCAGGCATACGCTTGAAAATAAGCTGATCTGGGACCCATTTGAACCTGCCTCTTTGTGGCACATAGTACCTACCTATTATACACACATCAAAAGTGTCTAGGGATCAACATATATTTTTGCAATAACTTTTCTCCTGATTGATATTAATTAAAATTTTCTTTAAGGATTCATCAAATAAAGTGTTTTCGTTTGTCACAGTAACGATAAACCAAGTCACCTTTGCATTAATAAAGAAATTTGCCATTTTCCTAATAAAGGGATTTTTGACATTTGAACCACTAACACAAAAGTTCGAAAAAAAGACTGAAATAACAGTTTTCTTTAAAATTTTATTGGGTAACTTAAACAATTAATAATCCGTGTTTCTACCGCGAACACTAACAACACAAGAACATCGGTTTGGCATACTCAAAATGAGTTCATCCAAATCACGCTGTGGAATGGCCGCCCATGTTCGTTGCAACAACAAAAAAAGGTCTTCTTGCGACTGGATACCCTCCATATTCGGCAGAGCTCTTCTCTGTAGCATATCCCATGCATGCTCAATCGGGTTCAAGTCTGGCGACTGAGCAGGCCAGGGCAGGACATTGATGTTAGCTGCGGCGAGAGTCTGTCTTACAACTCTTGCGGTGTGCGGTCGTGCATTATCATGCATTAACTGAAATAAGGGACCGATTTGCACTTGTAGAGGAACGATGACGTCTGATACAATCGTCTCAGCATAAATTTGAGCGTTGAGGTTGCCTCTGATCCAAATCAACTCAGTTCTTCCGCCGATCCAAATACCCGCCCATACCATGATGGTTCCACCACTATAAGGATGGACTTCCTGGCAGGATTTTAATCGCTGTTGGCGTCCAGGGGTTCTCCAGTGTCGTATACGTCTTGTATCCGGTCTCATACCAAAACGAGACTCATCAGAAAAGCACACGAAACGCCATTGTTCTTCTGCCCAATTTCTGTGTTCAAGAGCCCATTGATATCGAATCCTACGATTGTGCATTGCTATAGGTGGTACCCGTAGCGGTCTTCGGGAATGAAGGTTCACTTCATGCAAGCGGTTTCTGACTGTTTGGTCGCTAATTAAGTTCCCTGAAGAGTGATGAAGCCTCACGGCTAACATCATGGCAGTTATTGTTGGAGCTCTTCGAGTTAAGATTTGAATATATCGGTCTTGTCTCCGTGTGGTGCAGCGATACCGTCCTCCATGGCGCTCAGCCACGGTACCAGTGCTTCGGTAACGTGTCCAAAGTCGACTGATAACACTCTGACTTGTATTCAGAGCTAAAGCCACAGTACGTTGCCGGGAACCAGCTTCTATCATTCCCACGGCTCTGAGCATTTCTTCCCTGCTTAAATGACGTCGCCGCTCCATAATAACGTTGGTTTTAATCAGTAGTAGGGAAACAGTAGCACTAATAATGTCTTCAATGCGTTGTATGTTTTTATAGGGAAAATATTGACAGCTGATTTTCATCTTTTACTCGAATTTGATTCACAGTTCCTGATTCAAATTATGAAATGCACCAAAAAGGATCCATATAAATTTATAAAATCATAAATTTATTACAAAGCCACATCTCAATCTCAAGAAATCCGCTTAAAAATGCTTGATCCCTAGACACTTTTGATGTGTGTATTTTTATTTAGTATTTAAGTAATAGTATTTTTATAATAAGTAGTTATAAAAATACTATACCTAATAGTATTTTTTTTTAATGTATGATTATTCATTTTTTTTTTTTAAATTTCTCTTGTTTGTTAAAATTGTGCTACATTGTTTTGCGGTGTTCAAATAAATTATTATTCTATTCTATTCTATTCTATTCTATTCTATTCTATTCTATTCTATTCTATTCTATTCTATTCTATTCTATTCTATTCTATTCTATTCTATTCTATTCTATTCTATTCTATTCTATTCTATTCTATTCTATTCTATTCTATTCTATTCTATTCTATTGTATTCTATTCTATTCTATTCTATTCTATTGTATTCTATTCTATTCTATTCTATTCTATTGTATTCTATTCTATTCTATTCTATTCTATTCTATTCTATTCTATTCTATTCTATTCTATTATATTCTATTCTATTCTATTCTATTCTATTCTATTCTATTCTATTCTATTCTATTCTATTCTATTCTATTCTATTCTATTCTATTCTATTCTATTCTATTCTATTCTATTCTATTCTATTCTATTCTATTCTATTCTATTCTATTCTATTCTATTCTATTCTATTCTATTCTATTCTATTCTATTCTATTCTATTCTATTCTATTCTATTCTATTCTATTCTATTCTATTCTATTCTATTCTATTCTATTCTATTCTATTCTATTCTATTCTATTCTATTCTATTCTATTCTAGTCTATTCTAGTCTATTCTATTCTATTCTATTCTATTCTATTCTATTCTATTCTATTCTATTCTATTCTATTCTATTCTATTCTATTCTATTCTATTCTATTCTATTCTATTCTATTCTATTCTATTCTATTCTATTCTATTCTATTCTATTCTATTCTATTCTATTCTATTCTATTCTATTCTATTCTATTCTATTCTATTCTATTCTATTCTATTCTATTCTATTCTATTCTATTCTATTCTATTCTATTCTATTCTATTCTATTCTATTCTATTCTATTCTATTCTATTCTATTCTATTCTATTCTATTCTATTCTATTCTATTCTATTCTATTCTATTCTATTCTATTCTATTCTATTCTATTCTATTCTATTCTATTCTATTCTATTCTATTCTATTCTATTCTATTCTATTCTATTCTATTCTATTCTATTCTATTCTATTCTATTCTATTCTATAAAATATACAAAACTTAACACGGTAGTTAATATTGAAAATTACCGTAGAAATTTATCACTCATTACCGTAGACCGTGTATTGGTCAAATATACCATGCATCTACGGTAATTACCTACCGTATATCTGGTAACACTGGTCTGATTCAGACTATTGGATGAAACAAACGGACGTGTGTTGTCGGGGTAATTGGTAAAAGCACTCTCTAGGCAAGTAGGTCCTTGTTCCCAAGGATGACTTCAAATTTAAAGCGCGGCTGCAGAGCGATAGCAGCGTGCCATCCGACGCTTGGATCATCTTACTTTACAGACAATCAAGTGCTCGGCGTGCATTGTCCTAGCCTGTAAGGAAAAAGTACACATAGTTGTTGCTCCCCGCGGGATTCAAACCCGCGACCTCCGGTTCGCGCGCTACGGAGGCTACAAGAACTATGCAAGTAGTAGGTAAGCACTTAATCAAAATCTAATAAACTATAACAAATCCGCATGTAAGCGGAGCAGCCGAGCAAATCGATGTCGAAAAACAAACAATCGCTTGTAAATCGAGTCGCAATCAAACACCAACATTCCGGGCGCATTGTTATTCGAAATAAACTTTTGGTGCAGTAAACTGTATACGGCGAGTCAAATCGATTTGACCTTTGTATCAGCATAAGAATAATAACAAACTTTTGAGTTGTGATTACGCTCAGCCTTTCAAATTTGGAATTGTGGCTGCTCGAGTCATCCGACTTCTATCCTTTACAATTACATCATCATCATGATGTAAAGTTTACAACATCATCATCAGCAGCCAAAACACGTCCACTGCTAAACAAAAGGCCTCCTCCTTAGAAGGGAGGGGTTGCCACAACCCCACACTTAGCACGCGGCTTGGGGATCGCAGTATAGGTATAAGATAAATCCAAAAGACGCTGCTGCCCGTCGTCCCGTTCTCGCTTAGTCGCCTCATTGGGTGTCATACACCCAATGAGAGGAGATGGGGGATGCAATTCTAAACCAGCCTATCCTTTTGGTTGGCTGTATTTCCCTCGTATTTTTTTGTCTCTTTTTCATTTTTATCTTTCGAACGACAAAACATATTGATATGATCAATCATTTCTACAGAACCTTGTCATTTTGTTTTGAAACTTGGAATTTCTAGTTTTAGATCTTACTTATCCAACCTCATCGCAAATAAAAAAACAATATTTTTTTGAATTTCATGGGGTTGATATGGGTCGTCAAAATTCCTAAATGAGACTACTATCGGTATCGGGTGAGTATTATATACACATTTGCATATTTCAAAACAGATTTAGCCCAACAGTTTCATCAACTACAGCGCCCTTCACACCGGAACACAACAATGTTTACACACGCTAATCGCACACTTCAGGCGGTCTCCAAATGGGGTGATGCCAACCTTGTGCGATTCAATGCCGCTAAAACACAAGCGTGTCTTTTCACCGCCAAACGGAGTCTTTTCACCTCGGCTCCTACTTTTCAGAATGTATCTATCCTTGGAATACACCGACTGCCTTCAGTTGTTGGGAGTTGAAATTTCCTCAAACCTCAACTTTGGGCGGTTCATTAAGTCCAAGGCCAAGGTAGCTGCAAGGAAGCTAGGTGTCCTTGCAAAGGTCCATCGGTTCTTCACACCAGAGCAGCTTTTGATGTTATTTAAAGCGCAAGTCCGATCGTGTGTGGAGTACTGTAGTCACATATGGGCTGGTGCTGCGAAATGCCATCTTTCAGCTTTGGACTCAGTGGAGAGGCGCGCTAAGAGGCTTATTGGTAACTCTGGGTTAGTAGAGGCCAATTTACAAAGCCTGGAGCACAGGCGCAGAGTAGCCGGCTGGCTACATTTGCAACATTTACATTTAGAATACCGAGAGGCTTCTCGGTATTCTACAGGATGCATTTTGGAGAGTGTGCGCAGGAATTACATGACTTGATTCCAACATCCCCCTTCCATCATCGGACAACGAGACGCACGGCGCGCACACACCCTTATGTGGTAAACGTGCCTTCAGTACGAACTAAGCGATTTGCATCGTCATTCATAATAAGGACAGCTAAGGACTGGAACAGTTTGCCTGCATCAGTTTTTCCGCCCGATTATAACCTGGATGTCTTCAAAGCTAGAGTGAATAGGCTTTTAATAAGCCAGTGTGCTTTACCATCCTAGATTGCGTCGCCGCTTTCCATCAGGTGGGACTGCAGTCAAGCACTGGCTTATAGGGAGTAAAAAAAAATAGACACTGTTGCTTTGCTGCAGAACATCTGACACTGTGGTTGGACCCACCTAGACGGAGTCTTGCACTAGGATTTACTACCTAGTTGACTGTCGATTCTATTATATTGTTACGACTCTGACATAAAAGTGTTAATTACTCCGTTAATTATTACTTAATTGCAATGATCTCAAAATGCATTGTTAGTCAAGCATTAGATACGCGTTATGGTGAGGGTCACCTGGAACACGTATACCGAGCACAACTCCGCGAGCGTACACAGAAGCTTGGTGAAAGCCTTCAACAGTGGGCGCTTGAAGTGGAAAGGCTGGTTCGTCGTGCGTACTCTTCGGCACCGGCGACAGTTGAAGTGACGCTGTTCCAAGCATTCGTCGACGGCATACGGGACGCGGAAGTCAGAGCTGCTGTTCGGTTGGGCCATCATTCGACTTTGAAGAGCGCTCTGGCCCATGCTCTCGAAGTGGAAGCTGTACGACGGGACACTTGGCTATATAAGATCCAGGAAGTAGTACCGGATGAGACAAGGCCCCAGTATGTCCCCACCTGTTATGGCTTTGGAGCAAGGGGGCACATAAAGCAGAGTTGCCCTGTAGAGAAGACCAAAAGTTGTTCAAGTATTGGGATACAGGTCGAACCTGTGAAGCAAGATACGCAGGCACATAGGGTAAGTGAGGTTGTAGCTGTCCGTCGAGTCGGTATCTCGCGACGTCCGAGTTTTGGGCCCCTGTGTTATACCTGCGGGAAAAGGGGACATATACAGCTGGAGTGCCCGAACCGGAAAAAGAAAAGTGCCTTATATGCTGCACCCCAAGGGGATGACTGTCGAGTAGTACGATGGCAAGAGCAACCGCAGAATGTCTACGATGTAACGGAACATCGCAATGGGAATGGACATAGCAACGTGGAAGATGTGATGCGAAGACCTTGTGCCAGCAAGCACTGTTCTAAGAATGAAATCCGAGAAGAAGTCAGGATTATAAGGACGCATGGCTCAGAAGACGAGTGGACTGGGACCAATATGAAGAAGGTACAAGCGGAGGATGATGACCTTGGACCGATACTGCGTTTGAAGCAATGTGGGAGCAAACCCCAATGGAAGGATGTGTCTGCTTGCAGCGCAACTACGAAAAGTTATTGGGCCCAGTGGGACAGCTTAGTCTTAGAAGACCATTTGCTGTGGAGGAAATGGGAGTCCAGCAATGGAAAATAAATAGTCATGCAAGTAGTGATACCACGAGTTATGGTGCCTCCTCTTTTACGGCAGGTTCACAGTGGTGTATCTGGTAAGCACCTTGGAGTCAAGAAAACCCTGGTGAATGTGAGACAGGTTTTACTGGCTGCGATGCCGTAAAGATGTCGAAGACTGGTGCCGTAAATGTTTGGCGTGTGCCGCAAAAATATCCATATGGAGTGTGGCTGTATGGAGTGCATAACAGGGCACGGGATTTTCCCTGCCCTGCCCTGTTATGCACTCCATCCGGTGACCAGGGAAAGGATGAAGACCAGCAACGATTGGAACGCCAATACCAACGGCTTCGATGAAGGGACGTTAGTGTGGTGTAAAGGAGTGTTATTACAAGGATCAACGACGTCACCTACCGCATCAAGAAGGGATCCCGAGGCAAATCTAAGATAGTTCACCTGGACAGATTAGCACGTTAACATAGAGCTAATGATGCTCGGGACGAGCATAACTAAGAGGGGGGTAGTGTTACGACCGGGACATAAAAGTGTTAATTACTCCGTTAATTATTACTTAATTGCAATGATCTCAAAATGCATTGTTAGTCTATAGGTCTACTATCGATCCGTACCGAAAGATCAATTCTCAATAGAAAGTATGTAGTTCCCTCCAATTCGGCAAGTACTTATGTAAGTACCTACCGCTCGCTCGCTCTCGGGTCACTGCCCCCGCCTATTGTTAGTTTATTCTCGAAGGCCACGCCGCTATTGTATTTCGCAAAAACGATAGAATAGGTACCTACTTACGAGTACATTCGAGAGACTTCCACCCCTCTGTTAATTTAGGTATATAAGCTGACGCATAGAGGCGCCCAGACAGTTTGTGTTTACAAGCGACAGCGGAAACATCTTAAGGAAGCGATCAAAGAGAATTGTACCAGCGACCCTTGCGAAGACTTTGGACTACTGTGAAGTACTGTGCGACTCGGACTACTGTGCCTTGTGTGTATACTGTGCCTTGTGTGTATACAGTGTGAGTGTACGTGGAATAAAATCTTCTTTTACGTTAATCGGCATTTAATTACCCACCCGCACGTAACAATATATTAAGAAATTGTTGTTTCTATTTTAATATAATGTTGTCTGTTATTTACGCGAATACTACAGATTGAAATAAAACTACTTTTACGGTATATATCGCGGTTTATTTCACGTTTTACTTTTCCCAAACTCACGTAAAACGAAATAAACCACTTACTACTACCAGGTGGTAGGTTCCTTGTGCAAGGAGCTGCTCAGGTAGGTAACACCGGAGTGTCAGATATTCTGCCGCCAAGCAGCAGTGTGTAAGCATTGCTGTGTTCCGGCGTGAAGGGCACTGTAGCTGGTGATCGGCAACGCGGTAGTGATTCTTCTGGTGTTCCTAGCGTCTATGGGCTGCGGTGACTGCTTAACATCAGGCGGGCCGCACGCTTACTTGTCACGTCAATGATATGTTACTAAAGATATGTTATATCCCTACTAACGCACGATAAAAGTTGTGTTACTTGTAGTTAGCTATACCTAGCTATACATTTTCCTACCTATATTCTGACAAGGACAGATGCATAACGAGAAAAGTAAGAGAATATGAGATGGCTATATTTTGTGCGTTCCGTTGTAAGCGTTGGTTAAACGCTTGTCAGTGTCATCTTGTCAACTGACACATTCAATTTTACAATTATTTCTTACAATATTATTGTGAAAATTGAAATACTTTACAAAATCTAATTATTTTTTCAAAGTTACATGTGCTATATTATCCCTGACTGTTTATTTACTTTTGCCTGGTAATTTGTGCACATATTAAATACGCAGGACGGCATTTTCAATTTTTAATGATAGACGTCACGATGTCGCATTAACTACGCGGGACGGCGTGCGACTAACTGCTACAAAACCCAGTTGGGGGATACGCGCTGAACGTCTGGCGAGCGCTAATGGCATATCTATTGTATATAATATCATTGTTGGTAGTATAAAAAAAACCGCGTTAGATTCCGTAAAAGTAGTTTTATTTTAATTTCTATTTGATGTACTGCACGCGTTTGCACTATGGCATTAGCACAAATGCAAAGATTGTCTGCACATAACCCGCTATTGTTACCCGCACGTGCCGAGGCGCGCTGCTATAAACCTAACCACTTGACGTTTATTTGAAGCTTGAACCACAAGCTTATTAAGTACTGCGCTTTTATTACGCTGAAACTACTGATTGCATATTAATCAACAATATTTGTTTTTCTAGTTAGTGACGCGACAAATCATTATTTTGTATGCTTTTTTTTTCTTTCTTACAATCAGGGCGTTGAGTTGATTAGCATCAACATCATCATCAGCAGGAAGACGTCCACTGCTGAGTATCAGCCTCATCCTTAGAACGCCACAATGAACGAAAATTCGATATTTGCATCCACCGGTTGCCTGAGAAGCGCACAATGTCGTATGTCCACCTAGTAGGAAGCCTGCCTACGCTGCGTCTTCCATTGTCCGGTGAAGCTGTAATGGCCATCTGCGGCCGTTCGTGGTCACCACTCGAGAACCTTTCTTCCCCATCGGTTATCGGTTCTTCGAGCGATGTGCCCATTGCAGATTCTGAGAGCTATGTCGGTGACCTCAGCTCTCCTGCGAATTTCCACATTTCGGATTCTGTCGCGCAAAAAAACTCCGAGTATAGTTCTCTCCATACCTTGCTGTGTGACTCTGAGCTTCTCTGCAAGGCTAGCTGTTAAGGACCACATCTCAGTACCATATGTCATCACTGGCAACACACACTGGTTAAAAACCTTCATCATCGATTAGCATCAACGTTTGATCATAATCAGTGTCTGATTTCGTGCCGTCAAGCAGCCATGTGTAAACATTGCTGTGTTACGGTGCGAAGAGCGATGTAGCTGGTGAAATTATCGGACTGAAGACAATTATATTCTCTAACGTAACCTATCGTGGCTGTGCTCGACGTCGAGCCAGCCTTGAATACGACTTCGAGCTGAAAGCTGTTAAAATCCGTATTCACTATCGCATTTCGGCTCGACGTCTAACTGCCTGGCAAATTATACTGAAAAACGTAAATTCTCGTGACGCTAGTGCTGCGTAAGTTTCTAAATAGGAACGAAAACGCAACTCGCTGCTGCCGCAGTATCGAGTTCGAAGTTGTGTCAAGTATGTGATTTCTTCGGAGTCACTGGACGTTCGGCCCACAGCCATAGAAAGTCCAATGAGTACGGCGGCGACCCCGAGGAGGACGGCGCGGCAGCGGCGAAGTTGTGACCCCTGTCTCCGTGAGCACCGTGTCTGGTTGCCCCCCGGCTATAATGCACCTCCCGGCGGCGGGCTCAAAGGCAAGTCACCTGGTGCATATCCCACCGGAGAGCCTGGATCTCATGTGCCGTTGCGACAGCCGCGGGGGTTTTAGTGGGTAAGAATCCCAGATACACCCCGGTCGATCCCCACATTTTGAAGGTTTCCCTTGAATGTGATTTACATTACCACTGTTGTCCAAAGCGATTATTACGGGGCACGTCTCTTACCTACTGCTATTCCACGAAAGTTTGGTCCTTGCAAGGCCAAAACAGGTCTCGGGTTTAGGTATAACGTGACTGTCGAGGTCCGCCCACCGTCCCCGGTGACCTCATGATGTGACTCACGCGACATTCGAGATGCCTTTTTGGTATATAACCATTAGTTACTTTTTCGTCAAACAAAACATAGCCTTTAAATAAGAATAGCGTTTACTATCCGCGCCGCGACCTTAATGGTGGCAGGCATGAGATCTAATTTACTTATGGTTTATGCCGCCAAGCAGCAGTGTGTAAACATTGCTGTGTTCCGGTGTGAAAGGCACTGTAGCTGGTGAATTTACCGGATACAATATCTAATGTCTCGAGTGACGAGCGGCAGTGCAATCCAGCTTTCTATAGGACGGCGTGTCGCTTACCAGGCGAGCGTCTTGTAGGTTGAATAAAAAAAACACTGGTCAAGTGCGAGTCGATCTCGGGCACTGAGGGTTCCATACCATCTTTGGACTACTGTTCATAAAACACCTCATATAGCAAAAAAAAACAAACCACAAAAGTAAGTTAAAAAACTGTAGTATTTAGAAAGATGATAATATTTTTTCTGTAATATATAGATATACATGTATTACCCATTATTTTAGATTTTTCTCTCCACACACTTCGGAGATAAAGGAGGAGAACGTTATTTTTTTACGTTTTTGATTATTAGCCAAAAACTACTTGTCATAAACCAAAATATACACCTGTTTTGAGATGTACAAATGAAGCCCTTTCATATGATACTCCACTCGATATAGTAGTCTCACTTTGAAATTTTGATGACCTATTTCGACTCCCATTAAACAAAACTCAAAAGAAAAATATTTTATTTTCATTTGCTATGAGGTTGGGTAAGTAAGTTCTAAAATTCCAAGTTTCAAATCGATAGCGTCAGTGACACTGAACCACTGATATCTATATAAGTGTGACAGACAGACATACAGAAAGACGAAGTCTCACCGTATGGGTTCCTTTTTTAACCGACTTCAAAAAATGAGGTGTTTCTCAATTCGACTATATATATATATATATATACTAGCTGATCCACGCAGCTCCGCCCGCGCTGTGTTTACGTTAGCTAAACTTTCAATAATATACATTCGCATAGAATACAAAACCTCCTTTTTTAAAGTCGGTTAAAAACTTGGACCCACTTTGTACTTGCCCTCCGAAGCACGGAGACGTTTAGTTCAAATGGCGTTAAACGGTCACCCATCTATTTAATGACCTTACCTAACGTTGCTTAACCTGATCGATTTCCAAACACTGTCTATGAATGTTCCCTTAAAAATATTTATTATAATTATAATGAAAAATTGATAAAATCGGACCAAGCGTATAACCAAGTACCCATTTTGACTTTAATCCCCTCTCCCAAAAGAACCGTGCTAGATTACGGGATAAAAAGTATCCTATGTCCTACCTCGTAGTAAGATCTCAAATCATGCCAAGTTTCGTTTCAATCCATCCAGTAGTTTCGGCGTGATGCTCAGCCGAGATACAGACAGACAGACAGACAGACAAAAATAAAAAAAATACATTTTTGGCTTTAGTATCGGTTATAGAATGCACTCCAAACATAATTTTCAAAATATCTTCAATGTACAGAATTAGACCTGTTACAGTTTTATTATAAGTATAGATATTTTATGTGTATGTTCGCGCATAACTGGCAATTATGAACCGATTTGAAAAATTCTTTCTTTTACGTTTAGGAATAATTATTATTAGTTCCTGAAAAAACAACAAAATAAATATGAACCGATTTCGATGATTCTTTTTTTATTCGAAAGAGTAAATAAACTGCAATAATGATTCCATGCAAATTTCATTATGACCGGATATTTTTTTCTTGGGGAAACATGAATTATGTAAAAAACTATGTTGACGATAATGTGATCATGACCTACCTAGATAATTTTACAGTCTTCGATGGTTCAATCTTTATGTATGAAAATATCACAAAAAAGTGTAAAATCTATACTTATAATAAAACTGTAACAGGTCCAATTCTGTACATTGAAGATAGTTTGAAAATTATATTTGGAGGGCATTCTATAACCGATACTGAGGCCGAAAATGTATTTTTTTTAATTTTTGTCTGTCTGTCTGTCTGTCTGTCTGTCTGTATCTCGGCTGAGCATCACGCCAAAACTACTGGATGGATTGAAACGAAACTTGGCATGATTTGAGATCTTACTACGAGGTAGGACATAGGATACTTTTTATCCCGTAATCTAGCACGGTTCTTTTGGGAGAGAGGATTAAAGTCAAAATGGGTACTTGGTTATACGCTTGGTCCGATTTTATCATTTTTTCTTTATAATATAATAAATATTAGTACGGGAACACTCATAGAGAGTTGTTGTCAAGGTTTTGTAATCGATCGGGTTAAGCAACGTTAGGTAAGGTCATTAAATAGATGGGTGACCGTTTAACGCCATTTGAACTAAATGGGTCGGTGCTTCGGAGAGCAAGTAAAAAGTGGGTCCCAGTTTTTAACCGACTATAAAAAAGGAGGTTATGTATTCGATGCGAATGTCTGTTATTAAAAGTTTAGTTAACGTAAAAATAGCGCAGGCGGAGCTGCGTGGGTCAGCTAGTAAAATATAAAAAAAAAATTAACCGACTTCAATAACACTAAAAAGTATAAAATAATTTAAATATAATTGAAGTTGGTGCTGAATAAACATAGTAGGTACTACGTCAACACCAACTTCAATAAAATTTAAATTATTTTATACTTTTTAGTGTTATTGAAGTCGGTTCATTTTATTACCTTTTAGCTAGGGTTCCATACCCTAATAAAACATTGTGTATGTTTACTCTACATATGTATTACACCACTACAAATATATACGAAATACTATTTATTATTATGTGTTAACTTCAATCGATTCGATCTTTTCGATTCCCTTTCATTGCGGTCGTTTTTATATTTAGAACAAAAAGTTGTTTTGCACCAACTCAGCCAATGGCGGAATGCAAAAAGTGTCGGGCTCATGCGCGTGAGTCACTCGAAAACCTTGCTATATGACATTTTGTATCGGCAAGCGACATTTACTGGTACCTACTGCGGAGTAGGTATCACTAAAATCATTTAAAAACGGCATCATAAAATTACTTTTTTAATACAATGTTTATGGCCATCATTCTTTACTTTCTTAATAAAATCAAGCACTAAAGCGTAAATATAAAATTCCTTAGAAAATAAGCCCGACTCCGAACAAACAGTAGATACGGTTACAACTACATTATAGGTATGTACATATACATAGTTGAATCAATACATATAATATAAGTAAAAAAAAATACAAAATTACGACTGACGGTCACCAAACTTAACTTTATGAAAAATTACGTCCACTACCTGAACCCCCCTTAGACCGCCACAATGAACTACAGTTAGCTATATCCATTTCCATTCCATTCCATTCCATGCCTATGCTGTATCTTCCGGTTGGTGGTTGCCACTCGAGAACTTTTCTTCCCCATCGGTTATCGGTTTTTCGAGCGGGTTTTTGATTTACACCAAGGACTTAGCCTTGGAGCAGCGGGAAGCCACTTGCTTCGCGCGGAGCTCACGGATTATAATTCTGCGGGGACCAATGAACTTTTATAGATTTTCCTTAATGGTTAGGAAAATATATGCCAATCATCTGATTGTCTGAAGAGTACGATGATCCATGGATCTGATGGGCAATGGCATAAAAATAAGGTCCTACACCTGTTCTCTCTTATAACGTACACACAGGTACCACATCCTTTGCCCAAAGTACTTGTGCACTATATCTATCTAGTATCTCCTGCTTAATTACCAAATGTTGATAAAGATTGGGTGCCGTATGGACTTGCCCGGAGAACATTATCGTTATTAAGGTTAAGGCGCTCATTGCCAGTTGTAACCACCGTTCGGTCCGGTGGTAAATTCAGCCCTCTCTTAAGCGACAGCCCAAGCCGAGGCCGTGCCTCCCTGAGGTGCCCTTGAGCTCGTCACTACTTCTGCCGTTAAGGCTAGAGTGCTTTAAGCGCTCGCCTCCTATTGTCCGGTGAAGCTGTAATGGCCATCTGCGGCCAACAGCGTCTATCATTCCCAAAAAAAAAAAAAAAACTATGAGTTGGGTAGGCAACGTCAGGGAAGTCCTTAGTTGGGTGACCGTTTAGTTGAATTAAAATTTGAACTGAGCGTCTCCGTGCTTAGGAGAGCACGTTAAAAGTCGGTCCCGGCTATAGTCATCTAGACAGCAGTCCTTAAGCTAAGTCTGAGGCCGAAGGGCAGCTTAAACAGCTCGGACACCAGGTTGGCTACTAACTAACCATACGACAAAAATAAATGTTTATTAGGATTAACAATTTTCTGCAAATATACTATCACTGTTATGTTTACTTTATCATTTTTATAATAAAATCGGAGCTCGCGAGTCAGAACCACAAAATGAAATACTCAAGATAATACGGCTTCAAGATTCCGAATTGTAAGTACGTTATTACATTTCACGTACGGTTAGCAAAATAGTGGCTATCGAAGAAGAAAACATAATACTTACCAATATTGGATTATTGGCTGCTAAACAAAGGTCTCCCCCTTAGTAGGGAGAGGTTGCCATAATTCCCACGCTTGGTAGCCCGCCAAGACGCCTGTATTGGGGTTCGCAGTATACATTGGTCGCAGGTAACCCAATAGAAAGACGCTGCTGCCCGTCTTCTTGTTTTCCCTTAGTCGCCTCTTACAGACACCCAACGGGAGGAGACGGACGGTTGCTATTCTTACCCGGAGCCCACTCGCCAAAGTAATAAAATAATAATATTCTATCTACTACTCAAATCATTGATACCTAATACTTATACATTTTAGTTGCAAACCGTACGTACGGTATGCGAACTCAATAAAAGAATGCATTAATCTCATTACGAAGTCCTACAACTGTTTTTACCGACGCTACCGGTCTGTTATGGATTTTATTGATTTTTTTTTCAAGTAAAAAATCACAATATTAAACGGGATAAATTGTGAAAGTAGATAGTAATAAAAGGTGAATGACATCGGAGACCGTAAGCGCTGTGTAATTAGTAGACGGAGATGCTAATTATCTCCTTTACTGTAATAACACTAAAACTAAACTAACAAGCATAAATTATAAAAGCACAAAAAGACCGACCTCAAACAAACAAACTTGGCTTTTAATACATAACATGCATAAAACGTGTACACATGTATATATTTCAACTTGTTTTTTTATATTACCTAGGTGGCAAGCAAGCGTGCGGTCCGACTGATGGAATCAGTCACCGCAGGCTATAGACCAGCCGTACTCAACCTTTTTTACCCCTGGGCCGCATAGTCGCTTCTGCTTTACCCAGCGGGCCGCATAGTCACTTCTGCGGGCATTGCGGCCCGCAGACTAAAGCAGCCTAAATTGTATGTTTAATTATTACTACCCTAAGTATATTAAATTACAATAAATCGCATAAATGAAATATAGCATTTATTTAAAAATTAAGGGATTTTTCACTAATTGAAGACATTTCTTTACTTAAATTCTGTGTGCGCGCTATTTTATGAGTGAAAGCGAGTGAAATGAACATTTATTCATTCGAACCTTATTCGAACGACATTTTTTGCATTACTTTTGTACACATATCAATAAAATACTACTGTTAATATAAAAATTCTGTACTAGACTTCGGGCCACATAGAAAAGGCTAGAGGGCCGCAGGTTGAGTATAGCTGCTATATGCGCTAGCAACACCAGAAAAATCACTAGCGCGTTGCCGACCCTTTAGACATTAGATATTAGTCTTCGTTTCCGGTGCTCTCGCCAGCTACAGAGCACTTCTCACCGGAACACAGCAATGTTTACACACTGCTACTAGGCGGCAGAATATCTGACACTGCGATGGTACCTACCTGGACGGTTCATTGCACAAAGAACCTATCACCTAGTAAACTTGTCCCGTTAAGACGTTTCAATTGATATTCTTATTTTTGTAAGTCGAAGCTGCGAATGCAGCTGGTGACAATATAAATTCAATAATTTAAAAATTAAATAGACCCCTCTCAGAAGCTGAATTGTGTCAGCAGAAAGAAAGAAAAACCATTGGAAATTACAGAGCTGACGACGTTTAGTCTAGTGGTCCGTATAAGTGACGCACACCACACGATGCAACCATTTAACCGAGAGAATTGTCGTAAAAGTGACACTATTACGCAAGCCAGTGAAACCGATCCGTCTGGGAAACATGGACAAAAACCCGCCACAATGGGCGCCACGAATTGATACCTATTCGCGTGCTGTTTAATTATTTCGCATTTCGTCGTTTACTGAAGCAATATTTAGAATGTACTGGTATTTGCCAGTCGAAAGAGAGTCAACAAGTTTCTTTTTCTAAACACAATATCTAACAAAATTATAAAACATATGTTCTATGTATTTATAGTGCCAGTGTATGTAAAAACTATTTTCAAAAAAATATAAACCGACTTCAAAGTAAATTATCTAAAAAGCATAAAATAACGAAAATATTATTGAAGTTGGTGTTAGCGTACCTGCTGTGTATATTCTGCACCAACTTCAATAATATTTTCGTTATTTTATGCTTTTTAGATAATTTACTTTGAAGTCGGTTTATATTTTTTTGAAAATAGTTTATTTAACACTTTTTAGTGACTTATTTTACCAAGATAGGTATCAGCACTATCACGCAACTCGAACGTCTACATTACAGTAACTTACTGAAAACATAAAAAGTTTATATCTCTTAAACTACTGGACCGATTTTGATGAAATTTATACTCTACCCTAAGTTGAAAGATACTCTAACTATTGCAAAAAGAATTTTCGAAATCGGACTTGTAGTTTCTGTGAAATCCGCGGACAAACCTACATACATACATACATACATACATACATACATACATACAAACACTCGTGAAATTTGGTAAATTCGTTTAGAAGCCCACATAGACTAACATATATGAATATTACGCATTTTTATTAATATTACATACATACGCGTCGAATACAGAACCTCCTTTTTTGAAGTCGGTTAAAAATTGTAGTGACGCTAAGACTATTTTTAAAAAAGTAAGTTTCTGGTGGTAGGTCCCTAGTGCAAAGGTCCGTCCAGAGAGGTACCACTAGACCGTCAGATATTCTGCCGCCAAGCAGCAGTGTGTAAACATTGATGTGTTCCGATTTGATGGACTGGTAACATTCAGTAGCCATTTTGTATATTTTTTTCTTATCAAGAACGTATCAATGGAAGGTTATAATCAACGAAAAAAGTTAAAATATATGTTATACGTTTCACGTAAGTAGGTATACTAAAATTTTTAAGATCATTTTTGTCTGCAGTCGGACTTTTTGTGCTTTAATAGTTTTTACTTGTGTTGCAATTACTATTTATCGAAATTAATTTTATTTACTACTAGCTGACCCGCGCAGCTCCGCTTGCGCTCTTTTTACTCAGAAACCTTCTTGGGCTCATGCACAACACTTTGCTGAAGATCATGGCATGATCATATGCATAGTTTACGATTCTATTAAGGACATACAGACAAACATTATTTTTTATACGGGGTGTAAGGGACATCGAACCGAAAACCGATACCAGGGGTACATGATTCTGAACATTCTTGTGTTGAAATTTTTCATCGGCTTTTTCAAGAATTAAAATAAATAATGCTGTTTTTTAATTAAAATTAGGATAACATCATTATTGGTATAATAATAAAGCCTAATTTCAATTTAAAAACAATAAATTACTTATTTGTGCAAAGTTAGCAATCATCAGCAGCCGAAAAGTCCATTGCTGAACAAAGGTCTCACCCTTAGAAGGGAGGGGTTGCCATAATCTCCACGCTTGGCAGGCGGCTTGATTGAAATTAGCAATGTAATTGAAAAATAAATATTATTCCACACGTATTCATTACATGCTCAAAAATTAACATGTTAGTCATTTGTCATTTTCCATATAAATGGTTTCTGTAACGGACAATATGAGAAATCTTATAAAAAAGTTTTCGGTACGTAGTCCCTTACACCCTGTATATATAGAAGTCGTGTCAGTTATTCTGCGCCCACCAAGCAACGTCAGAACATCAGTGTTCCGGTATGAAGGACAATGTGTAGTTACCAGTCAAGTGCAACTGCCTTTAGGCAGGCGTACTGCTTTCCATCAGGCGAAAGTCTCGTTACCAGGTTGAATAAATTTAGCCACCTGACTACTTTACTAATTAAGTAAAATACAATTTAGACTTTATTCATACAGTTTCATGTAACTTATAAAAATTCCATAACATCGTTTTCACCTTTAACAAATTTAGAACCTATTTTCTCCAAATAACCATACCCGTCTTTATTATCAAATCTTCCTCTTAATATAATTTCAATTAAGACCTTAATCTCTTCTCTAGTATCTTTATTAAACACGTGACTCAAAGTACGAATTATGTTTTTTAGAAATTTACCCAAAATTATGTCAATGTCGTTTCTTTGTCCCCCGATCCAAAATCTCATAGCGTGAACAGTGTTAGTGAAATCAATAGATAATACATCTTTTCCATCTCTCGATAAAGCTTTATCTAGCATATCCAAAAGTATTTTCACCGCTTTGATTCTAGCTCTTAACACAGGATTACTGTTATGCATTATTTTGTATCTTTGAATCATCACGGTTCTTAAAACCGTCAAGAACTCTCTCATATTTGGTATGCCATACATGTAGTTGCTCAATTCTTGAATTATAATGTCTCTGTCGTCAGGTCTCGTGATTGATTTAAAGAAAAATCCTTCCGAAAAGATGACATTGTTAATAATGTCAGCCACTATTTTAAATTTACTATCGGGCATAGTCAATATTTCACTAATAAAATCTGCGCTGTAATCTGTGAAGCTTGGGTAATATCTACATACTTCATAATGACTACAAATATATGACAGTTCATCTTTCTTACCAATAACACTATCTTTAAATAGCTTGTTATATATTAGTTGAAAATCAGCAGCTTTTGATGTATCATTTATCGCCATAAATATATCATTTGTTAGTTTCTTACCACCTTTATAAATTAATCTATTAAATGTTTCAACAACATCAAGGAAAACGAATTCCTCATCAATGTCATGTTTAGTTTTGTGAGCAGAGACTATATTCATATATTCTTGAGTGCTGGCTATGAATTCATTACTATAAATCTCTATAAAATGATTCAGATCAATTTTCAGATTCCCCTCCTTCATTACGTGTGCTGCTATATTACTAAATACACTCACACCTTTTTTCTGAATGTGGTACACATAATCTTTCAACTGCTTAGTCTTACTTGGTAGAAAGTCTTCGTTGTTAGTTAATTCCAATACACTTTCTTCTGGTTTTGCGCCTTTATTCTTTTCCATTGCTGAAGTAACGCCCATCTTTTGATCTTCTTTAACTATGTTTAAAACATCACTAACCAGTCTTCTTCTGATTTCATTCGTTTTGACACCTTCTGATTTGACGTCATCTGATAAACAGGTGGCTATAGCTAAAAATATATTTAATTTTAAAAACATTGGGTTTTGATGAACTAAAAAGTTCTCATAGAACTGAATTCAACATCTTTTAAGAACACGTTTTAAGAACATTGATCTATTGTAATAAAATGATGCTTTAAAAGTATTTATGTGTATCATTCTGATAAAATTCGTACATTATTACTTCAATGGTATCGAGCCTATTAAAACGGATCGAGTCGGGTGGAGTTGGATCGAGTCGGGTGGAGTTGGATTAAGTCGGGTGGCCCGGCAGCGGGCTCAAAGGCCCCTGGTGCAGATCCCACCGGAAAGACCTGGGTCACAGAATACACATAATAACAGAAGATGCACTGTTTTGATGTTGAGGGAATGCCGCCGTTTTAATAGCCTACAAAATTTACAGAGCACTGCGTTCATTCTAAATAGTACCTTACCGCCACGCGCTAGTGCGCGTGGCGGTAAGCGCTATTTCTTTGTGTTCAGAATTTACCTACACCATCGTTCGATCGTCAGGGTTTTCAAGCAAAGTAAAATAAAATACCAACAAAATTATCACAAACATTTATTATATTTACAATTGTTTTATTTTTATGTAGTGTTTTATATATTTTTGCCATCCCCTACATATCTTTTATTAACTTTAGAGTGGCGAAAATTCGTAAACCGCATAAATAATTTTAAAATTGTTTTAAAAGGTAAACATAAGCGTGGTGCAGTGAACTCAATGTTTTTTAGCTTCGTTAGTAATATTGCCGGATTTGTTGTAATAAGTTATAAGAAAGACAGTTTTGAAGTCTGTTGTTTATTGCAACAGCCGTCCACACAACAATTATTGTTGTTACGATTATCCATTATAATTATTTTAACAAAATGCGGTGATATTAATCCAATATACACACAAATACGTAAATCCTTTCGCGTTTTGATTTTCGTTCTGCACGAATTATTCAATAACGTGTGCTCGCAAGCGCGTGGCAGCCGCGAGTGATAGACTACCCCGGGTAGCCGAGCGCTGTAGGCATCTATCGCTGTAGGTATTGGCGAGTGACGGAGGTCTGCCTGGGTCTCCTGTAATGTGCCGATGCGACAGCCCCGGGGGTTTTAGTGGGTAAGAATCCCACTTATCCCGTTCGAGCTCCACAGCTCCCGGGGACCTTTCGAAGGTTTCCCCCGCGTCAATATAAAAAAAGATAACAGCAATTTCCATTTATTTAGGCTTGTTTAGAAATTAATAAATTTTACTAATTATGTAACTAGCATCAGTTACCACAAATCATCATACATAACGCGAAAACTACTGGCTGCATGCGAAGTCGCGGCTACAGCTAGTACTAACTAATTATACAGGGTGTAAGGGACATCGTACCGAAAAACGATACTAGGGATCCAGTACACGATTCTGAACATTCTAGTGTTGAAATTATCATCGGCATTTTCATGAATTTCCAAAAAAAAAACCGCTTTTATAAATAAGAATAACATCATTATTGGTATAATAATAAAGCCTAATTTATTTGTGCAAAATTAGCAATCATCAGCAGCCGAAAAGTCCACTGCTGAACAAAGGCCTCTCCCTTAGAAGGGAGGGGTTGCCATAATCTCCACGCTTGGCAGGCGGCTTGATTGAAATTAGCAATGTAATTTGAAATAAATTTAAAGTAAAAAACTTTTTAAAAAACAAGCTTTTATTTAAATGCGCTAAAAAGAATAAAATAAACTTTTCCTTTAAAACTTTTAATATCTATTTATAACGTCATTACACAATTTATATGATATAAAAGCTTGTCGCGAGATTATAGTACCTACTCGTACTTACATAGTTTGCAAATTTTAAAACTTAAAGTCAATAAAATCTAATTATTAATTTTCTTGTTTATATTCTTATAGGTAAATCTCGCGACAAGCTTTTATATCATATAAATTGTGTAATGACGTTATAAATAGATATTAAAAGTTTTAAAGGAAAAGTTTATTTTATTCTTTTTAGCGCATTTAAATAAAAGCTTGTTTTTTAAAAAGTTTTTTACTTTAAATTTATTTTTTACTTTTTAGTTTTTGCTGGATAGGTTTCTCAAATCAAATCAAATCATCTTTATCTTCACAATAGGTATGCATGAACTAACATGGGTGTTTTTATTATTTTGATTATGTCCTCTATGGTCTACCTTATTAGGTATGCAAAAATTGGTTTATATAAATCTACAATTTACTATACTAATAAATAATTAACTAAGTATTGGAAATTATTGAATAATTGCAATAATAGTATTGACGACAACCAAACTCGTTAGGTTTACTAGTGGCTGTTCCAGGGTTTCGTCCCGTCACCCACCCACTTACCAAGTCTATTATCAATTCCGCTTTTAGAGGCAAAGTGAATAGAAGCTCCTTAAAGTAAATCAAATGTGCCCAAACTCGATGGGTTTACTAGTAGCCATTCCATGGCTCTATTACTCTTACGAACCGTCTCGAGCGCAGGTATGATGACTTCCAGCCTCCCGAACAAGCCAGGTTCCGAAAAGGCTTTAGTATCGTAGACCACATTAATACGCTCCGCCAGATTATACAGAAGACCGAGGAGTATAATCGGCCATTATGTCTAGCGTTTGTGGACTACGAGGAAGCCTTGGATACAATCGAGACCTAGACAGTATTGCAGTCCCTCCAGCGGTGCCGCATTGACTATAGGTACATCGAAGTGTTGAAGTTTGTACGTGTGTTCGTACAGCAACGCCACCATGTCGATCCGACTACAGGACGAGAGTACGAAACCAATCCCATTGCTGCGAGGTGTGAGACAGGGAGACGACATTTCTCCGAAACTGTTCACAAACGCATTGGAGGACGTTTTCAAGCTCTTGGACTGGTACGGATTCGGCATCAACATCAATGGCGAATGCATCACTCATCTTCGTTTTGCCGATGATGTAGTCACTATGGCAAAGTCGCTGGAGGACCTCGTTCTCAGTACGATGCTCAGCGACCTCAGTAGCGTTTCCCAACAGGTGGGTCTTAAAATGAACATGGACAAGACGAAGATCATGTCTAATGTCCATGTTACACCCGTACCGGTAGTTGTTGGCGGGCCTGTTGGTCTAGTGGTTAGACACACTATCTGCTGACCAATTGGTCGTGGGTTCGATTCCCACCAAGTGTCTGGGTGTTTTATCTATATAAGTATGTATTTACAAAAAAAAGCATATATGTATTAGTATCAGTTGTCTGGTTTCCATAGTACAGGCTCTGCCTAGTTTGGGATCAGATGACCGTGTGTGGATTGTCCCAGAATTGAACCTACACTCGAAGTTGTTAACCACTACGATAAACTATCCAGTCAGGTCGGCCCAACTTCGACAAAGAGGTCGCCCGAATAATCCAACTCGGATGGGCAGCGTTCGAGAAACTACGCGATATCTTCTCGTCCGAAATACCGCAGTGCCTGAAGACGAAGGTTTTTAACCAGTGTGTATTTCCAGTGATGACATATGGTACTGAGACGTGGTCTCTAACGGCTGGCCTTTTAGAAAAGTTCAGAGTCACACATCGAGCTATGGAGAGAGCTATGTTCGGCGTTTCTTTGCGCGACAGAATCCGAAATGTGGAGATTCGCCGAAGAACTAAGGTTACCGACATAGCTCTCAGAATCTGCAAGTTAAAGTGGCAATGGGCAGGCCACATCGCTCGAAGAACCGATAACCGTTGGGGAAGAAAGGTTCTCGAGTGGCGACCACAAACCGGAAGACGCAGCGTAGGCAGGCCTCCCACTAGGTGGACAGATGACATTGTGCGCGTCGCAGGTAACCGGTGGATGCAAATAGCCAATTGTCTACTAGTAACCATTCCAGGGTCCCGTCACCTATCTTCCAATTCCATCATCAGGTCCTCATTATTAGGCAAAGTGAAAAGAACTCTTTAAGACGAATCAAATGAGCCTAAACTTGATGTGTTTACTGATAACGATTCCAGGGTTCCGTCACCTACCTTCCAATTCCATCATCACGATCATCATAATGAGGACATTATTAAGAAAAATGAACAGAACTCTTTAAAACGAATCAAATGAGGCAAAACTCTATGTGTTTACCAGTAACCATTCCAGGGTTCCATCACCGACCTTTCAATTCCATGATCAGGTCCTCATTGTTACAAAAAGTGAATAGAACTCTTTAAGACGAATTAAATGAGCTTAAACTCGATATTTTTACAAGTAACCATTCCAGGGTTCCGTCACCTAACTTCCAATTCCATCATCAGGCCCTCATTATTAGGCAAAGTGAATAGAACTCTTTATGATGAATCAAATGAGTCTAAACTCGATTTGATTACTAGTAACCATTCCAGGGTCCCGTCACCTACCTTCCATCATCAGGTCCTCATTATTAGGATATGTGAATAGAACTCTTTAAGACGAATAAAATGAGCCTAAACTCGATGTGTTTACTATTAACAATTCCAGGGTTCCGTCACCTACCTTACAATTCCATCATCAGGTCCTCATTATTAGGTAAAGTGAATACAACTCTCTAAGACGAATCAAATGAGCCTAAACTCGATGAGTTTACTAGTAGCCATCCAAGGGTTCCCTTATCCACCTTCGAGCTCCATCATCAGATCAGCTCGATGATACTATATTATTGTATTGTCACCGGTCCTTGACACATGTGCAAAATATCAAACGAATTGAACGTGTAGAAGTGGGTGAAAATTGAGTTGCAAGATTCCACCCGAACAAATTACATACATACATACATAGATACATACATACATACATACATTGCAAGTTAAATAAAAGCTTTTAAAAATATATATTATTCCGCACGTATTCATTACATGCTCAAAAATTAACAAGTTAGTCATTTGTCATTTTCCATATGAATAGTTTCTGTAATGTTGTAAGTGTTGTAACGGACAATATGAGAAATCTTATAAGTATAAAAGTTTTCGGTACGTACGTTTTCCCTTACACCCTGTATACATTGCATTTCTTTTAAATATAGTTCCTTACCTTGAAATATTAATAGGTACAGTAAATACATGTTTACACGATACTAGGTTCAGAACAGGTATAATATTACAATTTATTTCATTAGAAAATTATCGTTTTCAATGGTAATTTCAATTAATCGCCCATTAAATTGAATCGTTTTATGATAGCATTTATAATATAAAAAAAAACCTTTAAAAACTATGTTCATGTTCAGGTATGCGTTCTTGAATATACGTGTTTAGGTAAATTAGTTTGAAAAATAGCTTACAGCATGCACACAAATGTTTTATGACTACAGATCGATACTGTTGGATAACAGTCAGGGTACCTGGCCACTAATCCAATTGACCACGAACGGTCAGACTATTCGTCCATGATGATGAGAAAAATCTATGTAGTCACAAATACGGACGGGCCTGTTGGTCTAGTGGTTAAACACCCTCTAGTGGTTCAGGGTGTGGGCCCTTTAAAGGTCCATTGTGTACGGCGGCGACTCCGAGGAGGATGGCGGCGGGGTTGCGACCCCCATCCCCGTGAGCACCGGATCTTTAGAAGATTTCCCCCGCGTCACAAAAAAAAAATGGTTAAACACCCTACCCGCTGACCAATAGCACAAAATCTCTATATTTTGTGCCAATAATGGTCGTGGGTTCGATTCCGAAAAAAAGAAAGTATATAGGTATTAGGATGAGTTGTCTAGTTTCCATAGTACCTACAGGCTTTGCCTAGTTTGGTATCAGATGACCGTGTGTGGATTGTCTCAGAATATTAATATTAATACCAGTCACTCATTGCATAAATTCGTAACTTGGGTACAAAGTGGAAGTGAGAATTTCAGGTATGCTAAAAGGGTTGGTAACTCCTGACTCTAGGCTATTATACTGTATAGCTACGAAACTTTGCACCATATGGATGAATAATACCAGCCCTTGTTGATGCCCCACTGCTGAGCACGAGCCTCTCCTAATAATGAGGGGCCATAATCCACCACGCTACTGGCCAAGTGCGGGTTGGTGGAATTCACACGTCATTCGAAAGCTGCTTAGGCTTTCTCAGACATGCAGGTTTCCTCACGATGTTTTCCTTCACCGAAAGCTAGTAACAATAGCACAAAGACTATTCGCACATGATTAATTGAAGAAATCAGAGGTGTAAGCCGGGGTTCGAACCTGCGCACCTTGTTTCCAAGGCAAGCCCTCTCCCACTGAACTGTTACTGCTATGTAACAGCAGTATGGATAAAGCTGGCGCTATTTACCTTCAGTGTTCTGTTAGATGAATGCTTCCCCTTACTATAATTATATATAACTTGCTTGCTATAATTTTTTCATCAGGCGTGTCTGCTATTGTCTGAGGTAGAAAATTTCAATTTGTGATTATTTCTTTACACCTAATAAGTACCAATGATATGTAGAAACAAGGAGACGTAGAAAGTACTTGATAAATGCCAGTAATTATTAATACTAATGCATTTCGAGATCCGAGCCAGCGGCGTTCGCGGGCCGTATTTCATTTGCAGTTAGCTTATGACGCCCCGCCAATAGTTAGCAATGGCCCTTAGGTGATCGGTAGGGTTGGTACCAACTCTTGATGGGTCGCGGACGCACAGTTTGAGGGCTCTGTGCGTCTCTACTAAATGCGGGACGCAGCTAGAAGGGTTACGACGCAGTGACTCAGTTGTCGCGAATACCTACCACAAGAGGGCCAGGGGAGGGGGGAGAATGCAATTCGGGACGTGCTTTAGCTAGCATCTGGAGTTCCCAGAGTCCACAGACAGCGTCCATGAAAGCCACTGGAAGGTCAAATACATAACTCGGCCTTCGCCCCTTCGGCGACCTTACGAAACATTACCCCCCGACTAAAAAAGTTGCCACGACGATTTTTTTATTCGAAGTGTTTTAAGTTAGTTTTAACCCAATGATAACATCGACCGACGACATTGTTCGCGTCGCAGGTAACCGGTGGATGCAATTCGCCAATTGTTGTTCATTGTGGCGTTCGAAGGGGGAGGCCTATGTTCAGCAGTGGACGTCTTCCGGCTGGTGATGATGATGATGATAACATCGGATGCATGCTGGCCTAGTGGCCTACTTGCCATGCCGTGAGGCGCCGGTTCAAACCCCACCCCAGCCTTAGCAGAACCAATGTGATTTCCACTTTGTGTTACTCATAATATATACTATTCCAAAGATTCCATCATCATCATCATCACCAGCCGATAGACGTCCACTGCTGAACAAAAACCTCCCCTTAGGGAAGGGAGGGGTTGCCATAATCCCCACGCTTAGCAGCCGTCTTGGGGATCGCAGTATTTATGGTAGCTAATCCAATACGCTGCTGCCCGTCTTTTTGTTTTCCCTTAGTGGCCTCTTACGGACACCCAGCGGGAGGTGATGGGAGGGTGGTATTCTTACATGGACACCCCACGGGTTCCAAAAATAGAAGTAAATCATGACGAGGAAACCCAGGCATTCGCACTTGGACTGTATGGGGGATTATGACCCTCATATATCGCGTAACATTACAGGTTAAAATTGTTATTATAATGTCTCGATGCTGGATAAGGTATGCTTATAACTTGCCTTTTTTTTTTTTTTTTTTTTTTTTTTTTTTTTTTTTTTTTTTTTGTTGACGCTGGGAAAAATGCGTTACGCATACCCTCTCGTTGGGGGACGAGAGGGTTATGTGGGACTCCCCCGGCTAGCCCGGGTATACCCACTAAACGACCCAGCGGCACTCCCGCATCGTCTTCATGGAGGGGAACTGGGAAACTGGCAGAGCCTTATCATCCAGTCCCCCGCCGACGACCGCCCGCCTTTACAGCGGGGCCCGCACGCCCCTCCCTACGAGGAGGGGCCCGGAAATGACCGCGAGTGCTCGGTCATTCCCGCCGACGGTGGTGGTGAACCGTGCAATGCAGGAGACAAGGCGCCCCCGCGCCAGTCTCCCGCTATTCACCACCGGGGAGGAGGAGACGCTGATCGTACAGCCGTCTCACTCTTCCCCTTCTCCGCCTGCGGAGCGGCGCCGCGAGGGGATCGTCCTCCCGCGCGCGCTCCGCTGCCTCTTTCTGCGAGATCACGTCCTCGCAGAAAGAGGCGACCGCCGACCAGGCCGCCTCGCCCCCCAGCATGGACAGAACCACGCCGGGCAGCGAGAGGTCCGGCCCCACCACCGCAGTCAGACCGCGGCGCGGCTCAGACCAGGCCGGGCACACCTCGAGGGTGTGCTGTGCCGAGTCCTCCGCCGCGCCGCAGTCGTGGCACGCGGCGGCCTCCTCCCTCCCAATCCGATGCAGGTACGACCCGAAGCATCCATGCCCGGTCAGCACCTGCACCAGACGGAACGAGAGGAAGCCGTGGGACCGCTCGAGCCATCCCTGAAGGACTGGCCCGAGCGCGTCCAACGTTCGGCGGCCGAAGGTGGCAGAGGCGAGGTCCTCAGTCCAATGATGGACGATTGCGGCCCTCGCCTCCCGCCGGACGGCCTCCCGCTCCTCCGCGGCGGGGGGCGCATTGAGCGCCTTACGCCGCGCCGACCACTCGTACACCCTAGCTAGCACCCACGCCTCGATCTCCCAAGGAGGGGTGCCGGCCAGGGCGCACGCCGCCGCGAACCCCACCGAGCGGTAGGCCCTCGCCACCCGCTGTGCAATGGCCCTTTGGGGCCTGCGGATGGCGGAGGCGTTCTCCCTCCTGTGGAGAGAGTCCGCCCAGATAGGGGCCCCGTAAAGGGCCATACTTTTTAAGATGCCGGCATACAGCTGCCGGCATCGCGCCTTCGGCCCTCCCAGGTTCGGGAGGAGCCAAGAGAGGGCCCCCGCTGCCTTCAGCAGGCGCGTCGACAGCCCGCTGAAATGCGGGCCGAAGCGCCACCTGCTGTCCAGTACAAGGCCCAGATATTTTATCTGGGCCTTCACTCCCACCTCGACGCCCGCTACAACAATGCGGGCGTCCGGGGGGACCCGCTGCCGAGGCCCGTGGAAAAACACGGCCTCGGTCTTATGCAGGGCCACCGTCAGCCCTAGGCGGCGGATCCTCCCTACGACTAGGGATCCGCCAGCCGAGGCCAAATTGGCCGCCTCCCTAAAATTCCCCCCTCGGGCAGTGAGGAGAGTGTCATCCGCATAGCAGATGACACTCGTGCCACGAAGGAGGGACCCGCGCAGAAGCCAGTCGAAGGCTATGTTCCACAGGAGTGGACCTAGGACCGACCCCTGTGGAACGCCAGACTCCGCCCTGTACCGCCTCAATCTGGCAGACCTGTCTACGAGGAGGACCGCTCGGTCCTCCAAGTAGTCTGCCAAGACGGCCCGCAGATATTGAGGCACTCCGTGATAGCGGAGTGCCTCTAAGATGGTCGAGTGGGGAACGGAGTTGAACGCGTTGGCGATGTCGAATGACACCGCCAACACTCCGTCCCCTGCCTCGAACGCCTCCCTCACTTGGCCCTTCAAAAGGGCCAATGCGTCGACCGTCGAACGCCCCTTCCGGAAACCGAATTGGGCGTCCGACAGGTCCGGCCCCACCTCCCGCAGGAGGCCATTCACCCGGGTGGCGATGATCCCCTCAAACAATTTACCGACCTCGTCGAGCAGAACGACGGGCCGGTATGCCGAGGGGGAATCCACCGGGCGTCCCTCCTTCCGAAGGAGGCACAGTCGGCCCTCCTTCCACGGTTTCGGGAACCTCCCAGTCGTAAGGCACGCACTGAAGAGGTCCCGAAACCTGTCCTCCATTTGTGTGGCCGCAATGGCCACCACCGCTGCGGGGACGCCGTCCGGTCCGGGGGCCGTCCTCTTCCCGCGGAGGCGTAAAGCCGCCGCGCGGAGCTCCGCCACCGCCACTGGGGGGATCTCCTCCTCCGGCGGGGCCACCCCCCGCGGGGGGTGCATCACTGGAGGGGTGAAATCGGTCCTGCGCGGAAACAGGGACCGAACCACCCCATCCAGCAACGCCGGCTCCAGGGTCTCCGTCAGTGGGGGGCCACAGGGGCGCAGTTTATTCCGCGCCGCCTTGTATGGCCTCCCAAATGGGTCCCCATCGAGACCCTCCAGCATCTCGGCTTTCGCCGAGTCGTCGGCGGCACGCATCTGCGACCTGAGGACCTCCTTGGCCTCCACGTACGCGGCGTAGAGGAGGTCCTCGTTGGCGAGGTCGCGAAAGCTGCGCCGCCGACTCCGCGCGTAGGCCCTTCTGGCCGCCACGCAGGCGGCCCGGAGCCCCGCCAACTCCTGCGTCCACCAATAAACGGCGCGACGGGGAGGCGGGCGGCGAGACCGAGGCATGCTGGTGTCGCACACCTCGGTCAGGGAACCCCGCAACTGGACCGCTGCGGCGTCCACGTCCAGGACTTGGACAGGAGGCGCGAGCCAGTCCTGGACTAACGCCGCCTCCTCAGCCGCCTCGCGATCCAGGCGGGTGAGGGACCACCGCGGGAAGGGGGACGGACCCGAGTGGGCTGTCCCCCGAGGGCTCCCGGTGGAGACGTCGAACCGCACGTAACGGTGGTCGGACAACGTCTCCACCATCTCCACCCGCCAGTTCAGGACGCGGGCGGCCAGCACGGGGGTGGCGAACGACACGTCCACCACTGACCCTCCCCGTTGCCGCACACACGTCTGTACTGTCCCTCTGTTTAAGAGGGACACGCCTGTCGACGCCGCCCAAAACTCGACGGCGCGACCCCGGACGTTGCAAGTCGCGGCCGGGTTGCCCCAGGCCGCCGACTTGGCATTCAGGTCGCCCAACACGGCGACCTGGCGCGGCGCCGCCCGACCGACCACTGCGGTGAGGACCTCGAGAAAGATCTCGAAGTCCGCAAGGGGTCGGTTAGGGGAGAAATACACGCCCACCAGGGCTATTTCTCCCCACGCGGCGGCCACGTATCCCGGACCCCTCTCTAAGAGCGAGAGGGGTGGGGAGTCCGTGGAAGACCGCGCCACCAATGCCACTGAGCCGTCCGGATCACCCAGCCACCTGCCAGGGACCGAGTACGGCTCAGCGACCACCGCTACGTCCACCAACCACTCGGCCACGGTCTGCATCAGCAGATCCTGGGCCGCTCTGCAGTGGTTGGTGTTGGCCTGAAGGATGCGATGTTCGGCCCTATCCATCAATCGGACATCGCACCCCCCTCCGCAGCCGCCGATGTACTGGGCACCGGATCGGCGGTGGCAACGGCAGGCCGGGTCGGCGCCTGTACTTTGCCCTTCTTGGGGGGAGGCTTGCAGCTCCTCCCCTTCATTAAATGATCCGCAGGGCGGCCACTGGCGGCGCACACGGCACAGTGCGGCGTGGTGGCCTCGCAAGCGGCGGACTTGTGTCCGACCTTGCCGCAGCGGTAGCATGTGTCCCTCCTTTCTTCCTCGGAGGGACACAGGGCCCGGGTGTGACCAACTCCGAAGCACTTGAAGCAGCGCAACGGCGACTCCTCAAGTGCCCGGACCACACCCGTGCTGAACCCGACTTGAAGCCGTCCCTTGGCGAGGACGGCTTTGGCGGCGGCGACCGGGCACTCAAGGCGCATGGTGCCCATGCCGCCGCGGCCGGGTCTGATACCCCGGCCCTGAACTGCTGCGGCACTGCAGCCTCCAGCCGCCGCGACCGCCGCCACCACCTCCTCCTTGGTGACCGAGTCATCCAGGTCGGACACCTCCAGGCCTGCTGACTTCACAGGCCTGACCACCTTGGCCGCGTCCGCGATGACCTCCTGCAGTTTTGCTGCGAAGAGGTCCGCGTCGGCGCTGCCTTTAGCCCCCGGGAACTCGAATATTCGAGCCCCGGTTTGCGTTCGGCGGCACGCGATCTTGCCGATCCCCAGTTGGGTGGGATCGGCGTTGGCGCGCGCCCGCGTCATTATCGACGCGTAAGTTTCGCCGCGCTCCTCAGCCTCCGCGGTGAGCGTCACCACGACGGCAGCGGATTTGGGAGCAACCAATTTGGGTTTGCTCCCACCGGCGGGGGCCCGATTAGCTGCGGGAGCAGCGTTTGCGGGTTTGGGGGCCGACTTCTTGCCTTTCCCCTTCCCCTTTCCCTTGCCCGTGGACTGAGACGGGCCGGGAGGGGCGGTGGCGGGGACGGCAGGGCCGGCCGTCGCCTTCTTCTTCGCCTTGCCCTTCTTCTTCTTTCCAACCACCTTCGTCCACTTTGGCTGGTTGGACGGGGTGGTGGAGGGTAGGAGGGCGTCCTCTGTTCGTGAGGACGGCGCCGGCTCACGCGGCTTGACTGCCGCGGGCGGCCGCTCGCGCGGCTTGCTTGCCGCGGGTGGCCGTTCGTCCGCCGCAAGTGGCGGGCGAAGCCGCTTTTCCGGCAGGAGCCGGTCCTCGATACCTGCGAAGCAGGCACGAGTGAAGGCCCTTTCCTCCATCACAACCTTCCGGATGATATCCTCAAGGTTGGAGGGGAGGGCCTCAGCCGCAGGTCTCGGCACGGCTTGTTGAGGCCGGGCCGTGGCTTTAACCGCGGGCCTCGGCTCGGCTTGTTGAGGCCGGGCCGTGGCTTCAGCCAGCTTGAGGTGTAGCTGGCTGACCTCCGACTGCAGGCGATCCACTTTCGCCTGCAGCTGCCGCGTCTCGTCGGTGGCTGTTCGCCCCACCAACTCCGCGACGATGCCGCGCATACTCGCGGCCCTGCATTTCAGGGCCTTTTGGAAGGTCCCCTTCAGGTTGGAGGACTTCGAGGCGACCTCCACAATGCCCTCCTGGTCCTCCACCGCCATCCGCTCCAGTTCCGCGACTGAGTGGTCCGCGTATAAAACGCGGGACGCACCGTACCCAGCCTTGGCTCGGGCAACGAGCGTCCGCTGCTCCTTGGCAGCGACCGTCTCTTCGAGGTCCTTCTGGACCTGCTCCCGCTTCGCCAGGTCGAGCTGGCGTCGAGCGTCCGCTAAACCCACGTCGTGGGTGTCGGCCACTGCCGACTTTTTTGGCCGAAGCTTCTTCTTCGGCTTCCCCGTGGAGTCCGAGGAGCCCTCGGAGCAATCCTTTAAGAATCGCTTCCGGGCTCTAGACGACTCCTCGGCCATCGACATGGACGAACCGGCGTCCGAGTCCGACACCTCGTCCGTCCACCCACCAAAAACACTAGCCGCAGAAGGCGCGCGGCTAGCCTCCGACGCCGAAGCGCCATCGGCTGGTTGGCCCTGAGAAGGGCCTTTTTTCAAATCGTCCCGAGAGGGGCCCTTAGAAGGGCCTTTGAGGAACCTCCCGGACGAATCCCGCAGGGGTTTCGACATCCCGCAGGTATCGTAATCTACCGCAATTGACTACGACGTACAGCGCACTTTAGCCGTTCACTGATCTGCCACTCCGTTACGGTGGTCAGATCAGGACGTTGCCCAGGGAACACGACGAGGACGTAAGCGCTGTGGGGGTTCCCCCTTATAACTTGCCTCAATCAAGATAGCCAGTAGGATAAATGCCTATCTAACATGCCTGTCTCTCTTTACCATAAGCCGTCGCCGTGCATCTTGTTATTAAACAAGGGAATGGCGGAATCAAGTCGTGCAGGCACGAACTTATGTAACTTCATCATCCCCAGCCAAAAGACGTCTACCTAATGCTGAACAAAGACTTAGAAGGGGGTTCCCATAATCCCCATTCCCCACGCTTAGCAGGCGTCTTGGGGATTTTATTTATTAAACAACCAACAAGTCGCACAACGGCTTAAAGTAAATCCAATACATAGTCAGTCGGATACATTGAACATTGTAGACTTAATTACAGGTTGCCCTGACATAATGTTGTCTTTTATGTTGTCTTTTTGTTGTCTTTTTTGTTGTTATGTTGTTTTTGTTTTTTGTTGTGTTTTATTGCCCTGACATGCATCATAGTTCATGAAAACAAAGTGTCGAAGTTAATGAAGATAAATTGTAGAACATAATTTAAAATGATTAGAAAAAGAAATAATAATTTTGTAATTTGCAAGATAAATATGAAGAGCTAAAAGTCAGCTAAACATTTATGCAAAGATGATTTAGACAAGAAACAGCACAGATCAATATCGACAGAGGGCATGCGTGACAAGTGACCATATTGAGGCTGAACTCTGTTAATGGTGGAGAAATGACCCATGTTAGTCCTAAATCCTTTGACACGGAAAAACTAGTACCTAGAAGGTCGGGCTAGTTTTTAGGGAGTACGCAGCAGTGGCGTGCACTGGAAGTAGGCAAAATATCTGCGAGTTGTTTATGCTTTATTCTATTTGTTCGTGTTCCAGCACAAATATCCTTAAATTAACCAGTATTACCAACATATCCATTTACTTAAAAAAAAGTTACGATAATTCATGTCCAAACTAAGATTTTTTTAAATTAAGACTGTTTAGAGAAATCCTAGGGTAAGCAAAGTATTTTTGTTAGTATGGAGCCGCTGAATAAACTTATTAATGTTCTCAAATGCAAATTACTATGTCTATAGTATTTGCTTACATATGGATATTTAAAATGGTATAATAACATACTTAAAATAGGAGAAACAAGCCGAATACATTTTTTTGCCTACCCTCTGTGCACGCCACTGTGCACTGGTACGCAGTATAGGTGGTACATAATCCAATAGAGTAACGCTAATACCCGTTTACTTATTTTCCCTTATACGATTATATGACACACATGAAATAAATAAAACATATTGTAAGTAGTTATTAACAGCCCTAACGCATTGTTTCCGTACGCAAAGGGCACGCGATATAATTGAGAACCATTGTAAATCAGTACCTTATCCAATTAATTTCGGTTAAGCGACAATTGTATTGTGTCACATACCTACAATAAATACATATTCCAAGAGTTGACACTAGCAGAAATTTATTTTAAAATATACATAGAGTTTAAATAAAATTATAATAACCGCTTTAAAATAGTTTCTTTAAATAACAACATAAAATGTTTGTTTTACAGTTTAATTACTTTTTTATAAAATTGGTTGGCTGAAAATAAAAGCTCACTCGCTCGAAAGCAATAGAAATGAATAGGTACTCAAACAGTGCGACAATTTGATTCTATGCGACTACGACGCGACTAGACAACCTAAGCGACAAGACGGCAGGAGACAGTATAGCAGGTGTTCCCAAACATTTTTTAGATCTTTCGCGATTTATATATGCAGATGCCCCAGCATTAGCATCTTGCACAAGCACCTTCGAAGAGGCCGAGAACCACCTATCTGCTACATTGGAAGTCTTAGGTCATTATTATGAAGAAAACGCATTAAGGCCAAATCCAGCTAAAACCCAGTCTTGCGTTTTTCATCTCCGCAATCGTGAGGCGAGACGTGTACTGGATCTAACTTGGAAGGGCATTCAAATGAGACACTGTGATCACCCTAAGTACCTTGGTGTAGTTTTGGACCGGGCCTTAACGTTTAGAGCCAATTGTGAACATGTACTAAAGAAGGTGATTTCGAGAAACAACCTCTTGTTTAGGCTTACCTCCACCAAGTGGGGAGCCTCACCAGACGTTCTACGAACAACAGGGTTGGCACTTTGTTTTTCCGCCGGCGAATATGCCAGTCCAGTGTGGAACCGCTCGTGTCATTCAAAGATAGTGGATACAGTTCTTAACACAACATGTCGGACAATTACAGGCTGTCTCAAACCGACCCCGCTGGGCAAACTGTATTCACTAGCTGGAATTGCTCCACCTTGTGTCCGTAGGGCGAGAGCTTCCTCAATGGAGAAGTCGAAGCAGGAGTCTGATCCTAGGCATCCCCTGTCCGGCTGTACCCATGCCCCTCCCAGGCTTAAAAGCCGCAGGAGCTTTCTGGGTACCTACTGTGCAACCGATCACAGAAAACATTGCGCACGCTAAACTTCGTCTGTGGAGACAATCTTTCCCCGTCACCGACAACTACATCCCACAGAATGAAGCGCTACCTCCCGGGACAGACATGCAGTGGCCTTCATGAAAATCCCTGAACAGACTTCGGACGCAGGTCGGCCGCTGCAAAGAAAATCTTTTCCGATGGGGCTTCAGTGGTGATGACCAATGATTATGTGGATATGCCCCGCAAACTATGACCAATTTGCTTTCTTGCCCTGCGTGCCACCTGCACTCTTGAAGATCTTTGGAAGGCTACAGACAACGCACAATGTAGCTGCTTACTGGGCTAATAATGAAATAATGCGATTTAGTTTTTGCCATCGACACGATAAGAAGAAGATTATATGATTACTATGGTTATGTAACAAAATATAGCCGACCGAGCTTGCATCATAGACCTACAGAGTATACTAGCTCTATGAATCATAAACTATGTCACACCCATTGACTATAACTCAATGGTCACACCATCTATTTTGTTTTCACTAAGAAACTCTTAATTAATGTCTTTACGATACACACTTGACAAAAGAATAAGCCAGCGAATTATTGTAAATTAATTTTAGTCAATCAATTTACAGCCTTATATTTTATGGTTCATAACTGTCAGGATAATGCCTCGCAAGAAGCATATTCAATTCATTACTCGGACACCGTAACGAATCGCTCAAATCGCACGGTAGCCCAACGTTATCTGTATGCAAATTTTTACGCAAACTTTAAAACAAAAATGATTTTGTAATTTTGGAATATTAAATCAAAGTTGAGTGAAATTTTAAAATACTTACAGATAAAATTATAATTTTATAATTATATTCTGACCTTTTTAAGGTTCCATACCTAAAAGGTAAAAAAAGGAACCCTTCCTCACACCTATATATTTCTGGATCCACTGATGCTATCGATTTGAAACTTGGAATAGTTTTAGTTCTTACTTACCCAACCTCAACACAAATGAAAAAAAATATATTAAAAAAGCACAGTTTTTTAGTAATCCTAAAAAAACAAATAAACTTAGGCCTAGAACGCACTGCGATATTTCACCGCGCGATTTTTTTCTCGTAATTCTGTAACACGTTCAATACTATAAGACTAGGCGCACTGACGTTATAAAATTCGCGCGGAAAAAAAAACTGTGATTTGATGCAAATTGAACACGATTTATTCCCGCGCAAATGTTTTGTGCAATAGTAAGAAGTAGTATGACTATGGCCGCCAATGATATTATATACAATAGATATGCCATTAGCGCTCGCCAGACGTTCAGCGAGTATCCCCCAACTGGGTTTTGTAGCAGTTAGTTCCACGCCGTCCCGCGTAGTAAATGCTACATCGTGACGTCTATCATAAAAAAATTGAAAATGCCGTCCTGCGTATTTAATATGTGCACAAATTACCAGGCAAAAGTAAATAAACATTCAGGGATAATATAGCACATGTAACTTTGAAAAAATAATTAGAGTTTGTAAAATACTTCAATTTTCTTAATAATATTGTAAGAAATAATCCGAAATTTAAATGTGTCAGTTGACAAGATGACACTGACAAGCGTTTAACCAATGCTGACAACGGAACGCACAAAATATAGCCATCTCGTATTCTCTTACTTTTGTTGTTATGCATCTGTCCTTGTCAGACTATAGGTAGGAGAATGTATTAGCAAGGTATAGCTAACTCTACAAGTGACACAACTTTTATCGTGCGTTAGTAGGGATATAACATATCTTTAGTAAAATATCATTGATGGCCGCACTGCGGAAAAAAAGTCGCGCGTTTCTCTCAGTCGTGCACTGACAACGGTATTGACAAGATGTCGCGGGCTTCGTCTCCCGCCCAATCAGCAGGCGAGCAGGAGTTAGCAGAAAATGACGACATTGAAATAGAAAAATCAATCACTCTGATGCACAGAAGACCTCCCCTGGGACAAATTTGCTCCTAAATACCACGATCGAGTATTGAAAGCAAGATTGTGGGAGGAAATATACAAACAGATATACTTTTCGATAAACTTTTCTCTGTATTTTCGTAGCTCTTGATGTTTTAAGTAGAAAAATCATTTCATAGGTCTCAAGGCCGTAAATGGGTGAATCCAGTATTCATGATATATTTGTATACGTCTGTTTACGTCGCCGCCGTAGTATCAGGTAAATCAAAATATTTCTGTTGTCCATTACATGTTCGCATAGACTAGTATATTTATATTGGGAGACACGTTCGTCTCAGCCGGGAACAGCATCGAACTGACAAAACAAAAATCGCGCGAAATTTTACTCGCCGTGCGTACTATTATAGGCGTAATTTCGAGCACGGAATATAAGTCGCGAGAATAAATATCGCACGGTGAAATATCGCAGTGCGGACTAAGCCTGCGGTTTGGTTTTTTTGCTATCTGAAGTGTTACATGAATAGTAAAATTACTTTAATACATCTAAAGATGGTATGGAACCCTCAGTGCGCGAGACCAACTCGCACTTGACCGGTATTTATTTATTTTGTTCTTGGGGGCGTAATCTTCAATAGGTCTCCGGCACATGTGGGGTTTAACCCGGGTATGTGGGATTTTTACCCACTAAAGCTCTCACTAGGTGGACTGACAATATTGTGCGCGTCGCAAATAAACAATGCGCAAATAGCCAATAGCGTTTGAAGACGAACTGAGTTTGTCCAACTTCTTGTTTCTAGTAGTAATGTCGTCCCTACTACTTTATTACATAACACCTCCATAGCGATATACATATATCGCTCGCATCGTCATATATACAATGTTTGTAATAACAAGTGGGAACACATGTGCAGTCCGCGTCGCCCACGCTCGTCCATTCGCGAGGTGACGTTGTGAAGGTCATTGTCGCGAACGTTCACTTTTCCTAACCAATGTATTTACAGCGATATATTTAGTACATAAATATGCATAAATCAATGGTATATCGACTGGCTTAATTTTTCGCTATTTAGTTCCCCCACCTGGGGCCTTACCATGATCTCTTATAGCAGGACAGTTTCAAACTATAAATGAACTGTGTACTTACCATGAGCACACTAATTAGCAGACCACCTAGCTATTACGTTACCCAAACAGGTGAGTATAGCCTAAGCCCCTTCATCTTAACTTAAATAAAAATGTTCAGTTACTTCAGTAAAGAAGCTAAGAGTATGAGCGACGGTATTCATGACGATGGGAATATGATCGAACTGTTACTATGTAGATTAGGACATTTTAATACATTTAAGGTCTTGTATTATCCATCGTTAGGTACCTCCGCGTTTCTGTATCTACCACGATATCAATACGACCTCACGGGTGGTAAGCTGCTTGAATGCTGCTAACTATGTATTGTGTTGTTTTCCATTGCCTCATTGACCGGACTTTTTGTCTATTTTCTTTTATTATTAATTAGAAACGATGTCTGCTTGATGGCGACACGCGTGGACAGCGGAAATGCAATTCCGCTCGTTAGCCATGATTGACCCCAGCAATTTCAACAGATTTTACACAACTGCTTGGCAGCAGAATGTCTGAAAGGTACTCTGGTGATATCTGGATCGCCCATGAAGTGCTTTATAACAAGCTAGTGTGCTTGACCATATTCGATTGCATCGTCGTTTTCCATCAGGTAGGACTGAAGTCAAGCATTAGCATAAATTAAATGAAAATATTATTAAATAAAAACTGCATTACCCTTGTATAATCTTATCTGGATTATTCAATATGAAAACCAATAGGCACGAAATCATACTAATTAATCTTCCGACACACGTCGTGTAATGGAAAACCGCCCACTAATATGAGCTAATCCAGGTAATGCAATGCAAAAGTGGTCGAGGAAATGGCCCGTCCATTCGTCCGATGGTTTAAGATCACATGATCGTAATTCAATTTCCGCTGAGGTACAGTGCCTGCAAATAAATATGGCCAACCGTTACGTAATTATTTTTTTATTCGAGACCGGAACGATGATGATGTATGGCACTTAAAATAATGATAACATATGATTTACCACTTTCTTTGAAAATTGATTTACGTAAGTATACCTAAATGTACATACGTTTTATGAAATAACATACCTAATAATGGAGGTTTTTAACGGTTACTGAGCTAGGAAAGGTAACATTTTGACGAATTCTAGAATTCCCTTAACCAAGGATTAATTATTAGACCCGCGCTTTTTATAAGTTTTCCCAGTTTTTTTTCTTTTAGACCACCGCTGGATTAAAGCAAACAAAATAAAAATTATTCAGATCGGTCAAGCCGTTTCTGGGTTTTAGCGTGACTGACTAACAGCTAGGTATTTATTTTCTATTCTATAAATACTTTGTTTTTGTTGAATATGACATATTAAAACCTACCAGTTATCTTTGGCGGTCCACTGGTCAGCCATTACTTCTGTATTTACTTGCTACACTTACATTTATGCATGCTACGATTTTAATCTTGTAAAGAAAAACAGGGTGTAGTAATTAAACAAGCCAAACTTATAGTATCCTTTATTTTGCTGTTTGTACTTTACACTATACAATTTTTTTTTTTTTTTTTGTTTTTAGTAAGTTATATTTATTATTATATTTATATTTATTGCATAGAAACACATTACAAAATATCGTAATCTAGGTTAACAATGTCGCTAGTCATATTAATGCACTATAAGTTAGTGTGAGGTCGCAATCCAATCTTACCATAGTAAGAGGCGCTGTAATCGTGGATAATAATGCGTTTCAGCTATCAACATCTGAAATTGCTTTACTTTATTGAGTTTGCGTATGACGGGTCGGCTTCGTATGGCGGGTCACCCCCTTCCCGCCAATATGATTGAGGGGAGTGATGGCTGCTGCTCCAATCAACTCGAGCGCGGGTGCTGCTTGGGGGGACTGGTCCGACTACTATCCCTTTGGCCTTAGTTTGTTGTAATTTTGTCGTTTTTTAAGCAGCAGGACGCACTGTCGCTGATGATGATCTAATTGTAACAAAACAAACACTGTTTTAAAAAAGTGAAAAATTACAAGCCCGCTGAGTTTCTTGCCGGATCTTCTTAGTTGAGGCAGCGTTGTGATCGGGTAGTAGCTTCTAAAATAAAACTTCACCGTTCTAGCATTAAGCCTATTTGAAATAAATAATTTGAACTTGAAGATTTTCACTATTGCAAAGTGTTCCAAATTAATTACCATCCATTATAAGCATCCATGTACTTACTGTAGAAACTACACAAGTTAGACATAATCGTCTTTACTGATGATCATAACGGTTATAGAGTAATATCTTGGAGACTAAGATCCATTCGATGCGACATCATCACTTGGACTTTCATTAATTTTATGCCTTGTCGTCCTGTTTTTACAGTTTTATTTGCGGCCCAGCCTTTGGTAAGGTAAGGTAACGGAAAGGGTATGACATAAAGTTTCCGGAAGAATTCAAATGGATGATGAAAACCAAATAATAATCTTTAGCATAGTTTTGAAGAAGTGCGAGGTCGAATAGGCTAAACACACGCGGGTACCGACTTTGTTAAATGCATATTTAGAAATGGAGAACCCGGGGTGCCGGGTTAGAACTGCATCCCCCATCTCCTCTCGTCGGGTGTCGTAAGAGGCGACTAAGCGAGAACAGGAAGACGGGCAGCAGCGTCTTTCTTTTGAATTTATCTGTCACCTATACTGCGATCCCCAAGACGCCTGTCACGCGTGGGGATTATGGCAACCCCTTCCTTTTAAGGAAGAGGCCTTTGTTCAGTAGTGGACGTGTTTTCGGCTGCTGCTGATGATGATGTATCCCCAGGTAGGGCGATGCACACTGAGGTCGTCGATCTCGCGATACTCTTATCGGTTGGAGACTTAAACGTCAAATTGTGTACAGACACCATTTTTGCTGGCAAGGGCGAAGTGTACTGCGCGTGCGACGTGACCTCACTCAGTTTCTTGCCGGATCTTCTGGTATATTCACGTTATAATCCGGTGGAAAGCTCATCATCTCATCTCTAAGCATCTCTTCTCTCATCATCGTATCCCAAAGCTGGAGTCCAAGCCCAGCCTCCCAGACGTACCTTTGTTTGAGCTAGTTACTCCGCTTGCCCTTGACGCTGGAACGCTAAACTCGCGCTCTTATCTGGCGAAGGTGTCATAGCTGCTCATTTCCTTCTTTGACCAAAATTATGTAAGTATTTGGTACTTATTACCAAAAAAAATGTTAACTTTTCCCTAAATTTCTGTGCACCGATGCACGCTAACCGTTCTATGTATATTTGGATGCATCAGATATCGTCAGTAGGTAATAGACGACACGATAGTAAGATTACACGTAATTGTTGGAATTACAAAAAAAATAAAAAAAATATGAGCTTTAAGGAGACGTCGATTGTCAACATTTGAAGTTTGTCTACGTGCTCAAAGGCCCCTGACTCCATCTTTAAGTTATTGAACTTAGACATTAGTTCATGATAAAGCCACAATGGTTTCGCTGTGCGATGCGGGCGACGCGACGCAGGGCAGCTGTAAATATTCCCATAAATCATAATTAATGTGTTTTTAATATCACATAAAATAAAACTCGCCTTTATTTTATACTTCGTGGAGAAAAAAGAATACGCATTAGCCGTTAGGTATATAAACCGAAGGTCGCGAGGTCGTATCCATGCGGTAGATGGGCATGTAAAACATCGGTCATGGGCCTGACCTCTCTTCGATCGTATCGGCCTTCCATTTCATCGTATTGTAATAGATTATAGGATAAAAGTCAGCACGAACGTTGTGCTCTATAATATCTTCTGCTTGGTTAGCTGATCCTGCAAATATTGACCGCTATGGTCGTGCAGTCTTACATCAGAACTGAACCCTCTAAATCATTATTTATTTATTTACAGTTTGGAAAACAGCAGCTTATAAAGGACCATGCCCATTTGTGCCCCAGAAATGCCCAGATAAAGTATATTACAAGATTACTCTAATAAATAAAAACTAGAATTATGTTGTTAATTTTAAATCATATGAAGCACTGGATAAAATATAAAAAAAAGACTATTGACATTGCAGTACCAGTGTATGTAACCAAATTGTTTTCACATACATATTGACACTATACAATGGAGATAGACTAGATAATTTCAAATAACTGACATGTATAATATACAGATAAGTATTTAAAAGAACACTGATCTGGCTTAGCTTATGTGATGATGATCATGAAGTTCCTAGTGAAAAACTAATAGCAATGCCGTCTGTAAACGATAAAATGTATAAAAAACCAGTGGGAAGTTATCATGTTTAATGTCCAATATCTTTTGAACCGGTGCTTTATATGACATTAAATCTAGTTATCATATAAATACTGTTAAATAGTTATCATATGACATAGAGCTGTAATTTGGGCATTGCGTGGCATTTCTGACTTTCAGCTCCATACTAATATGGGCATGATCCTTTAAAGTAAAGACAAAAACAATAACATAACTTAAGCCTGTCATTTTCATTTGTAGAATTTATGCATGTATATATTATACGTGCTTAAATTCTATATGTAAAGTATTGTTCAACCTACGAACCCCCCAAGGATAAATTGAGTTTCATTATGATCAGCAGCCGGTAGAACTCCACTGCTGAATAATGGCCTCCCCCTTAGAAGAGAGGGGTTGGCATAATCCCCACGCTTGATGGCAGGCGTCTTGAGGATCGCAGCATATAAATGTGGTAGGTAATCAAATAGAAATAGACTGCTGCCCGTCTTTTTGTTTTCGCCTTTTACGGATACCCAATAGGAGGCGATGGGAGGGTGCTATTCTTACCCGGACACCCCATGGGTCACTGCCCTGGACAAAATTACTGAATTTTGTCTGCTAGTTTGTACTAGGCGGTTTTCTGTCAGAGAATTCACCCTTCAAATCTTTGGGGAAAAGGGGCTACATTATAATATTATTACAATTGAGCAGATTCCGATATTCTATCTTATATTATAATCGCCTGTGCTAATGTATAATAAAATAATTAAATAGTAGATTACCTTGCTGGGTGAATGGTATTTAATACACACAGCAATATAATCTTCAAACCAGTATACCTACGTGCTAGCTGTGTTGTTAGTAAGTCGACACGCTATCTGTAGTATATAGCTATACTAATCGAGTACAATGGATATTTATTTTATTTATATATAGCCAAACGACATTATACTATTTAATACATTAAGAAACAGCATTCTTACCTCGCTGGATACCGATCCGTTGAGCGAGGAATGAGCCAGCCCTCTTGTAACCTGATGAGGAGTTTTTAAAGATTCGCGTTGAGGAACTTCATGAACTTCATACTGAAGCAAACGGTCCACCGCAGTCTCATATAGGTATTCAGCCGCCGTGCTGATTGCTGTGTTCCGGTATGAAGACTTAATCACTGATGTCTCGTGTGACGAGCGCCAGTGCAATGTAGCAGCTGTCTACTCTACATATTGGCGGGCGTGTCGCTTGCCATCAGGTGAACGTCTTGCCTCGTCACTACCTTAAATAAAAAAAAATACCATTCCACATCTTGGTTTTGGAATAGATTTGTTAAAACTGTAGGTAGGTAAACGCAGTAGCGCCACTCGGTGCAATCACAAAATATAGATATCTTGTGTGTAATGTAATAGGTGTTACGTAAATCGCTATGGTGACAACATTCAAGTACTTATAAAATTATTGTAAAATAAATAAGTACTTACGTAGGTGCTGATAATATGTATTTATAAAAAATACCGGTCAAGTGCGAGTCGGACTCGCGCACCGAGGGTTCCATACCATCTTTGGACGTATTAAAGTAATTTTACTATTCATGTAATACCTCAGGTAGCAAAAAAACAAACGGCAAAACTAAGTTTGTTTGTCGAGGTTTTTTTAGGATTACTAAAAAACTGTACAACTTAGAAAGATCATTTTATTTTTCCTGTAAAATATAGATTAACATGTATTATTCATAATTATTACAAACTTCAGAGAAAAGGGGGGGGGGGGGGGGTTAACGGATTTTTTTTTGACATTTTTGTTTATTAGCCAAAAACTACGTGACATAAACCAAAATAAAAATCAGTTTTGCGATATGCAAATGAAGCCCTTTCGTATGATACCCCATTCAATATAGTAGTGTCACTTTGAAATTTTGATGACCCTTTTCGACACCCATTATAAAAAAAGTAAAAGAAAAAATATATATTTTTTACTTGCGATGGACTTGGGTAAGTAAGATCTAACCCTATTCCAAGTTTCAAATCGATTGCATCAGTGGTTCCTGAAATATATACAGGTGTGACAGACAGACAGACAGACAGACGAAGTCAGACCATAAGGGTTCCTTTTTTACCTTTTAGGTATGGGACCCTAAAAACGATCAAGAGCGAATCGGACTAGCGCACCGGGGTTTCCGTATCTTATTTGGCTTTGGTAGCCATCGATATACTTACATAATATAAAATTGTTTTAAAAAAAAATTGAACCGACTTCAATATCACTGAAATGTATAAAATAATTTAAATATTATTGAAGTTGGTGTTAGCTTACCGGCTGTGTATATTTGGCAGTGAAGTCTTAAAAAGCGACATAAAGTCATCTATATAGGCTTTCCTGCAGCGTTCCTGCGCAGTCACCATTCTTGTTTTTTCAGGAACTACTTATTACTAAGCAATAATTTTTTATGGGACCCAATCAATGGATTGAAGAATGGATGGAAGAAAGATTTTTTCAAATCGGTTCATAATTGCCAGAGTTATGCGCGAACATACATAAAAATATATATATATATATACAGACGAATTGAGAACCTCCTCCTTTTTTGAAGTCGGTTAAATATAAGATATTGGTCGCACTCTTTTCGTTTAGGTGCGGAACCCTAAAAAGATCTGCCTATTGAGTTTCTTATAGGATATTCTCAGTTGAAGAGGCGGTTTGATGTGATCTGGTGGTTTTATAGAAGGATTGTTAATTATTTAAGCGCTGTCGTGAGGTAAGCATGTATGTAATCGGAAAAAATATTTACTACATGTTACTGAAAAAAGATTGCTTCATAATCAGCAGCCCAAGATGTCCACTGCTGAACAAAGGCCTCTCCTTTAGAAGGGAGGGGTTGCCATAATCCCCACGCTTGGCAGGCTTGGGGATTGCAGTATAGGTGGTAAGTAATCCAGAAGAAAGACGCTGCTGCCCGTCTTCTCATTTTCCCTTAGTCGCCTCTTACGACACCCAACGGGAGGAGATGGGAGGGTGCTATTCTTACCCGGTCATCCCACGGGGTGGGTAAAGTTTTAATAGTTTACGAGTAGGTACTATGTAGGTAGTGAGAAATTGTTTACAGGGAATATTTAGAACCCAGAGTAAGAATTAGTTACTGCTGATTGTCTATCAAGAGACAACTACTTTTATAAATAAATATAAACTGTTAAATATAACAAAAATAAGGATTTTTTCATATTTACCTGCGATCAAATATCGGAACGCAAAGAGAGTGGGAGATCGCGCGCGATGATGACATTGATGACGTTTCGCCGCCCGCCCGCGCTCAGTCCGCCGCGCCGCGTCGCGTCGGTAATACGTGTGTGTGTTGGGTCTGTTTCGCCCTCGGCCGTCCCAAACCGTGCACCGATTCATGAACTCAACAGTGATATTACACATTTACGACATAAATGAAAACGTTCTGTGCGCAATAACAGTGAACTGAACTATCTGTGTACCTTAAAGTGTCTAAAACGTTGAGAAAAAACATCTTGTATCTTTCTAAGCATCGGCGCTGTCTCCGGCCGCGTGAGTATTTTGTTATTTAACTGTACTTTCCACGCTGCAGAGCGCCCGCTACACGGATCGCAGAAAAAAAATGTTAGCCCCACAGTTCTATTGTATAATCAATGTCTAGTACGTACTATCACTGGCCCACAGTGCTCAATCTAGGTCGTATTTCGATCGAAGCATGCCGAATTTAGACGGCCGGTTAGTACGGGCAGAAAAAAAACATATTACTATAGAACCAGACGGGCAGTAGCGTCTTCTGTTTAAACGTATACCATGTCATCCCCAAGACGCCTGCTAAGCGTGAGGATTATGGCAATCCCCTTACCCCAAAAAGAAGCATATGTCCAGCAGTGGACGTTTTCCGTTCCGGCTGATAATGACTATAGACTGGTATGGCCATAGTGGAGACTCCCCTTTAGTTATGTAGTAGTACTGGCTCCAGTTTACAGAAGAGCACAGAGGCGTTCATAGCCAGTTGTAAGCAACGTCAGTCAAGGCCAGTCCTTGGATGGGTGACCGCTTAGTGGCATTTGAACAGAGCGTCTCCATGGGCACGTAAAAAGTCATTGTGTCATTTAGACAGCAGTCGTTAAGCCAATTCAAAGACTGCCACAGGATCCACTACCCACTATCTCTTTAGATCACTGTTTACCATCGTGAAAATAGTTTTGCATTCTGAGGAGTTTATTTGCTTCGTAGATAGATCTTACAGAATTAGCCCCCATGTATAGTCATTTAGTAATTGACCCCCGTCATTGAATTAGCTGTATGATAATAGGCCCCTACGGAGACTGGGTACCTTTTGAAGGTTTCCTTCTCGATAGCAAAAAAATATGTATGTGGTACTGGCTATGTGCGAAAGGCTGTTCAGATAGGTAGGTAGTTATGTACCACCACAGTGTCAGATACAATGTGTAAACATTGTGTAGGGCACTTTACCTGAAGGACATACGGAGTGAAGCCAGAGTCCTTGGTACATATTCTTTAAGCGGCAGTTTGACAGACTTCACTTAATCGGGCTTAAATCTCAATCATACCACTGTTTGATTTCAAAATAATACCCACCCGGTACCTACATTTATTTTTTGTCCCGTCGGCTGTCCGGGTAAGAATACCTGGACCCTCCCATCATCCCCTGATGATGATGATGACTTATATTTCAAGCTCCAATCTGCTACAGAGAATTTTTTAACCCACACCCTGGAAACAATAATGCACTTTCGCTCAGCCTGTCACTAAGACAAGATTACACGAAACTTTCCATTCGCGTCTAGAACGTGATCTTTAGACTTCAAACGTCTTTTAACCAAATAACAAATTGATTTTGTTCATAGCCTAAGATAACTGGAAGCAAAAACTACCGACACTAACGTCTTAACACAGCCCGCTCTATCTCGCCTAAAATGGACAGCCATTGTGAAATTATTTGCAATGTTAATTTTTGTTATCATTTTAGGTTTCATGTCGTGTATACATAAGTATAATTTTATGTCTTGTACTATATACATGATGGAAGGTCTGCTGCTTATTTCCGTTTTTTATATACTAACGATGATGTTTGTTTGTATTTCCTACTTCTATCAATCTGCAGTTATGTCTGTAATCTTTAGATAACGAAATATAGAAAATGCTAGTCTGTGGTTACAATGTAACTTTGTAAAGGCTTTTAGTGTAATCTTCCTTAACCAATTAGTGTAGAGCCTCCTATTCTCTTTTTACGAAAATATTTCCATGTCTGCATGACCTATTTTTAGAGTAAACAAAGGTTAAATAGTTTTGCGATGGTCAGAAGTATACAGTTGTATCTTGTTGACAAAGTGGTCTATCGCAGACGTTGCCCATCGTACGTCACGTAAAGCCATATGTGAAGTTAATACTCAAAATACCTGTCTACACAAGCTCATTCACTAGGTTCATCTGCGACAAGCTGTGATGGGTTCCCCGACGCCGTTGTAGTTCTTTCACTGTTCCTTCCTCCTCGCTGCGCTGCTTAGAACAAACTGTACTACGAAATACTAAATACTACGAAACAATGTAAAGAAAAACGTCAAATTAGCCATCATATCGGGCCGATGTAGATAACTTTTAGAAAGTGGATATTATTAGTAGAAAAACTGAATCTTCTTTAAGTCACTTCAAACGTCAATTATCAATTAAATGCTAAGAAATTAACAAAAATAGAATCACAGTGAAGATCCTTATATTCTGCCTTGCATAGGTAAAGTAAATAAATAGGCGTTTGATCTTACAAATGACTGTTTTCTTCACCGACGAAAGGTGTGAAAACACATGTTTCGTGGTACAATCTCCAAAAATAGACCGGGTTTAAACAGAACTGACACTAACTGAACGTGAACGAAAATAAACCAAGTCACATGTTCACGGTTTTTACTAACGCCTTCGGGACGTTTACATGTATAATTCTTGTTTTACATCCTTCATCATTATTTATTTACTTTATTTTTATTCCGTTGCCTTACGCTATAAAATGCAGTTCTTTATGATCGATAAAATGTAACTGTATCAGAAATGTATTGGTGATGATTATAAAATTGGCTTGCTTCAAGGCTCCATCTTGTCGCCCTCAATGTTGTTTTAATTGTGTTTACGGGAAATTATCGACTTAAATAATAGTTATCATAAATATGTCGACCAATTAAAATCCCCATTCAAAACCATGTCTTTGAAGTAAACAAAGTCGAATGCCATATTGCCAATAGTGCAGTTAACTTATTTAGTTATTTAATTTAGTCAATCACACTCGTTTTTAATGCAGTAACCAAATACTTTTTAATAGGTATGTATAAATATTGTCTCTCCGAGAACGGAAGCCGGTGTAAGATACTGTTGAATAGAGAAATGAATTGCTTAAAAAAGTGTAAAGAAAAGTCGTAGAATCTTCCAAAAATATTCTACTTAGTTTCTAGAGAAAACATCTGTGCTATAGAAATCGAAATTTAAGTATTTAAAATCTGTTTCTTAATTCTAATGCGAATTTTATAGTTTTATAACTATGTAGTTACTCACGTATAAAATGTTTTATGATACTAATTAGTTTGCAACTTGAATTCTGCCTGATCGCCTTTATCGACCCAAAAAACTTGTTAATTGATTTCATTATTAAAATTTATAACAAAACATCTAATTATACAGCAGACTGCCAACTGAATATTAATTAAATAAAATTCGAAGCAAATCGTCTCGTTTTTCCCAAGTAAGTTCATTAAAAAATAATTCACATGTCCATTCATTTGACGGGCCCGTTGGTCTAGTGGTCAGACACCCTGCCTGCTAATCGATGGGACGTGGGTTCGATTCCCGCCAAGTGTCTGGGTGTTGTTTATCTATTTAAGTATGTATTTACAAAAAAAAAAGTATATAAGTATTAGTATCAGTTGTCTGGTTTCCATAGTACAGGCTCTGCCTAGTTTGGGATCGGATGACCGTGTGTGGATTGTCCCAAGATATTATTATTATTATTATTCAACGTACATCATTATCAATTCAAAAACACGACACCATTGTTACATTTCCATGTTTCGCTAGTCTATCTCAATTCGATCTCGGACCTTCTGTTTTTAACCGACTTCAAAAAAGGAGGAGGTTCTCAATTCGTCTGTATATATATATATATATATTTTTTTATGTATGTTCGCGCATAACTCTGGCAATTATTAACCGATTTGAAAAAATCTTTCTTCCATCCATTCTTCAATCCAATGATTGGGTCCCATAAAAAAATTATTGCTTAGTAATAAGTAGTTCCTAAAAAAACAAGAATGGTGACTGCGCACTGAGAGTTGCAAGAAAGCCTATATAGATGACGTTTTAGTCGCTCGGACTCGCTCGGTCGGACAAAAATGGTCATAACTCTGGCAAATATTTACCAATTTCAATGATTCTTTTTTTATTCGAAAGAAGAAACCACTGTATTGAATCTGTATGAATTTTATTACAACCGGATAAGAACTTCCTGGAGGACCATGAACGATGTGGAGGAATTTATCTGGTAAAAACCATAAAACTGATGTTCTCCATTACATTGCTCTGACAATTATGAACCGATTTCGATGATTCTTTTTTTATTCGAGAGAGTAAACTACTATGATGTTTCCATGCAAATTTCATTACGACCGGATATTATTTTCTGAAGAAACATGAATTATGTAAAACTATGTAGACGATAATGTGATCATAACCTACCTAGATAATTTTTCGGTTTTCGATGGTTCAATCTTTATATATGAAAATATCACTAAAAAGGTTAAAATAAAATCTTTTTAAAAAAAAATTGAACCGACTTCAATATCACTGAAAAGTATAAAATAATTTAAATATTATTGAAGTTGGTGCCAAATATACACAGCAGGTACGCTATCACCAACTTCAATAATATTTAAATTATTTTATACTTTTCAGTGATATTGAAGTCGGTTCAATTTTTTTTTAAAAAGATTTTATTTTAACCTTTTTAGTGATATTTTCATATATAAAGATTGAACCATCGAAAACCGAAAAATTATCTAGGTAGGTTATGATCACATTATCGTCTACATAGTTTTACATAATTCATGTTTCTTCAGAAAATAATATCCGGTCGTAATGAAATTTGCATGGAAACATCATAGTAGTTTATTTGCTACAATTTTTTTATGAAGTCTCCGACCTTGCTTCGCTCTTGACATTCGAAAGGTCCTGTCTATTCTTATCATGCTCGTGTTTGTGTGTTTAAGAGATAATCTCCTTATAAACAGCCACTATCAGTATTACGTCCATGTTGTCATCAGATACAGTTCGAAGGATTGGCGAATAACTTCAATTTATTTTTTTATATTTTAAGTTTTTTCGATGAATGACGTTTAAACTTGTTTTAGTTGTTCTGTTACAACTCGTTTAATTTCCTCTAACAATTTTATGGCACTTCCTTTCGTTAGACATTGATGTTTGTTTGTTCTGTTTATAAATACACACATCAAAAGTGTCTAGGGATCAACATATATTTTTGCAATAACTTTTCTCCTGATTGATATTAATTAAAATTTTCTTTAAGGATTCATCAAATAAAGTGTTTTCGTTTGTCACAGTAACGATAAACCAAGTCACCTTTGCATTAATAAAGAAATTTGCCATTTTCCTAATAAAGGGATTTTTGACATTTGAACCACTAACACAAAAGTTCGAAAAAAAGACTGAAATAACAGTTTTCTTTAAAATTTTATTGGGTAACTTAAACAATTAATAATCCGTGTTTCTACCGCGAACACTAACAACACAAGAACATCGGTTTGGCATACTCAAAATGAGTTCATCCAAATCACGCTGTGGAATGGCCGCCCATGTTCGTTGCAACAACAAAAAAAGGTCTTCTTGCGACTGGATACCCTCCATATTCGGCAGAGCTCTTCTCTGTAGCATATCCCATGCATGCTCAATCGGGTTCAAGTCTGGCGACTGAGCAGGCCAGGGCAGGACATTGATGTTAGCTGCGGCGAGAGTCTGTCTTACAACTCTTGCGGTGTGCGGTCGTGCATTATCATGCATTAACTGAAATAAGGGACCGATTTGCACTTGTAGAGGAACGATGACGTCTGATACAATCGTCTCAGCATAAATTTGAGCGTTGAGGTTGCCTCTGATCCAAATCAACTCAGTTCTTCCGCCGATCCAAATACCCGCCCATACCATGATGGTTCCACCACTATAAGGATGGACTTCCTGGCAGGATTTTAATCGCTGTTGGCGTCCAGGGGTTCTCCAGTGTCGTATACGTCTTGTATCCGGTCTCATACCAAAACGAGACTCATCAGAAAAGCACACGAAACGCCATTGTTCTTCTGCCCAATTTCTGTGTTCAAGAGCCCATTGATATCGAATCCTACGATTGTGCATTGCTATAGGTGGTACCCGTAGCGGTCTTCGGGAATGAAGGTTCACTTCATGCAAGCGGTTTCTGACTGTTTGGTCGCTAATTAAGTTCCCTGAAGAGTGATGAAGCCTCACGGCTAACATCATGGCAGTTATTGTTGGAGCTCTTCGAGTTAAGATTTGAATATATCGGTCTTGTCTCTGTGTGGTGCAGCGATACCGTCCTCCATGGCGCTCAGCCACGGTACCAGTGCTTCGGTAACGTGTCCAAAGTCGACTGATAACACTCTGACTTGTATTCAGAGCTAAAGCCACAGTACGTTGCCGGGAACCAGCTTCTATCATTCCCACGGCTCTGAGCATTTCTTCCCTGCTTAAATGACGTCGCCGCTCCATAATAACGTTGGTTTTAATCAGTAGTAGGGAAACAGTAGCACTAATAATGTCTTCAATGCGTTGTATGTTTTTATAGGGAAAATATTGACAGCTGATTTTCATCTTTTACTCGAATTTGATTCACAGTTCCTGATTCAAATTATGAAATGCACCAAAAAGGATCCATATAAATTTATAAAATCATAAATTTATTACAAAGCCACATCTCAATCTCAAGAAATCCGCTTAAAAATGCTTGATCCCTAGACACTTTTGATGTGTGTATAAATGTCTTCCTCTGTAAGCCTGACTTTTTGTTTTTATTTTGCCAGTGTAAAGTAATTTTTAGTAAAACAGTTCTTGGACATTTCTCAACATTTGTTTTGAATATGGTCAATATTGCAAGCACCTACATACTACAACATTCTTGAAAAATTGTAGCTGTCAGTGCTATGAGAAAAGTACGGCACATATGAAATGATTTATTGGCAGCATAGCGTACGATCATAAATATGTTTCCTGTAAAATTACAATGCTTTCTCTCTACAAATGCCATGTTTAACATACCGACAATTAAATGCAAATTATTTGAATCGCCTGTCAAGAGATCTTAACGACTACCATACCACAGTATGACCCGGTTACTGCCCATATGAAATATTGCCCGTACAAGATGGGTGGGGTCGACGCAATTTTTACCATCAAAACGTCGATAAAGCCACCGTTCTTTGTTTTCTCTTAATTGTTAGTTGCGAGTTTGTTTAATTGATTAATCTTTTTTAATTTTATTGAGTTTGTAGGTCAACACTGACTCTTTATTTATAAAGTGTTAGTATCAATTTAAATTTTATAGCCTCTCGCCTCTCATAAATGTCTTCTTGTTATAATATCTTGAGATGTGCTTGTCATTACAATCGCTAATCTCTTTGTGATAGGTCGATGACAGATGTAAAACTTTCAATTGACCTAGATAGGTTATGGCCTAGCTATTAGAAGTGATTCCTCCAATTTGAGGTGTCAAATCGACGCAGCATGTCCTTAATTCATTCATTAAAAATACTTCTTCATCCACGGATTATACGTACTCGTGTGTTACTAAACCTGTCTGACTATTTGGGTCAATCTTTTCAATTGTACTTACTTTTTCTTTGATGCGATTCCAAGAGAAATGGGTCGCTGTGATGAGTGTAGAGCAATACGTCACCAAACAATTATAAACTTTATCACATCGTGTTATCGTGTACATTACCGTGCATCAGTGGCGTGCACAGACTTTTTGATTAGGGTAGGCAAAAAAGCAAATATCTTAGATATCTAGAGTCGTAGGGTAACAGTCTTTTTGTTTGTATGTATTGCCACTGTAACATAAGTAAGTATATTTATTTGTACTTACTGATGTTTTTTTGAATAAATGAGCACTGTTATGCAAAAATGTGTCAACAAAAATAAAAATAATTCTGTGTTAACGCCATCTATCTCTTGTTATAGGCGACAAACTGCATTAAGATTTTTATTTGTTAGATGGAGCTTTACTACATACTACCGACATGCGCATTTTTTTAAACGTCGCCTGCGCCTATAACAAGAGATAGATGGCGTTAACACAGAATTATTTATATTTTTGTGGGTTGACGTTATTGCTTATAATTGCTCAAATATTCCTGACTATATTTTATTTCACTCCCACAACTAAAACGATATTATTATGTAGGAAGTACCTAAGTATATTAAATTAAAATCCATGCAGCCATTTATGCCACAGACCGTGTTAAAGAAATAAACATACCTACTATCGAAAAATATAATCCTACTTGGATAGTCGAAGAGAAATAAACTTACCTATCAATATGAGTGCAAGTTGCTTGTCTTGTAGATACGTACTAAGATGATTAAAACACATTACAACATGCAACAGTAGAAAGATATGTATGTTTACGGCTAAGATACAACATGTACCTATAAATTAAACTATAATAAGTGTGGACGCCAGGAGAGATTTTTTATTGTTTAATAAAATAATAATAATAATACCAGCCCTTGTTTATGTCCCACTGCTGGGCACGGGCCTCCCCTCAAGATGAGGGGGCTTAGGCCATAGTCCACCACGCTGGCCAAGTGCGGGTTGGCGGACTTCACACGTCATTCGAGAGCTAGTTGGGCTAGTTTATTGTTTGAACTCTTCCAAAACCAAAATCCCGGCCAGCTAGGTCTCTCAGGAAATAAGATAACTTTCTCTTTTAGTTATACAAATCCAAAAAGGGGCATATCCTTAGTCTGGAAGACAAAGGAAAAGCAAATGAGTATATTTTATTGACTAAATGATTACGACTTGTTTGTTTTGAATCAATACAACTCACCCCCTTTGTGCACAATAGCTATATATTAGCTAAATTATTATCTCTCGCAAAATACGACCTCTCGCAAAGTACGTCCATACCCGCACCGCATAATTTAAAAAAACATTACAAAAAGAAACTTCGATTCTCAGAGGATACGAACTCGCTTCTCGCGAATTGCTTCCGAACGCCTTACCAAATATTCTACGATTGCAACAACTGAGCGCGTAAAATTAGTATTCATGTCGTAACATAAATATCTATCGGGACTAAACTATATTGAAATGTCACTTTTGGTAGGCAGTGTCTCTCTGTGCCTCTGTCCTTTGTCTGTGTGCGTGCTATTTCTTCTATTATACAAGTCAGATTATTTATGGGTGCGTGTATCGGTGTGAGTCTGTGTGCAATAAATCTCTTTGAATGTGTGAAAATCCAGGCCCCGCCGTGTCGTGTCTTTGCGTGGCCCGCGCGCGAAATCTATCTTTACATTTATGAGTAGATATAGTACAGTGAATTTATGTACAGCGAAGTTCGTCGCGGAAACATTTTGCGTGGTTTTGTTTATTTACAATGGTGAAATAATAGAAAAGAAAACGAAATATTATTATGCACACTTTATATTGATATGTCTGATTGGGGAAATCACAGGGTAGGCAAACACTTTTTGCCTATATGGACTGCACGCCACTGCCGTGCATGGTGTTCGTACTCATATTCCATGCATAAGCATGAGCTATTTAATATACACTAAATTAATCTTCAATAACCGTTCCTGCGTCGACTGATTTTGCATACAATATCTTTTTGCTTTCTCTCTACCATTAATCATTAGCCATATTTTTAACACTTTCTTTATAAATGTATACTGGTTCTAGGTACGCGTTATCTGATGGAGACATGGTGCCTATTATATATCCAGTAGCGATTCTATAAATCACATATCTGTGTCGATTGCGTCGGTGCAAAAGAAAGTGTTTCATATTGTCTTTCCCATTAGTATTACAGTTGTTTGTAAGGGTTTTCCCATTTGTAGAAATTTATTTGCAATCTCTTATAGTGAAGCGAAGTGGGGAATTATCTGGTCCGAGGCGATTGTTTGTATCTCGGCAAGGCCAATACCAATACGATTTTCATTTCTTTAGAAGTACTTCCTTTTGACCGGCAAAAGAAATGTTTTCATTTCAATATCGTCATAGGCAACCTGCATGGTTTAATAATCCTATTCGGTTTTTAATGAAGTGTTTAAATATGAAGATTGGAATTCTCTGTAAAAATTGTCGCTTTGCCATTACACAGCTTGAAAACTGAATCTTGCTCTTTAATCATTTTCCATATTATCTAAATTACTTTATCGGACTTGATCTGGTCTTCATGTATACATTGTTACCAGCATTGACTGGTAGACATGTCTTTCTAGGTAGTGAATCCTGACACTACGGTGTTACAGGGTGTTATCACCATTGTATCAGGTATTTCGTCGCAGAGCACATCGATGGACATTCGTGTCGATTACCACCGAGAAAACATCCTTGTCATTAAGGCGCATAAATAAATATGTAAAGTTATAAAGAAATTGATATTCCATCACCAGGTTCTGTATATTTATCGACATCCTTAAAAGGATGAGAAAGGAATATTAATTGTTTGTTTTGAGAAAATAAATGGCGGCGGAGTTTGATCACAAAATTGAGTGTTTAGATTTCATACTTTTTTTAATACGAAGAGTTAGCGCCTACGACCGAAATACCGAATTAACGAATTTTGTAGTAGTAGTAGTAAGCGAACACATAGAAATATGCGACCACATTTAAAACAGTTTTTATTAGTGTACCTTTTGACGAGAGATGCAAGACGTTCGCCTGATGGTAAGCGACACGTCAGCCTATAAACAGCTGCATGGCACTTCTGCTCTTCACCCGAGACATTAGTTATTAAGTCTCTTGTGTCCGGTAATTTCACCAGCTGTGGTGTCCCTCAAACCGGAACTCTGACATTGCGGTGGTACCTACCTGGACATTCCCTTGCACAAGGGACCTACCACCTATTATTTTTTTTATTATTAAAAAACTATATCCCCGTGGGGTGTCTGGGTAAGAATAGCACCCACCCATCTCCTCCCGTTGAGTGTCCGTAAGAGGCGACGAAGGGAAAACAAGAATACGGGCAGCAGCGTCTTTCTATTGGATTACCTACCACCTTTACTGCGATACCCAAGGCGCCTGCCAAGCGTGGGGATTATGGCAAAGGCCTCCCCTCAGAAGGGAGGGGTCCCTTCAGCAGTCAGGGGGCCTTTGTTCAGCAGTGGACGTCTTTGGGCTGCTGATAATGAGGAAATAACTTTATGAAGAGGTAAGCAAGATCAGTCGTTTTGGATTCCCCGAACTGAACTGAAATCAGACCAATAGTTTTTGACAAAAAGTAACAGTTATACTTGCTTCAAAATAACATGTAAATATATACTACCGTTGTGACAATCCTGGTAAAAATGACATCAGACTGTGGACCAACGAATTCTCATCTTGTATTATATCTATGTCAAGGTAACGCCTACGTATGCATAATGATATTAACGAGAGACATTTCAAGTTATATTGGCATATAAGGGACTGTTAGTCATCCATTATCTGGGTAATTCTGAAGACGGAAGTGTCCGTAAGGACCCAGGCCCTACTTCGTCAGTTTTGTTGCTCATATTTTTAACCCTTGAAGGAGAAAGACCGGTGGTTTAAAGCTTCAGGCTGTAGATATGTCGAGGGCATCTTAACCCACAAACTTATGGATGGATTTGAATACTGTTCTTTTTTTAAATTGAAAACTGGTTTATTTGAGATGACAGCTATGGCATTAATGAATTACCCTTTATGTCGGAATTAAATCCTTTATTCTTGCAGGCATTTACCCCAGGCCGTCGACACTGCCTAGAAACCGATATTTGTATGGAGTTATGAACGTACTTATTAGAAATAATGGCACTAATTAGGTAGGCAATATAAAGTTACCAAATTACAATGACTGCTAATACGTATTGGCTTCAACTGTATGAAGTTCTGTTTTAATTTGGACGTATTATATTATAACAAGCCCGCTGAGTTTCTTGCCGGATCTTCTCAGTTGAGGCCGCGTTGTGATCCGGTGGTAGCTTTTAAAAAAAAAAAAAATACATGACCTTTCAAAAGTGCTAGCGTTAAGCCTATTTGAAATAAACTATTTTTGACTTGACTTGACTTAATACGAATTTGTTGTTTTTTTTGTTGTCTAACCTGTGGATGTAACTTGACTTGACATTTGAAAATTTTATTCTGGTTTGAAATTTGGCGGCTAATAAGTTATTATATTATTTACATTTATTTAAGCCTTAATGGGCGTTGTGATAATATTATGAGTGGTAAATCGTTAAGAAAATGTGAAATATGTGGTGTTAGGTGATTCACAAAAAGGTTTTCTGAGATATTTTTGGCCAGATTTCCACATGACCCGGCAAGGTAAAATTATATGATAAATTAATATAAAAATGTAAATATTTCTTGTGGTGTAGCAGTTACATTACTTTTGAATCCTATTTAGTAGTCGATCGCAAGTTTTGTAATGGAATTATGAATTTATTCATAAAACTTAGTTGTTGAACAAAATTAATAGTGATGTATATATTATATACTGATAAGTCCATAAATATCGATATTTTTGCCTGACTAGCCCGGAAGGAGGGCTATATTTTTCAAGTGTGTGTATGTATGTTTTTATTTGTAGTTGTTTTTGTGCTTTTATAATATTATGCTTTTTTCTTCAGATGGGTGAAGTTAATTGGAAATGAAGACTTGTTGTATTTATCCATACAAAGATATGGCACAACGTGTTATCAGGATTAAGAATAACTAATACAGCATATAAATAAGCATATCTAGTATGACGACTCCATTGTGAATCGAATTTTGAGATGAATGATCGTAAAGCATTCAAAAATCATAAATATTTCTTTATTTTATTTGTAAAAATTGCTTAATTTTATTTTGAAAACATATTTATTGTACATAGGTAACTTTGCATGAATTAAACTTAACAATAAACACACCCGTATATTGTGTTCTTTCATTTTCATCGATATCGATAGACAAACATACTAAGGAGTGGCAAGCCCTAGTGGTATACAATATTAAAAAAATGGCAGGTTGGCCAACTGGTTGCCATTAAATTTTATGTTTGTTAAGTTAGGAAAAGTACGTTCATGATTCGATTCAGGGGCTTGTATGGGAGTGCCGACTCTTATACGTAGTGTTAAATCCTCTTTGATTTACCCCACAGTTAGTCATCAAAACATTTTTAAACTTTATTAGTCTGTTATTTGAAAAAATCTGTTTTGTTTATATTCCTGGTATTCCTGATAAATATTTAAAAAAATCTTGTGTTTATTTGCTTCAATGTGGAATCCTAATTTTAGAGGCGATTGTGATGTGATTAATTCGTTGTACAAAAAATAACAATAACAAAAGAAACATTTTCAGTTTTGTTTTATTACGACAGTGCCGGTCATGGGTTCCCTGCCCTGCCCTTTGATGTACTCTTACTAATAAGAATATATAGCTAGTACTTATATGAACAAGGGTCAATCGGTTGACCGATCATTTATGATGCGTTTTATAGATATAGCCCAAAAACAACGCTCAGTTTAAATGCCTAGTGAAAACGGTCACCCATCCACGGACAGACCTGGCCTAACGTTGCTTAACCAACTGATCGCTTACCGAACAGTGATCACAACTGGCTATGACCATCACCCTTAAGCATTATTTTCTATTGAAGAAAAAAAGTCTGAAAACGAATCCAGTAACATTTCGCCTCTGGTGAGGCATTACAAAGTTTTTTTTTTCATAACCGCATAAATTACAGTACCAACATTAGCACAGAAATCGCCGGGTGACGTAAACACCGCCATTGTTAGTTGCACGGTGAGAACAGCTCCTTTTGTTTCACCACGACATTAAGTGTATATTTGTGTGATATCTTCATGGTATAACGGCTAGCCTTACCAAAGGCCCGTCGCCTACTACTTCTAGTAGTAGTACTAATAATAAAATAAAAATGTTTTATTTTCGGGCGCTAGGCCCATATTTTGTTAGTAGTCCAATTTCTTAATGACTATGTTAGTAGGTACATGTAAACATATAAATAACGCACACACACACACACTATGTTGGAAAGTTTATTTAGCTCCACGTAAGACGTGCAGCTTAATAAACCTGCCCATTGCAGGCCCATCTAGCCTCTCCGCAAACACCCTGAGGATACCGTTGGTGCTCTCCCCCACCCTGCGTATTATTGATGCGACTTTATTACGCATAAGCCACAAAAAAATAATAATAATAATAATGGTAGATTTTGTAGTCTATGCATGAGTGAGTTATCTGCCGACAATCGGGATATAAAGCGCATGTCACACAAAGCACCGGAAAGGGTGGGCGCTTTGTTTATCCGTATGTATGTTTGTTCCTTGTAAACCTGCGTGTGGGTGATCTAATTTGAGCGTAAACAGTTGTAAGGGATTTTTATTTTTATGAGCAGTAAGCCCGCGTCTAATTCTCACTACAGTGGCCAGAATCTAATGTGGTAATTATTAGAGATTACCACTTCGAGATTTGACCCTCAGGGAGTCTACTGGTTTCTACCTTGAGTCTTCGTGTTACAGTATGTATTTACAAGAAAAGTATAGATTCTTCCTAGTTGGGGATCAGATGACCGTGTGTGGATTGTCCCAGGATATTATTATTAATATTATAAGAAAAGAAATATCCTCATATGGCTACCTAGATGATACAAGGCTACAGTTATAACGAAAAATCGTTTATGATTCTTCAAATAAAAAGGAAATGAAAACGAAAGTTTTTACTGCCGGAACACATCTCGATACGGATGATACTGGCCGGATAGAAAGTTTATTTTTATTAAATTCATCATCAGAATAATGGCGCAGAAGATTCATTCACGGGCGTCTGTTTACGCCGCTCGGCGCCAGGTGGTGCCGAAATTAGATCGGTGCAGACGCAGCCCATTAAAGCCGCGTTCGCACCAACGAGTTTAGACATCGCTTACAATAATATTTGGTTCATAAGTATGAAGCCAAACTTGGACATGTACAAATAGTATAAAAAATAAAATTACAACATGGCAACATTCTATGGAAACATTCTATGGATTCTATGGGAACATTCTAAAGAAGTAAATTAAAAGTAAGGAAAATACAAAAAAATCAGAAACGAAGAGATAAGGAAAAGTACCCAACTCACAGATGCGCTTTAACACTCTCTACGTCTAAAGTGGAAATGGGCAGGACACATTGCAAGATACAAAAACAGGAGGTGGGCCCTAGAGGCAACGAAATGGGCGGGACCAGAAGGGAAGAGAAAGAAAGGTAGACCGCGAAAACGATGAGCAGATGACATCATTGCAATTGCGGGAAAGAACTGGATACTGAACAAAAACTGAAGAAAAATGGCATACGATGGAGGAGGCTAGCAGAAACGCACGCTCTCCCCGGCACCCTCGTGGCAACGCAGGGCCTACACCGTGTCGCCCACCTTGGGGGTCACATTTCAAGACGCCTACCAAGTGTGGAGATTATGATGACCCCTCCCATCACCCTTCTAAAGAGAAGGCGTGAAAGTTTTCCGGCTGATGATGATGACTACTTCTTCACTACATGCTAGAATCCATTGTGCAAGGGACCGTCCGTCCTGGTAGGTACCACCGCAGTGTCAGGTGTTCTGCCCTCTGAATTTGTTCGCACGTGTGTACGCAGCTTAAGAATTACACACGTCGAACATCCTGCGCGCGAGTCAATGCGCTTTTGGATTTTCATTTGTATGAGTGGGTGTGTGAGACGTTAGTAGTTTTTAATTTGAATGTGTGTGTGTGCGAGACTTTAGTAGTTCGATGAACGATTTGTGACGTCTCCTGACATTAACTTATTTAATTGTGGTGAATGGTTAACGTTACGTAAGTTTACTAGATTGGTCTGGATGTCCGGAAATAATAAAGGTTAGACAGCAAATCATTTAAAGCTTTCAATAACAAATTGAATCTAACGCGGTTTATTTTTGATTTTATTTTGCCGAGACGTTTCGAATGCTTTGCAGCAACAATGGTCCCGGGACCATTCCGTTCTTCCTGTTTTATTCTAAAAATTCAATCAAACAGACTACGACAATATCTATATCTATACTTATAATAAAACTGTAACAGGTCCAATTCTGTACATTGAAGATATTCTGAAAATTATATTTGGAGGGCATTCTATAACCGATACTGAGGCCGAAAATGTTTTTTTTTTAAACTTTTGTCTGTCTGTCTGTCTGTATCACGGCTGCGCATCACGCCGAAACTATTGAATGGAATCAAATGAAACTTGGCATGATTTGAGATCTTACTACGAGGTAGGACATAGGATACTATTTATCCCGTAATCTAGCACGGTTCTTTTGGGAGAGGGGATTAAAGTCAAAATGGGTACTTGGTTATACGCTAGGTCCGATTTTCTTTATAATTATAATAAATATTAGTAAGGTAACACTCATTGAGAGTTGTTATCGAGGTTTTGTAATCGATCGGGTTAAGCAACGTTAGGTAAGGTCATTAAATAGACGGGTGACCGTTTAACGCCATTTAAACTAAACGGGTCCGTGCTTTGGAGAGCAAGTAAATAGTGGGTTCCAGTTTTTAACGGACTATAAAAAAGGAGGTTATGTATTCGATGCGAATGTCTGTTATTAAAAGTTTAGTTAACGTAAAAATAGCGCAGGCGGAGCTGCGTGGGTCAGCTAGTATTATATACATATAACCCTAGCGAGACCGCCGAGCGTAGGTATGAAAAGCGCGGTATATACATGAGCTTGTATTTTGTACTGTGATAAAAGTAAGTAACTAACTTCCCGCTATATTCTCACCACTATAAGCCATCATAAGTTAGATACCATAACTTCTTAAAACAGATTGGATGACATGACATAGATTTTATTAAAATCTGAGTACTAGTCAGGATATACTGGCATTTAACGTTATTATGTATTTATCACATACCAGCATTGAGGTATTATGTACTATCGCATACCAGAGTACAAGGCGCGCTCTAGTGAGAGGCTCGTAATGGCCAAGGTCGTTTACTACGTGACAATAGGGTTGACTGAATCCGTATTTTTATTCAGTAGGTACTTCTTATTATATTTATTCATTAGTTTTTGTTGCTGGTGCTTGACGGGAACTGAATAGATTACACTACTTTTTAATATACTGACTGCCGAACCTACAAACGTCAATTAAATTTAATGATGATAAATATTTTTTTTGAAATGGGATTATTTCGACACTCGAAGCCAATTAATACTTAATACGTTGATAGTGAGTAGAGATAACAATTATCTCGAAATTAATCATAAATGGCAATAAATCATTTTTTAACTGTCGGACAGTTGAAATAAATAGATTTTAAAAAATGACTTAATTACAATTAAAGTTAATTGAGGTTTGTGAGTGCGGCAGTAAAATTGATAGGTTTTTAATATTATCATATTTATTGGTCATCCCGAGTCTAAAAGTTCAGGCAGTCTGTTCAATCAATACGGGGGCTAAAATGTTATTGACCTCCAGCAAGCGCGATCGACACGCAGTTATAAACAAAAAGATATTATATTAAAATCCTAATATCTTCGAAGATCATTTATGAAAATAAATAGTAGTGTTAACGTTAAGTTAAGTTGGGGTGTCTGAAGGTGTCTGATAATACGTTTACGCGGTGTATATATATTTTTGTAATACCAGACTAGACAAAGCCACCGTTAAAGCACCAAATTTGGAAAGTATTCACTCTCTCATTCACAAATTATTTATTACAAATAGGCTTAACGCACTTTTGAACGGTCAATTTTTCCAAAAGCTACCACCGGATCACAACGCGGCCTCAACTGAGAAGATCCGGCAAGAAACTCAGCGGGCTTGTCATTTTTTCACTTTTGTTTAAATAGTGTTTGTCTTGTTACAATTAGATCAGCATCAGCGACAGTGTATCCTGCCGTTCGAAAGATAAGACAAGAAAGGAAAATACAACAAACTAAAAGACCAAATTGATATTAGTCAGGTCAGTGGGGACTGACCTGACTAATATGCTGGGGTGCTGCTTCGGGGGCGAAGCAGCACCCGCGCACGATTACGTATGACTCGAGCAGCAGCCATCACTCCCCTCAACCATATGGAAAGAACGGGGTGACCCGCCACACGAAGATAGAGATAGATAGATAGAAAACAGTATAGTCATAGTTTTTTATTCGCTTGAGAAATGGTACATACAAGATCTTAAAATTAACAAAAGTTTCAACATATCTCGCCTGGGTGAGGCATGCGAAAATACAGATAATAGATTAATTAATAAATTCAATAGTACTAGTAAAAATTAATATTAATAGTAATTATTGCACACCAAAATAACATAAATACAAAGAAGAATAGTTATTGTTGGTATACATTAGGCGATCTTATCGCTAGCTCCGATCTCTTCCAGACAACCTTTCTTCGTGCTTTATTGAAAACACTTAATTACTTTTCGAAGAAAAAAAAAACTAATGTCACAGAGAAGCAGATACATTTTGTCACGGGTCAAATAATGTGGCAGCCCTATTCAATTATTAAGCTATGGATACACTTGTTGTGAACTTACAGGTTCCGGAACCTGTGTTGTTTGTCACAGTTGATAATCGAAAGATTGTTATCATTATTGTACGACTAGTTAAAAGTAAGTAGTAGGCACGTTGGGAACCTTGGATCGAGATTTAGATACAGGACAATGCTACATATGTAATTTAATTTGTGTAATATTCCACTTCATACGTTCAAACTTTCTACACTGGTTACAATAATTTAATTTATATTTAATTAGTTGGTCATCAACATCATAAGAAGGCCACTGCTGAATATGCCTTTCGACGTCCTGCAATGCAAGCCCCAGCCGCCGAGATGAACTGGACCGTGAATGGTGCACTTTTAAAATTAAGTTAGTTCGAAATTTAAATTACAGTAGTCACCACGGATCTTTGTGTGTCTGAAGTTGGCTGCAAGACGCTGCGCAGTAGCTATTTTTGTATTTTTATATTCACAGCTCACGTCTGTAGATGCGCAATGGTTCGCCAAACCTAACTTCAGATACACAAAGATCCGTACATTATTTTTAAGCTAATTAAATTCCATTCTCAATTTGTAAATCTGCAATCAGCATAAATCCCAATTCCAGTTTAAAAATCTGCGATATACACCACTTATACCTATCTAAATTAAAATATGGTTAATTCAGAGCATTCCATAAGTACCCCCTGTACTTAATTATAACTTGACTTACTTAGAACCAGTACAACAAGTACGTATGTATGTTTAAGTTATTAGCTAACTGCCGCGTTACGTCATTCGGGAGTTATCCAACGGCTCGCCCATACCATCGCTTTGCAATTCAAGGTATTAACTCTATACAATTATCAGTAATTTTACATAGCTTAATTGCATGTTGCTTTAAATTGTCGCCAACAAGAATAAAAGTGGATAGTTTTATGAATAATAAATAGGTACCATAGATAGAGAAATACAATTGTGACGAAATTATTATTACGGCCGTATGTGCTCAAACAAATAGAAATCTGCTAGAAGCATTAGGTGCGAACTCGCACTCATTTGTCATTTTAATTCAAATCCCAGACTATCGTCTTCCTGTCTTGCTCTACGTAATGGAACCTAAATCGTTTGTTCTAAGGCTCAATTTTAGTTGCCGTAGATAAGTTACTGAAAAAAATGATCTATTTCTAAAGTGATACGGTCTAAGGTTCTTTACCTTATCTCTAAAAGGCTCTGATTGTAAAACTACTCAAATTGAAGCCGTGTACCCTGTGTAATAAAGATGGAAATCCATTATTACTGTGTAAAAGAGGTCCTACGTGCTTAACAGCTGTTTTGTCTGCCTAGTCCTTTGTTTTACGGTTTTCGAGGACTGCAAGGACGGATAAAGGACCCTTTGTGGGCTTGCTAACAATGAGACGTTTGGAGTACTCTAAACGAAAAAAGTTTTTTAGTTTCGTGTTTTACGGGCATTTTACGGGACTTAATTCGACCGGTGATAAATAGGTGTTTGTGATTGTTTGCACATAAGTATTCTGTGGATTGTGTATTTTATTATTTGGTTGAGAGTGCAGTTTGATAAAAATATCACTGACACACGGAAATCATGATATATCCTCACCATAATATTTTGATATGCTTTCTTTCGGCTTCAAGGTTTTTTTGTACCTCTTGGTTGTAACTTTAAATCCTTCATTATCTATACTTATAATAAAACTGTAACAGGTCCAATTCTCTACATTGAAGATATTTTGAAAATTATATTTGGAGGGCATTGTATAACCGATACTAAAGCCAAAACTGTATTTTTTTTGTCTGTCTGTCTGTCCCTCTGTCTGTATCATGGCCGCGCATCACGCCGAAACTACTGAATGGATTTAAACGAAACTTGGCATGATTTGAGTTAATACTACGAGGAAGGACATAGGATACTTTTTATCCTGTAATTCAGCACGGTTCCCTTGGGAGAAGATATTGAAGTCATAATGGTACTTGGTAATATAATTGACAGTTGTTATCAATATGTGGCAATCGATCAGGTTAAGCAACGGCAGACAAAGTCATTACATAGATGTGTGACAGTTTAATGCCATTTTCTCCGTGCTTCGGAGGGCAAGTAAAAAGTGGGCTGCAGTTTTTACCTACTGGGCCTACTTTAAACAAAGGTTATGTATTCAATGGATGCTATTAAAATTTTGCTAACGTAAAAAGAGCGCTAGCGGCGCTGCGCGTTATTTCTAAGAATGTATCGTATACGGGTCCTTTTTGGATAGATTGCACAACCTTTTACCTACATCGGTCACCGCCCCAAATGAGAAACTATGAATTACAGACCTAATCTGAATTATCTGGGGCCTTACCGTGAACTCTTATAGCAGGTCAGTTTAACACGAAAAGTGACCTGTGTACTTACCATGAGCACACTAATTAGCAGGCCACCCAGCTATTACGTCACACAAACAGGTGAGTGGTCACGTGACAATATTACTGTCACGCTAATAGGCATGATGACTAATTTTGAAGAAATACTCTATAATGTACTTACTACTATTGCCGAAAATAATCAAATTTTTGTATTACATTTACAATTAATAGCAATATTTTCAATTTTTAAATAAAATAGAGTTTGAATTTCGTTCCAAAACGAAGGCTGGTGCATGGCGCCATTTTGTGACGTCACTAAGGTATAAATAAACATCTGTCTGTAGATATAAAAGTGAACCATTGAATGAAAGAAAAAGTTGAGATGACATTTGACAGTTGTTTATTTATACCGATTGACGTCATTCACTCTGATCAGTGTTTATTACAAAATGGCGATTAGCTGTATTTAAGTAATTTATTTGCTTAAATATCACGAAAATCTCTCTGTTATTATGAAAATGAGATGCATTTTTGTAATCAGTGCAATCTGTTCAAATATTCAAAACCACAGATTCATTGGTATTGTGTTGCATCATCATGTCTATTAGTGAGTGCACTTATAGCACTCATGGTGTTAAACTGCCCTGTTCTAGAGTTCATGGTAAGGCCCCAGCAATCAACTTGCTTTACTTATATCTAAATGAATTGTTCTGAGTTTTTTTTGTACTCCAGAAAGCCGAGGCTAGTGTGGCGTTCGCCTGATGATAAACGGAACACTCATTGACACCTGAGACATTAGTTATTAAGTCTCGAGCCCAGAAATGACTTATTAATATAATACCCGATACGTTACGTCTATACGTTATCCGATAACGTAACTCTAAATGACTTAATACTGATTCCAGCTTCCATTTCAACATTACATTTCCCCCAGTTAACTGGGTATTACATAAATAGGAAATATGTATACAACATCTACCAGTAATTATGGGGTTTATTCTCGAGTAATGTGAGAAACGAAAACAATACCAGCAGAGTCAGGAAGGCACGGTTCATCGGACTAATGGCCACTGCATTTCCATCACCATCGTTACATGACCTATAACATACTGTTGAACTACCTCAGATTCAATACAGTTAGTTGGGATAGTGGGAGGGGACGAAGACCAGGTGATTCTGGCGGGTCCGCCACGCGAGTCGGCAATTCCCGCGTGATTACATTTTAACCTATGGGAACTTATGGTGTAATTTAGAAGATTTTAAAAATATATTTTATTGTAATATCAGTATTCAGTGATGGTTGGTAAGTGCGCCGATGTGAAGACAGCCGTATGGCATCGGCTAGAACTATCATAATCATACTTATCTAAATCAATAGTTCGACAATGTCTGCTAATTTTAATAAAATGACATACAACTGCCATTCCAACGACACACTATGGAGACTGAGTATATTTTTCTTACCACTCCTATATATTTTTCTGACTAAATTTGTTGCGGATTCTACGCCAATTTAGCGTTTCCCCGAGACTCACCGACGAGGGTCAAACCTCGGTGTCTTCACTGGTGACCACTATACATCCTGGCTGTACGGTGTGGAGTCACAGTGGTGGGAACGAGGGGTGGAATTAGTCCCCAAAAAAAAGCACTTATTCACTTTAATACGTCCTGCGTAAATGGGTGATCTCGTGAATTATTGGCCGCTGCCGCCGTATCGGCCAGCAGGACATTATCACTTTGAATACATTCGCATGTCAATTCTTCATTATACTTCACTCCCATTACTTCAAGTCGTCAATGAACACTTCACCATTGTCAGCTCTTATCCTCATAAAATTACCCGTTATTATTTGAAACTTGTATGCGCTAGCGGCGGTTCAACAAATTTACATTTGCGCTCCCCAAACTCATTTCTCCATTTCGTTGCGTACAATTTATGAGTTTCAGAGATGTATATTTAGGTGTGTGAACCGGCAAGGACATTTTCGAGGCGTGCAACTTGAGGAATGTATAATGATGGATTCGCATGCTGCATTTGTAATGACGCGCGTTATTGTACCTTTTGTTTGTGTGGTGACGTTATGAATATTGAACAGTCTGTGGGTTTGTGTTGTGGCATTACATGGTGTTTTTGTCGGGAGATACATAATATATCTATAAATAACCATGGAGTTAGATGCTGAGTTGGCAGCAAGAGCGGTGAACGAACTGCAAGCTACTCCTCGGAGAGTTCTTGCGGGGCTATTGCGTATCTTAAGCCACCGAACCACTACCACTTGATAAGCTTCAGTTGTCCACCGAACTTTGATGCCAACTGAAAGTGTGTATACATTAGTATTGGTCACTCAAGATTGGCAATACCGAATTAATGATATGTCAGTTATTTGATGGTCACTTTGCTATATAGTGATCATCACTTTAGTTATCAAACGAAATACGCAATAGCAAAGTGCTTAAGTAATTTATAGTTATTTCTTTACTTTGTTTGGTCGCGCTATCATTTGCCTTCCTGTGGTTCTATATCGTCGGTTGTTCTGTGTGTTATCTATCGTGGTTCAATCTACGGTCATTTTTCGTCGTTGTTATGGTTATTTTAATTATTTTATGGAATACAGAATTTGTTACAATCGGAATGAAGTCTTAATAGTGAGTCTATGTGTGTATAGTGTGTTTATGAAAATAAGCAGACTTGGAGCCCACACTTGACAAAACCTATTACTCTGGCTCGACCATTTGTTATTTTAATTTTTTGGACGTTCTTAGAAAGCGTTCTTTCTGTTTTTAGTATCAGATCCATCTATAATATAAGTTAGTAACTAATATGATTACTACGCCCAAGATAATGTCTCTTTTCGACACTTATTACCATTTCACACTTCTCATTATCATCGTGCTGTCATTTAGCTAGGTACATATGTTCATTTTTTTTACCGGAGACAAGATATCATTTCGTCTTATCTCGGATAAGTGTTGCAAACTTCTTACACAATTCTTACGACAGTTTCAATGTTTCCGAACGTTAGAAATCTTTATTTTGATCACGCGAAACCTTCACCGTATCTAGATTTGGATAGTTTAGCGTGTTTCAAGTGATGTTGTGCAATGGACTAAGTGTTTGGACAAATAGTTCGTTTATGGTGTTCTATTTTCAATATATACTTTTTTTTTTCTTTTTTTTTTTTACTCTTTTTGATGCGGTAACAGCTCAGTGGGCGAGCGCTTGCCTTGGAAACAAGGTGCGCAGGTTCGAACCCCGGCTCGCACCTCTGATTTCTTCAATGAATCATGTGCGAATCGTCTGTGCGATTGTTACTAGCTTTCGGTGAAGGAAAAACATCGTGATGAAACCTGCATGTCCGAGAAAGCCTAACTAGCTCTCGAATGACGTGTGAAGTCCGTCAACCCGCACTTGGCCAGCGTGGTGGCCTAAGCCCCCTCATCTCGAGGGGAGGCCCGTGCCAAGCAGTGGGACATAAACAAGGGCTGGTATTATTATTATTATTTTACTTTTAGACTTTCGCGCTCCATTATCAAACATTATTATAATCGTGAATTAACGCGATTCCCGATTAAAATAATGTTTTCTATTTTCAAGTTTAGAAACGTTTTTTTTTGGATTTTATGTTTATCCGTCGAAGAAACGAAGACAGATTAACGTATAATCACGGGCCTTAGTATTTTAGAGTCGATTTGCACACATAATTTTTTTAACTACAAAAACATGGAAGCTTTGAATTCTTTACTATGAAAGGAATACTTAGGGAGTGTCCTAATAGAACGCGATAACGCGATCATCGCGCGAACGAACGACGCGACCATCGCGGGAATGAATCTCAAACATATGGAGGTCGGACGAGTGTCCTAACTGGCTGCCTGTACATTCGCCAGTCATAGCGCGATGGTCGCGTCATTCGTTCGCGCGATGATCGCGTTGTATTAGGACATCGCCTTAAACTAGCATTTTGCTACATGTTAACTATACGTTTGTTTTACAATAACAAATTAATCATTTTATTGCGTTTTTCAAAAACTGAATTTTAAGATATACTTTATTACTATATTTAGCGGAAATTGAAGCATTACTGTTCAAGATAACTGTTTCCGTACAACGACGGAAAGAATAAAAGATATAAAATAAAGATACATTTTTTATGGAAGTAAAGTTGTGCATTTTATGGAATATATTTACGTAAAAGGTATGAAACTTACTAATGAATGAGGTTATAACCGTACTCGAATTATTTATCGCTATACGCAAAATAAATCGATTAACGGCAAGTTTTATTTGAAGTGATTTTTTATTTTTTTATTTTATGTTGGAAACAAACAGTCTTATACTATCATTATACAAAGAAAAATTTTTTACTTACAGACTTAGAGTTCCATGAAAGAAATAATTATATGTGTCTTGTAGTACTTCCCTCACAATACTATAGATTTTATTATAAATGGATCACGATCTTTCGTGAAAGAATATTTTCTGAATAAATTATGCGGTAATAACTATTGTTAATTTGTAAAAATGATTTAACGGGTGAATCATTAAAGATATTACTAACTACTACTATTATACTATTAGATATTATTAGATAACTTTGACTGACAGAAAAACACTGCCCGACCCATAAATTAGCTTGCTATCCCTCTCTCTCACTATTAGGTTCATGAATCACAAAGTATTAATGAAATTATATAAGGTATCCTATTATATTCATCCCTTATTCTTTCTTTCGAATGGGAACAATTTTTTAGAATTTAAACATTTAGTAATTCGTAAATCACGACGTCTCGCCTTTACATATTCATGCGAAAACTACTTTCATTCATCTGTTGAGCGAATGTTTCACAAATCTAACAAGGTCACATGTTTCAGAAAAAAATACTGTTTCTCGTTTTGACGACATTCATCCATCAACTATTTTAATACCAGCAGCCAAAAACTAATATTTCATTTAAATTCATTATAACGGTGATACCATGTGCAGCATGCTTGATGCTATGATGTAGCATAAATAGTATGAGGGTCTTCTGCGAACTCAGACAACGCACTGACAGAAACTAAAGCTCTACTAAATCAAGACCTAGGGCCTTCTAGCTGGATTAAAGGCTGGTAGGCCAGAGACTTCAGGAAACAAATGTCTCGGGTGACAAGCCGCAGTGCGGCGTCCAAACGCCGACGCAGAGACGTGTCGCTTACCTTAATACTACACGTATACCGCGGCCCAACGAATCGTTCCTTGGTCCTACCTGGACTTTTCGGTGAAAGCCAAAGCTCGGTTATTGGCTTTAATATCTCTATGCGTCTCTACTAGTTGCGACCCCATGGTAGGTGACGACTCGGTTTTAGTCATGTGTCGTCACGAGCACCGTGAGGGTGTCGGGGAAAGCGTGCATTCTCTGCCAAACGGAGTGCCCAGTTCAGTTTCCATGGGGAGGTTTTAGTACGGGGTTTTTTGAATGTTTCTTCCCCAACAGCAATAAGGCATAGATCGGCCAAACGGAACCAACGAATGGGTTCCTTGGCCTTTGTTGGTCCTATCTGGACGTTTTGGGCCAGTGTGTACGTGGCTAATGTCTTAAGTCTTGTTTGTCTCGTCACTAGTTTACTTAGGTATAATTATACAAACTTCACGTTTTACACAAGATTACTCAACCCGCCACAACCTTCAACTGTCGTTTTTCGGTCACACGCACGCGACAATTGGCAGATTTTCAAATAAAACCCGTTTCACATTGTGAATTCACGATTGCAATACATTTACAAAGAGTTACGTGTCGGCCGGCGTGCGCGCATATCTAGGCTCCGATTTGGCATTCCTCGCTCGAGTTTTGGGGTATTTAAGGTGACAGGTGACAATGAAGTTATAGATTGTTTGTATAGGTTATTTATTGCACGTACGTAAACGGCAGGCGTTATTTAACACCCACTCGATTTTTGTACAAAATAAATTGTCTTGGGCATTGTAGTTTGACAGATTTGCATACATAAGCCACTAACACCACAAAAATAATTGGGTTAGTCAGTGCATTTTGTTTTACGATTAGCGACGACTTACTTATTTACTTTTTGCGCAAGTTGACGGAAACACAAAAAAATGTCGTAAAATTAATTCTACAGTCTCAGATTTCAAGCCTACGTAATCTGTGATCTGTAATCTAAGCCTACGGTATAGTTTTTACGGTTTCCAAGCGTAATTACGCTTGGGGCTATTAAGACTCGTATTAAGGACTTTCCCATTTCAGGAGTTTGTAACTACCATCATACGTTCTCTTATAATTGAATTCTGGACGTCGAGTTTAACCATTTAGGCCAGAAAATGACCCCAATTACAATCAATACATTACACCTCGCACCATATTGGACAAAGATGTTTCGTAACTGTTCGACACAGTTCAAGCACAATGACCATTGCCGATTTGTCACATGTCAATTGTGCCCCCAATGTTGGAGTATTTATGTCTGAAACAGTTAATTCGATATCCGTCCAGAATTAGTAATTTCCGTACTATTGTTTAGTTTTTTTTTTGAGTGGTGACTGAATGTGGAAATTGTAATCATTTGTTTTATGCCTAATGAGAACCTGTGGGGTGTCCGGGTAAGAGTTGCATCCACCCATCTTCTCCCGTTGGGTGTCCGTTGGGCGACTAAGGGAAAACAAGAAGACAGACAGCAGCCTCTTTCTATTAAACTACTTACCACCTATACAGAGATCTCCAAGACGCCTGCCCAGGGAAGGGATTATGGCAACCCCTCCCTTCTAAGAATCTCATATGGATTCCATTTTGCTGTTAAAATTATTACACATAGATAAACGCTCCAATTTTAAGCAATTGATTCCGCAATCCCTTACTTCTCTTAAAATTCCTTCCTGATCGATGAATCAACCGAATATGCTTAATGGGAAGAGAAAGGCTTTTCTCGGACAAACGAAGGGTTTATTATATTTTTATTTAAGCGTACATATATATTTAGGGTAGTAAGTGTCGCTCTGAAGACAAGGATACACCGATGTCGTAAATTGGACAAGTAAATGACGAAAGTAATAAAGATATGCAAATATTTCCAGTTGTCGAGGTGTTCAATGCAACGAAAGTAAAAAGTGGGTCGCAATCAATTGCTTATCTATCAAAGGTTGGTGATGAAAATTAGGTGATGTCAGGACATTCAATGATGAAGTCAGTCCTTGTGGACATCCTGTACGCGATAACTAAATGAATTGGTGAAGTTACTGGTGTCAAAAGATATCAGAACTTCTTGTTTTCGTATCAAAATGAACGGTATGGGGCTGCTCATGTCATTGTGGAGAAATTGGTATCTGAGCAGGATCATCTAAGGCCGATACTCCAGGGTGCATCCGGAAAACATGTATTGTTTCGTTTGTAAGAAGATTCTTCTGAATTTATAACTTATGTCTCGGGTGATGAGCGGCAGTGCAGTATAGTTGTTTAAAAGCTTGTAATTTTCAAATTTAGATACAGTTGCCATATCCACAAAACAAATATTTTTGGCAATCATTATGAACGTAGTCTTACAGAAACAAAAACCAGTATATTAGTGGTAACAAATTAATAAGAATTCGGGTATGGGTTCAAGACCACAGCAAGGCCGCTGAATTGGCAGCTTTCGTGACGATAATGTGGGACATTGACATGTTAATATCATTGTATTTTTGGACCAAAATTGTAAACTTTTTGGATGGTTGTAAGTGTGACTCACGCTTTGCTACAACCACGGATGCTCGCGCAATGCACGCACCGAGTCAAGTTGTAAATCAGTCTATTCAAAATACAATAGTTAGTTACTAAGTGTATCTTTTGGATTGGTATTTGTAAAAAACAGCTACGAAGCCGAATAAAACCTTTTCAGCGATGTGTTGTTGCGAACCATGTAGATTTTTCTTCAGCGTCAGCCTTAATTAATTACATAGTTTGGAAGTATTTCAAATTACTGTTGTTACTTTTATTGAACCGAATATTTTTACATTTTTATCTACGTTCCAATGGAGACGTGTCTGCATTTAACGCTGTAGATGTCTCATCCGTCTGAATGTTACAAAAAATCCGAAAACTTATTTTTTTTATCAGCATCATCAGCCGGAAGACCCCAACTACTGAGCATTGGCAATGTCGTCAGTATTTTCTTTTACCCTAATATACCTAGAATAATGACTGCATTCACCTAATCTTTTTTGCCGAAGTCGCCATAATGTTTTATAGAAGCTTAAAGATAAAGTATGTCAGTATTATAGACGAGGGCTAAAAATATGTATGTTTTTAATTTGACCATTTTGTTTATGAAGCTCGATTCACGATGAATGATCTTCTTTCAGCGTCCTATGTGCTAGCGAGATGTCAGCTTAGAACACACCTTTAACTGGTCCGCTTTAAAAATATCACACTTTTAAATTAGTTCCGAATATTTCTGTGGTCGTAAAACAAGTTGCAAAATCATTTCGGTATGTGTCGCCGCCATTAGAATTTATGTCCTAATGCTAACTGTTAATGTGTTCTGAATAACGAAAACTTATTCAGTTTGAGACACATTCTATACTAATTCATTAATTAATGTCAACACGGATAATAACACAGTATATATAGAATGAGTCTAGGTGCAACTAAGAATTGATAAAATATATTTTAAAAAAATCTACGATCATTATAATAAGTACTAGCTGACCCATGCAGCTCCGCCCGCGCTGTGTTTACGTTAGCTAAACTTTCAATAATATATCTACATTCGCATAGTACCTTCTTTTTTAAAGTCGGTTAAAAACTTGGACCCACTTTGTACTTGCCCTCCGAAGCACGGAGACGTTTAGTTCAAATGGCGTTAAACGGTCTCCCATCTATTTAATGACCTTACCTAACGTTGCTTAACCTGATCGATTTCCAAACATTGTTAACAACTGTGTCTATGAGTGTTCCCTTACAAATATTTATTATAATTATAATTAAAAATTGTTAAAATCGGAGCAAGCGTATAACCAAGTACACATTTTGACTTTAATCCCCTCTCCCAAGGGAACCGTGCCGAATGTCGGAATAAAAAGTATCATATGTCCTACCTCGGAGTATTAACTCAAATCATGACAAGTTTCGTTACAATACATTTTTGGCTTTAGTATCGGTTATAAAATGCCCTCTAAAAATAATTTTCAAAATATCTTCAATGTACAGAATTGGACCTGTTACAGGTTTATTAGTATAGATTGTTTAATAGTTGACGAACAGTTGTCTGGTCGTCATGGTACAGGCACAGGTACAGGTTCAACATTAGTTTGGGATCAGATGACCAATGTTCAATTGTCCCCGATTATTATTATTATTAAAGCCTATCTCTGTGCACCCTAACGAATGAACGGATTTGAATTCGTTTTTTTATTTAAGAGCTGTTTTCATCGATATGGCTCTTTCTTAGCTTCTTATGCTTGATGAAATCTATTTACTTAACCACTTGTTATAAAGTTATATTAAATATTCAACATGTTAATGATAGGTGACAGGGCTTGTACAGATTTGGCACTTGAATAAAAGAAGTTATGTATGTTACAGTGGTATAGTGTAAACATATTTAAGACTAGCTGACCCACGCAGCTCCGCCTGCGCTATTTTTACGTTAACTAAACTTTTAATAACAGACATTCGCATCGAATACATAACCTCCTTTTTTATAGTCAGTTAAAAACTGGGACCCACTTTTTACTTGCTCTCCGAAGCACGGACCCGTTTAGTTCAAATGGCGTTAAACGGTCACCCATCTATTTAATGACCTTACCTAACGTTGCTTAACCCGATCGATTACAAAACCTTGATAACAACTCTCTATGTGAGTGTTCCCTTACTAATATTTATTATATTATAAAGAAAAATTGATAAAATCGGACCAAGCGTATAACCAACTACCCATTTTGACTTTAATCCCTTCTCCCAAAAGAACCGTGCTAGATTACGGGATAAAAAGTATCCTATGTCCTACCTCGTAGTAAGATCTCAAATCATGTCAAGTTTCGTTGCAATGCATCCAGTAGTTTCGGCGTGACGCTCAGCCGAGATACAGACAGACAGACAGACAAAAATAAAAAAGTTACATTTTTGGCTTTAGTATCGGTTATAGAATGCCCTTCAAACATAATTTTCAAAATATTATAGGTTATGGGCCCAGTAGATTTTTCCATGTTTTTAAATTCCTTGGGCCATAACTCGCGTTAATATTCATCAGAAATATGTAAAGATCAGCGCGTTGTGACGGTATGTTATTATATTTTGCGTAATCGAGTACTCGGGTAATTCAGTTGTGTTCAAAATGGCTGCAAACTATTTAGTAAATGTACCAAAGTTGAAAGGACGAGAGAATTATAGTGAGTGGAGTTTCGCAGCAGAGAATTTCCTAATCCTTGAAGGTATGAAACATTGTGTTAAGCCAGAACCGGGGATAGCTATAGGAGCTGCAGATGACGAAAAAACTCGAGCAAAATTAATAATGACTATAGATCCGTCATTGTTTGTCCATGTAAAGGAAGTTAAGTCATCAAAAGAATTATGGGAAAAACTGAAAAACTTATTTGATGACAGTGGTTTCTCAAGGAAAATAAGTTTGCTGCGTTATTTAATATCGGTACGGCTCGAAAATTGCAATTCGATGACGTCGTATGTAACTCAAATAATAGATACTGCACAGAAATTAAAGGGAACAGGTTTTAAAATCGACGAAGAATGGATTGGTTCGCTTTTACTAGCAGGATTGCCCGATCGTTTTTCACCGATGGTTATGGCAATTGAACATTCAGGCATTCCAATTACATCAGATGCCATTAAAAGTAAGCTGATTGACATGGAAACGCCAGATATCCATACGAATGAAGTTGACAGTGCTTTTGCGAGCCATTCAAAGATTGATAGAAAAAGAAGTTCTGATTTCGCCATGCCAGGAAAAAGTAATACTGGCAGCAATGATTTGTCTAAATCGAATTTGTCAAAGTCAAATAAGACAATCAAATGTTATCGCTGCAAGAAATTTGGTCATTATAGAAACCAGTGCACAGATATGATTGAAAATAAATCTTTGAAAGAAAAACATAAAAGCAAATCACAGTCGAATGTATTTAGTGCAGTGTTCCTGAGTGGAATTTTCAACAGCAATGAGTGGTATATTGATTCGGGTGCGAGTGTACACCTAACAGCGAATGAGAGCTGGGTTACTAATCTTTCGTACGAAAACCAAAAAGAGATTGTTGTTGCGAATAGTGAGAAAGTACCGGTATTATGTTCTGGCGATGTAAAGATTACGACAGTGACAGATGAATGCGATTATGATATTGTTGTTGAAGACGTATTTTGTGTTCCAAGCTTGACAACTAACCTGCTTTCTGTGAGCCAGCTTATCAAGAAAGGTAACAGTGTGAACTTCACTAATGACGGCTGTTATGTATATAATCAGAAACACAAGTTAGTAGCCACAGCGTTATTAATAAATGGAGTATACAAAGTAAATACGGCACAACAGGAAATTTTGGCTGCGTCAGTCGTATCAGGTGTCACATGGCATCGCAGATTAGGACATGTTAACAAAGATTATTTGAAGCAGATGACTAATGCTGTGGAAGGTATGTTCATGAATGAGAAAGTGGACATAAGCAAATCATCATGCTCTGTATGTTGTGAAGGTAAGCAGAGTCGTTTACCATTTAAAAGCATTGGACAAAGAAGTAATGATTTGCTGGATATAGTGCATACAGATATTTGCGGGCCTATGGAAAATGTTTCTCTAGGAGGTTCGAGATATTTTATTTTGTTTGTCGATGATCATAGTCGTATGGCGTTTGTTTATTTTCTGAAGCACAAGAATGAGGCATTGAAGTATTTTAAACAGTTTAAAGCCTATGTGGAAAATCAAACAAAGAAGACAATCAAAGTATTAAGGAGTGACAACGGTCTTGAGTATTGCAACCGAGAGTTTAATGATTACTTGAACAGGTTTGGAATTACTCACCAAAAGACCAATCCATACACTCCGCAACAGAACGGTTTGTGTGAAAGGTTCAACCGCACTATCGTAGAAAAAGCCAGATGCCTACTCTTTGATGCTAAATTAGGAAAAGAGTTTTGGGGTGAAGCTACTAATACGGCAGTATATCTGCAGAATCGTACTGTGGCCTCGGCATTAGACGGCATGACACCTTTTGAAGTGTGGACAGGTACCAAACCAGACATTAGCCATCTTAGAATATTTGGCAGTACAGTAATGGTACACATAGCTAAAGAAAAACGGAAAAAATGGGTCAAAAAATCGGAAAGATGTATCCTGTTGGGATATCCAGAAAACGTGAAGGGATATCGAGTATATAATCTGGAAAAGAAAACAATTTTGACAAGTAGAGACGTAATTATTATTGAACCAGAGTCAAAAACTGAATGTATGATTGAAGTAGAGGAGAAAGCTCAGAGTTTTGATTCAGTGGGGGATGTTACTGAGACAGGAAAAGTAAATGTAAAAGAAGACTCAGTTACGGAACAATTAACGTCTAGTCAAGATTCCTCGGATACATATGATTCACCAAATGACGATTTATATGATCCAAATGAAGACGAAGATTCAGACAGTGCGACAAAGGATGTCACTGTACCGAGTTCAACTAGACCTGTAAGGATCAGGAAGAAACCCGAAAGATATGGTCTTACAAGTATGTGTATGGCGCGCGTCCCTCATTCTTTATAATAACCATGTAGCAATTGTTTGATATAGTGGGGGTGTTGAAATGTGTACTCATTGTATATCAAACAATGTGATCTCCTTGTTTTGTCTGTGACATGTGTTTTTATGAAGAATATTTTAGTTGTTCTATTACATCTATTTGAACCGTAAAGACGTCGTTTTATTATAATCTTCAATGTACTGAAATGGACCTGTTACAGTTTTATTATAAGTATAGATAAGAATATAGCAAAAATAATCGTAAAAGGTAATCGTAATCGGCTGTTGCAAAAAACATACTGTAGACGATAAGAGTTCTCGTATTGAAAAGATGTCTTTGGCAATTTTGGCATACGAAATTTAAAAAACATACATTTCACAAATTCAAAGGTTTGATCTTTCATCGTCTCCACATTGCGTAGTTTTGTGACATTAACCTCACACTGACTATTTGTAGGTCCAAGGTCGGTCATCAGGAAGCGAATGCATACCTGATGAGTAAGTAGCTAGGGAATTTGTTGGCACTTACAAAATATTTGCGAATTTTTGTATACAACTATCCACCAATGACGAAGAGATGAAACATTAAAAATATCCCTTGGTGGTTATTAACGTGACTTATAAAAGAATAAACCCGTTAACAAAGTCAGAAATATCTTCGAAACTGAATGTATTGTAATATGATTCGAAAAATATATAAACTTAATGTCGCATTTTTTTCTATTAATAGAATATAAAACTTATTATTGTACACCTAAAATCACTTTTGCTTAAATTGAATGTACGCCATCTTATCGCTAATAGCAATTTCTCCCATAGACAATTGAAAGTTTTTCAAAACGTAACTCAGGATAAATTTCATTTACATTATTGACCATTGGACGTATTTCTATTCTAATCTTATCTATAGGTAGCTTCAGAAAGCTGCTTGACGGCATTATTTCTAGGGGTGTCAGTGCTAAGTGCCAACATAAGAAAGTGAACATAAAGATCACTCGTCAAACCGCGAGTCACTATCTTTCATTACTGTCTCGAGTATCTGTATCATTTGATACATACGAGGGTGAATCAAAAAGTTCTTAGAAGTGCATATATATGAAACCTTTTTGGATCAAGTTCGATATTCAAATTAAAGAGTGTCTATCACACTATATTTATGCAGACTGTCACTTGTTTTTGTCAGTTCGTTCGCATGTAATAATTTTTTTTGTGCAACGAGTTGCTAAAAAGTCAAAATTATGGATAAAAGTGAGTTACGTGCGGTGATAAAATATCTCAGTTTGAAAAAAATGTCTACGAAGGAAATTTTTTTGGACATTCAGCAGACATTAGGGGGTGATGCTGTACCCTATTCTACGGTTGCGTACTGGGTGGCTGAATTTAAAAGAGGTAGATCAAGCTGTAAAGATGACCCGCGTTCTGGGCGGCCTTCAACCTCCGTTACAGAAGAAAATGTCAAAAAGGTTGAGAATCTGGTTTTGGAAGACAGAAGAATGACTATAAAACATATAGCTGAGATCCTAAAGATATCTTTTGGTAGCGTTCAATCCATTTTAATTGATTCACTGGGGTTCAAAAAAGTGTCTGCAAGATGGGTGCCACGAATGTTAACCGACGAAAACAAAAAGCGACGTTTGGAAATTTCCAAGCGTAATCTCGAAATGTTCCAGCGTGATTCGGATAATTTTTGCCGTCGTCTTGTCACCATGGATGAAACGTGGGTCCACCATTTTGATCCTGAAACTAAAAGACAAAGCATGTCTTGGAAACGACCATCCTCTCCATCCATTAAGAAATTTCGAGTTGCTCCTACCGCTGGCAAAGTTATGGCCTCTGTGTTCTGGGATAGTGAAGGAATCCTTTTTATTGATTACATGCCAAAAGGCCAGACGATTACTGGACCCTATTATGCAAATTTAATCCCGAAAGTGCGTGAAGCGATTAAAGAAAAACGTCGTGGAAAACTGTCGTTGGGCGTGTTGTTCCTTCAAGATAACGCTCCTGCTCATCGATCGGAAGTTGCGCTCAACGCAATCCGCTGTGCTGGCTTCAATCTCCTTGACCACCCACCATATTCTCCGGACTTAGCCCCAAGTGATTTTCACTTATTTCCAAAATTAAAAGAGGAAATTCGTGGAACAAAATTTCACGATAATGACGCGGTTATAGCTGCCGTAGAGGACTTTTTCGAGAGTCAAGAAAATATTTTTTTTTCACAAGGAATAAGGAAGTTAGAAACGCGTTATTCTAAATGCATTGCATTGGAGGGAGATTATGTAGAAAAATAAAATATTATTATTTAAATCTTTGCATTATTTAATATTGATTCCAAGAATTTTTTGATTCACCCTCGTACAGACAGCCTTTCAAATCTGCATGTTGTTTAATGGCGTTGTCACAACAATTGGGCTAACGTGATTTAAACACCAGTTGCATCGTGAGAGTTGACACGCTTCCTTAATTTATTTGTGTAAACAATATTTCGGTATTTGCCAATTTCACATCTGTTTATGGTACCTGGGTATAAGTATAACTACATGAGGTCATAAGTGTTTATCCTGTTTCCACTTTCATCATTATTAGTCGTAAGGCCTTTTGTGACTGACCCAAAAGGAAATGTTTTGCTTACACCAAAATTATCTTAGTTTTACTCGAATGTGAAATACCATTAAGTTTCTCAAGAAGTTATATATTCCAAAGTATAAATGTGTAAAATTGAGGGGCGGTCGTAGCCAAGTTGATCTAAGCATCTCTGTCTTTCGGAGAGCAAGTCGGTCCCGGTTGCAAATTGCAATCATGTAGACAACAGTCGTTAACCAAGTTAGAGGTCTAAAGGCAGTTTGAACAACTCTCACACGAGGTTGGCCATTAACCATAAGACAAAAAATATGTGCAAATAAAGCTGAGAGCAGCCAAAAACTTCCAAAATCATCATATTTTATGTAGAATAAAGCTAGTTGTTTATGTAATTGAAACCATGTTCTCTAAACACACGCTACACTTTCGTCTGCACGATATCAAAGTTTCACTACAATACCTGAATTTTATACGCCACAAGAATAATTCGATGTGTAATGTCTCGCTAATTAAATCTATCTTGTTTAATCACTTTCACCCAGTCAATAAATTCAATAATCATTTATTCAATACCAGTGTGTTTGATGATTTGTGAAGCGTTGAGATGTAGATGTGGAATGATAAACATTTATATGTTGACGTTATTGTAACACGCATATCTTCAGTTGTAGAGTGTCGGCCGCTTCCTGTGGAAGCTAATAATCGACTTTCGAAAAGATCATTACTGCTCAGAATTATGCTTATAACGTTACTTGGGTGTTATGGTCGGTTTCCTTAAATGCCATCATTAACCGCGTTTGGTACTTCCTGGGTGACCTAGTTCGTGAATATTTGTCATAAACTGAATAGTTAATTGATTGCTGATAGCGATAAGTTTATTTTGCGAAGTGAAGGAAGGCTTCCAATAAACATGCCATATTGTGGTTGATAGATGGTAGGCTGTGAAAATAATTAATAAGATAGTTGTACCTTTTTTTCTCATCTACAATACTAATGGATTAAATTAGAGAGCAAGGTGCTCTTGCTCACTGTCCAAAGTACGAGTATACCCGAAGAATATAACTATTCAAGCGAGCTCCTTACCCAAATACCAGATAAAAGTCGGTAATAACAATCACTTCTTTATACTACACTATAGACATAACGATAAGATTGAATTTTCACATTGAAATGATGACTTAAAAAACTAAATTGCAGATCAATTTAACCGTGACTCAACATTATTGCTGTTTGAAGTCATGAAAGGTCGTAAAAAATACCAACATGGTCGGTGAACTAAAAAATGACTAAAATCTATCTATACTTATAATAAAACTGTAACAGGTCCAATTCTGTACATTGAAGATATTTTGAAAATTATGTTTGGAGGGCATTCTATAACCGATACTAAAGCCAAAAATGTATTTATTTTTATTTTTGTCTGTCTGTATCTCGGCTGAGCATCACGCCGAAACTACTGGATGGATTGAAACGAAACGTGGCATGATTTGAGTTAATACTCCGACGTAGGACATAGGATACTTTTTATCCCGACATTCGGCACGGTTCCCTTGGGAGAGGGGACTAAAGTCAAAATGTGTACTTGGTTATACGCTTGCTCCGATTTTAACAATTTTTCATTATAATTATAATAAATATTTGTAAGGGAACACTCATAGACAGTTGTTAACAATGTTTGGAAATCGATCAGGTTAAGCAACGTTAGGTAAGGTCATTAAATAGATAGGTGACCGTTTAACGCCATTTGAACTAAACGTCTTCGTGCTTCGGAGGGCAAGTACAAAGTGGGTCCAAGTTTTTAACCGACTTTAAAAACGGAGGTTTTGTATTCTATGCGAATGTATATTATTGAAAGTTTAGTTAACGTAAACACAGCGCGGGCGGAGCTGCGTGGGTCAGCTAGTCATTAATAATTACAAAACCAATATAGTATACCGAACTAGTAATCTCCAAAAAACTAGCTTTCCCATTAATTTAGCTGAGACCAGTTTCAACACCTAGATTAAATCTCCATCACTGGATTAGTTTTGATTTTGAATAATTAGTCATCATTTTTTAACGACTAAACATTAATCTCACGGTCTGAGTTATGGACAGGTTTTGTTGACACACTGTCAATAACTTTCGTCCCACGATCCACTGTAGTGACATTATGGCGGTCATCTGTATAATGAGCATTGATGCTTGATGATTTTGGTCTTAAATTTCTTTTGAACTTGAGATATTTAATACCACAAGTATTCGAATTATAAAGCTTCCACTTTTAAAGGTTTTTCTACTAAGCATTAGTTACGCAATCTAGTCTTAAGTAACTTTAAAATTTTAGAGAAACAGGAAATTAACTTAAAATACAAAGCCAAAGATTGCTATTATATTTTTTGTCACATTGTCCAAAATGACTTAATTCGCTATGAGGTTTTTTTATGCGTAACTCTGTAATAATAGTAGGCATTTAATAACTGGCTTAATCTTAAATTCAGGACGACATCTTTCACAAAACTCGTAGAGACATCATTTCAAGTACTTTACCCTTCCACCAAGTCCCACAGTATAGGGTCCAGGAGATATTAACGAGTCACAATTGACACTAACTGTCATGGCAGTGAAAAATACAGTTTCCTAAATAATTAAAGTAGCAGTCGACAGAATCGTGACCGCCACTGTAATAAGGACACTGGGCGATAAAAATCGATGGCATTTGATACCAACTGGATTATCATGTGAATGGAATTCTCTATTTATGATGCTCCACTTAATAATCATTTATATTTCGCCACATACTGATCGCTTCGAAGACTGATCGGTTCGAAGAAATTTCACTTAATTGGATTAGCAAAATCAAATGTGCTCTATCCAGTTTCGGTCATAAATTCATTATTCCAAAAAGTTATTTTCAATATTTATCTGTCTTCAATTTAATTAAGCTTTATTATGGTTTATAAAATGTAAACCTGTACTGCAGCACTATGTTGATTAAACCAAAAGGAAAAATCTTATGAGTACCGGGTCATAAACTTTTGTTCTAATAGTATAGCAGATTATAAGCAGTAAAGTTTCGTTCTTTATACTCATAATCTCTTTCTTTCTTATTTGATGAATTCGAGTTCTGGGCCCCAACTGTCACCTTTAATGAAATAACATTAATTCAATTGAGTTTTGTTTTGAGCTTATATTCACTTTACTCTTAAAAATACTGTGACCTACGCTGAACATGGTTAATACAAAACCAAATAGTGCGGAAAATAATAAAGGATATAATACAAATTGTCTATGGCCTACTGAGGTCAGAAAGAAATGACGCTATACACGAGCACGTAGCGCTTTCTCTTTCATATGACGTTCCAAATTACGATTTTCGGGAGAAACATTAATTAATTATGTGTAAGAATATTTGCATTAAACAAAATATTTAAAAGTTGTTATATTTTAATAATTATTCATATAATTATTATGTACAATTGCATAACTTCAAAATGTAAAAATAAAAAGAAAATTACAAAATATGTATGCCGATATTTAGATAAGTAAATTTAAAGTGAATTGGAACGGAACCATAAAACAAAAAAGTGGGAACACCAATGTTGCCAGATTGGCCCTTAGGCGAACAATTTTCGGCCTTTCGGAATATACGTTGGCAGCCATCGGCTTTGAACAAATCCATCCAAAACATTGGTTCGATTATCATATTTCTATAGGTTTAGTGTGGCACCCACTGAAATCTAAATAACATGATGGCTCAAAGTCATGCAACAAACTACGGAGAGAGCTACGCTTGGAGTTTTTTGACGAGATTGAAGTGGCAATGGGCAGGCCACATTATTCGAAGAATAATGAACTGAGGACAATGTGGAACGAAGTTTCTTAGGTCCAAGGTAACCAATCCGAGGCAGGTGACGTCGCGGTGTAGATCCTGCGTTGTCGCAAGTAACGCGACGGTGCAGGGGACGGGAGACCTTGATTTCTCTGTTCCCCGGGAGGGACGGGTGCTCTAGCAAGCGTCCGGTGTTGGAGGGATTCTGGTGAGGTCCGATCAGAGTGCCCAAAGTTCTACAGCGTCGATGAAGGCCACCGGGAAAGTTTTAATGGATAAAAATCCCACATCCCCCGGCCTGCACCGTAAGGAAAACGTTTTGAAAGTTTCCTCCCAGGCAGAAAAAATAAGCAGGCCTACCACTATAGTGACCGCTGACATTATGCAAGTCGCAGGATGCAAATAGACAAGTGTCGTTCTTTGTGGTGTTCCATGAGGGAGGCCTATTTCTGAAATTTTCCGGCTGATTATGATGATAAAAGGCATAAATTCCTAATATGAATTAATACGCACAACTAATGCGAATCTAACAATATGCAAGTTAGAAACCATTAAGATAAGCAATCGTGCCAAAGAAATAGTACATACTTACATTGAATATAATGACAAAAAAAAATATTCTCCGTCCAAAGCATTTGGGCAATGATCTTTTATATTCGGCCTTTCCTACCAAAAAATCGGCCCTTTCCCGTAAAGCTTTCGGCTTTCGGCCATTCGATTCATCTGCTGGCAACACAGTTATTGGCACTGGGACGAAGACAGACAATACGTATTTATTTATCTCAAATTCTCGTTTTCGGTGCTTAAACAAATGGATTGGAACTAATCGATACATTATTGAGGCATATATAAACGGCAAATTAGAATTTTCGCTATGGAAACAAGGTAAGGATTAGTCATAGTTGAACATAAACATGTATTTTCTATTAATGAAATGATTATGTGTAAGCTAAAAAGTTTTATTATTCATCTTGCAGAAGTAAAGTTTACTACTGCCATCATACGTCCGCGGCCGCCTCCGAAACGGGATGCTGAAAGAGTTAACAATGAATGCAATAACAGCTGCTGCTAGCTGTTTGAGCCACTGCAGCAGGGCTAGAAATTTAAAATACTTAAATATCAACAAACTCAAGAGGATTTGTTAGATCCCAGTGCAGTGATCCTAGTAAACAAAAATTTCATCATAATTATTCTAGTTCACATACGGTTAAAACGACGGAATAGTAATTTTAATGCATTATAGGCTATAAATTCTGACAAATAGCAGATTAATTTACCCAAAGGCTAGCTGCACACTGTCAATAATATTGTCAATATTCTACAACCCATCCAATTTAACTGTGCACCTCGCTGGTTTGCTACTTCACACCGCCAGGTGCATACTTAAATTGTATGGGTTGTAGAATATTGACAATATTATTGACAGTGTGCGGGCTACCAAAGGGGTAGATTGTGGTACCTTAGTGCATCCATCAATACTTTATTTCTAATCATAGTGTGCTGCAGATATAATAATTATTGTTGAATAGGATCCTATTCACTTAGCAACTCTGTACTAAGGAGTGACAAAGTACATACAACAGCATTAGACATCTGTGTGTGTTAGTCGGCCTCAACCATAATAAAACATGAAGATTCTATAATATAGCCTTGTTTGACTGCAACCCGGTTTCAAAAAATGTTAACTTATACTTACTTTGATTCTCTTGCTGTTTATTATCTAAGTTTTGTTTATTTAATCATAATCTATCATTATTAAATGAGCTATACACCTAAAGTATATGTTATTGGTAAAAACTTTTAAGTACCTAGTGCATAGTATTAATCTGTTATTGACAATTTGAAATAAAATAAAAATCTCTTAAAAAGAACATGTTTTATTGCATATTTACATCAATATTTATAAATTACCTTATGTATTAAAGTATGTACACTATGAGTTACTGACTACTAGATATTGATCTAGTGGTAGGACACCCTGGCCCTTGGAGTAATAATGTTCTCAGCCCTGGCCGCTACCCAATAGGTTATGGGCACATTTCCCACCTTATCTGGGTGTTGTTTATATCTATTATAGGATGTATTTACAATAAAAAGTATATAAGTATTTGTATCAGTTGTCTGCTTACCATAGTACAAGCTCTGCCTGCATCAGATGACTGTGTGTGGATTGTCCCAGTATTATTATGTTATAACCTTAGACTTATAACTATTATAGTAGTTAGTTACTTATGTATAGATAAATAAATACCTAACCAAAATGATAATAAAAACGGTATATTACTATCAAACTACAACAGTCTCCGAACCAGGGGGAATCCCTAACCGTTAAACCCTGCTGCAGAGCCATATAAATTTCTTTCTGACTATTCGCTGGTGTTGTTGTGTGGCTGTTCACGAATCACAACTTCGTTGTTTCACAGTTAGCTGCACAAATTGTGTATTACACGCGATGCTTATAGCAAGCTTTGATACAATTGGATGTTGCATCCAATATTGGAAAGCACTATCTGGATGATTTAAAGTCCATTGGTACACATACAAGTTTCATGAGATTCACAACTATAATATTATCTACACTTATTATTTGCACAAATCGTCAAGTGCATTGTTGTCGGCTTCTTCATCAGACGCAGATTTACAGCGTTCGCTTGGATTATTCGTTAGGAACTTAGGTTCTTTAAGTTCGTGTTTTTTGGCTTCAACTTAAGTGAAGTGGTCACTCACGAAGCTGCATACGACGCAGCTTTCGTTTATTATTAGTTTCAGCGTAAACAGCATCCAAAAACTGAAATAATTCGTTTGCTTGATCACCATCTGAAACCAAACTTCCTTACACACACGTAGATACTAAAGTAATATTTATACAAATAAATAAGTTTGACTAACTTTAAATGTCCCCAAAACTATTTTTTGTAAGTAAGTCAGCGTTTTTCATCTAGAATTTTACAAAATAATGTTATTGCAGTCGCCTCCGAGCAACTTTTTTATGACGGCTAATTGAGACAAGAAAACAATATTGTTAGCTATCAAAAGCCACGTCACAGTACATTGTAATGTTGTTTGGGCATGTTTTAGTGAAGAATTTAATCTTAATTTAACCAAAACTTCTTAGAAAACAATGTTATTTAAGCACCCAAATAACATTAGTTTTTGGACGTACCAGTAGGAAAAGTCGATCTAATATTATATTAGCGCTGCTAATAGAGGTGCCAGTTGGGCCCCTGATCCACTCTTAGTGGTAACATTGTTTTATCTAGACGATTCAACTGCAATAGTATGAAGATTCGACTACCACAGGCATAACATTTCTCATAACTTTATAACATAAATCTTCTTGATAATCGACGTAAATATGATCATCTATTGTGAATATGTTTACAGGATTAAGATCGTATGAGCATTCCTGAATGCGTTCTATTAAGATTAGTTGAGAGATATCTTTAGTCGTACTCTACGTGGTACTATATCTGCATGAATAAGTTGTACGATTTCTAAATCCTTGTGTATGTTTTCTAAATCCTTGTGGGTGAATTCAACTAAACCTGATCTCTATTATATTTACAGTTATTTTACAATCACTTTCATGCTGAATATATTTCATGGGTTGTGTCGTGATGAAAAGTCATAATCTTGTAACAATAATATTCGCATAACAGTTACCTGCATCAGTTATAGGCAGTTAAATTTAATGGAATCAAATTCTTTCGGTAGTAATTGCGGTCGACTATTAGCAATGAAAGTATAAGGTTTGTGTGGACGAGATTTGAGCAAGATTTAGAGCAAGTTTGCTTTATTTCTTTATTTTACGCACCTGGAAAGTGAAACCTACATACTAGCTGGTAAGATACTTAAGCAAAAGATTATCAAGGTACTTTGGGAGTTTCATATTCTGCCGTTAAACCAGTAGATAGTGTTAAAACTATTCTATGTGCTGATGGTAAGGTTACTTTAACTAGAGAAATCATTGGGCTCAAACATTGCAAAGACTGGAGGAAGAGGGCTTAAAATGTTAATGAATGCTAAAAATAATTCTGTTTGTGTATCTATTTTATTATAGGTATTTGTATTATTTAATTTACATGTAAGTAATTCAATTATAATTTTAGTAGTAAATAACATTGAAGTTAACTAATTTCATAGCTGCAGGCGAACTTCTTGTCTAGTCACTAAAATGCATTGAAAATTTTAGCTTTTTGCCCGTTTTGTACATACGTTATTTACAAAAATTTAGTAAACTGTCATTTTTTCATTAATTTGTGCTTCAAAATTATAGTTATATTTATCTCGATTAAACAATAATTATAGTTTAGGCTGTAATTTTATAAATATAGCTAGTTATATATTTTTCCTTGCATTCCACACCCGCTTAAGCCTTAACATTCCAGCTTCCAGTGAATCCATACAAGATCTCTTAACCAGGCCTGTAGAGCACTCGTGTCGTATGATTCGTTCCGCGGATTGACCTACTGTCGGCGCGTGCGCACAGACATTTAACTCTTTTTATTCTACTAGTTAAATGGCCTCGGCCAGTTTTTGAAATAGATTCTGTTATTGGTATTGTGAATTATAATTCTTATCGATCGGCAGATTCAATTACAGACTCGTTCCAAATGAGTTATTATAATCGATGTGTTTATTAGAGTTGTCGTTAACTCCTAGAGTGCATTATTAAAACGTAACGTTCTACTAATATAATCCATTTTGCATTAAAAACAATCCTTCCCACGCTGTGTTCAGCAAGATCGGGCTTAGCGACGATATCATCAATTTTATTTTTAAGTCCCATCCTATGAATTGTTTTATTAAGCGTGATATGGTTTGGTTTCGAGTAATTAAGTGTAATAATTACTGCTCAATTCAGCAACATTGTACCAGTCACATTCCCGAACTCAGCCTATCCCGTCTCCATCCACATTTTTTCCAGCACTCTCACTTTCCAACCTACTGGCATACATCTCTGTTCTCTGCGTGCGTGCGACTGCCTCGTTTTTGTCGCCCGTCGCACTGACTAGTCGTCTAATTGGCTTAATAGTGGTGCGTATTCGGGACGCATCATTCTGTTTTGTGGTTCGCCTCCCGGATCTTGGTTTGTGAACTTCATCGGTTAGGTTTCTTTTGTCGAAATTTCTGGTTCCATATTTTGTCAATTGAGGTATTATGTACATGAATTTGTCTTGTCGGACTTATGTAGGAGGTATGATACTTGTGTTATTCATTGCTTTATTGTATCATATTATCTGTATTCAGTTCTTTGTTTATTATTTATAACTTTTTAATCAAAGCACAATACATTACGGTCTACAAGTATAAGATACAGATAATATAAATATTTCCAAACGCCAGTAGTTACCAGGCTAAAAATATACTCATAAAAATCAACGCGGCCTAGAACGCACGCTGTCCTGATTTCTAATTAAGATTGAATGGACTATGAACACGAGCAATGGGGGACCTATGTTTCAATGACATTAGCTCAATTATAAGAGCAACGCCCCTAGGCAATTGTACAGATTTTACCAATAACAGTTCACCGTTTAAAATTCTTTTTGTGTATGTGGTTCGTGGGCGGCAATTAGGCTCACTTTCAATGCGTTTTCTTAAATTGTTGAATAATTGTCGTCATCATTTTGTCATTACTCTCATTTTGGGTCACGGCAATAATTTCTATGGGTGTCGTAACGAATTTCTTGTTTTATTGTCTATTGCGTTCTTTTTTGCTAATGTTTGTGGCTACTGTGTCTGTTTTCTAATAATTACGCGTGATTTAGCTTGTTAAGTGTAGTAACTTATCATCTTTATTCTGTTTATGACATGTCATCGCGGTGATTTTTAAGTCCGAATTTATAAGTAAGGAAAAGGAAAGCTTAAACTTTTATAGAAATTAAACAAATTTTACGAATTATATCGCGTTTTAGTTTTATCTTTAACATGATATAATTAGTTTCATTTCAATGTGTAATATTTTCGCAAATATCAGAAATCATTAAACCTAATTTTTTTTTTTTAATAATATTATAAAACTATTTAACTGGTTAGACATTATTCATTTACTGTTAGATTATGGAGAATTCTCCTTTCTTCCAAAAGGTCATTCACTTAACGTATATCCAAAAAAGGAATACCTCAAGGTAAATTCTTAAGACCTCCAAGTTATCGTGTTACACCATTTTTTATCACTTACAGTATGTAGAACAACTAACTACCAACCACTATACAATTTTAGTTTAACGTGACTAGGTGTGGTTTTCATCTTTCAATTAATAAAATAACTGCATTTCGTGTCTGACTCGTGATATTCGCGACCTTGCTCGCTTTCGATACTCAATGACGCTCTTCACAATTGACGAATTTAATTCTCGACAACCTGATCGGAATTGGAATTTTCTATATTATTGTAAGTACGAGAAACTACCGATATCGCGCGAACATCTAGTGTGTTCAAGTCAAGGACTTTTATTTATGACTTCGACTTAATACATAAAATATATCATCCAGTCGCACTATTTTATTATTTCAGAGTTATTGCATCTTTTTACAGCACCGTACCTTCATTTCCGATGTAAAAATTTTTTTTATTATTATTTGCAGATGTGTCAGCCCCTCTACTACTAGAAGATAATTGAACGGTATGTGTAAATTTCAATTAATTTTTTTAACAAAATCACTATTTCGATTGGTGGTAGTAAGTAACTAGGCAAACAAGACTAATGCAGTCTCTGTCTGCCAGTCGGTCCTTCACTACTGACTGAGGACCGACCGCTGTCCTAGCCAATAAGATACGCCAACGTTTAAAATATGTTACTCCATTTCTGATCCTCTGTCGATATACATACGCGTAAAATAGGAATTCATAATATCGCTGCGTCGGTAAAGGAAAAAAAACAAGTTTGATTCAGAAAAATTTTAACTTCAAAGGAAGAACTGCTAAAATATTTACATTAATATTGTCAAAAAAAAAACAGGGACTTCATTAAGGCTAAACTTGTAACACTGAAATGTATTAATTTGTGGTAATATTTTATTATAAGTCAGAATAATTAAGAAAACCGCGTATCAGATTATGTTACTTACGAGAAAGTAGCATGACATGGAAGACGAAAGGTAACTTAGTTCATAGCTCCGTCTAAAATTACAATATTTCAGCTTTCGATGGTACTGTACAACGAATGACACAGACTTTACAGTCACGGCTTAAAATGACATGTATAGCAAACGAGACGAATACAGATTCAATGTGAGAATGAGTCGCCCATCGTTATGCTAATATATGGGAACGCCGACCTCTAGACGGTGTGTGCAGCATAATTCAGCAGTTTGGCTTGGCAGACCTGATCGCCAGGTGTTTCCTTCGCGATCACCTCAAATGGTGGTGATGAGCTAGTATTTATAGTATATCTATGGTTTATAGTTCTGAACCTCCCTTGATGAATTTTAAAACCATCATGTAGTCTTAATGTCTCTCGATCCGAAACCGAAGAAAAATACATCAATCATGATCTCCATATCGCTCTAGAACTGCTTCACAAGTCATTAACTAATCAGTCCATATTTTTCCACTGTTTATACAATCGTACCTTTGGTGGACACCAATATAAAAAAAAAAAAAAAAAAAGTATATAAGTATTAGTATCAGTTGTCTGGTTTCCATAGTACAGGCTCTGCCTAGTTTGGGATCGGATGACCGTGTGTGGATTGTCCCAAAATATTATTTATTTATTTATTTAATATTGTGGTAGTTATTTCAGAAGTCTAAATAAACCTTCTATTTTCTATTGTTAATGGCTATGAATTGGCCCGGTAACCACCAATACGCAATTCGACCCAGTTTGATCCATTTTGAGACGCCTTAGCCCTTACTCTGATGCTGACGTATCGAAGAGTTCCTTACGGTACGTCACGATTACGCCAGCTTAGAGCTGTATATAATCAGAAATGACCCTTATTTGAACATCATGATGTTCGCACACATAGGTCATACCAAGTCTGTCGGCCATACAAAGGATTTAGCGTGAGTGACGTGCGTGGCCGCACAAAATCAGTGACATTCCGTCACAAACGACGAGATGTCACGTACATTACACATAACATCCTAGATTACTGTTTCTGCACGCGCGGCGTAAGGTACCCGCGACTAGCGATTTTTATCATACTTTTAATATAGTACATAAGCTGTACTGTATAGGATAGGAATAGGATATCAACAGGCCGATACGAAAAGAACGAAGACGAAAGCTTTGTAGGTAAATATGCGATTAATGCGTTTTTTCATCTATACTTATAATAAAACTGTAACAGGTCCAATTCTGTACATTGAAGATATTTTGAAAATTATATTTGGAGGGCATTCTATAACCGATACTGAGGCCACAAATGTATTTTTTTTAATTTTTGTCTGTCTGTCTGTCTGTCTGTCTGTCTGTCTGTCTGTATCACGGCTGAGCATCACGCCGAAACTACTGAATGGATTCAAATGAAACTTGGCATGATTTGAGATCTTACTACGAGGTAGGACATAGGATTTTTATCCCGTAATCTAGCACGGTTCTTTTGGGAGAGGGGATTAAAGTCAAAATGGGTACTTGGTTATACGCTTGGTCCGATTTTATCAATTTTTCTTTATAATATAATAAATATTAGAAAGGGAACACTCATAGAGAGTTGTTTTCAAGATTTTGTAATCGATCGGGTTAAGCAACGTTAGGTAAGGTCAATAAATAGATGGGTGACAGTTTAACGCCATTTGAACTAAACGGGTCCGTGCTTCGGAGAGCAAGTAAAAAGTGGGTCCCAGTTTTTAACAGACTATAAAAAAGGAGGTTATGTATTCAATGCGAATATCTGTTATTAAAAGTTTAGTTAACGTAAAAATAGCGCAGGCGGAGCTGCCTGGGTCAGCTAGTTATAGAATATAAATGATAAAGTAAAATTTATATTTTCTGTATTAATTATATTTATATGACGTCGTAAGAAATTAGAATACTAAGCTAGTGTGGAGAAATCTTTTTTTATGTTTTAGTTTATGAAATCGAAAGATTGCATCAACGAGATTGATTGATTGATATACATAGCTATTTATAAATTTATATTATAAATATCGAATTCAAATATGCTAGCGCCTGCTCTAGTTAAGTAAGATAACTCATTTCTATTGACCTGCGAACCTTGACATTTCTTAATTAATTAACTATGTGATATTAATCTTAGACATAAATATTTATTGTGTTACATATTTCGATTTATGAATAAAATCTGTATTGTGTAATTTAGTAACTTTTTCTGTAGAATGAAAAATATCTTTTAATGACCATCGAATCTGATAACCGTTCGATTTGTTAACATGATGACATGACACGAAATTTTAATAATCAATTAAGCCATTTAGTTACTCAGCAATTTAAAAATGTACCTATGGCTCTGTACGGTGGGTTCACTCCCGTGATGGGTGCTGCTCAAGTCATACTCGTACGCGGATCTACTGGTTGACCATCACCTTTTGATTTTATTTTTGTTTTATTCTATCTCTACACACAAAATTCAATATCTCCATTACTAGCAAAAAAATAAAACTAAATACTTTGTATACTTAAAGACCCATGTAATACGAAGAACAATTCTCCAAAGATTTATCAATTAACATTGGGTATATTAAATCGCTGGCGCTTGTGACTTGAGCCACACATTACCGTGGCATACTGTAGCGGGCGCGTGCGCCGACCCAAATACCCGCCTGTAACGGTGCGTGCCCAGTGTGCGGCGACCTTTATAGCGCGGATCTATACTCTTGGTAGAACCAAGAACCAAAGTTTGGACTTCATCAGATTTTGAGTTGAAGATAGCTAGTAATGTCCACTTAGTTCAAATGAACGGAAGACCGTTTTCATCATCATCAGCCAAAAGACGTCCACTGCAGAACAAAGGCCTCCCCCTTAGAAGGGTGGGGTTGCCATAATCCCCACGCTTGGCAAGCGTCTTGGGTTTTGGGGAAGAACTTTTGATTGTGCATAAATTGCAAAATGAAATGCCACAATGGACGACCGTAGCTAAAAGCGATTTTTGTGCGATTTCTTTCCGGGAACCTTAGAATAGAGAGGAAAGATTTAAGAATCGGGTGTGCAGTTTTAGAGTTAAATACCTACCATAATAATAAACTCATTGAAGATACATACACAGTTATTCAGATAACGATTTAGCATTCAGCATATAATAGAACAAAATAACATGCGTGTGTTAAATTAAGTCGATATATCTGTATTAATCTATCAGGATGTATAGCCGACTATTTAATAGTCTAGTTAATTTATAACCTTAGTACTGAATAATGTAGGGTAATACGTTATGAAAAGTAACCTTTATCAAATTATGGGATATTCATTGATGGTTTGGAGGTAGGTACCTTAACACAAAAGTCTCAAATATCAGTATATAATATTTATTAGATAACAGTGTCGATTACGAGACATTTGCTATCACAGAACATAAACCTAATTATTTCATAATACTGTAAATGACGAGAGAACCATATAAAAATATATGGGACTCCCCAAGTGGTCTCCGCCAGCCCCTACAACCACTTCCAGCACCAGCTCCAAGTCATATATCATATTATATGACTTATCATAAATACAACATAATAACATTATAACACAATATCATCATAACAATGTAAATGAAACAATACTAAATATACTTAGCTTTGTAGTGATCCGTCACCAACTGAAGATTGTACACGACCGTCGACTATGAAATACTGTTCAATACTGTTGAAGACTGTCCGTTCCAAACGGTTACAACGTATTTATAGCAATCTCAATCCACTGAAGCAGTGGGGATGACATTGTCAGTTTCATTACTCGTTTTACAATATTTTATACAATATCAATAATAAATTATTCTAATCGCATTGGGCTTCAAATAACAATTTTACATTTGTTAATCAATAGTTAAATACTACCAATAATAAGCTATTTCATTAATACAACACTTTTTCAAAGCATAGTCAAATTCTACTACCCTCAGTCGCCGCTGATAAAAAGGAATAAGTCAAATTATAATCAAATTACTTATAAATATTTATATAAAATATCACCGATGCTAACACGTGCGTTTTGAACCGTGAAGGTCGAAAATTTACGACTGTAGTGTTGATAATTTAAAGAATTTTCCTTTGATTGTTCATAACGAGCTAATTAGTCAGAATCCTTTTATATAACTATCCATTTTTCAAGAAAACACAGACTGCAACAAATTAGCCATTGTAGTATATTATTCAAGTTACTCGCTTTTTTGTGGTTGGTTTTCAACGACAACACACTCAAAATAAAATGACAATAAAAATTCTACTAGGTGGTAGTTCCCTTATGCGAGGGACCGTCAGATATTCTGCCGCCAAGCAGCAATGCGTAAACATTGCTGTGTTCAGGTTTGAAGGGCGCTCGTGGTGAAGTTACCGGACCCAAGTGACATGCTGCCGGTCCCAATATCCTATCGATCTCTTACTATAATTTAAAATAGTTACCATCGATAGCTATATTGACATATTTCCGTTTCAATAAACAAAGACAGATAAAAAAACTACCTTTACTAGAAATGAAAGTCTGTCACGGTTTTAGATATCAGTCGATTTCGGAGGTTTATCGCGGGATATCGATGACTTGATATATGATTTTAACTAGGGAACTTAGGGATCGATAGGATATTGGGACCGGCAGTTAGTAAGCAATGTTTCGGGTGGCGAACGCCAATGCAGTGCAGCTGTCTATAGGCAAACGTGTCACTTACCATCAGGCGAACGTCTTGCTTGACTTTTGTCTAGGTTTAATAAAAAAAAAACACAAACACTTAATCGAACCACTAAACAAAATAGGCAAAAAAATCTTAAGCACTGTTCCGAATCTCCTGGCTTGTCCTACCTCCCTCTTTCTCTATTTATTTATTTACAACAATCTGGCAGAGTTATCGTATTGTAAGTAAAATAATCAAATTCCAGTATGTACAGATCTCATTCCATTTCATCCAAATCCATTTCGATACAGTACGAAGTAATACATTTACCGTCAATCAAAGTTAGCCACATCACCGTGGTATGCATAATGTATAGCTTGCAAGTATGACAATGAACTAGTACTGTGCCGCTAACGGTGCGCGCGGCCAAGTGCGGACCTTAATTAGTGGGGTTATTAAATGGAATTAAGCGAACCACGGTGTACTATGACCTGGATAGATCGCGTTGTTTACTATCGCCCACATTTTTGCTGCCAGTTCGTTGGTAGTTTATTTCTCAACCTGTTCACAGATCCACATGCGATGGTGGCTACGGGATTGGCTTGGCTCGGTATGGTTCCTTTGTCTAAAGTCCTTAGGCTGGCATTACCGGTGTGATTTACTTCATAATTACTGGTATCTTCTTTCTACGGCGCTACATTCCCCTGTGGGTCTTGGAACTGTATATCACTCCAATGACGGCGTTAACAAATTTTCAGTACGAAAGCAATTGCATATCCAAATCGGTTCTAATACAAATGAGACGCGACCTTTCAGACGTCTACCAAATATGCCCAGACTATTAAAGAAACATAGTGTCCGAATGCAAATGAATTATTAGTTTTTGAGAAAGAATAGATTGTTCGTGAGTTTGCCAAATGTGAACAAGTGTCTGAAGTTAAAAATTTAGTGATCTTAAACCAGTTCTAGAATGTTGAGTAGCTTTAGATAGGATAGTTGGTCAAGCTATGGAAGCAAAGTAGAAGGAAGTGGATACAGCAATTTCCACCTCAATCAAGAAAACTTTTCCAGTGGTAGACAGCTATAGACTTATGATAGTGATGATGGTGAGGATGTGGTTGGAAATAAGAGACATGATAATTTTTTTAATATGCCAACTTTAAACATACATTTAGTTAATTTTATTAAAACTAAACTTTACATAGTCATTCGTTGTTTTGTCACTAAAAACTCCTTATGATACTATCAACGTTATCTTTATGGTCATATCATTCTGTCATTCTATATCACGGATCCGATAAACAATGCGAAAAATATATCTAGCACGAAACTTGGGTTTGCTACAAAAAAAAAAAAAAATTCTATTGTCAACCGGATAACTATAAATATGGACAAATGAGTTGTCAAGGCAGCTTAAGACAAATTGACAAAGCGTATTCGCAATTCATGATTCTTCGTTATTTGTTACGAGTTTGACTCAGTGATGATTTCTGGTTTAATCGAAAAACGAAGGCGGGTATAACATTTCTCTGTTATTTTCTTTATTTATTTAGTTGGCGGTTGTGTTTGGAAGGAAAGAAAGTAAATTTTACTGTGGTAATCTATGAAAAACAAACAACAAAAACAAATATATCTATATCCATCACAAATGGTCGCTCTTATCTAAAAACTGGAGAACTTGTGATGTGATTGACCCCCAACGCTGGTTGTCAGTACTTTTTAGTCGACCATGTATGGCAATGTGCACTTTAATAAGCAGCAGCTGCTGACACCAAAAATGACGATGCAAGAATTCCTTAGCCACCAAGCCCAGGACGCCAATACCACATAAAGGCATTGAGTTGAGTTACTCTCAAAGGTTGCAGTGTTCTTTATGTGGAGGAGATTTTTCGTCAACTTGATTAGTTTCATTTCTGATTCAGTCTTCTTCAATAATTTGACAGAAATCGTCAAAAACATATCAGCCTATGTCTTAAGCCGCCGTCTAAAGTAAGGAACGCGTGACGGTCGCACTACACGACCTTGCGTGGTCCCGCCATTGAAATATAGCATATATGTGTGTATGTGCAACGTGGACATAGTTAGATACCGTTATGCTAAGTGTCGGTCATGGAATTTGTGCAATGACTCTGGAGATAGAAATATGTTATAGCGAAGCCCACATTCTATTTTATGTAGCAAAATTCTTTATGTTCTATGTTTATTCAGACGTTATGTATTTCTGTACAGCAAGATTTCCTAACCTCTTCCGCCCAAAACATCTTATATTTATTATAAGATATTACTTGACCATATAATTCTTGCTGATTTTTTAAAGATTTGCTTGGCCATCCTTGAAACCGATTTTTGGTCTTCATTATATCTTTAGTTTCCAACGTTGAAATGGTTGAGAATGGGTACTCTATAGTCTTCGTATTGCGGTTATCAGGCAATAAATCAATTTAAGTACACACAATCATTCAGATGTACTCAGTATCCACTGAAGTAGAACCGAAGTCCAAGGCAGTCAGTATAATAAACAACTTTACAGAACAAACACATGCATTGGCTATCACAACTCCGCAGGACCAATAAATTTATCTGCAAATATGTTTTCACTACCTTGGGGTACTCCATCGTCCTTATAACATGCGTTCGATACAACAGATCTTGCATTTCCGTTTATTCTAACATCCAGGCCTTTCATCGAACAATGTATGCGGAGTCTGTGCAGAATTTATAGGTCTTTACTTCCTCAATAACTGCCTCGAGTGGCCCTAATTGAACCGTGAGTTATGTATCTGCATCATATGAATAACTGATATCTTCGTGTTGTGCAGAAATGTAAATTGTTGGTGCAATTTCTCGAGATACACTTTCATTGGAGAATAAATTGTTGATAACTGTGCTCGCATTTGTTACTATTAATCTTTTTTGCCTCTCTTCTCTTAAATCTGGTCTGGCTTTGAAAAATTCGGGTACATCTGCAAATTTCCTAACGATACATGTTGTTGAAATATGTAGAAACACTGTGTATTTCGACAACACGTCATGGTGAATTAAAACAGATCACGAATAAACGATAACGTCGTTAGCACACTACAGGTACACAGGTAGCCTGTAATACTAGATATGTAAGACTTAGAGAAGCGAATGTAATTAGTCGAATATCGAAAATTTGTATTCTACTAACGACTGTACTATATAATATATTGTTCTAACCAGAAAGAAACAACAACACAAAGTTGTGGGTGCTCACAGGTTTCGAACCACGGACAACATACACGACCTCTGAATGGTAAAGCGAGCAGCTTCTCGCTGCATTCCGAAGGCTAGCGAATGGTTGGGTAGAATATTTGATTTAATTACATTAGTATTGGCGGGATTTCAATCTAGTGCCTCAAGACATTCAAGGTTGTCAGAAAATTGGACATGTACACACTGCACGATCACAGCACGTATTCTATCATCCTAAATTATTACCTCGTTGATTACTGATTATTCAGTAGCTAACCCTGGGGTTCTTATGATAAACGAGTTCTATAAAGCACGCTGCTGAGATTACAGTTTCCATTTTCTGGGTTAAACTGGTCCTGATTAATAAAGATTTATTATTCAGTTTTATCATTATAACCAAGGCTTAGATTGCGCCCGTTCAAGTTCGTTACAAGACAGGATAATGCTTCTTAAAAACGAAATATGTATATATTATCTTGGAGATACTGAGCTAATGAAATGAGTGCAGCATTGATAGAGATTAGATTTCAATTCACATTCCAATAGCAGCTTTCGTAAAGTTCCACACAATTGTCTCATGCCGTGGTCAGGTTTAGTAAGTTTGGATGATGATTGCCAGTATAAAACAACTACATTGCAAGTATAGAAAAAACATTTAAGATATTAGTCTTCTAATAATTCTATATCAACCATTATAATACTTAAAGACGAGTTCAGTTGATTTGACTCGCAATTTTCCATTTTATGTACTATTCAAAATATTTCCCTAACCTGATAAATATTCCCCTGGCTAAGTTAAAAAATGACCCGCCAAGCTCTACATCACTTTCCTCTGTTACTTAAGGCAATGATTGATTCGGTGCTGGAGCAACATGACGTGTACCCTAAACATAAATAGCTTCACAAATGACTGAAGCATTATCCGATGTATTTGCTAACTTAATCTCTGGTATTCTAGTGATTGATTACACTTGACCGTTTCCTGGCTTCGCAAGATAGATGGAACATCGTTTAGCAGTCGACCGACGTTGAAGTATTGGGATTGAGTCAAAGGTTTCTGAGAATCGTTAAAAGGAATGTGAAATTGCAGAATAGGAAATAATTGAGGTAGTCAGAAGTACTTTATATTTGGTATACTTTTTTAGTTTGAACTCATCGCTACGTGTATTGGTATAAAGGTGGAGATTTTGCTTTTAACATCGGAGTTCATCCTCTGTGGCTATCGACTTTATCCTTGCATGTAACGTTGTGAGAGCGCTGGTACCCATAACACAAGTTAAATCTTAATTTGGGTACCAGAGTTCAAAATAACACTGTACTCTTTTTGATTTAATTTATTTAGAATGTTTTTACATGAAATTTTGTATATGTATTGCCATGTCACCTTTTTGTGAATAAATAAATATATTATTATTATTTTCTGTATTATTGAGCAGTCTGGTTTCTTAATTTTAACGCTAGCCAGCAGTTAGATATAAAGTTAAGGGATTATTTATCCATTGAATGCCAGGCGCTATAAAGAAACTAACAGAAATAAATCAGTTCCGGCTTTTACTGTAATATGTGCTAGCTGCAGTTACTTTTTTCATTGTAACTAATTCACAAGGAAACTGCAATCATTTTTACAAATGAAAACGAAGATAATAGTTTTGAGATGGCTTTCATGAACTCTTTGAAGTAAAAGGCTGTTGCGGCGAGGCCCTTAGCTTCCTCCTTTTTTGGATAAATTATGTATTACTGTCATTCATAGTTACATGTAATTCACTCTGATACAATCGACAGTAACTACAATATGTATATTGGTATAATACCTTTCACCAAACTGCTTCCAATCACGAAGTACGATTCACAGGATGTGGTGTAACAGCCTGATAAGCTTTAAATTACTGGAATTTGAAACAACTGTGCCTTAAAATTTCAATCAACCGAAATACAGTTAAGTACTGTAGCATTTAGTGTGTTTCCACTAAACGTAACACAGAAAGCGTTCTGTACTCAAATTAGCAAGTTGTGGGCGGTGTTAATGTTACTGTTTCAGAGTTTGCTGAACTTAGGTTAGTTTTGTTTACTTCATTTAATAAAATAAAGTAAATCACCCACTTTACCTGGTACGCTTATGGCAATTTGACCTGAATTCAATTTGCCTACGCCTACGCATAGAAATGTAAAGTAGATTCAACGTTTTCTAGTGAGTCGATTCAATATGCATACACTGATTTAACCTTCATGGTGATTTACAATAATACCTTGATTTTCGGGTTTACTGCTACAATTATTTATAATTTTTAATTAATTTTGTTTTCAAGGATTGGCTGATTCTTTTTTAACATTGCTAGATGATTATTTCATGGTAGCTCAAGCAAATGTATACATTATTACAAATCTCATCTTCATCATCATCTGCGGCCGAAAGACTAACTGCTAAACAAATGTATCACCCTTAGAAGGAAGGGCTTGACATCCCGACGCTTGGTGGTAGGTAATCCAATATAAAGACGCTGCTGCCTGTCTTCTTAAAGCTTGTATAAAATAGGTTTGCAGTAGGCAGTTAACTGAGTCATTACATTTAAAACTATTAGCTTCATCTATTATTCTAATTGTGTGTGAGTGGCAATACTGGTGGTACTTTCATGAGGCCAGTGTTACTGCCACGTATCATTAAGGTGGCAATTTATCTATACAATTGCTTCTATAAAGACCGTAAGATGTATGTCCCCCAATTTTTAACCAACATTGTCGACTTGACGGGGGCAAAAAGCTTGTTTCCCAGAAAAGGGTCGATCTACACTCTTGAAATGATTTCTTACTGTTTTTCGACTTATTCAACTTTCAAAATTAGTGAGATTGAGCTATATTATACAATATTACAGAACCTAATTTGGTTGGTTTAATAGTAATATATTTTTTTCTTCATGAGTTGTCTGTTGTTTGTACTTAGATACCCCTCCGTAAAATAGTTTCTCCTGTCGCCTCATAAAAATGTACAAATAACACGAAACCTCGCAGCAGCTTCCGAGATTCATCAGCCTATTTCCATCGATGTTGTCGAAACAGTTGTGGTTATTACCCGGTATTCGGTTCAATTAAATATAGCTCGTTGCAGTACGTTGCCCTTGAAAAGTTTATTTTGTCTGCTGCCTCTGTTCCCGGTGTTGGTTCGATGGACGATAAACCTGATACTTTAATGGCACCTCCTGTTATAGTTCTGGTCTCAGTTTTAGAATATGCGTGCACTTGCTTTTATATGTGGTGAGCTGTTTGTGGTTTATTTTTGATGCGTTCTTCTCGTTCGTCACGCGGCGTGGTATTTAGCGAACCTTTTTATAACTTCTAAACAAGTATTTTAGTATATTCTGGGCTAATTTTACAATCTTAGTTGGAGCTGCTTTTAGGATGTGATTTCTGAAATGTTTGTGTCTACTTAGGTAGTTCATATTTGATCATACTTCACGAGTTTATTTTTTATTTAATCTTTTGTTATGCTTAGGCATCTCTGAAGAAATATCAATCAAGATAGCGATAAGAGTTATGTCTCATAAAGAAAAGGAGTATTTCATAGACTACTCAGATAGTGTATAAATAGAGGCGATAAGATAATGTCCCCATCGGGGTAGGCGTGATGAGCATATTTACAAGACTGTCCGTAGCGCAATGGGAAGTTGCTCGCTTGCCCATCCAAGCCATCCAACCCATCGGAGCAACAAGTTTGTGTAGTTGTTCCTTACTGGTTAAGACAGTAGGTACATCCCAATCGCCTGTGTGAAAAGTAAGATGGTATATAAGTTGGATGGGCATGTATAAGGCCGATCCTGCTTCTGATGTCTCTCAGATCGTATCAGTCTCTAGCTAGAGTCATAATGACAGTTAAAGACTGCGCCTGGTTCCGTGCAAGCACTTCTCTACCAAGTACTTCACAAAAGACATCGTCTATTAATTCTTTGTCTATTTATAGTAATAGATCATTATGCAAATGAATTTGATCTTCAAGATTTGTATTATGTACTTCTGCCCACTCAGTAGGATTACCATCGCTATTACTGGCAAAAGTCGAGTACCCACGTAACCTATGTGTTGACCTACGCGAAGCTACATTTTTAGAAAGTGGGTTATAACCACGTGTTATAGTTTTCTTATTATCCATTGTTACTTTTGTTTCAAGGGCTCCATGCATAGATTCTCAAAGCAACAAAATTCCAGTCAGTATAAGCTTCATCCGTCTTTATGCATGTCATCTAGTCCAGGATGTCTGATTTCTATCTTCATAATGTTTGTTTCTTACACATTATCTGATCCTAGTATTTTCCCCCGAAGGTCGCGAATCGCGACATCTGGCGGACTTTGTCCACGTTTTCCTGCTTTCAAGATACGGTTGATGTCAGTTTGTATCGTTGCTTGTTAATTAATGTCAGTGACTGTCGCATCTGGGATCTAGACTTCTGCATTTGTCCTGAATATAGTTGACTTAGATAACAGCAAATCTACTTAAGGATACTAAATGATATTCAATTGTGGTTTATACCGTGACATTCAAAATCGGATTAGGTTTAATGAGTTTCTAGTTATCTCACAAAGACGCTGTAGGCATGTAAACTTAGCTAATAACATTGGTATATAATTCAACTGATATTTTTCCACATTGATATATTATATGAGATTTATATATATTATAAGAGATTTTCACGCTGCCTATAACCCATGAAAACTGAGACGTTCAATCTTATACCGCCTTATTACGAAAAGCACTCATAGACTCAGGTTCAAGGAACGATTTTCTAAGTCTAAACCTAGGTTCGTCGTTAAACTAATTTTAATAGTAAGACTGCTATAGTTTTAGTTCGTATTATTTTGTTCAAATTCAAAATTGTATCGGATTTGTAAATTTTATCATTCCATTCCTACTGTCGTGTAATTAAGATATTAAACTGTAGGGATTCATGCGATCAATTCAAATGCTTCGCTAACCAACGACGTAAAGGGAAGCCTAACAAACCAAGGTCGTATAGTTCTTACGTGAACGAATAAAATCGGATTAAATAAATATAAGGGGAAACGCACACTGCGACGCAACCACGACACGGCCGCGTGTGAAACATAAAAACTACCATAAATTAACTTGGTAAGTGCCTTGTACCATCATCGTGGAACTACTATGTGGCAGGTTCCTTGTGCAAGAAACCATCCAGGTGGGTACCACCGCAGTGTCAGATATTCTGCCGCCAAGCAGCAGTGTGTAAACATAGCTGTGTTCTGGTGTGAAGCGCACTGTACCGGTTATGAACGGCAGTGCAATGCAGCTGTCTATAGGCAGGCGAACGTCGTGGTTGTGAACCAGGCTGAATATAAATAACAATGGGGTCACAACGATCTGCTGGTTTCTATGCATGCAATGCCTTTACGGAGTGTTTGGTCCCTTGTGCAAGATACCGTCCAGGTAGGTATCACTGCAGTGTCAGATATTGCAGCAATGTGTAAACATTGATTGGTTCCGGTGTAAAGGGCATCGTAGCGGGTGAAATAATAGAGCTCTGTCTATCCATTTTCGGTACAAAGTCATGAAGCTCTATGACTGTAAAAATGTTATCGGCATCCGACACTCACAGTTCCAAGCGTCGCACAGTGCGTAATTTTCGTAGTCTAGGTGGACAAAAGTCTTGGACCCAAACAGTACAAGTTTACTACGAAGTATAATGTGTTGATTGACATTTAAAGACATTTTCAATGTTTTAGACATATATTGCAACATCACATACAATCATACAACAGAAAAATCACAATGCACAAAGAAATCGTTCAAAGAAATCGATATCTCCTTCAGACTCGATATTACAAGAAGATATTGAATTCACCGTCTTTTTGTTCTGTTACTCGAACTATCGGAGTTTTTTTGCGGTCTTCCGAACGAACTCTAACTCGTTCCTGGTAGTGTCACACCTTCGAGCACTTCAGTGGTATTATCAGGTAAAGGCAAATTGATTATAACCATGCAGAATTTGTGTTTAGGAAACGATCTCGATATCTTCCCGACATCGACCATTTTTCTTAAATTTTTTGACAAAAACTTCTAATAGTCACTTTCAAACTTCTTAAAAAGTCATCTGAAAGAGATGTTTTACCAAGTTCTTGTAATATATGATGTAAAAAAGCATCCAATCTTATTTATTTTGCGTTAGTAAACCAAATGTCGAAAAACGTTTGATGCAAAATTTGAGAAGGCATTCTGAAAATGAAGAGAAGTTGTATGAGTGTCGCAAATATGCGCACACAAATGAACGTTATTCCTGTAGCTAACAACTAGTTCTTTCGAATATATATAATAAGGGATCTGTATAATCCGGTATAATGCACTAAAACTCAAGTACAAATGGACTTAGTAGTATTTTTATTATAAAATGAACTCTCTCTGTTCATGTGGTGCTCGTGATTAAGTTTTAAAACATATTAAGAAAAAAACATATGGAAACTTACCTTAAAACTCCCAAAAAAGTAATAACAACACACAATCACTAGTAGTGCACAGACACACAGATTATTCAACGACCAAACTCAGCCGAATGACGCGATTGCATTAAACGCTTGGTTAAAGGAACTAAGGTAGCCATCAGTTGTGACCCTTGTTCTATTGTGTGGAGCAAGTTCTCCGAAAATAAACCTCAGTACCACGTATAATGGGTTGTCTTCTTTCAATATAAATAACTATTTTAGCTGCGTAGGCTAGTGTAAAATTTGACTTTTGTCCAGCTAGATTAAGAAAATTTCGCACTGTGCGTCGGCGGTATCTGATATCGTGTGTCAACTTTCTAGAGCTTTCCATTCGACACCGGGCTTACCACGTGTCCCGACGCTATCGGATTTATGCGGTTTTTAACCGACTTCAAAAAAGGAGGAGGTTCTCAATTCGTCTGTATAAACATATATATTATTTTTTTATGTATGTTCGCGCATAACTCTGGCAATTATGAACCGATTTGAAAAATCTTTCTTCCATCCATTCTTCAATCCATTGATTGGGTCCCATAAAAAAATTATTGCTTAGTAATAAGTAGTTCCTGAAAAAACAAGAATGGTGACTGCGCACTGAGAGCTGCAGGAAAGCCTATATAGATGACTTTATGTCGCTTTTTAAGGACAAAAATGGTCATAACTCTGGCAAATATTTACCAATTTCAATGATTATTTTTTTAATCGAAAGAAGAAACCACTGTATTGAATCTGTATGAATTTTATTACAACAAGATAAGAACTTCCTGGAGGACCATGAACTATGTGGAGGAATTTATCTGGTAAAAACCATAAAACTGATGTTCTCCATTACATTGCTCTGACAATTATTATGAACCGATTTCGATGATTCTTTTTTTATTCGAGAGAGTAAACTACTATGATGATTCCATGCAAATTTCATTACGACCGGATATTTTTTTCTGAAAAAACATGAATTATGTAAAACTATGTAGACGATAATGTGATCATAACCTACCTAGATAATTTTACGGTTTTCGATGGTTCAATCTTTATATCTGAAAATATCACTAAAAAGTTTAAAATAAAATCTTTTTTTTTTTAAATTGAACCGACTTCAATATCACTGAAAAGTATAAAATAATTTAAATATTATTGAAGTTGGTGCCAAATATACACAGCCGGTAAGCTAACACCAACTTCAATAATATTTAAATTATTTTATACTTTTCAGTGATATTGAAGTAAATTCAATTTTAAAAAAAAAAGATTTTATTGAACAACTACTCAAATCTAGCCGACTTTATAGGTATTAGAATATAGAATGGACTGGTAATGCGATCGGCATCTTCAAACCTTTCTTTCCCTTCAGGGTCCTTTGAGTCCTGTGGAGTGTCAACCGGGTTAGAGATTCCGTATAAAACTTCCGCGGCTAACGCATTGGCACATGAGATGGGCTCTCTGGTGGGATCTGCACCAAGTACCACCGCAGCTTTGGACACTGTGGAGAGGCGTGTTAAGAAGCTCATTGGTGACGCAGTGTAGCGGCCAATTTACAAAGCCTAGAGCACAGGCGCAGAGTAGCCAGCCTCTCGGTATTCTACAGGATACATTTTGGAGTGTGCGCAGGAACTGAATGACTTGATTCCACCATCTCCCGTTCATCATCGGACGACGAGACGCACGGCACGTACACACCCTTATGTGGTGAAAGTGCATTCAGTCCGGACTAAGCGGTTTGCTGCTTCATTTATAATAAGGACAGCTAAGGACTGGAACAGTTTGCCTGCGTCGGTTTTCCCGCCCGATTATAATGTGGTGTCTTCAAGACTAGAGTGAATAGGCTTTTAATAAGCTAGTGTGTTTTGCCATCCTCGATTGCGTCGCCGCTTTCCATCAAGTGGGACTGCAGTCAAGCACTAGTTTATAAGTAGTAAAAAAGAAGTACCTACCCCTGAGTGCGTAGCCTTTGAGCCCTCTGCCAGGGGTACCTTATTGTTCCCGGGAACCTGTCACGGCGATCACGGGGATTGGGGTCGCAACTCCGCCGCCGTACTCTATGGACATCTCGTCCAGCGACTCCGATGTACAACTGTCAGAAATGGACAAGTGATACTTTTGACTTTCTGGCATCCACAACGGGATCGGCTTACCTTTGTAGTATACAAATACCATTTCTTCTAAGTCGGTTAACCACCGTGTGAACCACGTTCGAGCGTTACTAACTAATGGTATTACCTCACTCCATAACCCGCCGTAATTGTAATAGCCACCTTAATATGTCGGATAAGTTACACAACGATGTTACGATTTCATGGAATCTAGAGCGATGTGACTCGTAGTATCTCTGAAGTTAGCTTCATCCGTTATGTGAATACATCGACGTTAATTTATAACATTAAAAGGTAAGACGAGTGTGACGGGACCGTTGCTCTAGTGGTTAGATAGATACACTAGCCGTGGGTCGTCGGGTCGTCGGGTAGGTCGTGGTTGCGATTCCTACCTAGGAAAACCAGCCAGTCGACAATGCCTTTAAAAATATATTTGTTTGGAATTATGAACAAACTTAACAGCAATAATTATGCATGCAATATCTTACCAAATTAACATGGCTACTGTACGAACTGTACGAACTTCTGCTGAATTTGGACGTATTATACATTTGTTGTTTTTATTGGCTAATTTAGCTCTTAGTTGGTGATGTTGGCCCAAAGTACGTTCATACTTCGATTCATTCATTCGGGCTTAAGGAGTGCCCACCCTTAAAAACGTAGTATTATATCCTCTTTGGGAAAAGCATTCGTATGCATGAAAATGTCGGTTTATCCTGTATCGGGGTGTTATTTATTTAAATAAACTTAATCCCTTGTAAATACCTATGACACTCCCACAACTAAGAGGAACCTAACGATAAAATATCCAAGCGAGGGAAACACGACTAGAAAAACCGGACACGTATCAAATCGCGTTATCCTGTCACAAATCCAGAAAGGGAAACATAAATTATATTAAACAAACTAATATGATAATTCAAGTCAAAATTTATCAATACGTAGACTGTGCCAAAAATAGAAATAAGTACTTCCTTCAGGGACATACAGGCAAATAAAGAATACATTCTCGTGTCGTCGTACTTGAATACCCACCCCTTGTAGTTTTATTTTAACAGCCCTTGGTACTGTCCCACTGTTTGGCACGGGCCTGCCCTCAAGATGAAGGGGCTTAGGCCATAGTCCACCACGCTGAATGCGGATTGGCGGACTTCACACGTCATTCGAAAGCTAGTAAGGCTTTCTCAGACATGCAGGTTTCCTCACGATGTTTCCCTTCACCGAATGCACTCCGATTACGCATCCTCAAATATTTGATTAATAAATCGACATGCATATTTGTACAAATATGTTTACATTCCCATTTCCCACGGTTTGTTGATATTAACAACAAGTATTTATCAAACAACACACTAATTGTTATCTTTGTTTATCTGTTTTTGTAAACATGTGTCTATTAATGTTGTCTTTTATTTACGCGAATATTACACATTGAAATCAAACTACTTTTACGGTTTTTATCGCGGTTTATTTTAGATTTTACCATCCCGACATTTCGAATGCTTTGCAGCACCCATGGTCACGGAAGGACATACAAAGTACTATTTGGGAAGGACTGAGATGTTAAACGTCCTTATATGTCACAATTATGCCGGTGTACCCTCAGGTCTTCTTAGTTACCTGTTATTGTTGGTCCGATCTACGCAGTAAGAGCTTACAGTATCTTGGGGCAGTGCAGTGCAACATGGTTGATTACCGGTCCGCCGTAGCAGTCACTTCTGTGTTCATATATTTATTCTGCCGATTTCGTACTCGTAAACAAAAACAGGGTAAATATATGTATGTTATGTACAAGACATCGCATCTTATTCTTATTTTTTTTTTAAATTTATCTAACACAAAATGATTTATTTTCATGAATAAAAAACAGTTTAATCAATTCTATTCTCGTTACCGAACGATCCAGTTTCAGGTTTAGCTTTATTCGTTTTTTACATTGTATATTAATTTATCTTAACATTATTCATCTTAACTACACTTAACACTTAAAATAATTTATCTAAAATGTCTCCGTTTTGTTTCAGGTACGTTGAACCACATAATTAGGCCACGATAACGATCTCAACACGGTATGTAAATTATTATAGAGCTTATAACGGAGTATGTTAGTTAGGTTAGTGTGTTGATCTAGTCTTGTCATGGTGTCTTACAAACATTTTGTCTTTGCAAGTGACGTAAGCGATAAGATTATCAGTCGATGCGATATGTCTGACGCAAATCGAATATTATTGGAAGAAGAACATTTTTTTTAAGGTCATTACAATATCCCCAAGATGCCTGCTAAGCGTGGGGATTATGGAAAGCCCTCCTTTCTGAATAGGACTTTGTTCAGCAGTGGACGTTTTTTCGAAGATGACGATTGCAAAGTCTGGATTGAACAGTAACTATGCAATAGGTACTGCTTAATAGTTGAGCCACGCATCGATATAATATGTATAACTATTATATCGATATTGTCGCCGCGGGCTAAGAATTGCATCCCCCCTCTCATGCCGTGGGTGTCGTAAGAGGCGACTGAGGTACAACCAGAAGACGGGCATCTGTATAATATCCATCTCTACAGAAACTGCGATCCCCAAGACGCCTGCTAGCGTGGGGATTATGGCAACCCCCCCCCCCCCTTTTTTTTCTAAGGAGAAGGCCTATGTTAAGCAGTAGACGTCTTCCGGCTGATGATGATTATTATCGATGGAGCCACATCAATATCTTTCCGGAAATTTATAAGAAGATGCAGAAACAGAATCCTATTGCGGCACTCACAGACGTCAGTTATCGTTAATTTTTACTAAGTTTTTTTTAAGCTACCCAGTTATTTCAAATCTCGGAGTCATTAAGATAGATAAATGATATCTCTATTCAATATCAGATATTAATTAATTGGCTGAGGACATAGAAATAATTCGTTTTTAAGAACTGGATTAATGATCATTAACATTGATTTAGGTTAATAAGTGCGGTAGTTGGTGTGTTTGTACATTTCACGACAATTTTGTCACAACAAAAGTCATTACACACATTAATCGTATATACACTTTTTAATCGTTAGCTAATCGTTAGATCATTACAGGCGTTCCTCCAATCAATAAAACAACTATTGAATATTCAATCGAAATCTAAACAATTATTTCCGATTACGTCACTGTTTAAATAATACAAAAACCAATCAGCGGGGCAGTAAACTTGAATCTAGATCCATGATTTAATACAAACCTGACAACATTCATCTGTTTTAGTCACGATTCCCATAATTACAGTTCTTGTTAATACATAAAATACAGTTCAAATATTATCTGAGAGGATAATTGGTTCGTTTTATAATAATTGCTTGAATATATTTTATTTAAAAAATCTCCCTCCCAGTGCGGCGACAACTTCGAGGAAGTTTTTTACCTAGTTTAAGAGCACATGTTTGTAAATAAACTGGAACGAAATTAAAATTGTATGTTAAAAAAATATAAGTATATATATTTGTATTAAAAAAAAAAAAATAGTGTAGCCGAAACACGTCCACTGCTGCCATAACCCCACGCTTGCCAGGCACCTTGAGGATCGCAGTATAGCACCACCTATACTAATCTAACTAACCTATAGATAGATAATCCAATAGAAAGACGCTGCTGCCCGTCTTCTTGTTTTCCCTATGTCTACTCTTACGAACACCCAACGGAAAGAGATGGGAGGGTGCTATTCTTACCCGGACACCCACAAGACATTAGCGACTAGTAGGTACTATCTTATATAAATTTTTGGTCTCTTACAGAACTAGCACGAGTAATCTACCGCCTATTAAGATAAACAGCATTTACGGTAGCACAGCGGCCCATATATGTGTTTTATGGCAACACTTATATGCTTGAAATGTCCATTTCTATTGGTCAATACGCTGCCCATAATGATCTAACACTGGTGTGTCAAACTCGTAAAAAAACAAATTAGAGCACTCTTGATACATACTATGCGATCATTAATTATAGGTAGGCTCAGGGTTGCCAGATACAGGCTTATAATATAGGACATTTTCCCAATTATCTAAAAAAAATCCATGACTAATCAAGGCTAATAATGGACTAAACAGTGTTCTTGTTCCAATCTTATTGACCGCCGATTTTACATTAACTAAGCATAAAATATATTATACGAGTACTCAAAAGTTACATACAAAGGCACTGTCTATCGACCTCAACGACGTGCATCACCCCACTGAGTTTCTTGCCGGTTCTTCTCAGTGGGGGCGCGTTGTGAACCGGTGGTAAACTCAGCCCTCTCTTAAGCGACAGCCCAAGCCGAGGCCGTGCCTCCCTGAGGTGCCCTTGAGCTCGTCGCTACTTCTGCCGTTAAGGCTAGAGCGCTTTAAGCGCTCGCCTCCTATTGTCCGGTGAAGCTGTAATGGCCGTCTGCGGTCAACAGCGTCTATCATTCCCAAAAAAAAAGGGTGTTCGTGTGTTACATGATAATAAAGATGTATGTGAATAATTCATTTTTTTTAAATTCATTAACTACATTAAAAAAACAAGTAATTTCATAAAAAAAATTACAAAATTCAGGACAATACAATGCAATTATGGATATGGGACCAGATGCAAAATTTCGGGATCGTCCCGGATTTCTTGGACATCTGGCTACCCTAATATGGCGTTTGATTAAGATAAAAAACTAATCTGGATACCTTATGCATATAAATAAACATAAGAATTATGTTGTTCCACTTTTAGTTTGAAACTGTCTGTTAATGACTCAAACATCCTTTAGGGCCTCCGCCGACACGATACTTTTTGCATCCGCGTTCGGCAACTCTGTTGCTTTTCGGAAGCTTGATACCGCAGCCGATCGCGAACCCCCGCACACTACTAGCAGATAGCGACCAGCGATTTCGACGCTTTCCGGTCGCTGGATGCAGCAACCGCGCGCTACACCACGCACACTACAGATACCAGTCGCCGCGACTTTGGTAGTTCCGGGGTTCCCAACTTTAAGGATTTCTCCCTAAATAAATGGAGCATAATACATTGAACTATTTGTATTCTGATTACGTAACATTTATTAATGGGCAATGTTATTAATCTTAAAACCGACTTGTAGTTAAGATCTTAGTGTAAAAAACTTGCTTCGAGGAAAATATATTGAGTTTGATTAATTTTGTTAAAATGTTATTCGTTGAAATATTTTTTCGTACCGTGCAAAGCCGCTTGTAGTGTATGAAATTTAAAACAATCTAAATAAGTAGATACCTAGGTACTTATTAGATATAAAATCAGTCACTATCCGTGTTATACGTATAGTCGCTCCTGTTTGTTTGTTTCCTTAATCTAAACTAAACATTGAATTTTGACCCAATTTCTACAATCATTTTGAGGGTTTCGGTACGTTTTAATATTATACGTAGGTATAATTATAATGTATAATTATAAGGTTTAAAACTCCGGCGAGGGAAGCTGATGTCAGTTAATATGTTATGTTAAGCACCGACTTCAATACATTTTCGTTAAAGTACTTTTTAGATCATAATAATATCGTTAAAGTCGGATTTTAATATACTAGAAATATTTTATTTAATCTTTTTATTGACTTTACCTATTATAACGCTCTGAATGCATGAAACTACCACGCAACTAGAACAACTATGCTAGACTTTACTAGGAACAAAACAGTGCATTACATACTAAAGTACCGAACTGATTTTGATGAAGCTATTACAACAAGAATTACCGCAATCGGATTTGTAGCTTCTGAGAAGTATGGGAATAAACATATATACATACACACACAGACACACATATATGTATGTATATATGTCGCAGCCGGATCATTAGTATAGGCTGTCAATTAATACTAAATGTCCTGTTAATTCTAAAATGTAGGGTATGAGGTCAATAGTATCAAAGTCAAAGTCAAAATAACATTATTATGTATAGGTCCCACGGAGGCTTACACAAAAATCATTTTTACGCGGCCGCTACTGAGTTTTTTTTTTTTTTTTTTTTTTATTTATTTAAGGACAACCAACAAGACTTACACTAATACATTGCATTTTTTACATTGGTGAACTTAAAACTAAGTGCAAGCTTAATTATAGGTCGCCACAGCATGCAAAAAACGCGTTAATCTTGGAAGACACTCTGCGGGCATGTCCTATTTTGTAATTTATTTTAAACAATTGGGTAAACAGTTTTACAAATTATGTATAGGTAGCCTTAAAATTCTAAGCTTACATGATTTGAGCAGTTCAAGCCCACGCAGTTTTATCCTCCAGGTAAATCGAGATTTTATAATAAGCCTTTTTTGACAATCGGCTTCAAAAAGTTTAAAAGTTTTCTTCATTGGAAGATCTCGGATATCCTGTGGCAGTTTGTTATAAAAGTGTATACTTTGGCTCATAAACGATTTGCCTGTTCGGTGGAGACGCGTAGCATGTACAACAAGATCGTGTTTGGGTTGTTATTTGACAAGTAAAGGTCAATGTCTTGTTGTGTCTTAAATGGAAGGTAGAAGTATCGTTTTCACAAATTGTAATGGGAAGGGAGACTAACAATAGCCGAAGGGGTTACTCGGATATACATATGCTTAGATGCCCATATATAGTCTATCTAACATATGTCAATTATTATAATATGTATACGCGTCGAATACAGAACCTCCTTTTTTAAGACGGCTAAAAAAATAAAGTATAATTGGGGATCACTTGATTTGATTTAGGGAGGAAACATTTTTAACCGACTTCAAAAAAAAGGAGGAGGTTATCAATTCGGTTGTATGTTTTTTTTTTTATGTTTGTTACCTCAGAACTCTGTCGTCTACGAACCGATTTGGAAAATTATTTTTTTAATTGAAAGGATATGCTTCCAGATTGGTCCCATTTTTTTCAAAAACAGGTTCTGATGATGGGAACCATGAGTAACTGAGGGAACTCCTTAAATATTATAGGCATACATATAGCGTTTTTGGAATTTTTAGAAACTAGTCAAGCATTTTCATTCAGAAAGTATCATTTGGTGAAGTGGATCTGATGAAGAAGGCCAAGACGGCCACCGGAACTTTGTAATAAAATTGACAATCCATCCTATCCTAGCCGTGCCTACTAAACGTAGAACTACCGAATTTGGACTCGATGGATAGTTCTCGACGAGTAGTTGCTAGAAAAATGGAGATCAGGGTTTGATGGTTGAGCAGGAAGGTTGTCACGGGATCTCTGCTCTGCACCAATAAACATAGACCCACGAGTTTGGGTTCGTTGGGTATCTCTCGACGACTAGTTGCTAGAACAATGGTGATCAAGGTCTGATAATGGAGCAGGAAGGTCGTCACGGTATCTCGGCACCAACAAACGTAGATCTACCGAATTTGGACTCGTTGGACAGGTATCGACGAGTAGTTGCTAGAAAAATGGAGATCAGGGTCTGATGTTGGAGCAGGAAGGTCGTCACGGGATCACTGCACCAATAAACGTAGATCCGCCGAGTTTGGGCTCGTTGGGTAGCTCTCGATGAGTAGTTGCTAGAAAAATGGTGATCAGCGTCTGATGATGGAGCAAGAAGGTCGTCACGGGATCTCGGCACCAACAAACGTAGACCTACCGAATTTGGACTCGTTGGATAGGTCTCGACGAGTAGTTGCTAGAAAAATGGTGATCAGGGTCTGACAATGGAGCAAGAAGGTGGACACGGGTTCTCGGCACAAATAAATGTAGACCCACCGAGCTTGCAGTCCATGGTTCTCGAGAACTACGAGTATAACACCTAGATATCTTCGGTTTACGGCAATTGGTTTGTTTTATTAAGATATTGTCTGTCACATCTACATTTTTTAATGTGTAATGTAGTGGGTGTTTTTAAAATAAATATTAAACTGGCTGTTTGTCAGAATAAAATATAAGTTTTTAAAAGTTAACCTAATAATACACCAAGGGAACCACTAAAAAGAATAAAATAAAAATATTTTTTACAAAAAAAAGAACCGCCTTCAAAATGCAACTAAAAGAATTCTAAGAATTAGTGGTTTTTACATATACATAATACATTGTTGGACTTGGGCTACAACATATTATAAATACATATTACTATCGAAGTCGGTGCCTAACGTCTAGCAAATACTTACAAGGGCAGTAGGTACCTAACTGTTTTCCAGTTTGGCGCCGTCTTTGATAGTAATATGTATTTATAATATGTTGTAACCCAAGTCCAACAAAGTATATGTAAAAACCACTAATTCTTAGAAATTATTTCAGGCCTTTTAGTTGCATTTTGACGGCGGTTCTTTTTTTTGTAAAAAATATTTTTTAAGAGTAGTAGTCGGCCCGGTGCGGAACGAGACTCGTGCAATATGTGTTCAGTGTAATAATAAATATTGACGATGCTAAACGTTACCATGGACTCTTATAAAGCTGCACTGCTTCTTGCTTTACTAATAAAGTGAAAATATAAATCACGGTGAAGGCGGTACTGGCTACATCCAATTACCAGTTTTCAAAAACCTATGTGTTGAAGCAAACATTATCATTCAATCATTCATGTAGATTTGTGTTAAAAATCATGTAGAAGGTGAAATATATATTTTTGCAATACGTGCTTTCTTTGAAATTAAAAACCAAAGCAGCAATATTCCTTAAAAAGTGGTAACTTAAATCGACCCCGAAAATAATCTAGAATACCAGAAAAAGTTGGTAACCCCCCTAAGTCAAAACATGTCACACCAGCGGTACCGTGTGAATCCAATACACTGTAACTTCAGATACAGTGTTTTGAATTAACAACGTTCATTCGATTTCTTTTAACCTGTTTGATGTTATAGCATTCATAGTTTTTTTTACTTTGTATGAAAAATACTGAGATATTGCAATGCAAATTACACTGTTTTTACTAAAAACTACAGGCCTGAAATAGTAAAACACGGCAATTGATGATGCAGTGCATTGTCCAAATAATCTTCGCGGATTGCAAGATACAGTGTTTTGTCAAAACAAAGTAGAAGGGCTAGCGCGACGCGGCTGCGCCAATCAGATTGAGGCTGGGCTATCGATTTCAATTATTATTGGTCGATCTGGCCGAGAGCGACGCAGTGGCTGGAAAGTATGAGCTGATGAACTAATACGTACTGAAATTTAAAAATAAATATAGTATTATAAATACACTAAATATTAAAATAAATCTATCTGGAGAGGAAATGTTGTTTTTTAAATATGACTAAATTACAGCTACTACGCACGGAATGTGGAAGCGAATTCCATAGCCGCACTGCTTGCATGGTAAAAAAAAACATTATAGCTACTATAATAATGAGGAGGAACTTCAAAATGCAGAGATATACTGGAACGTCAAGGCTTGTCACAAGACACGAGCAAGGAATAACGCTCACAAAGATAAAGAGGAGATTAAGGATTGTTAAGTATACAATTTAGAAAATAAAAAATGTACCAGTTCCGCCGCTGACGGATTGGCAGACATTCTAGTTGAGCCCGAAATTCCGACACGATCATATTTCCGCAGACCAAAGATGAAATGAATACACAAATTTTACAATTGCTCCAGTTTATTAAGAAGCTCCTCAGTTGCATCTAGAAACATACATCAGCATAATCGAAGAGAGCTAAAGATCAAGCAAAAAAGATTTTTGTCTGACGCAGAAGAAATTTTTGGAGACTCTTGTGAGACTGATAAGTGTAAAAGATCTTCTTACTTATACCTATCTCCAACATGAGATTCCCAAGAAATATTATCATCACCAGCCGGAATACGTCCACTGCTGAACAAAGGCCTCCCCCTTAGACCGCCACAATGAACGACAATTTGCTATTTGCATCCACCGGTTTCCTGCGACGCGAACAATGTCGTCGGTCCACCTAGTGGGAGGCCTGCCTACGCTACGTCTTCCGGTTCGAGGTCGCCACTCGAGAACCTTTCTTCCCCAACGGTTATCGGTTCTTCGAGCGATGTGGCCTGCCCATTGCCACTTCAACTTGCATATTCTGAGAGCTATGTCGGTAACCTTAGTTCTTCGGCGAATCTCCACATTTCGGATTCGGTCGCGCAAAGAAACTCCAAGCATAGCTCTCTCCATAGCTCGTTGTGTGACTCTGAGCTTTAAGAAATATTATAATCAAACAGAACTCTAAGAATTTTAACTTTATTTGAGTATGCAATTGGTACGGAATCGAAAACTAAACTGGAGAGTGAGTTAATGTCAACCAGATTCATCACGTATCCGCCACCAAATATGTATGATAGCCTGAGAATTAGTAGAGTTCACTAACAAGCCAATTGATTTTGCCCACTGACTTATGCTATCTAAATCTTTATTAAGCTTATATATCGCTTACCGAAGCTTATCAATATTGGCATGACGATAAAGCTAAGGATGATCATGCATAGAGATGATAGTTAGAAAACCCTCGCGATAACATTCATGAAAACTGAAAAGAGGAGAGATTACGCCACCCAGTGGAACACCCGCCTCAAGCTCACACCACACAGATGATGTCTCCTCAAAGCGGACAGACTGGGAGCGCCCACGATGATATGAATATGATCAAAGCAATTGATAGCTGAAAAAGCGACATAGAGAGAGGAAAGAATGCCTAGAAGTATGTCAAAATAAACAGAATTGAAGTCACTACCAAGATCCAATAATACCAGAATAATCAGTTGTTTGCTTTCTATAACCAAGCGTCAAACATCACTTATTTTTACTAAAACTAAGGACTAAAAGACAATTAGGTGTAAAATAGTCTGTCATTTGTTTGTAAACAATAAATACCGTCCAGGACTTCCAGAACAGAACAAGGAGTGTAGATATAGGACTAAAATTTGTAACAGAAAAATTTGGCTGTTTGGGAAAAGGAATGACAATGACAAGCGTTCTTCCCAAGACGGGAAAGAACAGGATTCAATTTAAAAGTTTAAGAAACGAGTGATTATTGGACAAGGATTGTGCAAGATTACTTCAATGTTAGGTAACAACAATTTTAGCTGAAGACCATGATGATATAATTCCCAACCCCCTCAGTAACCGAACTCAAAGAGAAAGGAGAAGATAAAGGCAAAGATAGCTAAGAGAGACAATTTAAAGTGGACAACTTAACATTATCAAGAGTAACAAGTGACTTCTAAAAATGTGCATTAATTGAAATCAAGATCTAAATATGGAGCATTCTCAATAGAAAATACCAAAATATATCAAGAACTGCCACGTCTGTGCAGTATTATGGTTCTCCAACTTATACCTACCAATACACTTTTAGGCCCTGTTTTCCCAAGTCAATACACTGTAACTATATGATACAGTGTATTGCCTTAACAATATCTTCCTTAGCTTCTGACAACTATTAGAGCAACACAAGTTATCGACGATAATTCATTATGTATACTCTAAATATATATAAAACTTAATAGGCAGGATAACTTATAAAATTATTTTTAAATTGGCAGCAAACACTAAAAATTTTCTAATGAAAATTTTGGAGTGATCTTGAAAAAACTAAAAAAATCTATTTTGCTCATTTTCTCAAAATCAGTTTTTCGTAGTTACAGTGTATTGGATTCACACGTTACAGCGCACAGTGGGCGTTAAAACAAGCTTCTCTTTCATAAGATTTTTGATAATGTATTTCTTGTGGTTTTTAAATACAAACAACCGTATTCATAATCATAACGATATAAGATCATTGCGTTCGATTATGTATTATGTATTGTGTATTATATCAATACGTAGGTACTGAAAAGACTTTTTAAATAAAATAAATAAATAAATATTTCGCAAGCTTTAAGTGATTTTAAAGATGCACTAGGGGTTATGAAAATGGAGAAAATTTTATCCCGCAGTTCAATCAAGGTTTCATGAACTGGCCGTTTTACATTTATGTAACTTACTGTGTTGCTTCGGAAGCGCAGGGAAACCGCTTGCTTTAGAAACTGAAGAGCTCCGGGCTCTTCTTTACACTTTGCTAAATGCGACGAAACGCGAAACGCGCGAAGTAAGTTATTTATTATTGGTTTGGACAATACAGGCCGATTGAAAATAAGATGAAAATGAAATGACGACGTGTAAAGGACGAAGTTTTCTTGCATGAAATTATTATACAATATGCGTTGTTACTGATTGTTTAAAACCTATAAACAATCTATACCTAAGTACTAACTGATGACGGGCCCGTTGGTCTAGTGGTTAGTAACCCTGTCTCCTACCCAACAGGTCGTGGGTTCGATTCCCACCAAGTGTCTGGGTGTTTATCTATATAAGTATGTACTTACAAAAAAAAAGTATATATGTATTATTATCAGTTGTCTGGTTCTATAGTACAGGCTCTGCCTAGTTTGAATCAGATGACCGTGTGTGAATTGTCCCAGGATATTAACTAAATATGTGCAAGCGATGCTGCAGGATAAAGCTAGTACATAATATACAATACAATACAATACAAATACTCTTTATTGCACAAAAAAGAAATATACATTTGAAATTACAACAATTAAAAACAGTGAACAACAAGGCGGACTTATCGCTAAAGCGATCTCTTCCAGTCAACCTTGGGGTACAGGACAGAGCATTCTTATGGGCAGGTGCAGTTATATAAATAAATTTAGTGGATTAAAAAAAAATATATATATTTTAAAAAAAATTCATAAAATAAAAAATAAACTACATATTATAATATATTATGATAGACTAATACATATCTATTACCAAGAAAGTGAGAGAAGATCAATTTTTTTAAAGCTAATGTTCAAACTTAAGTGCATTTATTTGAATCATACTGTAAAAACTTCTACACTTGCCAACTCTGGACAAATTATAAAAGGAGGTCATTGGATGGTATTCGTGTACAATATAATAACATTTTCAGACACCTCATGGGTTTTAAATAGGTACTGTAGTGCCTCTAGCAAGTTTACGGAGGCGCGTCTGAACACGTTCAATGCCATTCAGAGAAGCTGAATTGCTTCATATATGGCCAGGGTTGGTCAGTGTAGAAACGGTATTATTAAAGAACTCGCAGACCGTTGGTCTATAACGAACATGTGTAGACGTTGGCGTGAAATAGCTGCTTAAAATTCTTTTTTTTACTGGAATGTCTGTTTTTTTTTGTTTAGTTTGGTTATTATTTATTTATTCTGTTTGGTTTCTTCCTTTTTTTTGTCAATGTGTCTTTGTATTTTTTTTGTATGGATCAAGAGTCTGAAATAAACGTATATTATTATTAAATACATTGGTTTAATTAAAAGGCAGATGAAGTTCTCTTTTTATAAAAAAAACTACGCATTTGTAGTTTTTTATTCTGTCTAAATTGTTCTTATTGTGCTTGTTTATCGTAAAGATTATATAATTAAATAATACCTGAAAATTGTTTTGGGTGAAGTATATAATATCATTTTTTTTATATTTCATTCAACTTCTTGATTATGTATTTGCATTTCAAAGTTCTTAAGCGATTTTACCTTTATTCAGAAGGATTAGTCAAATCCTGGTGACTTAGATGCAAAGCGAACTTGTTTTTTTATAAAGTACCTACTGGGTATTAGTTTATACATACTTATATGTATATCAACATAATAACAACGACATCTATAATACCGCAATAGCAGCATGTGATATTTGTAAAAGGGTTAAGGTTGAAACTCAGACGGTTTTGTTACCATAACCGTAACGTGACCAAAAAGATTCAGCTTTACAATTCAAACACAAAAAAAAGGGGAAACAAATTATATTTTGATACATTTGGAATGTTGTTACAACATTTAATGTTGTTAAGTTAAAAATAAAACTTGTGATTACTAAGTAATTCGATGTTATGGTAATTTTAACAAACCCGTGTATTTGAACTACATAAAATATATTTCATTTTTCAAAAAAATTAAGCTAGTGAACCTTATTTTTGGCCCACTGTGCATCGATGACAGCAGTCGCTAAAACGCGGTGCAGCATTGATGCGGTTGCTAAAACGCGCGACTCCGATACAGCGACCGAGCGCAAGGAGTAGCTCAATGGTCGCTAATGAGTTGCTAAAACGCGATGCAGTCGCAGAGTTGCCAGTCGTTGCAGCTAGAAAACGCTAGTGGGCGGAGGCCCTTATTAGTCAACTTACCGTTAGGAAACTTTATATAGAGCTAAAAATTAGCATTTTGCGACACTAATCCTATCTATGTGTCAAGGTTTTATGGTACGGCTTCCGGTAACTTGATACATAGGCATCGTTAAATCTGACCCCTCTTCGGATTCACTAGGTTTTTTAAGGTTAAGTATTTAGCGTAATCCTTAATTGGCAATATAATATTTTTTTTTACATATTTTACAAACTGGCAATATCATATTGGCAACCCTTCCTTTTTATAGGCGAGGCCTTTGTCAGGAGTGGACGTCTTTCGGCTGCTGATGAATATCATATTATTTTTAAAATATGTCAATACACAATTAAAAAAAAAAAAACTTCCTCGTCAACTTTTGTCATTAAATACCAACTTTATTACTGTAATAAGGATTAGGTCTATCCAAATTGTGTTACTTATTACAAAGTTTTTTAATAATCCTCTAAAAATTTAAATAACGTGATGAGGAAAATGTTTGACACCAACCATATTAATGACGTCACTGGATAGACGCTGCGCTGTGATTGGCTGATAACCGCGCGTCGCGGCGAAAGTACAAACGGTCAGGGGTGCTCAACCAGCGAATTGTCACGGCTCCTGATCAAACCAGCCACTGTGACGTATATTTGATATGCCATTGTTATTGAGGCTGGAGGTCAGTGTGGTTTTTGTCCCCATTCGTATAGTTTTTGTGGTAACAGAATTGTTATATAAGTTGTATCGAGTTTTTTTTGTTATACACGAAACCAATACTGGTGGTGTAGGTTTTAGGTTTCCTTTACAAAAAATATTACAGCGTTAATCTGTACGACAACATTGCTTGTTCTTAAAGACGTTGAAGTTTTGGAGGAGACATGTTCCTTAGTACCCGTTCGGTGTATTGGTTAAATACCCTGGCTTTTAGCTAAAATAATTGGATACCTATCTTCAAACCCGACTGCGAAAATAAATTGACTTCGTAACATGAAGACTTCCAAATATAATTAAACTCTTCTCATATCGATGTTCGTATTGATAAACGAGTAAAGATTGTTTGAAAAATTATATGTCAAATTAGACATCAATCTTCTACGATAAGTCCATCAAACCGTTCAGGCTACAACGACACCGAAGAACACTAAAACTTAACCTGCTTCCGGGGCAGTTGGATAAAAACAATCTATATATTATAAACATACTAAATAAATAGGATCATTGAAAATTATTCGGGTCACTAGACCAACAATATACCCATACAATTACAGACGTATTAAAACACTCCACCCAATCTCCAAAGAATTTTAATGGTCAAACATATTTTAATGTCAGGAAATCTATTTAAACCTTATGATTTAACCACAGTTAGTGGGACCAATGGCGCGATAATTGCTGATATTATAACAACTAACCCAAGTATGATAGAATGCTGGATTGTATGATAATTGCTCCTTTGGCTGTATAACTGTTTCTTGGATTAGTCTGACTGTGCTTGGTGTTTTAATATAATTAGTTTGAAGTACTGTAATGGCGTCTAGGCTTTAAATGATTTCTAATTGCTGTACATAAATTACGAGTCCGACTGTGGTAGTCTTTGTTACAGAAGTCAGCAACCTTATGGTAGCTACTTTAAATGGAGTTGTGTTCTTGCAGGGCTACCGGTTTGTTCCTCGTTTGGTCCACTGACCAAAACGCTGACACCAGGAAGTGTCCTGGTGTCGGAGTTTTTCAAGCTGCCCTTACACCTCTGCTGACTAAATGACAACAGCCTGAACCGTCCGAAGCACGAAGACGCTCAGTTAAAATGACAACGGTACCCATATATAGATTGATCTTGTTGCTTTACCTACTCTCTTTTGCCGAGCAGTTGTTACAAATGGCTATCTTGGCCAGTGGTTTATGCCTCCTTGGCCCAAATTTGGCGTTTTGCCCCTTTTGGTATAGTCTGACCAGTATAAGTTGGCGCGTGGCGTTTTTAAGGAACTAAAAAGGTCAACTAGAAAAGTCACTTATATACTTGAAATTTTACTGTAGAAATCGGTGCGTATTGTTTGAAAAATACTATACCGTAATCTTGCGTAAAGTGATTTTGAAAGTGATTAATTGGTGTTAGAAAAGGACATTTGTTTTGAACACAGTGGCGCCACTCTGGCGCGCCAAGTTATACTGGACAGACTATATCAGCATTGCGATTTCTTTGATGACACAAGATCTTTTTTTGTGAATAATTTCATTGTCATGTGGCAATGCCGTTAAGCATTTTTAAGTTAAATGAATTTAATAAGAAGGATCGTCCAGCCCGCCAGCTTTTGTTTTGTAAAAGTTTTCAGGATGACTGGTATTTTGTACAATCTAAAGAAGGCATTTTCTTACGTAGAGTAAGTAGCAAAATAGTACCTGCTGAATGCAATGAGTAAATAAATCAAATCAAATCACAATTTGATATCTATTAGAATATATACGCATAAAAAGAAGAGTAGAGATTTATTTGTGCTACTTTAATCAAACTTGACATGAATTAAAACTAAAATAAAACCACGAACTAAAAAGTAATTTTTCATAAAATATAATTAAGGACATCTCTAAATCTAGATTAACTATATTTAATTAAACCGACCCGGTTGGTTTGTGTTCGTTTGTCATACAATTATCTCATGCAAGAGATAAGATATGACTGTGATAAATGCAGTGGATTCTTAATATTTTACTTTCAAAAGTGGGTCGGCCATTGCTAGGGATGTCACCAGGAATGAGTAATCATATCGCGATACATGTGAATAAATTATTCCGGTAACTACAATAATGAAAGCTTCCATTTGTAAATTCGTTAACTGTAAATCGAAAACGTATACACACACTACAATTTCAAATTCATGAGGACTGACTAAACAAAGATCTAAATTCCAGCAAGCAGCTTTTAATAAAAGCGCAACTAACTTCAATAGAAACATACTCAAATCTGTCCATTTGTTTAGGAGCTACAATGCCATAGACAGATAAGTAGCCGTGTGCGTGAATTTTGTATGACAGCTCTATTGTTCTTTTATTTACCAAAGCCATATTGTGTATCAATAGCAATACTAGTTATGTATTTAGTTACTAGAACCACTGAGTTGACAGCCCTATCAATTCTTGGTGCAGAAATGATTACCAACAGTAGATTTCTTGTTAGTGAATTGATGGGATGTTTATTAGTAATTTGATTTATTTATCTTATTTCTTTTCATTTCTTTTTGATTGGCTGGTTTGTAGTTTAGAATTATTTATATTTTGTGAGTATAAATTTCAAGTAATAAAAATAATACATTTCGTGATGCTTACCTAAATGAAGTCAAAATAAAAAACGATGAAAGTCTTTGTATTTGCTTTTGCCACCCCTAGCGACGGTGAACGAGCTATCCTGACTGCGACCATGATGCATAGGGGCTGGGAGACAGGATCTTCTCATATTTAGCTTTCACGTATTGAAAAACCCTTCACCACGCATACTCCAGACTTATTTCTTCTTTTAATACAGTAATCCACATTGTTAGATATACTGCTCATCATCATTATCACCAACAACCGAACTACGTCCACTGCTGTACAAAGGCCTACCCCTTAGGAGGGGTTGCCTTTATACCCACGCTTGGCACGCGGTTTGAGGATCGCAGTATAGGTTGTAGGTAATCCAATAGAAAGATGCTGCCGCCCGTTCTTGTTTTCCCTTAGTAGCCTATTGCGGACACCCAACGGGAGGAGATGGGAGGGTGCTGTTCTTACGCGGACACCCCGCGGGTAATTCAAATTATGCTGCTAGCAATGTGTAAAGTTGCTGTGTTCCAATGCGATGAACAGTGTAGAACACTGGAGAAATTAGTCAAACTCAAACTCAAAAATAGTTCATTTCAAATAGGCTAGCACTTTTGAAAGGTCATGTATTTTTTTAAAAAAAAAAAGCTACCGCCGGATCACAACGCGACCTCAACTGAGAAGATCCGGCAAGACACTCAGCGGGCTTGTCATTTTATCACTTTTTTTTTTAAAACAGTGTGTCATGACAGAGCGACAGTGTGTCTTGCCGTTCAAAAGATCAAATAAGACAGAAAAATAATAATAATATAATAGTACAACAAACTAAAAAGCCAAAGGGATAGTAGTCGGACCAGTCCCCCCCAAGCAGCACCCGCAGTCTGCTTAAATAACTTAATAACTAATTTAAGACGAGCAGCAGTAAATAATTATACCAGCCCTTGTTTATGTCCCACTGTTGGGCACGGGCCTCCCCTTAAGATGAAGGGGCTTAGACCATAGTCCACCACGCTGGCCAAGTGCGGGTTGGCGGACTTCACACGTCATTCGAAAGCTAGAGCCTTTCTCAGATGTGCAGGTTTCCTCACGATGTTTTCTATCACCGAAAGCTAGTAACAATCGCACAATTCGCACATGATTAATTGAAGTAATCAGAGGTGCGAGCCGGGGTTCGATTCTGTGCACCTTGTTTCCAAGGCAAGCGCTCGCCCACTGAGATGTTACTGCTACCAAACTGCAGCAGCAGCAGCAAAAAAAAAGCTTTGGACAGGAGCTTACCATCAGTCGCCATCACATTCTTCGCGTCACTAAATTGTCAATTCAATTCAATTCAATTTATTTATTGCAAAATATGAGTAGTCAATTACAGGTGTTATACAAAATATAGTATCATCATATTTGACCTTGCGGTATGCAATTATTTATACAATGTCAATTAGATTAGTCATAAGTACTTAATAAAATAAAAACATAAAATTTGGTATAATATTAATGTCAAGAATGTCACTATCAGGAACGTACAATTTTTTATAATTATAGGTCATTTACAATTTGTCATTTAAATTTATAATTATATTGTTTTACAATTTGTCATCTAAATACTCTTTTACATTATAGTATGCCTTCTGGTGCAACATTTTCTTAACCTGCATCTTAAACATATTACAGTCATTTATATCTAGTATATATCTAGGTAGATGATTGTAAAGCCGTGGACACATGCAGAACACACTTTTGTTCAAAAGGGCTTGTTTGTTTGCGGGAAAATGTATATGTAAGTTAAGTCTTGCACTACGTAACCTCTGAAAGAGATGCTGGTTCTTTTTCACAAACAGTACAATTTCCAAAATGTAAATACAGGGTAAGGTTAAAATATTTAATTGTATAAAATAAGGTCTACAGCTGTCAGTTGGCTTTAACCTGCATATTGCCCGTCGTCGAATCGATAATCGTAATCGAATATACTCGATGTAATTATTATCTAACGATTCTGTGACAGGTGATCCGTTGCACAACAGTTGCGCAAGCGCACTGCAATAACAATTGAACATAGTAACTCGATAGTTAGCTTATCTCATTGCTACAACGAATATTGAACTCTGTTTCGTAGTATGTATAGTGAAATTTTCAGTAGTACGGTGTCGTGCGTTGATAGGTTATTGTATACCTATTCGTTACTTAATAAGAGGTCATTGACTGTAGTTGTAAAATAAGTAATACATTCTAAATACAATCTTTGTTTAATTCTATAACAATCTTTGTTTAATTCTATATAAGCTAGAGAGAGAATATAAGTGCTTGACTGCAGTCCCACCTGATGGAAAGCGGTGATGCAATCGAGGATGGTAAACACACTAGCCCAGGGGTTTCCAGCCTTTTTTACATCACGCCCTCTTCTGGACCATAGCTGAAATTTTAACCTCACATTGTATCAATATAGCTTTGTACCCAACTTACAATTTTTTTGCGTTTAGTGACTGGCATTTATAACTTGCCTGCGAGTTCCCCCTATTAGAAGCCTAAGTATTCACTCTCGCCTTGAAGATATCCATATTATAATCAGGTGGGGAAACCGACGCAGGCAAACTATTTCAGTCCTTAGCTGCCCTTGTTATAAATGAAGTTGCAAACCGCTTAGTCCGCACTGAAGGCAGTCTCTTCTTCGGCATCTTATTAAAGAAAAAAACAGAATAAAAAATGTTTTAGCATATATTTGCCTAGTTTACAATTTCTATATTATATCGATAACACGATGCGTTGGCGTTGATACGTTTGACCCCTATTTGCATAGTAATAGTGCGGTAGCTGAGTTCAATTACTTGTTATCGCATTGCATTACATTTTATAAACATCGCCTCTTCCCACAGTGATATTATAATACCAGAATTTATGGGTTTTATTTACATACAACATGTAGGCCCACCTCTAAAAGATATGATATATCGAGGATGAAATCAACGTTATAATCAAACGGGAATGTTACAGGCAATAATATATTTTTAATAGTTTTATTATTTTAACATCACGTAATTATATTGTACTAGTTGACCCACTCAGCTCCGCCCGCGCTTTTATTATATTTATGTATCCCAATTATTATTTTATTTTAAAACACCCCTCGAAATTTCAGAAACGCTAGATCAAATATTTATTTAATCTTATCAATTGCCTAAATACAAAGATTCATGGTTTTATCTTCCACAAATACATACTTTTATTCCCTATTTCAACCTCTTCGAGACTTTTTTTTGGGATAAAATGTAGCCTATGTCCTTTCCCAAAGTGTAGTCCTATCTCTGTATCAAATTTCATCAAAATCGGTTCAGTGGCTTAGGCGTGAAAGCGTAACAGACAAAGTTACTATCGCATTTTTATAATAAAGTAGGGATGAATTAGTAATACCATGAGTATAATTTTACATATTTTTTTTCTGTAACACCTTTTGTTAGTTGCGAAACCATGTAGTTGCCATTAGATAGATAGGGATAACAAGTGAAAACCCATCCACTTATATCGAGTGGCCTACATTCTTTTACTATCATACCATACGTGATGTGTTTGATACCGCTAGCCGCTATCTAATATCTATTGTGTTATGTGGATATGTTTGTTAACAGTAATAATAATTACATACTGTTTAGAAACAAAACGAATTCGAATATTTTAGTCTGTTAGTCGGAGATCTTCGAATATGTTATTTTTATAATTAGTTCTGAGACGGGCGTTGCTACGTGTAACAAATATCATCATCACCAGCGGAAAGAAGTGCTGTGCACTGCTGAACATAGGTCTCCCCCTTGGAACGCCACTATGAACGACAAATTGCTATTTGTATCCACCGGTTACCTGCGACGCGCACAATGTCGTCTGTCCACCTAGTGGGAGGCCTGCCTACGCTGCGTCCTCCGGTTCGTGGATGCCACTCGAAAATCTTACTTCCCCATCAGTTATCGGTTCTTCGAGCGATGTGGCCTGCCCATTGCCACTTCAACTGCAGATTCTGAGAGCTATGTCGGTACTAGCTTTTCGGCGAAGCTCCTTATTCCGGATTTTATCGCGCAAAGAAACTCCGAACATAGCTCTCTCCATAGCTCGTTGTATGACTGAGATTCTCTTCAATACTTTAGGGAGAGGTGTATTAATTTGAGTAATAACAAAGTCCATCGGTGGTTACGCACGAGCCTTCGACGCCGTGACAATGCATAAGGCAATGGCGTTTTAATACGTCTAATCAAATTGGCAATATCTATATTAAATATTTCGCCATAATTGAAGCATAGATAATACTGGCACGCATGCGTTGTAGTCGTTTAACAAGTCTCGATCATACATCGCTCTTGCAACTGATGTTGTGGCTCAAGGGATAAGATTCGCGAGGTGATCACACCATTTTTACTTGTTTTGTGAGCCGACCAATTGGCTAATATAAACGATCTGCTATTTAGTAGAATATATAGCCTACATTCACAAAGGAATTGTAAAAATCAATTCAAATATGTTAAGTGACGACAAGCTAAAAGTTGTCAGTGACAGTTTTTAAAGATTTGTCGATTTACTTCTTCATTGGAAGTAAGGACTAGAATCGACGAAATTAAGAAGCCGGGAATATTATTCTTCTAGACCAACAGGCCCGACAAAAAAAGTAGAAAAGCAGAAACAAAGGAATTAGTAGATATTTTTAGAAAAGACTTAATAGAACCAAAAGTTACATTAGTCTGCAGACTGTACTGTCTGATATTTCAATAACTGAAATATGAGTCGTTTGTAATGTTATCCGCTCTCGCCTATGATGTTATACCAATCACCAATCTCACATTATATCACGTGAAGTAATGAGAGTGTGCTTATAGAGTCACGATACTTACGTAAGATTGTCGAAACTATGATATTTTATAATCACATAGTTTTATTATAGACGCTTAGAAGAAATGCATTACAAATTTACAAGGTGGTACTTCGAATAAGGTGGTAAGTTCATTAAGCAGGGCTATCCAGGTAATATCACCGCGGCCGCCCGCAGTGTCAGGTGTTCTGCAGCAAAACAGCACTCCTAAGTTATAATGTCATGGGTGCTTTTTATTTTCTGGTGATCCGTGGCAGTGCAGTGAAACTCCTCAACGGCAAGCAGGCGGAATTTTTTTTTGTGTACCACTAAGCAAGCAAACATGCTTTCGTCGTATTTTTTTTCTGTCTTATTTGATCTTTTGAACGGCAAGACACACTGTCGCTCTGATCTAATTGTAACATGACACACAGTTTAAAAAAATTACAAGCCCGCTGAGTTTCTTGCCGGATCTTCTCAGTTGAGGCCGCGTTGTGATCCGGTGGTAGCTTTTTTTTTTTTAAATGACCTTTCAAAAGTGTAAGCAGTCACCGCGGCCTATAGACGCTAGCAATAGAACAATCACTAGCGCTTTACCGACCCTTAAGACATTAGATATTAAGTCTTTGGTGTCCGGTAAGTTCACGAGCATTTCGTTCCGTGACATTATTCCCTTTCCTTCGACCATGCAATATTTCGTTAGGATTTACGCACTGAACAACGGGAGGAGATGGGCGGGTGGCAATTCTTACCGGGATATCCCAAAAGCGAAATATGTATTATTCAAATAAGTAATATCGTCTCTAAAACAGCCGACAAAACTGAAGACATTATTTTGACAGAGGGTATAGCGGCTATGCCAGCTCGAAATTGAAGTAGCCCGACTGTGGAAATTATTCTATAAAGAACATTCAGCCAAGTAACCTCCATCCACCTTCAGGTGCCCTGTGCCTGTAACGCAAATGCTCTATGCCAGACGAGCATATATAAAAGAATCTAATGCCTTTTGGCTTGTAATGGTGGCCGGTGTCAGACAGAAGACAGCGAGCGGGCTCGTATCCCACACAATGGCCCATCATTCAGTCCGGTGTTAAGTGTGAACCGTGAAAGGCGTTGCACGTAATTATGGGTTATTCCCATGCGCTCCAAATCTATTGTTCTTCAAAATTAATTATTCCATACATTCGTTCCTAAGAGCTCCAAGGATTTTTATGTTAAAATATAAAATAAAGCCATGCGTTCCCTAGAGCTCCAAAATATTTCGTAGGCAATAAAATATGGATTCCCACCGGCTCCAAGGAAAAAGTCATTATAATATTAATATGCAAAATCGTTCCTACGAGCTCCAAAAATTTTAAAGTACCGTTGACAAAATAATCCTGATCGTCGTCGATAGTGAGAGCAATCGTAATCATAGGAATCATCAGTGCAATTGGTGCATTAAGTAACCCCCACCCCGCGCCCTTTCCTTTCGATCTGCCAATTGCCTGCACTGCCTATTGATGTACAATGCAAATAGTTGACCTTGCACTCTTGTAATGAGTTGGTGTTAGTAAGTTTTTAAGTGCAAGATGAGTGAAAATATTGCTGCTGTATGTCGACATGGCGAGTGATGAAAAAAAAACTAATATTATACCTGTTCTTTTGGAACCCCCAAAAGATAATTATTGACTTTGAATTAGCCGCAATAAATGCTATTACTAATAACTTACCAGGAGTCATTATAAAAGGATGCAATTTTCATTTTAAACAGGCTCTAATTATATATTTAGAAAAATTGGAATTTTCATCATATGAAGACAAAAAACATGTTGTTAAATGTGCCGCTTTAGCTTACTTGCCATTTACTGAATTTTAATGAAATAATTACAAAATTCAATGACTATTTTGTAAAAAATTGGTTAGAGAATGGAGCACTACCTAAATATATGTGGAGTTGCCAAGGAGAACGGCATCGCACTATTAATTTAGTGGAAGCTTGGCACAAGAGGCTGAATAATCAATTAAAAAAAACCTCGCTTCCTGGATTTATTTTTCGTTACATGGGCAGAAGCACAATACTTTACAAACTATCACTGTGTTATAAATAATCTTAGTTCCTTAGTCGGCAGTCAATTAATAAATACTTAAAATTACAAATTGTTTTGCGGAATTATAAAAAAGAAATGGATATTAAGGAAGCAATAGAATAACTTCGCAAATTACAAATACGGTGCGATGCAAAACCATGATTAACGTTGGTTATTTGATTTGATATTTTACTTAGTATACTCTCTCTGTGTAACAGTCAAAATGTTATAACGTAAGGAGAAATAAATTTACTATTTACATTTTTACCTAGAATTTAACCCTATTTTACATTTATTTAAAAGAGTATTTAATTTTAATATACTTTTTTTATATTTTATTTTAATTTCTTAAGATTGAGTACTGTAACAGAAACTGTTTTCAATATTTATCGTAGATAGCTATTTAGCGTAGACACTATATCGCTATAATGCTGATCTTACTATTTAATTATAAATTACGTATCAGTGGAATTAATAGCTAGTATCAAAGCTATTAATTGTGATTAAACTGTGATTATTTTATAATTTTAAGTGTTCCCAGCAACCATTCAAAAGTAAAACTGGTTGTGATTATTGATTTTTAAATTATATCTAATATGTAAGCAAAGGTATGACTAGACTGGTTGTGAAAAATTGTGACAATTGAAACTTTCAATGTTTCGTATAGGGGTTAGTATATTTTTTTATTAACTGTGTCATAATTTTTACAATCTCTAGTGTCCAATCTATACTTATAATAAAACTGTAACAGGTCCAATTCTGTACATTGAAGATATTTTGAAAATTATGTTTGGAGGGCATTCTATAACCGATACTAAAGCCAAAAATGTATTTTTTTTATTTTTGTCTGTCTGTCTTTCTGTATCTCGGCTGAGCATCACGCCGAAACTACTGGATGGATTGAAACGAAACTTGGCATGATTGGAGTTAATACTCCGAGGTAGGACATAGGATACTTTTTATCCCGACATTCGGCACGGTTCCCTTGGGAGAGGGGACTAAAGTCAAAATGTGTACTTGGTTATACGCTTGCTCCGATTTTATCAATTTTTCATTCTAATTATAATAAATATTTGTAAGCGAACACTCATAGACAGTTGTTAACAATGTTTGGAAATCGACCAGGTTAAGCAACGTTAGGTAAGGTCATTAAATAGATGGGTGACCGTTTAACGCCATTTGAACTAAACGTTTCCGTGCTTCGGAGGGCAAGTACAAAGTGGGTCCAAGTTTTTAACCGACTTTAAAAAAGGAGGTTTTGTATTCTATGCGAATGTATATTATGAAAGTTTAGTTAACGTAAACACAGCGCGGGCGGAGCTGCGTGGGTCAGCTAGTCTTGTAATAAAAAAAAATAAAACCTTTTTGAGATTCATCTGTCTAGCAAAACATGAAATCAATACGTGTTTTAATTTTGCTAACCATACACGATTGGTTTTGGAGCCCTTGGGAAGGAAATGGTAGGTATTTTATTTATTTAACACTTTGAATTAAAATCCTCGGAGCTCCTGGGAACGAATGTATGGAAAAAGAAAATTTTATAAATAAAAATAAGTATACGCTTTTGGAGCCCGTGGGAACGATTTCATAAATTATATTTAATTTTAATTTTTGCCATGGAGCTATCGGGAACGAAATCGTGGAGCGCTTGGGAATAAGCCGTAATTATGGGTAATATAAATACGCTAAATGTTGCAAATATCTCATTGTGAAGTACATTTAAGTAGTATTCGTAAGTAGGAAACAAATAAATTGCCGTCACTGTTGTTGACGCAACGTCTTCTTGCTCGGCGAAATGACAAATTGACATAGTCTTTGTGTGAATGAATGCAGAAGTATGGCGACTTGCCTTTTTTTAAGAATGAAGGTTACTGTTGGCTGAAGACAGCTATGATAGCTCCACCAGTCAAGAGGTGACTTGAAGCGAGCGCTTATGACATACGAGTACTCCAGCCTGGGCCCCAATAACGCTACAATTGAGTGTCAACAGTGTGTCAGTTGGATGGTTTTTTACATTTAATAGTCTACTAATTTTATGAGACCAGTGACGTGTCAGTGGCCTGTCACTGACCTGGACACCAAAGCCGCGTTGTGAACCGGTGGTAAAATCAGCCCTCTCTAAGCGACAGCCCAAGCCGAGGCCGTGCCTCCCTGAGGTGCCCTTGAGCTCGTAGCTCCCCTGCATTTCTGGCTGGAGCGCTTTAAGCGCTCGCCCTCTTGTCCGGTGAAGCTGTAAGGGCCATCTGCGGCCAACAGCGACAGTCCTCCCAAAAAAAAAACCAAGGCCACTAATTTAAAAAAAATACATGCTATTGCCATTCCAGCGAGAAACTATGTATTGAGATCTAAAACGATAATGGCATCTGAGTGGTATAACCCACGGTTACGGATATTTTGACAGAATACCGAATTTGTTGATTCCTATCATCGTAGTATCGTGTGTAATATTACACCACGCACAACGGTAGGCTAATGTAACCCAATACACACAATACATCAAAATTTGGAAACATATTAGCATAGAAGCAGCATTTCCATGTCGCTGTCAATCATATAAAATCATCCCATTAATAAAATGACCATTATAAAACAAGTATTGTATAAAAATGTCATTGGTAACGCAACTGTCTCTAAATCACCGCTGACGCCGGCGTATCATTCACTTTCGATTGTAATATTGGCTAATTTATTAACACGTATCAAATATATATATACGAAGTGAATATTTCGCAATTAGGTCACCTTAAACTAAATCGCCCAAAGGTGACCTATTAGATGCGAGTTTTAGTTATGACTAGGCGACCCGCGCAGCTCCGCTCGCGCTCTTTTTACGTTAACTTAATTTTTAATAGCATTTATTTAGGTTGAATACATAACCTTTGTTTAAAGTCGGTTAAAAACTGGGGCCCACTTTTTACTTGCCCTCCAAAGCACGGAGACACTTAAGTCAAAATAAATGGCATTAAACGGTCACTATGTAATGACCTTGCCTACCGTTGCTTAACCTGATCGATTGACAAACATCAATAACAACAGTAACTATCTATGAGCGTCTCCTTATTATTATTTATTATAATTATATAACGAAAAATGCATAAAATCGGACCACGCGTATAACCAAGTACCATTATGACTATAATCTCTTCTCCCAAGCGAACCGTACTGGATTACGGGATAAAAAGTATCCTGTATCCTTCCTCGTAGTATTACCTCAAATCATGCCAAGTTTCGTTCAAATCTAATCAATAGTTTCGGCGTGATGCGCGGCCATGATACAGACAGACAGACAAAAATGAAAAAAATTACAGTTTTGGCTTTAGTATCGGTTATAGAATGCCCTCCAAAAATAATTTTCTGAATATCTTCAATGTACAGAATTGGACCTGTTACAGTTTTATTATAAGTATAGATTGTTCTATTTTTGGGCGATTCAGTTTAAAGTTACTTATTAGATGACAGTTTTGGGAATATTCTATTTTTGGGAGATTTAGTTTTGTGACTTAACAATTTTGTATCAAAAAAATCTAAAAATATTTATTTAATTATCCTAGTTAACATAGTTATACAAGGTTGGATGCATGATATATATAAGCTCTTTGTACTACTCTCTGCAACCCCAACGGTCTTTGCAATTCCTGTATTTATTTATTTTTATTTAACTGAGTGCGCAGATTAGCTGACCCATGCATTACTGTGCCGCTCGTCACCTGAGACATCAGTTAGGATGTAGTTAGGATCCCTTTTTAAACTAACAGCAATATTTGTATACCGCTATGGCAAAATATTTCACAATCTGAAGGTTACCTAAGCTATGTATGTATTGTACAAGGTGTCAACTAGTTACCTTATAATTATTAAAATTACGTGTCTCAGCCACAATAAACATATGAAACAATTCAAACTGACCGCTAATGACTCAATAATGTCGATACCTTGATCCTTGCGCAACTTATTGCAACGTCCTGTCCACTCAGAGAAGTTGAGCAATTTTTACGACACTGTTTCACTCTTTTTGTGTACCGAATGAGACATTTTCACGGAACATATGATACTAACAGAGTGAAAGATCCCGTGTTCAATTCTAAGTCGGGTATACTTTGGTGTGATGATTACGTACAGCTCCAAGCTGGCGCAATCGTGGCGTACCTTAACGAACTCTTCGATACGTCAACAACAGAGTAAGGGTTAGGGCAGCTACAATGGATCCCTTCGGAGTCGCTGGACGCTCGGGGTGCGGGCCCTTTGAGCGTCCATTGAGTACGGCGGCGACTCCGAGGAGGACGGCGGTGGGGTTGCGACCCCCGTCCCCGTGAGCACCGTGACTGGTTCCAGGGGGGCTACAATGGCAAAGGCAAGGTACTGAGGGGCCCCTGGTGCAGATCCCACCGGAGGACCCAGGTCCGCCCCTTTTCATGTGCCGATGCGAAAGCCGAGGGGGTTTTAGTGGGTAAAAATCCCACATACCCCGGTCGAGCCCCACAGCTCCCGAGGATCTTTTGAAGATTTCCCCCGCGTAAAAAAAAGTACAGTGGCTCCCTCCGGAGTCACTGGACGTTCCCGGGGGGGCTAAAATGCGCCCCCTGGCGGCGGTCTCAAAGGCAAGGAACTGAGGGGCCCCTGGTGCAGATCCCACCGGAGTCAAAAAAAGGCACAATAGATCCAGCTGGGTCGAAGTGCGTTACCCGGGCCTAATTAATTGCCACCAAAAATAGAATAGGATAATTTGGTGTCAATGACGATGATGATTATATCCTACTGACTGACAGGACGCAGCTGCCAATGTTTTACAAGATTAGCCAGATCAACTACACAGGAGGATATTATAGTGTACAAGTGCTTAGATGTTATCGCTCTTCCGTTACTCACACAGGACGAAACAATACAACCCGAAGAACCGATACAACCCTCAATCGAGCTGGCATCGAAAAATATTGCACAGAATGCCCTGTGACCAGGTGGAGCGACGTTGTTTGTACACAGCAGATGGCAGTGGCAGCAAGAGGAGAGTTGAATATCGGGCTGTCATATGTCCAGTAGTGGACTAATGTAGACTGTTTACCACGATGACTCGAACAGTGCTAACCACAGTATCAACCTACTGTGTATCGCACATATCGCACAGCAGATTCCGATTAGCGTCGTATTTCTACGTCTAGTAACATTTTCATTGCCCTATGAATCCTTACGTCCCTTTGCTGCCAGTGAAACTGATGCAGGATTCTTGCCCTTGACTAGTAGGCTCAACCATTCACGATTGTATCAACGCTTATCAGGTGGAAATGCGGGCTAATATTAGATTATTAATTAGTAGTGAAGTCAAAAAACACTGAAACTACCTTAGTCCTCGCATCAAACCTGCAAACACTGTTGGCCCAACAGCTGTCTCGAAATTCAGCCAGATTAAGAGATAGTTCTAGCCTCCGGATCAGCATACAAATGTCTTATAAATATTTATATACCAACATATATGTTATTTATTTGTCTCGGGTCAAAGTTTATCTGTAGGTCAGATGTCAATCTCGCGGATGAGCAAATAAAAACATAAACTTTGCAATATGTGTTGCTAAATTCGCATTAAGAATGCGGGAATGGGTTGACACAACACTGGTAGCTATCTAACTTGTTCCTAGAACATTTGTGTTGATACCAACTTGTTTCTTACGGACCTTGTGATAAAAAAATAATGTTCTGGTTTATCAGGTACTTTAAAATTGTGTTGTATCTCAATTCCTTTCTTAGTGTGCTTGTAGGCACATATTCCGAGACGGCCGATCCGGCTCGGCGGATGCGACAGCGGCAGCGGTGCTACTCGCTCCGGCAGTCCGGCCCCATCGCCAGGGGCCTTATAGAAATGTGACGAGGTATCCCCTGCCTTAAAGGGGGCTTGTGGGTCGCGGACGCATAGGGTGGGGGCTCTGTGCGTCCCTACTAAATGCGACCCCGAGGCGGAAGCGACGACGCGGTGTAGGCCCTGCGTCGTCGTGAGCACCGCGAGGGTGCCAAGGGGAGCGTGCGTCTCTGCTCCCCCCTGGAGACCATGGCGAAGGTCCGAATGGAGAGCCCGCAGTCTATTGCGTAGCGTCGATGAAGGCCAACGGGGAGGTTTTGGTGGGTAAAAATCCTACATAACCTGGCCTCCGCCCTCTCGGGGACCGAGTACCTTTTGAAGGTTTCCTCTTATACAACAAAAAAAGAGCCACATATTGTAAAGAATGCAAGCCCAAGTCTCTGGGCTCTCTGAGATGAACGGTTTAGGCTGTGCTTAAATTTTATTGAACCTCAGCAAACACGACTCATGGATATTATTCGGCAAGAAACTCAGGAGTGATGTGATTTTGGTATTTACCATCAAACCAAGCATATAGAAAAGACTGAAAGGATTGAAAGGTATATATAATAATAATAATAATATTCTGGGACAATCCGCACACGGTCATCTGATCCCAAACTAGACAGAGCCTGTACTATGGCAACCAGACAACTGATACTAATACTTATATACTTTTTTTTGTAAATACATACATACTTATATAGATAAAACAGACACTTGGTGGGAATCGAACCCACGACCTATTGATCAGAGGTCAGGGTGTATAACCACTAGACCAACAGGCCCGCCAAAAGGTGGTAAGTGATACTTCCGATTTGGAACTAGGAATGCTTATGTTAAATCCTACTAGCTCATTTCGAGAGATTTCCTCACCTAAACTAAAAAACGTGTAGCTCATAACTCTGTTGATTCTTGACCTCATAAAAGTCACGCTTTACAACCGACCCTCGCAGCTATATATCATCGGACGTAGGTGTTTGTATTAACAGCATACACGCGAAGATAAGAGGCTGTCGCCCACGCTGCGGCATTACGACCTCAGTAAAGCCTTCGACACGTAAGGAAGTACGGTACAGCATAAAGTAATACGCATATGGTAAAATTCGGAAACGTCTATAAAACATTTGTAGCAACCTCAATTCGTAGAGGCCCGGTAGCATTTGATTGCCTTAAATAAGTAATAGAAGTTTGTGAATTCCACCGAAAGACCTTTAGCGGCTGTCGGCTATTATTTACATTCGCAAGCCTCGATTTTGTCGTGTCATCACTGTCATACAAAACAATGTGTAGGAATGAGCTCAAGACTGTAACTCGCTCTTGATTCGACGCGCGTGTCTGGGGGACGTGTCCAATATTGCCATTTTGTAACCTAAGTGGTCTTTCTCTTTAGTGTTCTCATTGACAGCTAAGAAAATAAAATTACTCTCGATATCTTGCTCCAGTTTCTAAAGGTCGATGTGTAATAATCTCATCCAAATACAAAATAGAACCATTGGAAATACCATTAACGTCTTTGTGAAAATTAATGCCATTTATAATAGATTTCCAAAATTATGTTTTTGATTCGTCTATAAATTATGTACTATGATCGGTTAAACTTTTAGCTATAGTTTGCTTTACTAATTTAAGAAGTTTATGTTTATCCTAGTCATATGAATATGATTCCTTTAGTTCCGTTTAACGTGAAACATTAGTAAAATCTAACTCAATACCTACTTCACTAGCTGTATTACTGCATTATCTAATTTAGCATTTCTGTATTTGTTTATTTTTAGAATGTCCGCAATATTTAATTGTACTGCATTTGTTTACGAATACGCAATTGTAACGGAATATTCATTTATTATATCTTCTGCATGTGTCATCAACTGTTCAACAACAACTAGTAGCATTTTCAACATTTTTAACACCGATATCAACATACAAATTGTATGATTATTGTTGTTATTTATTAACAGTTTATTGGCATCCAATATTCATGCAATCGTTTCTATAAATTGTTATTATGTGAAGCGTTATTAAACCTTGGCATACCGTTCTTAATAAATGCATATTGACTTAAAATATTTTTATTACTTCGATAGTGTTAAAATATGTTGATAGTTTTCGTAACTGCTTGATTGATAAACTTACATCCTTGATGTCGTCAACTCGATGATACTAAACACTATTTGACGGGGCTGTTGGTCTAGTTGATAGTCGCCCTGGTTGATATCCAATCGATCGTAGGTTCAATTCCCATTACGTGTCTGAGTGCTATTTCTTTATATCAGTATTTATAATTATAAAAAATAGTATATAAGTATTATAACAGCAGTTGTCTGGTTACCATAGCACAGGTTCTACCTGGTTTGGCATCAGATGACCGTGTGTGGATTATCCACGATGTTATTATTATTTTATTTAATATATTTCAGCTTAGTTAATAAACTAACATATATGTATAATAATTTAAAGTAAAGCCTAGCATAATAGAAAGGATTTTCGATAAAATAATCTTTGTCCATAAGACATGACCTGAGAATCATTTTAAAATAGTTTCAGTTAATGTATCAAATCTAGTCTATTTATGAAATAAACCTGTTAAGGCTGGGCTTAAAAGCACAATGGAAAAACCTTTGCATAATTATGTATGAAAGTAAATATTGTGTTTCGTAATAGTTACAATAGCTTATTACAAAAGCATTACTCGTGAGAAACAAAGTAATTATTGTAATACTATACCAATGTAATAACACAAATTCAACTAACGTGTAACGAAATATTTCTACCGGAAGCTATGGAGGTCGATTTGAACTTTTATGTCGTCACTAAGTTTGCTAAAGACTGGTGCTTGACACTGCCGCTAGACATCTAAGATATTAATTATTATTCTTTTTAAGCCTAGTAATTTCCATAGCTACGCTGAAACAAAACATGTGAATTGCGTTGTTAACTACCTAGATGGTCTGTTGCAGGGCATAGCACCTGCGGCCCTACCACCTACCATCACCTCTAATAGCATTGTCTTCACAATCTTACTATGGCACGAAGTAGAGTCGTCAATATACGTGGTTTATAGCTCTGTCATTTCCTATCGAGAAAATAAGATTACGATAAACTACTATTAGAGGTGGTGCCCCTGATCTTTTATTGCCTTATATACTATATTTCAAATTAATTTAAAAGAGATGAAAATATGCTGTATTCGATCTTCATTCTTCTTTCATAAAATCAAATTTGCTTTGCATAAAGGTAATAAATGAGCCGCAAAATTTATCACTATTGAAACAGATTGTTAGTTATCGCAATTTAGCATTTGCGAGGGCAATTTAGAGTAATTGCCTACACGAGAATTAGACTGTATCGTAATAATGTTTTAGCATTGATTTATTATAGCACGCAGGTACGTGGATTAAATTCATGATTAGACCCATCTATTGATGATGTAACCTAGCCTTGAAAACTGTTATTGTGTACCTATAAAGTTGGAAATGCAAAATGTAGGTCGTAGTTCACTGAACTAGTTTAGTTTTTGATTGTATTTCAAAACTGATTCAACATTGTCATTTAATTTATACAGATATGGAAAGATTACGCAAAATTATCTTGAAATCAAAAAGACAGAAATATTATTGAGATATTTTGTTAATAACAGTTTAATTGGCTAATATTAATAATTTCAACAAATTAAACAAACTATTTCCATATTTTAAGCCATATTATACTTAGGCGATGGTTAAGAATGTAAATCTTATGAGCATGAATACAATAACAATCGTATCGCATAATTACTGCTGCAACGATCTTGACGCTATTTTCAACAAGAGCAGTCAAGCAATATTGACATCATCTGTAAAATATTTATTTCAACACGATGATACATAAACATTATCTATCAATTACAATAGGCAATATAAAATAATTATCAGAGTAAATAAACTGTTTGATACAATTAAGAGAGTTCCCAAGGTTACTTTCTGGGACCTGCTTATCAAACATGACATTTCCAGAGTAATAGCTTTGACACTGTCGCCTCTCGTTATCTAGAGGTTGAATGACAAAATTCCAGTTTAACAGTCTCCACGACCATTGAATTTGAATAGGTATCTGTTATAACAAGCTACTGGAATTTCTACTGATAATTGATATTCATTAGACATTGAAGACTTGTTTTTTATTTTGTCTAATGTCCTCTCGGATTTTTTGTTGAGATTACAAAACTGTTTAACAGACTCTCGATTGCTTTCTTATTAAGCCTAAACATAGTGTACTTGTTTTTGTCCTACGAATGTAATAGCTTATTTAAAATGTATATTATTGTAGTGAAATAAAATAGGGAAGATTATAAAATGAATATATAGAATCCAAGAGAAACGCAATAAATCCAAATAGGTACTCCAAACTTGATGTTCAGATATTAAGTTAATAAGTAGTACTGGTTTGTCGGCTAATGATACAAAGATAAAATAATAAGAATAATAGGTCATTTCAGGTCAGGCCTCTAGTTCCAAACTAGACAAAGCTTAATATACAAAATGTAAAAGACCCCCCAGTGTACTAAGAAAATGTGCACAATCATCAACTAGAGGTGCAGAGGACAATAGCTTTATAACTTTAGTTATAAATTTGACCATAAAAATGAAATCAATCTAGAGACTTAAATCACAACAGCTGTATTTGTACACTTCAAGATAGATTATATTAAAGAAATAAATTTTTCATTATATTTTGATATAAACTATATTATAAATAAATTTATATACAGAAAACAGCAATCACAAGCTTATCTTATCCAAGTTACAAACAAGTTCATGTTTAACTATAATTGCAGCTAATGTAAATCAACTCATGAATATACTCAATCAACATAACAATAGCGACCGGTTAGTGTAGTAGTCCCTCTTGCAAGTGACTGTCTTGGTGCCTACAAATGCATTGTATAAACTATTGCTGTGTTCCGATATGGAGAGCATTGTAGCTACTGACTACTCAAGAGAAATGTCATAATAAATCAGGAGACATAAGAAATTAAGTCCCCTGAGCCCACTTATTTCAGTTGACATGCTTGACATTCCGATCGTCTTGCAGAAGACGGCTAATCACTTACTATGTGAACTCGTTTTAATCGTCTCTAAAAGATTTCACAATAACAATTTACCATGGCACTTTATATGTACAAATGGCTAAATCGACCTTGTGTAGAACATAGAAGTGGCCTAATTACTTAATTTGGCGTGATTTTTTGTTATGGGTGTTTGCGAAATGGGTAAGATCTGCTAATGTGTTTTCCACCTTGGCAATTAACTTAATGGCGAAGGAAGTTGGCCTAGCTTAATGTCGTTCAGTATAGTACAAGAATTGTCATGGTACTTAGTTTATGATTAGTTTTTCAATTTAAATTTAAGCTACCATTTCTTTTTTAATTACGATTTACGACGAATAGTTTTGTTGGAAAGCACTCAATGCCATAGTCATGGTTGTCTCTAAGTTTGGCACAAAATATTTTTAGATAACAAAATCCAGATTATACTATCTACATCATGCATGACGTTATGCTCAGGGTTGGGCTTCTGACTACCAGACAAAGGAGAGACTGTATTAGTACATACAATTTACTATCTATAAACACAGACGATACGAATAAAAAAATCGTTGATGCGTCACAAAACTAACTAACAAGCAAATGGGAGGCTTTTGTAATTTATTGTCATGCTCTGTTAACGGACAACACTACTTCATAGTCTATGGTCAAATATGGCGGATGAAGGGCAACGAACTCTGCACAGACCACCACCACCACCACTGCACAGTTAAAATTAACATTCACTATAGTTATTTTAACATCATTAACTTAGATCCGTACGGAATGAATTTAAAATTACAGAACATTATCTTTATTAAGAAAAAATTTTACTACTGACCTCTAGGCTCATTTTCTGTCGATCTTTATTACTTTATTAACCTCATTGATATTACTTGGCACTATTGTAGCTTTTGTGGTTTATTCCCATCTCGGCACCTTCCCATCTCGGCACCCATGAATTTATTTGTAATTCCTACATTAATACTCGTAACAGAAGCTATTTTATTTGCATCGTATTGAAAACTTAACTCAAACGATATATTATACAAATATCTATTAAATGGCATTATGATGGCGATAACTTTTCATCAGCTTCTGTATCTTTAGCATAGAGCTTTAAATGCTGTGAAACACGTTCTTGAGTAATTATTTCTGGTATAATTTAGATCGACTGACAGGCCATAATCACATTGCATTGTATGCCCGTACAATTCTAATCGGACGAAAAAATCGGAGTTTCCGTTACAAAATTTTGCTACCGTGATCATAAAACTGTGTCAGTTCAATTCCATGGTTGAAGGAGGCTTAATTTTACTCTATCATTTTGTATAGATCACCTTGGTTCCGTGGTGGGATCAATTTTTGATGCAGGAACATTGATTAATTTTCATAGTCTGTTGACATTTGTTAAATTTAAGGTAAACTAATTATAAAACGTCCAAATTATTAATATATCATAATTTTTTTTGACAATTATATGTACGTCATCGTCCGAACTTCATATTTTGTCAATTGCATCACAATTCACGTTACTTATACATTTACAAAACCTCACTCCATGAAATATTCAACAATGGCGGAGTTCTTAAGGTCATTAGTATTCAGGGTACGTTCTGTATCACACCACGATGTGATGCAATCACTTGGAATGGCGAAGTGCCCGGAGCCTGACAACCGAGAACGCATTAACGTTACAAAATTGTTTTAAACCCTTCATAAAAGATTATATCTTGGTCATGAAATAGAAACTTAGATCTTTTTCTACTAGTTTTATTATATTTGTCTACATTTGCGAAATTACATTGTTTGACAAATAGTCCTTTTTTGACTTTTTTTAAATTAATCTACTTCATGAATTTTTAACTTAATGCTTAATAACGTTTTTAAGCTTTTTTGCAATATTATATATTATTATTCATATGAATTTAAAAGTTTTGTTTGTAACTTAACTTAAGTAAAGGTGTAATCTTTCATATTACACACTTTTACTTTTAAAACTTTCTGAATTACATGAAACGATAATACGAGTATAATAATATGTACATACTTTCTTTTAACCTTCCACGCCTCAATTTATAAACCATAAAATTTCACCATCAAATATATCAATAGCGACGTTACGTGAAACCTAATGTGGCATGTTTAAGACACTCCCCTCCGTTTTCCCTTCATTAAGTTCATTGTTTATTGCTATTTACTGGTTTCGAGATATTGTAAGCCCGTTGCAATTGTGTTGGTTCGTGCTGGAACTAAATTAGGAACTGTCAGTGCTAAAGGTCCGCTGTTATCAAGTCTCTTTACTGCGCTTACGTTTTCTGTGAATGATTTATCGGTCTCATTGACGTAAAAAACATAAGTAAATTGAGTAATGGTTTAGTCTTTATTCAACCAGAAACCTAATTTTTCTAGACAGATTCTGTATATCTATATATTCTAAGTTGTGGTATTAAACGTGATCAAACATCCATTCATTAGATTTAAATTGTTTACTTGTGGAACTTAAAGTTCAATTATATTTTATTTCCAATCTTGATGACTGATCAATGGCAGAACTAAATGCAAGAATTCAACATGTGGCAACACTCGATTTAACATTTTTTGTACCTCATGAATCTATCATCGATAACCGCCCTTTTCGTGTTACTGCACTACGTTCATTATTAAAAGTATTGCCTGCTACTTCACATTGAGTTAATGGCTCTGACAAAATACAATTTTACAAGCAATCTCGAATAGTCTTGTAACCACGACAATTCTATGCAATTGGTTTAAAAGGACGTTAAAATAAAACTTTAATAATCGTGAAACTTCCGTGGAGTATTTACCATTCAGATGACTGTCATCGCTATGTAACATAAAAAGTACTAATGAGCCTGTTATGAAAGCTATTACGAAATATTTGATTATATTCAGCTTAGTTTAAATATGGAAATAGCAAGGTTTGCATTTCCATATTAATAATCAAATTAATATAACGGAATGTAACGGAACTGCATAGGCAAGTTCATACTTATGCATAATACATGACTTCATCATGTTTCACAATCTTAATGGTTACCTAAAATTACGCAGAATTGAGCCGCGTTATTATCAAAATTATGAATCTGTTACATATCCATTACGAATTCATGCTCTAATTATTGCTGAATTACAACTGTTATAAAATGGTATGAACACTCACGCACGGTTACACAGATGTTTAAGACTTTAAACCAATATGAATGGATATTTGAAAAGAATAGAAAAAATGACTTAGTAAATTATAAATTTTATGAACAACAATATGTCGCAATTGATTGGGCACGACGTACGTAAGAAAAAATCGTCATGTACAAAGATCGAATAAAATTTAATTATGTTATAAGATGCTTATCAAAAATTACATGCAAAAAATAACCGAAAATATCCACAATCCCAACACTTTCACGCCGTATTTGCATTAATATGTTAAAAATAATAAAATTTACCTAAGCGACTAAAAGTAAAAGTTTATAATTGCATAGACGCGTCAAACTGGACAAACGAGGCGTGGTACAGGGCCGAAGATTTGATGTTCGGTAATATTACTAAAATACAAGTCTGCGATGAGAACCAAACTCTTATACACAGAGAACAAGATAATTTCAACACAATCAAATAAATTGATGGTCTGTCGAATATGTCATTTCATACTTTTCTGATTAAACTAATTCGGATTTATTATAAGCTTCTAATAAAAACATTCGTATTTCCATGGTGTTTACGTGCAAAATAAATTTCTGTGTAGCTCACCACTCAAGTTGTTTTATCAAAACCTTGCTCAATACGGGCCACTTCAAATCAGGGACCCCAAAAATCCATCCATCAAAACACAACCCAAAAGTGGTTCTACAAAAACACAACCGGCTCCGAGCATACCATCGCGCGTCGTCGGAGCAACAGCCGGCATGTGGCCTACAGTAAAACCCAAGGTCGTTTCTGTACCGCTTCTCAGTTTTGTTCCTCTCTTTTTATACTACCTTTCTTCCTTACCACCGTCAGAACATCACACGTCGATCCATCTGAATTTTAACTTCCAGCTTTATTTACAACCGTTTAAAGCTTTTATTTCATTGAGGTGATCGCATTCGAATGGAATCTCAAAGGTCGTTCGGGCCATGTGTTGTATTCGTTTTTGCAAAAGATTTTTTTTTATTCGATTGGTCCAAGTGGTCTCTGTACATAGTAACACTGGTATTTAAGTTCCCGATTGGTGTCTCACTGAATACCATATCGATATTTATTTTAAATATTACACTGTTATTTGGTATTTTAGTATCGCTTCGCTTTGCTACCAGACTATATATTTTAATGTTACGAGCAATATCTTTCCAACGAAACTCCGCTACGCAACTGTTGGTTTTAGTTTTTTGTACATTCATTACAACATCGCAACTAATTGTCGAGGCATTTTCTAGAATGTAACAAAAGACATCCTATATGCAAAAGTAGGAATTATAATCTTTCCTCATACTTCACGGTTGGATTGGATTCAGATATTAAGTTACTTACAATCTCACCTAGTTATACAACATTATGCTCGGGTTAGCCATCTGTCGTGGTCTCCAATTTCGTCATCGACATATGTCAGGCATAAAATACCAGATACCGGAGAGAGGACATGTGTCTACGCCGTTTAAGGTGTATAAAATGCAACTTGTTTGTTGATTTTGCAAGGCACTAGGAATGTGGACAGGGTTGGTTGTTTGGAATGTTTGCAAGTGCTACACTGGTTGCTATGATCCCACTAATGTGTTGGTTACTGCTACTAAAGAAAATTCTATATTTTGCAATGAAATCACGATCAAACTTGAATTGGATAAATTGTTGTAATCAGGTTGAGCGAATTGATTGCGGTCGAACCCTAGGGCGAAGGGCGAGACCATCTCCTCGCTTTAAGACGGGAGTATTCAGATGGTGATAATTGTCTTATTCTATTATTATTGCAACCAAGATTAGTAAGAACTGCAACCATTTGTACAAAAATAACAAATAATTTCAAATCTTGAAATGTAGTCAATACTGTCATGCATGAACAACAGTAGAGGGAAAGGCTATATCCTCAGGAAACAAGAGCTACAAAACATTGCTAGTTTTGTACGCACATATAACTGTCTTCATTGACTGTGTAGGTAACTGGACTGTGGAATACTCCCAGTGTTCTCATTGTGGCAGCAAAAAAGTGTATTGCCAAAACACCGCATCGAATCTCTGTTGACGACTTGCCTCAAATTTAAATCGTTGTTTTTATGATAGATGTTTAAATTGCGTTCGACAGTCGTTATGCGACTGTTTCCGAGTTAGTCACTGTTTAATAGTGAATTAACAAGTGCTAGTGATAACATCTTTCATCTGTTGATGATCAACCACTAACTTGACCTACCTTGTCAATTTCAAAGTGTATGTAACATAAATCATATTTTAAGGACAAAAAAAAAACAAAAAATGTGTGTGATGAAACTGATGAACTAGACTGGAATGGAGACATATAGGAATTAATGGCGAACTAGAGGACTTACTATGAAATATGGTATAATGTATACGTAAATTAGTAAAATAACAAAGTTACTAAAGATGCATTTGAACTTCTAATTCACATGTCCTCGTAGACAGAGTCTGTACACAATAAATACAACAACGACGCTTCCACAATTCGACTTCGGTACATACACAGATGTACAGTGTTCAAATAGGTACTAAATGTTTTTCTTATTATAATATTACATTAATTACAATTAATATTTTGTTATTGTTTCTTTATTTTATTATACATTATAACAAAATCAAAAGTTGAGGTTACATAGTTATACAGAAGTAGGTACGTATTTTAGGGAGTGATCGCTGCTGCTCGAGTCAACTCGTGCGCGGGTGCTGCTTGGGGGGACTGATCCGACTTAGTAGTCACAAAACAACAACAACAGTACAACAAACTAAAAAGCCAAAGGGATAGTTCCCTTTGGCTTTTTAATTTGTTGTACTTTCGTCGTATTTTTTTTTTCTGTCTTATTTGATCTTTTGAACGGCAAGACCAACTGTCGCTCTGATCTAATTGTAACATGACACTCTGTTTAAAAAAAAAAGTGATAGAATGACAAGCCCGCTGAGTTTCTTGCCGGATCTCTTCAGTTGAGGCCGCGTTGTGATCCGGTGGTAGCTTTTTAAAAAAAAACATGAACTTTCAAAAGTGCTAAGCCGTAGTGCGTTAAGCCTATTTGAAATAAACTATGTTTGAGTTTGAGTTTATCCAACAAATTCGCTTTGTTCTATTTTGTATTTAGATATTAAATGTCCATGCGTGGGATAGTTTTTATTTAGATTTTTTTTCACTACGGTGTTTATAGTACGGTCATTTGTTTGATTGCCGAATTGGTAATTTAGGTTAGATCTTATACCGTTTCTCTATCTTTTAAATTGTAATTTTTTTTTTGTTAATCTCGTCCTCAGATACAGAGACAAATGTCTGATTCAGGGATTCTGGTCAGACCAGCTCTAAATGTATTTAAGGATTGTCTGCATTTCTTTACTTTAATGAAAACCATTGTATGCACGTTCTTCAGGTAATTTAGATTCATATCAATTCAATGGAAAGTATCAAATTAAGATAGAAATTTGCACATACTTCATGCATGGAGATCCTGATCTAGTACACGATAATTGCTTTTTACGCAAACATTACGTAATGTAACAAACCCACGCGTGCCACTCTCACTGTATTATTTAACAATTAATTAATAAAATCACCAACTTCTGTTACAAACGTGGCTTGAATTTGCAAATACTATGTGTTGGCAGCTAATTGGTAGCTGTATTTGAGATGCAGTGCGTATGTTTAAGTTAAATTTGTGGTTCGTGGATTTTAATCGTGGCCTAGATGCCGATCTGTCTGCATAGCATATACTATTTGAGGTAAATAACTAAGTGCCCTGGGGGTGCCGGGTTAGAATTGCTTCCCCCATCTCCTCTCGTTGGGTGTCGTAAGCGAGAACGGGAAGACGGGCAGCAGCGCCTATCTTTTGGATTTATCTTCCAACTATACTGCGATCCCCAAGCCGCCTGCCAAGCGTGGGGATTATCCCCTCCCTTCTAAGGGGGAGGCCTTTTGTTCAGCAGTGGACGTGTTTCGGCTGTTGATGACGATGAAGAAGAAGAAAAGAAGAAATAAATTTTTAGTCCGGTCAATTTAGACAATCGAAGTTACATAAAGTCCCAACAAGCTGAATTTCTGTGAAATTGTTCAAAACATAATTATAAACAATGTCTAGAAGTTCCCCATCATTCCCCTGTAAGGAAAAAAAAATATTCAAGGTCAAAGGTAAAAAAATGAGTTTTTCGCGATTTTCAGCAAAACGGTAAGTTTTATCATAAAAGTACCTCAGACAAAAATTGTAGATCATAAAATTATCTATAAAAAATGTATCAATACTTTTTTTCTTACGAGCCACCGTTTCTGAGATATAACGATTCAAAAAGTTATAAAAGTTGTTATCGTCATAATATGCATGAGTACGCCATCTAGAGTTGTTATATTTGTAAAAAGTACCTCACTTTTATGATAAAACTTACCGTTTTGCTGAAAATCTCGAAAAACTAATTTTTTTGACCTTTGACCTTGAATAAAAATTTTTCCTTACAGGGGAATGATGGGGAACTTCTAGACATTGTTTATAATTATATTTTGAACAATTTCACTGAAATTCAGCTTGTTGGGACTTTATGTAACTTCACTCTCATTTTTTGGTCTAAATTGACCGGACTATTTATTCTTTTCGCAACACGTGACGCTACAAAAAATAATACCTACTTATCAAAACCAGATAGTAGAAAAAGATTGTTGCTACAATAGCAAACATAATTCTTAAAACTTGTCTTACTAATCTTATAACATAGACGGTATAGACCAATTAGTGGACGGTATAGACGGATGATCTAAGTGTCTAAATCTATAAAGACAGAACGAAATAGAGAGGACTGATAGAGACTTCACCAAGTATTTGCTCGAACATGGCTAAAGAAGACAACTATAAATAAAAAGCATCACGCTGTCCTGCAAAGGATTTGGCTTTTTTAAAGAGGAAGAAAAAACCTGCTTAGGACAATTAATGACTGGACGGACACGGCAATTTTAACAGTAAATAAATAGGCGATGAGTAGATTCAAATTATTATCGTTTAAACTAGTCGACGTTTCTGTCAACGGTAAATAACGAGTACGAGCAAACTGCTCATTATATACTTTAAGCTTGCTTTAAGAATGTGATCTCTGGTCGTCCTAAGGCTAGCCACACACGGTCAATAATATTGTCAATACTCTACAACCCGTGCAACTTAACTGTGCATCTGGCGCTGTAACCACGCATTCCAGCAAGGTGCATATTTAACCTAAGGCGCTAAAATTATGATGATATGGATGTAACTTCCGAACTTGTACACTCCGATTTAAATGAACTTAATAATTACAAATTGTAATTACAAATTTTATTTTGTATCTTACCTGACGTCGCAGTGCTAAACAGCAAAAATTAAATGTGATGTGTAATTAAATGTGATGTGATTTGACGGGCCCGTTGGTCTAGCGGTTAGATACCCTGGCTGCTACCCGATAGGTCGTGGGTTCGATTCCCGCCAAGTGTCTGGGTGTTATTTATCTATATAAGTATGTATTTACAAAAAAAGTATATAAGTATTAGTATTAGTTATCTGGTTTCCATAGTACAGGCTCTGCCTAGTTTGGGATCAGATGATCGTGTGTGGAATTGTCCTAGAATATTATTATTATTATTAAATGTGACCCACTGGGACCTTGGATCGGTCATGCTCTCCATCGAAAGGTAGTGCTTGGGGGACAGGTCCGACTACTATCCCTTTGATTTTATTGATTTGATTAAGTTCACTAGTGACCACTATAGATCCTGGTTTTGTAGGAATTATTGAAAACAAGTCTATGCCGGACCTAGAAACCAGACAGACTAGAATACATACATAAAATCACGCCTTTTTCCCATAGGGGTAGGCAGAGCCCAAGGGCCGCTTTTCGCCACCGTGAGAAACGAGACGTGATGGGTGGCGAACCACATCGCCGCCAGACTAGAATGATCATTGGAAATGCCGATTCCCGGAGCAGCACTGTGAAAAACAACATCCTCTGGCTATGTCGTAGTTTATCCCGGTTAAAAAAATTATAATAATATTTTACGGTTGCACAAATTAATTAAGCGCTGGTTGACATTTAAAAGAATCTCGACAGTAAATGCAGGAAGGATGAAGGTCGACCGCTGACATTATAAAATGTCCCCTTGTCATTGATTCCAAATATGTGTGTGTCCGTATATATAAATATAATTTAGCAGTAACATAATACCATTTTGTAGCCTCCGTGGCGCAGTGGGATACCGCTTGCTTTGCAAACCGGATGTTGCGGGTTCGAATCAGGCGGGGAGCAAATTTTTTTAGTTGTTCCTTATTAGTTAGCAATGCAGGCCGATCCAGGTGATCGGCTGTAAAGTCAGATGATCCATGCGTCGGATTTGCATAAAAGTCGGTCCTGCGCCTGGTCTCTTCCCGGTCGTGTCGGTCTTCCGCCCCATCGGATTGTGAGAGGTAAAGGAAGAGAGAGTGCAATTGTGTCTACGCAAGCACTTGTGCACTTATCTCCCACGTAGATGGCTGATCTTGTGAAAGATTGGCCAATCAAAAATAAGATTAACAAAATAAAAGGAATTTACCCAAATAATCTGTAATACGATTTTGTAGGCTGCGTCATCGTATTAGTGTTAATCATATGTTAGAAAGAGACAAAGATACGAATCGAAGTAGCTGTATCTAATGCAATCGCAAAAACGGTGTAACGGGTTGCGCACGCGCAACGTCGTGTATTCCGAGAGACGTGGGCGAGCGGTGACAATTCCACTAAATAGCCAATTTCATATTTTCTGTAATATACCGTTCTAATCTAACCAATAAATATGAGTTTCGATACTTAAGCAAATTTATCACATTATTCGTATAAGGTAGGACCATCCTGCAAGGGATTGTCCAGTAGGTACTTACTCTGATACAGGAGTGTAGCTAGCAACGTATCAGCCGTATCAAATATACGGGCCCCGCGGGCTACATGGGCCCCGAACGGGTGTAATCAAAAGTTCAGAAAATGTTACCCTATTGGGCCTTACCTTCATTTGGGCCCCCCAACTAATTTTGATATTTGCCAGATATGCTACCGCCGAGTAACATTGTCTGACGGTTGAAGAACACTTATAGAATATAAAGTTTAACTGCCGCAGTCACAAATATCAATTTGCGTTGATTAAATTGAGCTATTTTTTAGTTCTGATTATTTCGAGACTCGGTGCCGTTTAAGGTTTTGTTCTATTATTAAGAACGAGATACAGGGTCGGGTCCAGTCATTAATTGTCCTAAGCAGTGTACAGTGTTGCCCCGTGGGGTGTCTGGGTAAGACTAGCACCCGCCCATCTCCTCCCGTTGTGTGTCCGTAAGAGGCTACTAAGGGAAAACAGGAAGACGGACAGCAGCTTCTTTCTATTGGCTTACCTACCACCCATACTGCGATCCCCAAGCCACCAGCCAAGCGTGGGGATTATGGCAACCCCTCCCTTCTAAGGGAGAGGCCTTTGTTCAGTAGTGGACGTCTTTCGGCTGATGATGATGATGATGAGTGTTCCACCTTTATGCATGTCCTGTCAAATTGGGTGTCCTATCAACTGGAAACCCAGTTTTTTCTTCCGCTTTAAAAAAGCCAACCCCTTTGCAGGAAAGCGTGATGCTTTGTATTCATAGGTGTCTTCTTTAGCTATGTTCGAGCAAATAGGTACTTGGTCAAGCCTCTTTTAGTCCTCTCGATTTCGTTCTGCCTTTACAGATTTAGACTCTTCGTTCATCATCATCATCATCATCATCAGCAGCCGAAACACGTCCACTGCTGAACAAAAGCCTCTCCCTTAGAAGGGAGGGGTTGCCATAATCCCCACCTTTGGCAGGCGGCTTGGGGATCGCAGTATAGGTGGAAGATAAATCCAAAAGAAAGACGCTGCTGCCCGTCTTCCCGTTCTCGCTTAGTCGCCTCTTACGACACCCAACGAGAGGAGATGGGGGGATACAATTCTAACCCGTCACCCCACGGGTGGAATAGAAGAGTATCAAGCCTATTTATTCACATCTAGTGTCGAAATAAACAGATGAAGAATTGACTTAATGATAATTAATTTTAATTGCCGTTTGTGAGCGCGGCAGTAGAAGATAAAATTACCGGGCTCAAGAAACTTAATAAGTAACTGATGTTTGGAGTGACGAGCGAGAATACAGTGTTGTTTCCACTGAGTTTTTTGCCGGCTCTTCTCAGTGGGGGCGCGTTGTGAACCGGTGGTAGAATCAGCTGTCTTTAACCCAAGCCGAAGCCGTGCCTCCCGGAGGTGCCCTTGAGCTCGTCGCTCTGCTGCCCTTTTGGCTGGAGTGCTTCGCCCTCGAACCCAGTGAAGCTGTCATGGCCATCTGCGGCCAACAGCGACTATACTCTCAAACAAAAAGCCATGCCAAGCCATTAATACAAACTTTATGCTTCAAACACACTGGATTCCAATAGGAAAGTGGCGTACCTATTCCAGCACAAGTTCTCACCACAATGGCGCAAAGTACACAAGCATTACCTTGTAAAACAATAAACTCGCTAATTCCATTAAACCCATTCCTAAAATAACCATAACTCCCGTATAAAGTTCCCATTACATAAATATACGAATAAGGGCATGCGACCGATTTCTCTTGTTAGCCCTTTGTCTCAGTGACCCTAAGTGATATTTGGTCAATTTAAACCTTATGTCTATGGTAATAAAAGCGTGAATATCTATTGTGTAAACAGACAATTTCGCCGTTATCTGCGCACGCGGCGTGTAAGCGTAGAAAGTGTCCCAATGTTCGGGTGACCATGGATTTAGAGCACCGGGATAGTCGTGTTTATATTTTTTAACACAACATAGTGACTAGACGAGCAAGTCGTTTGTCTGATGGAAAGAGACACGCCCGCCTATAGGCAGTTTCATTGCACTGCCGCTCGTCACCTGAGAGATTAGTTATTAATTCTTTTGAGCCCAGTAATTTTACCAGCTAAGGTGCTCTTCACAACGCGCACAAAAATATTTGCATTCTGCGGTGATACCAACATAAATCATCATCATCATCAGCCGGAAGACGTCCACTGCTGAACATAGGCCTCCCCCTTAGAACGCCACAATGAACGACAATTGGCTATTTGCATCCACCGGTTACCTGCGACGCGCACAATGTCGTCTGTCCACCTAGTGGGAGGCCTGCCTACGCTGCGTCTTCCGGTTCGTGGTCGCCACTCGAGAACCTTTCTTCTCCAACGGTTATCGGTTCTTCGAGCGATGTGGCCTGCCCATTGCCACTTCAACTTGCAGATTCTGAGAGCTATGTCGGTAACCTTAGTTCTTCGGCGAATCTCCACATTTCGGACTCTGTCGCGCAAAGAAACTCCGAGCATAGCTCTCTCCATGGCTTGTTGTGTGACTCTGAACTTTTCTAAGAGGCCAGCCATTAGAGACCACGTCTCATTACCATATGTCATCACTGGCAACACACACTGGTTAAAAACCTTCGTCTTCAGGCACTGCGGTATTTCGGACGAGAAGATGTCGCGTAGTTTCCCGAACGCTGCCCATCCGAGTTGGATTCTTCGGGCGACCTCTTTGTCGAAGTTGGACCGACCTGACTGGATAGTTTGTCCTAGGTATACGTAGTGGCTTTGAGTATCGTAGTGGTCAATAACTTCGAGTGTATCGTTCCCAACAACTACCGGTACGGGTGTAACATGGACATTAGACATGATCTTCGTCTTGTCCATGTTCATTTTAAGACCCACCTGTTGGGAAACGCTACTGAGGTCGCTGAGCATCGTATTGAGGTCCTCCAGCGACTCTGCCATAATGACTATATCATCGTCAAAACAAAGGTGATTGATGTATTCGCCATTGATGTTGATGCCGAATCCGTACCAGTCCAAGAGCTTGAAAACGTCCTCCAATGCGTTTGTGAACAGTTTCGGAGAAATAACGTCTCCCTGTCTCACACCTCGCTGCAAAGGGATTGGTTTCGTACTCCCGTCCTGTAGTCGGTTCGACATGGTGGCGTTGCTGTACAAACACTTCCACACTTCGATGTTCCTATAGTCAATGCGGCACCGCTGGAGGGACTGCAATACTGCCCAGGTCTCGATAGAATCGAAGGCTTTCTCGTAGTCCACAAACGCTAGACATAATGGCCGATTATACTCCTCGGTCTTCTGTATAATCTGGCGGAGCGTATGAATGTGGTCTACGGTACTAAAGCCTTTTCGGAACTCGACTTGTTCGGGAGGCTGGAAGTCATAAAACCTGCGCTCGAGACGGTTCGTAATGACTCTCGAAAACAGCTTGTACACATGGCTCAGGAGTGAGATGGGTCTATAATTCTTCAGTAAGGTGTTATCGCCTTTCTTGAAGAAAAGCACTACCACACTCCTGTGCCATGCTTCTGGCGTAGTACCCTCGAGTAAGACGGAATTGAATAACTTCTGGAGGACTAAAAGTATCGGTTTTCCACCCGCTCTCAGAAGTTCTGTTGTGATTCCGTCTTCACCCGGCGCCTTGTTGTTTTTAAGCTGTTTGAGAGCCAACATAAATACACAAACATTATTATTCTTAATTCGATCTAAACAGCTTTCTGTGAAATTTAAAATCATAATTTACTCACTTTATAATTCTAAGTAACTTACAGGGTAGGCATTAAGAATAGGAAAGTAACCACAAGCACTAGTTGTATTATTAGAATCCTGCTTTAAAACAAGAAAGTTGATATACGCAATTTAGAACTCCATCCCTCTCATAAAAATCAAATCACTTTGCTCTAAAAGATTATGCTTTGAGTGACAGTAAACTCTATCCATACCAAAATATTTGAAATCAAATTCTTCATTGGCACCTACGATTTTTTAGACTTAGATCTTTTTTTATTTTTTTTTATTTTTATTTTTTTGTTCATAATATAATTACAAATCCTGTTTTTACTTTAAATGCCAGTCAGTGTTTTTATCAGAGTTCAAAGTTCAAGGTCATCGTCATTAATGTATCGGTACAACCTGTTCTACTATAGCAGGTATGTGAATCATAGGATGGAAAACGATGTACCTAACCATAAAAATATTCTTAAGTATGCCAAAAAACTTAAGTGAATTTGTCAGTATTTTATCTTTCGTCGTAGCTCATACAAAATATGAGTAAAATTTAACATACTGTTTGCGGTTCCCAATTTTTTTGGGATCCTAGTTAAATAAGAAATTCTTCTACACCAAATCTAGTAGCGAAATCTTGACCTGAAGAGGTATCCATTTTTATCATCATCATCATCATCAGCCGGAAGACGTCCACTGCTGAACATAGGCCTCCCCCTTAGAACGCCACAATGAACGACAATTGGCTATTTGCATCCACCGGTTACCTGCGACGCGCACAATGTCGTCTGTCCACCTAGTGGGAGGCCTGCCAACGCTGCGTCTTCCGGTTCGTGGTCGCCACTCGAGAACCTTTCTTCCCCAACGGTTATCGGTTCTTCGAGCGATGTGGCCTGCCCATTGCCACTTCAACTTGCAGATTCTGAGAGCTATGTCGGTGACCTTAGTTCTTCGGCGAATCTTCCCACCTGTTGGGAAACGCTACTGAGGTCGCTGAGCATCGTATTGAGGTCCTCCAGCGACTCTGCCATAATAACTATATCGTCGGCAAAACGAAGGTGAGTGATGTATTCGCCATTGATGTTGATGCCGAATCCGTACCAGTCCAAGAGCTTGAAAACGTCCTCCAATGCGTTTGAGAACAGTTTCGGAGAAATAACGTCTCCCTGTCTCACACCTCGCTGCAATGGGATTGGTTTCGTGCTCTCTTCCTGTAGTCGGATCGACATGGTGGCGTTGCTGTACAAACACTTCAACACTTCGATGTACCTATAGTCAATGTGGCACCGCTGGAGGGACTGCAATACCGCCCAGGTCTCGATTGAATCGAAGGCTTTTTCGTAGTCCACAAACGCTAGACATAATGGCCGATTATACTCCTCGGTCTTCTGTATAATCTGGCGGAGCGTATGTATGTGGTCTACGGTGCTAAAGCCTTTTCGGAACCCGGCTTGTTCGGGAGGCTGGAAGTCATCAAACCTGCGTTCGAGACGGTTCGTAATGACTCTCGAAAACAGCTTGTATACATGGCTCAGGAGTGAGATGGGTCTATAATTCTTTAATAAAGTGTTATCACCTTTTTTGAAGAAGAGAACCACCACACTCCTGTGCCATGCTTCTGGCGTAGTACCCTCGAGTAAGACGGAATTAAATAACTTCTGGAGGACTAAAAGTACCGGTTTTCCACCCGCTCTCAGAAGTTCTGTTGTGATTCCGTCTTCACCCGGCGCCTTGTTGTTCTTAAGCTGTTTGAGAGCCATTCTAATCTCGTACAAGCTGATGTCTGGGATGTCCTCAGTGTAGTGTCGGGTTAGTTGGGCTCTGGTGTCCTGAGCTGTTCGGGCAATGGGTTTTCGTGTCGAGGTGTACAACTGTCCGTAGAACCTCTCGAGCTCTCTCAATATCTCCGACTTTGATGAGATGACACTGCCGTCGTCGATCTTCAGCTTGGTCACTTGGCTTTGCCCAATAGACGAATTCTTTGCAAACACTTTAGAGCCTTGGTTCCGCTCAATTGCGTCCTTAATACATGCTGTATTATAGGAACGCAAGTCGTGTCGCATGGATTTCGAGATTCGTCTATTGAGTTCAGCATATTCCGACATATCAGCTGAAGATTGCAGTCTCATCTCAGTTCGGGTTTCCATTAACTTAATGGTTTGATTGGAGAGCTTCTGAGGCTTATTACGGCGTGGGGTCTTAAAGAACTTGGACCCCACTGCATGGACAGTTTGCACCAACCCATTGTTTAACTCGTCCGCAGTTTCGCATTCGGCTAGGCACTGGAAGCGATTGTGTAGTTCGAGTTGAAAGTCTTCGGGGTTTTGGATTTGGGCGGTTCCCGGACGGAGCGTAGACTTCATCAGACGGGACCTCTCAAGCTTGACATTGATATTCAATGTGCCTCTAACAATACGGTGATCGCTACCGGTTTTCACCCTGCCGATCACGGAGACATCATCGAATATATGCTTGTTGGTCGTCATGATGAAGTCGATCTCATTTTTGGTTGAACCATCGGGGCTTATCCACGTCCACTTCCTGGATGGTCGCTTCTTGAAGAAGGAGTTCATCACAAAGAGTCCCTCCTTCTCCATGAAGTCGACCAGCCGCTGGCCCCTTTGGTTCCGCTGCCCGTACCCATATGACCCCACTTTCAACTCATCGCCATTCCGTGTGCCCACCTTCGCGTTGAAGTCCCCCATAACAACGGTGAAGTGTGTTTTGGAGGTATGTATGGCTTCTGCTATCTCCTCATACATAGCCTCTACTTCATCGTCAGGGTGTGCCGAGGTCGGCGCGTAAACCTGTATAACCTTCAACGAATACCGGCTGGTTATTCTGAGTATAAGGTACGCTACCCTGCTCGACACACTATCGACCTTTATAACGTTGTTAATGAGGGACTTACGGACGAGAAACCCAACACCACCCTGAGATTTTCGGTCTCCTTCCCGGAAGAAGAGCAAGTTTCCGGAATCAAGGGTTATCGTATCCTGTCCCTCTCGTCGGATTTCAGATAATCCCAAGATATCCCAACGTAACTTGCTCAATTCTTCCTCCAGCTCGATAATCTTCTCGTCAGTCCTAAGCGTGCGGACATTATGTGTTGCCAGGGCCAAAGTTCGGTGGGGGTGGTAGCGGGGCATCTGCCGGAGATTCTTCGCACCCCCTGCTCGACCGTTACCCCGCCCGCTACCAAGGCGGGGAATAGAGGAGCTGCCGGGGACTGGGGGCCGTAAATTAGCATTGTCAATCATTGGGGGGGGGGGGGGGGGGGTTTGCCATAATCCCCACGCTTGGCAGGCGTCTTGGGGATCGCAGTTCCGAAAAGATGGATATATTACACAGAAGACGCTGCTGCCCGTCTTCTGGCTTTCCCTCAATCGCCTCTTACGAAACCCACGGGAAGAGAGGGGGGGATGCAAATTCTTAGCCGGCATCCCACGGCCATCCATTTTTATATTTCATCAAAATATGCTATTTCTATCAATTTCATTGTAGCGGTAAGATCTTAAAATTTTCAATGATATATGAAATTTAAATACCTACCTTATTTTTTGCTGATGTCTGCCATATCATTAGAATACCACGCATACCATAACTCCTATATAATCGTCTTTTAAAAATGTAATTTTAAATTAAACAACCGGTTTTAAGCGCCATAAACGTTTTAGAGGACAGCTGGTTACCAACGCCAGAGTCCACAGTTTCCGACGCAAAAATTATAATGTTTGCACAAAACAGCGTATTACAGATGCAGTTAACTGCAGTATTCCTCTAGTTACTTGTCGAGACGCCTCAAGTTACGTAATTTACTTTATTTTACACTTGACCGAATGCGGAAGTGTTTGTTTAAATACGTCAGCTTTTATTTGGATTGTTATTTGCAAAATTTCTTCTGTCGTGATCGTATTTCATGACTGCTTTATCGTTTCATATTTTTCCTAAACAGTTCAGAAAAGGCTTTATCACTAACTACTATAAATCCCTAACCACATTTGGCAGTGTAACGTTATGCTCCGGTTCCGATTTTGCTAATGGGTGGTTTGTGAGTCCCAAGAGCTATCGAATACCACCATTGTTAATAATATAACTAGACATAACAGGTTTTGATTTAACAATATCACGTTCTGTTATAAAACTACAATGCAATTCAAAGATTCGCACGTGTTTTATCGTTATACTTACATGTTTACAATACGTATGAATTATTGTTCTTTTTATTTTTGTACCACCAACTTATTACATGATCTGTGCAGTCACAGCTCAGTGTTAAACATATATAAATTACTAGCTGACCCACGCAGCTCCGCATGCGCTATTTTTACGTTAACTAAACTTTTAATAACAGACATTCGCATCGAATACATAACCTCCTTTTTTATAGTCGGTTAAAAACTGGGACCCACTTTTTACTTGCTCTCCGAAGCACAGACCAGTTTAGTCCAAATAGCGTTAAACGGTCACCCATCTATTTAATGACCTTACCTAACGTTGCTTAACCCGATCGATTACAAAACCTTGATAACAACTCTCTATGAGTGTTCCCTTACTAATATTTATTATAATTATGAAGAAAAATTGATAAAATCGGACCAAGCGTATAACCAAGTACCCGTTTTGACTTTAATCCCCTCTCCCAAAAGAACCGTGTTAGATTACGGGATAAAAAGTATCCTATGTCCTACCTCGTAGTAAGATCTCAAATCATGCCAAGTTTCATTTGAATCCATTCAGTAGTTTCGGCGTGATGCGCAGCCGTGATACAGACAGACAGACAGACAGACAGACAGACAGACAGACAGACAGACAGACAAAAATAAAAAAAATTACATTTTCGGCCTCAGTATCGGTTATAGAATGCCCTCCAAATATAATTTTCAAAATATCTTCAATGTACAGAATTGGACCTGTTACAGTTTTATTATAAGTATAGATATTATTTCATCAACCGTCTAATTTTATTTTTCTGTATGATTCACAAGTTGTTTGTTTTCTAATACAATAAACAAACGCTAACTTTACTATCATACAAACGTAATTGGTCTATTGAAACGTATTGCTGGGTTCGTAATGTCTGTTACATCTGGAAATGACGTTCTCATTTCAAACTCACTATATTCAATGTTGTTAACCTCATTTAATACAGGAAAAAGTTCAGGTTAATCCTCGGTGATTGCTGAATATTAATAAGCTACTGTCTGGCTACGAATATAACGAAGTCTGGATGTTTTTTGTTTGGGTTTTCATTATTAAACATGTGATTAATGGAGGGGTGTGGATTTTTAAGCGTATCATTGATTATGGCAATCATTTTATACGGGCCATCAATAAGTAAAACAAAAAAGTATATTTTTAGTCCGCGTTTTTGCCTTAAATGCCTTGGCATTTGCCTTAAGCTTTATCCTTAACATTTGAAATAAATACTTATGTATAAAAAGTTTAACTTGTATCAAAGGTTCAAACTTTCAATAACAAGTGCATTATATTGACAGGTTATTATATTAACACTATGCCAAATAATTAATGTACCTATTTATGACGACGTCGAAGATTCATAAAATAATTAAAGACATATCACCGTTAAATGAATTGAAATACATGCTAATTTAAATTTGCAGTTTATTAAAGTTTTAGATTCAGTCCGCTGTTATCTATGGATATGTAGGTATATAAGGCGCTGAAGAGACTCTGGCGTAGTCTAAACGGAGATCCCAGTTACCACAGTGTCGATGAAGGCCACCGAGGAGGTTATATTGGGCCCCTACTTCCACCCCTACGAAGACTCGGTTTCCTCCGTGACCGCAAAAAAGGCAAATATATAAACTTCTAACAATGCAATGTTTAAATATTATTTACAAAGTTAGGAATTATAGTGAGATACAGTAGTCAATTTAATAACAGAGATGAATAAAAAAGATACCTATTGATGGTACTGCCTTTTTTAAATACATTTTGTCCCATTTCTGTCCGGCGTACGTCTGCCACATAGTGTTTCAAAAATCCCGTTATTTAGCGAGCCTCGCCAAGTCAGAGAGGCGATTCCAGCGTCCTAAATTATGAATATTTTTGAGATTATTAAATAATAGTACATACATACATAAAATCACACCTTTTCCCCATAGGGGTAGGCAGAGCCCAAGGGCCGCTTTTTGCCTCCGTGAGAAACGAGACGTGATGGGTGGCGAACCACATCGCCGCCATTTTGGTTAATTAAATTATTTATATGATTGACTATTACGTTCTCACGAATAAGGAGGGAAAGGGAAGGATAGGTGTTGTGAAAAGAAAGATTGGCAATTTAGAAAAACTTAAAAATTATAATAATAGTGCAAGTATTCAAATCCATTTTTTATTCTAAATTCTAATTGAGAGTATCCTCATAATATCTTAAGCGTGGCGACACTTCCCTGGTACAATGGTTCCCATTTCTCTGCGCACGCGCGTCACCGAGATCGCGCGCGTCACATTGTACCACAGGGCATGTCGTTTGAATGGATAATTGATCGCGTGCTAACAAATGAGACGCTAAGTGGGTCTACGATCTAATCTCCTTGGTATTTGGGACGGCTTCGTGGCGCTGAAAGCCATCTGATAACTGTGTACATACAACTAAGTTTCGACAATCGTTCATAGGTAGCCTCTGAGGATAGTGTGGTGTGTACTGCAAATGTGGATGCTAATAAAAGTTAGAGTACACCGGTATAAAGGCCTCAGAACTAAATTTAACGTTCTTTTAACGTTCCGTAATATTTAATACAAGGCCTACAGGGGCCAATATTATTAAGTGATGTGATCAACTATTCGTCATCCTAGAATAAGATAGCAAAAATTAATTTGCTGTATTCGGAACCCGAAAATTTTGGAATAAGATTAAATATTACTACTTTTAATATTACACTATGTAAAAAATAACATAGAATCCAAAAAGTTTAATGTTTTGACAAAAATACAAGACGATATTTGTACCACCATAGGTACTTAGGTATATATCAAAATACTGACAAACCAGTATTGCATAAAATAGCTATTGTTTAAAATCTCAAACAGCGTAAAAGTTGGTCAATGACAATATTAATTCGCTAAACGTAACGTACAACAATGTTCAGTATTCTGTGCTCAAACTGTTACATAAAGAAGCGCATAATGCGCGAAGCACCCAATTTTACATTTTTTATTCCATTAGTGGAGCGGTTAATGCTGCGAATTAAAAAAAAAAACATTATTTTATTAATAATAAAATGACATTGTGCAAAATAGTTTGTAGTAACTGGTTATAGATTGAGAAATATGTAGTTTTGTGTTTTCGTTTCGTGTCGGCCGGGTCTTGCTTGGTCTCGCCAGGGTCTCCAGATTGGGGGTTTTTTTCCCCATTTTGGGGAAAAATAAAAACTTCGGGGAACTTCTGGGGAAACGAAAACTATGGGGAAAATTTTGGGGAATACATTTTTTCTTGGTGAAAGCTTGGGGAGAAACAAGTCTAATTCAAAAAGGTTAAAAATCAAAAATATTTCACATTCTCTCACGTAAATGTCAACATTACTCTTTCGATAATGTTTCCCTGACAGCCAATGGTCTCAAAAAACTGTTTTTTTTTTTTGGTGGATAAAGTACAGGATCTTATTTTAATAATCTCCGCTATAGTGGCATCTCATACTGGCTATGTGAATTTCGGTTCCTGTTGTCCCTCTGGAAGAGTTTAATAATTCTCATGACAAAAAGTAGCCTCTAACGTACAAGTTCCCATCTAATCTCTATACAACCAAAAATTTTGCCAAATACGTGAAAGCGTTATAAATAAGCTAAGAAAGAAGCTCGCTTTTACTTTTGCAATTAGTAGGTATATAAGGGAGGATTTATCAATTTGGGGAATTTTTTTCAAAAATGTATCTTTTTGGGGAAAAATAAAACCTGATTTGGGGAAATTTCACATGCATAACCTGGAGACCCTGGGTCTCGCGCAGTTCAGCAGTGTCGACCGCGCTGCGATATCGAACGCACGTCCATACAATAACGGTTATTTTTTTATGATAATCGAACGATTGTAAACCTTGTTCCGTTTACGTAGCCATTCTTATTGTATTTATTTGCATCTCCATTCGATCGAAATTTATGTAAGTTCCTTTTTCGAAGTGTGTTTTTTTTATGATAAAATGTTTTTTTATGTTATTATATTTTAAACAAACCTTATCTTTCGTATCAGACACACGTCTGTTTTATCTTAGTCTAGTACATTCTCATCCATGCGTGTCATTGCAAATATTTATGTTGTTTTTTTTTTCTTTCACAGGTAAACGGGACGCGTAAAATGGACCGCGGAACACCTATAGTGATGTGCTAGTGTTGTGAATAACGGTTTGAGTTAGTGGTTTATCAGTTATGATGTGAGACAGTTTTTTTGTGCGGTCAAAATGCCTTCAGACAGCGGTTCCGCGTGGTCGCCACCTGCTTCCAACAGTGAGAGGAGATTGAGCAACTCGTCCGATGGAAGCGTCGGTAGCGGTTATTCAAAAGCTGTAAGTTTGTTTTTATTGTATATTTAACGTTAGTTCTCTGTCGTTATATGATGTTGGCAACGGTATTTGTTATACTGGTCAGTTACTTAATACTTTTACTGTCGTATTGTTAGGGCATTGACTCGTTAACAGTACTTTTTACTTGTCTTGTTAGATGTCTAAGAAAGTGACTGTATATGTGGTATTTGAGGCGCTCATAGCCACTGTTCTGCAAAAGATCAGTTGGTGAAGCAAGGTCAGTTCTTAGATGGGTAACCGTTTAGTGGGATTTGAACAGAGCAACTCTCTACTTCGGAGGGCACGTCAAAAGTCAGTCCCAGTTGCTGTCATAAGACAAAGTCAGAGGCCTAAGCTTGACCGCTAACCATACAACAACAAAATGTTTAATTTCCTAGTAGAGTTGATATGTCACCTAATAAATATGCAAGCAGTTAAGCCTGTGAGACCTTTAAGGGCCCTGGAACTCGTCAGTGCCCCAACTCTTTTACCTGGAATGCCAATACGACCAGGCCGTCACGGTCATTCGACGTTACTAATAGCCCTGACATAACAATTGGAGGCTAAAACAACATTACCATCACTCCATAAAAAATACGGCTTGCTCATGTAGCTACGAAGATTGATCAAGATCAAGTGGACACTAATCATATATATGCACACAAAAAAATACATACCTAAGCGACGAATTGACAACCTCCTCCTATTTTGAAGTCGGTTAAAAATAAAATGTGTTCTGTGCTACTACTATAAATAACGCTGCAAAGAAAACACCACCACCTTTTGTTCACTCTCTAGACTCGTTTGCACCCACTATACAACGTGCATCTAAAAAAATAATAAAAAAATAAACATTTATTCTATTATCGTGTATTAGAACGAATTAAATTAATATAATTTAGTTTAATTACTTTTTATTTTCTTTTTTATTTCCTTTTTTTCTGTTTAATCTGGAATTGTGATGTATCGTATGTTCACGCCCTAGACTCGTTTGCTAATACTAACACAGGTCGACTAATACAGGTCGATATAAAAATAAAAACATAAAAACATTTTCATTATAAGAATAATAATGTACCTATTTTAATTACTTTTTTCTTTTTTTTCTTTTTAATCTGGAATTGTAGTATATTGACACTGTAAATTGCTGCCATCTACGATACAGGGTAGTCCTAGTGTGGAGTCCACCATGTAAATCAACGTGTTTTAAACCTTTTCGATAACAATAAATTTTTATTATGAACATTATTATTTAGGGTACCATAGCTTCTTTACATCATACTGAAAAAGTTTGTTTGACTTAATTAAAAATAAGTTTTTTTTTCTTTTATAAAATATTATCATTTGTTCTCCTAAATAAAAGGATGTACAAAAATACGACGGTTTATTTCTTGAGACAATTTGTGCTATTCAATTTTAATATTTTTTACCGACTACCAAATAAGAATGATAAAATCAATAATTTAAAATTAACCTTGAATAAAGGTTGTACCACGCCTCTTGTATAAAGACGCGCCTGTATTTTACAAGGCGTTGCATTCATCATTTAAATTCTTACAAAGTAACTATCCCTAGTTAATAAAGCTCAGTGATCAACATTAATATGATAGCTTTCAAAAGAGTTTCTGTACGGAAGCCGCGGCTCGTAAATCCTGATAAAACTTAATGTTACAGTGATTAAGTAATTAAATATCGTGTATTTCATTGCCACTAACGCCGCAATCACGTAAAGGCTTTAACGCGCGTTGTAACAGAGTCCGATTTACATTTGATTTTGTAATATTTAGTAAAGGCTGTTTTTATTTTAAGTCTGGCAGCCGACTCTAATGAGAAGTGACTGGATTTAAATTAAACATTACGGTTGTAAAGCTATAAAAATTTAAGCCCAGTAGAAATTTATAATGAGGTTCCCATCCTAATTTCTGTTTCCCGAATGAGTTTAATAGGATTCCACCGGCACGAATGTATTTTAATTAAGTTACGGCGAAATACCGGGATTCATGCCCTATGTCAAATAAAAAAGAACCTAAATAATAGTTATTTAAGAGATGTATTTGATTGAAGTGGCCGTGGGGTGTCCGGGTAAGAATAGCACCCTCCCATCTCTTCCATTGTGTGATGTGCGAGGCTATGGGGAAAAACAGAAAACGGGCTGCAGCGTCTTCTGTCAGATATCCAACTATGTACACATGTAACTATGTACTGCGACCTCCAATACGCCTGCCAAGCGTGGGGGTTATGGCACACCCACCTGTAGGGGGAGGCCTATATTCAGCAGTGGACATCTTCCGGCTGATGATGATTATGGTGATGAAGAGAAGCACAGCATATACTCGTAATTAGAACTGCCAGATACAGAGCAAAAGCTTTATGAGGCGCTCATAGCCAGTTCAAACGTCAGCCCAGATCGCACAAGGGACCTATCACCTGGTAAAATAAAATGAGTTGTCAATCACTATATTATTATGTTGGTAAATAACCATACCTGTTACCCTTAATAACAAGATTGAGTATTTAGTAAAAAAAATACTAATAATATTGTATTTTATTTACGCGAATACTACACACCGAGTCCGGCCGTGACCATGGGTGCTGCAAGGCATTCGAAACGTCGAGAAAGCGAAATCTAGAAGAAACCGTGATATAATCCGAAAAAGTAGTTATTACAAAAAAAATACTATATTTCATAATTAAAAAAAAAACGACTGAAACGTCACAGCTTGTGTAAGCAACTCGTTCATTGAAGAACAAATTGATTATCACCGCTGAGCTGCGAACCGTCCGACTCTTAAGCCAATATTTAATTTGAAAATAACGTTTTAAATCTATAATGGTAAATGAACCGCCAATGATGCGCGAACACTTTCACTTTCATTATTTTATAGTAAATAATATTGTTTTAATATTTTTTATACGCTCAGTCCGATGCGAACTAAACGTGTTTGCACTGTAATTGATTTTTACTCTACTGGTGCAAAAACTTAGATCTTTAACACAAAAACGGCCCAAGAAACGAACGTCTGTCAAATATTTGAGACCGACTTAAACCCTACTGGGTAATTTGATTGACCGCTACAACATTCCCCAACTAATACTAGATGTTAGATATCTTGTGAATTCTCTGTTCCGCCCGTGCTCTAGCGAGCGTGTGGCGCTGGAGAGAACCCCGAACGGAATGCCCAGATTATCCAAACAGCGTCGATGAACACCACCGTGGAGGTTAACCTAAAAAAAGGGTAATTAACTCGGGCTTTGACCCTATGGAGACTGAATAAAAAAGTTATTTTATGCAAACTACCGTCAAGGCTCTAACTAGGTTGTAAGTTATCATATTGTAGTTCTGGTGTGAAAGAAACAGTCGACGGGAGTTTGTCTAGTGGTCAGACACTCTGACCGTTACCCAATAGGTCGTGGGTTCGTCTGGGTTTTTAACTATATAAGTATGTATTTGCAAATAAAAAAAAATAGTATTTGTATCAGTTGTCTGGTTTCCATAGTATAGGCTCTGCCTAGTTTAGGATCAGATGACCGTTTGTGAATTGTACCAGGATATTATTTATTATTTGTAGATTGAAAAACAATTAAATTTATATACTTTTAAAAACCTGTGGCCTGTTTATATTCAAAGATATTCTAAATATTTAACAGAAATTTGTGAATTCCACTAAAATAATAAAGAAAAATGTTTATGATCGCCGCATAATATATTTTTTGTATTAATGAGTTTTATTCATGCATTCCTTAACCATGACGACACACGCTAATATATGTAATGCACTGACATATGCTTGACCTTGAAAATTATTCCGATTCGATGAAACCTGACTTCACCTGAGTTGCAAAATACAATACCTACTCGGAATTCCTTTGCTAACATTTCAAACTAAAGTTCTGCGGTGTTTTGCAATGGCTGGTCACATACGATATTGTAATTAATTAAACTAAATTGTTTTAGCTGATTTATGTGAATGGACATTCGATCAGCATGATATAAATTTTGAAATAGTTAATAATTTATTAGTATAATGGATTTGAAGACTATATTAATGTAGTTTAATCATCATCATCAGCCACATCAGTCCGCTGCTCGACATAGGCCGCCCCAAGGCACGCCACTGAGCCTGATCTTCGGCTCTCCTCATCCAGTGTCTGCCAACCGCTCTGCGAATATCGTCGCTCCACCTGGTCACAGGGCGTCCTACACTACGCTTCTCGATTCGCGGTCTCCACTCCAAAACCGGTTTCCCCAACGGACTTCGGTTCTTCGGCAAATATGAGCAGCCCACTGCCACCTCAGCTGGCTAATCCTACTCATAGCCACAGCCATTTGTAATCACCAATCACTTATGTAGAGCATGGCCAAAAAGACAAACCCACTGAGTTTCTTGCTAATTTGTATAAAATGTATTGTAAGCATACAGTAGTCACAGCGGATCGGTGTGTCTCTGAAGTTAGCTGTAAGACGCTGCGCAGTACTTATTTTTGTGTTTTTGTATTCACAAATCACAACTGTACTTGCGCAATGGTTCGCCGAACTTCAGAGAAGCTAACCTACCTAATGTAACCACGAAGGTTCGCGGGGACAGCCCCACACGTAATAAAGATGTTTGACTTTGACTGAAGACTGTTCGGTAAACAATAAGTTGGTTAAGTAGCGCCAGGCAATGTCAGTCCAAAGATGAGTGACCTCGAATGGAGTTGCACTTTCTCTGTGCTTCGTCACGTAAAAAGTCGGTCCCGGTTGTTGTTATCTAGACTGCAGCCGTTAAGCCAGAGGCCTAAGATCAGCTTGAACAATTCTAACACCTGGTTGACCACTATACGAACGGCTAACAAACAAATTAGTAGAACAGTAATAAACTCAGCATGAGTAAACAAAATATCTTTTCTGGACAAGTTTGGAGCGCATTGGAACTGATTGGGTCATTGAGACATTTGATGTTTGGTTATTTTCTGTGAATCTCCAGATTGAAATCACTTAAGTAACAAACTCAGCAAGAGTAAACAAAAACACCTTCGTTGAACCCGTTTAGAGCGCATTGGAACTGAATGGGTCCTTATACATTTGACGTTTGCCAAACGTCGTTTGGTTATTTTCTGTGAATCCCCAGATTGAAATGCAAGTAATGTCCTTTTACCCAACCACATAATCACTGCAAGTCTGAATCATGTGGAATAATTACAAAATACGACGTATTACATTATTATCGCTTGACGTAACTGTTGTCTATCTGTACTCTGTAGGTATTGTTTTAAGTGGATGCGAATATTCTCGGAGTTATTAATTATTATTGCAAAAGTATGATTCAACAAGTGTTGGATGATAATCTTTTTGATATATTTTAACCGACTCCAAATGAAGTGGTTGGCTAGTCTTGGTGTATCTGTGTATACTAAAAGAGTTTGAGGAGATTTTTCTTATCATACCAAGAGTCTGTTTACACTTGGAAAAAAAATGGAAATTAGTCATTTAAACAGTTTTATATTTTTATTACATCTGTAGGTTTTCAGGTAGCGTTTCATGCGTGACTCAGAGAATTTAAAACATACATTATATTAAAGGCCGTAGCAGACTTCACCTTCAGCATCGACATTCAGCAAATTTAAGACTAAATTGCATTCTGGCAACCCGCTACCCGCAACTGCGAACAAGGTGGAGACAGTCTCATATTAAGAAGTAAATAAATTACTGACCGCTGATGATAATAGAACAGCTAATAATATGCGGGATTTAGACCTCGTTCGCTTATCAAAATAAATCTAAATCGCCGACCGAACGCTGATGTCTGAAGTTCCGAGTGTAAACTATACATACATGTAGTACATATATTTAAGTAGAGGAACTAGCGACCGATCGACTAAAATTATAGTTCGCGATTAAACATCTAACAAGTTCCTGGTGTGCGTTGACATCCGATAATCGAGTACTCTATCATCAGATCGAATTAATCGCAGTTGAATTGAGGATGCCTCTAGTCGATCACAATTAGTCTGGCCCTGGTTTCTCACGGCACGTATGCAAAGTTACATTTTTGTGCTAGTAAATTTGCTGTAGCACTTGTTGCGAGGGTGTTAGACCTAATTTAGAGAACTTCATTATTAATGAACGGTATGACTTGTTAGTATTGTTATTTAAGTTAAATGGTAGGTTATTTCCTTGTCATTTCTTATGGATCTTCGAAATCTATGATTGTGAATATCAATATTACTATTAATACATTGAAATAAAACCTATTTTCGATTGCCATTGCCACGGCTAAAATGTAACTTAACTTATTTATTAGCAAGCATATTAAACACCGACATACCTTAAAATTCCAATCCCACGGATAAGGTCATCGAGGTAATAATATAAAGTAAAATATTTACCTTTTTACTTCCAAACTGTACTGACACAAGGGCATTACAACTTGTTCGGCTTATATCAACTTATCGATGTAATCTTGTCGATACTGTATCAAGGTGATATTAGTAATACGAGGGCAATCTTTCGGTTAAATGAAGGAAGGGCTAATTATACTACCAAAATCTGTCTGTAGCCAACACAAGGTTTCGTAAAACTTGTTATAGTGAGCTTATAATGACCCAGGCGCGGAAACAGAGGGTTGATCAAAGGATGTAATCAAATCCAGGGGAGATTTGAGTATAGATGTATGCCAACCGTGTTTGGTAGACTCTGGCATCTATCAAATACTGGATCTAAACTTTAAACAACATTCATATCGAAGACAATTACGCTAACCTGCTTCTCATTCAGATTAGTCCATTTTTTTCTCCATGTCTGAATATTTAGCAGGTAAAAATTGCTTATTTTTTCCCATTGATCCGGTCTGCTGCGGACCAATCACGGCAGCTCCCGAGTATACGCTTACGCATCTGTTGCGTTGCACCTGTTACACAAACTCTAATAGGGCTGTGTTTATAAATAATGAGGCCGAAAAATTATAATCTTTATATATTGTTTTTTTTCGTAACTGTATATTTGCCTGTTTTTTTTTCCAAATGTGGTTTATTGTTGAATCTAACTCTCTTTCTATTTTATAATACCCATTTTTACACAGGTAAAGCTAAGAATCGTTACAATTAAAACAGCCTTCAAATAAAAAAAGCATTCAAACCCAGCACTCGTTTGGGAGATTCGGTGCCACAGACTGACATAGGCCTTTAACTTATAAGATAAAGTACGGTTTTTTGAAAGTCTTAATAGCACAAAGGTTAAAAATAATAAAAAAATATAGCTACTTTGTGTTAGGCCAAGAAAAAAAATCATCAACTGATATTTGCGTCTCAATCTCTCATTCAAATAATTTATTAGAAAGAGCGAGATAATAATATAGAGCTCGCTCTCGTTACCATTAGCGTTGGACCCTTGGTGGTAACCCTACAGGCTACTGACATTCGCTGTGCGGGTGCAGCTGGCTGACCTTCGGATTCTGTTCAATTCGTTATTACTACTACAAAATGCAAAGGGTCATGACTTGGGAACCACCTTAATGGAGTGTTGTGAAGGCAAATTACCAAGATTATTATCATTTTAAACTAACTATAAAATAGTGCTTTATCGACATCTATCTGATGGTGAGAAGTGTTGCACTAGTTGAGGGTAAAGTGGACTAAAGTAATAAGAACACCTTGCACAGGCTGCAAAAGTCTTAGCCTTTTCACACTGCGTTTTTTAAATGCGCGTTTGTATCGATACAAACGTACGTCGACGGCGCTGGCGCGTTTATATCGTTACAAGGGCAAGCAACCTGATTATGTGGAAAGAAAAACGCGCTGTCGACGCGTGTTCGTGAAACGCGCGTCGACGGCGGCGCGTTTAAAAAACGCGGTATTTATAGAAACCTTAAACTCTGGTATTGTAGTCCAGTAGCAGAACTGGAACAGAGAGACTGATATTTTGTAGTACTTCGTTAGACGTTATCATGTTCATCAGTAGTACTAGGAAGGTAGTAATTCTGCCACCAAGCAGCAATGTACTATCGCGGACACGAACGGTGTACCAGTTTTTAATCAAAATCGTTTGAACGACGTTACATGCGCTTACCTCGTCCGCACGGTGATACACCGCTTGAGACCGCGATAGTACCTTAAGATACTCGTTTAATGGGGACATAAGATTTAAATCTTCTAACGACTAGTGTGTCGCTTACCATCAGGCTCACGTGTCATGTCTAGTCATATAAGTTAGGTACAAAAAACGTTGTATTATTAACTGAGTTTTACTCAGTCAGTCAGTGTTATTTTTTTAATTAGTTTTATGCTAGCAAAACAAATATCCTTTTATTAACCGGTTTTGTAATTAGTGACACAGACAATGTCCGCATTCGTAATAGTCTATAGCATTGATGTAATTAAATCGTATCTGATCATGCCATTCTGATGATTGGACCAGAACTCTAGAATGCTCTATGAAATATAAATCCCTTTTTCTAATTAGCTGAGATCGAGATGATACTGGAATTGTCACCAGATTATAGAAATGTGGTTGTTAAAAATTTAGTTTCAAATTTTTGTTTCACTCCTGTAGTCAGATCCAACAAATCTGGAATATTTAAATTCCCACTAGCTCCATGGAACTATTGGAACTGATCCCCTTTGCATAAGTGACATCTAATACCCCTTGCACCAAGTTACCGCATAGTATTTTCTTCTATGTAAATATGTTATCATTTCTATTTTTTTTTTGCTCAGTCTAAATCGATTCAATATACAGGGTGTCCCAGAATCGACGACAAGCCAGAACTAGGTGATATTTTTTTTTAAAATACATAGCAATGATTATTTTTATATTTTTCTGTTAACAATTATGACTTAGGCTATCAACCGGTTCTGGCTTGACGTCGATTTACGGGACAGCCTGTGTGTATAAGCCAAGTAGATAAATGTCTTTGGCTCAATCAAATGAAGAAGAGACCTCAGTCTGTAGTGATTATAATCATGTTTACGTCACAATTATGCCACGAGACATCAGTCAAACTGCGCACGCAAATAACGACCATTAAAATGCAATAAGTGATGTGCCGAACATGGGTAATTTGGTTTCTTTTTTCGACAGACCCTGTCGGAAGGAAAGTTGAAGGAAGTTACGTCACACGGTTCGGTTTGAGCTCATAGGTTGTTCGCTAGTGTTAGACACCTTTACGGGATTGCTACAAAGAGATTGTTTTTTTTTAGAATTAGAACGCTTGTAGATAGAACCTTGTTTGGAATGCTGTAGCACATTGGCGACAAAAACTAACACTATTCAAAATCAGAATGCAATTAAAAAAATAAAGATCCGAAAATCATCTTCAGTGGAAATGTTATCGAAGACCTTTACGTTCTGCAATGTCGTCATTGTTGTAGTGAAAGTTATACCTATGATTTGAACGATATCAAAAGTAGGAAGAATGCTGCAGTATAATGTTATCTTTGGTGAGAGACTATTGACGGAGCTTGTCGTTAGAATAAAATTTATAATAGACTAGCACACATTGTTTTACTTCAAATGCTAGATTCGGACACTAGTAAAGTAGTGTCTAAACCCTGTTTTTCTTTACAAGATCAAAAATGGGACAATAAATAGATGAACATGGGAGTGATGGCTGAACGGATGGTAATGGTGATGGGTGTTTAGGGTTGAATATAACATATGTATTTATCCCATCAGTTGTCTTTGGCTGGCCACCGGTCGGGCTTCACTCAGGTGTTTATACATTTATTGTTCCATTTCAAAGAAAAACAGGGCATACGAATTTAATTTTAAATATATTTCCATCAATATATCGAGGAAGTTTATTTATTTAAATGTACTTACCTATTTTATATTTATTATACATTTACATTAGTCATTTTTAATTCTTAACCTTGGTTTGCCTTCTAAGCTATCGGTTTGTCAGCACGGCTGCCGGAACATATCAACATTTTTTTCAATAGAATCGATACTGGCAACTCCAAAAATAAATAGCTATTCGAAATACCGATTCTATATTTGAATTAAATGTTAATGAAATAACTAACGTAAACATCTATTCGATTATTCGAAATACCGATTCGATATTTGAATTATGTACCTATTTAAAACTGTGATATTGAAATAAAATTTCTTGATACCAAGCCATAAAATAAATAAATAAAAAAGAAGTTATTTAAGTGTCTTGTAATAATGTTGTAATACGCTTAAATAATGTCGCTAGATAAATAAGATAAGATTAAAATATACGAGATGAAAAATATACCTATGTAAGAAGTATTTCATGAGAAATAAGTACCAGGTATTTCGTTGTTAATCGACTCTTCTCTAACAAATTGTCTATCGTATGTGTACAGAAGTATAAAACTCCCATTAAATAAATGTTGATAATAATTACTTGATAATATTTTTTTATGAGCTGTATAATTAATGTTTACACTTAACTGTCTCTGTATACCGACTACATGGTGTTAGTTCTATCTTTAATTAAATATCGACTACGGCTGACACAATAAATAATAATTACAACTTTGTTTAATTACCTCTATTTACGCGAAGTATTCTAAAATACATAAGTACATTAAAATAAGACCTGCGAGACTGGTAAAAATCGCTTGAAAATTCATTGAAATACATAAACGCGAATAGGGATGCAGTGCTGCTTTATATATTTTTTCTTATAGTTTGTGTTATGTTCCAACTTGTATATCTTCCTTAAATTAATAAAAAATTCAAATCCTTAACAGAAATAAAATTTAGGCAGAGTAGAGGGACAAAAGAGAAAAGGATTGACCTCTTTCCATTTCAATTATTAATAACGATGTCCATATTTATACGCGCTTGTATATTTTGAAATGTACGGAAACGAGGAGTTTTCCTTTACTTTGAAAACCCCCACACAGATTTCACTTACGTCTCTAATTAGCTCTCAATGAAAGCATAAACAAATGTCATTTCCGTGCCAGTCGAGATGCCGGCCCGAAACCGGGTGACCGGTACCGATGCCGAATCGATCAGGAAATGAAACAATGCATTGTCGCACTTGACCTCAATACGAACCGGTAAGGAAACTGCTTTCTGTTTGCAACTGGATTGACCCTTGGTGCAGCACTATCTGATCAATTCGGATTATTAATATTGTTCCATTTTCAAATTTGAATTCCGAATCAAATTTCGCTTTTGTTTTAAAAAATAAGTGTTTTTTCTCTTTGATAACTTCTCCAACTACATTGCACTTCACACTGGAAAATGTTTTAACATTTCTCGTTTGCTCACTCTTCGTTGCCTTAACCGTCTCTTGCATAGGATCTAATAAATCATCTATCTACCTAGTCCTACCTAGTAATAAAAACTATGTGTGCGTTATAAATAACCAGTGTTGCCTGTTTAAATTGCTGAGAAGGAACGCAGTCAGTGAAAAAAACGCTGACTTTGCTAGGGTACCGTAGCCGTAGGGCCTGGCATTTCGCAAAGCATTCGTAACTTATGTTAATTATAGAGACTTATTTGCAAATACTCTGCCTATAGGCTGAACTACTTATGTATATCGCCGCCAATGCTATATTTTTTACATAACTAAATACATACTAAGGCAAAGAATTTACCGCCGCACTTTCAACTGTGCCTACTGTTGAAGAAAATCCTAATGCTTAGAATTCACTACGCTTGGCAGGCGCCTTGGGGATCGCAGTAGGTATAGGTAGGTAATCTAATGGAATGACGCTGCTGCCCGTGCTTCTCCTTAGTAGCCTCTTACGGACACCCAACGGGAGGGGCTGGGAGGGTGCTATTCTTACCCAGACATGCTACGGGCTGCTACTGTGAATCAAATAGAGAGATATTCTTTAGGGTAATTGTACCCTTTTTTGAGACCGCGGAAAAATTTGCAGCCTACTAAAATTTTGCCTTTCATCTATTAGGAAATCGGCCATTGATTCGTGAACTAATTTTTAGTGACATTACACACAATTAATTCTGAATCCTGTATTTAGAACTCATGAACTCAAGAAAATAAGCAATAATAGCTCAGTGGGTGAGCCTCGCCTTGGAAACAAGGTGCGCAGGTTTGAATCCCGGCTCGCACCTCTGATTTCTTTAATTAATCATGTGCGAATCGTTTTTGTGCGATTGTTACTAGCTTTCGGTGAAGGAAAACATCGTGAGGAAACCCGCATGTCTGAGAAAGCCTAACTAGCTTTCGAATGACGTGTGAAGTCCGCCAACCCGCACTTGGCCACCGTGGTGGACTATGGCCTAAGCCCTTTCATCTTGACCCCCCTCAAGACCCCGTGCGCAACAGTGGGACATAAACAAGGGCTGGAACTAATTTTTTTTTAATTAACCAATAATTTTCATTATGGCACTATCTACCTACACAATTTCTTCCTAGGTAAAGATTTATATTCAGTTACAATCAGGTGAAAAACGATAAATTGCAATTTTACTACAGTCACCGCCGTCAAATTAAAGTAGGTAGGTACTTATTTTGGTTCATAAAGTCATTGTATGTTCACACATTATTACTTGTTACTTTCAACAATATTTCGGTCAAAAACAGTTTGGATATTTCTCTTGCCAATTTTACCTTTAACACACAGCATTAAGGTCGTTATTCGTTGACGACGTTTTTTTTTGTATTTACAATATTTTCACCTCAAAAATTGGTCTTACAAATACGTATATAGTTTAGTTTGTATACTGTTTGCAAAAACCATTATAAAATTCCAATCTCAGTGTACTTTCATTCAACTCCGTAGAAGTTACACAATAACTCCAACTGGTATACTGTGATAACAAAATGTGTACACAAATTCAATATCTTTAAAGATCAAATTTGATCGCTAAACTAAAAAAAATTATCTATTTAATTTTTTACGCAACAATGTGTCAAATCATACAAGAGTGACATAGAAATTGACACCTTCCGTGTTACAATTTTAAGCTCAAATTTCTTGAAACGTGTCTATTTCCGAATGTTTCTTACCTATTCCATGTTCTCAATTTTGTAGAATACGCTAAACATACCGCTGGGTTAACCAAACAGGGCCACGTCATACACTGCGCATGCGCACGAGAACAATAAGAACTGGGCTGAAGCACGCCCCACTTACGCTTTTGTACCGCGACCGGTACATCCATTGCATTGCCAGCGCTCAATGGACTATAATCACGTAGAAAATACACAATGTGTTAGTAAATATACTTAGCCATTGATTTTATCTAACAATTCCTCCGGCAACAGTGCCCTTTACACAAAAACACTCGTTGCTACGTCGGCACAGGAGCTAGACTCTTCAGTTACAGGAAAGAGGTTTCAAGACCATTCTTAATTCAACTATGGTGCATCAGAATCGATTTCGCAATATAGTTATCGGAACAAAAATAAAATATTTGCCGTTGACCGCAAGATGAAATTGAAATCCGTACAAATCAGAGTCACGCACGGACGGTGTTTTTTTTTGTAAACGTGACCTTGTCCCTAGATTATTAAAGAATTGCGGTTCAGTTCGAACGACCGCATATTTCGGTCGATCTAACGTTCGAACGAATTGATACAGACGCGGACTATTTATAGCAAAAATGTTGAGGCCAAAATATTTTGCTTAATTTCGGTACCGAAATTCAAGGTCCAGGGGGCCCTTGTGATCTTTAAGCGTTGGTCAACATCACAGGTGGTGACTCCAAAGCTGGACATTTCCTCGCTCAGAGAGTGACTGAGAGAGACTTTAGCTAATTAAAGGAGGCTGTGATCGTCTTTGTCACCGTTCGTAAGACACAGGCCAAATTTTAAAGTCACACTTATTGTAAATAGTTTTCCCTTTTTTAACCGACTTCAAAAAAGGAGGTGGTTCTCAATTCGTCTGTATATATTTTTTTTTTATGTATGTTCGCGCATAACTCTGTCAATTATGAACCGATTTGAAAAAATATTTCTTCCATCCATTCTTCAATCCATTGATTGGGTCCCATAAAAAAATTATTGCTTAGTAATAAGTAGTTCCTGAAAGAACAAGAATGGTGACTGCGCACTGAGAGCTGCAGGAAAGCCTATATCGATGACTTTATGTTGCTTTTTAAGGACAAAAATGGTCATAACTCTGGCAAATATTTACCAATTTCAATGATTCTTTTTTTATTCGAAAGAAGAAACCACTGTATTAAATCTGTATGAATTTTATTACAACCGGATAAGAACTTCCTGGAGGACCATGAACGATGTGGAGGAATTTATCTGGTAAAAACCATAAAACTGATGTTCTCCATTACATTGCTCTGATAATTATGAACCGATTGCGATGATTCTTTTTTTATTCGAGAGAGTAAACTGCTATGATGATTCCATGCAAATTTCATTACGACGGGATATTTTTTTCTGAAGAAACATGAATTTGTAAAACTATGTAGACGATAATGTGATCATAACCTACCTAGATAATTTTACGGTTTTCGATGGTTCAATCTTTATATATGAAAATATCACTAAAAAATTTTTAAAATAAAACCTTTTTAAAAAAAATTGAACCGACTTCAATATCACTGAAAAGTATAAAATAATTTAAATATTATTGAAGTTGGTGCCAAATATAAACAGCCGGTAAGCTAACACCAACTTCAATAATATTTAAATTATTTTATACTTTTCAGTGATATTGTAGTCGGTTCAATTTTTTTTTAAAAAGGTTTTATCATTAAATTGATTCTCAATTACGTTACAATATTGTAGAATCAAATCGACGCAAATCAACTATAATATAAGTTTGCCTTATTTCTTTGCTTTGGCTACATCATGCGGTTTACGAGTAATAACTATAAGGCTAGTTTCACTTTTACTCACATTATTTTGTGTAAATAGCGATCCTAATGATTCACTTTGAATTAATTCATCATCATCATCAGCCGGAAGACGTCCACTGCTGAACATAGGCCTCCCCCTTAGAATGCCACAATGAACGACAATTCAAAGATTCAACATTTTTATTTCAAATAGGCTTAACGCTAGCTTTTGAACGGTAATTTTTTTAAAAGCTACCACCGGATCACAACGCGGCCTCAACTGAGAAGATCCGGCAAGAAACTCAGCGGGCTTGTCATTTTTTCACATTTTTTTTTAAACAAAGTTTGTCTTTTTACAATTAAATCAGCACCAGCGACAGTGTGTCCTGCCGTTCAAAATATCAAATAAAAATAAAAAATACGACGAAAATACAACAAACTAAAAACTAAAATGCTAAAGGGATAGTAGTCGGACCATTGGCTATTTGCATCCACCGGTTACCTGCGGTTGAATTAATTGTACAGATAGAAATATTTTTAACTTATTTCACGTCGATTGTAGGTAAGCTGATTAGATTTTAGCTTGTGGCTTTTGGATATGGAAAAGTGCTTCTCAATGAGTGACTATTTATATGATGGTAGTAACCACGAATAGCGAAATACGGAGGCTGCTGCCGGAGGACTTAAAAAAAAACAATTTTCAAAACTTATTTATTAAATATTAAAAAATTACAAATTAATTTCTACAGCTAAGTTAGTGTCTAAACCCGTTCGATGTAAGTAACGAAGTGTGCTAACTATTCTTACAAATTAATACGAAACAATGCACTTGCACAATGGTGGTGTCAAATGCATCGGCGGCAGCGAGGCGCCGGCGCGGGACTGCTGACTCGGCGGCACGTGTAAGCCGGCGCGTGTAACCTCGTTCTTAGGGTCGCTGCTGACTTGCCGTTCCCGTAGCGGGTCGCAGTATAACATCTCCCCCCTCAGATCAGCAATTATTTTTGAGGCTTCTGCTGATAAAATATTGCGGACATCGGGTTCCGGGGTTCAGGTTGTCCTGGTTCTTCATAGGTCACCTTCTCCTGGGATTGTTCATTGGGTTGATTTTTAGACTTTGACCTGCGCTTCACTGCTAAGTATGCGATGAGTGCAAGTATACCCAATAGTGCAATGTATAGCGGGATCGTAGTGTGGTATAGGTATTCGGATGGTGCTTTTCTAACTTCCACAGGCCGTTCTTTTAGTACGCTGCGCTGTATGTCGTGCAATCTCGTAAGATCTATTGAATTTAACTATAGAGATGTCTTTGATGTCGGCTGCTTTTCTTCGTTATAAGATATCTTTAACAATTTCAAGGGACGTCCTTCCACTCGATCATTGGTGTTTGCAATGGTGAAGTCGCTCGTCCAGTTGTTCCATTGCTACTTTGGATAAGGTGACGGTGACAATCTCGCAGGTGTCGTCGAGAGTTTGGTCGATGATAAGATGCTGCGTGCAGTCTGGAACTTTTCGGAGCTGATGTTCCCTTTTCTCTTCACAAAGATACCAGTTATCGTACTTCGGGCATTCAGCCTCTATGTACACGTAACCATTCCTGTTAGTTGCTATCAATCGGTAAGGGGGAATGAGGGCCTTTCTGAATTTATTGGGGGCTATTGCTAATTTATACAGTTCATAACTATCAACCGAAAATATAGGTAATTTAAATGTGACTACTATTTGACTACCTGAGTAATAGTAACCTGGCTTAATAAGGTCATAATACTCTCTGAGTTCTAACTCCAAAATCTGTTCTCTACTATAAACCTTAACTAATGTTCTAATCATAGAGCCTAACACATCTATGTCGATCATAGAGTGATGTGGGCTATCGGCATGAATAAAAGCTAACATATTTTCTAACCTTATTAATTCTGCTAAAATTTCCTCTATGTTCTCCGTTATAAGGGTTAGGTATTGAGCGAACTTGGCAAATTTAATTAATCCATAATTTTTATAAGCTTCCCGATTTAACAGTAGTTGTATGGTTTCATTGATCTTAAGTTGATTCTGTGTCAATTTTGCTGTAATATTAGAATGCTGGACCATCCATTCCTTACTAAGGCTTATATGATTATTGAACTCCTGGGTAATATCATTGCTGTTACGTTGTAGAATTTTAATAGCATTATCATACCTAATAGCATCAGAATGATCTAAATTTCCGGTTACGCTCTTAATAATTGAACCTAATCCGTCAATGAGACCTCTCTTAGTGCGTCTAGGCTTAAGTGTATCTAACTTACATCTAACCTTATCTAACTTACTAAAGAGATATTCTATTTGAACCTCGTATAAAGTGTAGGTTTCATTATCGAATCTAAACTTAAGGCGTTCTAGTTCGGATTGCAACGAATTAGCCTTGTCGTCAATATCCTGAAGTTGTACGTACTGTAGAAATGTGTGGTAGTGTGTTACAAGTCTTGTCACTCCAAGTCGAAATGGTAGTAGTCCAGGGCCTTCATCAAGGCTTTCAAGTGTTATCACCTGATTTGTTTCCTGGGCTGCTATCGAAAGAGCAGTCAGGACCAGTAGCACCCTGCAACAATTGAGCGCTTTTAGGCACCCTTTTCAAACGGCTTTTGGCCACCGGGCCACGTTTTTTAGATGTGTAAATATGGATAGGAAGGTCGGCTAAAACTATGTCTTGGCTGTACCGAGGTGCAACCTTTTGTCTGCTTGCCAGCGGATTGCTAACAAAGATACGTTGTTGGGGCTGGTACTCAACTTCGGGCTCGCGATCTTTATTTCGGTTCTCTATGATGTTAGTGCGTGTCGCAAGTGAGGATTCATTTATCGACTCGTAAACTAGCTTCATCTGATCCCTGTGATTTTGTATGTACTGCTGCATTAGATGTTTTGTTAAGTCAACGTCAGACGGATCGCGCGGATCGGTGTGACCTGTTATAATATCATAAGGTCGGCACTTCGTGAAGCTATGTACCGAACTGTTATAAGCTAGAATCGCGTAAGGGACAAGATTAACTATGTCTTCTTCTTTACGGCGTAGTTTCAGTATACGTAGATGTTCTAAAAGCGTGGAATGGAACCTTTCCACTATGCCGTTGTCATTCGGGGTATGCGGCAGAGTTCTATGATGATTTATTTTATGGAAATCTACAAACTCGCTGAATAGCTGGTTTGTGAATTCAGTGCCATTATCTGAGACGATGGTTAAAGGTAAACCATGATGCGTACAATATTTTAATAATGCCTGTAAGATGCTGATGGCCGTTCCATCACGAATGTGATATGCCTGTGCATACTTCGAGAATACGTCTACGATTGTTAGGTACTTTTCGCTCTGAATACTTAATAAATCTATGTGTACAATTTCGAACGGTTTGGTAGCAGGCGGTACGACGTTAAACCTTTGTTTAATAGGATTACGATCGTACTTGGCTTGACCGCAAATAGTGCAATCATTTATGTACTTCGTTATCTGGTCCCGCATTTTTGGCCAGTAGTAACGGTGTGAGAGAGCTAAATAGCATTCATTGATGCCGCGGTGGTTTGTTTTACCATCGTGATAATGTTTTATTATCTCCTGCTGCCTTAAGTATTCTTTTATCAAACTAATGACGTCATTCTCTAAGTTGGACTGAGATACCTGCACGACAGTTCTAGTGTGGGTATCAAAAGGTTTGGACGCTGTGGGCCGTTTTTTAATATCGCCTACAACCGTTATTAAAATCTGCCTATGAAATTTATTTAATGGTTCGTCAACTATTGGCACTTCAAGTATTGGGTTTTCTCTACTAGTGTGAGCAGATACTGTGGATGAGTTAGCTACGGATGCTGGATGTTCAGATGCGTTTACGATCATAGACTCGGTTTCCTCGTTATAGATCTCAATACGCGAAAGAGCATCAGCGTTGGTGTTACTCAACCCTTTTCTATAGACAACAGTAAAATCGTACTCAGATAATTTTAATTTCCATCTAGTTAATCTTGAATTAGGCTCTTTCAGATTCATAACCCATTGCAATGGTTTATGATCAGTAATTATTTTAAATTTTCGTCCGAACAAATAGGGCCTGAAATATTTAGTTGCCCATACTATAGCGAGAAGCTCCTTCTCGATAGTGCTGTAATTAATTTCACTTTCGTTAAGTGTTCGTGACGCGTAGCACACCGGTTTGTCTGCACCTACAGTACCTTGGGATAGGATAGCGCCCAAAGCTACATTAGACGCATCTGTTGTTAGGATGAAATCTCGTGTGAAATCTGGGTACTGTAGAATCGGATCGTTAGTTAATAACTGTTTGCATTTTTCGAAACTGCTAACATATTCTGAGTCTAGTACGATTTTCCTGCCTTTCTTTAAACACTGCGTAAGAGGTTTTGTTACTCGTGCGAAATCTGGTATGAATTTTCTGTAGTATCCGACGAGACCAAGAAACTGTTTAATCTCTTTAGGTGTTCTAGGTATTGGGTACTTTTGTATAGCCGAAATCTTATCCGGGTTAGGCTTTATTCCATCCTTAGTAATGATGTGTCCAAGATAAGCGGTTTCTAACTTTAAAAATTCGGACTTGTCCATTTGTACTTTAAAATTTGACTCTCGTAATTTTTGGAAAACTTTCTCGAGATTCGTCATATGCTCTTGCAATGACGTGCTGAATACTATAATATCATCTAAATATACTAGGCATACTACATTTTGGAGATCTTTAAGGACATTGTCCATCACACGCTGAAAGGTGGATGGTGAATTTTTTAATCCCATGGGCATACGCAAAAATTCGTAGTGCCCATTTTCGACATTAAAAGCTGTTTTAGGGATATCAGCTGGCTCCATCTCCACCTGATAAAATCCACTGGCTAAATCCAGGGTCGAGAAATATTGACAGTTACCCAACTTATCTAGGACATCATTGATATTAGGGATAGGATACTTGTCATCGTAAGTTTTCTCATTTAACTTACGGAAATCTACAACTAAACGCCATTTGGTTTTTCCAGAGGCGTCTGCCTTCTTTGGAACTATCCAGATAGGCGAGCTCCAAGCAGATTCTGATGGTCGAATTATTCCTTGACTCAACATTTTACCTATCTGATCTCTAACCTCATTCCTATGCACATACGGGTACCGATAACTTTTAGTAAAAACTGGAATTTCATCCGTAGTTCTAATTTTATGCTTAATTTTATTTGTAAAGGTTAACGGTTCTCCGTCTATATAAAATACATCCGCGTATTTCCTACACAAGGTTTCCAAATTAGCGCGTTCCTCAGGATTTAAATGATCCGTACGTAATCGCGATACTACTTCTTCCGAACGCGGGGACAGTTGTTCGGTGCGCATGCACTGAACATTATGTACCTCTGCCTGGACGGCGCGGTCCATTGAGAATATTATATCATGCGGAGTTGGGTTCGTCACCTCGAGTAACCCCCGGTTATTCCTAACTGTGGTTAGACATTCGCTAATGACGCAATTAGAGATAACCTGCTGATTAATAAACGCATCTCCGTCATGTAAATTAATTGGTATGTTCACTAATTTAGTTGTATGAGCCGGTATGACGTCTTCGTACAAATTAACATTACGCGAGTTATACATATTGATGGGGTTGGCAGAATTCCTAGTAATTAGTAATTTATCTTTAAGATCTATCCTAGCTTCAAATTTTTCTAGCAAATCGAGTCCTATAAGACCGTCGAAATAATCGTGAAATTTATATATGAATAATTTAATAAATTCGGGTTCCTGAAATTCCTGAAAACACGGAATGGTTATGGAATAATTGTTACGAGTAGTGGCATGCACATTGGTCACTTCGAATGGGTCAAAATTTAATGGTATATGGCCAAAAAACGTACCTACAGCTTCTGGACTGAGAAACGACTGATTCGCACCGGTATCAATTAGAAACTTTAGGGGCGGATCATGAATCTGTATGAACGGAAGCTGTCGTTGCGTTTGTAAATTTAACTCTATTTTAACTTGTCTAAATTCTTGACTTTCGAAAAATCCTGCTCATTCGAAGAGCTGGTTGAGGGTCCAATCTCCTCCAGAGACGCTGGTGGAAACTCGACATTACTGCATGGCTCCTCATTAGTGAAATAAGAATGATCCGTGTTGTAATACTCCAAACTGCCGTTATTATAATAAGGAGAATCACTAAAATCATTACATGAATAAAAATCCGGTTGATAGTAGTCCGGGTAATAATAGTCATTATAACCCGCACACTCATTCATATTCATTTCCCTTGTTTTAAAATAATTTGACGGTGGTGGATTACCTAATCTTCGCCAATCATGACCGGATAATTGGCCTGATGGTCTTTCTTTTGCGACGTAGTGGCTTACCCCACTCATGGGCTTAGGGCCCGTATTTTGCGGATTATTTCTATGCGGCATTTGGAATGTATTAGAATACGGATTATAATTTGGAGGCATCGCGCGGAACATTTGCTGGGTGCGCGTTGGCATTCCGGGTCTAAATGGAACAGCTTGATTCGGTTGAGCATTTGGCTTCCACATCGGTTTGTGCGGCTGCCAATTATTAGCGTAAGGTTGTGCAGAGAAATTGAATGGTCTTGGCACTGCCATCGGTGCCATAGGTAACGGCTTAGGTGGAAGCGGCTTTTTCTCGCTCGCCGGTTCACAACGGTTTTGAAGATACAGGACATTTAATTCCTCCTGTACAAATTCTAGTGCCTTCTCGACACTATCAGGACGCATGCACCTTATACGAGAACCCAAGGGTTCTTTAAGCCCGCGGACAAATGCTTGCATTGTAGATTTTTTATATAAAATGCGTTTTGCTTCAATTGTTGTAGCGATGCTCTCGTGTAGGGTGACATAAGTCATGATAGTGCTAAATAAATTAACACATCTATCATAAAATTCCTGTGGCGTGCTTTCTCCTTGCGTGGCTAACAATAAGTCGTTATATAGAGTGGTCTCATCACGTTGGTCCGAGAAATTATTAACTAAAGCCAATTTAATGCTATCCCAATCCTCAGCTATCCCGTTGGAGTTGATAATTCGTGCGGCTGGTCCAGTAATCTTATTTAAAATACCATTTACAAGACATAATTTAGCTAGCTGATTTCCAGGGTTCTGTCCTATATATTCTTCTACGATTTGGTCGCAGAGATGAATGAAACGAGGTAATACATGTGGGTTACCGTCGAATTCTGGTAATAGGCGTAGTGCCTTAAAAATCGTGTCCACGTCAGTCATTCTGGTAGTGGTCCCTAAGCTAAATAAACTTTCTAAACTATCTAAAGAATTATTTAAATCTAAATTAAAGTCCCTATTTGAGTCTACGTCGAGCCTACGTGCTTGTCTATCACGCGAAGGCCCTCCAGATACGTTTTGCCTGGGGTAAAAAATGGTGAATAATTATTTAAACTATTCAGTGAATATGACTACCTAAAAAGAGATTGAAGCAACGCACAGAAACGATTCTGTAGTGTACTTACAGTTCTATTATTGGCATCTTTGTCTGCATCGATATTCGGATGCGCCGGCCGCAGCTCACCGTGGGTGGTTCGGAACCTCGACGAAGGCTTAAGAGCACACGCAGCGGCTTCGCGGAGCCGTCAGGATCAATGTGAGAGTCCTTTATAACGCGCCGCGCACTGCTTCGAGAGATCCTACCGACTGCGCCAAATACGGAGGCTGCTGCCGGAGGACTTAAAAAAAAACAATTTTCAAAACTTATTTATTAAATATTAAAAAATTACAAATTAATTTCTACAGCTAAGTTAGTGTCTAAACCCGTTCGATGTAAGTAACGAAGTGTGCTAACTATTCTTACAAATTAATACGAAACAATGCACTTGCACAATGGTGGTGTCAAATGCATCGGCGGCAGCGAGGCGCCGGCGCGGGACTGCTGACTCGGCGGCACGTGTAAGCCGGCGCGTGTAACCTCGTTCTTAGGGTCGCTGCTGACTTGCCGTTCCCGTAGCGGGTCGCAGTATAACAAGCGTCATAGAACCATTTATAAATACCACGAATATATAAATTACAAATTCAAGAAACCCTCGACTCAGGATAAGTAGTAGATTTTCATCAAACACTGGCTGAGAACCATCCTGATTAAATTAAAAAGTTACAACTGGCGTAGTAATAGTTACAACATCAGTAGCAATAGCAGAATCTACTTTTATATTATCTATATTGTATTTTTTTTTTTTTTTTTTGGGAATGATAGACGCTGTTAACCGCAGATGGCTATTGCAGCTTCACCGGACAATAGGAGGCGAGCGCTTGAAGCGCTCTAGCCTTTACGGCAGAAGTAGCGACGAGCACAAGGGCATCTCAGGGAGGCACGGCCTCGGCTTGGGCTGTCGCTTAAGAGAGGGCTGAGTTTACCACCGGTTCACAACGCGCCCCCACTGAGAAGAACCGGCAAGAAACTCAGTGGGGTGATGCACGTCGTTGCGGTCGCATACGTACGACCCTTCGGCCTCGCCGGCGAGACCGGTGTCTGATAGCTAGTGTAGCATACGGTTGTCGGGGAGGGGTCGGCGCATCCCGGTCCAATAGGACCGTCATGGGGTCAGGAACCCTCCTGTAGCCGAGCAGTACGTGCCGTGGTCTGCGGCGCGAGTCAGAAGGACTAGCGGCGTAATCGGCGGCGGCGCGGATTAAACTGTTCGCGTGACGGGACGCGGATTCAAAGTAGCGTTTCGACGCTTCTTTGAGGAACTTACGAAGGGGATCTAATTTGAAATCGGAATGCAGATCTACGTTCCGCATGTACCACGGGGCACCGACGGCGCGACGGAGGAAACGATTCTGGATAACCTGGAGGCTATCGATACGGGTGCGGGCGGCGTGCGCGAAAACTACACTCGCGTAAGTCATGATAGGGCGAATGCAAGCTTTGTATAATGTCAACTTATTTCTAAGCGACATTTTACTCCGCTTGCAGAGAAGGGGATACAGGCGACCTAATACGAAAGCCGCTCGATTGCGGACGGACCTAATGTGCGGGCCGAAAGTCATGCGGGAGTCCAAGGTGACTCCGAGGTACTTAACCTTCCTAGTCCAAGGGATAGGGCGATTGAATAGGGACATTGGGACTAGTCGTCTGTTGGGCCGAAGGCTCCGCGCGGAGAACATATTGGCGGGTCCCCGGGAGAAGACCACCGCGGCACTCTTCTCCGGGTTCACCTCTATGCGCCACGTATGGAACCATTGACCCAGGGCGTCGACTGCGGCTTGAAGAGCACGCGTCAAATAGGACATGTTCCTATGGGAATAGTAGAGAGCGGTGTCATCCGCGTAAAGGGCGAGTTGGACTCTGCTCGAACGAGGAATGTCGTTCGTGAACAGGCTGAACAAGAGGGGAGAGAGCACGGAGCCCTGAGGGACTCCGGCCTGTATAGGATGGGGCGAAGAAAACGTACCTTCGACCCGGTATCGAAAGGTACGATTCGAGAGAAAGTCTCGTATGATGAGTACGAGCCTATCGGGGACTCCTAACTGGAAGAGCTTGTATATCAAGCCGTTGTGCCAGACCTTGTCGAAGGCCTTGGCAACATCGAAGAATAGGGCGCCTGTGTAGACGGGCTTGGGCCGGTTGAGCCCGGTCAGGATGTGCTCCGTGAGGCGGTGCACCTGGTGGACGCAAGAGTGTCTGGTTCGAAAGCCAAACTGCTCGTCAATAAGGATATTATTAGAACTGACAAAGTCTTTGAGTCTCGCTAATAGCAAGCGCTCATAGAGTTTGCCGAGAGACTTGAGAAGACTGATAGGCCGGTAGCTCGCAGGGCTGCTGCGAGGCTTACCCGGCTTAGGGATACCTACTACATCCGCGTCTTTCCATTCGGCAGGAAAGACGCAGTGGGACATGGCTGCGTTGAAGATAGTCACTAAAAGACATATCAGATGGACCGGCAGAACCTTGAGAACACGATTGGAGATGCCGTCGGAGCCCGGTGCTTTCTTCGGCTTAAGGCCTTTGATCAGGTCTTCCACCTCGGTTTGCGTGACCGGGGAGAGGGATTCGGTGGGAGGGAGTGAGGACCTGCGCTCTACTTCCCTATCCACAAGATCGAGGTGCGCCGGATCGACGGGAGCGGAGCTGGATGTGCACTGACTCTCTAGAGAGTCAGCGAGAACCTCAGCCTTCTCGTCGTCCTCGAACGCGGGTGGGTCGCCTGAAGGGCGGGTCAAGGGGGGCATGGTAGCTACGGTGTCGGTTTTGAGGGATCTCGCGAGCCGCCAGTAAGCCTGGTGTGACGGCGAGATCTCCTCTAGAAACCCTCCCCATCGAGCCTCCCTGAGTTCCGCGATGCTGCGCTTCACGTCCCTCTGCAAAGCACGCATGCGGACCCGATTGGCATCGGTGGGGTAGGAGTCGTACGCGCGAATAACCGCGTTTTTAGCGCGGACTAATTCCCTAATGTCATCGGGCAGCTTGAAGCGCACAGCGTAAAAGTTGTCCGCTTCAACCTGCCGGGAGGACTGGCTGATGGCCGATTTGAGATGATCGGTGAAAGCGCCGATCGCTTGGTCGGTGTCCTGAGGGGACGAGATTTGCGCCGGGAAGCGGGCAAGATTCGGAGAGTCGGCATCGGCTAGACAGGTGTTTAGCTGATGCCAGTCCAGAACGGTCCTAGTGACCGGCTGGGAAATGGGCGGCGGACCTAGTTCCATTAGGACCGGTCGGTGGTCAGAGTCTAGCTCATGGAGAACCTCTAAGGAGCGCAACCGGAGGGTCACGCCCTTCAGGAGGGCCATGTCTAAGACATCGGGGCGGTGATTGACGTTATTGGGATAATGGGTCGGGCGCATAGGTGCGATGACGTCAAAGTCGAGAACGTCGACCAAGCCGTCGAGGCACCTGCCGTTGCCGGTGGTGACGTTACAATTCCACCTGACATGCTTGCAGTTGAAGTCGCCGGCCAGAATGACCGCGTTGTCCAGGTCAAGGAGTGACTCGATATCACTCCTGAGGGGCCGCTTATCAGGTGGAAGATAGATAGAGGCGATAGTGACAGCCGCATGGCCGGAAAGAGAGAGGCGGCAAACCGAGGCCTCTATATTAGTGAGCGCAGGGGGATCGATAGGGATGCAGTGCAGGGCCCTTCTGTAATAGATGGCAGTGCCACCTCCGAGGGAGGTGTCACGGTCATTTCGCACAAGATGGTAGTTGGCGATATTCGGACTCCTATGAGAGGGTTTCAGGAGGGTCTCCTGCACCAGCAAGACATCAACTTGGTGACTTCGCAGGAAGTCAGCAACCTGATCTCTTTGTCGGGAGAGGCCATGCGCATTGAAAAATGCGAGGGAAAGGGAATGGGGTTTTTGTCTACTCTGGTGTAAATCCATTTACGGGCCTACATTTGAGTTTACGGGGGACAGGGCGTAGTACACGTCCTCGAATTCGGCGATAGCTTGTACTCTATCGCAGGGGTTCTGTGCGCACCGAAGGCGGCTCGCGAAAAGGCGGATTCTATCGATGTTAATACCATCGATAGAGCGTCGGACCAATTCGAAGTCCGAAGCGAGGCTGGACGCGTGCGCTGAAGGCGCAGGCGCGGCCGGTTGCTTGGCGGGGACGCTCGTTGCTTTAGGAGCAGCGGCGGGGCGGACGTATGGCAGTGTCTTATCCCACGCGTTCGGTGGACGCACTGCGGGCTGGGACGATGAGAGCGGTCGCGGCGCAGAGGGCGCGGGGACGCGGGGGGCCGGAAGCGGCTGCGTAAGAGGCGCTGAGGGCGCCGGGGCCTGAGGCGCTGAAGGCGCGGGCGGGTAGGACTCCAAGGGTGGAGGGGCGGAGGCCCTTGGTGCATAGGGCACCGAGAGGCGGGGGGGAGCGCGGAGATTGTTGCGCCTCGCCACCCGGCGGTTCCTCCTCGGGGCCCTCGGGCAGCCGCGATAGTTCGCGGTGTGCCCGATGGTCCCGCAGAGGACGCATCCGGGAGGCTCGGTCGCCGTCTCCCTATTGCGCTCGCACTGAGACGTCGCGTGGTCTCCTGTGCACTATATTGTATATTATCAGTGGTGGTGGTGGCCATAAAGATTTGTGTAATAGTTAATCGAACAAAGATATCACTATATCAATGACATCGATTTGATAAGTTTTGTGATTTGTCGATAGTATAACTGTAATTTGTAAAACGTTATTATGTGGATATATCGGTAGTCGATGTTACTGTCTATCACTTATTTACTTAATAGTTTATGTTAACTCTTCTTATAACTTCTTCATTTGTTGCTTTTGCCAAATTTCATCATCATCCGAATCACGTCCTCAGCTGCACAAAGGCCTCCCCTTAGACAGGAGGGGTTGTCGAATCCCCACGCTTGGTGGGCGTCACATTTATCACATTTGTCGTGTTATTGGAATGAGATATCATTACATTCATGAATTTCGCCTGTAAAATCTGATGATCTTTTGTTCAAATTAATTACATTTCCAGTAAATGTTTTAGGGTTTTCTTTGTTCGGTTTTATCATCATTTTCTATGTGGGTCAAACCTGAATATATCTATCGTTTAATCTCAGAGATAATACGTTTAAAGGAGATCATTTAGTACATTTATCGGAATTATCATAGCGACGCGAACCCAGAGTCATGGCTTAGATCGTAAACATGCACCAATTGTTAGTGTTATCTGAGAGCTAATTAGCAGTGCACAATAACTGACGTTTATCATGAGATAATTAAAGTTTATGTCGCGGAGTGCAGTTAATCTTATTAGTGTATTGTAAATGATACGTCAAGGAAACATTAGTATCTTGTATTAACCAGCTAACTTTTCCTGCGGCTCCGCCCGCGTGGATGTCGTTTCCGTGAAGTTTACCAGTATTATATGTAAATACAGCTATCGTATTTTTGTTTAACCCACTATTGTTCGCCCTGTAATTTCTACCCTACCCAGCAAGGTACGGTGACTTGTGAGGTTCGTATTTTATGTAATCTATAGAGATGGGGGTTTTTGCGATAACGAATGTTTGGAACATAGTGAATTGGCGTTTTTAACCGACTTCAAAAAAGGAGGAGGTTCTCAATTCGTCTGTATATATTTTTTTTTTTTTTAGTTATTATAGCTCTATACTCTAATCCCATACGCGCTGTGTACAACGCAGAATGCGTAGAATTTGCGACTAACTGAATTGCAGGTATCCTTATTGCAGTCCTAGTAGAAATAAATATTTATACCATCTGGGATGGATAATACGACAGTAAATTAAATCTCGTATGCATAATGACGTTCCCAGTCGAACGTCTATTAGATGATTACAAAAAGGGATTATGATTAATCTCATAAATATAAGTAAGGATTTATTTGACGGTTTCAAAATATTCCTATGTGGCGTTATTACCAGATTTTTCATTAATTGTCGTATAATCTTCCCCACATTGTATACATTCCTTGCGTTTCTGGTCGCTATACGGGTAACAACGCCATCAACGAACCAGGTGCGTAAGGACAATCAAAAACACAGTCTATATAGCAAGCTATCATTCAAATAACAGAGAAACCTGTTTAAGCAAATTACTTAGTATAATTCTTATTAATTCACCTCATAAGACCATGAACAAAGAATCAAAAGATGTCTGTAATGTATTGTGCAATCGTTTCTTACTCGTTATAACTTAATACGACTGTGTTAGATGAAGATGGATGGCTTAATATGCACGTCTAAATTTACTCTTTGTTAATACCAAATAGATATTACTATTGCAATAATTCTCACTGTATATAATGGATGACATCTTAATTTTACAAATCTTGCTTGATATGTTATTTATTGTGAAATAAACTGCGATATTATTAGTTTTATTTAGGAGAATGGAGTACTCTTTAAATAGCAAGGGTCATTTTCAATGATATAGAACGCAATGAAGTTTTAAGAGAATATATATAATCTCTATACATACCAACAGTATAATCATCAAAGTCTGTTGGAGGTACAGGAACTATAAATCGAGTTTCATTCGAGTCAATAAGCCGGTCGGCGCTGACGGCCAGGTTGGGGTCGCTAATTATCTAAAATGAACCTTAAAATGAAACTGGTAGGGTTTTCCGAAACCTTGGGGACAAAATGTTAATCCTTTTCCGAAAAAATTAGGACAAAATATTTATCCTTTTGTTTCCATATCATTGAAACAATAAGTTAGGCACATGATCACGTCTGGAGATAGAATACTATTACAACTCAACTTGCAGCTAGATTCTCACCTATCGTGGCATCACTGGGGTCATAATTATATCGATAGATCGATTGTGGTCGACGGTTACTCGATTCTCTCACACACTTCGATTGCTCTCTATTCTTTACAATTATATATGAACCTGCCCTGAATTATATGACGTATCTCGTTTGACAACTAAAATGATAATCACTATAGCAAGTGACCATCAAATAACTGTCAAATGATTCATTCGGTATTGGCTAACTTGCGTGGCCAGTAAATACCAATACTAAAACACTTCCAGTTGATATCAAAGTTCGGTGGACCACTGAAGCTTGATAGTCACTTGGGTGGCTGCCCCGCAGATCATACTGGAAGCCATATTCCGAATCTCTGTTTAAAATATACCATTTAAGTTTTATCATGGTCAGATTACATCTTAATTCCTGGACAAAGAAAGAGCAACAATAAGAGATGCGCACCTCACACGGGCTAATTTGCGCAAGTGCTACAAGTGAAACTAATTACAAGACAAAGCAGCGCCGAGACGCACAAATTAACGCTGTTTAGCAATCACCATGAATGTTTAAAGTGGCAACACTGTCTACGTGGAGCTCTTTTAAAAATAGCTCTTTCATATTCACGAGTAAACACTCACTATCCATTAACTGGTTATGTGAAATCATAGCTAACTAAAGACCGAACGAACTGAAATAATTCTGATTCTATTGTACTAGGTAGAATAGCACCCACCTATCTATTCCCGTTGGAAGACTGTAAGAGGCGACTAAGGGTAAACAAATGTTCAGTTGGTAGTGGACGTGTTTTCGGCTGCTGATGATGATGATGATGATGATGATGATGCTAGGTAAGTGAGAATTTCTGCCGCTAAGCAGTAGTTTGAAAATTGGTGAAGGCTATTTGTGAAGGGCACTGTAGCTGGTTAAATTACTACTGAATCATCAGTTTCAGTCATCAGCAGTGCTGCCCCCTTAGCCAAGTTCTCATTCTACAATACGTAACGCTAGAGAATAGAAAACAAATGTATGGGAGTGACATATCTCTTCGCTAAGTCACGTGAAGAGTGTATGCCGTTCCCATACAATGGTTTCAATTCTCTAGCGTTCTGTATTGTAGAATGACAAGTTGGTCACGGCCCTTTAATCGTCCTAATCGATTTTAACCAAAGATATTTTAGACAATAGATAGCCATTAGCGCACGAAAAGTAAAAAAACGAAATTCACCCAAATTGGATGAACTAGCAGAAAAGATTGTTTTAATATTAAAGATAAGAATCTAAGGTTTTATATCTTGCATCAGACAAGCTTGTATACTTGACAATGTGATAGTTGCGTATAAAACGTTATTATACAAAAAATATGCAAATATATCCATTTTATCACGTTCGCATTACTAAGGTTATCCAATTATTGCATAGTGACCTTAGCGCGAGTTTTAACAGAATGTAACAAAAAACGAAGCATCCTTTCTAATCATAAGAACATGTATAAAGACATTTGTTCTTATTCTTGATTGCACGCAATAATATTACACATTATTATAAAATACAGAAAATTTGTGCACAAAGGCGTGCTTAACCCAAACATTGAGTTTTCTTATAGCTAATCGTTGAGTAATTTGTGTATATATTGTTTACATAAATGTTAGGCTGTGTAACCATTAAATAAATAGTGTTTGATATGTGCACTATAATTATCTTGTCATGTTGTTGCTTAAACTGATTATTTCCTTCGGGTAATAAAGTTGTGTACACACGTATTAGTTAGTTAGTGAATATTAGCGGTTTATGTACTATTGTTTATCACAATCACCTGCCGGGTCTTACTGCCGTCTGTGTCTTACTGCCGCACTCACAAACGTCAATTAACTTTAAAATCTATTAGGCAGGCTACAGAGCCTCAATTGATTATATATTTTGTATTTAGGTAAATAAATAGATATTTGATTTGATTTATTTCGACTTTCGGAGCCATTTATGATTTAATTCGATAATTGAACATGAGATAATTGATATCCCTACTCACTATCTGCGTATTAAGTACTAATGGGCATCAAGTATCGAAATAATCCGATTAAAAAAAATGGATTTATCATCATTAACTTTAATTGACGTTTGTAGGTTCGGCAGTTAATCTATCATCAGCCAGTAGTCGTCCATTGCTAGACATACGTCTTCTTTGTTACACGCCACTAGCTTTGATCTTCGGCTTTCCGCATCCTATTCTTTCATACCATTCTACGTATACCGCCGTCCATTTAGCCTGGGACTATTAGTGGTCTCTACTTATCACTGTATAAGCGCCCGTTGTTTTATTAATAGAGTCCAAAAATGGAGGCTGTCTAAAATCTTTTTATTTCACTGTGTTGTATATGGGATGGGGATATAGCGACTTAGCTGTTTGTGATTGTAGGTTCTCCTCACAAAGTATGGCCCATATTTTGTTGTCCTGTCCAGCGTGCACCGAAACCTGTACAATTCAGGAACTACTAGGTGCAACCGAAAACGCAGTGCTAGTGGCAAAGTACTGGGCGGCAAGGGTATGATTGGATCTGTTGGCGACGCGAAAAGAAGAAGATTGTGTTCTTGTATAATGCTATACCAACGTATCTCACTATGCACCTAATAAAATAACTTCAAGTTTGAATTCAATATAGCTCATGCAAGCTTTTTTACCACTCCGATTTTCTTCTTACCAGTATCCCGGAGGTAGTAAATATGGTAAATGACATTAGACCGCTGTTGCATGTTAGCATTGACAAGTAAGCAGAATGATGACACCGCGACCTATGTTTCTGACTGGTATAAAGACTAAAACCAGTTTATTACCATACCATTATACCATTTTCTTTTCGAAATCTCTACGTATCGAAATAGAACAATGATTTTTAGCCAATTACGTACGCGATTAAAGGACACATAGTGAAGAAATTTACCTTATAACGTTTGCATAAATGTTTCGATAACTGATAACAAATTTGTCACACTATCTGAGAAATATGTTTTGAAAGATATGCGTGATAATGTCAGGATTAAACTCAATCTAGAAATAGAAAGATTTATCAGAAGAATATACATGCGCGATCAAGCTCCTCCTAGCACCGAGTCGGTGTTTATGGGTTACTGGGTGGTAGGTTCCTTGTGCTTGCCGCCAAGCTGCAGTGTGTAAATATTGCTGTGTTCCGGCGTGAAAGGCGCTGTAGCTGGTGAAATTACTGGACACAAAGAAATCAAACTACTTTTACGGATTTTATCGCGGTTAAACACCGATACCTACCTAGGATGATTCGTGAGGCTATTGAAATCAAAAAACATCCTAATTTCAATAGAGAAGATGCTTGGGTGTTACCACCGGCTTGGGATCCTGTGATAAATATAATTAAATCCAATATCAATCAAAACGCTGCACGGCCTCAAGATACTGTAAGCTCTTACTGCGTAGATCGGACCAACAATAATAACTAAGAAGACCTGAGCGTACACCTGCATAATTGTGACATAATGACGTTCAACATCTCAGTCCTCCCGTGACCATGGGTGCTGCAAAGCATTCGAAACGTCGGGATAGTAAAATCAAAAAATAAACCGCGATAAAATCCGTAAAAGTAGTTTGATTTCAATGTGTAATATTCGCGTAAGTAAAAGACAACATTATGTGGACACAAAGACTTAATATCTAATGTGTTAAGGGCTGGCAATGCGCTAGTGATTCTTCTGGTGTTGCTAGCGTCTATAGGCTGCGGTGACTGCTGACCATCAGGCGGGCCGCACGATTTCTTGCCACCTTGGTAGTGTAAAAAAAATAGTATTTTTTAGAATAATGCTACAGGAAGGATCTGTGAAATATCTTCGTCCTCCTCTTTAAATTCAAGAAAATCTACATCATTTTAAAAGCGCTCACGTAATCTCAAATATTTTTAGAACATTTTTATCTCATCTTTTCATTAATTTTTGTTTCGTAAGAAGTTTTACCTTGACGAAGGGCCTACAGCTATTTCGTGAGACGCTCAACCAAATGTTAATTACGAAGTGAAGTATGAATGCTGTAATTAAGTTTTACTACTTCGCTTCTAATGTTTAGACATTCTTTGGGAAATAACTTTAACGATTGTCTTGTATTTAATAGTTAAGTCAGAGAATTCAGTTACAAAATGTCTAGTTACAGACTTGATGCTTTTGTTATGATAGACGTACTCTCGCGGTCACAAATGGTCTATCACCTTTAGGACGATAATCGCTTGCACGAGCCGGCCCAATACGTGCGGGCGGGGGGGTAAGCGTACGGAACGTAGTTCAAACGATTTTGATTGAAAACCGGTACAGCGTTCGTGTCCGCGATAGTACATTTCAAATGTAAAATAGTTGCTAACATGAACATGAAACATGTCCAGTGTCCACTGCTGAACAAAAGCGGCTCTTTTATCCCAGTGCCGTTAGAAGGGAGGGGTTGCCATAATCCCTACGCTTGGCAGGCGGACTTGGGGATCACAGTATAGGTGTCTATCCAATAGAAAGACGCTGCTGCCCGTCTTCTTGTTTTCCCTTAGTCGCCTCTTACTGATGGAGATGGGAGGGTGCCGGACACCCCACGGTGTGCAATTTGGTGTAGATCTTTTACCAGCATGTGTAACAAGGTTACGTATATAAGGAACTGTCCATACATGTTGCAGTGTCAGATATCCACCGCCAAACAGAAATGTATAACCACTGTAGTAGCCATGTAGCTGGTGAAATATAATTAGGTACCTAACGTCTCGACTGACGAGACACAGTGCCAGTATAGTTGTGTACCATCAGCGAACGTTCTGGTTATTAACAATACAAAGGCTAAATACAGAAAAACAAAGCAGTCTCAAGTTAACCAGATTTATATCAGAGCTATGACATTGGTGTAGAAGGTCGCTAGTCTTACCCATTGTCGTCGAAGAGGGTAACGTTGTTAACGCTGTGAGATCTACTGTCAGGGTTATCGCTTCCGAGAAAAAAATAAATCTACTCAATCGGAAAATACTCGTAACATGGTAGGAGCCATATTATAGTGTTGTTAATTTCTTGCTATATTCATAGGCACAAAGTCGAAGTGAAAGAATAAAATTAAGTGTTTATAGGTTAGATATTGTATAGAGTACTGACTCATATCGTCCATTATTTTTAAATTTTGCTATTGGATTGGAAGAGTGATTTTCATAGTTAAATAAATCCGATCCGAACACAACAGAAATGAATAAAGAATCGTCGAATCAAACTATTATCGAAAAAGATGGACTAAATGTGGTCTTTTATTTTCGAGAATACTACACATTCCGCAACCATGGGTGCAAAGCATTCGAAACGTCGGGAAAGTAAAAATCTAAAATAAACCGCGATATAATCCGTAAAAGTAGTTTCATTTCAAGACGAACTAAAGTTAATAATTGAAAATGCTTGTATTTGGGGGATTCAACAGTTCACATTCGGAGTCTAATATTCTTTTTCGTTTGACGTAATAGTTTTCGCGTGACACACCTATGGACAAACAGCCTAACTGCCGAACCGACAAACGTCAATTAAAGTTACTGATGATTAATCCATTTTTAGAAATCGGATTTTTTCGACACTCGAAGCCAATTAATGCTTAATACGCAGATAGTGAATAGAGATAACCATTATCTAGTATTCAATCATCGAAATTTATCTTAAATGGCTTCTACAGTCGAAATAAATAGATTTCAAAATACAAAAATACAAATGGCAACCCTACGCAGGCCGCCCACACAGTCGTAGGCTCTATTGTTTTTATTATCAACTCGAGATTGTAATGAGACAGTTTTTGCGATGCTAAAAAAGCCTAAGTATTTTATTTAAGTTAATAAGATTGTTAGACATGTCTAGTTTAAGACATTACGATAACGAAAAACAGTCATTGCAATTTAAACTTTTTTTTTTTTTGAAGCGTGGGAAATCTTCCAAAGATCCCCGGGAGCTGTGCGGCTCGACCGGGGTGTGTGGGATTCTTACCCACTAAAACCCCCGCGACTGTCGCATCGCCACATGAGAGAGGGGACCGCCGGGGGGTGCATTGTAGCCCCCCGGGAACCTGACACGGTACTCACGGGGACGGGGGTCGCAACCCCGCCGCCGTCCTCCTCGGAGTCGCCGCCGTACTCAATGGACGTTCAAAGGGCCCACACCCCAAACGTCCAGCGACTCCGAAGGTGCAATTTAAACTCTATGCTAAGTCGCCATGTCATCTGTCATGATACAAAGATAATAATCTAATATCTTTGTATCATGGCATAATAAAATAATTAATATTTATATGTAACCTAATTGGAAGAATCGTCAGCAGTTGAAACACGTCCACTGCTGAACAGGGGTCAGAAGGGTCTCCCCCTTAGAAGGGTGGGGTTGCCATAAGCCCCACGCGTGGCAGGCGTCTTGGGGATCGCAGTATAGGTGGTAGGTAATCCAATAGAAAGACGCTGTTGCCCGTCTTCTTGTTTAAAGAACACCCTTATTAAATTCTTCTAAACTACAATACATTTGCCAAAGTTTACAATTCTGCGTGGTATTAAGCAGTGATACAGTCCTTGATGGTACAGCCCACTAGTTTATGCAGAACACAGGAACCCTATGTCAAAAGGAATCGTTGGTAGTATAAAGGATAAAAAAGTCCCTTTTTCGCCCCCATAACCACTTCTTTTATAGCTCTGGTCAGGCGTCCTTATGCACCGCAAACACAAAGTCAGAAATGTTTGCAATTATATACCTCATTTACAAGTATGTTTAGCCATATTTAAAATCCATTAAAAATAATAAAAATATGGTCAATTCCTAGGTCCTTTGTGATGACCTCATAGTCTATTGTATTTTTAGATAAAAACCCCAAATGAATGAACACTTAACTCTCGATTAAATGAGAATCATAAGGTAATTTGCATTGAATAGACGGCAATAGGAAACTTGGGTAATGGCCCAAGGGCGGTCAACAAAAAGTAATTTAGGACGGCTACACACTTATCTGGAGTGATTTGCCCACTGCTGTACAAAACAGCGACAAGCAAATCCCTCCGTTTAAGTTTGTAGAAGTAAGATTAGTATAAAGAGAAAAGGAATTAAAACATTATACACTGATCAGGTCTGGTCTTCTTGAATGGAATCTAAAAAGATTAAAATAAAAAATCAGAATAGAGCTAACTACATTAACTACATAGTAACGGGGGAAGTTTTATCATCTTGATCTCAACTCAGGTCCTTTGCGGGGTAGACAGTGGTAGTCAAGTAGCTAGTGTTGTATAACGACCCGATTATTAATATTGGCTTTAAATATGGATTTCAATGACAGATTCAGATTTCGATCAGGTGTATTCTGTTCACTGCGAAACGTTTAATTGTTACACTTAAAAAAACCGTAATTTTTTAATTAGTCGATGTAAAAACTAAAGACTTCTTACCTTAGTTCATTATCATTTACTCGTTACCACTTCTATTATGGCCTGCGCATCGAACACACGGCTATCTGATGAATAGATCTTTATTAATTACCGCCTGCTTTTTCTTTTTCTTCATTAATGCTTAAAGACCAGCGAAGAGTTAGTAATTTTGGTAAACGTATAGATATTAGTTATTTAAACTTAACGTTAACACATTATGCATTATCCGTCGAATAATAAAATTAAATTTTAAAAAAATAAACATGTTTTATTTTCAGGCGCTAGGCCCATATTTTTAGTAGTACAATTTCTTATATGACTATGTTAGTAGGTATAATAACTGTACGTCGCACCGCGTGTAGCCGGCTTTATCTTTAAAAACGTAAACATTTACGTTAGCGCGCATTATTTTCAAACAATGCGGTTCGTGCGACGGTAGTACATGGCAATTAAACTGTTCTCGTGTGTCACGAATGAGGTAATTGAAAAGATAATTAAAGCCTTTGATTCCAAATGAGGGAAGTAAAAAATTGCAATATGTAGGACTGTAAATGACTGCACGCGTCGATGCAATATAAAGACATAATAAAACATCGCAGCTACTAGAATAGCAATTATATTGTGGTCTGTTAAGCCTGTACTTTCGTGTATAAGACACACATAATTATATTATGTATAGTGTGTGCCAGTGATGACATATAGTAATCCTAAGTGCTCCTTAACTGCTGGCCTTTTGACAACTCTGAGTAACACAACGAGCTATGGAGAGAGCTATGTTCGCAGTTTCTTTGCGCGACAGAGGAGATCCTTTGTGAGGAGATTCGTCGAAGAACTAAGGTCACCGACATAGCTCTCAGAACCTTCCTTGTGCAAGGAACCGTCCTGGTAGGTACCACAGCAGTGTCAGATTGCTGGACACAAAAGATTAATATCTATTGTCCTAAGGATTATCAAGTGATTCTTCTGCTATTGCTAGTCTTGGTAGTATAAAAATTTAAACAAAATGAATTGTGCAAACGTACAACACAGAGACGGAAGCGACTAATCCTCTCAATTGACATTGATGCACTCTTCAAACGATTGCCGGGGCCGGGGCCACCGCGCTTTCTTTCTATACTCACGACACTAATCAAACATAACACGCGATATTAACGCACGTACCACCTACCACGACCCCTTGTTTGTTGAACGATATGGCGACAATAGGCAAGATGACTAAAATATTATATTTAGTCCGGCATTCGGGTTATCAAAAAATATTGGATACGTATTTTTTCTTTTTGTCAATTAAACAAAAAATGACAAAAATATAGTGTGTTGAAATTTCGCGTGACGTCGCGAGCCCCCACTCCCGAACTTTGGCGCTATATATCTTTGGCTATTTCTATTGATTTATTAAATTAAAAAAATACGTGTCCAATATTTTTTGATAATCTAACAGACAGACATCATCCCCATTATTGTTGAATTTGAATTCACTTATTGTGACCTGAACACCACTAACTAACTACTCCTAACTTTACGTGGGATTACTGTGGTGTATGCTCATTGTTCACGTAGTAATAACTTATTAACCGACTTCTTAAATTGTCGGAATCTTTTTTTACGGAATTTCCCCGAGGGATCAACCATCTACGAGGGATAATATCTCCAGATCAGATGGCTGATCTTGTGAAAGACTGGCCGCTGTGGTCGTATCCGTAGCGGAGGACATCATTATATAAGAAAAAAAAAGGAATAATGTCGCGGAGTATTTGAGTCAAAATGTCATAACAGAATCGGTGTTTTGGTGTTTTTTATGCAGCCATATTCTCGTTTATTGTCTGTAATCATCTGGATTCCATTGAGGTCAGAGCAGTAAGGTCTCGACTTGAATAGTAGAGCGTAATGTAGTTCACAACTTTGTTACTTAATAATTCCTTCTGAAGGTCGATTATACCACGAATTTGTGTCAATTGTAATGAATACCGAGACTTATTTTATTACGATAAGATAGTGCAATGATCAGAGCCTGATATCAGGGAGCCAAGTTCCTATTCCTACCATTGCTCAAAGTGCTTATACGATCTTGATGCAATTTGCTGTAGTTGTTTTTTTTTTTCTTTACTTTTTATACAGTGTTTGTCTTGTTACAATTAGATTAGTACACACGACGACAGTGTAGTACACTTACCATCAGTCGGACGTCTTGCTTGCAATTAAAAAAGAACCTTAACTCGACTAGGTCAATGGGCCAATATAATTTCAGAAAAAAATAGTACCCAACTATACCATGCAGCTTCAAAAAAACTCAGTTCCATTCAAACCTCGTACCGACCGAATAATGGTACAGTTAGCTGTATAAAAACACTTAGTTATTGTAAGATTGAACACTTGGTCAAATAACCCATGGTGCCTTGACCCCGTGCACTAGTTTTTTAATCAGTCCACCTGTATGTGTGTTCAGCTCGTCCTAATACGGCCGGTGCTTTTCACCATTCACTATTTTACGATAAAGCTTTTACCCATTCTAATGAGTTCTACATTATGTTAAACATCCAAATATCCTATATTACATTAATATCTTCATATCATCAACACATCTTATGTTTAAAGGGATAAATATTTGAGGTTGTATCCCCGTAGGGTGTCTGGGTAAGAAAAGCACCCACCCATCTCTTCCCGTTGGGTGCCTTAAAAGGTTTTTAAGGAAAAACAAGAAGACGGGCAGCAGCGTCTTTCTATTGGATTACCTTCCACCTATTCCTATATTCAAGCAAGGATAGGAATGTCGCTACTGTCTATATGAAACTGTCAAACTACACGTCATTATCATCCTAAATCCGTTAGTTCTAGTTTCCGCCATCAGTACAGATAAGTTCGCAACCTCCGCGACCACATTTTAGATGTCATTTTGTTAGTGAATGTATATTTAGTTTATTTATATCGATAGTTCACACCGTACGTTTCCGCCCTGTAGTAGTAGGTGTTTGTTGAAGCAGTCTCCGAAGTAAATGTCGCATAATTTTTTTATCTATTTAACTCAAAGATTTTTTAATCGAATAAGATATCGAGAACCATTCTGTATGGTATTTATTCTATTTACTCGTGACTATAACCCTCTAATCGAATGGTGTATACTTTCCTCATCCAAGGTCGTGTGGACTGTGTCGCTATTGTTCATTGTCCATTGTGCCATGGGTTATGGGAAACGCCATAACGTGTGATCAGACCTAACGATTATGTGTCTGATACAGACATATCAAAGACGTTATATTCTCGTAGGATATACCATATCGGAACCCATGATGACGCGATGTAATAGAGTTTAATTTGTTAAAAAGTTCAAAACAATATAGCACGCCTCTACACTGAAAGGGTGAGTAGAGATGTATTACAACTGCGTTTCTCTACCGTCGATTGGTCACAATTTTTAAGGAAAGAGTAAATTGCTTATCGGCACTGTTCCTAATTCTAGGCCACTAGGCATACCTACTGATAATTTCCTGACAGAAACAAAGTAGTAATAGTAGGAAATTATTGGTAGGTCTTGGCTACCGCAGAGAAGTGTTTCTTTTTCTTGAAGATATATCCCAAGACCTAGACTTTCAGCAAGTTTAGTCGGGAATTAACGCGATTTACCTTATAAAGTAAATAGATACCTCTCGATTTAAATAATGGTCGATGGTGAAACGCGAAAGTGTCAGTGTGAAAACTGCGTTAGACAAAAGATCATCAAAACTGCCATCGTGTGTGCCGCAGATTAACTTTGAAGTTTGTATTTATATACAAAACATTTCCCAATTAAGCCATCTTAAAATTGTTACTATAGTGTAGTGCATTGTCCTGTTAATCTGTTACATAAAAATTACTTAATCAAAGATTATGCTCGACTTTTATACTATCAAATGAAACATCTATTGAAATACAATAGAAAGCTTGTACCATATAATACGATCATAATTTGGTTGCATTCATCGCTTGGGGATTAAGTGCAAATCCCTTAATCCAGACGAGAAAGTAGACATGGCTGGTAAAAGTGAAAATGAAAGAGTTCAATGGAGGCTGGGTGTGGCTCTGTTAAGTGTAGATCATACTCGATTCTTGATGTTTTAAAGCACAACTTTTTGTTAAAGGTAAAACAAAATAATAGGTCATTCTACTTCATGAAGTAGAATGTACTCGTAAATCTATTTTTGTATAATAATAGTAATATTCTGTGTGTGTGTGAGTGAGCACCGTCTGAAAAATATTCAATAAATGCTAATCATTTAGTAAAAGTTCTAAAACAATTTGTAAAACCAATCTCGCAATTTGTAAAAAGATATATCCAATAATGTATGCTCACTCGGTTCTCACAGACGACCACTCAGATCTCCAAATGTATTATATTTGAATACTAGGATTTAGGTTCGAGCTATATATTTGTGACCTTTGCGGTGGAGACCATGGGGCCTAGGTCTCATGAGACGCATGGTTTAGTGAAAAAAAATTCATCCAAACTTATCGAAGTCTCAGGAGACCGCCGCTGGTAGCTTTTTCTGCCAGCGAATAAGCTTGGCTATACAAAGGTTAGTCTTTTAGTTACCCTTCCCGCTCAGTGCGGCGACTTTGAGGAAGTTTTATATAGTTTAATTGTACATGTTTGTAAATAAACTGTAAATATTTAGTTTTGTTAAGTTAAACGACCTTTAATTACAGATCGCCTAGTGCGTGCGTAAAATGTTACAAATAAAAACTTATGCTCACTCAATCCTCCACTCTTATAAGACTTCTTGAGAACTAAGCATAATAAAAATATGTTATATCTCTAGTTATAGGTAATGTTAAATAGGATTTTGTAAAATACTAATCGAACCATGATAGTGATGCAGAATTCAAACATATTGAGTTGTAGGTGCTCACTCAATCCTCACGTTTTTGAATGTAAAAAAACATTCATATCTTTAAGTTTGTAAGCGTTACAAAATATGTAAATAGCTCAAGATTTAGTAAAAAAAAAATACTAAATTTCCACCATTTCACATTTTGATTTTTCTGTTTATTTTGGAAGATAAACACTAGTCATTGTTTGTATGAATACAATCTTTTTTTTTTTAAATTGAACCGACTTCAATATCACTGAAAAGTATAAAATAATTTAAATTTTATTAAGTTGGTGTTAGCTTACCGGCTATGTATATTTGGCACCAACTTCAATAATATTTAAATTATTTTATACTTTTCAGTGATATTGAAGTCAGTTAAATTTAAAAAAAAAAAAGATTTTATTTTTAACTTTTTAGTGATATTTTCCGTAAACTGACCGTAAAATGATCTATGTAGGTTATGATCACATTATCGTCAACATAGTTTTACATAATTCATGTTTCTTCAGAAAAAAATATCCGGTCGTAATGAAATTTGCATGGAATCATCATAGTAGTTTACTCTAACGAATAAAAAAAGAATCATCGAAATCGGTTCATAATTGTCAGAGCAATGTAATGGAGAACATCAGTTTTATGGTTTTTACCAGATAAATTCCTCCACATCGTTCATAGTCCTCCAGGAAGTTCTTATCCGGTTGTGATAAAATTCATACAGATTCAATACAGTGGTTTCTTCTAATAAAAAAAGAATCATTGAAATTGGTGAATATTTGCCAGAGTTATGACCATTTTTGTCCTTAAACAGCGACATAAAGTCATCTATATAGGCTTTCCTGCAGCTCTCAGTGCGCAGTCACCATTCTTGTTTTTTCAGGAACTACTTATTACTAAGCAATAATTTTTTTATGGAACCCAATCAATGGATTGAAGAATGGATGGAAGAAAGATTTTTTCAAATCGTTTCATAATTGCCAGAGTTATGCGCGAAAATACATAAAAAAAAAATATATACAGACGAATTGAGAACCTCCTCCTTTTTTTGAAGTCGGTTAAAAAGCAATGAAGTAGGGTAGTTAAAATACGGGACATTTTACAGAATTATATTATTAACATATTTATAGGTAGATGTACTATTATATACAATAGCACAAAATGTTTATGCTGATTTATTAAAATGGGATTGGATTACCTATTTTCAGGGTAATAATTACGTATTTATCATTAGAATTACATAATATGTGCCGGTACGTGTACTTACATGTACGTTATGTGTTAACATTAAAGTTATTAAATAGGTATAATAATGTTTCTGTATGTATAGAGTGTTATCGTATTGTTTTTCTATTCTAACTAATCTGAAAAAAAAAAAAATTTTTTTTTTTTATCTTTCAAAAACAAGTGTACGTGGTAATAAAATAATAATAAAATAATAAATACACTTTACTTTACTTCACTTTATGGTACTAATCCACAAACCAATCTTATGAGCACAGTCTAACAAGATCTTACATATCAAGAGCTTTCATAGTTCCTTGTCCAAAAGGTGCACTGTTCTTGATAAAGATTAAAGCCAGATGCGGCACTCGAGAGATAAGGCCCTTTGACTACTATACACTACCGGGTTTGTCTGGGTGGTTGTAGAGATTGTAAGATTAGTTATGTGATAGTGATGTAGATTATGTTTTATGTATCGGTAAGTATAAGTAAATCTTTTTGTATACCAACCTTAACCAAATTATAGTATAACTAGCAATTCACTGCGGCTTCGATTGCTATTTTTTTTACAAAGTTTACCAACCCTTAACGCACCCCCAGAGGTTGTTTTTGAAAATTTGCGAAACACGTATTGATTTATTTTATTTAGTGAATCTGCAGTAAATTTCAAGTCAACTTAACCATAAAATAAAAATTGTCATACAAAATTAAACACCCCACTTAACTCCTTTAGGAGATGGCTATAAAATTTAAATAAACCGTGATATAATCCGAAAAAAGTTTCCTTTCCATATAGTCGCGTAAAAAAAAAAAACATTATAATCATATGCACCACTAGCGAATGCGAATGTGAAGGAAAATCATAATTACTACATAATGTCTCAACTCGCATAATCTTATAAAATTCATATTTCAGACTAGCTGACCCACGCAGCTCCGCCTGCGCTATTTTTACGTTAACTAAACTTTTAATAACAGACATTAGCATCGAATACATAACCTCCTTTTTTATAGTCGGTTAAAAACTGGGACCTACTTTTTACTTGCTCTCCGAAGCACGGACCCGTTTAGTTCAAATGGCGTTAAACGGTCACCCATCTATTTAATGACCTTACCTAACGTTGCTTAACCCGATCGATTACAAAACCTTGGTAACAACTCTCTATGAGTGTTCCCTTACTAATATTTATTATATTATAAAGAAAAATTGATAAAATCTGACCAAGGGTATAACCAAGTACCCATTTTGACTTTAATCCCCTCTCCCTAAAGAACCGTGCTAGATTACGGGATAAAAAGTATCCTATGTCCTACCTCGTAGTAAGATCTCAAATCATGCCAAGTTTCATTTGAATCCATTCAGTAGTTTCGGCGTGATGCTCAGCCGTGATACAGACAGACAGACAGACAGACAGACAGACAGACAGACAGACAAAAATTAAAAAAAATACATTTTCGGCCTCAGTATCGGTTATAGAATGCCATCCAAAAATAATTTTCAAAATATCTTCAATGTACAGAATTGAACCTGTTACAGTTTTATTATAAGTATAGATATACCATAAGACAATGCAGAGGTATTGTCTTTACATTTCGGATGTCGCATATTATCAGTCACATATGGAATTCTGTGACTGTACTTATAAATAAACAATATTCTCTTAACGGGAAACGGTGTAAGATAACTTTGAAAACAAAACCAACAGGGAATTTCTCTCCAAACCCAAAGTGCATGTTATCAAGTAATCAAACACACGAAGCAAATACACTCTGACCGATAGTCGGGGCCGTTGACCTCACACACACCGGCGCATTCTATGTAGACGTGTGGACGCTATGTTTATTTGTCTATCTAGTGCAGCGTGGGAAGTATTGCAAGTCTGTGTTCGCGTCGAAATTCTGAATACCATTTTGGTAACTTGTGTTAGTCGCTTTGCTTTTCCTTTGCGAAAAATTTACTGATTTGTAAGCTTACAGATGGGCAAATTAAACCAATTTGCGCTTGGATATTAAATAGTGAGTGAATTTTGGTCGTTCTTTGTGTTGTATGTTCATAATATGACGGGCCTGTTGGTCTAGTGGTCAGACACCCTGCCTGCTAACCGATGGGTCGTGGGTTCGATTCCCGCCAAGTGTCTGGGTGTTGTTTATCTATTTAAGTATGTATTTACAAAAAAAAAGTATATAAGTATTAGTATCAGTTGTCTGGTTTCCATAGTACAGGCTCTGCCTAGTTTGGGATCGGATGACCGTGTGTAGATTGTCCCAAGGTATTACAAGGTATTATTATAATATATGACTTAGCGCCCAGTACCAACTACGAATATTCTCGTAGAAGTTAATGTGATATTACTTGCAAACTCTAAAAGATGGCAGTGGTAGGAGAGCAGGAATAAATTCTTTGACATTTGAAGTAAAGCATTGTTAATTTAGAAAATATAGTTTATTATATGCATTTTTTGTGATACTAGGGGGAATAATCGTACCTAAATCATTTTGTATGCAAAATTACGCGGAAAATATTTGGTACGAGTATACACCTGTGGCAGCGAACGTGTTGACCTTAGTCTGCAAATGTTTGATAGATAACTGTAATAATGCTACTGAATGAATCTGAATAAAGACAATCTGAGTCCGAATAATATCTTATATTCAAAATAACCGTAACAGACACAATTCTATTCTTTATTTAAATTATTTACGTGCCGCGGTAGTCAAATAGGTTTTTAGTTAAATAGTGATATAACGATTAGTGTATTGTTTTAAAATATTTCCCAATTTCATTTACAGTATTTATATTTTTATTTATTTTCATAATTGCACTACTATCGAACTTTGAACATGGCACAGAGCGGTTCGTAGTAAGAACGCATAGCAAAATATGACCGCTTGATTGCTCGCGGAAGAAAGGTCGCGGGTTTGTGGTTTTTACAAGTTCTATAACTACACGTTAGTACTGTTACATCAGAAGTTAGTGTTGTAATAGCTTTAAAACTGTGAAAGTTAGAAAAAACACGAGGTGAATGCTTTTGAACCTGGTTAAAGACAACAGTTCTAACACGTAACTTATCGTATACATAACATAGTGTCTTAAGGAAGTTGGCAGAGAGAATCACCAACTTTGTTTATTTCTTACTGGTTTAGGGCCTGGAATGTAAAATGTTTCACGAATGTTGGATAAGCATTACTAAGCCCGTCCTGTGCCTAATCTCTCCTCGGTCGAGTTGGTATTCCGCGGGGGAAACCTTCAAAAGGTCCCCGGGAACTGTGGGGCTCAAGCGAGGTATGTAGGATTCTTACCCAATAAAACCTACGGCTCTAGCATCGGCACATGATAGGGGACACCAGGGCTCTACGGTGGGATCTGCACCAGGACCCCTTAGTGCCTCGCCTTTATAGCCACCTGGAAACCAGACAAGGTCCTCCTCGGAATCGCCGCCGTACTCAATGAACGTCGTAGACACCCCGAAAGTCCAGCGACTCCGAAGCGGGTTGGTATTCTATCACAAAGGATTGTGAGAGTAAAAGAAGAGTGTGCTTTTGTGTCTACGCAAGCACTTGTGCACTCCCGCGTAGATGGCTAATCTTGTAATAGTTTGCCGCTGTGACAGGATCAGTCAGGAGGACATGTGTATTATTTATTTGGTCACTTAGTAAATAACTTAGCGGAAGTTCCCGCCTATAGCCTGTGCCCGACGGCTGTCTCTAAAAAGTTTAATAATTTGATAAGCATATGTTATCGTTATTAAAACACCTGGTGATCTGAATCCCTCTTTCGACAACGGGCGCGATACTACGCGGTGCAAAGGTCATCGCTACATCATTAATACATGAAAGCATGCGCGTACGCAGCCTACGCAGTACTAAAATACACTGCAACCGGTCAGCGGCGATGACTGCGATGGTGTTGCGTAACATTTCAACAATAGACTATAGCTGATCAATTTGACCGTGAAATGGTTCATGGAGATGGTTTTGGACATACACGCGTTTTCCACGAACAGACACAGTGGTGTATTTGTTATTTTTTTAACGGTTTTGTCTTACTTTTGGGCACGGACCTCCCCTAAATATGAAGGGGCTTTAAGCCATAGTCGACCACGTTAGCCAAGGCGTATTGACGGACGTCATTCAAATGCTAGTTAGGCTTTCTCAGACATGCACGTTTCCTGACAATGTTTTCCTTCACCGAAAGCTAGTGACAATCGCACTAAGACGATTCGCACATGATCAATTAAAGAAATCGCAGGTGCGAGCCGGTGTTCGAACCTGCGTACCTTGTTTTTCAAGACAAGCCCTCGCCCACTGAGCTGTCACTCTGCTTGATATAACCAACATTTTTGTCATTTGTATGATGCAATTAGAGTTCGCCAAAGAATCAGTTTTGATAACTTAAGTAAAACTATATCCACGGAAAAATCTACACTAAGCGGTGTGAGTCTTATTGCGGGAGCGAGGACTATGATTGCAACAGTATAGTCGAGACGAGAAGATATTTAGCCTGATGGTAGGCAACGTGCCTGCCCAGGGTCACACATTGCATTGCGTAAGTTAATGGTTCATGGGTGATGAACTCATTACCCATTTACCATTTGTATGTAACCGTAAAATATTAAAAGCGTCTAGTTTTAACAGGTATGGAAAAAACTCATTAGACCCCAAAAATGCTACACTCTACCTCCGTCTGGTATTTAAACTAGTGGCGTAGCTTGCCTTAGACGGGCCCACTATAAAAATTTGTTGGGGGGCCAAATGAAGGGTAAAGGGGCCCCGTGTAAGGTAGCTACGCCCCTGATTTAAAACACATCCTAAACCTACCCACTCCACAACCCTACTCTCATTATCGACTCCAAACATCGATATACTTATATCGATGACTCCAAAAGTCTATTTTCAGACTGGCTAATAATAATCATCGCCAGTTCTGTACTATCGCGGACACGAACGGTGTACCAGTTTCTAATCAAAATAGTTTGGACACGTTACGTGCTCTTACCCCGGCCGCGCGTATTTTGGGCCGAGTCGTGCAAGTGATTGTCAACCTAAAGTTGGTACACCGTTCGTGGCCGCGAGAATACATAACGTCTCTCGTCACACCGGAACTAATAACGCTATACAAATATTAATACGGCAGGCGTAAAGCCATAAAAAAATAAACACAAATACCTTTTTCTAATAGCAACATGTGTCGGTATTACGCGATGCGGAGAGAGTTACATTATATTAGTGGTCGCGGTGTGCGCACGCGCATATCAAACGCTATTTTGATGTTATTTTAGTATCGAGTTTATTCGTGTCGCGTGTGTTTTATGCCTAAAATGGCGGACGGCGCCAAATATGTCAACTTGTCACAATTTAATACTGTTGAACTAATTATAGTTCTATGCTTCTTGCGGCAGGGTAAATGACGAGAGTGATAAGTTTTTATATCGTAAACCTCTAAATTTGTGAATCGTTAAGAAATTAATTAGTTGTTAAAGCTAAGATTAAGAACTTCACAATGATGACAGAAAGGAGAAAAGAAAGGAAGGTTTTTGCCTAGCAATGGAACAGCTGTTATGTAACGTTTTCTTATTATATTCCTGTAATTGAATAATTATTACAATTGTTATTATAAGTAATATTGACTTACTATGCGTTTCAACTAAGAAGGTGGCCGCCATCTTGCCATTTCAAATATGTAATTACTAAAAATGATGTTTTAACAAAAATAGATTGCAAAATAAGATATTACAATAAATAATCAAAAACGGGGCGAATTTTTTTTTTTTTAGTTGAAACGCATAGTACAAGTCTGTCATTGGATGGACTTTGAGTACTATAAAAATGTATCTCATGTGAAAGCTTTTGAAGATACCAGCTAAAAACATCGTTATTTATTCTTACAGCGTCGCAATAGATTTTCACACTAAAAATAATAAGTCATAAATAATCGATCAATGTATCGACTGACATTCCACAACACAATGCCCATTTCTAATTTATCAAATAGTTTTATAACCGAACCCGTTACCTGCAGGTCGCATTGCATACATGTCAATTGCCAGTCAGTTCTTAAGAAAACCCTCACGTTTTTGGAGAAAGTAGCTATTGCGGTACCAGAGTCGTAATGTGGCGATTGCAGTATTACCTCGGTCTTTGGATAAGCGTAGTCCTGTCCTGTCTGTTATTATTTAATCATTGATGTGACAATTCCGTTAAAAGCCGTTGAATTATATGTTCGATTTTCATATCGCGCGGAAGTTTCTGGCCGAAAATAGGCGACTATATTTTTTTTGGAATCATAAGTCCTCGTACATTCATAAATTGGTTTGTTATTTTAAAGGTAAGTTAGTGTTGAACTGAAGTTGTCTTTTTTATATACAACTACTTAGAAAAATTACTTAATTCAGTATTTATTAACCTTAAGTTGCTGTAATATTACTAGAAAAAAATCGTTACTTCTTGTACGTTGTAGTTGTGTTTAATATAATAAGTATAATATAAATACAAGAATTAAAACTTTCTGCCGTAACCAAACCAATCAATCAACCGATTAATAGTTAGTATGGTATTTATTACCGTACGGGGGTTCCCGTACTATAGAGACTGATAGACTCATAACCTGAAACAGATAAACTGATAGAAATCTGTATACCTAATAAATCTGCTGATATACTAATAAATGACTGATGATTTTGTGAGAACGTGCGGTTTAGGCACTTGATTCCCGGTGACGAACTGATTTTTATATATAAAACTGGAATTCTGATTACTTAACACACAAAATGCTGACATTGCTAATATACATGCATGTACAATTACTGTGTAAGTAGATCCAGTAGGTAATTATTCTCAGCACCCGATCCGTACAATAACAAACAGTGGCTAATGTAAAAAGATAAACATTCTGAAACAATAGCATTTTTAAAGTCACATAGGAATGCATTGTTGCCTTACTGTAAGAGTATATTGATATGAATGTTATTTACGTTATTTTTTTTATGTTAAACCTAATATTCAACGTATACATGTTAGTACCTATTCAATATCTGCAACGTCCAATTTCAATTGAAATTCGAAATTATGTTCCATAAAAAATTAACCGTCATAGAATCAATAGGTTAAGAATGTAGATATTGAGTACGGCGCCGACTCCGAGGAGGACGGCGGCGGTTGCGACCCCCGTCCCCGTGAGCACCGTGACACGTTCCCGGGGGGGCTACAATGCGCCTCCGGCGGCGGGCTCAGAGGCAAGGCACTGAGGGCCCCTGATGCAGATCCTACCGGAGAGCCTAGGGGTCATCTCTCATGTGCCGATGCGACAGCCGCGTGGGTTTTAGTGGGTAACAATCCCACATACCGCGGTCGAGCCTCACAGCTCCCGGGGAGCTTTTGAAGGTTACCCCCGGAAGAAAAAGTTAAGAATGTATATCAGTCAACGCCTCAAAAAGGGCTCGATATATATTTTTTTTTTTCAACTAATTTCCATTAAAACTGCCACAGATCATAATGTTTTAGCCTTTCACCAACCACACGTCGGGTCTGCCTTGTTTATTGGACTTGGCAGTGCTCAGGTTAAAATAACTAGTTTTCGGTTCACGTAATAATACTGGTCTCGTATCATAATTATACTTAATCAGTATAATTAATATATTATGCTTTACACTTCATAGAAAACGTGATACATAATTAGTTTATGTTCCTTAGATGATTTGTTAATATATATATGACAACAGCATATATTTTAATTTGGATGCATACATATAAGTTTAAGAAATGAATAAATCACCATAAAATTGTTTAGTGTCACATAAATTCATAGTTCATTTCAAATCACAAAAACAAACCTAATCTGCATCATTTAGTTTATGCAACAAACCGTAATGACTTATAAACTCTGTGCACGCAATTTACTCAATGTATCAATTAACTGTGTTTCCACAGTTAAAATAATGCATTAATTTATCACACAACATGTTACTTTCCCCTCTCTAGTCGTGGAAAACTGCGAAAGTTAGTTCTCAACGTGCAGTTAACTCACAGCCATCGTACTTTTAACATACTACGTATAACTTAACGTAATAGTGTATAAATACTGGCATCATCATGAAAAATATGCTATTTTTAGCCAAAAAATAATCACCAAAAATCAGTGTTACGGTTTTTTTTTTAAACAAATTTCGAAATCTTTCGACATTTAAAATTAAGAAATTAAAAATAGAACGAGCGAGTGACAAACGACAGTGTCGAACAGTGAACTAAGTCTGGTTCTAAATTTAAACGCCGCATACCTACCGAACGGAAATTTAGAACGCCCAACGGATTGCATGTTCTAAATTTAAACTCTAGTGCAGCTGCTATAGTGAACTTTGTCACAGGGATTCCGCTTTCTTTAAAAAAAAGTAAGTTTACATGGAAGTGTACGTCATTACATAACATTCTAGTAAAGCCGAAGTTAGGTATATCTTGTAATTCTATGTAATATATATACCCTAAAGGTGCGTTCATAAACTTTCGATCGGAGCGTTCGTGTCGCTATGGGCGTGTTTTACCGATTGTTTCATAATTGCCATTGACAGAGAAAGTGTCGCGTTTGACGACCGCCACTCGGTTTATTGGTAAATATTTTCTAATATTGATGGACTTTCACTAGTTTATGCTTGCCAATTTGTATGCTGTTGAGGCCGCAAGAGCACTTAACAGGTAAACTAACCTCTCCCCGGGGCGTGCTCTAGCGTCTGGCGCTGGAGATACTCTGGCGACGGTCCGAACGGAGGGCCCAGGGTATCTTAAGGCCACTGGGGAGGTTTTAGTGGTTAATAATCTCACATAACCCGAACGCCGCCGCTACGGAGACTGGGTACCTTTTGAAGGTTTCCTCTGCGTCAAAAAAAGTAACTTAACCTCTAGAGGTCAACCTAGTTGCTAACCTACAAATCAAACCAATACTATCACTTTAATAGGTTATAAAAAATAAACAAAATCTAAGCAAAGACTTATAAGGTTATGCTACAGATAAAGGAAAGAAGAAATCATATTTATTTACCAAAAAGATGACGTACACAAATAATAATTATAAATTATAGCACTAATTTTACAACCAGATACATAATAATGTATATAAACTTATCTAGATTAAATCGTACGCCGCAATTACAGTAAATGAGGTTGGCAACTCAGCTTATTGCTGAACTGGAGGACATGTTGTCGGTCCAGCGCTGGTTTTCAGTGGCAACCTCCATTACATAACGTTTCCTTATGCCTTCAGTTCCATATTGGCTCCATATCTTTGGTCTTCCAATTGGCTGCTGCTCAAGTCATACATGTGCGCGGGTGCTGCTTGGAGGGACTGGTCCGACCTTCGTCCTATTCTTTTTTTTTATTCGTTTTATTTACTTTTTAAATTCCGAAAGCAACATTTGCACTGAATAATTAATTATGTTTGTGAAAATCATATGTCCATACTGTGATGAATAGACGAGCGTCTGGCTCTGAAGATTCTTTGGCGAGGTCCGAACGGAGGGCCCAGGGTATCTCAAACTCAAACTCAAAAAACTTAATTTCAAATAGGCTTAAAGCTAGCACTTTTGAATGGTCATTTTTTTTAAAAGCTACCACCGGATCACAACGCGGCCTCAACTGAGAAGATCCGGCAAGAAACCCAGGAGGCTTGTCAATTTTTCACTTTTTTTTAAACATTGTTTTGTTACAAATGAACCGTGTCGTATAAATCGAATCGTCATGTGAACATTAGCGATAGTGTGTCCTGCCGTTAGAAACATAAAGCAAGGGAGAAAAGAAGAAAACAGTAAATTACGACAAAAATTACAACAAACTAAAAGGCCAAAGGGATAGTAGTCGGACCAGTCTCCCCCCCCCCCCCAAGCAGCACCCGCGCACGAGTTGACTCGAGCAGCAGCCATCACTCCCCTCAACCATATTAGAGGGAAGGGGGTGACCCGCCACACCACAGTATCTTGCCTCGAAGGCCACTGGGGAGGTTTTGGTGGGTAAACATCGCACATAAACCGGCCTCCCGCAGAGGGTGGGTATCTTTTGAAGCTTTCCTTCTCGATAACAAAAAAAAACGATCTACCACATGTCCCTTTCATTGTTGAAATATGGACATTAGTGTGTGGCTTCCGTAAGTCGCGATGATGTGTTGCATGCACACTCGCTTACAACAAATCGTTATTATCTAATACTGGCGTGCGAGGTGGTTATTTGTTATCTGTGCACAAGTCATCAACGTCAGAACCACAAATTACGCGGTGAGCGATGCTGTCGTGAACAGACGTACGGATGACAAACAACCAATGTTTTTGTGTGCAATATAACTGATAGGTAATAGTTTTATGCTCAGGCAATGATAAAACATATTATACACGTACACTATGGAGAGAGATATGCTCGGAGTTTCTTTGCGCGACAGAATCTGTAATGAGGAGATTCGCCGAAGAACAAAGGTCACTGACATAACTCTTAAAATCTACAAGTTGAAGTGACAATGGGCAGGCCACATCGATCGGAGAACCGATAACCGTTGGGGTATGTGAAAGGTTCTCGAGTGGGAACCACGAACCGAAAGACACAGCGTTGGCAGGCCTCCCACTAGGTGGACAGACGACATTGTGCGCGTCGCAGGTAACCGGTGGATGCAAATAGCCAATTGTCGTTCATTGCGGCGTTCAAAGGGGGAGGCCTATGTTCAGCAGTGGACGTCTTCCGGCTGGTGATGAGGTAAAACGTATGTAGATGCCGGATGCCGTTTTATTCACCTCCAAGATTTCAATGCGACAGAGTCAAAGTCAAAATATCTTTATTATGTATGCTTCACTGAGGCATTTACACAATTTTTCTTTTACGTAAGTACTACCACCGGATCGTAATGCGGCCGATACTGAGAAGATCTGGCAAGAAACTCGGCGGGCTTGTCTTTTTTTGTCAGAGTATTTGAAGCAGTTTTTGAAGTCGTCATCAGCATCAGCAGCCGATAGACGTCCACTGCTGAACAAAGGCCTCCCCCTTAGAAGGGAGGGGTTGCCATAATCCCCACGCTTGGCGTCTTAAGGATCAAAACAGAATTTTACATTTTTCAGTCCAAATGCAGCCACTAAAACTATCCCGTGATTATCGGTTTTTGTGATCAATTAAGCAATATAAGTTTTTGTCATAAATTAAGCAGTATAATTATGTATACTTATATCGGAAATTAAGGTGAATTTTAGTGTATTGTCAAAATTGTACGAGTTGTTTTTCATTAATTTGGATATTTGACATTATATGTAATTTACTTTCTAGAATGTTGGCGATTAAATCTCAAGTGTTAATTTCAACTCGGATATTATTCGATATCTATATTTGTTTTTTTTTTTAAAGCGCCAGGTGGTGGTCATACATACCGACGACAGTGTGACAGTGTAACATATTTCCTCTGATAATTATCAAACGCCTGCACAAACTACATCCAAGTTTGGTGCGACTTTTAAAGATCTGTTATTTTTTTCAGCGCATAAGCGCTCTTAGGCACTCGTAAATATTTTTTACGACCGATTACTGTTACGTAAAACCGTCTAACAGTTAGTTCGTTCAACAAAAAATAAAGCGAAGTAGGTTAACTTCGTTCGTTTATGTTTTTTATTTGCTGCATGTAAATTTATTATACTGTGCGCGGTTGCTGGCTGGATAGATGAGATCTGTGCTAATTGGGCTAATGTTTCATTGCCAAGTGTTTATATAATTGACCCGTGGGGTGTCCGGGTAAGAATAGCACCCTCCCATCTCCTCCCGTTGGGTGTCCGTAAGAGACGACTAAGGGCTAACATTGCTGTGTTCCAGTGTGCTGGTGAAATTACTGGACACAAAAGATTAAAGATTTATTAAATTAAATATTAAAGATTTTATAAAATTGAAAAACACAATCGTTACAAACACAGTTAGTACAAACTAGACACAACAATAAACATTTTTTTAAAGAATTAACAAGAGTTCCCAAACTAGGCACAGTCTGTATCTTGCGAAACCAGCTAAGAAGCGGACACCAGAATTTAAACAAGACAAAGGACAATAGGGAAGTAGAGCGCAGGTCCTCACTCCCTCCCACCGAATCCCTCTCCCCGGTCACGCAAACCGAGGTGGAAGACCTAATCAAAGACCTTAAGCCGAAGAAAGCACCGGGCTCCGCCGGCATCTCCAATCGCGTCCTCAAGGTTCTCCCTGTCCATCTGATATGTCTTTTAGTGACTATCTTCAACGCAGCCATGTCCCACTGCGTCTTTCCTGCCGAATGGAAAGACGCGGATGTAGTAGGTATCCCTAAGCCGGGTAAGCCTCGCAGCAGCCCTGCGAGCTACCGGCCTATCAGTCTCCTAAAATCTCTCGGCAATCTCTATGAGCGCTTGCTACTAGCGAGACTCAAAGACTTTGTCACCTTTGTATCCTTATTGACGAGCAGTTTGGCTTTCGAACCAGACACTCTTGCGTCCACCAGGTGCACCGCCTCACGGAGCACATCCTGACCGGGCTCAACCAGCCCAAGCCCGTCTACACAGGCGCCCTATTCTTCGATGTTGCCAAGGCCTTCGATAAGGTCTCGCACAACGGCTTGATATACAAGCTCTTCCAGTTAGGAGTCCCCGATAGGCTCGTACTCATCATACGAGACTTTCTCTCGAATCGTACCTTTCGATACCGGGTCGAAGGTACGTTTTCTTCGCCCCATCCTATACAGGCCGGAGTCCCTCAGGGTTCCGTGCTCTCTCCCCTCTTGTTCAGCCTGTTCACGAATGACATTCCTCGTTCGAGCAGAGTCCAACTCGCCCTTTACGCGGATGACACCGCTCTCTTTTATTCCCATAGGAACATGTCCTATTTAACGCGTGCTCTTCAAGCCGCAGTCGACGCCCTGGGTCAATGGTTCCGTACGTGGCGCATAGAGGTGAACCCGGAGAAGAGTGCCGCGGTGGTTTTCTCCCGGGGACCCGCCAATATATTCTCCGCGCGGAGCCTTCGCCCCAACAGACGACTAGCCCCAATATCCCTATTCAATCGCCCTATCCCCTGGATTAGGAAGGTTAAGTACCTCGGAGTCACCTTGGACTCCACCATGACTTTCGGCCCGCACATTAGGTCCGTCCGCAATCGAGCGGCTTTCGTATTAGGTCGCCTGTATCCCCTTCTCTGCAAGCGGAGTAAAATGTCGCTTAGACATAAGTTGACATTATACAAAGCCTGCATTCGCTCTATCATGACTTACGCGAGTGTAGTTTTCGTGCACGCCGCCCGCACCCATATCGATAGCCTCCAGGTTATCCAAAATCGTTTCCTCCGACGTGCCGTCGGTGCCCCGTGGTACATGCGGAACGTAGATTTGCATTCCGATTTCAAGTTAGATCCCCTTCGTAAGTTCCTCAAAGAAGCGTCGAAACGCTACTTTGAATCCGCGCCGCCGCCGATTACGCCCCTAGTCCTTCTGACTCGCGCCGCAGACCACGGCACGTACTGCTCGACCCTCCTGACCCCATGACGGTCCTATTGGACCGGGATGCGCCGACCCCTCCCCGACGACCGTATGCTACACTAGCTATCAGACACCGGTCTCGCCGGCGAGGCCGAAGGGTCGTACGTATGCGACCTCAACGACGTGCATCACCCCACTGAGTTTCTTGCCGGTTCTTCTCAGTGGGGGCGCGTTGTGAACCGGTGGTAAACTCAGCCCTCTCTTAAGCGACAGCCCAAGCCGAGGCCGTGCCTCCCTGAGGTGCCCTTGAGCTCGTCGCTACTTCTGCCGTAAAGGCTAGAGCGCTTTAAGCGCTCGCCTCCTATTGTCCGGTGAAGCTGTAATGGCCATCTGCGGCCAACAGCGTCTATCATTAAAAAAAAAAAAAAAAGGAAGAATTGTGTGTAGATATGCTTGAGTAGAAGAAAAGACTTAATAACTATGTCTCCGGTGACGAGTGGCAGTGAATTGCAGCTGTCTAAGGCAGTCGTGTCTTGCTTGTCTCATCACTACATCGAATGAAAAAAAAATCTTGCAACCGGTAAATAATACCTAAAAAAATACAGGCAGCAGTCCTACAATGTTTTTTTTTTATAATAAATACACGTGGAAATAACAACAATTAAGCGGTCCAATTACGAAACTGTAATTTCAGTAATAATTCCCTTTAATCTTGCAGTGGTATGAGCAAATGCGCGACTCACGTGCAGCTGTTTTATCAGGAAATGCCTGGAATCGCTGTGTTCCCGCGTCACACGGCCATTATCATTAGCCTTTATCTGAACGAGGTGTGCAACGATAATTGTATGCTATTGTATCGTAATACAATTGTCTATCAACACTGATTAATGTCCTTATTAACAAACATGTGATACCTGGTTGGGGGAGGGATGGAAAAGTTTTATCAAACCATAGTATGTAAAGGTGGGCTGGCCTGTTGGTCTAGTGGTTAAAAACCCTTCGGAGTGTGGGTCCTACGACGTCCATTGAGTTCGGCGGCGACGTCAAGGAGGAAGGCAACGGGGTTGCGTGCGACCCCCGTCGCCGTGAGCACCGTATCTGGTTCGGGGGGGCTACAATGCGCCCCCCGACGGCGGGCTCAAAGGCAGATCCCACCGGAGACCCCGCGTGTCTCTCATGTGCCGATGCGACAACCGCGCGGGTTTTACTCGGCAAGAGTCCCACATACCCCGGTTGAGCTCTACAGCTCCCAGAGAACTTTTGAAGATTTCCCCCGCGAAAAAAAGTGTTAAAACACCCTGGCCGTTACCCAATAGGTGGTCCTGGGCTCGATTCCATCAAGCGTCTGGGCGTTCAATCATGTTACAATCTAATTTTAGTTAATTCAACAACCTGGTATTGACGTAGGAGGCGGCGCTATAGAAAAACTGGTAGATTTCTTGCATTGTTTTTTAAGTCCACATTCAAATTATAGAATTGGTATATGTATATAAAAAATAAATGTATAATGCAATGTTAAGTTCCATGACTATTAACTCGATTTACACGTTAACCTCAGTTTTTTAAACCGCTTTGTATATTTTGTTACCAACACCAATATAAATGTCTTTATTTATTCTCTTTCGTGTCCGATGTATCTCATTTGTAATAGTTTTCCTTCATTTGTTGCAGACAACAGACAGCGCGGACTTCCTCGCGATCCGTCCTCACACGGCCGCGGTGATCCCGGGCAAGCCTGCCGCCAATCCGTTGCAGTTCATTCGGGTCGGCCCTGCAGACCTTGGCAGCAGGGCCAGGGAGCAGTTGCGGCGCGCCGAGCTCGCTAAGCGCACGGAACCGGCGCGGATAGAGCGGCAGGAGGATTGGCAGTCGGTGAGTGACAGATTACGTCATTTTAGACTACGATAGCAAATTAAAAAACAACCTCTTTTCGAGGTAGTCGTGTAAACATGAGTAGTATTCAATCATCAGCCTGAAGATGTCCACTGCTGAACAAAGTCCTCCCGCTAAAAATGGGGAACCCCTCCCCATTTTTAGCGGGAGGACTTTGTGTTCTCACAATCGTAATACACATCATTCAAGCTAAAATTCTTTGCTAGGACCCTGCGACTAAGGGAAAACAAAAAGACGGGCAGCAGCGTCTTTCTATTGGATTACCTACCACCTATACTGCGATCCCCAAGACGCCTGCCAAGCGTGGGGATTATGGCAACCCCTCCCTTTTTAAGGAGGAGGCCTTCTGTGCAGTAGTGGACGTGTTTTGGCTGCTGATGACTACTTATCTATTTTTTCTTAATTTTGCAAGTCGCTGCTGTTAGGAACCAGAGCATGCATGGTCCCTTCCACCCGATATCTCCTGCTGCGTAGCTACAGTGCTTAATTATCAATACATATAAAATTACTTGTCGTGACTGACTGACTGATTCATCAACGCACAGACCAAACCGCTGGACCTAGGACGCTGAAATTTGGACAGTAGGTTCTTCTTATGACGTAAGCATCAACTAAGAAAGGTACACACATAAAAATGTAACAGTGTTGTTACTGTTAAATGACTCGAACTCTCAAAAGCCAATAGGTCATTGGAATTTCGACAAAGCAAGCTGTCTGAACATACCCAAACAATGAACCCATCCCCACATAGTGTTGATACTCTAAATATACATCTCGACAGCTGTCACTCACACTATAAAGGTAATGTGTCGTTCAAATATGCCTAACCGGTTGGATTCATTGCCATGTGTCACGCTGTATATACTCCGCCTTCCATCAATTGGTCCATTCATACATTCATGATTTGAGTATCTAGTACCTGTTTGATAGTTAGACGAAAACGATCAAAATGTAGAGGCTTTCTTATATTTCACACAAGCGCCTCTAACTATATAACTATTAAAGCGTAAACGGTTTATGCATCTAGTGATATGGACAAGGACGGTCTCTTGTAAGCGATGATTCTGACGTTTCCTGCTGAAACATTAGTTAATAAGTCTCTTGAGCCAGATAATTTCTCGTTAACACGCTGCTGCTTTGAGGTAAAAAATTTGACGCTACGGTAGTAACTATCTGGACGGTGTCTTGCGAAAATATATATCATCTGATATTTCAACTGTAGCATAATATAATACTTTGAGCGCGATGTCCTGATTACGATTTCCTTGTCCGGAAAATTGTTAGTTTTTTATAGAATTAAGAAATTCTGACAATTCGACCGAGCAGAGTTCGTAGTTCGGGAATATGCTTGACAATTGTCAATAAAAAATCCATATATTAGCAAGTACGGTGTCTTCTTCTTCATCATGGGGGTCGGCGACCATTTGTCGATATGTCTCCTTGTCAGCAGTCATGCGAATTAATTTGTAGTCCATGACATCCTTCTTCTACCAGGCCCTCTTTTAATTTTACCTCCAATGATTAATTTTAGTAACACCACCACTCTACTCTACTCCGATCTACTTTAAGCTTTACAAATCCAGTTTTTGCCAGTTTTCAAGATTTTTGCATTATTATTATAGCTAAAGAAACGCGATGGTCATCCATTGGGGACATTCTCTTTATTTATACATACTTATAGAAATAAATGAAAGTACTGTATCATGTTATGTCTGATATCTGTCTTTCCCTTTGATACGTTGAAAAAACACAATTGTTTTCAGATTCCAATTTAACACATTTAATAAGGAAACATCACACTTTCCAGCGATTTATATTCACACCATATCTCCTTCCCATAAAATGTACTAAGAAAACCTAACGAGACATTGCAAATGAAACATTACTGCCACAATATAAAGTTAACTTTGCTGTGTTCTTATTCATGGTTGATTTGTAACACAAGTAATATGTTTTTCTCTTACTTTTTTTAATGGATGACCTTAATTACGCGGTTTCTGTGGAAACTGGATGAAAGCTAGACCATCGGGGCCGTGTTAATTGGCATGGCATTTGTAAGGTTTCCCATAAAATGGATGGTGTAGTGTGTGATGCGGGTGAGCGGATTTTGTGGTTCAGTGCGTAGCTGGGTTTTTATGATCGGTATAAAGATTTCCGCTTGACAAACTCCCTTTAGAATAGCTGAAGCGATAATCTTCTCAAGGTGGAAGGCTATATTATAGCCTATAATCAGCAAAGAAGAGGAATTGGATGAGAGTACCGGAGCATCGAGTTTGGCTATGCGCAATCTGGTGGGCCCATGTTGCATAGATATGCTTAAGAATACGTCCTCGTTGCGTAGATTTGGTAAAGAGCACTTATCCTATCGTAATTTTATTATATTTTTAAATTAATTCCAGCCACAGTAAAAGTAGAATTTTGGGTTTTTTGTACAAAGAAAGACACTCCCTAATGTGTGTTTACCTTTCTTGTGATTTTTAAAACTGTTAAACAAAACCGATAGCTTGCTATTCCTTGCGCTCGCACCGCCGGAAGTTGTCGGTACGTAAGAAACCCGGGGAATGCTCCCCACTTCCGCTACGAGTACTGAATCCTGCACCCGCTCGCTAGTATTGTTAGCTAGGATTTCAAATAATAAGATTTAAGAACGATTATGTGTTGGGTTAACACTCGAAATTGGAAATTACACACTACGAATGTGAATGTATGAAGGCATTCATTACAATTATGATAATAGGCATATTTCCTTCAAAAATATTATTTGTTAAATTTCTTTGATCTCCACAGATAAACATCTAAAAATGAACGCGTGATTGACGCAAATAACAAAGTACAATAATGTAAAGTGTGCGTTCCGTCAGCCGTCTCTTTTTTTTCTCTAAACCATTACATACTCTGCTTTTTCAACACCAACCATTACGGCGGCGATTACACAGATTGGACGAGATTAACTGTCGTTAAAACGTGAACTAACATTGCACAACTACGGTTTAAAAATATCCGTATTTCCTACTGTGTACGGACTGCTCAATAGATCTATTAAGTTCTATTGAAGTTTGGTTTGAGGTATAAGCTGACAGCGGTTGAATTGACGCCCGTTGTATCAAGAAATACTGCGTTTCTTAGGGCTGACGCTGCATTACGTCCTTTCAAACAGACACGTCGTACGAATGCGACCTCAACGACGAGCATCACCCCGCTTCGTTTCTTGCCGGATCTTTTCAGTTGATGATCATCGGATCACACCAAGTAGACTTCTTAAGTGACAACCCAAGCCGAGGCCGTGTCTCCCTAAGGTGCCCTTGAGGTCGTCGCTGCCCTGCCCTTCAGAGTGGAGTGCGATAAGCGCTCGCCCTCTTGTGAAGCGACATGGCCATCTTCGGCCAACAAGTCGCATTTTTTTTTAGAATATAATCGCTTCATTCTAAAAAAAAAATGCAATAATTCCTCTGAAATCGGTCAGAAATGCAAAAATGATGTTCTTGGCGTGCTTGCCATCCCCAGGTTACCCCCTTACCTTATCCAGCTTGTAAAACTCAACCACAGACTCAACTGCGTTTAAAACCATTGGCGGCTTGGATATGTTCCGGAAATTTGAACGGATATCTAATAAGAAGGTGGAGGTTCTCAATACGTTTGTAGGTTTTATGTCGTATTGAAATACTATTTTCTTAATTTTGTCGCTCCTCTGATAATCTGGCTGGAACATTCCAACCAATTTTTCGTCCTTCTTGCCCGGTGCAGTTAGCATAGCCGTCCTACGGCCCGTCCAGTGAGTACGGCGGCGACTCCGAGGAGCACCGTGTCAGGTTCCCGGGGGCTTCAATGCGACCCCTGGCGGTGGGCTCAAAGGCAAGGCACTGAGGGACCCCTGGTGCAGATTCCACCGTAGAGCCCTGGGGTCCCCCCTCTCATGTTCCGATGCGACAGCCGCGGGGGTTTTACTGGGTTAGAATCCCACATACCCTGGTCGTGTCCCACAGTTCCCGAAGGTTTCCGCCCCGAGTAAAAAAAAAATAAAGCCGTCCTACGCATTATATTTCATTTTAAGAACAGAAAAAAAATCGGATGTTTTATTTATTAATTAAATCGCGTTCTCTCGTTACTTCTACCATACTATACCTACAACAACGTTTAACTCTTACCGATCGCAAGCGAAATTGCTTAAAAAATACACCTCGCAATAGATCGGCGCGCACGCAATGTTCGACACGCGCGCCATCTAGCGACAATCGCTGTAAATGCATGTAATGAGGAAAACAAGAGTGCGATCGTGATGCTGTTTTACATTCTTTGGAGAATGTTAAAAAAATATGAACATGACAGGTATGCCTGGTAATAGAAAAAAAAATCGCGTAATCGTGGCTTACATTAGTTACACGAATACTGCACATTAAACCAAACCATATGTACAGATTTTATGATAGTTTTCTTCAGTATTCACGATATTATATTTCAATACTTTTAAGCACCAATAGTCACGGGACGACTTAGGTATAAGCACCGAGATTAGATTATTGGATACAGCGAAGTAGCGGTTAATTCACATAAGTTCAAATTCCATAGGTACATATGTACATTCGCACGGCCTCATCGACTGAAGACTTTGATCTTGTTTTATCCATTTTTTGCTCATTGATTTGAGAGCAATGATATTATTTAGGTAACCGACATAGCTCTTCAAATCTGTAAGTTGAAGTGGCAATGGGCAGGCCACATCGCTCGGAGATCCGATAACCGTTGGGGAAGAAAGGTTCTCGAGTGGCGACCACCACGTCGCAGTTAACAGGTCGTTTACTGTGGCGTTCTAAGGGGGAGGCCTATGTTCAGCAGTGGACGTCTTCCGGCTGGTGATGATGATAATGATGAAATTGTTTATAACATATCATTGTTTGAGGGAATCATCTGTTTGTTATAGAACCTGGACAACTGGAAGTCGTCGCGGCGGAAGCGCGTCGAGCACATCATCGAGCGGTGTGTGGAGGTGCGCCGCATGGAGCACGAGCCGAGCCAGCCGCGAGCCAAGTCCAAAACATTCAACGAGATGCTGGAGGAAAGGTCGGTACCATGTAACGCATTTTATTACATACACTTTCTTAAGCAACTTTATCAATCTTTAGTGGAAGAAAGCACGTCTTTTTCCATTGACTTTATTTTTAGACTTAAACACTGACAAAAAACAATACCATAAAATATCATTAATTTAAATATAGAAATAAATATAAGTAAACAATCAGTTGGTTTGTGTCAGGCAAGGTCTAGTTTAAGGGCCATTTGAACGAGCGCCTGAAAGAAAAACATGGTAACTGTATTACCTAAACATTCCCCCCTCATGGAATTTTAAATCGATCCAAAAATGACCAGGATACTTATAAGTCTGTATTTAACAACGCTAGACATGCCTTGAGGACATCTGCATTGCAGTGCCGCTGGTCAATCGAGACAGTAGGTAATAAGTCTCTTGAGCCCGGTAAATTCACCAGCCCTCAATAAAAACGGATACTGGCATTTTAATAGTATTGCAAAAGGAAACTTGTAATAAATTACACCCATTATCAGTAATAAACGGCTATTGATAGTTTCTCAATTTAAATAATACGGAATTATGTATCTAATCTTCTAATGTTTGTAACGCCCTTGGCCAGCCACGCAATCATTGCTGTCATATTCAATTCACTGTCTTTTTTTATATGCTCGATAAAATCCGGAATGAGGAGATTCGCCGAAAAACTAAGCTCATCGAAATAGCTAATCTGCAAGTTGAAGTAGCAATGGGTAGGCCACAAAGCTCGAAGAACCGATAACCGATTTGGATGAAAAGTTCTCGAGTGGCAGTCACAAACAGAAAGACGCAGCGTAGGCAGGCCACTCACTAGGTGTCGCCGGCAACTGGTGGATAAAAATATCCAATTGTCGTTCATTGTGAATTTCCAAGGGAGAGCCCTATATACAGCAGTGGACGTCTTCCGGCTGGTGATTATTTAAAAGAGAGGGAGAGAGCAGCCCGACAGTCATTTTCATACAATCGCGGCCAATAAAGCCTTATTTAAGCCTCTGCTGGTGGCTAACAGGCATAGTAGTACCACTAACACTAGACGGCAGACTCAAGAACAAGTTTCAGAGTCTATCCAAAGTGTCGCTGCTGAAGGACACTAGGAAAGTTTTAGTGGTTAACAATCCACAGGCCACCGCCCCTACGGAGACCGGGTATCTTTTGAAGGTTCCTTCATCGGCAAGGACAAATTTGTCTGACCTGGGATATCCCAGGACGTCTCATGTGGTGATGTGACCGCCGCGGGAGATAGATATAACATTTACCGTACCACTTCCATTCTCACACTCCCGAAGAAAATTGGATGTATACGAGTATAGACTACTCCGACTACTCTATACAATAACATATTTGGTAACGAATGGTCTACGAACCGAATTAAACTTTATTTGTATTGATTTAGGTCAATTATAGAATGAGTGCGAGTGGATCTGGTTTCGTACGAATATAGAGTCGTTCACATAGTCGTCGTCACAGAGGTCAGTTGCGGTTAGGGTTGTCAACTGTCTCAAATATTGAAAATAATGTTCTTCGATATTGGAATAATGAAAACTTACTAATCCGCTGAAATGGCGGAAATGGTCTTCATTTGATCTTGGTCGCTAGCCAATAGCGGTCTAGATATACCACTCCCCAATAAAACACCATCTTGAGAAATAACAGCGAGCTCATCGCTGTTATTTCTCACTCCACCTAAACTGAGGGTGCAATATGCTACGTTTTCCGGATCAAAGTCTCTTTACTGAAGAACATATAGTTTATCTACATCCGCACAAAACGTAACCCAGTACCAACTAAATACAAGGTAACATTTCAACACACTTAAAACTCTATATTTTTTTACCATTTGCATTGTCGTGTGGCAGCCTGCAGCCCTGTAGCAGTAGGCTCGTCGATTCGCGACGCCTGTAACATAATATTGATGTCATTGACACGACATGCGGTGTTGTTTTCCTAGGCTACGTGCCCACTAGATCTCTGTGTTAGCGGTCAGTAACTACAGAGGCAAAAATGTATTCTAACGGGATGGTTTAGGATCGTCACATCTGTTCAATGCAGTGGCTGTAAATTTTTGAAATATTTTCTTTGGTCATGGGCTCTATTCCAATCCAAAACTAACATTGTCCTGGATTTTAAATTATCTACCCTTACTAAGATAATTTAGGTTAATGCCTGGAGTATATCAGTAGTCTGGTTGCCTAGTTACCAGATTATCCCAATCTGGTATCCCATATGAATTTCTGTGTATTGTTCAAAGATATTTTTTATTTCCACCTCTGGAGCTTTAGACTGCCGGTGATCAAATCCCTAAGCCACTGGGACTCTTCTAATTACAGTACCTTATTTGTCTGACACTCTCGTCATTAAATAAAGTAATCTCAGTTAAAAACAGTTACCTGACCGAGACCACGACGGATTGTATTCGGTGGTTTGTCTAACCCATTACGGCGTTCATGGCCCTTTTGACCATAGAAAATCGAGTTATTGAGGTGCCTTTTATGTTTTAATTGCTTTATTTGTTACCACAGATGCCTGTTCATTTAGCAATCTGGGATTTTTCTACATGGTTCATGTTTTCGAAAACGAACTGTTCATCTTTTGTTGGAAGACTTTTATAATAAGCTTGAAATATATTAATAGGCTTCTGGGCAGGGTCAATGTTTAGAATTTATAATGAATGATATTCAAATATAAGCCTTTGAGTCGAATCTCCTATTGCATCTTTTTAATTTATCTTTTTCAGGGGGAAAGACAGTCTATATAGGTACGTAACTGAATAAATATAAAGGAATATTTAGTGATAAGGGAAGTTAAGGTACAACATACAGTCATGTTTACCTAAGGACAAATCGTGAAAGATATAATTTAACACATTATATAAAACATTATGAAGACATTACTGTTTTGCGGTAGACCAATCGATTCCATAACGGCCAATGTCAGCGACTTATCCTTTTATCGACTCCCATAAAATTTACAAACATCAGCTCTGAAGAACTTAACGTCCGCCTAATATAAAAATATAGCCCATTCAACTTTTAATCTTCTTGTAACAAAGTTATTTAAGTCTGTAACGCCTATGTGCATCGCTATATTATTGCGTTAAATTTTGATAGGCTTTAATAAAATGTACAGCAGTTTTATATATAAAACGGTTTTATTTTTAAGTAATCTGTTTAATAGAATATTAAAGCATAGATAGATAATGTTAAATGTGTGTTAATTATATTACATTATTAGTACTGATACTCTGATACTGTACGGACTGAAATGAAAAATGGATGAAAATAGTAACGCATTATATTTAAAATCTATTGATAGAAATTTATAATGCTTGGGCCACCAATGATAGTGTCGTGCGTACGCCACTGATACCAAATAACAAGCAAACCATAAACTAATACTATTTGAATGTACTTTACACAAATCTCACGTCTCTTTGTGGAGTCGACGACCGGTAATATTATGTACTAGCTGACCCACGCAGCTCCGCCTGCGCTATTTTTACGTTAACTAAACTTTGAATAACAGACATTTGCATCGAATACATAACCTCATTTTTTATAGTCGGTTAAAAACTGGGACCCACTTTTTACTTGCTCTCCGAAGCACGGACCCGTTTAGTTCAAATGGCCTTAAACGGTCACCCATCTATTTGTATGACCTTACCTAACGTTGCTTAACCCGATCGATTACAAAACCTTGATAACAATTCTCTATGAGTGTCCCTTACTAATATTTATTATATTATAAAGAAAAATTTATAAAATCGGACCAAGCGTATAACCAACTACCCGTTTTGACTTTAATCCCTTCTCCCAAAAGAACCGTGCTAGATTACGGGATAAAAAGTATCCTATGTCCTACCTCGTAGTAAGATCTCAAATCATGCCAAGTTTCAATTGAATCCATTCAGTAGTTTCGGCGTGATGCTCAGCCGTGATACAGACAGACAGGCAGACAGACAGAAAGACAGACAGACAGACAAAAATTAAAAAAAATACATTTTCGGCCTCAGTATCGGTTATAGAATGCCCTCCAAATATAATTTTCAAAATATCTTCAATGTACAGAATTGGACCTGTTACAGTTTTATTATAAGTATAGATTTTTATAAATAAATTGTCTTACAAAGTTACTATCCCAACTAAAAATAAACTAAAATCCTTTAACGATGTGTTAACATAATTGGAAAGTTGACACCATATTACAAATCTAATATGGACTCAAATTTCCCCCAAAGGAAATCAACTTTCGTCTCTCAGCTACCCCGGATTTTGTTTCACGTCCGTCTCGCTCCGCGGGCCGCGAGAGACTGATCAAATTACGTGCGCAAGCGCACCCACGCGTGGTGTTACTACATACGTTTAATTTTAATTTATAACATATTTTTAATGTCTTGTCTTTGATTATATATACGTCTAGATACCTAATAGTCTTGTAACGTTACGTTCATAAGCATCACAACCTCATAATTCGTGTGTGCGTGCAGGCCTCGTTGTACACTCGCGTCATCTGTGGTTGTGTGCGTGTTTGGGGATCTCCAGTTATAAATATTTTTCCCATAAATAGCGATAGCGTTGTGGGCTATGCATTGATATGAACTGTGTAAATGTGTAATAATAAAATAAAATGAAATGAAATTGAAATCGAAATCGAAATTGAAATTTAATACATTTATTGAAACAAAATATTTACAGTTTATTTACAAACATGTACACTTAAACTAGGTATATAAATAATGGGTAATAAATAATATAAATAATAATAGGTATATAAATAATAATAGGTATATAATATACTAAATTTAATTGAAATTGAAATTGAAATTAAACTAAATTAAATTAAATGGCGTGTCCCTTACCATCAGGTGGACGTCTTATTTGCCTTAATTTATAAAAAAAAATATAAATTATTTTAATTGATTTATTTAATGTTTTAGTCAGTACCGTATTACGTTTCATTGAATTCATTTTTGTTAAAAGAAAAAATACCCCAGACTTAAGATATATTCCCCCATTATTACCTAGCAACACCAGTCTAGTCGGACAATGTACAAATTGTCGTAAAAAACAATCGAGTTTTTATAATAATCCTTCACAGAATCTTAAGACTTATGAATGGAAAATTAAGTTAGGATCTTTATTAATTTTACTTAGTTAATGTTTTCACGATTTGATTACACAATTCGGCATAATGTTTTTTTTTTGCGAGCACAAACCATCGGTACAGTTCAAGTGATACTAAACAACCAAGTATACCAATTTGATGTTTTGGTGTACTTGATATTGTCAAGTGTTTGAACATCGAACACGCTATCTAGACGTATATATAATCAAAGTGTCTTGTATTAATATATTTTTTATATGCTAGTTATTGAAAATTCAAATTTAAATTCATATTGCTTTATTATGCATACTTAGGTCTTAAGGGGGCTCTTACATAATATTGTCATCTTTTTTACAACTTCCACCGGGTCGTAACGCGGCCTCCACTAAGAAGATCCGGCAAAAAATTCAGCGGGCCTGTCTTCTATTCTCTATTATATGTATTTATTTTATAGTTTTACTACAAATATATCTTTAACGCTTGCAAGAGTACGCTTTATTCTCCAGGCTGTGGAGGCTAAAGCTTACGCTTACAAGCTTATAGTTAAAGATATATTTATAGTGGCTTTTAATGGTAGATTTGGACTTGGACTTAACGATTTGCCTCTTCATTTATAATAAGGACAGCTAAGGATTGGAACAGTTGGCCTGCGTCGGTTTTCCCGCCCGATTATAATGTGGGTGTCTTCAATGCTAGAGTGAATAGGCTTTTAATGAGCTAGTGTGCTTTACCATCTTTGATAGCGTCTCCGTTTTCCATCAGGTGGGACTGCAGCCAAGCACTAGCTTATGTTGAATTTGAAAAAGTTTACTATGTGTTTTGAAGCTTATTTTGATGAATACTATATTTCGCCGAAGAAATGTTGGCAACCCTACGCTACAGCAATTGCTTGTACTGTAAAGCTGTTGCATTGTGATAACAATCGATCCAATTTAGAAATTACGTTTGCTCCGTCAACAGGACTGTTGTTCTTCTATTACGAAACATATCAATTAATCTGCCGATTGACTTACGCAACAAGTTGTGATTTTAATTAGGGTTGTCATCTTGTATTAATGAGGCACACCGCCGCACTTACAGTCAGTAAATAATTGATTATCTCGTCACTTAAGTGTAGATTAGGCTATACTCATCATCATCAGTCGAAAGACGTCTACTGCTCAACATAGGCCTCCGCCTTGAAACGCCACAATGAACGACAAATGGCTATTTGCATCCACCGGTTGCCTGCGACGCGCTCAGTGTCGTCTGTCCACCTAGTGGGAGGCCTACCTACGCTCCGGTTCGTGGTCGCCACTTGAGAACCTTCCTCCCCGACGGTTATCTTCGAGCGATGTGGCCTGCCCATTGTCACTTTAACTTGCAGATTCTGGGAGCTATGAGGTATTAGGCTATACTATCTATTCTGTTAGGTACTTATTATTAAGGTTAATGAACCATTAACGTATAATGATTTCTGATATTTACGCGAATACTACACATTGAAATGAAAACTTTGAAAACTTTTTTTTTTATGAATAATTAAAGTAGTATTAGAGTATTCATTGAAATGAAACTAATTTTACGGATTATATCGCGGTTTATTTTTTATTTTAATTTCCCGACGTTTCGAATACTTTACAGCATTCATGGTCACGGGCGGACTGAGGTGGTAGCTGTCCATATGTTATAGTTGTCTTATAATCCGTAAAATTAGTTTCATTTCAATGTTTAATATTCGCGTAAATATCAGAAATCATTATTAGTATTAGAGTAATTAAAATCATAAATAAACCGCGATATCATCCGTAAAATTTGTTTCATTTCACCATTAACGTACTTTGAGCGCGGCTGTTAAAAGTATAATAATTATGTTAGTTAGCATTTTAAATTCAGAATGCTTGTCTTTAAATATTTTTAGGATTTTTGTAGGTTTTCTATAATGGGCAATTGTAAAGTAGTCTGGAAGTCCTATTTTAGATATGGGTTTATGTGAGTATCTTTCTTATAGAAATAAGAACGTGAATATTATTTCCATTCCAATAATGTTTATATATGCAATGCAGTTATAAAGAAACTAAAATTACATCCAGAATATAACATCGATTCTAAAAACGAAGAACAAAAAACATCGAATGAGACGAGTTTCGTTTTTTAATTAAAATGTAAATTTAAAATATATCTTTCATAAAAATCGCCAACCCTACTGACCTTGCCGGATATCCGCCGCGCATTTCAATTCTATTGACAACTTAATTAAAAGTTTGACAATGTAATGAGCTGGTGGATTGTGTTGCTGCGATTGTTGTACGAATTTATAGCCCCTTTTGTATGCTAATGTATGCGAAACTAATTTAATTCGCTGACATGTTTGTGACTAAATTAATATATGGAGAATAACTATATTTTTGAGTAAATTTCGCCTGTTGGTAAAGGTCGAGGGTGGTATGATTTTGCTACATGTAAAATCCTTGTCAATAACTACGCAATCAAATAAACCATTTTTTTATGAGCGTTAGCATGTCAAAAGGGCTACTGTTGTTGTATTTAAAGAATACATCGTAGTAAGCAGCAGTGAGCTCAATATGCCACATCCAGATCTATATAACTCTACGTTTTTCGCCAATCACGTATCAGCAAGGAAATTGAGAAATGTATTTCTTCAATCTCGATGACACCGATCATGCTATCGCGATCACCCACGACAATCTGACCTGTGCATCAGACTTATTTCTACAATCGCGGAGATCATTGCAAAATGGTTTAGATTGACAGCTGCGATAACCAGTGTAATACATCAACATACAGTCAAAATAATTGTTTCCGCTCTGTATTTATTTAACCGTCTCTCTATTTTGTAATACAGATTATACACTTGTTAGTGACGAATAAGCAATAATGATTTGTACAAAGTAACTGGTTGAAAAATAAATTTAGTTTTTGTTGTTTTAAAGAAAAAAATCTAATATTCTTAATTTAAAAGAAACATATTGCTTTTCTTCTTTTAAGTCGGTAAGTCGATGTTTGTTCAAAACATCTCAGGCTTCAATTAAACCCTAAGTGCAGTTTAACTTTGACCGTATCAAGTTGACAGATAATAGACAGGCTAAATCGTCGATCGTGCTCCGTGAACGCTTTCTAGAATAAAATTATTTGTAAATCCATTTGCAGGGAAAGCTTTGCCGTGGGATTGTAATTGAAGCAACAGGCAGTTGTACACTAACAAGTAAACTAACATGTGTTTATTCCATTTCGTTCACTTGGTTGATAACGCCTTCGGCAATCACTAATATTTCCAATAAGACATAGGTGCACTCTCTCTTCCTTCACTCTTATAAACCAGTGGACGGAAGACCGACACGACCGGCGAGAGATTAGTCGCAGGATCTAACTGTTGGCATGTCCACCTGACGCAAGGGTTGTCTTAATTTCCAGATAATCAGATGATCGCCCTGTATTGTCCTCTACAGAAGAGCAATGCCTGTATTCAACTGTATTGTCTCTACAAAGCTGTAGCATTAAATAATGAACGTACTGCATGTAACAATGACATTCCTATCGTATAATGCACGACATCATCGGCCCGATTTTCCGTGTGTCGTGTCGGTGCTGTACCGACAGGAAACGACTATCTTGTAGCTTTGCGATCACTTTCCATCTCGGAGCTATGATTACAGCGCACTGCAAAGCTGAATACTATAATTGTGATAGATAGCACTTTCCCGACTCCCCTTAACTGCGTAGGCGCCATGATAAGAACCAAGATATGGCCATTGACCCCATGCATTTGTGGGAAACGTTCGTTTCTAAGTTCGTGAGGCTGAAAAATTTCTTAGATAAAGATCTAGTGCATGCTAGTTAGTTCAGAAGTTTCTAAAGAATATTGGCAAGTTCAACAGGGAAAATTAAATGTCGTGTGCATGATAAAAATTGTAGATCGTATTAAAAACCATATTGTACCTTCAGTACATCTCACCTCACTTCACTGAGTTCAGTTCCATAAATTTACGGGACATACAAACTTGGCATCTTTTGATAAAACAGCTATTTCTCTGTCACTCCACGTACTTTGGCTTTGTATTACTCCATAACATTATTAGTTCTACGTGCGAATCCACCATAAAGCATAGCGAAGCTATGGTGTAGTGCGCCATCATGGCATTATGATGGCTGCCCGTATAAGGTTGCGGTTAGGCCTTATTTGTCTAGATTCTGATGGTGCAAAATGTAGGGTCTAGCGAGGCGCAGGACAGACGAACTACTGTTAGAAAATAATCATTATAAGCTTTTCACCATCGATATACGAATGTCAGATCACACATTACGGAAATCTATCACTGGGTTGTCTATTAGTGCTTTCCAGCCATCTTATAAAGAAACTCTATTCTATTCTATTGTTGGTGGCTATAAAATCGGGCCCGGTAACCACCGGATCGCACTTCGACCCAGTTGGATCCATTGTGCATGCCCTAGCCTTTACTCTGTTGCTGACGTGTCGAAGAGTTCCCTCAGGTACGCAACGATTACGCCAGCTTGGAGCTGTACATAATCATCTGGTGTGGGGTAGGCTACTCCCAGATGATTCAACCTACGTCTCGCAAGAGCGTCGCAGCCGCACTCTATGTGTTGCATTGACTCTTTTTCACCTACGCAGAATCTGCAAGTATCGACAGTACTTAGCCTCATTCTGTGGAGGTGTTCATTGGTACCAAAATGTCCCGTAAGTGCACCTATTAGGTGCCTTATCTGTGATCTGCTTAGGTTTAATAATTTAACCCCACAGTCCACCCTTGTGCTAGAGAACGCTTTGGAGTGGTTTAGGCCTGACGCTGCCCTCCATTCCTTCAAGAAACTCTAACTAGCGTCTAAATATTGTAGTTTAAATTTATAAGAGTGCAAGTTATGATTCATAAAGAAGTTACTATACTGTTCCTTATACTGCAAAAGTATGGGCATTTAGATTACATAACAACTTGATATAGCTGTATGTAAACTTCTCTGATGAACAATCAAATACCGAAATAAATAAAAATTAACCGTGATTCTAGGGTAAAGTTAATGCCAACGAAGAAATAAAAATACCGAATAGATGCTGAAATATTCCGGTATAATTTATCAGTAAAGTCTTAATTTTGAAAACGCTGAACGCCTCCAACTTGGGCAACTCCATAATTAACTCCATATTTGTCGAACACAGTTGAGACTACACTCAGACCATGTACCATATGGCATGGGGAAAAGATTTATGTAATTTTTCCTATAGCTATCACGATGACATTTCAGCCTCGCGCAATAGCGTACACAACGCCATTCGCAGAAGCAATATATTTCTTGTAACATATCATAACATTACGGCTACTTCGAAGTGAATACAGACGCTCATCCATCAAACTGGTGTATTTATAATTTCGAGGGATGTTGTTAAGATATCGTGACAAGATTTTCAGTGGAACAATTACGTAGGTAGCTGCTTCAATTTAGAACTTTCAATCTCCTCTCTCTGTAATACTTTGTGTATTATATAAATTGAGCGAGTTATCATATCAACGCACTTTGACACTTGTGCTCGGCAATTTTTCACAAAATAACCAGTAGCCAGCCACCTTTATTGTATCCTACACGCAAATATATTTTCTAGGAATGTTGCTACAGGCCGTGACTCCGCAATGTTTGCCCGTTATGAACCAAATGGATGTTATAATTTGCCAAGTGTCTTTCGTCAAGTATTACAGCTAGGAGCTTGAAGGAGTTTTGTAAGTTTTAGAATGTGTAATGATATCTGTGCCTTAGAAGACAAGAACAAATTAGACATGAATTAATGCGTGTTCAATGCCGCAATAAGTTCGCTGCAAAATGTAACAACAATAGTGAATTTGGCAATTATTATTGTAGAGTTGAAACTTGAATATTGTCAAACTTTTAGTATTAAATTAAATTCAAAATTATTAAATTCTTATTCGACATTGAGAAATAAGATGTACAAATTGAAAAACATTACTATTTTAGCGAATACACTGTGTTAAAGAGAAAACAATACATTCAAGTACGTTTGTTCCAATGGTTTTTGTAACTATTAGTCATTGCAAATAAGTGCTAACACATCTAGCCTTCAACTCTGCTAAACGGGCGCTGGCAACCAAAACATTTGCAAGTGGGCGTTTATTTGCACTGATAAATTGATGAGCTGCGTCATGTTTATGCTTGTTTAGACTTTATTTGATGGTTTTAGACTGATTTTAATATTAGTTTCTGTTTTGTTAGCTTAAAAAATATACCTTGTAATATTCAAAGTTGTGTCTTCAATCAAGTATTTTATTTATGATCTACATTTATTTGTTTTGAGTTACACAAACTTTTTAGAGGATACTTCTTAGTACATAGATCATTAGATAGAATTTAGTGTAGATAGTGTTCATGACTAATTATCTACTATGTCGTAGAGGTTAACTGCTACCAAGGTTGGTACACTATCCTTTATTCCTATAACCTTAACACACAAAGCAGCTTCATCATCAGCATCATTGACTGTGTCACCAAGTTCCATTGGCCATGCGCGTGGGTAATGATGAATGGTCTTCCGTACCACGTGCCCTGTGGGCGGGATTACTGCATCTCTTTGTTTTACTGCTATTGAGATATCTGTCTGTTAAGAAATACCTTTGTTTTGTTTGCGTTGGCTGCTTTTTGGTCGCCTATTCATGTAGTAATTTGGTTTATATGTGGCAACTAAAGTGGTGCGTTTCATATTCTTTTATGGCCTCTTTTATAGTCTGCATGATTTAGTGGATGGATGCCCGCATTAAGTCTTCAGAGCGTGTAGGCTGCTCTTTTGATGTGTGTAATCTATTAAACCTCTTAAACTGAATTATAGAAGTTTCTTTCATCATTTCGTTGGGTAAATATCTTTTTGATGTCAGTTGGTCACTGTAAAAAATATATGGTCATGATTTATTTCTGCATGTAGATATTCTTGTGGTTTATGGCCGCAGGCGTGCCTGCTGACTGTAAGGTCATGGTTGCGAAACGAAGGTCTGACTAGGGTTTATTTCCTTTTTTATGGAAAAAGAAAAAACTGGAATTTAGCCTTGTTGTAAGAATCTGTTACAATTATTTTGACACTAGAGCTATTGCCAGTTTATGGTACAGTGTGAAAAATAAACTATGAAAAAAATATAACACTTTGTTGATGTATTACGAAATAGTCTGTCGATATTTGTTTTCTTAGATTTATATTATAAGATACATACAGAGAGAATGTGAATACTAAGTAAGGTATATTTCAGTTCAAAAAATTCAACTTTTTGCCCCACTTTTATCAATAAGTTCTTTCCCTCTTAAAATTAACATAAGTATTAACAACGCTACTTCTTTGTTTTTTCTTAATCCATTTTGTTTCTTAGTATAATATTATTTAACAGTAGTGTGGCCTGCATTACGCTATACATGCAGTATCTCGTTGCAACCTGTCCGTCTGGGTGTTTGCGAACGTCGCGAGACCTGTTTATATGTGACACTCACAACTACTTACCTAATGTAATGCACCTACATACACGCTGTGGTAGCCTTTACTAGAGGCGCTGTATCAAGGCAATATTGATAGCTTCAGTAAGATCGACTGCCGGGCATAAAGCAGGCGTAGGAATCTTTAGATGCGCGGGGCATGACGCAAGAATCAGTCAATCGGATCAGCCGATTATAGTCATCGGTTTAATATAAATCTGCTGGATTTGAACCCGCGAGCTTCGCTTAACATAAACTAACAGGCCCGTTACCATATAAAATTAACCCTAATGTCTCACTGCTGGGCAAGTCGTCATACCTGGATGAAGGATGATCACTATTACCTCTCATTAACAGTTAAGTATTGCATTAAACTAAGTATCTCGGCATCGTATATTCCCAATCAATCCACTTATAATATGAGGAAAACATCTAAGTTATAAATAAGTCATCAAATATAATTGCCCTAAGTGCCTATCATATCCGGCTTACCTTATACAGAAAACAGTTTTCTATTATGGCAACCCTAATATGTGAATATTATCATCTTGTAATATTTTGCTATAATCTGCGACAACCACTTCGTTATATCGCTGCCAATTCATTGGCTATTCTAATTAGGGCTGTCACTGCGGAGATAATAACTTGATCGTATTTTATCTGCGACGGGTTCTAGGGGTGAGAACTGAGAACATGCATTTGTCAACTATTAAACTGTAACGCTTGCCTTGTCTTGTTTTAATTTGTCAATCAAGGGCACAAGTTTAAAATAATATTTTTAATAATAAAAAAAAGTTTCTGGGACTTCAATATCTTAGCAAAAAATAAGATTTAAGATCTTATGTATATGCCTCACTGAGGGTCTTTCAGTATCATATTTTTAAACTACCACCGTAACGAGGCTTCCATTGGAAAAAAGAACAGAAAAAGGAAAATCCGCCAGTCTTTTAGATAGCCTTCCCCTTCGGCGACAACTTTGGGTTAAACTCAAACTATACCTACCTTATTTTTTATTATATTGAAAAGTTAATATTAAATACGAAATCCTTATTTTTACTTAATCAAAGTCAGAACTGTACGTAAATACGTACGAACTGGTAAATTATAAAACCAGGTTTTGGTTTTAGATACCACCACACCACGCCAGTCATCGGGTTCATTAATAGCGCTAGTCAGTTGTCGGATTTTGACAATATCAACAACAGCCAAAAGATGTCCACTACTGAACAAAGGCCTCCCCCTTAGAAGGGAGGGGTTGCCATAATCCCACGCTTCACAGGCGGCTTGGGGATCGCAGTATAGGTGGTAGGTAATCCAATAGAAAGACGCTGCTGCCCGTCTTCCGGTTTTCCCTTGGTCACCTCTTACGAACACCCAATGGGAGGAGATTGGATGGTGCTATTCTTAACCCGACAACCGACGGGTAACAACGGGTTTGACAATATGCGAAATGGATATTAAAAACACGATACTGTTTAATAATGAAATAAATAATATTCATAAATGTTTGGTTTACACTGCGGATTAAAACGTGTCAACCCTGTATTTAAAGGGACAGTCAGACATCCCGGGCGCCGTCCGCCACTTAACTACTCCGTCCGTTATCAGTGAGATAGCAGACTGATACAATGAGTGCTGAAACACCACAGTTTAGAGAAACTGATGCTAGTACATTGCAATCGAAGTATTTGAATAGCAAATATAATTGAAAGGGATTTCTAATAATTTGTATGCTGCGATAAAATTTCTGTAGCATGCATTTCCATTAATGGATGTTACGTATCACTTAGGCCCGCTGCCCAAGGAGGAGTAGCTTAATAAAATAATGAAATACGTTGTGTTCAATGGACGTCTATTGACATCTTTTAAATTTTGTCAGAACGTGCATGACACGGCCGGATACGCGACGCTCTAGTGAACTTTGCTACATACTGTTTAATGCGAAGATTTTTTTTTGCCTTATACGTTCATAGTTCATAGCACGGTCAAGGCACGGTCATAGTAATAATAATAATATCCTGGGACAATTCACACACGGTCATCTGATCCCAAACTAGGCAGAGCCTGTACTATGGAAACCAGACAACTGATACTAATACATATATACTTTTTTTTTGTAAATACATACTTATATAGATAAAACACCCAAACGCTTGGTGGGAATCGAACCCACGACCTGTTGGGTAGCAGACAGGGTAACTTACCACTAGACCAACGGGCCCGTCAAAGATAGTAAGGCCGTTGTCATAGTTTGGTCCGTTCATGTGGGCAGAGTCATTTATAACTACACTGTCACAAGAATTCAGCCCTAAGCATGTTAGTATTTAACAAATAGTCGTGTCTTATACAATAAAATAGAATGTATCTCTGGGTCCTACGAGCGCGGGAGTAAAAACGTCAATAAATTGAGCGGTGCGCACGCGCATCGCATATACTGAGCGTGTTGCGGGACATTTGCGTTAAGGTCCGTCCGCACGAACCGGTTGGTTGTCGCACATTTTCGTTTTGCTTAGTTAGAATTTGCGACAGGGTTGTCGGTAGATAGAATTTTCTACCCTTTTATTCAATTCAAATTCAAAATTTTTATTTTAAATAGGCTTAACGCTAGCACTTTTGAACGGTCATTTTTTTTTAAAAGCTACCACCGGATCACAACGCGGCCTCAACTGAGAAGATCCGGCAAGAAACTCAGCGGGCTTGTCATTTTTTCACATTTTTTTTTTAAAACAAAGTTAGTCTTTTTACAATTAGATCAGCACCAGCGACAGTGTGTCCTGCCGTTCAAAATATCAAATAAAATAAAAAATACGACGAAAATACAACAAACTAAAATGCCAAAGGGATAGTAGTCGGACCAGTCCAAGCAGCACCCGCGCACGAGTTGACTCGAGCAGCAGCCATCACTCCCCTCAACCATATTGGAGGGAAGGGGGTGACCCGCCACACGAAGCCGCCACAAGCAAAGACTTTTCGATGGCGAGCATGAACGATCCAAAATCACAGTGGCACACGTTAAACATTTACCTTCTGCTGTTAAGCAGTGCCTCGTCAGGCAAGACACAAAGCACTTTAACATATTACCAACTTTTGTCACAAGTCGTCTAAGTTAGATACACAATCATGCTATCAGCCCCCTTTGGCAAGCTAAAAAATAGATAACATATCCCTCGTGTGACTTAGCGAAGATATAGCGTTTCGTATTGTACAATGACAACTTGGCTGCGGCCCCAGTGATGTTAGCGGCTACTAATATACATCCTTTCCTCAAAGTTGGCAGCTACTGAAATATTTACGTTTGTATGTATTCTTTAATAATTATGATATTAGTGTATTTAACACCATAGTTTTCCCATCCAGCCATGGGTAAGTAAAAAACAAAAATAAACCGCTACATAATTTGACACATTTCCAACATCCAGGCTGCCACTTAACTTAATATTCTCCAAGCAAAACTGACCACAGAAAATGTTTCTACTATACATTTTGTCATTGATTTTGGTTTTTAGTTTACTTTTAAGTAAATGTAACTCAGAGCGGATGTAGCTTTATTTATAAATGTATAATCTTAAAAAATATACTATTTTACAACTGGCAAGAGACAACCCTACGGCCTAAACTACCATAGAGCATGCAACGTCACATGTCTCTTGTATGGCTCCATACAAAAAATGGCATCGTCTTCCCATAGCTTCCCGCTGAGCCGGTTGCTCTGCCAATTACAGGCAGACGGGTGCGGCTGGAAAGCTAATGCTGTGACCGGTATGGCACTGATGGCCGAAGGCTACTGCAGCCAGAGAATTATGCTCCTCTAATAAAAACAAAGTAGTACATTTATTAGTCAGACTGAGTCGATTACGGCTTTCAAAATAGCAAAGCTTTAATAAGTGTTAAGTTTTCTTTAACTAAAGTAAAGGAAGTCGATCATCTGAATGGGGCATTAATGAAAAATAAGCTCTTGGGAGGAACCCACTCGCGGCCATTTGATCCCAGAATAAGACCCTGACCCTGTATGTAAAAAAAATATCCTGAAGTCGATGGCTTAATGTTATCAAATATCGCAGGGGTTCCCAACCTTTTTTACATTACGCCCTAGAATTCCAGATATAGTCCACTATAACTGGAATTTTCATGCCCCCTTTTCAATATAGCTTTATATGCAACTTACGATTTTTGCGTTTACTGTCCGGTATATATATGCTTATAGATTTTTCTTTTGAAACCGTCAATCGTCCCACGCCCTTCGATCTCTTTACACCTCCCAGGGTGGGTCGGTTTAAAAGGTTAAAAGGTTCTCCAGTGGCAACTACGAACTGGAAGACGCAGCGCAGCTAGGCCTCTCATTAGGTGGACCGACGACATTGTAAACGTCTCGGGCATCCGATGGATCCGATCCATATGGCTAACTATCGTTAGTGGTGGACTTCTTCCGGTTGAAGATGATGATAATGATGAAATACTTAAATGTTTTTATTGCGGTTATTTTTTTTAAATATTTTTATTTGATAATAAAACTTATTAATATTTTAGTTAAATGATAGTTACGAAATCTGTTATCAATTAGTCATGTACAGTGTACACATTACAAAATGTTATAATGACAACTATTACAAATTGTTTCGTGTAATTAAACAATTTATTTCGAAACACGATGCGATTTATAACATTCTTATTTCGATACAGTTCGTGACTTTTATGTAATTTTGTATAAGTCTATAGAGCAATAAGTGTCCAAGACCTACAGATATAGTATGTATCTAAGGTATGTATGTTAACTTTGTTGGAGATGGTAGAACGCTTCGGAGTTGCTGGACGTCCCTCTCATGTGCCGATGCGACAACCGCGAGAAAAAAGGAAAAAAAAGTGGTACTGAGACGTGATCTTGGTACTGAGACGTGGTCTTTAACGGCTGACCTTTTAGAGAAGTTCAGAGTCGCACAACGAGTCATGGAGAGAGCTATGCTTGGAGTTTCTTTGCGTAACAGAATCCGAAATGTGGAGATTCGCCGAAGAACCAAGGTCACCGACATAGCTCTTAGAATCTGCAAGTTGAAGTGGCAATGGGCAGGCCACATCGCTCGAAGAACCGATAACCGTTGGGGAAGAAAGGTTCTCGAGTGGCGACCACGAACCGGAGTACGCAGCGTTGGCAGGCCTCCCACTAGGTGGACAGACGACATTGTGCGCGTCGCAGGTAACCGTTGCATGCAAATAGCTAATTGTCGTTCATTGTAGCGTTCTAAGAGGGAGGCCTATGTTCAGCAGTGGACGTCTTCCGGGTAGTGATGATGATGATGACGTTCAAGGAGCAATAACTGACACCTCGTTAATAGTGACTTGATTAGTGTAGCAAATGACGGGTTGTTGAATGAATATGGAAACCCAGCATTAGTGAGTCCTAACCCGGCCTCCATCCCTACGAAAACCGGTTACCTTTTGAAAGTTTCTCAAAAATGGACCCTATTCATTGGGGCGCTTATAGCCGGTAGTCACTGTCCGGCAAACGATCAGTTAGTTAAGTAACGTCTGGCAAATTCAGTCCATTGATGGGTGACCGTTTAGTGGATCTGAACTTTGCACGTAAAAAGTCGGTCCCGGTTGTTGTCATCTAGACAGCGGTCGTTAAGCTAAGTCTTAGGGTAGGTAGGTACCTAGGTAGTTAGCCTAGGTCTACTTACTGGTTTTCTTCGGAGTCGCTGGACGTTCGGGGTGGGGCCCTTTGAACGTCCATTGAGTACGGCGGCGACTCCGAGGAGGATGGCGGCGGGGTTGCGACCCCTGTCCCCGTGAGCACTGTGACTGGTTCCCGGGGGGATTCAATGCGCCCCCCGGCGGCGGGCTCAAAGGCAAGGCACTGAGGGGCCCCTGGTGCAGATCCCACCGGAGAGCCCTGGGGTCACCCCTCTCATGTGCCGATGCGACAGCCGCGGGGGTTTTAGTGGGTAAGAATCCCACATACCCCGGTCGAGCCCCACAGCTCCCGGGGATCTTTGGAAGAATTAATCCGCGTTCAAAAAAAAAAAGTCTTGGGCAGCTTGAACAACTTCGACACCAAGAAAGGAATTTGAAAGAGGAATCGATTTGGTGGTCTTTCGTGAGGAGTCAGGTAGCTCGAAGTTTCAAATGTGTAGTTATTCTCGATGTGTCTTACGAATACTTATCTATAATGTAAACCAATGTTAAAATGTTTGTTTATTGATTAAAAACAAATGACTCAACTGACTCTAGATAAACCGACTGTAAAAACTTCCTTCAAAATAATCGTAATAATAACAGTGACCACATAAACAGATTACCTAAAGGGAAAATTTCTCACAAAGACAACAAATTGCGAAATAATCGCCGTATTATGTATACAACAACAATGCTCTTGTTTCAAGACATTCTCACTACTTGCGCGTGTGGGGCTGTACATAAGCGGCAACGATTTATTAAATACTAGCTGACCCACGCAGCTCCGCCTGCGCTATTTTTACGTTAACTAAACTTTTAATAACAGACATTAGCATCGAATACATAACCTCCTTTTTTATAGTCGGTTAAAAACTGGGACCTACTTTTTACTTGATCTCCGAAGCACGGACCCATTTAGTTCAAATGGCGTTAAACGGTCACCCATCTATTTATTGACCTTACCTAACGTTGCTTAACCCGATCGATTACAAAACCTTGATAACAACTCTCTATGAGTGTTCCCTTACTAATATTTATTATATTATAAAAAAAAATTGATAAAATCTGACCAAGCGTATAACCAAGTACCCATTTTGACTTTAATCCCCTCTCCCGAAAGAACCGTGCTAGATTACGGGATAAAAAGTATCCTATGTCCTACCTCGTAGTAAGATCTCAAATCATGCCAAGTTTCATTTGAATCCATTCAGTAGTTTCGGCGTGATGCTCAGCCGTGATACAGACAGACAGACAGACAAAAATTAAAAAAAAATACATTTTCGGCCTTAGTATCGGTTATAGAATGCCCTCCAAAAATAATTTTCAAAATATCTTCAATGTACAGAATTGGACCTGTTACAGTTTTATTATAAGTATAGATTTAATTACATGGTCATGTAGAGACACTCAGCTTCAAATAAACTTGTAAACTATTAACAATTACGTAATCATGTAGGTGGAAATCGTCTTTGCGCGATTGTTACTAGCTTTCAGTGCAGGAAATCATCGTAAGGAAACCTGCATATCTGAGAAAGCATAACTAGCTTTCGAATGACTTGTGAAGTCCGCCAACCCGCACTTGGCCAGCGTGGTGGACTATGGTCTAAGCCCCTTTATCTTGAGGGGAGGCCCGTGCCCAACAGTGGGACAAAAAAAAGAGCTGATATTATTATTTCTCTAGCGTTTCTGGTGTTGATGTTTTATGTATACAGTAGTTCTTCATACGCTCCCGCTTACATTGGCACCGCACCTGCGCTGTCCATTTACTAACATTTGGTATGCGCATGAGTGATTGTATCGTGCAAAAATCCACGAACAACACCCACGCTCGCTCGTGCGCCGGCGCATACGTGCCGCCATTAACTTTTATCGACGTTTCTTACCTGATTTATCAGTTATGCGAGATGAATTGACAGATTATTGGCTTATGTTGAGGTATACATGTATGTACTATCGCGAACACGAACAGTGTACCAGTTTTCAATCAAAATAGTTTGAACGACGTTACGCGCGCTTAGCCCGTCCGCACGTATTTTGGGCCGGCTCGTGCAAGCGATTATCGTCCTATAGGTGATACACCGCTTGTGACCGTTCACTTGGGAGGGGAGTACACTCGTTCAGGCAAGTGGTATATTAAATTTCCTGCCACAGTTTGCCGACTGGGGTAACTACCCCGGTCGGCTTTCTATACAGCCAGACAGTACAGTGTAGACAGTTGTCTATACAGCAAATTGCAAATAAATTCGCCACATTCTTCAGTACTTTATTTCATTTCGTTTCTGTGCTGCTTGGTGGCAGGATATCTATGGTATTTGCTGTGGTACCTAAATAGTCTCTAACACAAAGTTACGTGGTAAATGAATATTTCTATATTTTACAACTTTTTATTGCAATAAATTGATTCGTGATAGCACGCTCAACCGACTCTCACGCGCGTACCATCCCTAAGGAATTCTTGAGGAAATTGCTTTCCTTGCGTCTTTTTGTTGTTGTTCCTTGTAGTGGGAATGGAAACAACAGATTTATATTTTGTTTTGTTGTTTTCAGTATATTAAGTTTTTTACTATTTTCATCAGGTTTAAACTTTCGCGTCTTCATTAAAAATTGTCTATGACTTAACAGTGTCAAAAGTTAATAGCAAAAGTTGACGGCAAATTGAAGTGTTTGCGAGAAAAAGTAATTTAATGTAACATTTCTTAACTGGCCCACGACTTCACATTGGGGTCAAGATATTACGTCTGACCTCTGTTATTTTTAGTTACCTGGGTATGACGTCATCTTTGGAATAATTCTTTACTCTTTACCATATTAGCAAAGAAAATCTGGTCAGTTGAGAATGTCGATTGAAAGTCATAAAAGGTTAATACTTGCATATAATGCCAATATAGTATGACAATGTTAATAAGGATACTACTCCGAACTTGCGGGTGCGATAGAAAAGGCAAGAGACGACCCCTATAAAATTCCAATAACACTCAAGCTTGTACAGATAACGACTGCTTGCAATACTAGCCAGTCGGATGATAAAGTACGCACTTACATACTACATAGTATAGTGATATGGTCATAACTTCCCCAGACTGGTAGAAACAGCTATCGTCGACATATAAAAAATAATTAAGTATCTGACTGGACAAGTGCCACCACTATACCTACAGAAGCTGGAAAATTACTTTCTTTGAGTAACGTTTTCTTCCTGTGATTAGTAAGGAGCTTCCTTTGCTTCCTAGCCCTCTAGGATGGATTCGCTATGCCAGCTTGCGGCTAGGAACATAAAGAGTTTTCTCGCTTTTTCTTCTTTTTCCTTTTTTTTTTGTTTTCGCGGGGGAAACGTAGTAGGGGTCAGTCCTGCAGCTGTCGCATCGGCACATGGGTAGGGACGTCGTACTACCGCCGCCGTACATTAACTTATTTATGCAAGGTTCCAAATAAGGCCTGTAGCTGTTTATTAGTCACTGTTCCGAACGGACTGTTTCTTAGAATTTTTAACCGAACACATTTTACCACCCAGGAAATTATGTTAAATCCTTTTATAAGTTAGACCAAGTATAATCTCAACTTTGGTTGTAGATGCTTTGAGATTATCATCAGTCAAGCATATCTCACGCAAATCAATCATAAACCATCTGGTTATCACTGGCTTGCGCAGTCGCATAATTTTTTTAAACACCTGCTTTCTATTCAAATGCACGGGTGACGGCGAAAGTGGCGGAGATGCGTGTTTTCACTTTTCATTATATCATAGTCGATAATCACCTGTTCTGTGACCAGTGACCACCGTTTCGTAATGCGGCATTCACCTTGAATGGTGGCGCTGTTTTATGGGACGAGTTCGATAGACTTGATAATTTATTCTCAAATTTTCGGTATCCGGGTATACATTATACTTAGTGCAACGTGGTGGTATATATAACTTAGAACTAAGAGATACGCTTGAATTTTCGGTTAAAACCGTAGTCTAAATGGAATGTAGTTACTTACTCTTTTGTAGATTTTTTTTATCATTAAAACCGTAGTGTAAATGAAATGTAGTTACTTACACTTTTCTAGAGCATTTTTTATCTTTTGCTAACAAATGCTACTCATACTGTTTAACTTGGACAGTTTGATCTAAAAATATACATTGGGTATTCGTACCTGTATTTTAAACTAATCCCCTTAACTTTAATGACGAAAATCCTTTCTGATCAATGGTTAACTACTTTAATAATAGAAAGCGAAACTTTATGGTCTTTCTTCTTATCAGAAACCAAAATATATTCATTCGGATTAATTCTGAGCCATTAAATCGAACGATTAGGATAAGCAATGTTGAGGCCATAATTTTTATTATGATGGTTGCCAGCTTCCGGTAGGAGATAGCACCACAAGAAGAAGAATAATGTTGAGGATTGACTTCATAATATCTAGGAGATCAGATTTTTACCCGATGTCAATGCGACGGTTTAACTCAAAACCTATGATTAAGAAGTAAGCAGACATTACTAATATAGCTAATACAGGTGTTCCAGTTCACGAAATGTTAGGAGTTTCCGTACTCACAGTGACTAGTGTATTCATTAGTCAGCGTGTACCCACTGACTAACGAGTACAAACATAGACGCATGATTCTAGGTTTATTTATAATATTAATATGAACGCTTAGATCAGTTGACACGACTGTTCTGTAGAGGATTAGGCAATAGTTTCCGGACTTTTGTTACTATTTGTGTTTTTCGGAAGTATCAATGTCAATTACGTAAATATTTCTCGGTTTAAATACTTGTCTACGTTGACAATAAGCGAAGTTTTCTTACAGTTAATTCCATTGTATCATGTAAAGATTATACCTAATTTACTGAGATGTCTAAAAAATACATTTTAAGATCTGAATTTAATTTACAATTGTATTTGTATTTCCAGAGCTGGCCGCAGAAGGCGAAATCCTGTCGCTCTTTACGCAGATGACGACGGGCACGATCTGAGCGACCTGGGCATTGGTAGCTCCAGCACTAAGAGCAGTCTCAGCGAAGACTGCGACAATCACAGTCTAGCAGTTAGTATTACGTTACAACCATACTCTTTTTCTAACCGTGAATTACTCGAAAGTAAAGTTATTTTTCATTTTCAGAGTGACGGTATCGACCTGGATAAAAACCATTCAGACGTCGACAACCTGTCCCACTTTGACACAAATCGCAAACACGGCTCGAGTGCCAACGAATACGACACTTGCACGACTACCACGATTAGCTCCCCAGAGCCTGAGGAGTATACATACGAGGGCGCTATTGAGGGATACAAATCCAGAATCATATCGCAAACTAACAGCAGTATTGTTAAAACAGCGGTAAACAACAACATCAAAGAGACGTCTCCCGAGAAAAATGGAGATCTAAACAGGATCAGGACTTCTGTCAGTAATAAAATTGAAGAGAAGGTTTCGTCCTTCCAGCAGGAAAGGGCAAATGATGCTAAGAATAACAACCAAAAAAGAGATTTGCCAAAAGTCGATTTACAGAAAAGAAGGGAACAATTCGAGAGAGAAAACTCACAAGAGTTGACAAAGCCGAAACTACCTGAAATTGCGAACAAAAAGTCCATCAAGGAAAGACTGTCTAGTTTAGAGAAGTTCACAGAAGAGACGCATGTTCAGAAATCTACAAGCGACTTGACCAAGTTTCCAGCTGAGGTTAAACCACTAAAAGAACGCCTTTCTTCTCTCGAAAAAGTTAAATCTTCCGAACCTGATAAAGTAATAAAGAGGCTTTCTAATGGAGATTTAAGTAACACACGGTCACTGAAAGAACGTCTTTCAAGTCTAAAATCACAAAAGTCAGAAGAAGACGTCAAAATAACGAAGACCGAAGTCAAAGATGTTTCCATGAGCCTCAAAGACCGCTTGTCTTGCCTTGATGCTGCCAAAAATAAAGAGATACCTAAAATATCGGTTGACGATGAAATAGTAATTAATAAAGTCATTGAAAGCAAGATGGATGATGCTACAGAAAAGGACAAACTGACTGACAGTTCGTTAAAATGCAGCCTTTCAGGTATAGAAAGCCAAATGCAAAGTTTTTGCCGTTCTTTAGATAGTTTGGATATCAATGGTCAATCGTCTCCGAATTCGTTTGAAAGAGTTCAAAGTCTAGAAGACTTTGAGGCTGAGATGCAAAATAATACTGTTCCGAGTGATATTGAAACAGAAGACAGTGGAATACATACGGCTAGAGACTCTTGTGTTCCTGCTGATGACATAGCGGACCTGACTCAAGTCGCTTCTCCCATAGGAGAACCGATGATGGAAGTCTCTGAATACGACTCGTCCAACGAAGATGGAATGACAGTGGAAACAAAAATAGAAGAAACTATTGAAAATATTTCTGAGCCTGTACAAACAATACAAGATATTATAATCGAGGAAACAGAAGATCAGGACACAAAAACTGAGGATGACAGCGCTAGTAATTATCTTCAAGCCGTTTCCCAACTAGAAGAATTGAGCGGCACGGAAGCAACAGAAATACTTATGGACAAAGACGACGAAGACACACTTAAAAGTTTAGAAAACCAAGACACCAGTGTAAGTTTGAATGAGCCTATTTCAACAGCGTCGGAAAGCGACACTGTGGTATTCGAGGGAAAAATGACTATACACCTAAACCTGAATGAAATATGCAACAATATGAACGCCGGTGCTGGGAATACTAACCCCGTTAACTCCACTAACAGCATGCCAATGGTAACTGTCTCTAATATAACAACTATTACTAACATATCACCCAAAAATTCAGTTAAAGCGCTAAAAAGTAACGACATAGCTGACGTATCTTGTTCATCTCAGTGTTCACTCGTTAAAGTAGATAATCCATCCAATCATTCTAATGTAAGTGATCATAATGATATTAAAAATGGTGATATTGCAGCTGACAGTGGCCAAGTAGCGGTAAGTAGCACTCAAGATAAGAACCCGTTCTGGGAGAAAAGGATTAAACGTAGCATAGAGCCTAACAGACGAAAAACTATTCTATTCATTAATAATAAAATAACAACGAAAACATTCTCCAGTACTGTCACTGATAAGGCCTGCCTAGAAAATTAATCGTGCATCTTTATAGATCACAATGTAATGCATGAGTAAGATCAATTAATATTACGAATGAGAGATTTTAGAGAAATGAGTAGCGTCATTTTGATGCAAAGAACTACCTCTGCGGCATTCATAGTAAATACTCAGAAAAAAAAACTTGAATAGACGGGGTGCATAGTATCGTAAGTGAAGTCAACTAAATTAATACCAAATCGCAAACTAATTATCATAATGTAAATGACAACACACAGTAACAATTGAGTGCAATACAAAAAAAAAGCTCTAATCGCACTAGAAAAACGACTGTATGTGATGTTTTTTTCTAGTGCTTCAATCGAAATATTTACTCTGTGGTCACTTTGTGATCTGGTATTACTTTAAATGGCTTCATTTGTAAGTACTGTCCGCCCCGTTCGTTCTTAATTTTTTGGTCTGAGAGTAAATCCTATAGCGGTCTGGGCAGTCACAACATTAAAATCGGTTTTCAATGTGCAGTTAAGTGTTCTAACAAAGTTAATAACAATAAAGTAGATTAAAAAGTATACGTAGTATCAAAAGACGTATCAATATTTCTTGCAAATTTTGAATAATTGGCGTCACTTCAGTATGTAAAATATACAGGTTTTCATACTCATCTGCCTACTGTCTTCATAGCCAGATAATTCCATTGTATCCTCATTATTGCTAACGCAAGCCCAGATGAGTTTACTAATGGATATAATTTCTAGTCTTTTATGATCTATTGATCTCATCCACTGTACTATTGTTCATTAATATACGCGTAGAACCAATTAATACCTTAAATATATCGCCCATTGTGTTAAAACTAAAATAATTCCTAGCACTGTCCTGCGTAGAATGCACACTTGAGACGAAAAAGCGACTATTTTGTCGACAGTTTATTTAAGTAAGACCAAATTATTTTTTATTTATTTTTTGATTTTAATCCTACTTATACTAAGTATAAATATTTAATAATGTACAGAATAATCTTATAACCATAAAAAGTAACCTTTTACTGGTGTTCATGTCAATGCGAAATAATTAAAAGAATGTACAGCTCAAATAATTTTAAACAATATTATAATGTTAAGTAATATATTTATATTAACAATTTAAATAAGATCTAATTTTAACGCATTACAATTTTAAGTAAGTATTTTATTTATGACAAAATCCTTTTTTATATTAAATCTATTTGGAGATTCTTAAATTTTTACGTATTTAAGAATATGATATATTTGACAGTATATTCAATCATAATTTTCAACCATCGATCAGATAGTCGTAAGCCTTTGTCGCTCGTGTGCTCAAACCGATAGATATTACAGGGTTTACATGTTTATGTAGTTTCATACAACATTTTGTATAAATACTTATTAATATACACCGTAGAGTAGTGCCATCGTATTTAATTATTTATCCATATACTCAAAGTGATATGTAAAAATCATTATATACAAATACATGTTAAATTGTTACTACCCCTATGAGTTTTATTTATGTAATAATAAATACATATTGTCATTGTTGAACATATTTCCCAAGAAGGGTCCCAACTCTATGTTGAACATATTTCCCAAGATAGGTCACAACGCATTTAGAGTTTAGATCCCAATAAAACCCATTTGCAGAAAAAAAAATTCATTTGCATAAAAAATACTATTATTATTTATATTTTAAACTGAAACGGTATCTGGAAAAATTCGTGCGCAATAAAGAATTGTTTATCTATCTATTACAAATAAAAAGGGTTAGACTTATTGTACTCTGTTAAGGAGTGACAAGTGTGTTTCTAAACTCTGATTGTAGTATATCTATAGAATTAATAAATAGATATACTACAATCAGTACATTATTTACTTTTTATCAGATTTGCTCGTTTATTAAAGTCCATACAGGTACCTACTTATTTTACGTACCTTCTATTTATGTATTCTTATATATAATACCTAGCTATCTATACTTTGTTATATTATAATGTATCTTTACATAGTATAAATCAAAGTCGCTCCCGTTATTTGTACGCTTAGATCTTCTTCAGCAATAGAGTGATTCAAGAGGAAGGTTTATATGTAGTATGCGCGTGTGGAGCTGCACGGTTCAGTTAGTATTTTACCTATATAATATAAAAATAATATATCAAACTATTTGTAAAACAAACTCAGTGTTCTACCGTCCAAAGTACTTCGCCAGACGTAAATATTATTGTCTCTGGCGCTGAGTTCAATGCATAATTCAGTAAAATAATATGTTGACAACACGCTATCGACACATGGAGCTGACGCCGCGGCTCCTCAGTATAAGTTCGGTGTTTCGCATTCAACTCGATATGATTCAATTATTTGTACGTAGAAAGTCTGTATGTCTGCTGTCTGACAATACGAAGGAAAACACGTTGTCGTCACGTGCACCTGACGCCGCGGCTCCTCAGCAAACAAAAAGACATCACATTCAATTACAATTTAAAAAAATCTTGTACGTAGAAAGTCTGTCTGGCTCAGACCCTACGTCGATCACTTTAAAATGTATATTAATGTAGTTTGTCTTTAATGCCCATCAGTGTCTGTATCAAATCGGTATAATCCACAGAAAAAATATGAAACTTTTATCATACAGGGTGTTTGGTGCATCGTTTGCCAAATTGATTTGGCCGAAAGAAAAGTTCATTTGCTACTTCTTTAGGCCATAAAACTCATTACTTGCAACGCCAGTTTTTTATTACAACTTTTAAATTTTTATTTTGAATAAGTTCAGAATTCAGCATCTAAGCTTAAATTAAAATAAAAGATGTATGGTGTTGAAATTACATTTTATTTCTTAAATGTACAATTGTATGGTTCTATCAAAAACAAAATTACTTGCTAGTAACATCTAGATTTTTTTAAATATATCTAACAAATTCTCTGAAAAAAAAAACAAACGTATTAATCAAATCTAAATTGTTATAAAACAAAAACTAAAAGCAATCGGGATCTTCGTTTTTTTAATAACTTCTCTAGACTGTCCCTTTCCATCGGTATGAAATTGCCCAAAAAAACTTTTAATAACTTAATAAAGTTATAATAAAAAATCTGGTCTGCCAAGTTTTATGGCCTAAAGAAGTAGCAAATGATTCTTTCGGCCAAATCAATTTGGCAAACGATGCACCAAACACCTTGTATATCTCTGCTTGAGATTATACACTAATATTGTTTCATAACAAAATCTCTACGGTGTACAAACTGGTACTTCGGTATAAAACTCATAGTAGAAACGAATCCTTTAATTGTTTACTTACTTTCAATGGAAAATTATTATTGATAAGTGAACCCAGGGTTCACACAGCCGCATAACTGTCATAAATATCTAGAAATATTAATTACCTACACTTATTACAATAATCAAGAACGTAGTACAGAAGAAATCAGTACAATATTATTTATCACTTTGTCATACTTATGAATATCTAGAACAAACAGTTTTATCTCAAGGCGGTACGATATAGTCAGTATGATAAGTGCTCTCGGCTCGTAGGCTTGGTATTTTAGTGATTCAAGATGCTAGAAAGCTTTGGTGATGGGTTTTGAAGGTAAGATCGGTGGTATACGCTTCGATCATCTCGCTGCATCGTGCTAACATGCTTGCGCTTGCATGAATCTTTTGCATTCTATTTTTTTTATCTTCATTTTTTTTCGTAGTTCCTTTTTTAAATAATTCATTTAGTGTTGTTTGATTATTTCACTGACCTCAGGTGGATTATTAATAACAGAAAAAAAAACAAATGATTAATTTTACGTTTATTTATTTTAACATGTTTTTATTTTTTATTGGCATTTTTATTTGTGCCTGAAGCCTTTTTGTTAAGTTTTTAAACTTTCTGCTAAGAAGCACCATTGTGTTATTTTATACAACTGTGTGACGATATGAGTAGAATATTCGCGTAAGCGACATCGCTTCCTAAGACGTTGCAGTGCACTGTTCGTCATTAGAGACATTGGTTATTAAGTCTCAATGATATTATTATTATAATCTTAAAAGCTATAATTAAGAAATTATAAAAATACATCGCGTCAACTTTTCTGTTTCTTATTAAATTCTTCAACACGCAATAGTGCTTCTGATCAAGTGGTAACATAAACTATCAATGTTTTATACTTATTTTAGGATTTGCACTAATATTAATTGTAATATCCAGGTGATTGACGCACTAGAGCTCGCATTCAAAGAGCTGGACACAGAAGTTGATGCCTCCAAGATGGAAGATGCAACTAAGGATTCAGAAGAGTTAGGCAGTAAGAAGATATCTATGGCGCCACTGTACGAGAACGTAGATATCTTTTATCAGAACAACGAGGATACAGCCTTCCCCTTGGACTTGCCATCGACCTTGACCTTGGAGCCTCCTAAGGAGAAACCGCCCCCACCACCGACTGATGATAGCGGGGAAGATGAACTACTTGGGAACGTTAGTACTTTTCATGGCTAGTGACCTTTATCCCTTCGTCGTAAGAAGTTTACTGCCAAGTCATGGCGATTCGTTATCAGTTAGAGTAGATTTAAAAAAAAAACTAAAGGACTGCAGTAGTTAAGATATTATTTTCAATATTTGTCCGATGTAAATTGAAGCAGTGGTTTCCATGATAAGAATTATTGTTCATTCAAAATGTGACGAGACAATGTTTACCTGATGCCTGCCAATAGACTGCCACTCGTCACTCAAAACTTTCATTATTTAGTCTTTTGAGCCCTGTGCTGGTGAACTTACCAGCTAGAGCTAGAGCCTTTCACAGCAATGCTTACACACCGCTGCTTGGAGGCAGAATATCTGAATCTGCGTTGGTACCAGAATGATTATGATCCCTGGCACAAGAGACTCAATAAAAATCTTATTAATTCCTCAGGGTAACTTCAAACACACGAGCTCAGCTCGTCGAATCATGAAAGAGATTCGCAACAAACGCACCAGTTTCCTGGGCATCGAAGGCCAAGTCGACGACAGTTACTTGGACGTCGATCTAACCCTCGCACCTCGCCCCGACATCACCAGCTTCCTGCAAGAGGAGACTAAGATCGAGAAGCTTCTGTACAAGAAGACTCTGTCACATGATATGGACGCGAAGTTGCGGGACAGCAGGGATTCTGGCGTGGATGTCGACAGGGGTCCGTCTGCTGAGGCCTGGTATAAAGGCAACTCGTCTCCGGAGACTTCTAACCCTCATAGCAGACAGAATAGCGAGGTTAGTGATGTTTTACTTCGCTGATTTTCTAGTCCTATTCACTATTTTTTTGCTCCTTAAATATGGTTTCAGACCTTTTGTAGTCCCAGGTGGAGCTGAGAGACTTTGTAAAAAATCACAGCAGCTCGAATATGTACATATACTACTGTACTTAGGCAACTACGTACAGCGAGGGATTATGGCAACCCCTCCTTTCTAAGGGGGGAGGCCTTTGTTCAGCAGTGGACGTCTTCCGGCTGATGATGATGAAGCAACTACAAAATTGTAGGTACACTTTCAATCTGTCTTTAACGGGATTAATGTATCAGTAACGTTTTCCGATGGGATTTAAAAAATATGAGTCATGATGAATTTAACAAAATTCGTTTCATATAAATTATTATCACTATATTTACATTCACTATAACCGTTTACAATTTACAATGATATTTAGATGAAGGTTTAAAACATAGGCCGGGAATAATCTGGGATGTTAAGAAATAGGTAATTTTATGTTTGTGTTTTATTTGTTTTTTTTTTTAAATTAATATTTATAAATCTATGTTTACTTAGTGATATAAAGGGATAGAGGATTATGATATTAATGTTACGTACAAAAAAATTGTATATTGCAATTTTAAAGAACTTAATTAAATATCAATTGCGCATTCGATACGGCATTTTGTACTGCAACTCGGACAAGTGATGTCGCGATGAGATCATCGAGATGTTGCTATGATCTTTGTGTTTACAAACACTCGAGACGATTTAGATAACAATAATTTAGGTAACCATGTTACAGAGATTACTTACGTATTCATGTTAATAATATTTTATCAAATTCTTGTTGATAAATAGATACAGTAATCACAGCGGATCTTTTTGTCCCTGAAGTTAGGCTCGGCAAACCATTGCGCAACTACAGTCGTGAGTTGTGAATACAAAAACACAAAAATAGCTACTGCGCAGCATCTTGCAGCCAACTTCAGAGACATAAAGATCCGTTGTGACTACTGTAGATAGATAGATAATATGTACTTGACATTTGCTATAAAAATTTAAAAAACAATCTTCTGATTTTGTGTTGTCCAGAACAGCATCATTCGTGAAGTATGTACCTACTCGTACAGATCAAGTATTGTTACGTTATTGTAGAGCGATGAGTCCGCTACATATTGCTTATCTTCTTATTGAAGCTCTCATAGCAAGTTGTAACCTTTGTTCGGCAAACGACCAATTGGTTAAGCAACGTCAGACAATCTACAATAGATGGGAGACCGTTTAGTGGCCTCTGAACTGGGAGTCTCCTTGCTTCGGAGATTTCTTAAAGTTAACTTCATAAAGTTACTTTATTTTGATCCTTATGTGTTGTTATCGACGAAACCATGAATTGTAGTATTAAGTACTATAGAATTTTTGAGGCTTCTTACATGTATATTATATTTAATGTAATAATGTAATATTTACAGCCATACACGCATGTGACAGTGACGTCAGACGAGGAGGAGTCCTCGAAGAGGCGGCAAGAGACCTTTACCACAAACCTGAGCTCTAAGCTCACGGAGTTGAAGGCGTCGACCCCCGATAACCAGATCGAGAGCCTCGATAAGAAACTACAGCATCAACAGGTATTTAACAATTAACTGCACATGGCTAGATACCAAATAAATATCAATCAAAATCTGATGTTGAGCTAATGGCTCAATACCGAACTCAGGTGGTGTGCGTTATGCTAAGTTTATGCTATTTTTTCGTGTTCCACCACAAATATCCTTCAATTAATTAATATTACAGACATGCCAATGCTAAGATTTTTTCAAATTCATCTCAATGCTAAGATTTTTTCAAATTCATGTCAATGCTAAGATTTTTTTCAAATTCCTGTCAATGTTAGGATTTGTTCAAATTCAGATTGCTTAGAGAAATCCTAGGGTAGACAAAATACTTTTGTCTGTATGGACTCGTTGAATAATCTTATTAAAGTTTTTAAATGCAAATTACTATGTCTATAGTATCTGCTTGCTTATGGATATTTGAAATGGTATACTTACATACATATAATAGGTTAACTGAGCCGAATATTTTTTTTTGTCTATCCTCTGTGCATGCCACTGCCGAGCTCTAACTGTCGCACTCACGAACAATCAATTAACTTTAATTGTAATTAAGTAATTTCTTTAAATCTATTTATTTCGACTCTCAGAGCTCTGAGAAAGAGAAAGAGAGAGAGCTCTGGGTAAGAGGCCTCTTATAATTATTTTTCATTATTAGTTACGAGATAATTGATAAATCTTCTCACTATCAGCGTATTAAATATTAACTAGCTTGGATTGCCGAAAAAATACGATTTCAAAAAATGGTTTAACAATAGTTAAAACTAATTGAGGTTTGTAGGTGCGGCAGTTATAGTTACTTGTAGAAAAGAGCAGAGAAAGAGAGGTGTTCTGTGATGTAAGGTTAGTTCTTATATTATCTAAACAAGCGCGATTGCTTGATCAATCATTCTGTTTAACCACCGATACTTTATAATATTACTTACTTACATCTTGTATGTTGCATGCAATTTCCTACGTGATTATTCGGTGGTAGTTTAGTATTAGAGAATCCAAGTTTTCAGATTTTTTAAGAATATGCCTGTGCACGCAAAGCGCGCAAAAAATATGTAACGACGCCCCATACATAGTACTGCGTTACATACATATTAATATTTATATTATTATAAACTAGCCGTTAAATAATTTATTTTGTTTTGACACTAAACATAGTAATTGCACTACCATTATATGCACTTGGAGGCTAATACATATAAAAAATATTTAAAAAAATACACAAAAAATCTTAAATTTCACATTAACTGAGAATTTATAGTAGACTTCATTATATGGTAATCACATCCTGTTATAATTCAATATTACTATAATATGTATACTGGTGGTGGGACTCAATTATTTTTTCAGAGTTGGATGTAGGTCTAGATCAATTTTTAGTGTCAAATCAAAATTGTGTGCTATTCGTTTTTTAGTTTTTAAGTAGAGAGCTCTTATAGTTATTTAAAAGGATATACTAGAATTTCTTAGTAGTATCTGGTAGAATCTATTAGAACTTTACGGTTAAGTAAGTTTCATTTATTATGAGTTGTATATATGGTACTGTACAAAATGTAGATATCTATCTCTAGGCTTTATTTTGAATGGGAAACAATGTGTATTTCTCGAATTCTTCGTTATGCTGATTAATTACTATAAGCGGGAAATCGATTTAGCCACTTTCGCTTCCTTCTGTTCAAGGCAAATTAAAGAAATTATTTTTACAAAGGAACAACTTTCCGTGTTTGTTCGGTCAATAAAGTAATTATCACGTATATTTTGTTAAAAAAATATTGTTCTGCTATTTTAGCATTTGGAAAAAACAATATTATGTTCTGTTTAAATAAAAATCTTTTAAGCATATTTAGTACGAGTATTTCTGCAATTTTTTTTTCCAAAAGCAAAAGTGACTAAATGTGTATACTTACTATAATTTAAGACTAAATGTATATGCTCAGTAGTTACTTTGCACTGTAAATGCTTTAAACGCACTTTCTTTTAATTTAGGGATGGTTATATTTACACTTAAGTACTTATTTTTCCGTTTTTAAATACCACTTATTCCTATTATGAGAACCGTTTGTAAATAAATGAATATTTAGTTCATTAAAAACAATTTCTTTTCTTTTTAATTATTTTAAAAGCGCTGGAGTGACGACTTAGACGCATTTGAGAAGGACTGGTCTGAGATGGCTCAGGACAGGGATATGTGGATGGTCATGGGGGAGATCTTTGGCCAGCAGTGGGACAATATAGGTTAAATAAAAAAAAATAAAAAATAAAAAATGTTTCAAGTGCATAAAATTATTAACTCATTGGTTAATATTGTGGTATTTAGAACAAGCCATAACGTATTAACATATTTGTATTGCTTTTTATTAATGCTTTATTTCTATAAAAATATAAAGATACACCAAAATATCCCTTTGTTATAATTGTTAAAGAAGAGGTAAGAAATTAATTGATTATGTAAGTAAAATAAAAAGTAATGTTTAGTAAGTACTTACATATATATTTAATGTTTTTTTCTTGAATAAATATTATTTACATCAAATTTATATTTCGCTTTTTATTTCCTGCACTGCATTATGCTTAGAATGCACCAGCATGTTGCACCCGTAGTTTGTAGAGACATCAGACTCATTGCAAGAATTTTTAACATCTTTTATCTCTCATTTAAATGTGTAACAAATCATTTTACTAAAATTGTTTTTAAATCATTGATAATAGGTTAAATTAGTTATTAAAGGCATCGATATACTATACATAAAGGTGTGAAATACCTACTTACAAAATTAATAATGGACCATAATATTTATGTCGGATTGCAGATTATATAATAATAATAATAGCGGACAGCTCGCCACAAGCTGCCCGCAGGGCAGCTTGTGGCGAGCTGTTGGTTCCTAGCGACACCACGGACCCGAGTGCACCAGAGAGTCGGTCAGGGCCTCTACCTCGGCGTGTCTTCGTCGGCCGAGTGAAAACCGAAGGGGGCCCGCAGGACTCTCAGCTCTGGCTTGCCTTAATTGGCCGTCCAGAGAGGAGTTGCTAGAGCTAAATGCTCCAGGGGTGGAAGTGTTAAAGGGCATAACGCCGCGAGTAACTTCGGAGAAAGCGCAGCACACCTCTCTACACCCCTGAGTCACTCACACCGGTGTTGCTCTCTGTCGTCATCGGACGATCATTTGGGGAGCCCATCTAGTGGGTGGCAAGCCACCACTTGCCACAACATAATTATGAATGTAATTATGGCAAGTGACCTCGGCCTTTGCAATAGCCTAGCTTCTAGTCCATCAAATGTTCAACAACATAGACTTATATAAGCTTTCCATATACTTACAATAGTTCATACACCTGTCGAGGTCAACTGCCATTTTTTCACCATATTAGCAGTTGATCCCGGCAGGTATTCTACACACCATTTATTTCTTAACAAAGGCCTCTACGTGTTGGATCCGTCCCCACGCAAGCCTCTAAAATACCCGGGTATATAACCCGTGATAAATATTTAAATAAACGATAATAATAATATATAATAATAATAATAATAAAAAGTTATTATTATTATATGATTGTGGTACGTGGTATGTTTTTTATATATATTTGAATCTTGTAACGTGTGTAGTATTTAAAAAGTATACAGTATTTTATTTTGAAATAGTCACATTTAGTTATTCTTTTATTTTAATGTGGTTAAAAAAACTGAGCAACAAAAATATGCAAGTTTATAAGTTCCACATTTAGAGTTTTTTTATTTTTTGCTTTTGTATTGATAATAACAGCTGAGATAAGCTGTAACAGCTCAGTGGGCGAGCGCTTGCCTTGGAAACAAGGTGCGCAGGTTCGAACCCCGGCTCGCACCTCTGATTTCTTTAATTAATCATGTGCGAATCGTCTTTGTGCGATTGTTACTAGCTTTCGGTGAAGGAAAACATCGTGAGGAAACCTGCATGTCTGAGAAAGCCTAACTAGCTTTCGAATGACGTGTGAAGTCCGCCAACCCGCACTTGGACCATAGTCCACCACGCTGGCCAAGTGCGGGTTGGCGGACTTTAGGCCATAGCCGAAGCCCCTTCATCTTAAAGGGAGGCCCGTGCCCAGTAGTGGGACATTAACAAGGGCTGGTATTATTATTTATTGATAATACAAATAGCTTGTGGAGTGTGTGAAAAGTGTGCAAGCATACATATTTTATTTTAATAAAAAAAGTATAAATATAGATTCCGATTTGTTTTCTTAGATTATGATACAAATAACATCAACTTCATCGTAACATGTATGATTCGTAAATATTATGGTCCTCTGTTCATCCGCCATTTTATTGATGTGTGTAAATAACAAGATGGCCGCGTGGTGTAACTTTGCAGACGTGTGGCACTAACGAGGACTGGCCCGACGGGGCTTATGACGATGCTCACACCAAGGTGAATGACACGTTTTAACCTAATTTATGTTAAAAATTAAATAAAAAGGAAAATTTGGCTTACAATTTTATAATACTTTAGGTACCTATCTATAAAAAAATGGGAGAAGCCACTGACTCCCGACACACAGATTATAACTAGTTCTGGAGGCTATGGATCAATTTATTATGTCACAATAAATCATTCTTATTTTCTTATTCTAATTTAACTATACAAAATGAACATATTTCTTTACAATGCTGCCCGTGTAGATTTCGTTTCAATAATTATATTTATATTTTATCTTTATTATTGTTTTTTATTTCAGTTTTTTGTTATTTAAAATGTTAAGTAGAGCGTAAACTACATTTTCCTAACGCAGACACAACCATTACATAATTGTTTAAATATGATAATTCACGCTAGCTTACTGCCTCGCAATTCATGCTCTTGTTGTAACTAAATTATCACACTTATGCTAACACAATTATACTTGTAAGGTCCTATATTATCTCGAAATGTACACATCGGTTGGGTATTTATAATAGTACTTACACTCATTTAAACCCTGACCAACATGAATACAAATGCCCTAAGCATTTCTGTAAAAATCTGTTACAATTTTCCCTCTATTGCTATCATCGTCACGATGCAGTAATCTTTATAAATAAATATAGGACCATGCAACAACACAACTCTAACAAATAAATAAAAAAACCTTGTTAATCTAATCTCGAATCAACCCATAATTAGGAAGTGCTCCGCTTCGAACGCGAACTTCTGCAACTAGAGCAAGAAGAGCTTCGTAGACAAAGAGAGAACCTTATAAGAGACCAAAATCGAATCATACAGAAGTCTGTGCAGGATATTTCAACGATACAAGCGCCGGAGAAGCCACCGCTGCACGCACGACCGAAGATCATTAATCAGAACTACAGGCATTCAATGCCGAACCTAATGTTGAATGAAAATAATACTTCGATTCCTCCCGTGATACCTGAAAGGCAGGTGGTGGATGAGAAAAGAAAGCCGTTCGTTTCTGAGGAACATATGCAGAGGCATTTCGGTGTAGAGGAAAGCAGGAGGTTACTGTATGATGAGAGGAACGATAGGAGGCAGGCCGTGAGGGTACCGCAGCCCGTACTGCCACCGAAGCCGAAAAGTCGGGAATCTATTGAGAGGGAGATCACTATGAGGTGAGTTGGATTATTAATTACATTTTTTAATCTCATCATGAACCGTTTTTTAAAAGTGGATGCTAACTACATGTAGTTATTCTTTATGATAAACCTAAACTTGTCACGGCAACTCAGACTTAAGTTTAATAATATGAGTTCGCACACGTTCAAAGCCTATCCAGATTTTTAAATTCAGAAATATGATACATTATAAAGCTTTTGTTTGGGGATCTCTAGATTTATATACTCAATTTCATACAAGGTCTCACCCGGGGTTCATGGCCATTTCGCCCATTTAATAGTTGGGTTGGGCTTGTTTACTTATTATAGAAGCAGTCGCGTCCCGTCGGCAGTAGACTACGCGAACGTGGACAGGTCTGGGGTACAACTTCGCCAGAAACAGATGGCTAACGGCAACAACGGCCACTACCATCCCATGACCAGGCATACGCTACAGGTATGAATATATCCAGTTCCATTCAATATTCTGTAAATACATAAAAATCTCGTTAAATAAACAGCTGTGTAGCTTCAAATCAAATTTTAAAAATGTTTTGGAATATTATAAGACATTTAACTAGCAATGATGTGAGCTGTTGCACAATGATGTGTTGATTTTAAGCTTTAATAAATATCACTTATTGCAATTATGAAGGTTTCAAAATGCTAATTGATATCAGATATCTCTCTCTCTTTCTCTCTCTCCAATTTAAGAGCTGTGCTCTTATCAGTGAAGCAATTTCCATTCAGATCTATTATGTGCCTTCATTTTGACCTCCTGATACTGGAGGAGGGTCCTACTTTTTCTATTGTCTGTTTCATGAAACTTCGCCTTGGTCTTCCTCTTCCCCTTCTTCCTTCCATTTTACTTTCCACTATCGTTTTTAAGAAGGAGTCGTGTCGTATCAAGCAGCCAATCATATTTCCTCTCGTGTTTTCAATAGTTCTTAAAATTTGTCTTATTTCTAAAACTTCCTCATTAGTCTTCCATTCTTTCCAATTTATTACATCTATTCTTCTCCTACACCATATCACAAATGCTTCCAACTTATCCCTATGTGTTAAGTTCCAAGTCTCACTCCCATACAAGCCGATGCTTCAAATATAGTTTTTGATGAGCCGTTTTCTTACAACAGTTGCTATCCTGGATTTGAACAAGTGTTTCTTGTTATTAAATGCCCTTTTTGTTTTGGAATTCTAGCAATAATGCCAGGTGTAGATGTTTCTCTATTGATAAAAAATTGGAGCGTCTCTGAACAGAGCTATTTTTCAGGCTCTAAGCGCGGCGCCAACTCCTAAACTGATATCCAACACGGACTGGATGCAAGCTCGCAACAGGAAGCCAGCCAACTTTAACTACAATCAACATTGGCTTATACAGGTACAAATTCATAAAACAGATTTAATAATGTCACGTAAGACATAGACATCACCAGAGCTGTGAGACCGCAGCAAAACCGAATTTTATGTTCTGACATCCAACGTGTAGATCATCTTACTTTTTAGGCAATAGTACAGCAACAAGCTGGAGTCTTGTTTGAACTCACACAAATCGTGATCCTTCGTTGCCAGGCTTTTTATTATATGTGATTTTGACTCTAATTAATGTATTCCTTTTCTTAGTTTTCTCTTCTTATTTTAATATAAAATGTTTGTTTGTGGGTAGGAAGCTGAGCAGCGGCGGATAGAGGAGCAGCGTAGTAAGCTTCGCGCCGGCCAGCGACACTCCTACCACCAGGACACCGCCGCGCCCGCCGCCGCGCACTCGCTCAGCTCTAGGTTCGTAAGTACCGATTAATTGTTTTAACCAATGACTAAAAAAAATATCCAAAAAATTGTCATCAACAGGCTACTGCCATCTGTTGTTGTACTAAGCTTAAAAAATATTATTATTGAGTACCGCTTATAGCACCAAAACGTTACGATATTTCGACTTTAGCTGTCTTGGACTTGGCTATGTTTATACTTAGTAGTTTGTTTAATCCTCATATCAATAAAATAAATAGTTTAAGATACGAATGGGAAGTTGGTGCGTAAATAAGTTAATTCTCAATTTGTTTCTGTTAGTAATGACATTTTACAATATTGATTGTTGTGGATATCGAGTTAGGCAAGGTATTTTTTGTAATGTAGTTTTTTAAGATTTTTTTATTATTACAGTCAACAACATTTATCACAAGAGGTGAAATCGCCAGCAGGGATTGAACTGCCGCGTGAAGAGAAATTACTGAGCGTCAGTGGAAGGAGGAAATGTTCTCACTGCGGAGAGGAGCTAGGTATGCTATGTTACAATAATTTCAAATAAATGAAATGTTTGGGGCCCAAGTATGATACTTGGGAAACGCCAAACTTTTTTACATAAAATAATTACACGATACGTGTATTAAATATGGAATTGATTTTTATTTGCAAGAGACATTAGTATCGAATATTTTTTTTTTTATACACTCCAGATTTTTTTTCTTTTAGGACTCGGTACATTACATTATCAAACGCTTTACAATGATCTGGGAAATCAATTTAATACGTTTTTTCTCTCTATTACGTGTTCAAGTCTGCCAATGACACTATTTTTTTATTCATTATAAGCTAGTGCTTGACTGCAATCCAGTTCCCTTAGGTACGCAACGATTGCGCCAGCTTGAGCTGTACATAATCATCTGGTGTAGGATAGGCTACTCCTCCTCAGAATTTGCAAGTATCAACAGTACTCAGCCTCATTCTGTGGAAGTGCTCATTGGTACCAAAAATGTTCCGGGAGTGCACCTACTAGGTGTCATATTAATGATCTGTTTAGGTTTAATAAATTTAACCCCACAGTCCACCTTCGTTTAAGAGAAAGTGTTGTTGTCAGTCAATTATGTGTTCATTCCTAGCATGCGCATATATATCACTGTAACCGTGCATCGTGTGTTCAGGTCGCGGCGCGGCCATGATCATCGAGTCCCTGTCCCTGTGCTACCACGTGTGGTGCTTCTCGTGCGCGGTGTGCGGCGCGCGGCTGGGCGACGGGCGCGCCGGCGCCGACGTGCGCGTGCGGCGCGGCCGTCTGCACTGCCACCACTGCTACTCCTCCGACGACGGCAGCAAGTACTCCTGCGTATAGACGACGACCTTCATCTGCTTCAGTGACTTTGACTATTGCAGCGAGTGCTTCTGCGTATAGATGAAATACTACTTCATCAGTTTCAGTGACCGACTCTCGCTGTTCGACTGTCAGTGTTTCGAGTTGAGTATTAACTGTGGTGTTTTATACTGACATTTATCTACTTCAGTGATTTTGACTTTTGCTGTTGTAATCGTGACGATGGTTCGAGTTGACTCTTTGATGTGGTGTTTTTGTATGATAGTGATTTTCGGATTGATCTTAATTAAAATTTTATATTCGTGAGCCGTCTAGACCATCTGTTTAAACAGTATTAGAGTGGTCTTGTTTTTTCGAGAGAAAGGGACGGAGTTAAACTGCATATTACAGTATATCTGCGTCTCTTTCCCGCTTGGAAGTAAGATTACTTTAAAACTGCCTTATGAGCTGGTGAGTGGTGATAGTGCCCTTCGTCGCGATTAATTCTTTATAATAATAACATCGATGTGTTTAATGTAAAATAGAGATTTACGTCGTAAACTTCCAAAACAAGGTGTGAAAAACTTCTTTGATTAATCCTCGATAGGAGTGAAGGGTAAAAACCCAAAATACTGTAAAAGTACATTATAGCTGGACTACGTGTTATAATATTCGTTTTTGTCATTATAGTAATCTTAAATTTTTGTTATTAGAATGAATCTTTAACTGAAATCTGACAATCGTCTACTTTATTTTTTATTTCATCTTTGTAATTGTTAAATTCTTAATTTTTGTAATTAACATGAACATAATGTATAACTTACCTATAATTTAGTTGATTCTGTGTCAAATAATCGCCAAATAAGTAATTATCATTACATTAGTTTAAAGCGTATCTTTACGAAGTTGTGACTATTGGAAAATTAATCAACCCTGGATGATTGTACGAAAAATATGCGAGCTGCTATTGACATAAGCGCGATAGTGGACTACCACGCTTCTTGTCAGTATGTGTATACGCCACCTACAAAACGTCTAAGCGACTCAGCAAGTTTCTGAGTCGGCTACTGCACGCTTTTGATTCTTCCACGCCAGCATTGTAGCGGGCTACTTCTGACATTGTCACAGTATTTGTCAAGTTTTAATTTCGGTCGATGTTTGTGCCATGTCATTATTATTGTCATGTATCCACACGAGTACATAACATGTTATTTTTAAGTCGTACCATTACATGGAGGGAATATTATTTTTATAACTAATCTTGTTGTCGATGGAGAAATAAATATTAAAGTTGATTTTCATTTTGTAATATTTTGTATATAGTTTTTAATTTATATTCTAGTACTGTTTAATTGTTAGCTTTAATAGTTATTATTTTTTTAGTTTAAAACAAAGCAGATATATTAATCCAAAAATGTGTATGATTAATTATTGTGGCGGGATGTTGAATGGCTTATGCGTTTGAAGTTTTAAAATAAGCAAATGTTCAAGCCATTCCGAACCGTCGGTGTATAAACTTAAAGCAGGTTTTGCATCACTCTAACCATCTGTATCAAGGTGATGTAGTATATTCGATATTCTAACAGGCCTCGTGATCGCACCATTGTAGCTATGTCTAATATATGTACATTATCTATGTGTATAAGCCCCTAAATTGTGTAACATTAAATATTTGAAATATAATAACCTTGTTTTTTTTCTCCTACACACTGACATGGAATATTCTCAGGTGTATAATTATGGGAAATTATTTAATAGTTAGCTACCGTTGTGTTGTGTGCGGATAATTTTATAATTGTCATTGCTTGACCATTTGTGCCTCAAGCAACGGTCATAACATCACGCTTAAATAGGTTGGCAGATACTTTGAATAGTCAGCAGCTTAGGACTCAATTCACACCAAGATGGCAGCGGCCGGTAGCGCACTTGCAGTTTGAAAGAATTTTAAACTTTATCATCAATACGTAAAAGGTCAGTATCGCTTGACAAGCGCGGCCGCGCGCGCCATCTTGGTGTGTATTGAGCCTTAGTAGGCCCCAGATGGAGAGTCTAGTGCTATTTACCGGACACATTTCCGAACTCTAGGCCAAATAAATTCCTGATAGAAATTGCTTAACAACGCTACCTCAACAAATCCTCACTATTTCGGAAACTATATTTTCAAATATTGACAGTTGATAGGTGAGTGTACTGCGAGGTATTTCACATATGAAATGGTAGCTTTTAAAAAAATGACCATTCAAAAGTGCTAGCCGTGTTAAATCCTCTTTGGTGTTAGCGTTAAGCGTTATCTGAAATAAATATTTTTGACTTTGACTTACTCTCGCGGTCACAAGCGGTGTATCACCTTTAGGAAGGCAATCGCTTGCACGAGCCGGCCCAAAATACGTGCGAGCGGGGTAAGCGCACGTAACGTCGTTCAAACTATTTTGATTGAAAACTGGTACACCGTTCGTATCCGTGATAGTACGTTTGTTGTCCGTGGTACCACCAGTGGTTGTAGGTATGTATGTACCTATTAAGAAAGAGTATGTAAGAAATGCGCGACAGAGTCCGCAATGAGGAGATTCGCCGAAGAACCAACGTAACCGACATAGCTCTCAGAATCTGCAAGTTGAAGTCTTAGAGGAGATACCACTGGAGAGAGCATGATGCGCTAACCCCCTCTGCCAAATTTTTGTTCATATGTTCAGGTCATTCTTTATTTGTGTGCGTATATTTTTGAATGTGTTGCGAGTTTACTATAGTGTGGGTATGCGTGAAAGTGTATTTGTGTGTGTTTACTTCGCCTCCCGCACCCCGCAAAAGTGCCCCGAAAAATTTGTTCGGGGAATCGACGCGATACTAACTCCTTTGGTACTTTCTCTGAGGTTGAAGTGGCAATGGGCAGGCCACATCGCTCGAAGAACCGATAACCGATGGGGAAGAAAGGTTCTCGAGTGGCAACCACGAACCGGAAGACGCAGCGTAGGTAGGCCTCTCACTAGGTGGACAGACGACATTGTGCGCGTCGCAGGTAACCGGTGGATGCAATTCGCCAATTGTTGTTCATTGTGGCGTTCCAAGGGGGAGGCCTATGTTCAGCAGTGGACGTCTTCCGGCTGGTTATGATGATGATGATGTAAGAAATCTGATGTTCGAGTCTTGGATATCACACCACATCAGCAGCCAAAGACGTGACTGCTGAACAAAGGCCTCCCCCTTGATATCACAATATGCATAAAGAATACACATATCCTTACGTCGTTTATCCACTGCGAGGTGGACAGAGCGTAAGCTTAGGTAATCCATGTGATATAACGGTCAGAAATATAGGGTAAAACAAAAATGCCAAAAACATTTATAGCGACAGGTTGGTCTGCCTGTTGAGATTATTGGAGCATTCACCCCGGTGAACTTAACCTACTATCGTTAACAAATGCTCAATTCACACCAAGATGGCAGCGGCCAGAAGAGCGCGTTACGGCGTTGCGCCTCTTGAAGCGGCAGCTGCGTGAAGCGGCTGCGCGCGTCGTCGCGAGCAGCCGCGCGCCGCCTCGCGCCATGAGTCTAGTTCGTACATTCTACAAGGAAACTCTGCTCCAAAAAGCGCGGCTACTCGCAGTGCCGCGGTCAGCCGCGCGGCTTCTTTGAGCTTTTCAAGCTATACTGGTCTTTTACGTATTGTAGAAAAAGTTTAAAATTCTTTCACAGTGAAAGTGCGCGCCGCGCACCGGCCCGTGCCATCGGCCGGTCACGGCCATTGTCGCCCGCTGCCATCTTGGTATGAATTGAGCCTTAGGAGAAGCATAACCTTCGGGAGTCGCTAAACGTTTAGCGTGTTGGCCGAGTATGGCGGTTACTGCGAGGACGGCGGCGGGGCTGCTACCACCGCCCTCTTGGGTACTGTGACGGCACCCGGGGTTCTACAATGCGTCCCCCGGCGGTAGGTTCAAAGGCAAGGACTGATAGGCCCAGGTCCCCATCTATCTAGCCGTTTAGGATGATCGTGCCAAACAAATAAACATACAAAACTTCCTCTCGAAAAACAACCTACCCTCCTTCTGGGGTCAGTCGGGCAAAAAGTTTTACGAGTGTTCATTGTGAATACGGGAGTTAGTATTATTTTCTTACACAACTGTTGCTGGCGAAATAACCGAGCCCAAGAAAGTTGGTAACTGTCGTTTTGGTCAGGGGTCGTTCATTAATTACGTGATGTTTTTTAGCAACTTTTTAACCCCTCCCCCCCTCCTGGTGATATGTGGTGAGGTTTTTAAACTAACCCCCCCCCCCCCCCCATCCAAAATCACGTGTATTTTTTTGTTAAAAATTTCAATATAGTTTATATTGAAATTTTCGGAATATTATCGATAAATACAGGTACTTAACTGATTAAATGTTGAAGAGGAAGTCGTTGCCGGCAACGGTGAGTCAAGGCCACGTGCCGCTGTTTGGTTTAGAAATCGTGCATTCAATGAAAAATAAATACACGTGATGTCTCGTTAAACCCCTCCCCCCTCCTGGTGATATTTCGTGATTTTTTCGGAACCTCTCCCCCCCCCTTTCGAGCCTCACGTGATTAATGGACGACCCCTGACGCATGGCAGGACAAAGCAGCTACGCATCTAAGGTAGTAGTAGCCTGTACAAGTTTATCCATGGTAGTAGCACAGTGTATAAAGTGGTTTATAGACTGTGGTAGTAGTATCAATTACCACCTGACCGCTAGCACCTATCATGGTATTCTAAAAGTGTAATACTTAAAAACCCATTAGTTTATCTTTTTGGTATAAGTAGTTAATCTTGGAACAACAATAATATTAAACAAGACCTAAGTAAGTAGTTGGTACAACCGATGTCATCGACCAAGGATACCGATACCAACCGACCATACATACTGGCGAAGGGTACCAAGTGGGTACCGATTCAAGGTCGCTCAGCGGACTATGGAACGAGATATGTTGAGTGTTTCTCTAAGGGACGGAATACGGAACGAAGTGATTCGCCAGAAAACTAGAATAGCCGACATAGCTCAATGGATTATCGAGCTGAAGTGGCAGTGGGCTGGTCATATTTGACGCAGAATCGATGACCGTTGGGTAAACTGGTTCTGGACTGGAGATCGCTAATCGGGAAGCATAGTGTGGGTGTGGCTATGACCAGGCAGAGCGACGATTGGCAGAAACTGGATGAAGAGAGCCGAAGATCGGGCTCAGTGACGTGTCTTGGGGGAGGCCCATGTCCAGCAGTGGACTGATGTGGGCTGATGATGATGAAGTAGTTGGTACCTACTTAGGACATCAATCATTTCACTTAATTTAATATGTCGCCCTTAGAACCCTGATAAATTACACCATTTTTTTTTGTAATCGAGTAAGTACCTATAGGTATTGTGTTTATATGATGTGATGTGTATCTACGCGTGCTATTTGCATTTTTTTAGTGTCGTATGCAGACAAGTTTAGTTTACCGGCATTAAAAAACATCTTAATATAATTGTTACACATGGTAAATGTCGAGTTCAATTGGACAAACATACAAAACCCATCATGATTGCTTCGAGTTCGACCTTTGTACCTAATTGTGGCGCACCATAGGAGCAAACGATTGATTGGTCACTGTAACAAATCCATTGTTATCCCTCGGATGATCAACAATGATATCGGAAATGATGTTTGCTACAGCGGATGTCCGGTGAGCACATAACGAATTAGATGTTTCATTGTGGAGTTACGTCCCACGTTAAACTTAGAGATTGACAACGCTATTGGTTACGTAGCCTAAATGATAGGCAAGATAATAATCAGAGATCCGACAGCCAAAATCGCAGCTCATTCGAGTCATTTGATCCAGATTTAGGTACTAGAAATTATTTGAATGTTTTGGCCCGCATGGTGGATTCATGGTGTATAGTCATTATGGCAGAGTCGCTGGAGGACCTCAATACGATGCTCAGCGACCTCAGTAGCGTTTCCCAACAGGTGGGTCTTAAAATGAACATGGATAAGACGAAGATCATGTCTAATGTCCATGTTGCACCCGTACCGGTAGTTGTTGGGAACGATACAGTCGAAGTTGTTGACCACTACGTATACCTAGGACAAACTATCCAGTTAGGTCGGTCCAACTTCGACAAAGAGGTCGCCCGAAGAATCCAACTCGGATGGGCAGCGTTCGGGAAACTACGTGACATCTTCTCATCAGAAATTCCGCAGTGCCTGAAGACAAAGGTTTTTAACCAGTGTGTGTTGCCAGTGATGACATATGGTACTGAGACGTGGTCTTTAACAGCTGGCCTTTTGGAGAAGCTCAGAGTCACACAACGAGCTATGGAGAGAGCTATGCTCGGAGTTTCTTTGCGCGACAGAATCCGGAATGAGGAGATTCGCCGAAGAACCAAGGTCACCGACATAGCTCGTAGAATATGCAAGTTGAAGTGGCAGTGGGCAGGCCACATCGCTCGGGGAACCCCCCACAGCGCTTACGTCCTCGTCGTGTTCCCTGGGCAACGTCCTGATCTGACCACCGTAACGGAGTGGCAGATCAGTGAACGGCTAAAGTGCGCTGTACGTCGTAGTCTATTGCGGTCGACTACGATACCTTGCGGGATGTCTAAACCCCTGCGGGATTCGTCCGGGAGGTTCCTCAAAGGCCCTTCTAAGGGCCCCTCCCGGGACGATTTGGAAAAAGGCCCTTCTCAGGGCCAACCAGCCGATGGCGCTTCGGCGTCGGAGGCTAGCCGCGCGCCTTCTGCGGCTAGTGTTTTTGGCGGGTGGACGGACGAGGTGTCGGACTCGGACGCCGGTTCGTCGATGTCGGTGGCCGAGGAGTCTTCCCGAGGCCGGGGAGCCCGGAAGCGGTACTTAAAGGATGGCTCCGAGGGCTCCTCGGACTCCACGGGGAAGCCGAAGAAGAAGCTTCGGCCAAAAAAGTCGGCAGTGGCCGACACCCACGACGTGGGATTAGTGGACGCTGAGCGCCAGTTAGACCTGGCGAAGCGGGAGCAGGTCCAGAAGGACCTCGAAGAGAAGGTCGCTGCAAAGGAGCAGCGGACGCTCGCCGCCCGAGCCAAGGCTGGGTACGGTGCGTCCCGCGTTTCATACGCGGACCACTCAGTCGCGGAACTGGAGCGGATGGCGGTGGAGGACCAAGAGGGGATTGTGGAGGTCGCCTCGAAATCCTCCAACCTGAAGGGGACCTTCCAGAAGGCCCTCAAATGCAGGGCCGCGAGTATGCGCGGCATCGTCGCGGAGTTGGTGGGGCGAACAGCCACCGACGAGACGCGGCAGCTGCAGGCGAAAGTGGATCGCCTGCAGTCGGAGGTCAGCCAGTTACACCACAAGCTGGCTGAAGCCACGGCCCGGCCTCAACAAGCCGAGCCGAGGCCCGCGGTTAAAGCCACGGCCCGGCCTCAACAAGCCGAGCCGAGACCTGCGGCTGAGGCCCTCCCCCCCTCCAACCTTGAGGATATCATCCGCAAGGTCGTGATGGAGGAAAGGGCCTTCACTCGTGCCTGCTTCGCAGGTATCGAGGACCGGCTCCTGCCGGAAAAGCGGCTTCGCCCGCCACTTGCGGCGGACGAACGGCCACCCGCGGCAATCAAGCCGCGCGAGCGGCTGCCCGCGGCAGTCAAGCCGCGCGAGCCGGCGCCGTCCTCTCAACCAGAGGACGCCCTCCTACCCTCCACCACCCCGTCCAACCAGCCAAAGTGGACGAAGGTGGTTGGAAAGAAGGGCAAGGCGAAGAAGAAGGCGACGGCCGTCCCTGCCGTCCCCGCCACCGCCCCTCCCGGCCCGTCTCAGTCCACGGGCAAGGGAAAGGGGAAGGGGAAAGGCAAGAAGTCGGCCCCCAAACCCGCAAACGCTGCTCCCGCAGCTAATCGGGCCCCCGCCGGTGGGAGCAAACCCAAATTGGTTGCTCCCAAATCCGCTGCCGTCGTGGTGACGCTCACCGCGGAGGCTGAGGAGCGCGGTGAGACGTACGCGTCAATAATGACGCGGGCGCGCGCCAACGTCGATCCCACCCGACTGGGGATCGACAAGATCGCGTGCCGCCAAACTCAAACCGGGGCTCGAATATTCGAGTTCCCGGGGGCTAAGGGCGGTGCCAACGCGGACCTCTTCGCAGAAAAACTGCAGGAGGTCATCGCGGACGTGGCCAAGGTGGTCAGGCCTGTGAAGTCCGCAGGCCTGGAGGTGTCCGATCTGGATGATTCGATCACCAAGGAGGAGGTGGTGGCGGCGGTCGCGGCGGCTGGAGGCTGCAGCGCCGCAGCAGTGCAAGGTCGGGGCATCAGACCCGGCCGCGGCGGCATGGGCACCATGCGCCTTGAGTGCCCGGTCGCCGCCGCCAAAGCCGTCCTCGCCAAGGGACGGCTTCTTGTCGGGTTCAGCACGGGTGTGGTCCGGGCACTTGAGGAGTCGCCGTTGCGGTGCTTCAAGTGCTTCGGAGTTGGACACACCCGGGCCCTGTGTCCCTCCACGGACGAAAGGAGGGACACATGCTACCGCTGCGGCAAGGTCGGACACAAGTCCGCCGCTTGCGAGGCCACCACGCCGCACTGTGCCGTGTGCGCCGCCAGTGGCCGCCCCGCGGATCATGTTATGAAGGGGAGGAGCTGCAAGCCTCCCCCCAAGAAGGGCAAAATGCAGGCGCTGACCCGGTCTGCCGTTGCCACCGCCGATCCGGTGCCCAGTACATCGGCGGCTGCGGAGGGGGGTGCGATGTCCGATTAATGGATAGGGCCGAACATCGCATCCTTCAGGCCAACACCAACCACTGCAGAGCGGCCCAGGATCTGCTGATGCAGACCATGGCCGAGTGGTTGGTGGACGTAGCGGTGGTCGCTGAGCCGTACTCGGTCCCTGGCAGGTGGCTGGGTGATCCGGACGGCTTAGTGGCAGTGGTAGCGCGGTCTTCCACGGACTCCCCACCCCTCTCGCTCTTAGAGAGGGGACCGGGATACGTGGCCGCCGCGTGGGGAGAGATAGCCCTGGTGGGCGTGTATTTCTCCCCTAACCGACCCCTTGCGGACTTCGAGATCTTTCTCGAGGTCCTCACCGCAGTGGTCGGTCGGGCGGCGCCACGCCAGGTCGCCGTGTTGGGCGACCTGAACGCCAAGTCGGCGGCCTGGGGCAACCCGGCCACGACTTGCAACGTCCGGGGTCGCGCCGTCGAGTTTTGGGCGGCGTCGACAGGCGTGTCCCTCTTAAACAGAGGGACAGTTCAGACGTGTGTGCGGCAACGGGGAGGGTCAGTGGTGGACGTTTCGTTCGCCACCCCCGTGCTGGCCGCCCGCGTCGTGAACTGGCGGGTGGAGATGGTGGAGACGTTGTCCGACCATCGTTACGTGCGGTTCGACGTCTCCACCGGGAGCCCTCGGGGGACAGCCCACTCGGGTCAGTCCCCCTTCCCGCGGTGGTCCCTCACCCGCCTGGATCGCGAGGCGGCTGAGGAGGCGGCGTTAGTCCAGGACTGGCTCGCGCCTCCTGTCCAAGTCCTGGACGTGGACGCCGCAGCGGTCCAGTTGCGGGGTTCCCTGACCGAGGTGTGCGACACCAGCATGCCTCGGTCTCGCCGCCCGCCTCCCCGTCGCGCCGTTTATTGGTGGACGGAGGAGTTGGCGGGGCTCCGGGCCGCCTGCGTGGCGGCCAGAAGGGCCTACACGCGGAGTCGGCGGCGCAGCTTCCGCGATCTCGCCAACGAGGCCCTCCTCTACGCCGCGTACGTGGAGGCCAAGGAGGTCCTCAGGTCGGGGATGCGTGCCGCCGACGACTCGGCGAAGGCCGAGATGCTGGAGGGTCTCGATGGGGACCCATTTGGGAGGCCATACAAGGCGGCGCGGAACAAACTGCGCCCCTGTGGCCCCCCACTGACGGAGACCCTGGAGCCGGCGTTGCTGGATGGGGTGGTTCGGTCCCTGTTCCCGTGCAGGACCGATTTTACCCCTCCAGTGATGCACCCCCCGCGGGGGATGGCCCCGCCGGAGGAGGAGATCCCTCCAGTGGCGGTGGCGGAGCTCCGCGAGGCGGCCTTACGCCTCCGCGGGAAGAGGACGGCCCCCGGACCGGACGGCGTCCCCGCAGCGGTGGTGGCCATTGCGGCCACCCAAATGGAGGAAAGGTTTCGGGACCTCTTCAGTGCGTGTCTTACGACTGGGAGGTTCCCGAAACCGTGGAAGGAGGGCCGACTGTGCCTCCTTCGGAAGGAGGGACGCCCGGTGGATTCCCCCTCAGCATACCGGCCCGTCGTTCTGCTCGACGAGGTCGGTAAATTGTTTGAGGGGATCATCGCCACCCGGGTCAATGGCCTCCTGCGGGAGGTGGGGCCGGACCTGTCGGACGCCCAATTCGGTTTCCGGAAGGGGCGTTCGACGGTCGACGCATTGGCCCTTTTGAAGGGCCAAGTGAGGGAGGCGGTCGAGGCAGGGGACGGAGTGTTGGCGGTGTCATTCGACATCGCCAATGCGTTTAACTCCGTTCCCCACTCGACCATCTTAGAGGCACTCCGCTATCACGGAGTGCCTCAATATCTGCGGGCGCTCTTGGCCGACTACCTGGAGGACAGGGCGGTCCTCCTCGTAGACAGGTCGGCCAGATTGCGGCGTTACAGGGCGGAGTCTGGTGTTCCGCAGGGGTCGGTCCTAGGTCCACTCCTGTGGAACATCGGCTTCGACTGGCTCCTGCGCGGGTCCCTCCTTCGTGGCACGAGTGTCATCTGCTATGCGGATGACACTCTCCTCACTGCCCGAGGGGGGAGCTTTAGGGAGGCGGCCAATTTGGCCTCGGCTGGCGGATCCCTAGTGGCAGGGAGGATCCGCCGCCTAGGGCTGTCGGTGGCCCTGCGTAAGACCGAGGCCGTGTTCTTCCACGGGCCTCGGCAGCGGGTCCCCCCGGACGCCCGCATTGTTGTAGCGGGCGTCCAAGTGGAGGTGAAGGCCCAGATGAAATATCTGGGCCTAGTGTTAGACAGCAGGTGGCGCTTCGGCCCGCATTTCAGCGGGCTGTCGACGCGCCTGCTGAAGGCAGCGGGGGCCCTATCGTGGCTCCTCCCGAACCTGGGGGGTCCGAAGGCGCGATGCCGGCAGCTGTATGCCGGCATTCTAAAAAGTATGGCCCTTTACGGGGCCCCTATCTGGGCGGACTCCCTCCACAGGAGGGAGAACGCCTCCGCCATCCGCAGGCCCCAAAGGGCCATTGCACAGCGGGTGGCGAGGGCCTACCGCTCGGTGGGGTTCGCGGCGGCGTGCGCCCTGGCCGGCACCCCTCCTTGGGAGATCGAGGCGTGGGTGCTGGCTAGGGTGTACGAGTGGTCGGCGCGGCGTAGGGCGCTCAATGCGCCCCCCGCCGCGGAGGAGCGGGAGGCCGTCCGGCGGGAGGCGAGGGCCGCAATCGTCCATCATTGGACGGAGGACCTCGCCTCTGCCACCTTCGGCCGCCGAACATTGGACGCGCTCGGGCCAGTCCTTCAGGGATGGCTCGAGCGGCCCCACGGCTTCCTCTCGTTCCGTCTGGTGCAGGTGCTGACCGGGCATGGATGCTTCGGATCGTACCTGCACCGGATTGGGAGGGAGGAGGCCGCCGCGTGCTACGACTGCGGCGCGGCGGAGGACTCGGCACAGCACACCCTCGAGGTGTGCCCGGCCTGGTCTGAGCTGCGCCGCGGTCTGACTGCGGTAGTGGGGCCGGACCTCTCGCTGCCCGGCGTGGTTCTGTCCATGCTGGGGGGCGAGGCGGCCTGGTCGGCGGTCGCCTCTTTCTGCGAGGACGTGATCTCGCAGAAAGAGGCAGCGGAGCGCGCGCGGGAGGATGATCCCCTCGCGGCGCCGCTCCGCAGGCGGAGAAGGGGAAGAGTGAGACGGCTGTACGATCAGCGTCTCCTCCTCCCCGGTGGTGAATAGCGGGAGACTGGCGCGGGGGCGCCTTCTCCTGCACTGCACAATTCACCACCACCGTCGGCGGGAATGACCGAGCACTCGCGGTCATTTCCGGGCCCCTCCTCGTAGGGAGGGGCGTGCGGGCCCCGCTGTAAAAGCGGGCGGTCGTCGGCGGGGGACTGGATGTTAAGGCTCTGCCAGTTTCCCAGTTCCCCTCCATGAAGACGATGCGGGAGTGCCGCTGGGTTGTTTAGTGGGTATACCCGGGCTAGCCGGGGGAGTCCCACATAACCCTCTCGTCCCCCAACGAGAGGGTATGCGTAACGCATTTTTCCCAGCGTCAACAAAAAAAAAAAAAAAAAAAAAAGGCCACATCGCTCGAAGAACCGATAACCGTTGGGGAAGAAAGGTTCTCGAGTGGCGACCACGTACCGGAAGACGCAGCGTAGGCTGGCCTCCTACTAGGTGGACCGACGACATTGTTCGCGTCGCAGGCAACCGGTGGATGCAAATAGCAAATTGTCGTTCATTGTGGCGGTCTAAGGGGGAGGCCTTTGTTCAGCAGTGGACGTCTTCCGGCTGGTGATGATGATGATGATGGTGGATTCTGGCCTAGGCTTCCTCTAATATTGGGGAGAAATGGAGACTCTTGCCTAGCAATGGGACATTATGGGTTATCATTATTTAATAAAGATCTAAAAATAAATGTTACCGCTTTGTATGGCCAAGCTTATAAGTTGGCAGAAAAAGCCACGAGCCCGACGTGACGGTCTCCTGAGACTGATAAGTTTGGATGACATTTCTTTCACCAAACCGTGCGTCTCATGAGACCAAGGTCCCATGGTCTCTACCGCAAAGGGCGCAAACATATAGTTGGAACTACTTGCGCTACTGTGCAACACTAGCGGTCGCTGCAGCCTTTCCAACCGCCCTACAAGTTGCCGGGATGTGGGATGCAGCAAGTGTATCCACACATGTCGCATCCCACACCTACGGCTTTTCATGTTGCCATGGTATTAAAGTCATACCATCAGACCTCTTGCCATCTCAACTCGTGTAATACCGATTGGTTCCAGTACGGAACAGTTTTATTAGAGTGTTCTTAGTGCATAATTCATTTTTTTGTTTTAAAAGTGGTAGGCCATCGCGGGATTGGCTGATCAGCCAGCAGCCGGGGTTATATTCTTCGAGCCGCTAACAGAAAACTAGGCAACCGGGTAAATGGCTCATTCTCACGTTGTTACCTATTTGTGTAACAAATTCGTTATTTATCAAATTCTCAATGTATCATCCAACACTTGCTAGATATGTTGCTAGAGATGTGAGTTTCTTCAACATCCATCAGTGACCTTAAAATAATAATAATAATAATAAATACACTTTATTGTACACCAAAAGTTACATGTAAATTTAACAATACGTTGTAGATATCAATGTACAAAGGCGGCCTTATCGCTAAAAAGCAATCTCTTCCAGGCAACCCAACTAGAAAATGATAGAGAAAAACATGATGGGCAGTTGAAGGTGCACTTCAATAAAAATTAAATTTTATTTTATATTTTAAAATACCCATTTGATTGCAAGAGCGGTTTTGCAGTTCTACGTGCAGAAACCTAAACACATACCTACCATATTGGCGTCCCTACTGCATGTTTAAAAACTAAAATAAAGGGTTAATTTAAAAATACTAATAACCTCTAAGGGGCAGTATCAAATTTACATCAATCTGAACAACATTTTAGTTACTTTTGGTAATTTTAACCCCTTAGCAAATAGCCCTATTTTTAAAACCCCGTATATTTATTACTATTTAGAGCAAATAATTAAACATTGATATTGATGATCGATAAACAAATATGATATTAGAAGAGGTGGAACAAATGTACGATAAAAAGAAATTGTCCCTGAGAGAATAAATGGTTATTTTAAAATTAACCCAGTATGTCATGGCTCACTCAGTTACCTCTTCACCCGTTTCGTAATGTCGAAACCCTTGATAATGACCCCAGATCGTGACACGCAGACACCGGTTGGAGCTCATTACCAACCAGTGATATCATCACGGAAAATGTTGGTAAATACAAGCATTTGTCAAGAGCATTGTTGATCTTAAGAATGGCGCACGACTGACGATCCAATGACGACAAGGACAGGGCATTTAATGCATTTTCAGCAAATCCTGAACTTTTTTTGCAGCTCTCCGAGGCACGGGTTAGGCAAATTATGAATAGTACCAGAAATTTAAAGAAAGAAAGAAATAAAAAAAATCTCGTCCTCTCTTACTCTACTCTAATGGCATTATCATCAGCAGCCGAAAGATGTCCACTGCGGAATAAAGGCCTTCCCCTTAGAAGGGAGGTTGCCATAATACCCACGCTTGAGGATCTTGGGGATCAAAGTATAGGTGATAGGTAATAGGACACTGCTGCCCGCCTTCTTGATAACCCTTAGTTGGTACTTACGGACACCCAACAAGAGAAGATGGGAGGGTGCTATTCTAACCCGGACACCCCACGGGACCTACTCTACTGTGCTTTACTTTATTCTACTCCTTTGCTAAGGAAAAATCCAGAAATAAAATGACCACAATGGACAAAGTAGCTAGTAGACCTAGAGCGTCTACTTTGACGTCCTCTTGAATAGGAGAACAACAACCTAATATTCTTCTTCCACTGTTCTACATAATACCTACTTAATACTTCGTTGTCAATCTTTTGTTTTACTTTTGTGGTTAAAGTAATTATTTTATATCAAACTAGCAATTCCCTGCGGCTACGCCCGCAATTTTATTTTCCACCCCATTTAACCCCTTTAGGAGCGGAATTTTCAAAAACCCTTTCTTAGTGATGTAAGCATCATAAGAAGAAGTCCAAATTTCAGCTTTCTAGGTCCAGCGGTTTGGCCTGTGCGTTGATGAGTCAGTCAGTCAGGACAAGTAATTTTATATGTAATGGGCCACGTTCGTTGATACAACTAAGAGTTGCAGAGTGTGCAAATAGCCTTACAACAAAAAGGCGCGTCCGATTCATCTGCGGTCGGAATTGGCACATAATAGGCTGTACGAGTGCGGCTCAGTGCCGCGCTGTCACCCGCATGCCCAACACGCGCCGTCTGCTGCCCGCGCGTTGGTTCGCGCGCCGCCACCACTCCGACCAAGATGACCGGCCCGGCACCCTCCCGCCCGACATGGACCGGAGGCCCCGCGTCTCCAGGGTCCTCAGCTCCCCGGCCCGCGCGCAGCAGTCCCCGCCCCTCGACGAAGAATCCCTCGAGCGAGCATACCCCTCTCTCGGCCACCTGGAGTACGTCAACGCCGGATCCTCTCCCCCGGCGGAGAGCGCCCCCAACATGTACGACAGTTTCGAAGAACCACCCCTGGACCTAACTGCGCATATCGGCAGCGACTCGTTACGTCAAGGCGCGCACGAGCAGATGCGCGCGGTCGGCGGACGTCTGCGATTACTCGACGAGATAGAATCTGGAGTAATTACTGCCGAATCGGCTGTGAACACCTTCGCTACGGCTTCTGAGGCAGAGAAAAATGTGTGCCTAATTTGGGCGGCGTTCCTTAAGTTCGCCAGCTTGCTGCCACCCCTGATTGAAGTTGGAGCTGATCCGCAGTATTTTGATGCCCTAGGGCTGTCAGCGCTCCATGTGGCAGCGTTCAGTGGATCCTCAGAATGCGTCGGCTTTCTTCTGTCTTGCGGCGTCGATCCAAACTACATGCCGAGATGTTTCGCTCCGATTCATTGCGCGGCGTTCGGGAACTCTGTGCAAGTGGCTAATTTGCTAATTAGCCGCGGAGCATCCGTACATACTGCTGTCAAGTACGTTAACTGTGAAGGTGGGTTGCTACATTGTGCGGTGCGCGCTAACTCGGTGGAATGTCTCAAATTGTTTATATCCCATGGCGTCGATGTGAACCTAATTGAGCCGGGCGGCACTAACGCTATTCATCTGGCCGCCGATTTGGGAATGTTACAATGCCTTCAGATTTTACTAGAGACGCCCGGTGCTGATCCTAATGTGCGAACGAGAGTCGGCGATAGAGAATCCACGGCTTTACATTTAGCCGCCGATGGAGGATTTTTCGAATGCGTTGATCTGTTGCAGTCTAAAGGTGCCGACGCGAGCTTGAAAAACCATAGAGGCTTCACCGCTTTACACCTGGCTGCTCGATCGGCCAGCTTGGAATGTGTCGAATCTTTGTTAAGAAAAGGGAACGCTGAGCCGAACGCGATGGATTTCGATATGAGGACGCCTTTGCACGCCGCTATAGGAAAATCCGACAGTGCCTGTGACATTATTGAAACGCTGATAAGTTGGGGAGCAAACGTTAATCAGAAAGATGAATACGGATTCACACCGCTACATTTAGCAGCGCTGGATGGGTTGTCCGCGTGCGTCGAAACATTAATCTATCACGGTGCTGACGTAACAACGAGGTCTAAAAAAGGGAACTCAGCGCTTAATGTAATTGCTAGAAAAACGCCGGCGTCTCTGGCGATGGTAACAAGAAAATTGGACTGCGCGATCACACTCAGACACTCGCAAACGAGCAGCAGGGAGGTCGAATTGGAGCTCGATTTTCGTAGCATACTGCATCACTGCTACCCGCGCGAGATAAGCTATCTGAATACGTTTGTCGACGAAGGACAGAAAGAAGTACTTCTCCATCCGCTCTGTTCGGCTTTCTTGTACATAAAATGGGAGAAGATACGTAAATACTACGTAGCAAGATTATTTTTAAGTTTCATATTCGTTTTAGGTCTCACTTTATACGTACTGACTGCTCTGGCCCATAATTGCTACAACGGTAGCAAGGATATGGAGGAAACAATCCAGGAACAAGAATTGTGTCAAAAGCAATCGATTCTCGGCGATTTGTTAAGAAAAAACCCATTCGTTATTGAAATGCAGTGGTGGGTGCTGGCTGGAATTACAATTTTTGAGATCTTCAGAAAAGTGTACGGCATAGCCGGATATTCTACGGTCAAGCAATATTTAATGCAATCGGAGAATATTATAGAGTGGTTCGTGATAGTGAGTGTGTTTCTAATATCCTACATCTACACTAATATTACGTACACGTGGCAGAATCACGTAGGGGCCTTCGCCGTGCTGGCCGGATGGACAAACTTGATGATGATGATCGGTCAACTACCCGTCTTTGGGACTTACGTCGCAATGTACCAGAAAGTGCAAAAGGAATTTGCCAAATTACTGATGGCCTACTCTTGCATCTTGATAGGATTTACTATAAGTTTTTGCGTAATTTTCCCCGATTCGTCGTCTTTCGCGAATCCCTTCATGGGCTTTATAACTGTATTGACAATGATGATAGGCGAGCTAAATTTAGATTTGCTATTAAACGAACCTGATGGAAATGATCCCCCCGTTCTTTTGGAATTCTCAGCGCAAATCACTTACGTACTATTCCTCTTATTCGTCACGGTGGTCCTTATGAATTTGCTGGTCGGCATCGCTGTTCACGATATCCAGGGCCTCAGAAAAACTGCCGGCCTCTCGAAGCTGGTCAGGCAAACGAAACTTATATCCTACATGGAACTTGCCTTATTCAATGGATATTTGCCGAAATGTCTCCTGAAAATTCTTCATTCATCAGCTTTGGTATCCCCTCAAGCTTACAGAGTGGTATTGAGCGTCAAGCCATTGAATCCAAGCGAGAAAAGACTACCAAAAGACATAATGATGGCAGCTTACGACATAGCAAAAATGAGAAAACAATACGGTCACACTATATCGTCAAGTGGATCCACAACCGGTGCCTATTCCTGCTTCAAAAAGTACGAAAACAACAATGACTCCGGCTACCGAGAGTATGGTTACTCCTCCGGTCTGGGAAGTCTCCAGGCTCGGCTGGACGAGACCTCCGAGAACGTGAAGCAGTTGACTCAGGAAGTGAAGGAATTAAAGAAACTAATAAATGCCCAGCAGCTTGTGTTACAGCAGGCGTTGTCCGGCGCGATGGAACGTTGATGATATAATGGCAGGCAGCCATTTACTTTCAATGCCACTGTACACAAGTCAATAAACTACGATATGTTTATTGTATGACATTCTCGTATCATTGTGTACGTCGGTAGCGGACTTAAATTCTAAGTGGTGATATTTTTTTTTTGCTTTTTATTTTAGTGACCCCGTTTAATAATGAAATGCAAAAGCGTGTTAAAAACGTACAATTTTTGGTTTTTCATATTTTATTGTATGTAAGAAGGTTAGAAAGAAACAAGAAAAGAATATTTAACTCATGAATAAAATACAATAGTAAAGTAAATTATGTATGCAGTTATTAATAGTTGTCATAGAAAAAACTGGGTGCTGTGATTGTAGCTATTATTTTGTATGTAGATAGCATTAATGTGATAATAAACTTGGCAATAAACACAATATTTTTTAATTTAAATTACTGTTTTATTTTGTATCTCAAGAAATGAAATGAAATATACTTACTTAATAATAATATTCTGGCACAATCAACAATCCTCAGACGGTCATCAGATCCCAAACTACGCATAAGCGGAGCCTGAATATGGTAACCAGACAAACACTTCATCAGCCGATAAACGTCTACGTACGTAAATGTGAAGCATTTGGTATACGTGGATCTGCAAATGATTGGCTTAATAGTTACCTTCGTGATAGATTGCAATATGTTGAAATAACTAGTCTTAATGATAGAAACGAAGAAATCGTGGTACAATCGGAGGCTAAAATTAACAAAGTAGGGGTGCCCCAGGGCAGTATCCTTGGTCCATTATTATTTTTATTATATATCAATGACTTGCCCTCCGTCACTGAATATCAGTTGTTACAGACTTCCGGTCCCTGCTCAACTTTGTGCACCTAGATAATTATATATTGATTATATTTGTGATTTAATTTGTTCTATAGCATGACATTATTTTGATTTGTGTTTAAATACTTATTTGTAACTACCTACTAAATGAAATATAATTATGTCGCCGTGCGCTTGACAGCTTCCGGCGTAACAAAATACTGATTATGAGTAATATTTACATTAGTTGTGGTTTATATGTATTATTGATTGATAATTCTCCTAATTAAATCTCCAATCTAAATAGTATTAATTAATGTTAAATATGTAATAGTTTTTGTATATGTATGACTCTTGATTAGCTTATCTGTTTGCCTATATATACCGGTGTCACAACGTTCGAGTTATTCATTCTGTCACCGTCATTGAGAACAGTTGTAAGTGGTAACTCTGCACGATTGTTTATAAAATATAATTGACCGTCAAATGCTTATGTGTTGATTATTGTGACCATCCTGATTACCTGAAGTATTACACTTCAGAAGTGGGATATATTCAGGCCCACATGTTGATGGAATTGGTACAAAGATTTATGGAAACTATACACAACAATTTCAAGAGATGACGAAGAAAACTAAGATTTTTTTTCTTGTTCACCTGACTACGAGTAGATCGATAAGGCATGTTCAACGATAAAGGCGCCGCGGACTTCAAAACGACGATGAGATTATTCCATCATACTACCGGATGAAGAATCAAGCAACGACAAAAAATAAAATTAACCAGTGGGACGACATGTATGATTGTGGCGAAACTGTTCGACAGCTCACCGATTAGTCTTCAAGGATCCACAAGAGATCGGAAATGCTACGCGGTTAGGAGAGGGCCATGTAGTACGGGGCTGCAAGATGCCGTGCTACGAGGCGCTGCGGCTGGCTCTTCACATCGGCACAAAAGGTCAGTAGCGTTTTAATTATAACTTAAAATGTTTATATGGACTTTTACAGGAATATAGCAAATAGTAATAGTAATGGTTAGCACCTTGTTGCATGCGCAGACACTGGTAGTAAAAAAAAAAAAAATTCTTACAGTACTTAAGCTTACGAAGCTCGTAATTTAAAGCCGAGGATCAAACCTTCTATAGTTAAAATGAAAGGATTTGGTGGTTGATATTCAAACTCATTGGAAACTTCTTATATTATTATAATGTTCATGTTTTGTGCGGTATTGTTGATTTTTGATGATGAAAATCTTGCTGATAATTAGTCTTAATAATTGGGTAGTCAATGGTAAATCAAAAGATATTTTTAGTTACCTCAGAACATTTTATAAGATTAATTCATAACTTTTAATATAAAAAAAAAACTTAGTATGCAACAAGCAATTGAATTCCTAGTCTATTTAGAATACAGTAATGTAATACCGCCACGATATTATGCATTTGTACAAATTTACGTCAATATCAACCCGAACCTTATATTTCTCACGAATACTTATTGTTGTAGTGGAGTTGACAGTAGTCGTATCATAAGGTTGAGGAATTGTTTTTTGTAGTTATCCTCTGAGATAATAATTATCACAGAGTAGCAAGCATAATATACTCTTAGCAAGCGGGGAAATAGGTACTGATGAGAATTATATATGAGATATAACAATCTTACGACAATAAAATAAAGTTAAATAAAGTTTAAAGTTAAATAAAGTTTAAAGTTAAATAAAGTTTAAAGTTAAATAAAGTTTAAAGTTAAATAAAGTTTAAAGTTAAATACAGTTTAAAGTTAAATACAGTTTAAAGTTAAATACAGTTTAAAGTTAAATACAGTTTAAAGTTAAATACAGTTTAAAGTTAAATACAGTTTAAAGTTAAATACAGTTTAAAGTTAAATACAGTTTAAAGTTAAATACAGTTTAAAGTTAAATACAGTTTAAAGTTAAATACAGTTTAAAGTTAAATACAGTTTAAAGTTAAATACAGTTTAAAGTTAAATACAGTTTAAAGTTAAATACAGTTTAAAGTTAAATACAGTTTAAAGTTAAATACAGTTTAAAGTTAAATACAGTTTAAAGTTAAATACAGTTTAAAGTTAAATACAGTTTAAAGTTAAATACAGTTTAAAGTTAAATACAGTTTAAAGTTAAATACAGTTTAAAGTTAAATACAGTTTAAAGTTAAATACAGTTTAAAGTTAAATACAGTTTAAAGTTAAATACAGTTTAAAGTTAAATACAGTTTAAAGTTAAATACAGTTTAAAGTTAAATACAGTTTAAAGTTAAATACAGTTTAAAGTTAAATACAGTTTAAAGTTAAATACAGTTTAAAGTTAAATACAGTTTAAAGTTAAATACAGTTTAAAGTTAAATACAGTTTAAAGTTAAATACAGTTTAAAGTTAAATACAGTTTAAAGTAAAATACAGTTTAAAGTAAAATACAGTAAAATACAGTAAAATACAGTAAAATACAGTAAAATACAGTAAAATACAGTAAAATACAGTAAAATACAGTAAAATACAGTAAAATACAGTAAAATACAGTAAAATACAGTAAAATACAGTAAAATACAGTAAAATACAGTAAAATACAGTAAAATACAGTAAAATACAGTAAAATACAGTAAAATACAGTAAAATACAGTAAAATACAGTAAAATACAGTAAAATACAGTAAAATACAGTAAAATACAGTAAAATACAGTAAAATACAGTAAAATACAGTAAAATACAGTAAAATACAGTAAAATACAGTAAAATACAGTAAAATACAGTAAAATACAGTAAAATACAGTAAAATACAGTAAAATACAGTAAAATACAGTAAAATACAGTAAAATACAGTAAAATACAGTAAAATACAGTAAAATACAGTAAAATACAGTAAAATACAGTAAAATACAGTAAAATACAATAAAATACAATAAAATACAGACACCGACAAGGTCCATAATGGGTTATATACAGAATTTAATTACTTCATGCATAATTTTAGTTTAAGTACCTGCCCGCGCTGTTTGACACACCGGGTGTGCTCAGCTCAGCTCATGTGAATGTACCCAGTGCCCCATAATTGGACAATCTGGCTTACTAGGTACTAATAACATTCAGCATGGTGTTGCTACTCCCACGCACTGTACGCATCTGTCTGTCAATCTGTCTATCTATGCGAGTCTAGGAGTTGTAGTGGGAAAAGGGGTTTATTCTAGAGTATATAATTAGACTACAGAGCGCACAATGCACGTACTGCTAAATAGCAATATCCATCATAGGAATATGCCTCATGTCCTTAGACAAGCGTTAATTATTTAGAACACAAGATTTCCGCGGGAACACTGTGGCCGGGATAGACTCAAATTCGTTGCATAGCTGAATATTAAAAAAAACTTACTAATTTGTTTGGGATGCGTCAATTAGGATTAATGTTGTATATTAGGTTTACTCGCGGATTTGCTGATGTCTCTAGGTCCCACGCAGTAGACCAAGAAGGACGTAGAATAGACGGGGTCCTGTCCAAGAATCTATATTCCATACTGAGCAAGTACGCTTGGATTAGGTGGAGAGGAGTACTGTTGCAAAACCAATCTGTTGGAGTTATATAACAGATTGCATATTTAGTAATTGACTAGAGAGAAACAATTTTTATCATAGCTACGAGCTAGATACATTAGCAGTTGGTCACTAAAACGTTATCGGATATATTTCATTGGCATCCCCGTGGATGCAGAGTTGGACTGCGCCGCATTAGAGACCACCTTAGTTATTATTCCCCGCATAGCTCGCTGATGGCTTTCAATTTAAGACTTTGATCTACTAATAGACTATAGACTGTGGCCGTGTGAAAGTATTTTCTAAAGCTGTTCGTAAACTGTAATAATGTCGTAACTTTATTACATTTAAAACATCTGCATGTATACAAATCTTACCATGATCTCGCTAATTTATAATACTGATTTTGCGATCGCTAGGTTCCCTCCTTTTCAGCCATTATTCGGGCATCAATTCACGTATATAGGAAGTGCGTTAACTACTCTGTAGGACAACGTAAAATGCGTATGTTACTAGAAAAAAATAACGGATTGTACCTATAAAGGATGTAAATCCGACCACTCAATAGATATGTTATAAGTTATATCAAGGGCATGAAGATATCGAAAATTTATTCCAATAGTACGTGGTGAAGTCCTTACACCATATACTTCACCCATACCTAATGAGAACATAGTAGTATCCTCCGATAAATAGAAATAGATAGGGTTGAGAAATTAGACTTGTTAGAAAGTTAAGTTAATGTATCTAACATAATCATAAAAGTTTAGTTTGACAGGAAGCTGCATCGCGCGCCAGACTTTCAATATTATTACGCGTCGCGCGCCAGTTTTGGGGATATGTAAGAGTGATACTCATTATTGGTAACTCACGAAAGTGATTATCAACGATTACTGATGTAATTAATAATCCCAACAAATCAATGTAAACTGAATTTCACCATCCAATATGTACATAAAAGCTGTGTGATATGGATTAGATTGGATCTGTGTTATATGGATTAAATAAGATCTGTGTGATATGGATTAGATTGGATCTGTGTTATATGGATTAAATAAGATCTGTGTGATATGGATTAGATTTGATCTGTGTTATATGGTTTAAATAAAATCTGTGTGATATGGATTAGATTGGATCTGTGTTATATGGTTTAAATAAAATCTGTGTGATATGTATTAGTTTGGATCTGTGTTATATGGTTTAAATAAAATCTGTGTGATATGGATTAGATTGGATCTGTGTTATATGGGTTAAATAAAATCTGTGTGATATAGATTAGATTGGATCTGTGTTATACGGGTTACATAAAATCTGTGATATGGATTAGATTGGATCTGTGTTATATGGATTAAATAAGATCTGTGTGATATGGATTAGATTGGATCTGTGTTATATGGTTTAAATAAAATCTGTGTGATATGGATTAGATTGGATCTGTGTTATATGGTTTAAATAAAATCTGTGTGATATGGATTAGATTGGATCTGTGTTATATGGGTTAAATAAAATCTGTGTGATATGGATTAGATTGGATCTATGTGATATGGGTTAGTCAAAGTCCGTGTTATATGGAATATGTTGGATCTGTGTGATATGGGTTAGATATAGTCTATGTGATATGGATTAAATTGGATCTATTCTTATTCTTTATTGCACACAATAATATTACACATTATTATAAAATAAAGAAAATTAATGTACAAAGGCGTACTTAACCCAAACATTGAGTTTTCTGACAGCTAACCTATGAGTGATGGAGAATTTGGAGAAAAATTTAAATACTGTTGGGGATACAAACAAGTGTACAACAAATTACTACATACAATAATACAAAGTAAATTATGTAATAAATAAATAAATTAAATATATTAATGAATTATAATTAAATATAAAATAAATTATGTAATATATATATATTTATATAAATAAATACATGGATAAATTTATAGGTATATATACATACATACATATATACAAACTGCTACATTGATATGAAATAACCTTTAATTCTGTGAGATATGGGTTAAATAAAAAGCTGAGTGATAAGGGGTTAATTAAATGCAATGTGATAAAAATCTGTGTGATATGGTAGTGTGATATGAAAAAAAGTGGGTGATAAGGGATATATAAATGCTATGTGACATGGGGTTCATTAAAGCTTTGCGATATGGAATAAATAAATGCTGTGTGATAAATAAAAACTTTGTGAAAGGTGATAGATATAGGATACATTATGAATATAGATGTTGTCATTCATGAATGCAATGATAGAAACTGAGATCGGGACATAATTTATGGTTTATTAATAGAGCAGTAGCAGCAGCAGCAGCCTACAAGCTTAATACCTATTAGTTACGACTACATGGATAGATGTTCTGCTTTTGTATTTTTTTTTTCAGATGCTGTATATCAGGGACAAACTAGGCTGAAAGTGGTAATACTGATCGCCGTGGGGCACGGCAAAGCAGGATGGCCGAGTGTTACAGACTTCCGGTCCCTGCTCAACTTTGTGCACCTAGATAATTATATATTGATTATATTTGTGATTTAATTTGTTCTATAGCATGACATTATTTTGATTTGTGTTTAAATACTTATTTGTAACTACCTACTAAATGAAATATAATTATGTCGCCGTGCGCTTGACAGCTTCCGGCGTAACAAAATACTGATTATGAGTAATATTTACATTAGTTGTGGTTTATATGTATTATTGATTGATAATTCTCCTAATTAAATCTCCAATCTAAATAGTATTAATTAATGTTAAATATGTAATAGTTTTTGTATATGTAAGACTCTTGATTAGCTTATCTGTTTGCCTATATATACCGGTGTCACAACGTTCGAGTTATTCATTCTGTCACCGTCATTGAGAACAGTTGTAAGTGGTAACTCTGCACGATTGTTTATAAAATATAATTGACCGTCAAATGCTTATGTGTTGATTATTGTGACCATCCTGATTACCTGAAGTATTACACAGTGCATTCTTTACGCTGACGATATTTCGGTTGTGGTTCCATGTCAGGAAAATCTAGATTATGAGGGAGAATTAAATAAAACCATTCATGATATAGTAGGGTGGATGACTGATAATAACCTGAGTGTTAATATAGCAAAGACTAAATTTATTCAATTTCATAATAGAGGTACAAGAAAACGTAAACTGACATTGAAATATCAAGATCAATACTTAAGTGAAGTTGATGAGGTATGTTTTTTGGGTATTACACTTGATGCCATGTGTAATTGGAAGTCACAAATAGACATACTTTGTAAAAAAAATAATCGGTTTGTTTATGCACTTTGGAGGCTTACAAAAATTACAAATATACAAACAGCACTAAAAGCCTATCACGCCTTTGTGGCATCTAATCTCAGATACGGCATTGCGTTGTGGGGCAATTCAGTCAAGCTTAGCAGTCTCTTCATAATCCAAAAAAAATGTATTAGAGCTATCTGTAATATGGCTCCATGGGAAAGTTGTAAACCCCTTTTTCGGAAACTATCGTTACTCACTCTTCCTTGTATTTATATTTTTGAAATATGTGTACTTGTTAAAACGAATCCAGATCTATACACATGTAATAGAGATGTTTGTAAGTTTAACACACGATACCCTGATAAATTAGTTCATTCGGGCATGAGAACTGAAATAGGTGGTAGAAACGCTTATGCTATGTCGGTTCGAATATATAATCATCTCCCACAGGCTATTAAAGATCTTCATATAAATAAATTCAAAAAGCAGCTACAAATGCTACTTATTGACAAATGCTTTTATTCCGTTGTAGAGTATTTAAATTCTAAAATGTAATTTGAATAAATAATAAAATTGTAAATGTAGCATAATTATCAGACATATTTCTGAATGTACTTATAATAATATGATTTATTTGACGACTGGTGATGTGACATTCTTAACTTATTCTTAATAACTTAATTTTCTATGTACTCTTATTCTAGAAATGTCTTACTGATTATGATTATGAATCTATCTAATTTGTTGCATTGTATTCTAATTCATTATTTAATTCAAGTACTTAATTTTAAATTATGTTAAACATATTTGCATGCCATTTATATGGTAAATGTGCTGCGCTCTTATTAAATACTGTGACATCTTATTGTACCCACATTTTAGCAAATAAATTGATTGATTGATTGATTGATACTACAATAAAAACAAACAACACGATAATTTATGCTTTTATCATTTAATTTATTATTTTTCTGATCCAGTTTGATAGCTATAGCGACCGGGTCGCAAACAAATCAGAGGTAACAAGTATAAATTATATATGCTTAAAAAGCCCGACTGCGAACAAACAAAATGGACTTATAAATTACATTATATACAGGGTAGACCGGGGACAACAGTACCATTTTCGAAACATCCGTTTATTACACTGTAGTGTCATACATCAATGCCTGCATCGCCACGCAGCGGCGCGCGGACGCATATAGCTAATATAATATAGCTGTCACAGTTTTTAACCGGCTTCAAAAAAGGAGGAGGTTCTCAATTCGACTGTATATATACCTATATGTTTTATGTATGTTTGTGCATAACTCTGGCAAATATGAACCAATTTGAAAAATTCTTTCTTGAACGGAGAGTCCGGTCCACCGATTGGGTCCCATAAAAAAAACTATTACGCACGAATTAAAATAAGAAAGGTGCGTCAGAAAAATTTGTAAAAATGCCTAAAAGATTACATTTTTGTTGCTTTTTAAGGAACAAAAATGCTCATAGCTGGCAAATATTTATCAATTTCAATGATTCGGGTTTTTTAAGTCGGTTTAAAAATATAGAACTCGCAAATGTGATTAATATAAACTGACTTCCGGATTCTACATTCTTCATGTGCTAAAACCAATCAGGCCCTGGCATTCCATTTTGATCCCGGGACTTTTCAAATCAAATTTAATAGCCAAGTCAAGTGCCAAGCGTCTTACTTCTTTTGGCGTTAAACTATAATAAATGGCTGCTGTTTTCACTAAATACATTATAATGCATTGTTCTTTCTTCTCGGAAACACTTTCGTTGCTGGATTAAAACCCATACAAATAAATTCACCAGGATTAGCTTCTTTTTTGCGTTTATATCTTAAGAGACATACTTAATATTTGACAAAAGTTAAATATAAGTACTCACTAGGTAAGTATATGCCTGCACATACAAACAAGTACCTAACTACCAACCTACAAGTACTACATCTCTTGACCTTCGATCTGTGTTATTAATTCTATTTCGCGGCATCTTACTTCTCCAGTTAAGAATTTGCAGTTAAGTAAGTATTTATGTTTTAACTCTGTTATTATTGCCACAGGGGTTATTTGTACCACTGGGTTAATGGTGCCGGTACTATTGACCTCGGCGATAACGTACAATTGCACCAAAGTAACTAATTCAGACCAACCATCCAAAAGACATCTAATTCTATACTTATAGTTTTTACATTTAAGTCGAATAAAAAAACTTATCAGGGCCTGCTGAAACAAAAATTCCCACTAACTCGTCATTTTTAGAGAAAATGCACCGACGACTTTGCCGACGACGACTGGGAGACACTTCGGGAGTCATGTACCATGTATCCTGGCCCATTCATACATGTAAACATTTAGATTAATAGTATAAATATTGATTATGTGATGGTACTATTGACCCGTGCTACACTATTGTACCCGGTCTACTCTACATAATACCTACATTATACACATGTTTATATATTTCAATTCGTCTCATTAATACCTTTCATTTGATACCCATATTGATGTTTTTGAAAGTAAAAAATATATAAAATGGTGGCAGGTGGAGGCCATTTATATTGTTTGAAAAAATTATATAGCCTATGTCACCCCCACATCTACGACGAATATAAAAACATATTAAAAGTTAAAATCGATAGAGCCGTTTAGGCTGTAGGCCGTGCCAAGGAAATAGACATGCATACTCCATCCCAAATAAGCTTGAAGGCGATTACAAGTTCGTTTGCGTCTCAATAACTACCTACATAGCGCATACATTGTCAACTAGGCGCATCGGCAAAAACAACTTTGTTACCAACCTTTTTTTGCAGCCGCGTTAACGTTCAACTATACAGCGGGGGTGTTTTATGACTGCATAATAAAGTTGTAATCGCCTTCAAGCTTATTTGGTTTGGAGTTATACATACTGTTACAGACTTCCGGTCCCTGCTCAACTTTGTGCACCTAGATAATTATATATTGATTATATTTGTGATTTAATTTGTTCTATAGCATGACATTATTTTGATTTGTGTTTAAATACTTATTTGTAACTACCTACTAAATGAAATATAATTATGTCGCCGTGCGCTTGACAGCTTCCGGCGTAACAAAATACTGATTATGAGTAACATTTACATTAGTTGTGGTTTATATGTATTATTGATTGATAATTCTCCTAATTAAATCTCCAATCTAAATAGTATTAATTAATGTTAAATATGTAATAGTTTTTGTATATGTATGACTCTTGATTAGCTTATCTGTTTGCCTATATATACCGCTGTCACAACGTTCGAGTTAGTCATTCTGTCACCATCATTGAGAACAGTTGTAAGTGGAAACTCTGCACGATTGTTTATAAAATATAATTGACCGTCAAATGCTTATGTGTTGATTATTGTGACCATCCTGATTACCTGAAGTATTACACTTCAGAAGTGGGATATATTCAGGCCCACATGTTGATGGAATTGGTACAAAGATTTATGGAAACTACACAACAATTTCAAGAGATTACGAAGAAAACTAAGATTTTTTTTCTTGTTTACCTGACTACGAGGAGATCGATAAGGCATGTACAACGAAAAAGGCGCCGCGGACTTCAAAACGATGATGAGATTATTCCATTATACTACCGGATGAAGAATCAAGCAACGACAAAAAATTAAATTAACCAGTGGGACGACATGTATGATTGTGGCGAAACTGTTCGACAGCTCACCGATTAGTCTTCAAGGATCCACAAGAGATCGGAAATGCTACGCGGTTAGGAGAGGGCCATGTAGTACGGGGCTGCAAGATGCCGTGCTACGAGGCGCTGCGGCTGGCTCTTCACATCGGCACAAAAGGTCAGTAGCGTTATAATTATAACTTAAAATGTTTATATGGACTTTTACAGGAATATAGCAAATAGTAATAGTAATGGTTAGCACCTCGTTGCATGCGCAGACATTGGTAGTAAAAAAAAAAAAAAAATTCTTACAGTACTTAAGCTTACGAAGCTCGTAATTTAAAGCCTTCTATAGTTAAAATGAAAGGATTTGGTGGTTGATATTCAAACTCATTGGAAACTTCTTATATTATTATAATGTTCATGTTTTGTGCGGTATTGTTGATTTTTGATGATGAAAATCTTGCTGATAATTAGTCTTAATAATTGGGTAGTCAATGGTAAATCAAAAGATATTTTTAGTTAAGTACCTCAGAACATTTTATAAGATTAATTCATAACTTTTAATATAAAAAAAAACTTAGTATGCAACAAGCAATTGAATTCCTAGTCTATTTAGAATACAGTAATGTAATACCGCCACGATGTTATGCATTTGTACAAATTTACGTCAATATCAACCCGAACCTTATATTTCTCACGAATACTTATTGTTTTAGTGGAGTTGACAGTAGTCGTATCATAAGGTTGAGGAATTGTTTTTTGTAGTTATCCTCTGAGATAATAATTATCACAGAGTAGCAAGCAGAATATACTCTTAGCAAGCGGGGAAATAGGTACTGATGAGAATTATATATGAAATATAACAATCTTACGACAATAAAATACAGTTAAATAAAGTTTAAAGTTAAATAAAGTTTAAAGTTAAATACAGTTTAAAGTTAAATAAAGTTTAAAGTTAAATAAAGTTTAAAGTTAAATAAAGTTTAAAGTTAAATAAAGTTTAAAGTTAAATACAGTTTAAAGTTAAATACAGTTTAAAGTTAAATACAGTTTAAAGTTAAATACAGTTTAAAGTTAAATACAGTTTAAAGTTAAATACAGTTTAAAGTTAAATACAGTTTAAAGTTAAATACAGTTTAAAGTTAAATACAGTTTAAAGTTAAATACAGTTTAAAGTTAAATACAGTTTAAAGTTAAATACAGTTTAAAGTTAAATACAGTTTAAAGTTAAATACAGTTTAAAGTTAAATACAGTTTAAAGTTAAATACAGTTTAAAGTTAAATACAGTTTAAAGTTAAATACAGTTTAAAGTTAAATACAGTTTAAAGTTAAATACAGTTTAAAGTTAAATACAGTTAAATACAGTAAAATACAACAAAATACAGACACCGACAAGGTCCATAATGGGTTATATACAGAATTTAATTACTTAATGCATAATTTTAGTTTATGTACCTGCCCGCGCTGTTTGACACACCGGGTGTGCTCAGCTCAGCTCATGTGAATGTACCCAGTGCCCCATAATTGGACAATCTGGCTTACTAGGTACTAATAACATTCAGCATGGTGTTGCTACTCCCACGCACTGTACGCATCAGTGATGCAATACGTTATGAGGGAATCTGTCTATCTATGCGAGTCTAGGAGTTGTAGTGGGAAAAGGGGTTTATTCTAGAGTATATAATTAGATTACAGAGCGCACAATGCACGTACTGCTAAACAGCAATATCCATCATAGGAATATGCCTCATGTCCTTAGACAAGCGTTAATTATTTAGAACACAAGATTTCCGCGGGAACACTGTGGCCGGGATAGACTCAAATTCGTTGCATAGCTGAATATAAAAAAAAAACTTACTAATTTGTTTGGGATGCGTCAATTAGGATTAATGTTGTATATTAGGTTTACTCGCGGATTTGCTGATGTCTCTAGGCCCACGCAGTAGACCAAGAAGGACGTAGAATAGACGGGGTCCTGTCCAAGAATCTATATTCCATACTGAGCAAGTGCGCTTGGATTAGGTGGAGAGGAGTACTGTTGCAAAACCAATCTGTTGGAGTTATATAACAGATTGCATATTAAGTAATTGACTAGAGAGAAACAATTTTTATCATAGCTACGAGCTAGATACATTAGCAGTTGGTCACTAAAACGTTATCGGATATATTTCATTGGCATCCCCGTGGATGCAGAGTTGGACTGCGCCGCATTAGAGACCACCTTAGTTATTATTCCCCGCATAGCTCGCTGATGGCTTTCAATTTAAGACTTTGATCTACTAATGGACTATAGACTATGGCCGTGTGAAAGTATTTTCTAAAGCTGTTCGTAAACTGTAATAATGTCTTAACTTTATAACATTTAAAACATCTGCATGTATACAAATCTTACCATGATCTCGATAATTTATAATACTGATTTTGCGATCGCTAGGTTCCCTCCTTTTCAGCCATTATTCGGGCATCAATTCACGTATATAGGAAGTGCGTTAACTACTCTGTAGGACAACGTAAAATGCGTATGTTACTAGAAAAAAATAACGGATTGTACCTATAAAGGATGTAAATCCGACCACTCAATAGATATGTTATAAGTTATATCAAGGGCATGAAAAGATATCGAAAATTTATTCCAATAGTACGTGGTGAAGTCCTTACACCATATACTTCACCCATACCTAATGAGAACATAGTAGTATCCTCCGATAAATAGAAATAGATAGGGTTGAGAAATTAGACTTGTTAGAAAGTTAAGTTAATGTATCTAACATAATCATAAGTTTAGTTTGACAGGAAGCTGCATCACGCGCCAGACTTTCAATATTATTACGCGTCGCGCGCCAGTTTTGGGGATATGTAAGAGTGATACTCATTATTGGTAACTCACGAAAGTGATTATCAATGATTACTGATGTAATTAATAATCCCAACAAATCAATGTAAACTGAATTTCACCATCCAATATGTACATAAAAGCTGTGTGATATGGATTAGATTGGATCTGTGTTATATGGATTAAATAAGATCTGTGTGATATGGATTAGATTGGATCTGTGTTATATGGATTAAATAAGATCTGTGTGATATGGATTAGATTGAATCTGTGTTATATGGTTTAAATAAAGTCTGTGTGATATGGATTAGATTGGATCTGTGTTATATGGTTTAAATAAAATCTGTGTGATATGTATTAGATTGGATCTGTGTTATATGGTTTAAATAAAATCTGTGTGATATGGATTAGATTGGATCTGTGTTATATGGGTTAAATAAAATCTGTGTGATATAGATTAGATTGGATCTGTGTTATACGGGTTACATAAAATCTGTGATATGGATTAGATTGGATCTGTGTTATATGGATTAAATAAGATCTGTGTGATATGGATTAGATTGGATCTGTGTTATATGGTTTAAATAAAATCTGTGTGATATGTATTAGATTGGATCTGTGTTATATGGTTTAAATAAAATCTGTGTGATATGGATTAGATTGGATCTGTGTTATATGGGTTAAATAAAATCTGTGTGATATGGATTAAATTGGATCTATGTGATATGGGTTAGTCAAAGTCCGTGTTATATGGAATATGTTGGATCTGTGTGATATGGGTTAGATATGGTCTATGTGATATGGATTAAATTGGATCTATTCTTATTCTTTATTACACACAATAATATTACACATTATTATAAAATAAAGAAAATTAATGTACAAAGGCGTACTTAACCCAAACATTGAGTTTTCTGACAGCTAACCTTTGAGTGATGGAGAATTTGGAGAAAAATTTAAATACTGTTGGGGATACAAACAAGTGTACAACAAATTACTACATACAAAAATACAAAGTAAATTATGTAATAAATAAATAAATTAAATATATAAATAAATTATAATTAAATATAAAATAAATTATGTAATATACCTATATTTATATAAATAAATACATGGATAAATTTATAGGTATATATACATACATACATATATATAAACTGCTACATTGATATGAAATAATCTTTAATTCTGTGAGATATGGGTTAAATAACAAGCTGAGTGATAAGGGGTTAATTAAATGCAATGTGATAAAAATCTGTGTGATATGGAAGTGTGATATGAAAAAAAGTGGGTGATAAGGGATATATAAATGCTATGTGACATGGGGTTCATTAAAGCTTTGCGATATGGAATAAATAAATGCTGTGTGATAAATAAAAACTTTGTGAAAGGTGATAGATATAGGATACATTATGAATATAGATGTTGTCATTCATGAATGCAATGATAGAAACTGAGATCGGGACATAATTTATGGTTTATTAATAGAGCAGTAGCAGCAGCAGCAGCCTACAAGCTTAATACCTATTAGTTACGACTACATGGATAGATGTTCTGCTTTTGTATTTTTTTTTCAGATGCTGTATATCAGGGACAAACTAGGCTGAAAGTGGTAATACTGATCGCCGTGGGGCACGGCAAAGCAGGATGGCCGAGTGTTACAGACTTCCGGTCCCTGCTCAACTTTGTGCACCTAGATAATTATATATTGATTATATTTGTGATTTAATTTGTTCTATAGCATGACATTATTTTTGATTTGTGTTTAAATACTTATTTGTAACTACCTACTAAATGAAATATAATTATGTCGCCGTGCGCTTGACAGCTTCCGGCGTAACAAAATACTGATTATGAGTAATATTTACATTAGTTGTGGTTTATATGTATTATTGATTGATAATTCTCCTAATTAAATCTCCAATCTAAATAGTATTAATTAATGTTAAATATGTAATAGTTTTTGTATATGTATGACTCTTGATTAGCTTATCTGTTTGCCTATATATACCGCTGTCACAACGTTCGAGTTAGTCATTCTGTCACCATCATTGAGAACAGTTGTAAGTGGAAACTCTGCACGATTGTTTATAAAATATAATTGACCGTCAAATGCTTATGTGTTGATTATTGTGACCATCCTGATTTCCTGAAGTATTACACTACTTACTTAAATAAACATAAGTACTTACATAGGTACATACATAACTAAATACTCTCGAAAAATATAAACCTCGTCCCGACTCCTGGGAAATTCGGGCAAAAAGGTCCTGTATCCAGAGCAAAAAAAAAAGAAATATTAAGAAAGGTGTTGCCAAGTCTACTGACATTTGAGGAGATCTACTGAATTTGAGGAATGTTTGCTGAAATAAATTTTATGGCTGATGCCAATTAGCGTAGAGACGACGTAACAATATTTTTTCCTATCAAATATAAAGTTTACAGTTTCTACGAAGCAGCCAGGCGTGCCGCGAATATAAATTGTTCACAGAACTGTAATAAAATCTCTTTCGTCCTTCACTTTATCCTTTTTTTCCTTGAACATAATTTTTGAACACTGTCGTTAATATTTAGTGTGTATACTTAGTAAGAAATGTATGTGATGTATGTGTGGACCAATAATTGATCATTATCGCTGCCATTTTCTCTCTATCTCTCAGTCCGTATTAACCCTTAATTTGGCAAAGAGTATAAAACAAAAGAAACTTCAAAATTTTATTAAAAATAGCCTAAATACACTTAAAACTAGTATAGAAAAATAGTAAAAAAAATCTAGTTTTCAGTTTTCCTGAAAACCCATGTATGCCACAGCATACATTGCCAAATGCACAGAACTCCATTTAGTAAATGTATTGTATGCTGTGACATACATTGCTAATTATGATGGCACTTAAAATATCACTAAAATAATAAGAATAATAATATAAAAAGGCTAAAATATAAGTCCACTAAGGTTGCAAATGATAATCAAGTCGACAATTCCTTGAACTTTCGCTAGTTAGGAAACTTAATCGAACTTGGCACTTTATGCATTGCATCGTTATTAGTTTTGAGTCAGCTACCATCGACCTAGAGTGGTCATTATCATAAAATGATCAACATTGTCAAATCCTGATGATTCCACTACGAATCCCAATGAGGGTACTTCGTGCGTACGATTTTTTTCAGAGTTCCGTAAAGCTCGAATCCGCAATCTTTCAGAGATCGATCGTTTGCCTGATTTGCTTGAGTCATTCAAGCCACGAATTGTTGATGCAAAAGTCCAGTATTTTTGCAGATATACCGATGTAGCATCGCCAGGGCTTAAATAGGGTTCTATGTAGAGAAATAAGCATATCAGCTAAATTTTTTCCCAACATATATCTATTGTATTCCTTCACGTGTTTTGGAGAGTCTAAGTCCACTTTGGATGTAGAGTCCTTTTTATTCAGACGGTCTCCACGCCTAGATATATAAAAACTTAATAAATTCACTGCTTTGTTATCATTCCACGGTGCTATAGCTAAATAGTTTTTAGCAAATACTACTTGAAAGTGACTGCCCTGGGCCGTCTTCATTCTATACGTTTTCTGCGGGTAGAACTACTTCAGCTCCTCTCAACCAATCGTTTCTGATACGAATATGCCATAGACGTTTTATATATTCATTTCTTATATTATAAGTACCAAAAATAGTTCTAGACTAGGAATTATAACATACTAAAACAAAAAGCAAGCTAAAAATCAATCCTAAGTAAAATTGGCAATGTATGCCACGACATAAAAATTAATAGGAGAGTGTTTTGTTATGAACTTGGCAGTGTAAGTATGTCACAGCATACAGCAGTTTAGTGACCTAGATAGAACAATATTATAAAGTAAAACTTGCAAAATTATTGTCATAGTTATTTGATTACTCTATCAAGCATCAAATATAGTCATTACATTCGTCCTAAATAGAGTAAAAATCATAAAAATAACTTATATACTTTGGAAGGCTCAGCTGACTTTCGTCGGGTAGCCATTTTTTCACGATAATGTCAAAAATTCTTATTGTGAGAGATGTGTTTTAATTTTTCTCCCATATATTGATTGTGTTGCAACTTAAAAATGAAAATTTCTCAAATGTATTTTATTAATTTTAAAACAATTTCTTACAGTAAAGTTCATGTATGACAGGGTATACGTTGCCAAATTAAGGGTTAAAAGTACTTTGGTAAAAACTTTTGCTGAATTAAGGTTGTATCATTTGAGAATTTTCAATCATAATTATTTATTCGTAACAAAGATTAATGTGCAAAAAATTTATGTAGCTTCACATATTTATCTCATTTAAATATGGGAAGAAAAAATAATTAAAATTAATTATACTATAGATATAAATCGTCCTCACTCATGGACAGCAATGTTCCCAGAACACTGGCAGCATTACTACGCTGGATGGCAATGCTAATCTGCTGACCGAAATAAATGCCAGCGTTCCGGTCCCCAGATGTTCCTACGAGGAGTTCTGATTTTCTTGGAGCACCTGGTGGGCTCCCGGCCCCCACAGACCCATCGTCTCTACCTCAAATGCCTCAAATATGTAACCTACATATTTGCGGGCGTTTTCGATAAATAAATATTTTTTCTCTGAGTAGGTTTTTTTTACCTTCTATTCTGACATATTTATAAATTACATTTGGTAACACTCACTATCAATGTCAAACGCGGTCCTGTCTGCCGCGAACTTCTAAACACCTAGATATCCGAGTACAGTTTTTCTAAGTTTTTTATTTTATATTTACTTGATTGTCGGTAATTAATTAATATATATTTAACTAGCTACCTATAGGCACTAGTAGAAATGTGATAAACTATGGAAGTAACTGTTTAAATGAAGAATAAGAGGGAACGACAATGTTATTATTTATTTACATTGCGCGCGCGGGTCAAAACAAACAACTTTAATCGATCAATAGCACGAAGAGAACAGGATATCTAGATTCAGGTCTCATCTCTTTCCCGGTTCCCAGGCACTAAGTCCACCTTTATCGATTCGTGTTCATGATATCGGTGAGATTGCGTCGCACAAATGCAGGGCAGTTTCAAGATACAACTTATAAACATGGGCACCCGGGCGGCGGCGTGTGAGTATTAAATAAACTAGCTGATACGGCTTCGTTCGTGTCGATATATAAAGATTGTGAACGCTTGCATGGACATTAAACGCATTTATTTTTCAGAATTGTATGAAGGGGCGTCGTTTTATGCTTTATGTGTGTCGTAACTCAGGCACAGATCGCCGGTAACATGGCGATGGTAATGGAGCCGATGTGTGCGAAAGGTGAGCTCGTACAAGCGAGCGGTGTTGACTGTTGCACATACTGTGGCACTGTTCGAACCCTGGCACGTTGTTTGCCCCTCCTCCCCCCCCCCCTGTGTGCCGTGGTGGTTTCTAGGTTTCCATCTGTGTAGGGCTGTCGTATTATATCTGTGTAATGATTGGCTTTTTTCCATTTTAATTTGATGATATTGGCAGTGCGTTGCTGGCGTTGCTGCAGACAATTTTCTAGTCCACCCGAGCTTGCTTAGGGTAGGATTTCTGGAGATTTATTTACTTTATATTTATTTTAGTTTTACATACATCATGTATTTATTATATTTTGTTATTTTAAATATGAGCTAAATTCATTTTTAAATTATCACACCTTTAGTTATGTTTAGTGTTAATGTTTAAGTTGATTTAGTACAAATATATATATTAACATTGATGGTGACGTATCTTCTTAGGACTTATAAACTGCATCATGCCCCATAGGTTCTCTGTTGGATGTCTGTGTCATAACTGTACTAAGTAGTATGTACCTGTCTTTGTAACAGCTGTGTGTTTAGTACTTCAAAACAAAGTTACAATGTTGTCTTAATGTTCAATGTTCATCTGATTGTGTTCAATTTTGGTCAAATCATAATTTATCAATTCAAATCAATATTTATCTGAATCCAAAAAATACATTCAGTTGAAGCTCTTTAGCCTGCGCTAGTTAGTAACCTGTATTACTGACTACAGCGTCTTCCCCGTTCAACTAATAAATTATTCTTGTAAATACATGTGTAAGAATTAGGTACATTATAAGTAAGTATTGTATGTGCGCGGGTTTGCGCGTGTGTGTGTGTGAGAGAGAGAGAGATAGTATTAGTCAATTGCGCATGTTTATGATCTGTGGACTAATTTAGAACTACACACATCAAAAGTGTCTAGGGATCAAGCATTTTTAAGCGGATTTCTTGAGATTGAGATGTGGCTTTGTAATAAATTTATGATTTTATAAATTTATATGGATCCTTTTTGGTGCATTTCATAATTTGAATCAGGAACTGTGAATCAAATTCGAGTAAAAGATGAAAATCAGCTGTCAATATTTTCCCTATAAAAACATACAACGCATTGAAGACATTATTAGTGCTACTGTTTCCCTACTACTGATTAAAACCAACGTTATTATGGAGCGGCGACGTCATTTAAGCAGGGAAGAAATGCTCAGAGCCGTGGGAATGATAGAAGCTGGTTCCCGGCAACGTACTGTGGCTTTAGCTCTGAATACAAGTCAGAGTGTTATCAGTCGACTTTGGACACGTTACCGAAGCACTGGTACCGTGGCTGAGCGCCATGGAGGACGGTATCGCTGCACCACACGGAGACAAGACCGATATATTCAAATCTTAACTCGAAGAGCTCCAACAATAACTGCCATGATGTTAGCCGTGAGGCTTCATCACTCTTCAGGGAACTTAATTAGCGACCAAACAGTCAGAAACCGCTTGCATGAAGTGAACCTTCATTCCCGAAGACCGCTACGGGTACCACCTATAGCAATGCACAATCGTAGGATTCGATATCAATGGGCTCTTGAACACAGAAATTGGGCAGCAGAACAATGGCGTTTCGTGTGCTTTTCTGATGAGTCTCGTTTTGGTATGAGACCGGATACAAGACGTATACGACACTGGAGAACCCCTGGACGCCAACAGCGATTAAAATCCTGCCAGGAAGTCCATCCTTATAGTGGTGGAACCATCATGGTATGGGCGGGTATTTGGATCGGCGGAAGAACTGAGTTGATTTGGATCAGAGGCAACCTCAACGCTCAAATTTATGCTGAGACGATTGTATCAGACGTCATCGTTCCTCTACAAGTGCAAATCGGTCCCTTATTTCAGTTAATGCATGATAATGCACGACCGCACACCGCAAGAGTTGTAAGACAGACTCTCGCCGCAGCTAACATCAATGTCCTGCCCTGGCCTGCTCAGTCGCCAGACTTGAACCCGATTGAGCATGCATGGGATATGCTACAGAGAAGAGCTCTGCCGAATATGGAGGGTATCCAGTCGCAAGAAGACCTTTTTTTGTTGTTGCAACGAACATGGGCGGCCATTCCACAGCGTGATTTGGATGAACTCATTTTGAGTATGCCAAACCGATGTTCTTGTGTTGTTAGTGTTCGCGGTAGAAACACGGATTATTAATTGTTTAAGTTACCCAATAAAATTTTAAAGAAAACTGTTATTTCAGTCTTTTTTTCGAACTTTTGTGTTAGTGGTTCAAATGTCAAAAATCCCTTTATTAGGAAAATGGCAAATTTCTTTATTAATGCAAAGGTGACTTGGTTTATCGTTACTGTGACAAACGAAAACACTATTTGATGAATCCTTAAAGAAAATTTTAATTAATATCAATCAGGAGAAAAGTTATTGCAAAAATATATGTTGATCCCTAGACACTTTTGATGTGTGTATGTATGTTGCTTAGCACCTGCCCTTTTTTGCCAGACTGCCCCACCATATGGTGGGCTATGTTTTTTGTCACTATTTTCCAATGATAATATCATTTTCATGTTACAATATCACTGAGCAATTTGTCAAATCACATCAACCATTTGAAAAATCATATACTTTTAAGAGATCCTGCAGATATATTGGTGAATTCCTAGGTCAAGTGAAGGGTTATTTAGATTGTCATGTAATTTTCAGCAATAGCCAGACTAGTTTGTAACTCTGCCTGGCACTTAAGTGGATACATGGTACAGTTAGGAACAATTCTTTCCATTACACCTATTAATTTTGAAGATTGTTTACTATTTTTAGGCATAGGTGCCAAACCGCCCCAAAATATCACCATCACCATCACCCCCTTTGGATGTCTATTATACGGCTTAACCTTCATAAACTATTAAACCTGTTGAGTGTCTGTTCAATTTGACCAAAATAAAACCAATTGGCCTCTTGTTTGTGTGGCTCACCTTTCTATCAGATATAGGCTATTCTAGTTTTGTCTGTATTGTGTACTTAGATTAATATTATCTATAATATCATACATTCGTTTAATATTAAGTATAATATTATGTATTACATCTATTTAATATTGCTTTTTTTCTTAAGCATGTACAGTAACCACTTATTAAGACTAAGTGACCCGATAATGATTCATGCCAACGAACACACGATAGCATAGAATACCATGACGATAGTTTTAGCGTTGCGTCGCGCCGGCAATCAACGGTTTTGACATTTTGTCGCGTTTTGGCGCGACTCATTGTTTTCTATCGTAATAGCTAATTCGCGCGTCGCAAGAAAACAGAGGTTTTCTTTAGTGAATCATGCACGAATTGTCTTTATGCGATTTTTTGAATCGCACAAATACTGGGTGAAGGAAATCATCGTGTTACGGCTTTTTTAGACATGCAGGTTTCCTACCTGCATGTCTAAAAAAGCCGAAACGTCACGTCACGTCATTCGAAAGCTAGTTACAGCTTTCGAATGACGTGTGAAGTCCGCCAACCCGCACTTGGCCAGCCTGGCGGAATACGGCCTAAGCCCCCTCATATTGAGGGGAGGCCCGTGGCCTACATTGGTACACAAACAGCGGCTAGTATTAAACTATTGATCGCTGATACTAATGTGCGCAATTTAGAGGTCGGCCGCTGTATCAAACTTTGGACTAGCGACAAAATATTTAATGCTAAAAGTATCGCGTGCGCTAAGGCGTTTAGAGTTAGTGCCGTTGTTACTGAAGTAATTTATCGATATTTTCAATAATATGCTAACCTGTATATTTCTACGAAAATTAAATGTATTAGTCAGTCAGTGTATATCCTTATCTTATTCTTTTTTGTAGATCTTTGTTGCTGGCTCGAGTTGTATGCTTATGTTATTGTGACTTCTTTTTGGCCATCAATTGTAAATCTTGGCCGTGAAGAAAACTGCCATTTATGTTTGCTGCTATCATCGATCCTATTATTAGATCAATAGCTGGTAGCTAAAATCATGTTGTGAGTAAGTTATTCTTCGAAAAGACAGTGGTAAATGACTGCTAATTATTGTTCGTACGAGTTAAGTTGAATCCGTAAAGGTAGAATTTTGCATGCCATTTACAATTAAATAATGAATATACCTGCATTTTCGTCGTACAGGAAGGGTACCTACACCGTGTACACCCAAATTTAACTAGACATCATTTCATTTGTATTTTGTACTATCGAGTGCCCATTTCCGGCTACTAGGGTCTCGAGTTGCGACCCTCAAACATAATAGGTATATGTTTGTCGTTTGGTTTGGTGGCCTACCTGATGTCTGAGGCTGTTAAGCTGTCATTACGCCTCTGACTTTTTTATTCGCGGGGAAACCTTCAAAAGTTCCCCAGGAACTGAGGGGCTCGATCGAGGTATGTCGGATTCTTACCCACTAACACCCCCGCGGCTGTCGCATGGACACGGTACTCCCCTACTCTCTGGTAGGATCTGCAGCAGTAGCCCCAGTGCCTTGCCTTTGAACCCGCCGCCGGGGGCGCATTGTAGCCCCCGGGAACCATACACGGTGCTCATGGGGACGGGTGTCGCAACCCCGCCGCCGTCCTCGGGGTCGTCGCCGTACTCAATGGACGTCCTAGGACTCACACCCCGAACGTCCAGCGACTCCGAAGTAGGCATCTACGATTTGGCTTAATCTTTTCAACGCCGTCCGTAGTACGAGACGCTCACCCATCCTGCAACTGATCGCTTTCCGAATAGTGGTCGCAACTCGCAACCTTATGTATTTTAAAGATGTAAAAATAACAATGTTACGTGTTCCTATAATGCCCCCGTGTCACCACCCTCAGTTACAGCGAAGATCCGCAGCCTGTACGACTGCCAGTTGCGGCTGATGCACAACATACAGCCGCTGCCCTCCGGCACAGACATCGCTAACACCGTCAAATACTTCTCGCAGACACTGCTTAGTGAGTCTTAACATCCAACTTCTTACCTAAAACGCCAGAATCTAAGCGAATGATGCGAAATCGTTGCCAACCGACCAAATTACCACCCGATATGCACTGTAAGCTGACTAGTGTCCGACCAAGGTCATCTGGTGAGACCTTGATCGCTGACTAGCGTAAGGTGAAACAAAGTTGGTGGCATTGTCCACGCGGTTGGAAACTGGCAAAGTAACTTGATCAGAAAGACAGATGGAGCTGTTTCTAGAGCCCGCTCTAATATATTGATATCACGCTGATGTAAAGAACGCATGCTGTTCAATAGTTAAGCAATCTTGGTCTATAGTAGTATTTTAGACGGGGTACTACTAGGAAGTCGTTGCAGTAAAAAGGAAATGACACATACGTTTTTAAATACCAGCAGTTCATACATTACGCAAACACCTATCTGATTGGAGATAATTATGTCCAGGCGTCCTGAAAGATGTCCCCCGATCCCCACTCGAGATGCTCCGGGATGCTGACAACGACGCGGAAAGGATGGGACTCTATCCCAACTTGGACTATAAAGGACTTTTTAATGCCATCTCACAGCTGGTGGATTCTGCTCCTCATTTGCAGTACGGCATACAAGGTAAGAAAATGAATGTTTATTGGTTAATTGTGGGGTGTCCGGGCTAGAATAGCATCGTCAGATCTCATCCCGTTGGGTGTTGTAGGCGGCGACTTAGCGACCAGAAGACGAGCAGCAGCGTCGTCTGTTTAACATCAATCTTTGTGTACAGTGTGATCCACAAGACGCCTGACAATCGTGGAGATTATGGCAACCCATCCCCCCATTGAGGGAGAGACCTATGTTCAGCAGTGATCGTGATCAATCAATTATGGGAGTTGGAAAGTACTAAACAGTTAGAGATCTAGAAACGCTGCAGTTAGTAACCTGAGACATCAGTTATTAAGTTTTTTGAGCGCAGCAATACTCTTACTACAGTGTCCTTCATATAAGAATGCATCAACCCACTTCTGTTTGGTGGCAGAATAACTGAGCCTTTCCTTCCCCTTCCCCTCCTCATGGAACCTCATATTATAGTGGTTAAGACAGCCTTCTTTCTTCAGCGTTCGGTCAAGCAGTGCTGCAGTGCCTGGGGTGTCTCCTGCCGTTTTTGGAGTACGACATGATCGACAACTTGCCGTATTTGGTCGCGTACTGCGTGGCCGTGTTCCCTGTGTCACTGCACCAAGAGATACTGCATCTGCTATGCTATTATATACTTCCGTTCACCATCAGTGAGTATTCGAAACCTTTTGAAACTTGATTTTGTATATTACTAGCGGCCCGGTACGTGCTTCGCTACGTATAAAGTGAAAGATGAAAAACATTTAATTGGAACATCAAATTCATTAATTCAAACAAAAAATGGCATTTTTCCTTTAATTAAAAAATAATAAATCAAATTAAGAACAAATTGCTACATTAACAGTGGTACACAATATGTTTTTCCAAATGTTATTCACTTCAATAGTTCAAAACTTACCGTAAATGCTTTTGACAATTTAATTCAAATAAAGCCTGTAAACGATATGAAACATCGACGGCTCGCTAAAAGACTGAGAAAAGTACACGCACACATTATATAAATATTACATTTGAACAAAAAATATAAACACAAAGCAATAATTATCGCTGACAATTTGCTTTATTCGAAGCACGTCCAAAATAAAATGACCGCACGAATGACATAACAACATGCTTTTACTGTCAACACTAAAAAAGTTTTAATTCTGAAAAAAGGTTCAATTTGACAGCAAAATCCCCATTTACAAAATGATCCGCCATTTATTGAATTAATTTGTTACAAAAATGTGATAAATGAAGAACCGCTCTACCGATTTCGTGCAAACTTCACATAAACCATCTACTAAATAGTCCGAACAAAGCCTAAACATTTGGTTTCGATAGGTGAGCCCGTTCTTGAGTTATAAAATTACAACGAAAAGTGGCATTGGCATTTTTATAGATATAGATGTAAACTGCAAATGCACTGACGCTTGTCACCAGAGAAATTAGTTATAAAGTCTTTTGAGTCTTTTTGCTGTCGGGGAGGAACCCTTTAAAAGATGCATGGTCTCCGTAATGTAATGGAGGCTGGGTTATGAGGGCTTCGTATCGATCGACCCCTTCTCGGTGGCCTGCATCATTGTTGTGGACGGACCTTCCCAGAGTATCTCCAGCCAAGATCTTGGTAATAGTTTTCCTATCTGCAATGCCCTTCACATTGGAACTACTTAGCGAAAACTTACCCGAACGATGTCTTGCAGAAGAGGGTCTCTATAATATAGGGAACAAATATTGCTGTAACTTTGGGGTGCATTAAAATATAATGATGATAATATTATGATGTGTCAGAAGATAAAAAAAAATATGGTTGATTGAATTTCTTGGCAACAAGCAGTATTTCTGTATTCTCAAAATGTTTTTAGCTCGCAAGTATGCGGGTCAGGAGGAAGAGAGTCAAGCGTCGCAGTCTGTCGCGGCCATCATCATGATGGTGTTCCAACACTCCAGCAACCCTGGTAAGGAGACGAGACATTTCATTATAATTACGAGTATGTTTCTTAGGCAAATACTTCGAATAGTGCTAAGCAATATAGGCTTTGAAAGCGTTCAAACTTGCAATACTAAAACCAAATATAGGAATGACCCATTCATGCCATGAGCCGATAACTTGGCACTATTTTCATGAAAGTCATCGTTAGTATTATTTACGAGTTTTAAAAATTAATGACTCAGTTTCTTTGGTAATATCATTGTAATCATTACTGAACGGTAAATACTAGAGTGGGTTTTGGAAACTTAATGGTCACAAGCTAGAAGTGTTTGTTACAGCTTCTTCGGGCTCTTATTAGTCTAGCTCGGATAATCTTTACCTCTAGATTAATCTAAGTCCAAATTTAAACTTCCTAGCCAGCCATGGAGATAGATCTTTATGAGATGATAATGAAGGTGACTGATTCTATGTACTAGGCTTAATTATCTGCAGACTCTGTCAGTATTGAGTTATTCAGAAGGTAAACACTCACTCTGATGACATTCGACCCCCCAGCTCACCACTGCCAGCTGCTAGAGTGCCTCATGTCCATGAAACAGACCGTCGTGAAGGATATACTGTGCGTGATCGCGTACGGCACTTGGGGCGCGCGGCTCTCTGCGGCCAAACTCCTGTTCTACTACTGGCCGCCCTTCGATGCCAAGCTGTTTGATAGGAAGGGATTGCTCTGCAAGTTTTCCAGTGAGTAGTTTGTACATTTTTTTTTCTACTCATAGTTAGCTAGTGCTTGAATAGAAGTAGCAAATTTTCTGGCCAATCTGTCTAGGTAGGTGGTATTTTCAATTATTTTACAGGGTTACATAGAACTTGCGGCCCATACTTTACAAGATTGATTGTGAATTGAAAATATAATGTTATATAATTTAGATTATTTTAAATCTCACTCTCGTGTTTAATCCCGCTGCTCGCAATTCTTAACCAGTTTTTAGTTTTATGCGCGTTTGGTTATAAACTCAATTTTGATAGATCTAAAATTATGCCAAGTGGGAAGTCCGTGGATATGTCATGGTGTTTTATTGAATAATATTTCTACCAAACTGCTCTAGGCGGGTAATTTTTTTTGATCGTATATTTTTCTTTGGCGTGGCAACCAGTCTTTCCATCGGCCTGATATATTTTGTTTTTTGTGCCTTTTGATCGTTCACTAAAATTCGCTCAAAGTTCAACAAATTTCACTCTCTTGTGGGACAAACTGTCGTTTGTAATAAACTATATATACTAGGTGGTAGGTTCCTTTTGGGTCCAGGTAAATCCCTCCGCAGTGTCCGATATTCTGCCGCCAAGCAGCAGTGTGTAAACGTTGCTGTGTTCCGATGTAAAGGGCACTGGTGAAATTACCAGACACAAGAGACTTCCAATGTGTTGGTAGACATCGGATATTAAGTCTTTTGTCTTGTGTCCGGACAAGCTCGTGTTGTCTTCCGGACAAGCGGCAGTTTGATGTAACCGTTTATAAAAAAGCAGGCTTACATCAGGCAAACGATATGCTTGTCTGGTCAAAGTGTGGTGTGTGTCCAGACGACCTGGTGCCGTTCGTGTGCCAGCGAGACATGTGCGGCAACCCGGGCGCGGCCGAGGCGGCCAAGGTCTGCTACGACCATTGCATCAGCGTCACCTTCGCCTCCGACAGCCCGCCGCCGCTCTACCTCTGCATCGAGTGCGCCAACGAGATACACAGGTACGCCCGACCTCGAGCGAGCTCTTCATATTGTATTGTATTTAAAAATTAAATTGCAAGCAATGCCATTTTTAATTCAACTTAAGCACGAGTGAAACAAGTGCCGTAAGGCGCCAGTTCGGATCTACTCCAGCTTTATCCACTTTGATGCAGCTCGTCTCAACTCGGTCCGATCTGATCCGACTCGACCCGATCCAATCCAACTCGGTTCGACTCGATCCGGCTCCTACAACCCTAAAATCTTCTCCGTAATATAAAGTATCTAAAAATTTACAAAACATTTATCACTATCCTACAGGAACTATTATCGTTTTTGTTACAAAAAGTAGCCCAAAACCTTCCCATACTATATAGTTCTGTGACATAATGTATAAAGTTTGTTTTTTTTTTCTAGAGAACATCCGAATCAGCGTTTCTTCGATATTCTGCATCCACAGCAACAAGTCTCTATGGTGTGCGAAAACAAGGTTAGTATTGCATCTTATATTTTAAGCGATAGCTATAAGCTTAAAGGGGGAGGCTGATTATGATAAATTTTATTTGTACACAGAATTGTCGTTCAGCGGACAAGGCGGCATATTCAATTTGCTTCTCGAACGAATGCGCCAGCTATAATGGGAACCATCCTATTAGGTAACGTATTATACATAACCGTATATTTCTAGGTGGTAGGTTCCTTCTGCAACATACCGTCTAGGTAGGTGCTACCGCAGTATGACGATTCTGCCACTATGCAGTAGTATATTATGTAAGAATCGCTGTGTTTTGGTGTACATTTCAACTATAGCTGCCATGGTCTAATTTGCACGTTGGATGTCCGGATAACATCGTCTTCCTATTGGATTACCTACCATAGTATAAAATAATCTAGGATCCATAAATTCTGATCTAAAGTGGACACTCAAGATCTTAAGGCCGTAAGCCTTATATTGGTGACCTTATGACGGCTATTTGTATGTGCAGGCGAATTCGTAGGATTGAATGTGATAGGCATCGTTATTTTTTTTACAGCCACATTCACAAATGTTTCTAAGTGGTCGCAAAGTGTACACATCGCTAATATGTACGAAGTACGTCGTCGACCTAAAAACCAGGTCGACAACATCCGGCTCGAAGGACCAAACACGTACGATGATCATTCCGTGAAACAACGGAATGATTCCAACTCACAATCAACTTCCATTATTAACTTCCATAGGTTAATCTGCTCGGTCAGGGTCCATTTCATATTGTTCTGGTGTCTCATCGATAGACTAGCAGTATTTTGGCCATTACAGTGCCGCATCCGCGTTTGTGAAATATACGACATACCATTGCGGTCGCGCTGAGAAATATCTTACTTTGCACTGCGTTTCTTTTTTTCTTATGCAGGTAATCTTTGAGACGACAGATGTAAGTGTAATAGCTAGAAAAAAACGGTTAAAACGTACATTATATACCTAGTGAAATTACTTACTCAGTGAAAGTACGATTACGCTGGCGTTCTTTTTTTAAATTCAAATTTTAAATTGTATATTTAAATGATTTTATTTATATGCAACCAGTACCATGTTTTGGAATTTGCGTAGTTCAAATTTAATTATAAGTAATGATAGATTGATGCAGTAAGCGCACCATCTTCGACCTTGTAACTTGTAAATGCCTGCGAATTCGATAGTCGATGTTATAACGCCTGGGACGGCAGGTACTGCCAGCAATGCCACGGCAACCGGCACAACAGCAGGCGGGGCGGCGACCACGTGGTGCACACGCGCCTGCCTCTCGCCTGGCAGATGGACGGCGACATGCAGACCAACCTCGTCGAGGCCATCATCAGGTGCGCTACACTCGATCTCTGACACTCCGACACTGCAAACAGTCAGAGATACTCAATACACAACGCTCCGCAGCCTATACCTGATACTTACACAGATCAGGCGCTCTTTATATTCGACACACGTGGCTCCGGCATGCTAAACGCTTAAACGCTACAATCACCTGATACTTAGCCACGTGTGCCTCTTCATCTTAACATAAGACTACAACAAATTTGTCTTGATAGTGAGCCCTTACACTCGGCATCGGACACACAGGGACTTGACACCGGATACCTGGACACCCTCTTAGTGTTCTTCTTAGGCCTCATTTACGGAGACGTGGCGCGTCGCGCGTCGCGTGTGGCGTGGCGTCTCGCGGCGCGTCGGACGTTTTTATTGTTTACGTAGCGGCGGCGCGTGAAGCGGCACGTATCATCGCACGCGTAAACACAGACCTATAGCAATATACGATGTTGTTTAAAGAGATGCGAGGCGGGAAGAGTGGCGGTGCCCGCCGCTGCGCCCGCGTCGTACTCTCGCGAAGCACGCGGCGGGCATCGCGAGAACTAACTCACTTTTTACCAACCAATTTTCTTCTAAAAAAAAATCGATCATATCATACTCCATTGCGACGGTGACTACGTCTGTGTTGCACGATTACCAAATAGACTGGCAGAAGGTTCCGCCACAGGCATCGCTTCATCGAGAATCGCTGCTGCGTGCGCCGCCGCGATAATCGCCGCGTGAGACGTGACGATGTCATCCGCGGGCGCCGCCGTAAAACACGCTCCATTTCAAGCAAACGCGTGTAAAATCGCTTCTCCGTAAACGCACTCATACAACGCCCTACATTTGAATTTAGTGCGGGCCGCGCAGTCACACGCGACGCACGACGCCCCGCGTCTCCGTAAATGAGGCCTTATGGTCCTACCAGCAGCCACTTATTTTTATCGGACCTTCCGTCGTCTTAGCTTTATGTAAAACCATTTTGGTCATTCGTAGCTCATAATAGTCATTTATTATCGTCACAGTTTGCTGAAAGAAGCCAAACCTATCAACATGGAAGATCCAGACAGCTCCACGGAGCAATTGAAGCCGCCTCTTAGCGTCGACTTGCCGGACCCGATTTCTGTAGAAGACAGGCAATTATTAGGAAGGTGAGTGTCATTTAATTGTCTGCAGGCAGACATAATCATGATATACTCGGACTAAACGAAAGGTTTCCAATGGGTGAACGCTCAGACCAGTTCGTTTTTGAATGCAGACTGTGAATCGAATTTGTATATGGCATATACATATATGGAGAGAACTCCGACACTAGTTGGCTATATAAGCCAACAAAATTGTTGTTAACAAAAAAAAAAGGTTGTTAGCAAAATGAAGTTTCAAACCTCTTGTTAAAATTGTTTTTTAATATTGTTTAATTTAATACTATTTATATTTTTTACTACCATATTATCTATTTATTGAAATCCATTATGTTTACAAGTCTATACCATTTTTTTAAAATCATTTTATTGTTTTATATCCTTACGGTCTTATTCATAAAAAGTTATCACACACTTATAGGCTCGCTATAGTATGATTTTCAAAAAGTATTATTCATAAACGCATTTTAGCACTAAAACGTTCTTTAGATACGTTTTAAAGTTATAGAAGGCAGACCCCTACTATAACAGTGCTATAAGCGTGATATAAGGTAAAAAATGGCCGACTTTCAACAGCTGATCATTAATTATTAAGAAAATGACATTGGTGTCAGTGTCACTTCCATCAGTTCAATTTTTTTCTATAATTGAGCCTCATTAGGAAGGCAAAGAGTTCTAGCCCATACAGGTTTCATATCCGTTCAATTTCGTAAGAAATCAAAATAGCAGTATACACACTACAAACTATTACGATTTATTATTTTATTCAGTACTTAACGTTTATTTTATTATTATTATTATACAATTTAATATATTTTAATATAAGTTAGTTTATTTTAGGTTAGTTATTATTACGCGCTTGTTACAACATTACCAAACAAAGCTATAACAATCAAATAACAATGACAATGATCGATGGATGTATGACGAATTCCGCATGGGCGTCATAAATACAATAAATAAATAAATATTCTGAGACAATACACACATGGTCATTTGTTCCCAAACTAGGCACAGCCTGTACTATGGAAACCTGATAATTGATGCTTAATCTTATATAAGTACTTTTTTTACTGTAAATACATAATTAAATAGATAAATAACACCCCAGACACTTAGCGGGAATCGAACCCACGACCTATTGGGTAGCAGCCAGGGTGTCCGGTTGGACACCCTGGCTGCTACCCAATAGGTTACTAGACCAACACGCCCGTCAAATCGACAGTCGTCATCGTTTCGTAGACAATAAAATGTTTTATAATCTGTAATAATGTCTATGATCACACCTAGGCGGTGTGTAGACACATATTATCTGTGGGCGATTGGGTGTATTCGGTCAATTTGTTGACCAACTTCATTATAATGGCAATACTTTGATTGAAAAACGTTCTATATAGACGTATTAGTTATAGATGGTTTATGAAACGTTTATGAATAAGCAACTTTATAGAACGTTTTATAACCTTATAGAACACTATAACTAATCAGTGCTTAAAACCTTTGATAAGCTTTTTTTATGAATAAGACCGTTAATTTTTATTATCCTTAACTTTTATTTAAAATGAACTTTGTATTCAATGTTGTGTGCAGTTGTATAGAACTTCGGATTTTTAACGATTTTATGAATTGATAATTTTTTAATGTGTAATCTGATTGTTTGTTACTGTACTTACTCAATAAAATAAATAAAATATGCTGATGATGACGCACTGATTTCGGAATTTTTGTTTTGGTCTGATTTCTGGAATCGAATTTTGCCCGCATCGTATTGCGCGTATAATTTTTGAGCGTCATTTATTTCGTGACGTCCTGTGATTTAGTGATTGCTTTGTTCAAGGTACGGGGTGTGGCTAATGGTGGGCCTGTGCACCCCCAACCCGGACACCCCGGACGAGGTCCTGGGCCGGCTGCTGTCCGTGCTGTTCCACTGGTTCCACGTCACGTCGTTTTCCTATACTGGTAGGATTTCTTATTTTTTATTCTAGTACAGAAATATTATTATTGTACAAAGGATTTTCTTGAGGATAAATTTTGACTGATAATTATACATTATTTGATATCAATTAAATTTAAATAATAACTACTTGACATATGTAATAATAATAATACCTCATGTGAATATTTGTACGCTGGCGACAGCAGAATATTATGGACTTTTATATCTACCTACTTATCAAAATTGTTGTTATTGAAAGAAAATCTCAATCTTATTACTTTTTAAATTTATATTTACTTTGCTTTCGAGCAGCGTCTAATATTTGTCGGTTTTTCACTACAAAATCATAAAAGTTTTTACGTGAAAACTCAAAGCTTGTTAGTACTTGTAATTCTGCTTTTACTAATGAAATACTCATTCGGTTTCTTTCCTTGCTCCATGCTTGTTCCATCATGCTGAATACGCGCTCGCAAGAAGCATTAGAAACAGGAATGGAAAGAACAAACGTGACCATTTTTTTCAATTCAGGACAGGGATTTCTGTCTTTCGATTTTGTAAAGAAGTCAACCCAGCGTAAATCCACTCGATTTTCTTCAACGAGCTGTGGTTGCATCTCACGCAAAACTCCATCCTCATCGTACAGCTTGTCACTGTCTAAGTCAATATTTAATAATTCCTGGAGTCTATTAATGCCTGTCCATGTGATTGGTTCTTTTAGCGATAAAATTTTCATTGCTTGGTATTCCGGATCTTCGAAGTTATACCATTTTTGTAAATATGTCAAACAACGCGTAAAGAAGTTATAGACATCAGTTTTAAAATTATTTTTTGCGGTTCATCTAACTGCTTGAATAAATCCATGGCAGATTTACCATAAAGTTGATCAGCTTGTCTGTTTTGTATCTCCGTTTTCAGATCAGTCATTATGTCATGAATTTCTGTGCTTGTTACTCTATCCGATTCCAGTAATTTAATGGCGTTCTGAAAGACTTGCATTATATTTTGCATAAAATAAAAAATACATAAGACTGCATTCGTTTCTGCATCACTGGCACAAAAATGATTCCATATAAATGTAGAACAATTCTCTTCACAGCTGGCCACAGCGACAGAATTCTGTCTATGGCAGGAAGTAATGATAACCAACGAGTTGGCACATGTCTTAATATTTCTCTAAACTCAATTTCTGCATCTGAACAACTCATCATCAGCTCATTTCTCCTTTTAGCAAAAGCCGAAAATTCGCTGTAAACTTTCAAAACAATTAATTCCACATCAACTGAAAGAGCTTTCAAAGAATTTTTAACGCAGTTGTGGAGAATATTGCACTTGCAATTAGCTTTATATTATATTTTCGACTTTAAAGTTTTAAGCTTTTGGTAAACAGAAACATTTATTCCATAATTTACAGCAGCATTGTCGGCAGAATATGCTGAGATTTGACTCACTTCAAGGCCATTTAATGATAATATTTGTATTATTATATCTTTTACTAGCTGACCCACGCAGCTCCGCCCGCGCTGTGTTTACGTTAACTAAACTTTCAATAATATACATACATTCGCATAGAATACAAAACCTCCTTTTTTAAAGTCTGTTAAAAACTTGGACCAACTTTGTACTTGCCCTCCGAAGCACGGAGACGTTTAGTTCAAATGGCGTTAAACGGCCCCCATCTATTTAATGACCGTACCTAACGTTGCTTAACCTGATCGATTTCAAAACATTGTTTTTTTTTTTTTTTTTTTTTATATCTATCTATCTGCTATCAGTCATCATAGACTATGATCAGATTTGTTGAAAGGAGCAGTGTCTTTTTAGGGACTTAGGACCAATGTCCAATAGTCCCCTTAATTAATTAGCACGGCAGCTCTTTTGAGTCTCCTAATGGAGTTGGGCAACAGCAGTCTGCGTGACAAGCGATTAGGATGTTTTGTAAGTCTGTCCTTGTAGTTGGCCGAGTATTGTTTCGCTTCTTCCAGGATTGTAGGGATTTTTAAATATTCATGAATTTCGGAGTTACGAGCATACCAGGGTGCATTGGCTAGAACCCTCAGGATGTTATTTTGGGCCCTCTGTAGGCACATAATGTTCGATTTACTAGCTGAACTCCAGAGTTGGATTCCATAGGTCCATATTGGTTTTATGATTGAGCAGTAAACTCTCAGCTTGTTGCTCAGGGACATAGCGGATTGCCTGCCGAGTAGCCAGAGCAAGTTTTTAAAGCGAAAGTTTATTTCGGATCTTTTCTTCTTTATATGGTCTTTCCAGGTTAACCTTCGATCCAAGTAAAATCCTAGGTACTTAACACATGATGTTTGTGGTAAAGTATCCCTACCAAGCCTCACCGGTGGGCAAGTTCCACGCCTAAGTGTGAACGTGATGTGGTGAGATTTAGGTGCACTTGCTTTTATACGCCACTTGTTCAGCCAGTCATTGGTTTTATCTAGTTGCTCTTGTAGCACCTTGCTAGCTACGTCGGGGTCGCAATGACAGGCGAGAAAAGCGGTATCATCTGCAAATGTCGCTATGGTGATATCTGGACATTGAGGAATGTCACTGGTAAATATGTTGTAGAGAATTGGACCCAGTACGGAGCCCTGTGGTACTGTTACGGAGTGGGTCCTTGAGCTCTTTTTAAAAAAAACAATTATTTCACTGAAGATAACTTTGACTTTATTTAAGATGAAATTGAAAAGAAATAGAAAATAGCAGTTAACAAGAAATGAGTCCGTCCGCGACAAAGGCCAAAATCACTCTAACAATAAAATATTAAAATGACGCTAATGCCAATGACGTATATGGAGGATGCAAGCACAGCATTTATTATTATATGCAAATGTGTTGCTAGGGATATGTAACACCCCCCCTCCTTAAGATTTATCATCACAGATGTAGTGATGATAAATAGTGATTAAGAAAAATAAGAATTTGGAAAAATGATTAAGAGTTTGGCGTTTGTCTTGGATTAACAATTGATAATTTTTAATACTAAAAATAAGAATTTGTTAATGAAATTATATATAAAATTAAAAGATTGTTAATAAAATAGAATTAATAAAATTGAACTTTAACATTTTAATTATTCTAAGATGTAGCAAAACGCAAAATATTTAAACATAGTAAAAATAGTAAATTACGATCTAGTAAAAAATAGCAATGTATAAAAAATGTAAAAGATTTTAAATCGACATTAAATGGAAATTAAAATTAAGAAATATAAAAATTATATTTATTACAAGGTGTTTGCTAACATGAGATTTCTTTTAAAAGGTCTAGGCGGGTCTAGCTCTTGCTGGACCTCGTTAACACCCATGGTTCCGATCTGAATTGATTGGGCTATATTAGTATCATCTTTCTTCCCACACTGGTTAAAGATCTGTATACAACACTGCGATCGAGGCCTATTGCACAACAATTTCCTAAATTTGATTAACAAAAATATTAAAAACATAACTGTAAGCAAATAACTGAACGATAAATAGTGAAAACTGTATTTTTGGAAATGCGAGGGGCTTTCTAGATTATTTAATTCTTTTTCTAAAGAGTCTAAATGTATACTCGCATGTAATAATGAGTCTAAGTTATTTACATTATTTAATTTGGTAAAAGGAAGTTTTGACAATGATTTATTTATTTTATTTCTCTCACAACAATCGTCCTCTAGAATATTAAAATTCGCCAACGAAGTGGCGGTTACGTTAGATACATAGGTTTCGCTTGCATAAAATTGTAAAGTTTTAAAGAAGGCTTTGCAACCTTTGGGTAAAGATAAAATACCTGAGCCGAGCAAAACGAAATCATAATTAGGATTAGAAATAGAACATGATACATGTAATTTTCCGGGCTCAGATTGCACGAATATCCACTTATTTCTAGACAACTTATAAAATATATCTATATGACCTTTTAAAAGTTTAACAGAACAATAATTTGGCACTTTATTTACAATTTCCGTCATGAGTACAGTTTCACATGTTGGGTTCACGAGAGTCGAATACACGTTACCAAGTTCACACACATAGCATTTTTCACTTATGACCTTGCACTTGTCTAAGTCCTCGAACAGTGAATAAAACATCTGATCACTCGTCAATGCCACATAAGGTTTAGTAGGTGCGATAAGCGCATACGTGTCGGGTTTCGTTACATCGTACGGAACTGGCATAGGAACAACATTGTACAGATTATAGATCTGTGGCAAAACAAGAGGAATCTTAATTATAACTACGACCCTATTATTATAGAAATAGCACACTAACTTAGATATATCGATAATTTCGTGGATATTTTGTAAGGATAAGGAGATAGGAAGTTCGCAATGTTTAGGTAGATTATTTACATGTTTTTCTAACTCAACATATAACTGATATGGGCTAAGTACAGTCGGGTGCAAAACATTCATTTTGCTAAATAATATAGCGTTATTAATATCTTCAATATCAAAAGAAATAGAAACGATTATGCTTTCTAGAGCAGTAAATAATGAATTTAAATTAGCCTTAATTTGTAATTTATCATTAGAATTAATAATTTGTTCGAAGGCCGAATTTATGACCTCGAGGTTATGATTTAAGCGATTTTCATTTTCGTTAATTTTATGTACAGAGTTATTAAAAGAAGAGATAGTTGATTTAATGACATGAATATTATCTTTCATGAGATGAGCTAATGCTTTTTCGTCTGACTGTACTTGGTCAATTGCATCAGAGAATTTGACACCGTCATCAGAATCCAGTGTACCGAAGAATGTTTTTAAGATAGATCCACCAAGATCGAGTAACGCACGTTTTGACCTACTCGGTTTGTTGTTAGTTATGAGATAAGATACAGCGGCGAACTTTTTAACATTATTTGCGTGAAGGCTTTGGAGCGACGCAATAGAGTTTACACAATCGAATTGCACCTTTGTAGACTCAAAGTCTATACAAAATGAGTTTATTTTATCAAATAATTGTTCTACATGGCTCATATGTGGTTGAATATTACTTATGTCCATGTATGTCACGACATTCCAAAAATCGTTAATAAACTTAACGTCGGATAGTTTATCGAAGTACAGGCCCGAACTATCCGTTATTTGCGTTATAAACTGATGAGCCATGCATGATGTTAGGGCAAGTCTGAAATAGAGAGAGATAGGAATATTTAGTGGCTAGTATTCTAAGTTTAAAAACCTAAGATAAGACTAAGCTTTACTTTAATTAGGTAGTTTACCTATTAGTTAAGTAACTTAAATTTACGGTATAGTATTTAGTATAAGACTTAGTATGCGATTTAGTATATAAGATTTAGTATAAGACTTAGTATAAGATTTTGTATATGATTTAGTATAATTAAATATGATTATTAATTAAATTATTATTGAGGGACGTTTGGAGCCAGCTTTATTTCATCGAAATGATGACGCACATGTTTACGATTTATTAATAGAGTGACAGTATGGTTGCCGGTAATTTTTACGATTTTGTACGGCCCTTTCCATACTGGAGATAACGCTTTGTTTTGCTTATGATGACAACGAACAAATACCATATCACCGACATTATAAGTGACTGGTTTAGAGTGTGCGTCGTAGTATCTTTTCGATCGTTCTTTAGACGATTGTATGTTTTCTAAGGCCTTCTGGCGGCTATAATAGAGTCGATGATTTAGGGCTCTAATGTAATCAGTGTATGTATTTGACTCTAAGGTATCGATGCTTTTAGGAATGTAGGGTTTAAACCCGAATAGGAGTTCTAAAGGTGAGTATCCGGTGGTTGAATGTACATTAGAATTATAAGCTAGGATAGCTGTTCTGAGATACAAGTCCCACGTGTGCTGGTTATCTGAGACATACGATCTAAGATATTCTTTTAATGTCGAATGACTCCTTTCTAACGCACCACACGTTTGAGGGTGGTAAGGAGATGCAAAGATGTGTTTGATACCGAACAAACGTTCTAACTGTTTAATAACTTCCGAGCAGAAATTAGTGCCTTGATCGGTGACGATCATTTTAGGTATACCTATATGAGAGATATAGCAAACGATTAGACGAGCTGTTTCTTCCGCAGAACACGTGTGCATAGGATACGCTTGAGAATATTTTGTTAAGTCGTCTTGCAGAGTTAGAATAAATTTGAATTTATTATAGTGAGTTTCGGGCAGGGGCCCGACTAGATCTATGTACAACTTTTCATTAGGCCTTGTTGCAGTGGACGTGATTATCATAGGCGCGCGGTTAGTTTGCCGTAAAGGTTTGTTTATTTGGCACGACTTGCAATTTTTAACGTAGTTTTCAACATCTTGACGCATAGTTTTCCACCAATATGTTTCTTTTATTCTCCCTAACATACGAGCGATACCGGGATGACCGGCTGCAGCGGAATCGTGGTGATCCCTGAGTATTTTCTTAACTTCGTCGGGAGTAGGATATAGGATATTATTATGATAGATGTTAACCTTAATGTTAGTATCACGAAATAGAAAAGAAACAATATTATAGATTTTGGTAAAAGATAATCTAGTATACGGATCGGAGAAGTCTGATATAGCGCATTCTTTTTCCTCGCTATACCACGTAGTTATCATATCACGATAATCACGTAAAACATTAAAAATATCTTTATACGTAAATTCGTCATAGAAATGGACACGAATAAATAGATGTGTATACAAATGACTTGAATTACCGGTTGAGTAGAATGAATACAATTCTCTTTCGACGTCCCGGATATTTGGAGTACTCGTGGACATATCTATGAATTCCGAACAATAGGGAACTGAGTCATCCAGGTCAATCGAGGTAGGTTATGCTATCAATTTACATTTGGCCTTAAGAAGAGATTCGTTAAATTCCTGGATGTTAGTGTTGAATGGGACATCGGATTGACGAGATAACCTTAGGAATTGTTCGTAGGTTTCAGAAGTTGAAGGTTGAACTGGAGGTGATCGATCTAAGGGTTGGATAGGAGGTGATTGAATCGAGGGTTGCGCTTGGAGCTGATCATCGATGGGCGCAGCTGACGGAATGGATGGCGGAGCCTCGAAGTCTAAAGGTGGTGGCATGGGAGACGTATCATCGAAGGTGATGGGTGGTTGTTCGGGAGAACCATCGTCGAAGCTCACGGGCAGTGGTTGTGACAAGGGCGGCTCATCAAGAGCATGCACGAGATTACGAGATAGAGCGTCCGCGTTGCAATTTAATTTTCCTTTTTTATAAACAATCTCATAATCGAATTCTTCTAATGTTAACCTCCACCTAACCAATCTGCTACTAGGATCCTTGCAATTGAAAAGCCATTGTAAAGGCTTGTGATCTGTGACGATTTTGAATTTATGACCGTATAAATAAGGCCTGAAGACTTTGGTACCGAAGATGATTGCCAAGCATTCTTTTTCTGTGGTGGAATAATTTCCTTCGGCACTGTTTAGGGTTCTCGACGCGAAAGATATTGGAAGATCACTACCGACCTCGCCTTGAGAAAGAATTGCAGACACAGCATAGTTTGACGCGTCGGTGGTTAATACGAAAGGTCTTGAAAAATCTGGATATTGAAGAATTGGGGCAGACGTTATTTTTGATTTAAGCAAGTCGAACGCTTTTTGCTGTTCGCAACCCCATTGAAATTTGATGTCTTTTTTAAGGAGACTGGTTAACGGTTTAGTAATATAAGAAAAGTTTTCAATGAAACGGCGATAATAACCAGCCAGACCTAGGAACGATTTTATGTCACGGGGGGACTCAGGAACTGGAAATTCTTTGACGCATAGGACCTTTTTAGGATCAGGCATTACACCTTTGTCTGAGATAATATGGCCGAGGTACTGTACCTCCCGGCAGAAGAACTCGCACTTATCAGGCTGTATTTTTAGATTATGATCACGAAGTCTTTGGAGGATGTTACGAAGGTTTTCGCAGTGTGATAAGAGGTCATGATTAAAGGCTACGATGTCATCGAGGTACGTATAGCAGTGAGTACCCTGGAGACCACTAAGGACGATATTCATAAGTCGCTGGAATGTAGAAGGAGCATTGCGAAGACCGAAGGGCATTCTGGTGAACTCATAGTGACCAGACGGGACGCTAAAAGCGGTTTTCTCTGTGTCCTTGACCTTGACCTGATGGAAAGAGGAGGCAAGGTCAAGCGTCGAAAAGTACTTACTTTGACCTAACTGATCTAAGATTTCTGCGATATTAGGAATTGGATAGGCGTTACCGATTGTTACTTGATTTAATTTCCTATAATCGATAACGATGCGCCACTTGGGTATGCCAGATGCATCTTGTTTCTTTGGCACCACCCAGATAGGTGCCGACCACGGTGAAACAGAGGGACGAATTATTTTTTGTTCTAGCATGTCATTAATTTGTCTATCGACTTCTTCTTTATGACACTCAGGGAACCGGTAGCTCTTAACGGCTATTGGAATATCGGAGGTCGTCCGAATCTCGTGCTCAAGGGTTCTTGTGCACGTGAGACTATCGCCCTCAAGATGGAACACGTCATAAAATTCTGAGCATATCTGCCGTAAACAAGCCTCTTCCTCTTGGTTAAGGTGTTCACAGCGGATTGCCTTTTGGACTCGGTTTTCACGATCTGCGTCGAACCTTATTTGGTAGCAGCGTGACTCATCAGTTTGATCTGTGTTAGAAGTGTGTGAGGTGTTCTTTTCTAGGATCATTGCAACCGGTTCTAGTGTAAGTTTTAAATCGCTTAAGGTCACTTCAGATTCGGATGTATTTAGGACCGATATAGTTATTTTATTATTAGGCTTGACCTTCACCAAGCATTTAGAAAAATAAATATTGGGGTATTCTTTTAATTGGTTACTTAAAATGAGACCTTCTTGTAATTCTGGGTTGGAGACATCGCATTCGATAAACATTTCAGATCTCGGCAGCACGACATAGGAATCCTGCGATGTGTGTAACTTAAAACGAGCGGTAGGGTGACCACGAATTTGTAGGACGTTATCCGGATAATTGATTAAGCTCTTATTTTGCTCTAGAAAATCGGAACCTATGATGCCATCGTATTGCAGATTGACATCCTCGACGACGTGGAAATAAAATGGGGATAACGGGACACACTCTTCAGACTTAATGCTTAATAAAAACCTGCCTAAGGTGACTGAATAGGAGTCTATATCACTAATTCCTTTGAACATGACCGTATGGTTTTCGAGAGTTGGTAGCGCTGGAAGACTAGATTTTTTTATAAGAGAGATGCAACTACCAGAGTCTACTAATAGGAAAACGGGTCTCGAAGTATGAGATGTGTTCACGACGATGAAAGGTAACTGGGTACTTTTATGATTAGATATGTCATAGACAGTGGGTAAAAATTCCTTGGTTGTTACAAATTTGTCTAAGACTTTGCTAGGAATTGAACGTTTAGGGGATTTGTCTCCGTGATTTACTTGATTTTGGTCACCCGAACTATGATTTAGCAAAGATTTATTTATAGAGAAATTAAAGTCGTTTTGATTATACGATTTAGCATTAGAATTATTATGGGTATTTGTTAAAGATTTAGCACACGAACTTGTAGACGCAGTGGCGTAGGACGCTTCAGGGCAAGACTTAGTATTACACGACTTAGAACTCAACGATGTAGTAGGTAAAGATTTAGTACACGATTTGGAACTCGACGACATAGTAGGTAAGGATTTAGTACACGATTTGGAACTCGACGACATAGTAGGTAAAGATTTAGTACACGATTTGGAACTCGACGACATAGTAGGTAAAGATTTAGTACACGATTTGGAACTCGACGACATAGTAGGACACGACTTAGTAAACGACTTAGGATTCCACGACATAGTACATGATTTAGGACTCGACGACATAGTAGGACACGACTTAGAACACGACTTAGAATACGACTTAGAACTTGAACACGCTTCCGCATAAGTCTTAGCGCACGATTTATTAGCATACGAATTAGTACAAGAGTTACTATAGGATTTAGAATTAAAAGTTGCATTACGCGGAGTTGTGCCTTTTATTGTTACAGGTACTCGCCGGCACGAAGACGATACCCGGCCCGCTAGTTTAAATTACCAGCGCGATCGTCGGTTGTTTCATGGAATACTTGCGGCGATTCCGCAGTTATTTGATTCAGCGGCATATTATACCTATGGGAATTGTTATAATTATTATATAGGCGTTTGCGACACTTTGATATGTGATGCCCGGGGTTTTTGCAATAACTACAAACTAGTTGCGAATTTCTAGGATAGGTTCTCGGATCCCCGGTTTGGTCTCGTGGTGGGTTTGGCCTGGGATCACGGGACTGGGACGTAGGCGGCGGATGCGTATAATTTCTGCGTGTAAAATTCTGAATTTTCTCCTCCTCAATCGCGACATTAATGGCGTCATTTAAGGTTTTGGGACTACGGCAGCGCACCATGTTACCGATACTAGGGGGTAACCCGAACATAAATGAATGCAGAGCTAGGTCTTCCGTCATTGCTAAGCGACCGGATATGTCTTTTTTATAAGGTTCAGAATTATATATTTCGGTTTGCATATCGGTTAAACAATTATCGACGCGAAGTCCAAATTGTGATACGGACTCACTAGGCCGTTGTTTACACGCCTGGAGTTCGTGGAAAAGATGACTATAGTGTTTTCTTTCTCCAAAATTTTGCCGCAGGAATAATTTGAGGGATTCGAACTTATCAAATATCTTATTAGAGCATGCTATTCGAGCTTTACCTTCTAATTTTGATATAATATATTTTAATAGTAATTTCTTTTGGCTTTCTGATGCGAGATTTAACGCATCAGTGCAATTTGTGAGAAAAGCCGCGAGGAACTCGCGACTTCCGTCGTATGAATTAATAAATTTCATTAAGACTTCGATATTGTAATATACAGGCGACGGCTCACTTACTACTTCCTTACCTTCACTTTTCGACATGATGATTAGATAGCTATTAAAAATCAGAAAATCGACACGAATGTACAAAAATAAAATACAAATAAAGAATTAAAATACGTGTGGCAATGACAAGGATAACAGATAAGTTTCACTTACTGTAAGAGGAGCACACTTTTTATCATTGTAGGCTGGACAGCAGCGGAGTGTTCGGCAGGCTTACACGGGGTAAGGCTTACTGTCGCGAACAGCACCAACCAGCAGGGGCCGGTACAGCACAGCACCAACCAGCAAGAGGCGGCGATGAACCAGAGCGACTCAGCGGGCTTACGCAGCAGGCACTAGTGCCAGCAGGTAAGTACAGGAACCGGAGACGACAGGAACGAGCCGACAGGAACGAGCCAACAGGAACGAGTCAACAGGAACGAGTCAACAGGTACGAGATAGCGATGGTGACCACACCTTGTCGGCCACTCAGGTCAGGACTTGACACCAGCTGTGCAGGACTCGGCACAGCGCGAGCGGTATGAAAAGATCTTACGTGTTCGTGGTGAAGATTTCGTGGTGAGAGTGAGATACACACGAACGCGGCGCGGCGGCACAAAGCTCAGGGAAGTTTTTACGAAAGATAGCCAGCACGACGTTTCTGGCTATCCCACTTCTGACACCACTGTTACGGAGTGGGTCCTTGAGCTCTTTTTAAAAAAAACAATTATTTCACTGAAGATAACTTTGACTTTATTTAAGATGAAATTGAAAAAAAAAACAACAACTATAAAAAAATATATAAAAATAACTATGATGAACTATTTAAAGAATGTAACATTTTACCAATACAAAGACGAATTGATTACTCACTTATTACAGAAAATTATTTTAAACATACTAACTATATAAAGCATCCTATAACTACACGTCAAATTAGTAATAAACAGCTAGTAACCATTAGTGCCAAGAATAAATATGGAGAACGAACCACAGATTATATAGTACCTAGATTAATCAATAAAATTCCCATAACTCTAAAAACCAAACTTAATAATAAAAATATAAAAATTGAATTAAAAAAATATTTAATTGATTGTCTATTTACAAATAATAATTAATGTCACATTATGAAACCACCTGTATATCGTTAGGCTGGTTACTGTCACTGGTACACACACACTTCTACCCGCTCGTATAATACTCATCGAGCCAACTTGTGTCGCCCGGTAACAGGTTTTTGTACCATCTACCGACCTAGCATAATATTGATTGTAACGATGCATATTTTAGATAATGTACTTATATTTTCCTTTTATAACAACGATTGTACGTTTTTATTCCTTTTATTTTTAGTTAAGTACGAAGATTGTTTCACTCACGTCAACGACAAACCCTAACGGGTTTATATGGCGTGATTGGTTTTTGTTTGTAAATATTTTGCATGATTAAATAAATTAAATAAATTAAATTAAATTAAAAGAAATAGAAAATAGCAGTTAACAAGAAATGAGTCCGTCCGCGACAAAGGCCAAAATCACTCTAACAATAAAATATTAAAATGACGCTAATGCCAATGACGTATATGGAGGATGCAAGCACAGCATTTATTATTATATGCAAATGTGTTGCTAGGGATATGTAACAGTACTCCGGCAAGACAGGTATGTAGTGAGGATCTGGCATCTCGGAATTTTACTTGGAATAACCGCTCGCTAAGATATGATGTCATTAGCAAGTAAAATGAGTGGGGTAGTAACTGCTTTATCTGGCACAACAGCCCTTTGTACCAAACACGAACAAATGCCTGATGAACGTCGAGAAAGGCTGCTGAGCAATATTCTTTCTTTTCTAAACATTCCCTAATGGTATGGTATACACGGTGTACTTGTTCCACTGTTGAGTGTTGCTCTCTAAACCCGAATTGATGATCAGGTATGACTTGAGACACTTCCATGTGTTTTTTTAGTCTGATCAGGACTACCTTCTCCCAGAGCTTAGATAAAACTGGGGTAAGGCTGATGGGGCGATACGAGGATGCTTCGTTTGGGGGCTTTCCAGGCTTATGGATCATTACAACTTGGGACATTTTCCAGATATCAGGCACGTGAAATAGTCGTAAAGAGGCATTGATCAGCATTGTGAGAAAGACAATGCCCTTTTGGGGAAGCTCCTTAAGAACTTCAGGGGTTATTAAATCAAAACCAGGTGCCTTTTTGGAGTCCATTGTGGCAATCAGTCGGCTACTTCACGTGTAGATGTTTTTTGCAGTGGAGTGCATGGTTGTGGTAGATTTCGGTTAAGAATAGAATCTATTTCTGGATCCTCAGGGTCGCTAGATTCATTTGGTTTGAAAACTCCTGCAAGATGCATAGCAAAAGCCTCCGATTTTTCTTGATCAGTACGTGCCCAAGAATTATCTGTTCTAATAGGAGGAAAGCACTGTTGTGGCTGAGGTACGTGTTTAGTGGCTTTCCAGAGAGAGTAGATTCCCTTAGCGTTAGGGTCCATCTTCTCGAGCCTTTGTTTTAACGCTTCATCTCTAGTTTCTGCAAGGAGATCTTTGAGTTCCTTAATTGCTCTATTTAGGCGCGTTTTGTCTTGCTCATTATGGGATTGCTGCCAAACTCTGCGGAGGCGTCTCTTTTCAGCAATTCTGTTGCGAATTTCAATCGGCGTCGGTGCACTGTATGACGTTCCTGATAACTCAGGGGTACTTATCCACGCAGCAACTTGAATTAAATTGGTGATGTATTGACAAGCCTCATCAACTTCGTCAGGAGTTTTTAGGGATACGTTAAAATTAATACTAGCTTCGAGGTGCTTTCTAAAATTTGCCCAGTTAGTTTTACTATTGTAGAGCGTGTCTGGTTTGGAGTCACATCGCACAGCCATCGTGCTCAATGTTAATATAACCGGTGAGTGGTCTGAGGATCCATCAAAACTAGATTCTATTTGAGTAGATCTAAGGCATATATTTTTTGTGATAAAAAAGTCTAAGAGATCAGGTATCTTATTGCTGTCCGTGGGCCAGTACGTGGGTTCTCCTGTAGCTATAGCAGACAAATGATTTTCGTCAACACTATTTTTTAACTCCCGACCCCTTGTGACTGTGAGTCTAGAGCCCCAGTGCGTGTGCTTGGCATTCCAGTCACCGCCAGCTATAAAGCGATTTCCTAACCTTTTAAAGAAAGCAGTAAACATCTCTTCCTTTATTTTATGCTTCGGCGGGCAGTATATGGCCGCCAGATTAATCGGACCGTTTCTGTCATCAACCCTAATAATAGTAGCTTGCAGATATTCCGTTACAAAGGATTCCAGCAAGCAGTGTTTTATATTACTTTTTATTACGATTGCTGATCCAGCATGAGCCCCACCGTCCGGGTGCGATGTAAGGTATACGCAGAAGCCAGGAATACGTATTTGACTTCTTTCTGTTGTGTGTGATTCAGATATAAGACAGACGTCAAGCTTGTTTTCCTTTAGGAATATTTCTAGTTCATTTATGTTGGGGGCTAGACCATTAATGTTCCAAGCAGCTATAATCAAAGAAGTCATTTGGAAAGTTTAGAGACGAGAGTGGATATAAGACCCACTAAGGAGCCTATTTGTTGAATTAAGAGATCCATCTTTTCGCTCTGTTTGAAGAGAATATGCTCTAGTGTAGAGTTGTTTTGTTGGTGTACTTGTGCTTGTTCATATTCATTTTGCCCAGAAACAGCGTTAGCATAGGATTTCTGGTGGACGTAGTTAGTAAATCTAATATTTGAACTTGTAGCTGTGGTAGGTGCATCCGGAGCATTTACATTGGTTTGAATGAATAATCTTCCTCGTGAAGTACGGTTCTTATTTCTTCGAGCTGCAATTTCTTTATATATTTCACATCCTTTGTAGTTGGCTGGGTGATCACAGGAGCATAAGGCGCATTTAGCTGGAGTAGATCTATCTTTCTTCTTACACTCAGAGCTTTTGTGGCCCTCTCCACATTTGACACATCTGTATGGTCTCATACAGTTATTTTTTGAGTGCCCATATTGCTGGCAACGTTGACACTGGACAATAGTTTTTGACTTGCGGGCGTCTTCAATTTTAATTTTTTGATTAAATATGTATTCAATATTTTTAATTGCTCGGTTATTGATACTTTGCTCTACATTGACAAAAAAAGTCGACGTGGGTGTCTTCTCTAGACCATAGCGAGAGTTAATTATTTCACCGACAACCTTGTTGTTTGAAGTTTCAACAGCTTCTATTATAGCTTGGTGCGGTGTGCTATGATGTAAGTCTTTGATAACGAAGCGGTACAATTTAGCATCTTTTGGGGTAAATGTGTGCCCTATAAGGCCATTGTCTCGTATGACGGAAATTATTTTTTTGTAACCTTCAGCGGTATTGAATAAAACATGTAAGAGGTTTTTATTTATGATTTTAAACCTAAATTCCTCTTTACTGCAAGCTGTTTCGAGCAGTTTTGATAGTTCGTTAATATCCTCGATGCCATTAAGAACAATTGGCGGGGGTTTGCTAGGTTTAGTGACTATGTTGGGTTCGAGACCAGCGTCATCTGCGGGGTCAAGGGGAAGGGTACTAAAGCGATTTTTGGTTTCGGTTCCTGCACTTTGGGGTGGAGAGTCGCTTATTTTCCTCTTCTTGTTAATCCGAGGGGCAGGGACCCGTTGCCATGGCGGAGGGGCACGGACTTGACAGTATTCTTTCTGAGTAGTTTCATCTGAGCTGGTATGGGTTTCGTTATCTAGTGATACTACATTCTCTGGTTGGTCTTTTTGTGGCAGTTGTACAAGATCACCAAGCGATGACGATTTTTGCTTTGTAAATAATCCTGGATTTAATACTTGCTGGACCAAGGATTTTTGTGGTTGTTGTGGTTTGATAGGGTAGCGTTGCTTAACCTGATCGATTTCAAAACATTGTTAACAACTGTCTATGAGTGTTCCCTTACAAATATTTATTTTAATTATAATGAAAAATTGTTAAAATCAGAGCAAGCGTATAACCAAGTAGGTACACATTTTGAATTTAGTCCTCTCTCCCAAGGGAACCGTGCCGAATGTCGGTATAATAAATTATTTTTAAAAAAAAATTGAACCGACTTCAATATCACGGAAAAGTATAAAATAATTTAAATATTATAGAAGTTGGTGTTAGCTTACCGGCTGTGTATATTTGGCACCAACTTCAATAATATTTAAATTATTTTATACTTTTCCGTGATATTGAAGTCGGTTCAATTTTTTTAAAAATAATTTATTTTATACTTTTTAGTGATATTTTCATACATAAAGATTGAACCATCGAAGACGGTAAAATGATCTAGGTAGTTTATGACATCATTATGATTTCACATGATCGTCTACATACTTTTACATAATTCATGTTTCTTCAGAAACTCAGAAACAATTTATCCGATCGTAATGAAATTTGCATGGAATCATCATAGTAGTTTACTCTCTCGAATAAAAAAAGAATCATCGAAATCGGTTCATATTTGTCAGAGAAATGTAAAGGAGAACATCAGTTTTATGGTTTTTACCAGATAAATTCCTCCATATCATTCATGGTCCTCCAGGAAGTTCTTATCCGGTTGTGATAAAATTCATACAGGTTCATTACAGTGGTTTCTTCTTTCGAATAAAAAAAGAATCATTGAAATTGGTAAATATTTACCAGAGTTATGACCATTTTTGTCCTTAAAAAGCACCATAAAGTCATCTCATATAGGCTTTCCTCCAACTCTCAGTGCGCAGTCACCATTCTTGTTTTTTCAGGAACTACTTACTACTAAGCAATAATTTTTTTATGGGACCCAATTAACGGATTAAGGAATGGATGGAAGAAAGATTTTTTCAAATCGGTTCATAATTGCCAGAGTTATGCGCGAACATACATAAAAAAAAAAAAAATATACAGACGAATTGAGAACCTCCTCCTTTTTTGAAGTCGGTTAAAAAGTATCCTATGTCCTACCTCGGAGTATTAACTCAAATCATGGCAAGTTTCGTTTCAATCCATCCAATAGTTTCGGCGTGATGCTCAGCCGAGATACAGACAGACAGACAGACAAAAATAAAAAAAAATACATTTTTGGCTTTAGTATCGGTTATAGAATGCCCTCCAAACATAATTTTCAAAATATCTTCAATGTACAGAATTGGACGTGTTACAGTTTTATTATAAGTACTAGCTGACCCACGCAGCTCCGCCTGCGCTATTTTTACGTTAACTAAACTTTGAATAACAGACATTCGCATCGAATACATAACCTCATTTTTTATAGTCGGTTAAAAACTGGGACCCACTTTTTACTTGCTCTCCGAAGCACGGACCCGTTTAGTTCAAATGGCGTTAAGCGGTCACCCATCTATTTAATGACCTTACCTAACGTTGCTTAACCAGATCGATTACAAAACCTTGATAACAACTCTCTTTGAGTGTTCCCTTACTAATATTTATTATTTTATAAAGAAAAATTGATAAAATCGGACCAAGCGTATAACCAAGTACCCGTTTTGACTTTAATCCCCTCTCCCAAAAGAACCGTGCTAGATTACGGGATAAAAAGTATTCTATGTCCTACCTCGTAGTAAGATCTCAAATCATGCCAAGTTTCATTTGAATCCATTCAGTAGTTTCGGCGTGATGCTCAGCCGTGATACAGACAGACAGACAGACAGACAGACAGACAGACAGACAGACAGACAGACAGACAAAAATTAAAAAAATTACATTTTCGGCCTCAGTATCGGTTATAGAATGCCCTCCAAATATAATTTTCAAAATATCTTCAATGTACAGAATTGGACCTGTTACAGTTTTATTATAAGTATAGATTGTAGATTGCTTCGCTATTTTCTCGGTAATTTTCGTAAAAGTCCAACAAACCATATTTAATCAATAATGGATACATTTTCAGATTACCTTTATTAGACGAATCACTCGCTACAGAAAAATATATACTTGTTTTTAAATTATTAAGTAGGCATTCTTGACTAGCTGGCCCTAAAACATTTTCGGAAATACTGCTCGCTTTTGTTCTGCCGCATGATACATTTTTCGCAGTCATCGAGAAAATATGACAGCGTTTAATTTGTGTCCACAGTCTTGACTATTATAACTGTGATGATGTCTGATACCATGGAAAGTTAAAGTTACTTCAGCAGCGGTAATTAAATCCTCTATGCTGTTTTTAGACGAAAAAAAAGACGTGATACCTTGACTTGTTTTGGCGGTCTTAATAAAGGTTTGATGCTTCGAAGATTTTTCATGTTGTTTCATAGATCCAAAGCCGTCATACTTGACCGAAAATAAATGCTGACAAATGTTACATTTTGCTGTGAACTCGTCTTTTTTCGATAACCACGTATATTGTTTTAACCACAGCTCATTGAAAGAACAATAGTATTTTTTTTTCTTTGCACCTGTACTACTTCCCGAGTTATCACAATCCATTTTTCTCGAAAATCTTATTGCCTCTCGTTAGCGGAATGCGCATTTCACTGAACGATTTATCTAATTAGACTGAGACAATGAGAGAATCGCGCGACACACTCGGCAAGCCGCAGGGGGAAGTACTGCATTCAGCCCTTCAGCCGTGTCTGTCTGTCACGTGGCACGCGCGAGGTACACGTGACAGAGACAGACATGGACATCTATCTCTGTCTTTGCCACGTGCGGCGGTATCTGACGCCTCCTCTACACAATCGGCGATGATGGTTGATAGTCTATTTTTTAGTATAATTTTTTTGTTAGAAAACCGGAGAAATTATTGCACCCCGGGAGGTCGGGAGATTAACCATTTTTAACGGAGTCTCCCGGGAAATCCGGGAGGGTTGGGAACCCTAGGTAGGAGCTCTTGGTGTTAATGAATTATTTGGCATAGACTTAAACTTCCGATCTTCCGGTCGAACTAACGTCCGAGTACGTGTTTGAACAAATCAAAATGAGATGCAACATCACGGTAGGCACCACGTGGTGAAATCTTCTGACCAGTACCAGAATCCATAAAAATATTTGGCTCTTAAAGAAATACGCCCTTTATATGTCTAAATGAAACGAAAAAAATGTCTTAAATTATAGGTGTAATAGGTACATATATACGACCTTTTGTGAAATAGACCGTCCGACCGATTGCTGCTTGACGGCAGAATCTCTGACTCGTGTAAACGTTGGTACTAAAGAGTAGAGCAAGACCTAATCGATGGCTTCTTTACATCAGAACGTCTACAGACTACCGCCACAAAAAATTCTGTGTACAGGAGGCAAGTTACGTACAACGTGCGCACGAGCAAGGCCCACATAGACATCGTTCACGGACGCGATATCTCTGAACGGTTGAAAATAGTGCGAGCGCGATTGCTATCCGCTTCAGACAGTATTCTAGTGACTGGTTATTTCTTCCTGTTTTATTCTCAACAATCAATCGAACACAGTACCGCTATCATGATAATTTGTTCGCATACGCCAGTGTTGATATACCCCTAGCGCGATCGCCGAGCGTAGGTATGAAAAGTGAGGTAAATATATGGGATTGACTTCTGTAGACTGATAATTTTTTGTGCTACGGCTTGCAAAGGCGGCGAGGTCGAAGCGCAGTTAATATCAAGTCTACTGCGTCCTTCAGCTAATTTAATAAAAACTGTGTTAGGGTTCATAATTCTTGTATAGTCGATATAGACCGAGTGGCTGTTGACTTTACTTCAACAACCGAACCGGCAAAAACCGAATCTTCCTAAAGTATTTACATTGGATTTTGGTAGCTGGTTTCGGCGTTTAGACGAAGACGTGTTCGTCGAAACCAGTTTGTCGACTAGTTTGTAAATGATCTATTATGATCCAGGGTTGAATAACATGGACGTGTAAAACCACGAATTAATAGTATATTTGCGTTTCGGTAATTCTGGACTTCGAGGCACTCGGGTATTATAAAGGGAAGGATGTTGGTGCGTAGTATACGACCCGCAGTCGTGATGTAGTGTCGATCGTGTCCCGGCAGGCGAGACGGCCGACACGGTGGAGAAGCTGAAGTGGTCGCACGTGTGCGGGTGGGTGCGCGCGCTGGGCGAGTCGCAGCGCGGCGTGCTGGTGGCCTGTCTGCTGCCGCACCCGCCGCACTACACGCGCCAGGCCGGCCACTGGGACAACCTCGCCTCCAAGACGCACCACCTCAAGGACGGACTCAACAGGTGGGTCGCTCGCCTCGCCTCCTGCCTGCTGCCGCACCCGCCGCACTACACGCGCCAGGCCAGCCACTGGGACAACCTCGCCTCCAAGACGCACCACCTCAAGGACGGACTCAACAGGTGGGTCGCTCGCCTCGCCTCCTGCCTGCTGCCGCACCCGCCGCACTACACGCGCCAGGCCGGCCACTGGGACAACCTCGCCTCCAAGACGCACCACCTCAAGGACGGACTCAACAGGTGGGTCGCTCGACTCGCCTCCCGCCGCCGCACCCGCCGCACTACACGCGCCAGGCCGGCCACTGGGACAACCTCGCCTCCAAGACGCACCACCTCAAGGACGGACTCAACAGGTGGGTCGCTCGCCTCGCCTCCTGCCTGCTGCCGCACCCGCCGCACTACACGCGCCAGGCCGGCCACTGGGACAACCTCGCCTCCAAGACGCACCACCTCAAGGACGGACTCAACAGGTGGGTCGCTCGCCTCGCCTCCTGCCTGCTGCCGCACCCGCCGCACTACACGCGCCAGGCCGGCCACTGGGACAACCTCGCCTCCAAGACGCACCACCTCAAGGACGGACTCAACAGGTGGGTCGCTCGCCTCGCCTCCCGCCGCCGCACCCGCCGCACTACACGCGCCAGGCTGGCCACTGGGACAACCTCGCCTCCAAGACGCACCACCTCAAGGACGGACTCAACAGGTGGGTCGCTCGCCTCGCCTCCTGCCTGCTGCCGCACCCGCCGCACTACACGCGCCAGGCCGGCCACTGGGACAACCTCGCCTCCAAGACGCACCACCTCAAGGACGGACTCAACAGGTGGGTCGCTCGCCTCGCCTCCTGCCTGCTGCCGCACCCGCCGCACTACACGCGCCAGGCCGGCCACTGGGACAACCTCGCCTCCAAGACGCACCACCTCAAGGACGGACTCAACAGGTGGGTCGCTCGCCTCGCCTCCTGCCTGCTGCCGCACCCGCCGCACTACACGCGCCAGGCCGGCCACTGGGACAACCTCGCCTCCAAGACGCACCACCTCAAGGACGGACTCAACAGGTGGGTCGCTCGCCTCGCCTCCCGCCGCCGCACCCGCCGCACTACACGCGCCAGGCCGGCCACTGGGACAACCTCGCCTCCAAGACGCACCACCTCAAGGACGGACTCAACAGGTGGGTCGCTCGCCTCGCCTCCTGCCTGCTGCCGCACCCGCCGTCTACATACTGCAGCAATAGGACGACTCGTTAACAGATTTTTCGCTTGCCTTACCGCTCAGCTACGAACGTTTTGCTGCGAACGAAGTTTTAGGGAGTGTCCTAATAGATCGCGTTCACGCGATCATCGCAAGTTCGCGCCTACTCCGTTAGTATCGACGCGATGGGCGATTGGAACAAATTAACTTAAATGTGGAAGCATGCCACGAAACAGAGCCAATCGGACAGCGGCGTACCGGTGCGAGGTCTAAACGGTCGAGTAAATGGGTTAAAATATTTTGTGTCTCTCTGCTCATTTAGTGTTTCTTCTAAATCGTTTAACTTAAATTATAACTGTATTAATAACTTTGAATCTGTTTAGTAAACCAGTTCAATTCTAGAAGAATATTGATTCAGGACATTGCTTATTTTTAAATTTATTATTGCACAGGTTATACTGCCTGATTCCGTATGGTATCATCACCCAGTCTATTTGGGACTACATCATGCCAGCGTGGATGGAGGCTATATGCACCGATGTACCAGAGAAGGTAAAAAAATGATTTTCTACACTCAAAAAAAAAAGTACCGTTCACTTAATTCTGATGCCAAACTTCATTAGTCACCTCAATCTCATGCTAGAAACAAGCCCGCCCCTTAATAGTAGCGACGGATGTGATTAAATATCAATGGCGAAGGAAAAACATCGTGATCGCACCCAGACATGTCTCAGAATTTAATTTAAATGCGTGTCACCAATCCGTACTTTATGGCTTAAAACCTCACAGTTCCTGTGATCGGACGTTTGTCCTACAACGGTCGAATGGAACGCTAACGTTGTTTTAAAAATTGTGCTCATAAATATTCCTGGAAAGTTGTTGTGTGTGTTTAAATTTATTTGATATTTCTAACAGGAATTAATGGAACTGAAGGTTCCTCTGGGTAAGATCTTGGAACCGGAAGGGAGCATGGTGGGTGTGGACGAGAAGAACCTGTACAAGTTCGCAGCCATGAAGGTCACCAGCACACCTACTCCGGACACCGTGCTGCCGGTGCTTGAGTGGTTCCAGGTACGATCTTACCTTGACAGCGAGTTAGCAGTCCATATGGACTGCTAATTCGCTAAAGTGAACGTTTCAAGCCTGTGAAAACCGACACTTGCAAGTGTCCGTTTTCACAGGCTTGAAACGTTCACTTTATCTCTTCGGTGTGTCGCGTTGAAATTATTTCCGTATCGCTACCATACGCTAATAATTGGTCGGGGACTTGTCTCCCTTCTTATAGGATTTTCAGAATACTGAGAACGTTCGGAAGTAGCCGCGAAGCAATATCAAACGATAAAAGAAACAAGATTAGTTCCCAGAATCTAAAAACCCATAGGCTCTCCACAACTTTGTGGTTAATTACGATTATCTGTTATTTGTATACATAATATGCAGACGATACATGCTCTGAACATTCGCCAGTAGTGTATTTTGTTGTTAATTAATAATTATTATTTTTTTGTTCCAGACAATATCAATGCTGGACGTCAAGATCCCACTGTCACAACTGTTCGATCTGTTCAGTCACTGTGTCGTCAACTTGCCAGAGAAGATCTTTAAGCCACCGTCAGGTAATATATTTTGTAGTAACTATACTGTTGCCTTTATTACACATGATAGTTAGTATAGGTAGTTGATCGCTTGTGCAAGGGACCGTCCATGTATGTACCACCGCAGTATCAGACTCTGCCGCCAGGGAGCAATTTGTAAGCATTGCTTGCGGCAGGACACGCTATCGCTGATGCTGATCTAATTGTAACAAGACAAGTAAACACTGTTTAAAAAAAGTGAAAAAATGACAAGCCCGCTGAGATTCTTGCCGGATCTTCTCAGTTGGGACCGGGTTGTGATCCGTGGTTTCTTTTAAAAAAAATCGACTATTCAAAAGTGCTAGCGTTAAGCCTATTTAAAATAAATATTTTTGAATTTGAAGGCCACTGCAGCTGGTAAAATTACTGAGCACATGATCACTTACCATCGGCTGAATGCCCTTAACCCTGATGTCATTGTAATCGTGGTTTTGCTAGTCTAAACATAACATTGGTTTACTACAGATGGAACTAAACCGAAAGACTCTCCGAACTCCAACGATAAGGACAAGAACGATAAGGACGACCAAATGAAGCCGCAGAACCTCACCTGCTGCATACTCATGCTAGACATACTACTTAAACAGGTAACAGTATATCATCATCATCATATGTATCATCTTCTAATCTTACCAAACTATTATTATAAAGACGTGACTTTGTTTGTCGTTTAATAACTTAAGAGTAGCTAAATCCATTGATATAAAACCTCTCATAGACACGTCGCTCATACTTTCTAGAATGTAATAGGTTATATAGGATTTCCGTAAATAATGGCGTTTTGAAAATATAGCCATTTTAGTGAAGCAAGTTACGCGAAGTTTTTAGCTCCAAACGTAAAAAGTTGGGATTAGTCTAAACTCTATGTCTATCTGGCATCGCGGATCTCAAACGATAGGACGTTTGCTGAAAATCTATTCGGCCGTTTTTATAAATTCAACTTCTAAAATTTTCAACTTATATTTGGTAAATTCTTAGTTGATTTGTAGCAATTAAGTGATAACTATCGCTACCGCTAACGGTCAGTTTTACTGAAGAAAGCTAAAGCTACTCTTTAGCTACTGTTATAAAACAATAATTTATGTCAGTTAAATGTTTAAGCTATGATTTACGTATTGTTTGACTAGATGGAGCTACAACAGCGGCGCATCAACAGTCAGAACGTCAGCAGCGAGGCGACCAAGCTGCTGCGGTTGATGCTCAAGTCCAATCAGACCAACACTGTCGAGCATGGTGAGACATACTAAATTATAGAAACACAAGGGGAAAATAAAGAGGGGCATAAAAAAGGGCCGCCGCAACACCCTCTGGGGATGCCTTCAATCAATCAATCAAATATTTATTCGCTAAGGATCGGTTACATAATGGTCTTAGAATAACAATAAGTAAGTACTTACATAATGTTAAGCCCGACAATCCGCCATTACTAGGCATGCGAATCTTATTAAATAAAACAAAGATAAAATTAATGATGTGTGCTTAACAAATTAAAATGAATCAAAGAATCTAACCTGTGTCTATATCAGATATTTTTTGTAAACAGTTCGTTGATAGAGTAAATTTTTTTTTCTAATAACCATTCTTTTAATTTTTTTGTAAATGTGGTGTTGGGAAGATGTTTAATGTCTTCCGGTATAGCGTTGAATATTCGGCCACACTTTACATAACAATGTTTGCTGTATAAAGCGGTCTTTGCGATTTTCGAAACAACAATTCTGTTTGGATTTCTTGTGTTGCGAGGATATACCTCGTACGTTTTTTTAAATAATTCCGTGTTTAATTTGACAAATTTTGCTGCTTCAAGAATATACATACAGAGCAACGTAAGTATTTCGAGTTTTTTGAATATCGGTTTACAGGAAATCCATGGAGCTACACCGTATATAGCCCGTACACACTTCTTTTGTGCAATAAAAGCTTTATTAATGTCTGTTGAATTTCCCCATAGTATTAAGCCATAATTAAGTACTGACTATACATAGCCATGATATGCTATCAATACGGTCTTTTGAGTGGCTACCTGTCTTAATTTTGCAAGAACGTACACATAACGATTAAGTTTATTACATACATTTTCTACATGTGCTTTCCAATTCATATATTTATCGAGTATTATCCGAAAGAAGTTTGATTTACCTCGGAAATGGTTTCGTTGTTATGATTAATTCTAAAGATTTTCTAAAGATTAGATGCTTACCGTATGTACTAAATTGCACATATTTTGTCTTCGCAACGTTTATTTGAAGATTATTAATTTCCATCCATTGTGCAATTGTCTTTGTTCAGCTGTGGACGTCTTCCGGTTGATGATGTAGTTGTGGTCATTGACTTATCGTTATAAGAACTGGCCTTGAACATCTAAAATGTCACCACTTGGTACCAAAAACGAAACGCTTTTAGTTGTGCAGATGTGCGCGGACGACAGTAAAAAATGCCTGTATCTTAGGAGTCGAAAACAAATTGAATTTCCAAGTACAATTAAAAAACTGGATAGTTTACGTCTTTTGAAATTCAAAACAGGCCTATAAATGAGTACAAAATAAGCAATTTATATGATAAATATTTTTTCAATGACAAACAGCTGCCATGTTAGTATGTCAAAACATTTATTTTAGTTATACCTGTCCGGGCAGGAATAGCACCCTCCCATCTCCTCCCGTTGTATTTCAGCTGCTAATGATGATCATGATGAAATGAATAGATGGCGATGGTAAAATAAGTACGCTAAAACGTTAAAAGAATGTTCATGAGAGCCTCAGACAGAGTAAATATAAATGAGAGCATGTCTTTACTGTCGCCATTGTTTGTGGTTGATGCAGCGTCATGTCGCGCGGAAGGCGCCTGCTCGTACTGCGAGGCGGCCGCGCTGTGGCACCAGCTGTGCGTCATGCTGGTGCGCGCGCTCGTGCCCGACCGGCCCAAGCCTCCGACCCATGTAACAACACACACTATATTGCTTGCATACATAATTATGTAGGGAGTCCCGGAAATGGGGTATCAAGCCGGTGATGACGCATTGTGTAACCCGCAACCTATCGATCTGTAGAAAAGAAAATAATGAAAGAAGTCAACAGTTTTAGTGCAGTGAGCTTAAAATTTTGTGGACCGATAAACTGACCGAAAAAGGATGAATTTCTTACTAAGCAAGGCGATCAATAAAAATAGTGGCTCTATGGGAGTAGGCACTGTGACACAGGGAACTTAGAAAAAGTTTTAATTGAGACGATATAAATACATTTTGAATGTAATTATATTTTTTTTCGATATTTGAATTTTTTTTTCGGGTCCTTTGCTATCAATACTATACATACCGTTTGGCTTGATATACCCTTTCCGGGACACCCAGTATTAATTTATCTTTAAGATTGTTATAAGGTCCCCTTCTGCTCTATGAGTGCTTATATGAGTCTCCGAAATTGGCATCAAGCACTGCAAGGTTGCCGGGGTGAGAGTACATTCTCTGCTCCCCGCAGGCTCTAGTGACCGTCCGGCGGTGGATAAATTTTAGCAAGGTCTTAAACAGAGTGCCTAGATTTCTTTACAGCGGCGATAAAGGCCACCAGAGAGGTTTTAGCGGTGGCGTCCTCTCCTACGAGGAGTACCTTTAGTAGGTTTCCTCCCCGAACAAAAAGGTATCGCCCATCTAGGTAGATATTCTAACAAAAAGGCAGTGTGTAAGCCACATGTAAACATTACTGTGTTCTGGTTTCAAGAGCAACTGCAATTGGAGTAATTACTGGAGTCAATAAGCGAGCAAACCACAAATCCTGCCTAGTTATAAGATTGAAAAAGTGGCTTATCGTTTAGATATACAAAAAATGTTCAGCTTTAAAATCAGCTAGCAATGCTCAGAATAAAAACTCAATTGACAGTTCGGTCCCATCGCATAAACAAAACACCACTCATAGCAATTCTGGTTTGTTTTCTGGTGGAGATACTGTCGCGATACTCCAAATGTTGAGTGCTCCTTCAAATAGTTAAAATGGATTTGGATCAATCTTGAAATCAAACTACTTTCACGGATTTTATCGCGGTTATTTTTTGATTTTACTATCCCGACGTTTCGAATGCTTTGCAGCACCCATGGTCACGGGAGGACTGAGATGTTAAACGTCCTTATGTCACAATTATGCCGGTGTACCCTCAGGTATTCTTAGTTATTATTGTTGGTCCGATCTACGCAGTAAGAGCTTACAGTATCTTGAGGCCGTGCAGTGTTTTGATTGATATTGGATTTAATTATATTTATCACAGGATCCCAAGCCGGTGTAATATTAAATATAATATGGTTAAATATAGTATGGTATGTGTAATATTCGCGTAAGTAAAAGACAACATTATTTGGATCAATCTTGGCAACAACCTAATTAAGTCACAAAAATAATTAGATCTCAATGGGCCAACATGTTCTTTATTCTCACTAAGTCATTCATTTATCATTCAACAGTCATCCCTCGACGACATTTGGCCAGAAACACAGTCCAAAGACAAGAAGAACCAATCAGAAGATGAACGTAGTAAATCCGGAGGAACTCCGGCGACCTCCGTGGACGCCCTCATGTCTATCACTCATACTCTTGGAGACAAGAGCTCAGTGGGAGGCGTGCTGGTGCATATGCCGCATGTACGTATTTGTGGATGTTGTGTCGGTGTTGTGTGTCCGGTGAGGGCGAGGCTGGGTTGATCGGCTGTCTACCTTATTGTTGGCTTGTTAGTGGTTATAATCGTGTGCAGCAAAGGACTCTAAAGATTTAGGTTTAAATTATGTGTTATGGAGTTTGTTTCTGGTGATTAGTGATAACTAACTCTTACCTTATTTCTATAGAATTCTTGTACAGTAGTTGCAGCGGATCTTTGTGTCTGAAGTTGGCTGCAAGACGCTGCGCAGTAGCTATTTTTGTGTTCTTGTATTCACAACTCATGACTGTAGTTGCGCAATGGTTCGCCAAACCTGGCTTCAGAGACACAAAGATCCGCTGTGACTACTTTATGACTGTCAGTCAGTTTTATTAAAATAAACAAACCGTGTAAATCAAACTGAAAGTTGAACTGCTTCGTAAATAATAACACTGCTGACCAGTCAATTATTTTTGACAGCTACGTTTGAACTTTGTTTCTTTATGTAGTGTTTAGCAATTTCAATCTTAACCCTCGATAATACTTCGAAGTTTTAACAGCATGTAATATACGCTTTCTAATTTCCGTTTCTTCGACGTTAATCTTCTAGCTCTTCATCGATATTAGTTGTGAATATCGATATCCGGCAATCAACTCAGCCTCGGGTCCTTCGGACCGGACTATGTGGACTACAATGCTAGCATGATAAGATGATAAGTCTGCACTTATTTCTTGGCAAGTTAAATGTTAACGTTTGGTCAACCACTCTTCCGCAGTAATTTGTTGATGCAGTATGCGGTTTTGCTATTGGTGGATATTGGATCCGACTTGTATCGCGTGCAGACTTATCGTGCCAGCATTCTAGTGCTACGGGCCACGTAACGCATTTGTATAGTTTGTTCATTTCATGCAACTGTCACTAATAAGCGACATCGGCTCGGACGCCACCATTACTAAGTCCTCGGGCGATACGCAAGTATGTCACTTTTGTTTCTTTTATTCTTGGTTTGTTTGCACAATGCTCCAGTGCGTGCTTAACATACATACTACACAAAACAATGTTGCGCTGCACAGTTTTATACATGCGTGTGTCTCCTGGGTGTCATGGAAAGGGGGTAACAAGCCAATAATGTTACATAGTGTAACACACAAGCAATCAACTTTTGAAAGAAAATAATCAAAAAGGTTAATAGTTTCCAATTCATGGAACTAAGTTCTTGTATTATGCTCAAAGATTTACTAATCATAATTTAAAACGAAAGAATTTGTACAAGGCTCGACTGACGCGCAATAATTAGCGAGCGTGTACACACGATGGCATAGGGCTACTTACGAACAATTCAAAATCAAAATAATTTTTGCATGAGATTTAAAATGCCTCCTTTTCCCATTTTTGAAATTTTTTGAGGTTTTCACAATGAGCACTATACATACTTTTCGGGTTGATATACTCTTTCTGGGACACCCGGTATAATTCGTATAGATATATATTGTTTTACTAGAAATTGTAATAAAAAGATGAATTTTATCTATCGTCTGTTAAAACTACCTTACCTATTCGAGTTTTGGGCGTCGTGCAAACAAAGCGCCTATCTCCTACTTTTTCTCTTGTGCTTTTTCATTTGTGTTGGTGTTTTTCGTTTTATTGGTGTTAGATTTAACTTTGCACTGACTCTTAATACTAGTTGTATATAGATACAAAATAAACTCTAAATGCTATTTAATAAGGTTTATTGCAACATTTTAATTCAATTTAAATTTTACAGCTATTTTTGGAGGGTGTGTACAGTCGCGGACTGAATGTGTTTATCAGATTTCGAATTCGATTCCATCTCAAACTGTGCGCAACAAGGTCTAAGATTTCATTGTATCAAACGTATTTTAAAGTTGTGATAAATGTCGTGAAGTATCGGAAATATCAAAAGGGCTGTCAATGACATTCTGGTTAAGTAAATTTATTTCGTTAAATGTTTTTTAATTAAATGATGACCAAAAACGACAAATCCATTACGTTACCCACAAAAAAATATCGATTTCTTTATCTATGCAATAATATAACTGAAATGATTTTCACATGTTAAATACGAGGTTATTTAAATACAATTCACATCGATGGTTTGCCGTTAACCATATGAAACAGAAATTCACAAGCTGTTATAATTCTCAATATTTTCAGTCCGCGACTGTACATCTCATAATCTTTCAATTTTATTTAAAAGTTGGTGGAAAGTCAGAATTGTAGTATTATTAAATAGTACTAACTAAAAACTTAGATGCAGTAAAATGTTGATTATGTCGACACTGCCGTGAACCCCTTGCAAAGGACTGATTACCGAGTTTAGACTCAAGTATTGTGGTCAACCTAAATTCCACTTCATTATAAGTGGTGCAATTGCAGATGGAAGTGCACTTTTGTCAGTACAGGGAAAATGTCGCTGTGGCAGTATTATGCCGGTGGCAAATAGGGCGAGGTCTCTCGCCGCCACAGAAAAAGAGATTCCATAAAGGCCATTGGCAAACTTATTCACTGCAGGAACATAATGTCTCTCGGGTCTTTCGTGAGATATTACGTACAGATATGAATAGACATTAGATGTAATAAAATGTTGCTATGGATCTCAAGCGCCCATTTTTTAATTGTGGAATCTCAAATCGATTAGAAGAGGCCGCGCTACGTGTATATAGCAAAACTGCTACATATGACAATATCGTCGGTTAAGATATTTATCATCTTTTAATACAAAACGCAACATGAATTCCTCGAATATTTGGCATACTTTCGGTGGCTTTTTCTTTTCGAATACTTCTCAGGTAGATATTTACGCCTATATCTGACACGCGATTTTGGTGCACTGTTGTTATCTACATATGTCTAATTATGTCTGTGGTACTACCGCTTTAGTGTACTAGAATCACGGAAAGAGCTGCCTCAGAATGTTAAAAAATTCAAATTGTTATTAGACCAAGCGAGAATGAACTAGTTTTTGGATGATGCATCCATTACGAATCTTTCTTTAACTACCCCAGTCAGGCTCGTCCTATCTTCGATTTCCCTCTTGCGTCCTACCTCTAGTGTTATCACCAATTTTTACGCGGTACACTAAAGCTCGGAAGTGTATTCGCTCACGGCAGATAATGACTGCGACGGTGGAGACGATCACGGAGCAGCTGGACATGGCGGTGTCGCTGCCGCCGGCGGACGCGCCGCCGCTGGCCACGGCGCACACGGTCACGCTCACAGACACCGACGTCGCCACCGCCACCGCTGACGTGAGTAGGGCTGGTGTATCCAGGTGATGACATGGCGGTGTCGCTGCCGCCGGCGGACGCGCCGCCGCTGGCCACGGCGCACACGGTCACGCTCACAGACACCGACGTCGCCACCGCCACCGCTGACGTGAGTAGGGCTGGTGTATCCAGGTGATGACATGGCGGTGTCGCTGCCGCCGGCGGACGCGCCGCCGCTGGCCACGGCGCACACGGTCACGCTCACAGACACCGACGTCGCCACCGCCACCGCTGACGTGAGTAGGGCTGGTGTATCCAGGTGATGACATGGCGGTGTCGCTGCCGCCGGCGGACGCGCCGCCGCTGGCCACGGCGCACACGGTCACGCTCACAGACACCGACGTCGCCACCGCCACCGCTGACGTGAGTAGGGCTGGTGTATCCAGGTGATGACATGGCGGTGTCGCTGCCGCCGGCGGACGCGCCGCCGCTGGCCACGGCGCACACGGTCACGCTCACAGACACCGACGTCGCCACCGCCACCGCTGACGTGAGTAGGGCTGGTGTATCCAGGTGATGACATGGCGGTGTCGCTGCCGCCGGCGGACGCGCCGCCGCTGGCCACGGCGCACACGGTCACGCTCACAGACACCGACGTCGCCACCGCCACCGCTGACGTGAGTAGGGCTGGTGTATCCAGGTGATGACATGGCGGTGTCGCTGCCGTCATCGTACTAAACCAATAATATATCGATGAAGTTGGCAGAGCATAAGTTAAGTTCCATGTGATATGGAAACTGCCATATTTGCAATTATATTCCGGTGTATTTAGTAAATTTAAATATGCTAATATGTGGGGTCACCTAGGGCTTGCCCCTGAAAACCAAGGCTGTGTTGTGGCTTGTTCCTCAACACAGCATTAAGCTGAGTGGGAGCCCTGTTTCACACAGACGACGTGCATACAATACTGTTATTAAATTATTTGTTCTATCTGTACCTATTCTGTCTGTGTGAAATAACATTTATTCTATTCTATTTTTTTTTAACAATTACTGGTTCTCCTAAACAAATAAGTAAATATCAGGCACAATACTTGAATGATCTCCTCTGAACATTCAGGTTTTAGAATCGAAATACATTATAAATATATAGCTTTTAATTAAAGCTATTGATATTCTTTACAATTCTTGCACATTGCGCGGGTGCTGCTTGGGCTGGTCCGACTACTATCCCTTTGGCCTTTTAGTTTGTTGTAAGTTTTGTCGTAATTTATTGTTTTCTTCTTTTTTCCCTTGCTTTATGATTCGAACGGCAGGACACACTATCGCTAATGTCGATTCATTTGTAACAAAAAAATGTTTAAAAAAAAGTGAAAAAATTACAAGCCCGCTGAGTTTCTTGCCGGATCTTCTCAGTTGAGGCAACGTTGTGATCCAGTGGTAGCTTATAAAAAATGACGATTCAAAAGTGCTAGCGTTAAGCCTATTTGAAATAAATATTTTTGAGTTTGAGTTTGAGAATTGTGCTCTTTTCATTGAGGCTGTAAGCAACTCTAGTTAGGATGATTGTAAGTGGACAATTAGCTAGTTAATGTAAAGGCTATTTATCAAATCAACAGCTATACACGATCACTGTTTTAATAAAGTCGGTTAAAAAGTGCCATCATTCTGTAACGCCGATGCCCCTATTTTGTCCTCATGTGTGATTCATGCAAGAAATATCGTCGTATTTTACAGTCATGCTGATTAGCCACCATTCCACCTTCAGGTATCCACTCCAAATCTTCTGGGAGGGCAGGAAGCCATGGCCGAGTCCATAGATGACGACATGACTAACTTCTGGCCGACGTCGGCCGGCAAGTTCCATTTCTGCATCGAGGAACTGCCTCAAGAGCTGCAGTACATACATCAGCTGTTGCAGGTATTTGGATAATCTGGTCGCCAGTAAAATGTTGACGAACAAATCTTGTGAAACGCCTCGTTAGTAGTAGCTTGATTACCAGTGGTTACTGTAACGGATCGAATAATATGGGAGCGTGGAATTAAATGTTTAACTCTTTCTAGGAATTAAAAAGTACATCCCGACCGGACGTGCTGTATCATCTACTGCAATGTCTCCAAGTCCTCGTACTGAACACCGATGCGTTGGCCGAACACAGAGGCTTTCTCATATGGTGCCAAGAGAATCTGCTTATCGACAAGTACGCTAAGTCCATGAAATTTTCTATCTGATTTATTATTTGTATTGAAATTATAGACTAACTGAAATCCACAGTTAATTGCTGCATAGCCGATGGTCTTCATCTTGTTAAAAACAGTCGTGAAGCATATACTCTTGTGGATCGTTAATTATTTTTGTAACGATTGATAACCGGGAATGAAACGACTGTCGTGATGTATTGTTTAGGAAACTGGGAACTAGCACCCAGACCAATGATGCGATGTTCCGATATTGTGTCTGGAGTGAGATGATGGTTTTCTGTCGACAACAAAACAGGAACTTATTTAAAAATAAAATATAATTTTATTTATTTAAGTTATCTTCAAATTACATCCATCATCATCAATTACATAATTATATGTATTAATTTTTCTCATTTTAAAATCATTTTTTTAGTTTTCTTTAAACATTAGAAGATACGCTAGTCTTAGTTACACTTTCACGACTGAATACCGACCGCGGTGCTGGACTTTGGGGCCCTAACCCCTAGCGCCCTAAGTCTCGCTTGTTGAAACTAAGCACAGACGCAATGACTCAGCGTGTACAGGGTATTGTGTAATCCGTTCCTTCGTCCCCGCGTTTTCTGCAGTCTATGGAGCGTGTGCAACGCGTCCCACTCTCACATTTGTTCGGTGGCGGTTCCTGTATTACTGCACTGCGTGACCCTGGCGGGCGGAGCAGACGTACTGTGCGGTCTGGTGCGAGACCACTTCCACCACCCGGACTACCGTGTGCGCTTCTCAGCCGTCGAGCGGGTCATCATCCTCATTAGGTACGATCTCGCTTGCCTCACTTAATGCTCTGCAGGAGTGCCGAACCATCGACAACATCATCGCTAGCAGTAGCAACGCTAAACTTTTCTTAGCTTAGATTAAAAAAGGTAACGAGACAGGGATTCAAAATAACTGTAATGAAATCACCATTTGTCAGATTGATCCTTGAGCTTCCCACTTCAGAAATGGAATTGGCTGAAAAAACGCATATAGATCAAAAAGAGTGACAACAACATGCTTGTACCGACTTTTGTTTCTCCATGACATGGCGTATGTAATCTCAAAAATCCTCATTAAGGCAACCATCAGATAAAGACCAGGGTAAACCATTGTAACTCTACCTACCTTGGGCCCTAACTTGGCCTCCACCTTCCCCTTATAACCACCTCTATCTAATCAATAAAAAGAACTTCTCCCGATCCTTTCCCGATCTTCCACCGAGCCAAATTCACAGGAGTCTACAAGGCTACCCCTTAAAACCAGCTACGCAAGCTAACCCAAATTACATATGCACGTGGACATACCAACACGTCCATACTACGCAAAATCTTACAAGAACACATCACATTATTTATTTAATCGAATGGATTTTAATAAAATATAGGTACTTAGGTAATAAAAATATAAAAATAATACGAATTGAAGCATAATATGTCAGATTAAATGTCAATATCCAAGGTTCTTAGCCAGGTGACTGCGTCAGGAGTAAGATGAATTAGATTGTCAGGGGGCCCCGAGTATGTGTATAACGAGCAGCGACGGACTATGTGCTCCAAGGTTTGGACTTCCTCACCGCACTCACAAATTGCTGAGTCTTTCCATCCCCATTTATGTAGCATGTAGTTGCATCGTCCATGGCCGGTTCTGAACCTATTCAGGCGGCACCACAAGTCAATAATAGCTACTGATCCACATCACATTACAAAGTAACATCAACAACAATAACAAATAGACTGTCACCCGAACCACTTGAAGTCAGTCTGCTATTCAATTACGATTCGACCTTCCCTTTAAAATATCGAAACTTACTTGCATTTCGTTGTCAGTTGACAACCTGTAGTAATAGTATAGTAAGGATATTTTTCACCAGATTCATGGACGGATCACCGATAAAGACGAGTTTGTCGCTGCAAACAGCTTTAGCGACAGCATTCTGCTATCTGATATCGAGCATGGACGATATTAATGTGTACGTGGCGCAGAGGGCGACGCTTTACATAGGCACCATACACGACAACGCTATTGAGGTAACGACCTCACTTTTATCTATCATAGACATCGAGCTATTGTTTATACTATAGATTTAACAATCACGAACAAAATGCAATCCAAAATATGGTAAATTATTTCTGATAGTTACTGATTGATCTGAAACTGGTTTTACGAATTATATAGCGGTTAATTTTTGATTTTGCTTTCCGTACGTTTTCATTCAATTATTATATTAGTACGTTCAATTATATTAAAATAAGTTTTTTAGATTGTAAGTATGTTCTCGTTATGTTGTGTTGTTATAATGGTTGTACTTTTATAAGTTGTGTGTTTCAAAATAAATATACATTCATTCATTCAAACACGTGTGTACTTAATATTCTTATTTTTGTGACCGCTTTTCGTCATAATTAATACTTAGATGACGGTCGGGTGAGAGATACTTGTATTCCCTAGCTCCTATTGTACTGCCTGGAGACTCAGTTCGACCTGGTGATAGTGGACCGGCCCATGATCCTGCAGTCCATCTACCAGCTGCACAACACGCTCAGCGACCGACGCATCCTCACGTGGCAGTTCTTCCTCAACAGATTCGAGGCTCTGTTCTTGGAAGCGCAGATCAATTCTAATAAGTCCGTCGACTTCACTAATTTGAGAGGTGAGTACAAATTGTCTTGGTCATCTTAGTCCACGATCATTCCTGAGTTCTTTTGAAATGACATTCCCATAAAAATCGACGACTTTCAAATAAAAAATGCATCAGGTTAAATGTTATTTAGTTCAGTATTAGTACCTACATAGTGAAGGTTTATTTATTTTCTTTTTCACAGGACGTACTCGTATTTTGTTTAGTTTTGCTGTTTCATTTATTTGGGTGAGTTGATGTTTTTTTTTTGCTTTTTCTGATTACTTTATTATGTTATTCTTGTAATTCCGTACGACAACATTGCATCTTTCCTCACCTTATGCATATCTGGCGTAAATGTACAGATATTCATTTTGGAATCGGTCTTGTCAGACAGCCACGTAAAAATAATTTGATATCGGTTTTGAAAGCAATAAGCGGTAAATGAAAAGTTCGAAATTTTGAAAAGGGATTCGTACTCTGCCTATGCTCTAGCGTGTCGCTTACTGCCTAGTGAACATTTCGATGAACTGGGGTGTAGCCGAGTAGATGAAACGCCCCGTAAACGGATTGACGTTACCTCGTATCAGCGCATCGTGTTTTATATTGAAAAATTATAACTGATTGTTTTAACAGGTCTCAACGGATTTGGTTTAGTGTAGATGTAAATAAAATAAAACTCTTGCATTCCTTGCATCTTTTCCATCTTTTGTGTTAAACTTCCGTGATGCCGTTACCGTGTTGATAGGTCTGCATTGTGCTATACAGTTTCAAACAGACAATTCCAAACGATTCCAATTGAGGCGGTGTACTTTGCTGGTCCATATACGGGATGTTCGTTTTCGGCCAGTTTAGATAGTGCCATAATGCTCCCGTGTGCTGTGAATATGATCGTCGTGAATGTTTCACAGAGTTGGTGAGCAGCGAGACGAGCTCCGAGTGGTTCCTGTACAAGGTGCGCCGCGCACACGAGGCCCTCAGCGTGTCGGCCCGCGACAGCCACGTGCACACGCTGAGCGCCATGTTCGGCACCAAGTGGCCGTACAAGCGCACCATCTCCGCGCCCGCCACCGTGCCGCCCGCGCCACACGGTCAGTACACACGTGCACACGCTGAGCGCCATGTTCACCGTACAAGCGCACCATCTCCGCGCCCGCCACCGTGCCGCCCGCGCCGCACGGTCAGTACACACGTGCACACGCTGAGCGCCATGTTCACCGTACAAGCGCACCATCTCCGCGCCCGCCACCGTGCCGCCCGCGCCGCACGGTCAGTACACACGTGCACACGCTGAGCGCCATGTTCACCGTACAAGCGCACCATCTCCGCGCCCGCCACCGTGCCGCCCGCGCCGCACGGTCAGTACACACGTGCACACGCTGAGCGCCATGTTCACCGTACAAGCGCACCATCTCCGCGCCCGCCACCGTGCCGCCCGCGCCGCACGGTCAGTACACACGTGCACACGCTGAGCGCCATGTTCACCGTACAAGCGCACCATCTCCGCGCCCGCCACCGTGCCGCCCGCGCCGCACGGTCAGTACACACGTGCACACGCTGAGCGCCATGTTCACCGTACAAGCGCACCATCTCCGCGCCCGCCACCGTGCCGCCCGCGCCACACGGTCAGTACACACGTGCACACGCTGAGCGCCATGTTCACCGTACAAGCGCACCATCTCCGCGCCCGCCACCGTGCCGCCCGCGCCGCACGGTCAGTACACACGTGCACACGCTGAGCGCCATGTTCACCGTACAAGCGCACCATCTCCGCGCCCGCCACCGTGCCGCCCGCGCCGCACGGTCAGTACACACGTGCACATGCTGAGCGCCATGTTCGGTAAAAATCACCTCGCCCAAAACACGGCCTCCGCTCCTATGGAGACCAGTTGTCTGAAGGTTTTCCCCGACAAAAATTAAATGATATTTATCCATGTTAACGTCACGTAATCCAATCTCGATTCTCGTCCACGCAGAACGCGAGAAGGTATACTCGCGGCAGTACTCTGCGCCGCTGCTCAAGCGCAAGACTTCCCGCTTCGGTCTGGGCCAGCTGCTAGCCGCGCCGCAGCCACTGGGCTCGGGACAGAGATCCAACAACTCGCACGGTAAGAACCACCACTGTTCGACGATCTTTATATTATGCGCTGAATCATTAAGTTTGTAACGAATATGGTGCTGCTTGGTCCGACTAATATCCCTTTGGCTTTTTAGTTTGTTGTACTTTCATCGTATTTTTTTTTCTGTCTTATTTGATCTTTTGAACGGCACACTGTCGCTCTGATCTAATTGTAACATGACACACTGTTTTAAAAAAAAAAGTGAAAAAATGTCAAGCCCGCTGAGTTTCTTGCCGGATCTTCTCAGTTGAGGCCGCGTTGTGATCCGGTGGTCGCTTTTTTTTTTAATAACATGACCTTTCAAAAGTGCTAGCGGCCTATTTGATATAAACTATTTTTGAGTTTAAGTTTGAATAAAACTATCCTCTCGCAAAAACTGTGTAGAAACTAATGCATAGTTCTCGATCCGGTAAAGCTTTTCATGCGAAACTCACTTATTTTCTTGAATCTAAGTTTTTAATGCCTGCTGGTTTTCTACTGTAAACGCGGTACTGGTTGTAATTTTACAGGTTTTTTTTCTGTGAACCGATTCTTCTGGGTTTATTCGACAATTAAATTCATACAAAATTATCCATACTAGATTCATTTTTCAGTGTGAGACAGTATCTTAATTTTTCTAGTAAAAGTTAGAATAGAAATTTGAATTTGAAATATTGATATTATTTTCTTAAAATATTTGTTTTTTTATTTTTGTTTTATAACCCAGCCAGTCTTATCATCTTTGAAAACTTTTCAATAAACTTTTCTTATGGTCTGGTAAAAGTATCTGTATCACTTATTTGCTTGCGTTCAGCAAAATTGTGTGGATTAGATGGCCTTGTGTGGGTGATGGCCAGGGTGTTATGATTATTATATGAAAGTGTTGTAAACAGACGGGTTCCACTCACTGTCGGGCCGCTCGACCGAGGACACGCTCACGACCGTGTTGCCCAAAGCCGTGGACCTCGAGGAGGCCGACAGGGAGACCACCAACCTGCTGGTTTTCCTGTTGATGCAGTTCTTGTCCAGGTATACTTAGAACACTAGACATTAGCTATCATTATCATATCAAAGAATAGGCTTCAAATATGTTAGTAATAATATATAAGATATTTCGACTTCGGCGGTTAAAAAGGTGTCACTATCTCTTGTTAATTTCAGACTTATATTATTTGTTTTACTACAGATCCGATCAGGCTCATCCGAACGAAGACAAGCAGTCGATGAAAACCCAAGAGTTGGTGCTGAAACATTTATTCCTTCTGCTCGGGTACAACTGTGTTGAGAAATACTTTCATCTCTCACCGTACACTTTGAGGTTTGTACACACACATATCTCACACGCTCGTTATTTCCAAAAGAATGTGCAAAGGTGTACTTCAGAGATTCCCTTGTACATACAGAGTTATTTAAGTCCAAAGCAAGTGATTAACCATAATATATAAGCAGCCTTTTTCTGACAAGTTGTTTTATTGCCTTCATTTTGCTCTAGCTGTGGTCCCGAGGTGATAATATCAATCTATATAATCTAATCTAATAATATAGAAACTCTATTTGTTAGTAATTGTGGTCAGATGAATATCTGGCTGCTACTGAAAATTGATTGTAAAAAAATTCATCAACTTGTCCGACTAGGAAATGAAACTTATCACTTTGAAATCTGTCATTCTTTGCGCCTACTACGTACATAGATTACGTTTACAGGCATTGATCGAATAATGGGATCGGCCTAGTTAACAAACTTCTCTTAAATAATATTTATCAATCATTAACCTGTCCTTTGATTAGGGGTCGAATAATTTAGAAACCAATCAATTACCTCTAATGATTCGCAGGCGTTTATAAATGTGGCCGTTACAGTTTATTAGATAGAGTTTTTGAGAAAACATTGTCATTTTGCACACGAGCGCACAATTTGTTTGGTCTTCTCAATGATGGCATTAGTAAGATATGCTCTCAAGTACATTCTCTTTTAACGTTTTAGCGTACTTATTTTATGAAGCCATCTATTTATTTAGGGCATAACTAAAACAAATGTTTAGACGTATTGACATACTCAAAAAAAAAATCAAAATTCTTTATTATGCATAGGCCTCACAGGGGCTCTACTAACATGGCAGCTATCTTATTTATAAGCAAGGTCTTCTAGTTTAATGTGTCCGATGTGGTCTGGCAGGCAGTCGTCGATATTCAATGCGTTTATGGCGAACCTGCCGCAAGTGCTCGACCAGAACCACGTCATGGGCGCCAGCATCGCAGAGCCCACCTTACTATTGTTGCAGGTATTTAGTACAATAATAATTCTTGTTTGAGATACATTTTAATGTCTATCGTCGCCGCAGTGCTTATTTGTCCAACCGACCAATTTACCGAAAAAGACTCTGTAGTCTTTTTCGGTAAACTCCCCCTCCCCTACTCTGTAGTAGGGGGCGTCGAAGCCGTACCTACCCTAGTGGCCTCCGCCTTCCCCTCATAGCCACCCCTGTCCGACCAGCTTTCTACTCCGACCTTCTAACGGCTTAGGAATCAAAACCACAGAAGTGTGGATCATAACCACTGAGAATCAGCTACACTGGCTATCACAAACTGCAACATCACCGGGCCTTCTGCACTGTCGAAGATCTAACAAACGAATGGCGTCTGTCTCGCTAGAGCTACGCCTTTTATACACTTTCACATAATTATTATTACATCGACTAGATTGACAGTGGACTCACAGACGTCAAGCTCAATGCAGTGTTTATGCGAAACTGATTTGGTTTTAAATGTAATTCTGTGTGTGTAATTTATTTATATGAGATATGGAAGACTTAGTGCTAAAAAACTTAACATAGTGTTATTTTATTTGTCAGAAACCTGATAACAAGCCTTCACTTATAGCGATAGAATATAATAACAGAAGTGTATAAAAGTGTATGTATGTTAAGTGTATATATCCTCTATGTTATTACTAGGTGGTAGGTAGTGGTAGGTCCTTCGTGCAAGGCATCGTCTAGGTAGATACCACTAGAGTAGCAAATATTTTACGGCCAAGCAGCAGTGTGTCAACAATGCACCAGGACATTGAAGCTGGTGAAATTACCGGACACGGGAGATATTACAACTAATGCCTCGGGTGATGAGTGGCAGCGGAATGCACATGTATATAGGCAGGTGTGTCGCTTACCATTAGGCGAACGTCTTGACTGTCTGTTCATAAAGTTGAATAAAAAGAAAGTTTGAATGTGTGCCCGTGTGCGCGTGCGCAGTACTGCTGCGGCGCGGGGTCCAGTGCCGGTGGCGTGGCCGCCACGCACACCTTGACGTCGCTGGAGCCGCACGTGAGGCGGCACTGGCTCATGGCGCTCCTTGTAGTGCTGTACAAGGTGGGTGGCTTTTTTATTACGTTTTTATAAAAAAGAAAAGGCAAGTCCACTGTGTGTCTTGCAGTTAATAATCCGGTGAAAGTTGAAAAAAATATTTGTTATTTTTGGTTTACTTAAAATAAATGAAGAACACCTCAAGAGAAGGCCTCAATTTTAACAATCTGTAAAAAATTATATGGGCACATATTTAGCCGTTCGCGACAACAATGCCCACTTTTTGAAGTAACACCGCATCCATCTATGGCGGACATGCAGCCGCACAGAGGTCGCGTTCAATGCAATGTTGTCGGCAGTACCACTACGTGCGCGGCGCGATGTGCGCGCAGGTGCAGGCGCTGGTGCGCGTGGTGCTGGCCACGGTGGAGGCGCAGTACCACGCCTGCAAGCGCATCCCGCCCATGCTCGTCATGCCGCCGCACCACCCGCCGCCCGCGCCGCACAGACCTCGCGGTCAGTAGAATGTTGTCGGCAGTACCACTACGTGCGCGTGGTGCTGGCCACGGTGGAGGCGCAGTACCACGCCTGCAAGCGCATCCCGCCCATGCTCGTCATGCCGCCGCACCACCCGCCGCCCGCGCCGCACAGACCTCGCGGTCAGTAGAATGTTGTCGGCAGTACCACTACGTGCGCGTGGTGCTGGCCACGGTGGAGGCGCAGTACCACGCCTGCAAGCGCATCCCGCCCATGCTCGTCATGCCGCCGCACCACCCGCCGCCCGCGCCGCACAGACCTCGCGGTCAGTAGAATGTTGTCGGCAGTACCACTACGTGCGCGTGGTGCTGGCCACGGTGGAGGCGCAGTACCACGCCTGCAAGCGCATCCCGCCCATGCTCGTCATGCCGCCGCACCACCCGCCGCCCGCGCCGCACAGACCTCGCGGTCAGTACGCACGGATATATGTCGATGGTCCTTCGAGCCGGATTCTTTGAACGATGGCGTATCTTCAACAACTCTTTGGTCCTTCGGGCCGGGTGTATCAACAATAAAATGTTAAGTAGTAGAAAAAATATTTTACAGTGTTTTGTGAAGAATTGGTTAACTAACTAACTTAGCGTGATAGATGATTACGATTTTGAAAAGCGTTTAGCCGTATGGATCATGCCATATTGTTGGGTAAACCTAAAATCTTTGAATTCACGGCGATCTCCACAGGTAGGCTGAATCCAACGTAAGTAACAGAAATCACGCAGTTACCTTAATTATGTCAATGTGGTTTAATACACGTCACCATACAGATCCCACAAGGATCGTTACTGGATTCACTTCTAAAAAAGCGTGTCTATGTTTAAAATTACAATCCCTCAAAAAAGTGTGTGAGTGTTTGTGCAATTGACATGCATATATATCAGCATCAGTTATGACAAAGTTACTTTGTTTTGAATTTGTAATGAAATTTTTGGCTTTTATTACAATACTGAATATTGCTCTCTTGGGCAATATTGACGTGTTCCTGCAGGGCACGAAGCGTGAAATGAAAGTGTATTGTAGGTAGTGTAATTGGCCCTGGCGTGTGTGTGCAGACGCGAGTCAGCCGTCGCTGAAGCCGGAGCACGAGGCGGGCGCAGCGGAGCGCGGTGGAGGCAGCCCGCTGGGCGGCGGTAGTTCTGGCTGCGGGGGCGGGGGTGGCCCGAGTGGCGGCGGTGGAGGAGCCGCAGGTGCCGGCAGCAAGGCCAAGTTGCACCACAAGTCGCCCGCGCACATGCACACGCACTGGGAGGAGCCCGCCAAGTACGTCAATTATCGCAGCTCGATGACAGATCATCGGTCCATTTTTTGTATTAAACTAGATATGACGGCTCCTTCGGAGTCGCTGGACGCTCGGGGTGTGGGCCCTTTGAGCGTCCATTGAGTACGGCGGCGACTCCGAGGAGGACGGCGGCGGGGTTGCGACCCCCGTCCCCGTGAGTACCGCGTCAGGTTCCCGGGGGGCTACAATGCGCCCCCTGGCGGCGGGCTCAAAGGCAAGGCACTGAGGGGCCCCTGGTGCAGATCCCACCGGAGAGCCCTGGGGTCCCCCCTCTCATGTGCCGATGCGACAGCCGCGCGGGTTTTAGTGGGTAAGAATTCCACATACCCCGGTCGAGCCCCACAGCTCCCGGGGATCTTTAGAAGATTTCCCCCGCGTCAAAAAAAAAAAAAAGATATGACTGCTAGATTAAACAAACTGTTCAACATGTCTTAATTTTCTATTTTTCATTATTTTATATTTTAATAAATCTAGTTTAATTATACGTAATAATGATTATTTTACCCACAGATACCAACAATGGAGTTTAGAGCAAGAGTCATCGGAAAGCGAGCTGATCGCCATTCCGGAGACTAGCGATAAGTCAGATACTACTGTGCACGGAAGCACGGCACCGGTCAGTGTAATATAGACATTAATTCATTAATGCTAGTACATCAGTTTGCCTTACCCCTCTTAAAACTGGCTTTCTAGGGTTCATTCGACGAGCCGTCGCACTATGAAGACCCGCCTAAAGTGGAAACACCAGCTACTAGCTGTGCTCACCCGCCGCTAAACAAAATGGTAAGTAATGTTTAATACAAACAATCATAAATGTGTCGGAACACGGCTAGTACATAACAGCAGCGGAATTCTCGCCCAGTCATTCATCTCTCTATATAATACGCGACGCACTCGCTAGTCGAATGACCCTTGCGTCACCAAGGATACCACCAGAACATGATTATTAGGGCATCGAAGCACTACCTACTTAACGATTGACCTCCACTATATCCCCTCATAGCCAACCCGGACCGAGCAACTTCCTATTCCGACCGTCAAGCTACATAAGGAACTAGTCAGAATCATCCAGAAATATCACAATAGACCTACTCACTGTCACGACAGAACGACTCGACTGGCTCGGACAGACTGACTCCTCCGCGCTCTGAACACTTCTTATAAAGACTATCGTTAGTTTCCCGCTCCATTACAATTTGTGAAATGAAATCTACCCTACATTTAAGAATCAACACGATACTTTGTATTTCGTAATAAATTGACGACCCATACTAATGACCGGAGGCGACAAATAAATCATATTATTATTACAAAAAGAATGTATTAACTTATTTTCAATCGCAATTTCACGTGGATTTAACATTCTACGTAATTTGATAAGGTTTTACCGATTAATCAATGACTAGTCTAGTAGGTATTTGATACGACATACATGTTGCTAGGCCCGGTTGTGCAAGGTGGTAGGTACCATCGCATATTCAGATATTCTACCACTAGGCTGGGGTATGTAAATATTACTGTGAGCCGGTGCTGAGGAAATGATTGGGCTCAACAAACATAGTATTAATGTCTCAAGTGACTAGCAATGCATCTGTCCATTGGAAGACATGTCGCTTGCCATCACGTAAACGTCCTACAAGATTTGTCACTGAGTTGCATAACACATATTTCGTTATATTAACCGGGAGTGATAAATTAATTACTGAATAGACTATACAACGTGTTACAAAATACCCCGTAAAAAATATAATTAATTAATATTACTATTTTCACTGATGTGCAAACCCTGTTTCAGTAAAATTAAAGAGTAAACTACGCAGAATGTACCTACATTTATACCTAATTCGCAGAGCGACAAAAATTTTAAAAGACCTGACCTAACGAAACAACCTAAACGAACACTTACTTTTTCATAATAAAATCAACAGATATGGAATTGACAACATATTTTTTTTTCCAACCTTAAATTTTTTGAAGCCAGTACTTGAGTTAATGACATCCTTGTATTGAGGTAGCAAACATTTATGAATGAAAAATATAAAAACTATTAAAGTAGACAATTATTAGTTAAAATAGGTACGTAGGCCTCTCTGTTGAATAGTCTGGTTCCCTGACATGACAGCTTACTGGGGTTGACAAAATTTTTGGCTTTGATAATTAATTCTATTTTTATGGGGTATTTTGTAACACCCTGTATTTTTATACACCACGAAAAGTACGTGGAATACTATGGTAACTGGTAATACTTTGATAGTGATGCGAGCGACGCATCAATTGGTATAGATTTCGTATTGAAATCTAAACTAAGTAACAAGATGATGGTTCACTAACATACCCTGAGTGTGGCAGGAAAAGTATTACTTTCATTCAAAGTTAAATTAATATTAAATGCGCAGGCAACCATCACCTCTCGTTCGGCACACCAACTGTCAACGAGCTCGTCCGTTTCCATCGGCAGCGATTCATCTAATTTGTATGTATTATTTTATTGGTCTCCTATAAAACATACTACACTAGCGATTTGCAAACTTGTGCTCCCAGTAAGATATCGATCTAAACAGGTAAAAGCAAAGCAAGATCACCCGTTAAAAAGTTGAGGTGCCTGACTGGAAATTACAATTCTGCCAACCGCAGTAGCTTATCTTTGTATATCTATAAAATATCAGTTCAGTGCATGTTTTGAATTCTTAGGTCCCTGTTCGGGCGCCACAAAAAATGTGTACTAAAGATAGCTCAGTTGAACTAGTTTGACCTAGGTGACCTAATAGACTGCTAGGGGTATTCAAATGAAACCTGGTTAACAGTTTGTTCTCAATGTATTCAATATTGGATCACAAAAATAAACCTTAATTACATTGACCTTAGCTTACACAGAAAAAACTTTAATAGCGTGATCTAAAACTATACTAGCGACATCTATCCAAGATTTCAAAAAACTTACTAATTAAAACATTAATTGTCTCGAACATGCCTCCCACCAAGGACATTTTGTGCCAAAATGTACTTTACGAAAAGTGCTTTCTGAACTGCATCTTTGTGCTTGGTGTGTAGCATTCAAAAATAATAATAACATAAACTTCAACAATGCTGTTACAAGTTGATCTTCGTTAGTAACGCATAAATTTGGTTGTAAAACAAGTAAATAATAAATTAAATAAAAATGTAAAATTAACAAATGTAAAATTAAGTTTGTACTATATTTAAAACAAAAGTTAAAAGTTCATGCAAAAACAATAAACAAACAAATGTATATAAAAACAAAATTCTATAAAACGTTTGTGCTATGGTTTAAAACGAAAAAGTAAAAATTTCATGCAAAATAGTATAAATAACAAATGTATAATGACAAAAACATAAAACTAAATTTGTACTGATTTTTAAAGCGTAAATGTAAAAGTAAAAATTATAATCTAACAAATGTATAAAAAACAAACAAAATATCATAAACTTCAGCCTTCTACTGGTAAAATACAGAGTTTAGAAGTTGGTCTCTTTATCACAGATGATTTGGTTTGTAATGTGACCACACGAGTAATATTATCATGACCTGGATGCTTCTCTAACACACGACCCAATAACCAGCGACTAGGAGGTAATTCGTCTTCCTTTATTAAAACAATGTCACCTATTTCCGGTTCTGGTAATTTAGATGTCCATTTATATCGGTTTAACAAATTTGAGAGATACTCTTGAGACCATCGTCTCCAGAATATCTGTAGCATTCTCTGAATAAATTGCCAACGCGTTAAAGAACTGACACTAGACATCTCGTAACTGTTATCTGGAACACTAATTAATGGCTCTCCTATTAAAAAGTGTCCAGGAGTTAATGGCAATAATTCACTTGGATCGGTACTATTAATGATACTCATGGGTCTTGAATTGAGACATGCCTCCACTTGTGTCAAAAGAGTGCTCATCTCTTCATAAGTCAGGCATGAGTCACCAATAACTCTTTTAAGGTGGAATTTTGTAGCCTTTACACCGGCTTCCCATAGCCCACCAAAGTTAGGGGCACGCGGTGGTATAAAATGCCACTCGGTTCCATTAGCTTCTAATATTTCTGATAAAGATTTTTGGACTGAAACTAGTTGCTTTAATTCTCGGTTAGCGCCTACAAATGTGGTTCCATTGTCACTCCATATCTGTGCACAATGACCACGTCGTGACACAAATCGCCTAAAGGCAGCCAGAAATGCTTGTGTACTCATGTCGGTAACTGCTTCCAGATGGACAGCACGAGTCGCCATACACACAAAAAGGCAAATATAGCCTTTGTGCGAATGGTGTCCTCGACCCTTTGTAGTCCTAATGTTAACTGGTCCAGCGTAGTCGACCCCACTGTGAAGAAAAGGTCTAGCGGGAGAACATCTTACTGCTGGCAGTGAGCCCATCATTTGGGTTTGAACGTTAGCCCTTTGTTTCACACATGTAACACACTTACGTACGTGCTGTTTAACTAAGTTTCTGGCTCCTACAATCCAGTATGCTGACCTGAGATAATTCAGCATTAATTGTGGACCACCGTGTAATGTTTTATCGTGTGCGTCTGCAACTAACAACTTTGTTAAATATGCTTCCTTTGGTAACACTATCGGATGCTTAGTACTCTCATCCAAAGGAGCTTTATGAAGTCTACCACTAACTCTCATAATGCCGTGGCTGTCTATATAAGGGCATAGCGATCTTAATTTGCTAGCCTTGCTTTTTAATAAACCTTTGTCCTTTAATTGAGCATATTCCTTAGCGAATACCTCCATTTGTACTTTTTTAATGCACACATGCAATGCTTCTTCTATTTCTTTCTTTTGTAAATATATTGTTCTATGTTCTAATCTATTTCTTATTAAAAATCTACGACAGTATGCAACAACCTTTAGCATTCTGTGCAACGAAGAAAATCTTTCAAATATCGATTCATCAGCAACAGTCACAAAATGAACCTTGACGGCTTCCTCTAGATCCGTTTGCAGGTCCTTTTCCTTCTGATAAGCTATGGTCTTCTGTTTTAGAAATTCTGGACCCGAAAACCAAAGCGAATGGTTAGCCAATGAGTCCGGTGACATGCCTCTCGAAGCGCAGTCAGCAGGGTTGTCCTTTGAAGACACATGAAACCACTGAGATGGACTAACAGTAGAAATAATTTTGGCGACGCGATTCCCAACAAAGGTTTCCACCTACTTGGGTGGCTATTTAACCATCCAAGCACTACCTTAGAATCCGTCCATGCTCTAATATTGATATTATCTATATTGAGTACTTCTGCAGTTTCGTGCAGTAGTTTTGCCAACAAAACTGCTCCGCATAGCTCAAGGCGAGGGATGCTTACTTGCCGAACTGGAGCCACTCTGGTCTTAGCAACAACCAATGAAACATTAACTTTGCCATTGCCATCTATACTTCTTAAGTAGATTACAGCAGAAAAGGCCGCTTTTGAAGCATCGCAAAATCCTTGGAGCTCTATCACAGCATCGTTGGACGAAGAACCCAGCCATCGTGGAACCTGAATTTTGATAAGTTGCGATAACTCATAGCGATAAGTATTCCATTCAGTTATTAAGCTTGTAGGTAATTCTTCATCCCATCCGAGACCGGTCAACCAAAGTTTTTGAATGAATATTTTCGCTATAATAATGCAAGGTGCAATCCATCCTAACGGATCAAATAATCTTGCAATATCTGACATTACTGATCTTTTAGTTACAGGTGCAGCAGCTGCGGGCGGGAGATTCACCGTGTACTGAAATTGATCTTCTCTACGATTCCAGGTAAGACCCAAAATTTTTATATTACTATCTAGTTTTATATGTATTTCTGTATCCTTGTTGTCCTCTATATCATTATCCTTTGATCTACTATCCTTTGAACTATTTTTGTACTTATTTTCCTGTTTTATATCCTTGTGTTCTATTGTATTTATTAGTTGTAGCATATTGATATCATTACTATTCCATTTTTGTAATTCAAAGCCTCCTTTAGTCAGTAAACTAGTTATATTCTCATACAATTCTATTCCCTCTTCAACACTATGACAACCAGTCATTAGATCGTCCATATAAAAGTTACTTACTACTTTATCTGCTGCGAGTGGATATTTCGAACCTTCATCCTGCGCGACCTGATGCAGCGTTTTGACAGCTAAATATGGCGCTGACGCCGTCCCGAATGGTACCGTCAATAATTCAAAGTCCTGGATTTCTTGTTCAGGACTACTCCGCCAGACTATGCGCTGGAATATAGCGTCTTCCTCAGCTATTCGAACCTGTCGGTACATTTTTACAATGTCCGCCACAAGAGCGATAGGATAGACTCTCCATTTCAATACTATATGTCGCAAATCTGCTTGCAATGTCGGACCTATCATCAAAGTGTCATTTAATGATACTCCATTCTTATTTTTCTCAGAGGCATTGAAAACAACACGAACCTTCGAGGTTGTTTTATCCTCTCTTATGACTGCGTGATGCGGAAGGTATACGGCCTCATCTTTCCTTTGATCTTCCTTCCTTACTATTCTCATATGTCCTAGTTCCAAGTACTCTTGTATCACGTCAGTATATTTTTCTTTTAAATCTTGGTTTCTATTTAACCTTTTCTCTAAAGAGTTTAATCTTGCTACAGCAATATCCCTTGAACTTCCATATTTACACTCAGGATTTTCCTGACGAAAAGGCAGTTTAACGATGTATCTACCGTCTTCTGCTCTTTTCGTTGTACTCTCATAAAAGTCTTCGCATCTTTGTTCTTCTTCGGTAAGTATTCTTTTTGTAGTTATACACTCTTCCATTTCCCAAAATTTTCTTAACATTTCATCGCTGTATATTTGTGCATGCATTACGCTAATAGTTCCTATGTTAACTTTATCTAATTGATTTGATTCTTTTTCAGAACCACCAACTACACCGGAAAGAATCCATCCCAGGGTGGTGCATTGCGCAATCAATGTGCCTGATGGACTCTTCTTCATACCTTCCTTCAAAATACAGCTGTATATATCTGCGCCAAGGAGGACGTCAATTTTATTACATCTTCTATACTGAGGGTCTGCTAATGGCAGGCTTGCTATGTCTATCCATTCAATAGATTGTATGTTACGTTCAGGAATATATGAAGTAATATTATTTAAAACATAAGCATTTAGTTTTATTTGGAAATCTGGATTTACCCTTGATCGTATGACTAAATTGACCATACTTTTAGTGCTTAAAGTGTTATTATTTCCTAACCCAACTATTGACGCTTTAACTGGAATCTTTTTTAATCTTAGGTATTGGACTGTAGATTCAGTAACAAAACACGCCTGCGAACCTTGATCGAGCAAGGCGCGAAGGACTTGGAACTCACCTGTTACTGACTCAGCGTTTACAAGAGCAGTAGCTAGTAAAACTTTGTGGGATAGTGGCCCTACGAAATAAAGAAAACAAGAACTAAGAATAAAGAATTATATTTACAAAGAAGGCACAGGCTAGAGAGCAAGGGTCGTGAGTAGGCTAACGGTTTTTCCGAGGTACGCGCACTGAGAATCGGTCAGGTTCCCCTTCTAAGTGAGGTGAACTTATCAGAGTCGTCGTAGCAGAAGCAGCACGGTGACGGCACGGCGCGACAGCACCAGGCGCAGCACGGCGCAGCAGTTCCAAGGTCGACCAGCTTAGCAGCTGGTCCGGCAGTGGGACTGCTGCGTACTGTAACGTTACGCGTGTGTACGCGCCTTAAAATATTAAACCGTTATAGTACTATATAGCTATAACCATACTATATGCGCCACGGCGAGCCATTTCGCCGCGAGCTCGCCAGTGCTTGTCTCACGATTGTGGAGTGCGCACGTATGTTACTATTTCAATAAGTAAAACCTTGTAAATTCAATTTGTGCTCTAAAACTACTTACGGGTGAGTGTGCTTGCTATCTGTCTTCTATCTATCTGTTCTCTTTCCTGTTTCTAGGCACTTTGTATTATCAACGGTCCTAAACCGTTGATAAAAGCATTTGGCGGTCAACGTACGCAAATTTGAATACTATAACGGAACCTGTAACCGACGCTATCCCTACTATTCTACAATATCATCTTTCTTGTATTTCTCTGTCCTTATTCTGCCTTATACTGTAATCTTACTGTTTCTTCTTTATCTGTCCGACCGATTAATGTAGCATAACCGTCTGCCAAGACCCTCGACTGGACTGAATAGGCTGAGGTGTCTTCTGTGGTCGGCGGACGGTTATGACACACGGGCTGGACCTGACGGTGTCTTTCCGTGGGTTCCAGGGTCCTACCTACGAGGTCCTACCTACGAGGTCCTACCTACGAGGTCCTACCTACGAGGTCCTACCTACGAGGTCCTACTTACGAGGTCCTACCTACGAGGTCCTACCGACGAGGTCCTACCTACGAGGTCCTATCTACGAGGTCCTATCTACGAGGTCCTACCTACGAGTTCCACTACGAACTCCCTTGCACGAGGCGTCGGACGCAAGCTGCTGTCGACCCCTACCGGTCGAGCTTGAGGACGGCTGCTGAGCCTGTCCACTGCCTGTCTGTCTGTCTGTCCTTAGCTTTCCGTGGGTTCCAGGGTCCTACCTACGAGGTCCTACCTACGAGGTCCTACCTACGAGGTCCTACTTACGAGGTCCTACCTACGAGGTCCTACCGACGAGGTCCTACCTACGAGGTCCTATCTACGAGGTCCTATCTACGAGGTCCTACCTACGAGTTCCACTACGAACTCCCTTGCACGAGGCGTCGGACGCAAGCTGCTGTCGACCCCTACCGGTCGAGCTTGAGGACGGCTGCTGAGCCTGTCCACTGCCGGACCAGCTGCTAAGCTGGTCGACCTTGGAACTGCTGCGCCGTGCTGCGCCTGGTGCTGTCGCGCCGTGCCGTCACCGTGCTGCTTCTGCTACGACGACTCTGATAAGTTCACCTCACTTAGAAGGGGAACCTGACCGATTCTCAGTGCGCGTACCTCGGAAAAACCGTTAGCCTACTCACGACCCTTGCTCTCTAGCCTGTGCCTTCTTTGTAAATATAATTCTTTATTCTTAGTTCTTGTTTTCTTTATTTCGTAGGGCCACTATCCCCGCTACGCGACAGTGGCGCCTTAACGCGGTTATAACGGTTTTTCCTTCACATTTCTTTCTTTCCTTCTTTCTGTATTACTTCTGCTATCACTGAGTTCGCGGTCAGGTTTCGTCGCGGGTTTTTGGTGACGGTTCTTTTTGTACTTTCTTTTGTGTATTGTAACGGTCGCGGACAATTTTTTTCTTTTACACCTTGTACGGCTAGCACAACCACCCCGTAGTAGTTTCTTTTGTAGCAGTATCTCTATAATCTGGTTCCCCGTATGGTTCCCGGGTTAGAATAGGGCCATCCCATCACATCCAGTGGGTCCCGTAAGAGGCGGTTGATGGAAAAAGTAGTACCACCATACCAACTTATTATCATCTCGTGTGCTACACTTACTACACATACATCTTACACTTATTACTACACAGTGTAATAGATTTGTAGTAAATCTACGTGCGTACTTGCGCTGGCAAGCGTACATATTTTTTTTATTTTTTTTATTATTTTTCTGTTACACTAAACTACCTTCAACTAAATTATAACTTAGTCACTTTTAAATAAACTTTAGCGTCCTATATCTATATATCTTATTCAAGTATCTATCAATTTTAAACTATAAAAACTAACTAGAGGAACTACCTTATACTTATTATCTTGAATTTTAAACACTAAAATGGACACTTACCCAATTAAGTACTTTTTACTTAACAAACAAGAATTATCTTACGAACTGTTAATACGTGGAATAGAACCCGGTACTACAGTGTTAGAATTGCGCAAGCAACTCAATAAACTATCACCATTGGTATCACCATTGGAAATATACGAGTCTGGCATCGACCTTAAGTCGGATCTGGAAGGGGTCGCGATCTCGATCAAGGATCTTGAGCCCAAACTCAAAAATCTTGAGACTAAAATCGACGTTAGCTTATTCGAACGTACGAGAGCTTTATTAAATCATATCTACCACAGAATTAAAAGAATACGCACAGTGGAGTCCACTGACTTCAACCAACAGGTACAGTCTGCGATAAAAACATTTAATAGTTTATTTACCAGTTTTACTAAATTGGAAGATAAGTACGGGAAGAAGCAAAGCGCTGCAACCGAACCTAGTTCCGCTAATGATGATACTACATCATTAGTAGTACCTATATCTCATTCATCTAACTGCGATCATGCGCATATCACAGAATTACTTAAAATAAAATTTAATGGCAAATCATGCGTGCACGCCTTTGTGCAGCGCATAAGTGAACTCAGCGAGTCAAGAGGTATTAACTCGGACCGGTTATTGCGGTATGCGTCCGAGCTGTTTACTGATAACGCGTTGCATTGGTACCGTAGCGTTAAAAGTACAATTAATACATGGAATGAGTTGGTATCCTTGTTGAAGCGCGATTTTAGTACTTACGACTACGATTACCGCCTGATGACGGAAATACGTAACCGTACTCAAGGGGGAACAGAAAATATAACTATATATATTGCAATTATGTCAGAATTGTTTTCAAGATTGTCTAATCAATTACCGGAACGGGAAAAGCTTGATATACTACTACACAACATTAAACCCTGTTATTCCAATACCCTAGCCTCTGCAGTCTCGGAAATAACCACTATAGACAAATTGAGGACTATTTGTTGTAATTATGAGAACATTCAGTGTATGACGTCACAGTTCCGCGAACCTCCACGCCTTACGGCGGATACGCTAGCACCGGATCTAGCTTATAAGAAGGTCGATACTAGAACGAACTATAATATGTCTTATCCACAAAAGAATAGTTATACCAGGTACAATGATCGTAACATTCCTAACACTAGTAATTACTCCAAGAGTTATAATTATAATGCAGACAATCGTAGTAACAGTGCTCACAACCCTAACGCGGGAAATAATAATAACCGGAACATATCTCAATATGGGGGGCAAGGTAAGGCCCATGTTGCGGCTATAACAAACTCCCAAACAAATTATAGGCGCGTCTTTTGTCCGCGTTGTCGCACTCAAGACCATCCCTTATCGGAATGTAAAGCCGAACGTTTCGTAATTTGCTTTAAATGCGGGAAAAAAAATTATAAGACCCCGGATTGTCCTAAATGCAATTCCAACCAAAAAAACTAATAAGTGAGGATTGTGGCAATGCTATTACTACTACTAATTCTACAAACTTTGATAAGGAGGACTGGCAACGCTGGTTGCTAACCTTAAAACTTTACCTAAATAGCTATTCAATTGCTTCAATCCTTAACAAGAAGCCTACTAAGGATATTCGACCGTATGCCACGGTACGGGTGAATAATCAATCTTTATGCGGACTACTAGATTCAGGTTCGGCAATAACTATACTCGGCAACTATTCGCACTTGCAACTATTAGCAACAGGTTTTGAACTACAAAAACTTGTCGCAGGGAAATCCTTTGCAGCCGCTGGTGGTCAAACCATGCAGGCTATAGGTTACATCAATTTACCGGTTTCCTTCGAGAACCAATTTCATATCTTAAAAGCGTACGTGATACCTACTGTTACGTCACCACTAATACTTGGTGTAGATTTTTGGTCAAAATTTAAATTATTTCCACATTTTATTAATTCTATATCCTTTAATAACTATAACGATTCCACACTCGTAAATATTATTTCGGAAAAGAACGATGCCTTACGGTCCTATTCTGAATTGACACACGCACAGCAGGTAACTGCCGATAACATTATCGAGCAATTTGAAAATATTTCTGCTGAAAAACACGGATTAGGTCGTACACAGTTGGTTACTCATCGCATCGATACTGGTACCGCGCAACCAATTAGGCAAAGGTATTATAGACTGTCTCCCGAAAAACGACGTATACTAAGTGAAGAATTAGATGAAATGCTACAACTAGGCGTGGTGGAGTCATGCGAAAGTCCATGGTCTTCTCCGGTACTGCTAACGCCGAAAAAAGATGGTAAATTACGATTTTGTCTTGACAGCCGTAAGTTAAACTCGGTAACAAAAAAAGATGCCTATAAATTGCCGTATATCTCCGAGATTCTAGACAATCTAAAGGATGCCCACTACCTGAGTAGCATCGATCTTTCCAAGTCTTTCTGGCAAATTCCTATCGTGGAATCTGATCGAGACAAGACTGCTTTTTATATTCCCAATCGCGGAACTTATAGGTTCGTCACTATGGCCTTCGGTTTAACCAACGCACCAGCCACTCAGCAACGACTAGTGGATACACTATTTAGTGGACCAGAGTTCGAAAATTCGGTCTTCGTTTTCGTAGATGACGTCATCATAGTGTCAAAAGACTTTGAATCACATATCTCCTTGCTCCTCAAGGTATATAAAAAACTAAAAATTGCAAACTTAACCATTAATTTTAAGAAGTCAATGTTTTTTCGTGACGAATTGAAATACCTCGGCTACGTAATTGATTCAAACGGCTTACATGTCGACCCTTCCAAGGTAGAAGCTATTCTAAACTTTCCTACTCCCACAAACAAAAAAGAAGTAAAAAGATTCCTAGGTACGGCATCGTGGTATCGTAGATTTGTACCGCAATTTAGCACAATCGCTGGTCCATTACATAAACTCACCACTACTGGTAAAAAGGCTGCACCCTTTTCCTGGTCCGTCGAAGCGGAAGGGTCCTTCCAGAAACTTAAAGAGTGCCTCGTTTCAGCACCAATACTTTCTTGTCCGGACTTCAACTTACCATTTGAAGTACATACCGACGCCAGCGATTATGGCGTTGGTGGTCTCCTCACGCAGACTAAAAATGGTGTGGAACACCCTATAGCTTATATGAGCAAAGCCTTATCACCCCAAGAAAAGAACTATAGTATCACTGAACGAGAAGCCTTAGCTGTCCTAGTAGCCATCGAACACTGGAGGTGTTACTTGGACAACGGCATGAAGTTCATCGTATACACGGATCACTCTGCTCTCAAATGGTTCCTTAACTTAAATAACCCTACAGGACGCTTGGCGCGTTGGGGTGTACGTTTATCTAGTTTCAATTTTGAAATAAAACATCGTCGCGGTAAAGACAATATAATCCCAGACTTATTATCACGTGCCGGTCAAATATCCGCTATCGATACTAGTCCTATAACCGCCACTACTACCGACCAATGGTACCTTAATATTTACCACGGATGCAAAAGCTCCCCAACATCTTTTCCTAACTATTTAATTAAAAACGATCGTCTATATAGATTCACGAAGGGCAAGTGCTCACTCACTAAGGAGTTCGAATGGAAGGAGGTCGTTCCTGCTGAGTTACGACACTCTGTAATTATTGAAAACCATTCAGACCCCACTGCTGGTCATTTTGGTATTTTTAAGACATTTAAACGACTAACATTAAAATACTTCTGGCCAGGAATGCATAAAGATGTGGTAAAATTAATCACTTCCTGTGACACCTGTATCGCTCATAAACATCAAAATCATGCTACGTTAGGCGAAATGGGAAGACCTAAGCAATGCTCTAGGCCTTTTCAAGTCTTAAGCGTCGATCTCGTTGGACCACTAACTTCAACAAGGAAACAAAACTGCTACATATTAGTAGTAACATGTTGTTTCAGTAAATACTGCCTGTTATTCCCTATAAGGCGTGCTACAGCCGAAATTGTCACTAAAATTCTCGAAGAAAATGTCTTCTTAGTACATGGTATTCCTTCCACAATTATCCTAGATAATGGCAAACAATTTATTAGTACAACACTAAAAAATATGTTATTAAGGTACAAAGTACCTAAACTACACTTTACACCAAAATATTCTCCTCATGTAAATACAGTTGAACGTTACAACAAAACTATAATGACTGCAATATCGAGTTTTATTCACGACGATCATCGCATTTGGGACACGCTAATACCAAAAATCCAGTTTGCTATTAACAACTCAGTTAATGAAGTAACACAACACACACCATCATTCCTAGTATACGGTCGGGAACTGGTTACTTGTGGTTCCCATTACATACATAACGATAGCGATTCGTCTGATGATATAATCTATCAACCACGTGACTCTTACGCTGATAACTTAGGGATATTATCATCGATTTTTGACAAGGTACAGTCATTATTATTACAAGCTCACAGTCGGAATTGTAAAACGTATAACTTGCGACGGAGAAAAGCTGAATTTAACGTTGGTGATACAGTATGGAAACGAACGTTTTATCAAAGTGATAAGGATAAACATTTTAATAAGAAGCTAGCTCCTAAATTCATAAAGTGCAAGATAATATCTAAGAAGTCTCCACTTGTGTATGAACTTGCGGATATGTCCGGAAATCCTTTAGGCGCTTGGCATATCAAAGACTTTAAACAAATAAACTACCAAACATAACCTTATATTTACTATATTATTTAACTAAACTTGGCACTATAATTAACTTATATACACGTAACCATCATAATCTTTCATCATTAGCAACCGATAGATGTTCGCTGCTGAGCGGAGGCCTCCCCCTTAGAAGGGAGGGGTTGCCATACATGTAATAAAACAACCTAAACGTTTTATTAATTTTATTCCACTACATAATTATACTACACTATATTAAGCTACTTAGCTACATAACTTTATACTTACCCTAGCTATATGATTTGAACCGTTGAGCCTAAGTCCAACGCGGGTTCGATTCCTATGCAATGCACACTTACATATTTTTCTTAATATTTTTTTTTTTTATTTAAAAATATACTACATCATTACACTAATCTCTATTACATTATCTAACTATAACTACTATTTACATACAACACTAGTAATGACACCCTGCGTTGTCTATCATAATTTTAATTTATTTACAATCTTATTGCTTTTATAACACCTATAGCTAGTCTAGACTCCTACCCTATTCATGGACACTGATTCCATGATGGCGTCCATTTCTATCCCTTAATCCTACCCTAGCGTGTATCCTTGCTGCCCGGGAATGCTTCACATTCACCGGATGGACACAACGCTATCCTTAAGGTCCTACCGGACAGACGGTGCCCTACACACCGCTCTTCGGTAGTCACTTATCCTTTCCTTGTTAAGCTGTTGGCAGATGGTGCCCTACACACTATCCCAGCAGTCATTAATATATAGTTTGGCTGACGTCGCCTACTCGTCGTCTGGTCGAATTTCAGGCTAAACCTGAGTCCTTGATGTATGTCCTTGCTGCCCAGGAACGCTACTACGTGACTGGATGGGCATACATCCTTGTATTGTCCTGCAACGGTGTCTACCCACCGCTATGCCGGTCAATTTCCCTACATACCTAAACTAGACTAGACTACAACTACACAATATTACATTACATTACCCTGCTACCATAACCAACACCCCTCTCAGAGTATTGTAATCACTACATTACAATATTCCTTACTTCCTGTCTTGAGTCTACATTGCTCTAAATAAATGTACACTCTGTCTGTTAGGGTCTAAGGTCATGTAAGGACCGAAGACTGAATGAATGGTTGATGAACGATGAGTGAGTGAATGGGTTGGAATAAATGCTAAGTTAGTTAGTAGAGAGGTAGACGGATTTTGCTTCATCTAGGCAAAATCCTACACTATTTCCCGGGGTACTGTAACGTTACGCGTGTGTACGCGCCTTAAAATATTAAACCGTTATAGTACTATATAGCTATAACCATACTATATGCGCCACGGCGAGCCATTTCGCCGCGAGCTCGCCAGTGCTTGTCTCACGATTGTGGAGTGCGCACGTATGTTACTATTTCAATAAGTAAAACCTTGTAAATTCAATTTGTGCTCTAAAACTACTTACGGGTGAGTGTGCTTGCTATCTGTCTTCTATCTATCTGTTCTCTTTCCTGTTTCTAGGCACTTTGTATTATCAACGGTCCTAAACCGTTGATAAAAGCATTTGGCGGTCAACGTACGCAAATTTGAATACTATAACGGAACCTGTAACCGACGCTATCCCTACTATTCTACAATATCATCTTTCTTGTATTTCTCTGTCCTTATTCTGCCTTATACTGTAATCTTACTGTTTCTTCTTTATCTGTCCGACCGATTAATGTAGCATAACCGTCTGCCAAGACCCTCGACTGGACTGAATAGGCTGAGGTGTCTTCTGTGGTCGGCGGACGGTTATGACACACGGGCTGGACCTGACGGTGTCTTTCCGTGGGTTCCAGGGTCCTACCTACGAGGTCCTACCTACGAGGTCCTACCTACGAGGTCCTACCTACGAGGTCCTACCTACGAGGTCCTACTTACGAGGTCCTACCTACGAGGTCCTACCGACGAGGTCCTACCTACGAGGTCCTATCTACGAGGTCCTATCTACGAGGTCCTACCTACGAGTTCCACTACGAACTCCCTTGCACGAGGCGTCGGACGCAAGCTGCTGTCGACCCCTACCGGTCGAGCTTGAGGACGGCTGCTGAGCCTGTCCACTGCCTGTCTGTCTGTCTGTCCTTAGCTTTCCGTGGGTTCCAGGGTCCTACCTACGAGGTCCTACCTACGAGGTCCTACCTACGAGGTCCTACTTACGAGGTCCTACCTACGAGGTCCTACCGACGAGGTCCTACCTACGAGGTCCTATCTACGAGGTCCTATCTACGAGGTCCTACCTACGAGTTCCACTACGAACTCCCTTGCACGAGGCGTCGGACGCAAGCTGCTGTCGACCCCTACCGGTCGAGCTTGAGGACGGCTGCTGAGCCTGTCCACTGCCTGTCTGTCTGTCTGTCCTTAGCTTTCCGTGGGTTCCAGGGTCCTACCTACGAGGTCCTACCTACGAGGTCCTACCTACGAGGTCCTACTTACGAGGTCCTACCTACGAGGTCCTACCGACGAGGTCCTACCTACGAGGTCCTATCTACGAGGTCCTATCTACGAGGTCCTACCTACGAGTTCCACTACGAACTCCCTTGCACGAGGCGTCGGACGCAAGCTGCTGTCGACCCCTACCGGTCGAGCTTGAGGACGGCTGCTGAGCCTGTCCACTGCCGGACCAGCTGCTAAGCTGGTCGACCTTGGAACTGCTGCGCCGTGCTGCGCCTGGTGCTGTCGCGCCGTGCCGTCACCGTGCTGCTTCTGCTACGACGACTCTGATAAGTTCACCTCACTTAGAAGGGGAACCTGACCGATTCTCAGTGCGCGTACCTCGGAAAAACCGTTAGCCTACTCACGACCCTTGCTCTCTAGCCTGTGCCTTCTTTGTAAATATAATTCTTTATTCTTAGTTCTTGTTTTCTTTATTTCGTAGGGCCACTATCCCCGCTACGCGACAACTTGCTTGGTTTTCATCACCTCGCCGGTAGATAGACAAGATACTATAGGATTGTCTGAAGTACTAGTCGCGGCAATAGCAGGTTGACCCGAAGTATTCTGTGTTATTACGTCTGAAGCGTTGAGATGTAATAACGAATGGTGCTTTTTATTGCACACTTTGCACGTGGTCGGCTTCTTGCAATCGTAAACTCTATGATTACTACCCAGACAATTAAAGCAAATGTTGTTCTTTTTAACAAAATCACGGCGAAAGTCTACAGTTTGTTTTGAGAACCCTTTGCAAAAACAGAGCTTGTGACCTTCGGAACAATATTCACATTTAAAAGAGCCATTAGTAACTAGAAACGATTTTGAAGTACGAGGTTGTGAACTATTGCCATGTGCTACTGTCTTTTTTGATTCTATGCATTCAAACGCCCGAAACCGATTTTCCATAAAAACTTTGAACTGTTTAAACGTAGGCAATTCATTAGAGTCCCCGTTAGAAATATTCAACTCCCACTGTTTACGTGTTTCAGCATCTAATTTGTACGTAACTATATGTATGATGATAATGTCCCATGTGCTCACATCAATGTCCATATTTGCTAATGCATTTAAGCAGTCAGAAGTGGTGTCCAGTAGTTCCTTCAAAGCGGTTGCCGATTCTGAATTCATGCGTTTTTGCCCGAACAATCTTTTTAAAATACAATTTGCAAGATATCTTTTATTGTTATATGGTTTTCTAGTAAATTCCAACACTGATTGTAGTTAGCTTCAGTTATAGGTATATACCTTATCAACTGCTCAGCTTCTCCTGTTACAAGACCTTTCAGATAATGTAATTTTTGTACATTATCTAATGATTGATTTTTGTGTATTAGTGCTTTAAATAAGTCTCGAAAAGTTGTCCATTCAGAATATTTTCCGGAGAATATCGGAATGGACACCTTCGGCAATTTAACTGATTGTGCGGAACTATTGGAAGCCTTTCCCTGCGTTTGTTTACCTGCATAAAGCTCATTAATCTTTGTTTTCAATTGAGATTTATAAGTAAAATACAGTTCCTCCGCGCTATTATACATTTCTTCTGTCACGTAAACTGATTTCTCAATTTTATCATAAGCACTAATTTCGTATAATTTTGCATTATTATCCATAAAAGATGACCACTGTTTTTCTAAATTTTCTAATCTCGCCTCAACATATTCGCGAGTTAGTCTGTCCTTCGGACTCTTTTTGAAATTAGATAAACTTTTTTCCAATGAATCTTTTAAACCTTTCTGTACATTTATTAAACTTTCCATTTTGTTATATAAACTTTTAATCTATTTTATGTAAAACTAACAGCAAAGCTAGAAATGTTTTAATATGTCAAAACAAATCTTTAATAACAATTGTAAACTAAGTATTAAAATAAACCAATTTCATAAACTCAAACAGTAAAATTTTACAAGTGTTTTAAACAAAATTAAAAATCGGGCATGGATTCCCCGTTCCGTCGTTTTTCTGTAAATTATAAGTCCTTAATCTATGCATGCAAAATTTTCTAAGTCCCAATTATCTTCCAAATTGTTCAAAGTTAAATTGCTCGTATGAATAAAGTTCAAAATTGCTTAATCTTTTCTTCAGAATAATGTTTTTACTGTTGAACTAATAACATTGAAAATTGTACTCACTATTGCACTCCACTCACTATATCACAGTGTTGTACTGCATCTCTTGGACTGGACCTCAGCAATGACGCCACGCCGCCGGTTCACCGGGTATGACGCCAAACTTCGCCACTCCCAATTTGGTTGCTCACTTCGCTCCCAGCTTGGCAGCTCACTCCGCTCCCAGATTGACTGCTTACTCCACACAACTTCACTCCTAGTGCGCAACCGTACGCACACCCATCCAATACCGCAACCACAGATACGTCGCTTGCCGCGATCGGTACCCAAAGTCGTCAGTACCCGTACCCTTGCTGCAGCGATCCACTGCGGGTCCGGGGGATGTCCTATTCTAGTCCCTAACTAAAGGGTCCGGAACGAATGGACCAAAAAATGTGTACTAAAGATAGCTCAGTTGAACTAGTTTGACCTAGGTGACCTAATAGACTGCTAGGGGTATTCAAATGAAACCTGGTTAACAGTTTGTTCTCAATGTATTCAATATTGGATCACAAAAATAAACCTTAATTACATTGACCTTAGCTTACACAGAAAAAACTTTAATAGCGTGATCTAAAACTATACTAGCGACATCTATCCAAGATTTCAAAAAACTTACTAATTAAAACATTAATTGTCTCGAACACACAGATTAAATATTTTGACAACCTGTAGATTTTAAACGAGTAAGAGATTATATTGAATTCGTTCGTGTGTTTGGTTATATCTTAGGACATCTGTCTATTACAATAGTTAAATAATGTTCCATTTATGTAGGAAATCGACCCCAATGAGCGGCCAGTCGGTAGAGATATGGCCCGAGCAGTTGCACGGCCCGCAGACGTCTCCGCGCGCCAAAGTCCTCGGCAAACAGAAGAGAATTATTGGTATGTCGTTTGTTTTCCATTATGATCCGACCCACGTTTGCTTTCCTATATAAGACAACCGGAGACCGCGTATTAATCTTTCGTGTATAACTGCCGCACTCACAAACGTCAATTAACTTTAATTACAATTAAGTCATTTTTTGTAATCTATTTATTGCGACTCTCCGAGCCTCTTATGATTATTTTTTATTAGTAATTACGAAATTATTGATATCTCCACTCACAATCAGCGTATAAAGTATTAATTGGCATCAAGTGTCGAAATAATACAATATCAAAAAACGACTTAATTGTAATTAAAATTCATTGAGGTTTATAGGTGCGGCAGTAAGAGTGTCAACTATTCGGCCGCCAAGGTGTTCCGGTTTGAAGGGAACTTTCGTTGGTGTAATTACCGGGCTCCATAGACTTAATAAGTGATGTCTCGGATGACGAGCGGCAATATAGTTCAGCTGTCTATAGGCAGGCGCGTCTTACCATTAGGTGAATATCACACTTGTCTCGTCATCAAACAGAATAAATAAAAATATCTTGTGTAGTGGGCAGCAGTACATCCCCGGATACGGCGCCGTCGTCCAACGGTGACGGTCAGTTCGGCCAGTGGCCGCCACACGCGCGATCCCCACCACAACATCATATTAAAAGTCCAGGTCAGTAACAACTCTTGCAGTGGATTAGTTACGTGTCATCACATAGACTAATGTATTTACATTTTGTGAACGTGGGGTAGTATTAGTATTATGCTATTGAAAATCTTTAGTTAAAGTTGGGTACTCAATCTGCAGTGCCTCCATCTGCCCCATATAGCCATGCCTTTACTAACCGACAAATAATGATGTGATAGGAACCATAATTCAAAGTTAATGTTATTAAATTTATTTTCAAAGGTAGACTAGAAAATGCCTAAATCATTAAGTCCGTCCTGTACAATTTGTGCCAAAGTTTTTTTTTAAAGTAATTCTATCTTTTTATCTGTTTCGTCTCTTTTCATTACACTTAAAGGTTGAACCAGTCTTAATCAAATTTACAGGGAAACATCACGAGGAAAATATAGGCTATATTTTTTCTCAAAAACGGGACACAGTCCTGTCAAGGATTTTTAAAATGGGCTTTTTTGGTGCAACATAGTAATTCAAAGTAATTCAATAAAATCAAAAGTAACTCTGTATGTTCTCTTTTCACGACCGATCTTAATGAAAGTTAATATGGTAATAGTGTACAGAACAGTAGCCCGATTCTCGTAATAACAAACAGTCCAAATTTCGTTGACGTTTTGTTGTCGTTCGATCGAAGTCCTATCCAGAATCGGTATTCTCGTATACCATAAACGTAGTTCGATAGAACTTCAACTCAATTGGATCGAAACTAAACGATTAATCAACGATTCATTGTTCTGTGCGTTTTGCTATTCCCTGATAGATGTCGTCCTAATCAATTTTTGGTTTTGGTAGGAATCTTGTGAGATGAGCTGAGCTTAGGTTTTGGTAAACTCGTGGTTAATTCGTTTTCGTTCCCTCCACAGACATACTAATTGTATATTAAATAAAATACGTGTTTTTCTGTAATTATTATTTTATTCTATCTCTCTTACTCTAATTATATTTACCTTAAAGCCATCTCGCTCACACTATCATCCAATTACTCTTTTCACTCACAGTGTACGATCATATTTTCGTCTCACTCACTCTCCGCTCGCATGTTCCGGCTTGCTTAGTGCTACATTCAATATTTCTAACATGCATACCCCTTAACTTGCATATTTATTTAAATTTCGCCATAAAAGCTTTCTTTTCGAATTTCTTGCTGTGCAGACGAATCTCCTGGAGGCTCGTTCGTTCGTTCGTTTCGTAAATACGTAAGTCCGTGGCCCATTTTAAAGTTATTTTATTACTTTGACTCGCACCACATGAATAAGAAAAGCAAAAATCGTCTCAACAAACCAACGTATGTTCAACGACTCTTGAATCGCGGAATTTGACGCTTACTCGTTGGCATCCGATCGGTAGTAACGTCGTTTTCATACGAGAATACCATTTGGTCAACGTTATATAACGATTGAACGACCGTTATCATACCAGAATACGCTCCAACGATAGTTAAATCGAACGACTTTTAAATCTTTGCCGTTGAAGTAAAATCAACGTACGTGAATACGAAAAGTGTTTCAACGACTAAATCGGTACGTTAACGTTATTGTTTTGATTACGAGAATCGGGCCACAGGTTAGGGGTCATATAATTTTAAACAGTTCATAGAGAGACTGCACCTTGTTCAGCACGAGAGTGCTACCAGCTTAGAATATGAATCAGTACAGGTACTATAGAATGATTAATTCAAATAAGAATATGTAGCCACGATTAAGAACATCAAAATACATAAATATCAGATACATGATAGTAGGTACTATACCGTCAACTGTATTTATCGACATTTGCGCTTGTGTCAGATCAAACGCGTCACTAGTTAGCACTTACATATCAATATATGGGCTCCCGCACATAACTGCGAATTCGCATCGCATCGCAAATATCTGCTAAGAAACAAATGCATTTTCAATACAAAAATTCATTTGTTTATCGCAGATATTTGCGATGCGATGCGAATTCGCAGTTATGAGTGGGAGCCCTAACTATTTAATATAACTAAATACTTCAATTCACCTGTCTCTTAGCGGAACATCTACCTACGCTTTGTTAAAGGGGACCATAGACAAACGCGTATTATATTCTTAAATATAAACTCTATGGCTACCAGTTAGTAAGCGTGCGGTCGGTCCGTAGGTCGTGCGGGTTGCGCTTACGCGTCGCCGGAGTCCCCGCTGTCGCGCATGGAGCTGGCGTGGGCGGCGCCCGCGCCCGCGCCCCCCGCGCCGCCCGCGCCCTTCCACATCCCGCCCACCGAGAGGTCAGTGCTGAACTGCTCCCTGGTGTATACACGTACGCGTTGCCGTACTCAGTGAAAAGAATAACTGTTGTTTGTCGCACGGTCATTGAAGGAAACTAAACAACGTCCGTGGCCTCCATCCTCCCTTCATAGCCACCCCTGACTACATGTAGGACGTGCTCTATCGAGTGTCTCGCCCAGGAGAGACTGGTGACGTCGGAGTGCCCAGAGTCTATACATAGCATCGATGAAGGCCACCGGGGAGGTTTTAGGGGGGGAGGTAAACCGCACATATAACTCGGTCTCCGTCCCTATTCTACTATCTGACTGAAGGCAGTCTCTCCTCTCCCTAGTATTCTCACAACAGATTCACAACCACCTCACAAATTATTAAAGAAATTCACGATAGACTGAGCCCACGCCAGTTGGGTTTGGCATACTACTTATCATTTAATCCCTATCACCATACAGTAATGATGACTTGTAACAGAAATTAGAAAATAATGCAGGGAACAAATTTGATTCCCCAGTAAACAAAAGAATTAGTTTCTACTACTCATTCATTTGGTCAGTACAGTAGCGTTCATACCAGAATCCTGCAATGCTTGAGTACGTATTGCTGCTTGTTGACAGAATTTTTATAATATTGTAATAATATTGTGCATACAGATTGCTACCTATTGGACCGAAGCCCAACAAGGAACAATATCCCGTATTCAACGCGCTGGTGGATAGAGTGCGTGAAGCACTGAGCCTTCCCCCAGGTAGGTATTGCTGTATAAAACACTCTGATTGCATTGTTACTTAAGATAGTAGCTATAGTTAGTTATTTTTTTTTTGTATGGTATTCTTAGATGATTCAACTGACAAGACTGACTCAAGCCGGTCGGAAGTAGACCCGACCCCCACTCCGACACCAACGAACAGGCCTCAAGATCTTAATAAGAAGTTATCTTCAGAAACTACCAGGTACGAAATTCTGATATGTTAAATGACTCATTTTGTAGCGAAGACTAATTTTAATACAAATTACACTTTGGAGACTATGCTTTGCTTAAATTTTGTGCACTTTATCCGTCTTATTACGAGAAGTAGTTTAACGAAAAACCTAGGTTTAGACCCAGGATTAAGGAACAATTTCCTGAGTTTGCAGTCTGCAGTTTCACGTTGAACCTCTGATTCTTTATACTTATTAAACGTAGTTTTCATAGAACAATGTTTACTCGTTGGAGCTTTGCGGCGGAATACCGAGATACTGCCATGTAATCTACTTGTTGATTGTCCAAAAGACCTACAACCTAAAATAGTCCTTTTGTTAATGTTAATACTGATGAGCAGCCCATAGTTTAGTACAGTTATCTAGGAGTACCCTAAGGGTAGGGTAGTTGATGTCGCGGGCGACCTGTGCAGGTCCCGCGGCTCGTCCCCGCGCCGCCTGTGGCGCCAGGCCGCCCAGCTGGGCTCGCCGCCACACGCGCACGAGCCGCACCACACGCCGCTCAGCACCGGTACGTACTACATGTCGCGGGCGACCTGTGCAGGTCGCGTGGCTCGTCCCCGCGCCGCCTGTGGCGCCAGGCCGCCCAGCTGGGCTCGCCGCCACACGCGCACGAGCCGCACCACACGCCGCTCAGCACCGGTACGTACTACATGTCGCGGGCGACCTGTGCAGGTCGCGTGGCTCGTCCCCGCGCCGCCTGTGGCGCCAGGCCGCCCAGCTGGGCTCGCCGCCACACGCGCACGAGCCGCACCACACGCCGCTCAGCACCGGTACGTACTACATGTCGCGGGCGACCTGTGCAGGTCGCGTGGCTCGTCCCCGCGCCGCCTGTGGCGCCAGGCTGCCCAGCTGGGCTCGCCGCCACACGCGCACGAGCCGCACCACACGCCGCTCAGCACCGGTACGTACTACATGTCGCGGGCAACCTGTGCAGGTCGCGCGGCTCGTCCCCGCGCTGCCTGTGGCGCCAGGCCGCCCAGCTGGGCTCGCCGCCACACGCGCACGAGCCGCACCACACGCCGCTCAGCACCGGTACGTACTACATGTCGCGGGCAACCTGTGCAGGTCGCGCGGCTCGTCCCCGCGCTGCCTGTGGCGCCAGGCCGCCCAGCTGGGCTCGCCGCCACACGCGCACGAGCCGCACCACACGCCGCTCAGCACCGGTACGTACTACATGTCGCGGGCAACCTGTGCAGGTCGCGCGGCTCGTCCCCGCGCTGCCTGTGGCGCCAGGCCGCCCAGCTGGGCTCGCCGCCACACGCGCACGAGCCGCACCACACGCCGCTCAGCACCGGTACGTACTACATGTCGCGGGCAACCTGTGCAGGTCGCGCGGCTCGTCCCCGCGCTGCCTGTGGCGCCAGGCCGCCCAGCTGGGCTCGCCGCCACACGCGCACGAGCCGCACCACACGCCGCTCAGCACCGGTACGTACTACATGTCGCGGGCGACCTGTGCAGGTCGCGCGGCTCGTCCCCGCGCCGCCTGTGGCGCCAGGCCGCCCAGCTGGGCTCGCCGCCACACGCGCACGAGCCGCACCACACGCCGCTCAGCACCGGTACATACTAAATCATTCGTTACCTTTCATTCCTTATTTTTTATTAACCAGTTTAGGTATCCTTCCTATTGGACAAAAAAAAATCTCAAATTACCTCGCTTTATCTTATCTCTTTGTGAAAAACATGTCGGAAGGGCATGTAAAAAGTCCGTCCTGCAATCTTTAACCGGTCGCATTTATTTTCTGTCTCATTGGATTGTGAGAGTGCACTTGTGTCTGCGCAATCTCAGGTGCACTATAATATCAAAGCGAAGATGTTTGACTATGTAAAAAATCGTTGCTGTGACCAAATCGGTCAGAATGACATTATTAACACCGTTCATCCCGTTTTCTTGAGAAATAAAAAAAAAAAATTTTTTTTTACTAATTTTTTGCCTAAGCACTAAACAGTTACTCAGGTCAGCTTAAAGTCAACAATAAGTAATGGACGCTACTCCAACGAGTGGTGTCCATATCGCCATCTGTCGCGCCTCCATGCGCCCCACGCATCCATCCCGTGTCCACTTTGTGTTGCCGATGTGTGTTAGCGCGGCGTGTGTACGTAAGTGGTCACTGTTCGTTGGCAGAGAGCAGTGGGTCGGGCGCGTGGTGGGCGGCGGAGGGGCGCGCGGGGCGGCGGGCTGCACACGCCGGGGCGCCGCCCAGCCCCGACACCACGCTGCGGTACCGATGTCAGTACAACATTATACCCATCGATATACTATACCAACAAGATTAGCTGTCACGAACAAAATGACATCGAAAATGTGGTCGCGGTTACAACTATACACGTACACGCAAAACAATAATATGTTCATTTAAAAAAATAACTTACATACTATAAAATAAGGTTCAATAATAATTGCAGACAATTGAGCGACAGCCGTCTCCGTAGCTCTTATTTTCGTGACCACTTTTCGGGTCGTGACAGCAAATCTTGTTGGTATAGTATATCGATGATTATACCTATCTTTACACTCAACTTGGGTTAACTTGAATTTCCGTATATCTTTGAATAAAAGTGAATAGAATTTCTTTTCTTCAATCTTTTGAAAATTTAAACGTTCCTTAAATGTTCCAGATGTCCTAGGTGCCATAAAATTAACAGCTGTCTATATGTTTTCAAAAATTTTGCGCTCTCTGTTCTCGGTTATCTTTAAAAGTAGTCTATGATTTAATCTTACCCAGACCAAGAAGGTAGTGAATTGAAGAATTTTTAGTTGTCCCTGATAACTCAGTTCAAAGTTACCCGAAAGTCGTAACTTTGAATTGTCACTGAGACGTAAATATCATAAACATTTAGAATAGAATAGAATACTCTTTATTGTACACCAAGAAGATATTTACAATAAAAACTTAGAACTAAAACATAAAATGACATAAACATTTCTTTATTCAATCGACCTAATGGTTATATTATTAACATTTTGAGTATGAAAGTACACCCACCGCACTGTATAACATACTCCAAACAATACTTTATTTTTTAGTATCCATAAAAATCTGAGAAAAGTGTTCAAAGTTACGCAACTCGATTGTATGTATTTTCTCTATACTTCTTTTAATATTCGTATTGCAGAACAAACTCTATCTGCATATGTGTCTTTGTTTGCTTACTTCTAAACTAAACAGTGCATTTTAATGTTGATGCGAGCACGCTAAAGGTACCGATACAGCACCATAGTACCCTCACTCCCTGACATAAAGACTTCTCATTGCACAGTACTTATCTTACTCACCGCAAGAATATACCACTGTTCAAAGGTGGCTCTTGGCTACAATCTTTTTCCAATGAATTGAGAGAATACTCGTAAGTGAAACTTGCATGGTAGAAATATATTTTACTATTGATATCTGGCTCAATGTAATAAATACATTTTCACATACTATTGTTGTTATGTTTGTTAATTATCTGTGCGGCGTTTCGAGTGCTAATATTGTTCGATTTTACGTGGTGAAGGTGCGGAATGTGGCATGGCAGTGGAGCAGCTGAGCGACGAGGAGTTAGGCCTGTGCATCATCGCGCTCGCCACCTTCGTGCACCGCGAGCCCGCCGCCGCCGCGCCCATGCTGCCTGCCTTCCTGCACAACGTCAGCAGGTAACCAACATGGCACGCAGCAGCTGAGCGACGAGGAGTTAGGCCTGTGCATCATCGCGCTCGCCACCTTCGTGCACCGCGAGCCCGCCGCCGCCGCGCCCATGCTGTCTGCCTTCCTGCACAACGTCAGCAGGTAACCAACATGGCACGCAGCAGCTGAGCGACGAGGAGTTAGGCCTGTGCATCATCGCGCTCGCCACCTTCGTGCACCGCGAGCCCGCCGCCGCCGCGCCCATGCTGCCTGCCTTCCTGCACAACGTCAGCAGGTAACCAACATGGCACGCAGCAGCTGAGCGACGAGGAGTTAGGCCTGTGCATCATCGCGCTCGCCACCTTCGTGCACCGCGAGCCCGCCGCCGCCGCGCCCATGCTGCCTGCCTTCCTGCACAACGTCAGCAGGTAACCAACATGGCACGCAGCAGCTGAGCGACGAGGAGTTAGGCCTGTGCATCATCGCGCTCGCCACCTTCGTGCACCGCGAGCCCGCCGCCGCCGCGCCCATGCTGTCTGCCTTCCTGCACAACGTCAGCAGGTAACCAACATGGCACGCAGCAGCTGAGCGACGAGGAGTTAGGCCTGTGCATCATCGCGCTCGCCACCTTCGTGCACCGCGAGCCCGCCGCCGCCGCGCCCATGCTGCCTGCCTTCCTGCACAACGTCAGCAGGTAACCAACATGGCACGCAGCAGCTGAGCGACGAGGAGTTAGGCCTGTGCATCATCGCGCTCGCCACCTTCGTGCACCGCGAGCCCGCCGCCGCCGCGCCCATGCTGCCTGCCTTCCTGCACAACGTCAGCAGGTAACCAACATGGCACGCAGCAGCTGAGCGACGAGGAGTTAGGCCTGTGCATCATCGTAGATTTTATCAAACTCGTGATCGCTGAAAGCATCCGGGCTGCTCAACATGTGACTGAAGTAAATGAGCCGTTAGACGAGTAGAGTCCATACACATATCCATAAACGCTTACCATTTCTCCGGTCGAGCAGGCTCTTCGCGTATTTTTACTTTGGAACCGTAAAAAGTCAGTCCTGTGCCTGACTTTTCTCCGGCCTTTCGGATCTTTCGTCCTATCGGATTCTTGCGAGACTAATGGACGAGAGAGTATACTATTGTGTACATCTGCGTAAATGGGCGAATCTGTAAAAGATTGTTCGCTGTGGTAGTATCTGCCAGGAGAAGCTTATGATTGAGGTGAAACGGTGTGTGTGGCAGGGTGGTGCAGCTGGGCAAGTGCTCGTGGCAGGCGGAGTCCAACACGCGGCTGCCGGGCAGCTTCGTGTTCGTGGCGCACCAGTTATATGATAGAGCGGGGGTGTGTGGCAGGGTGGTGCAGCTGGGCAAGTGCTCGTGGCAGGCGGAGTCCAACACGCGGCTGCCGGGCAGCTGCGTGTTCGTGGCGCACCAGTTATATGATAGAGCGGGGGTGTGTGGCAGGGTGGTGCAGCTGGGCAAGTGCTCGTGGCAGGCGGAGTCCAACACGCGGCTGCCGGGCAGCTGCGTGTTCGTGGCGCACCAGTTATATGATAGAGCGGGGGTGTGTGGCAGGGTGGTGCAGCTGGGCAAGTGCTCGTGGCAGGCGGAGTCCAACACGCGGCTGCCGGGCAGCTGCGTGTTCGTGGCGCACCAGTTATATGATAGAGCGGGGGTGTGTGGCAGGGTGGTGCAGCTGGGCAAGTGCTCGTGGCAGGCGGAGTCCAACACGCGGCTGCCGGGCAGCTGCGTGTTCGTGGCGCACCAGTTATATGATAGAGCGGGGGTGTGTGGCAGGGTGGTGCAGCTGGGCAAGTGCTCGTGGCAGGCGGAGTCCAACACGCGGCTGCCGGGCAGCTGCGTGTTCGTGGCGCACCAGTTATATGATAGAGCGGGGGTGTGTGGCAGGGTGGTGCAGCTGGGCAAGTGCTCGTGGCAGGCGGAGTCCAACACGCGGCTGCCGGGCAGCTGCGTGTTCGTGGCGCACCAGTTATATGATAGAGCGGGGGTGTGTGGCAGGGTGGTGCAGCTGGGCAAGTGCTCGTGGCAGGCGGAGTCCAACACGCGGCTGCCGGGCAGCTTCGTGTTCGTGGCGCACCAGTTATATGATAGAGCGGGGGTGTGTGGCAGGGTGGTGCAGCTGGGCAAGTGCTCGTGGCAGGCGGAGTCCAACACGCGGCTGCCGGGCAGCTGCGTGTTCGTGGCGCACCAGTTATATGATAGAGCGGGGGTGTGTGGCAGGGTGGTGCAGCTGGGCAAGTGCTCGTGGCAGGCGGAGTCCAACACGCGGCTGCCGGGCAGCTGCGTGTTCGTGGCGCACCAGTTATATGATAGAGCGGGGGTGTGTGGCAGGGTGGTGCAGCTGGGCAAGTGCTCGTGGCAGGCGGAGTCCAACACGCGGCTGCCGGGCAGCTTCGTGTTCGTGGCGCACCAGTTATATGATAGAGCGGGGGTGTGTGGCAGGGTGGTGCAGCTGGGCAAGTGCTCGTGGCAGGCGGAGTCCAACACGCGGCTGCCGGGCAGCTGCGTGTTCGTGGCGCACCAGTTATATGATAGAGCGGGGGTGTGTGGCAGGGTGGTGCAGCTGGGCAAGTGCTCGTGGCAGGCGGAGTCCAACACGCGGCTGCCGGGCAGCTGCGTGTTCGTGGCGCACCAGTTATATGATAGAGCGGGGGTGTGTGGCAGGGTGGTGCAGCTGGGCAAGTGCTCGTGGCAGGCGGAGTCCAACACGCGGCTGCCGGGCAGCTGCGTGTTCGTGGCGCACCAGTTATATGATAGAGCGGGGGTGTGTGGCAGGGTGGTGCAGCTGGGCAAGTGCTCGTGGCAGGCGGAGTCCAACACACGGCTGCCGGGCAGCTGCGTGTTCGTGGCGCACCAGTTATATGATAGAGCGGGGGTGTGTGGCAGGGTGGTGCAGCTGGGCAAGTGCTCGTGGCAGGCGGAGTCCAACACGCGGCTGCCGGGCAGCTGCGTGTTCGTGGCGCACCAGTTATATGATAGAGCGGGGGTGTGTGGCAGGGTGGTGCAGCTGGGCAAGTGCTCGTGGCAGGCGGAGTCCAACACGCGGCTGCCGGGCAGCTGCGTGTTCGTGGCGCACCAGTTATATGATAGAGCGGGGGTGTGTGGCAGGGTGGTGCAGCTGGGCAAGTGCTCGTGGCAGGCGGAGTCCAACACGCGGCTGCCGGGCAGCTTCGTGTTCGTGGCGCACCAGTTATATGATAGAGCGGGGGTGTGTGGCAGGGTGGTGCAGCTGGGCAAGTGCTCGTGGCAGGCGGAGTCCAACACGCGGCTGCCGGGCAGCTGCGTGTTCGTGGCGCACCAGTTATATGATAGAGCGGGGGTGTGTGGCAGGGTGGTGCAGCTGGGCAAGTGCTCGTGGCAGGCGGAGTCCAACACGCGGCTGCCGGGCAGCTGCGTGTTCGTGGCGCACCAGTTATATGATAGAGCGGGGGTGTGTGGCAGGGTGGTGCAGCTGGGCAAGTGCTCGTGGCAGGCGGAGTCCAACACGCGGCTGCCGGGCAGCTTCGTGTTCGTGGCGCACCAGTTATATGATAGAGCGGGGGTGTGTGGCAGGGTGGTGCAGCTGGGCAAGTGCTCGTGGCAGGCGGAGTCCAACACGCGGCTGCCGGGCAGCTGCGTGTTCGTGGCGCACCAGTTCCTGCGCTGCGTGCTGCACCAGCTCGCGCCCAACAACGTCTTCCTGCAGATCTTCCTGCAGCGCACGCCCGGTAACACGACTCCTCCCTCTCCTGTTGAGTCTCACTGCTATACAATGTGGGGAAGACGATACGACTATTAATTAAATATCTGGTAATACCACTACACAGGAGTATTTTGGAACCGTCAAATAAATCCTTGCAAAGAAATTAAAAAATGTTACTTTTGAACAAAATATACTGCAGAAAGACGTAATCTAAATAAAACACCATTTGTAAATATTGGGCCATTAACCTCTGGTACGGGCAGCAACAGCGCGGGCGGAAATATCTACTCGTTCGTATGTTTTGACACGATCACACCGAATAGTCACCTCTCTAGTAATTATTTATTAGATTAATTACAATCACTTTTTCTAATCTCTTATTAGGCATTCGACTAGGAACGTTATTACGCACATGATGTTTAATTTATTGTCGTATTATCCACCCCTGATCAGCCCAGATGGTATATGGTTTTTAATCCGCTTTTTTTAAATTAATTCCCCGAGGGGTGTCTGCCATATGAATAGCAACCTCCCATGTCTTCCCGATGGGTGTCATAGATGCCTGCCGAGCGTGTCTATTCCCCTACTTGAGGGGGAAAGCCTTTGTTCAGCAGTGGACGTGTTCCCGCTGATGATGGTTGGCTAATACAGATAGCTGAAACAGATAACTCCGCACAGCATTTCCATTGGTAACCTTAGAAAATACTGTCAAAGGTGGTTTTCTATCACTACGGTGTTCTCTATTTTATTTTATTTTTTATTTTATTAATTTTAAAGAGACTTACAGACTAATAGCAAGTGTATGGTTACTAAAATTAAATTACATAAATTGCTACTAACAAGTCCCTACAGATTGATACAATAATGTGCGATATACACTATAACCAGTGTTGTACTACTGTTTTAACATTAATTATATAATTAAAAATCCTCTTTTGCTAATAAGCGTCTTGCTGTATTTACATTAGTGCAAAATAAGTCGATATTTAGCTTTCGATGTAAGTTATTGAAGTTACGTGCACTTCTAAGTAGGAAGGTATTACGTCTGTATTTAGTTTTAATAAAAGGTACATGTAGCAATGGCCTGTGTCGAAAACCAATTTGGTTAGTGCAAATTGATAGAGCTCTCTAGCTATGAAAATACTTGCAGTAATTTCTCAACTTCTGCATTCATAAAACGATGATGTTGATGACAAAATATGCCACTAGAAAAACAACGGCTGATGTTCTTCAAGAGCATAGCGCAGGCGTTCGTTGATTTCAACGAGCTGTATCCGTGCGGCCCCCTGCAACTCGTCGTCGAACATCTCAACTCTAAGAAAACGTTGCCTGTTGACGTAAGTGATTTAAAGTAGCTTGAATTTACCCTTGCTACCATTTTTTATCTGTAACATTATGCAAATAATTCGGTCCCCCGCAGCAAATAACAGTGATAGCTGGCAACATCGCTATGTACCTGGAGTGCCTGGCGCCGGAAGCGCTCGGGCCGATCAGCGCGTGCGCGGCACTAGTGCAGCAGCTGGACACGCTGCTGCGAGGGACCGTGCTGCTGCTGCACCAGCTGGACGACGTGCTGCCGCTGCTGCGGGCCGCCACCGCCGCGCTGCGGATACCTGCCGCCGCGCAGCACAAGGTGAGCAGCACTAGTGCAGCAGCTGGACACGCTGCTGCGAGGGACCGTGCTGCTGCTGCACCAGCTGGACGACGTGCTGCCGCTGCTGCGGGCCGCCACCGCCGCGCTGCGGATACCTGCCGCCGCGCAGCACAAGGTGAGCAGCACTAGTGCAGCAGCTGGACGACGTGCTGCGGATACCTGCCGCCGCGCAGCACAAGGTGAGCAGCACTAGTGCAGCAGCTGGACACGCTGCTGCGAGGGACCGTGCTGCTGCTGCACCAGCTGGACGACGTGCTGCCGCTGCTGCGGGCCGCCACCGCCGCGCTGCGGATACCTGCCGCCGCGCAGCACAAGGTGAGCAGCATTAGTGCAGCAGCTGGACGACGTGCTGCGGATACCTGCCGCCGCGCAGCACAAGGTGAGCAGCACTAGTGCAGCAGCTGGACACGCTGCTGCGAGGGACCGTGCTGCTGCTGCACCAGCTGGACGACGTGCTGCCGCTGCTGCGGGCCGCCACCGCCGCGCTGCGGATACCTGCCGCCGCGCAGCACAAGGTGAGCAGCACTAGTGCAGCAGCTGGACACGCTGCTGCGAGGGACCGTGCTGCTGCTGCACCAGCTGGACGACGTGCTGCCGCTGCTGCGGGCCGCCACCGCCGCGCTGCGGATACCTGCCGCCGCGCAGCACAAGGTGAGCAGCACTAGTGCAGCAGCTGGACGACGTGCTGCGGATACCTGCCGCCGCGCAGCACAAGGTGAGCAGCACTAGTGCAGCAGCTGGACGACGTGCTGCGGATACCTGCCGCCGCGCAGCACAAGGTGAGCAGCACTAGTGCAGCAGCTGGACACGCTGCTGCGAGGGACCGTGCTGCTGCTGCACCAGCTGGACGACGTGCTGCCGCTGCTGCGGGCCGCCACCGCCGCGCTGCGGATACCTGCCGCCGCGCAGCACAAGGTGAGCAGCACTAGTGCAGCAGCTGGACGACGTGCTGCGGATACCTGCCGCCGCGCAGCACAAGGTGAGCAGCACTAGTGCAGCAGCTGGACGACGTGCTGCGGATACCTGCCGCCGCGCAGCACAAGGTGAGCAGCACTAGTGCAGCAGATGGACACGCTGCTGCGAGGGACCGTGCTGCTGCTGCACCAGCTGGACGACGTGCTGCCGCTGCTGAGGGCCGCCACCGCCGCGCTGCGGATACCTGCCGCCGCGCAGCACAAGGTGAGCAGCACTAGTGCAGCAGCTGGACGACGTGCTGCGGATACCTGCCGCCGCGCAGCACAAGGTGAGCAGCACTAGTGCAGCAGCTGGACGACGTGCTGCGGATATCTGCCGCCGCGCAGCACAAGTTGAGCAGCACTAGTGCAGCAGCTGGACGACGTGCTGCGGATACCTGCCGCCGCGCAGCACAAGGTGAGCAGCACTAGTGCAGCAGCTGGACGACGTGCTGCGGATACCTGCCGCCGCGCAGCACAAGGTGAGCAGCACTAGTGCAGCTGCTGGACGACGTGCTGCGGATACCTGCCGCCGCGCAGCACAAGGTGAGCAGCACTAGTGCAGCAGCTGGACACGCTGCTGCGAGGGACCGTGCTGCTGCTGCACCAGCTGGACGACGTGCTGCCGCTGCTGCGGGCCGCCACCGCCGCGCTGCGGATACCTGCCGCCGCGCAGCACAAGGTGAGCAGCACTAGTGCAGCAGCTGGACGACGTGCTGCGGATACCTGCCGCCGCGCAGCACAAGGTGAGCAGCACTAGTGCAGCAGCTGGACGACGTGCTGCGGATACCTGCCGCCGCGCAGCACAAGGTGAGCAGCACTAGTGCAGCAGCTGGACGACGTGCTGCGGATACCTGCCGCCGCGCAGCACAAGGTGAGCAGCACTAGTGCAGCAGCTGGACACGCTGCTGCGAGGGACCGTGCTGCTGCTGCACCAGCTGGACGACGTGCTGCCGCTGCTGCGGGCCGCCACCGCCGCGCTGCGGATACCTGCCGCCGCGCAGCACAAGGTGAGCAGCACTAGTGCAGCAGCTGGACACGCTGCTGCGAGGGACCGTGCTGCTGCTGCACCAGCTGGACGACGTGCTGCCGCTGCTGCGGGCCGCCACCGCCGCGCTGCGGATACCTGCCGCCGCGCAGCACAAGGTGAGCAGCACTAGTGCAGCAGCTGGACGACGTGCTGCGGATACCTGCCGCCGCGCAGCACAAGGTGAGCAGCACTAGTGCAGCAGCTGGACACGCTGCTGCGAGGGACCGTGCTGCTGCTGCACCAGCTGGACGACGTGCTGCCGCTGCTGCGGGCCGCCACCGCCGCGCTGCGGATACCTGCCGCCGCGCAGCACAAGGTGAGCAGCACTAGTGCAGCAGCTGGACACGCTGCTGCGAGGGACCGTGCTGCTGCTGCACCAGCTGGACGACGTGCTGCCGCTGCTGCGGGCCGCCACCGCCGCGCTGCGGATACCTGCCGCCGCGCAGCACAAGGTGAGCAGCACTAGTGCAGCAGCTGGACGACGTGCTGCGGATACCTGCCGCCGCGCAGCACAAGGTGAGCAGCACTAGTGCAGCAGCTGGACACGCTGCTGCGAGGGACCGTGCTGCTGCTGCACCAGCTGGACGACGTGCTGCCGCTGCTGCGGGCCGCCACCGCCGCGCTGCGGATACCTGCCGCCGCGCAGCACAAGGTGAGCAGCACTAGTGCAGCAGCTGGACACGCTGCTGCGAGGGACCGTGCTGCTGCTGCACCAGCTGGACGACGTGCTGCCGCTGCTGCGGGCCGCCACCGCCGCGCTGCGGATACCTGCCGCCGCGCAGCACAAGGTGAGCAGCACTAGTGCAGCAGCTGGACGACGTGCTGCGGATACCTGCCGCCGCGCAGCACAAGGTGAGCAGCACTAGTGCAGCAGCTGGACACGCTGCTGCGAGGGACCGTGCTGCTGCTGCACCAGCTGGACGACGTGCTGCCGCTGCTGCGGGCCGCCACCGCCGCGCTGCGGATACCTGCCGCCGCGCAGCACAAGGTGAGCAGCACTAGTGCAGCAGCTGGACGACGTGCTGCGGATACCTGCCGCCGCGCAGCACAAGGTGAGCAGCACTAGTGCAGCAGCTGGACACGCTGCTGCGAGGGACCGTGCTGCTGCTGCACCAGCTGGACGACGTGCTGCCGCTGCTGCGGGCCGCCACCGCCGCGCTGCGGATACCTGCCGCCGCGCAGCACAAGGTGAGCAGCACTAGTGCAGCAGCTGGACGACGTGCTGCGGATACCTGCCGCCGCGCAGCACAAGGTGAGCAGCACTAGTGCAGCAGCTGGACACGCTGCTGCGAGGGACCGTGCTGCTGCTGCACCAGCAGGACGACGTGCTGCCGCTGCTGCGGGCCGCCACCGCCGCGCTGCGGATACCTGCCGCCGCGCAGCACAAGGTGAGCAGCACTAGTGCAGCAGCTGGACACGCTGCTGCGAGGGACCGTGCTGCTGCTGCACCAGCTGGACGACGTGCTGCCGCTGCTGCGGGCCGCCACCGCCGCGCTGCGGATACCTGCCGCCGCGCAGCACAAGGTGAGCAGCACTAGTGCAGCAGCTGGACGACGTGCTGCGGATACCTGCCGCCGCGCAGCACAAGGTGAGCAGCACTAGTGCAGCAGCTGGACGACGTGCTGCGGATACCTGCCGCCGCGCAGCACAAGGTGAGCAGCACTAGTGCAGCAGCTGGACGACGTGCTGCGGATACCTGCCGCCGCGCAGCACAAGGTGAGCAGCACTAGTGCAGCAGCTGGACGACGTGCTGCACAAGGTAAAATGACTGACGACTTTCTTCAATACAATTCAGAGAATAAACTGCGAAGTTTTTCCCAACAGAGCATCCTGGAACCGATCTCCAAGATAATCAGCTACGGGGTGCAGAACTTCGTGCTGAAGCTGTCCGTGATATCGGAGCTGAGCGTGGTGTGCACGCGCGTGTTCAGCCGCGACCGCGACAAGCTGCTCGCGTGTCGCGTGCTGGTGTTCGAGCTGGTGCAGGCGCTGCGCACCAAGACCACCGTGCCCGACGACAACCTCTTCATACTGATACAGTTCGTGCTGCAGGGTGAGTCACTCTATACTTCCCTTGTGTAAACACCCCGGTGGATGTCTGATCTCCTCATGTTGGGTGCCTGTTAGAGGCGATTAGAGGAAAATAAGAAGATGGGTAGCAGCTTCTTACTATTAGATTACATACCATCTATACTGCGATCTCCAAGCTTGCCAAGAGCGTTGGGGTTATTGCAACTCCTCCTTCTAGGGGGGGGGGGGGGAGGGCTTTGTTCAGCACGTTGTGATGTTACAAGCAAGCGCCACGCCTGCCTTTAGACAGCTGAACTGCCTTGTATGCTCGTCATTCAAGATATATATAAGTAATTACTACGTCTCTTGTGTCCAGCTACAATCCCCTTCACACCGGACCACAACAATGCTTACACACTGCTGCTTGGTAGCAGAATATCAGACACTGCGGTAGTACTTACCTGGACAGTTCCTTGTACAAGCAATGTACCACATTTTTTTATCGCGGAGGAAACCTTTAAAAGATCTCCGGGACCTGGGGGGTTGATCCCACATACACCCGTATGTGAGTTTTTTTGCCCACTAAAATCCCCACAGCTGTCGCATCGAACGTCATGTGAGGTGGGCTACGGTGTGATCTGTGCCAGGAACCCCTCAGTGCCTTGCCTTAGAGCCCCCCAAAAACTTGACACGGTGCTCACGGGGACGGGGGTCGCAACATCGCCGCCGTCCTCCTCAAAGTCGTCGCCATACTCAGTGGACGTCCTAGGGCCCACACCCTGAACGTCCAGCGACTCCGAAGAAAGGAACTCACCACCAACTAGTAGAAATCCCATCAAGTTGCTGGTGTGCTGTGTGCTTGAATACCGCAAGAAAATAAATAATCCGGTCGTTAAGGTTATTTATATCGTATACCAATACTGGCATCTATCAGTATCAGCAACATTACATCGGTGTAGGTCACGGGTGCAAGCTGGTGCTGCCGCCGCAGCTGGCGGGCGGTGTGGGGGGCGCCGGGGGCGTGGGGGGAGTGGGGGGTGTGGGGGGTGTGGACGCCCGCGAGCTGGGCAGCGGCGCCGTGGACTGCATGAGACCGCACCTGCCCGACCTGATCGACTTGTTGCAGGACCCACACCTGCTCAACAAGATCAAGGTACTGCACGCACACACACACAAGCACTCACACTCGCGCACAAACCTCGCACATACACGCATGCACACAACCAAAAACGAGGTGTTATAAGTTTGACGTCTATGTCTGTAGCATCGTAGCGCATCATAAAAATCGGTCAGCTGTTTAAAATTGATCACCTCTTTTCCAATTCGATTTAAGGATATTAGGTATACAACAGACATTTTCTATTACTGCCATTCGTCCAAAAGTCACGAATTTTGTGTATATCCAGTAATTCTAAAGATTATGTGGTAAGCTTCACCGGGTTCTGGTGATGCAGCAGGATGGTAGTCACAGGATCTCTGAACCCATTATCGTAGACCCACTGAATTTGGACTCGTTGGGTAGGTCTCGACGAGTAGTTAATAGAAAGATGGTGATCAAGGTTTGACGATTTAGCAGAAAAGTGCTAAACGGGATCTCTGCTCCATTCAACGTAGCACCCGCTGAACTAACTAAACCGACGAACGTTAAACCTTTACGAGTAGTTAGTAGACAGATCCTGAACAGGTTCTGATAATGGTCAAGTCATTTTAAGGGTTTTTAAGAGTTCGTATTCTCATGCAGGGAGTATTTTAATATATACCTGTTATAACATACATGAGTCACGTACGTTTCAAAACTAGTTCAGTACTAGTAGTCCTTTATCGTGTATTCCTTTCAGGGTTCAGTGTCCAAATCAATAGTGAACCGCAATCTAATCTGCCTGAACGAGGACACCCTCGGAGCCATAGTGAAGGGGGGCATCGCGCAGTACGTCGCCATGGAGCTAGCGCTGGAGAACAGCCGCGGCCGCCAGGACCGGGGGCAGCCCAACAGGCACATGACTCCGTGGCTGAGTGCCTCGCTGCCTGGGTGAGTCTTGAACTAGCTTACAGTACGTCGCCATGGAGCTAGCGCTGGAGAACAGCCGCGGCCGCCAGGACCGGGGGCAGCCCAACCGGCACATGACTCCGTGGCTGAGTGCCTCGCTGCCTGGGTGAGTCTTGAACTAGCTTACAGTACGTCGCCATGGAGCTAGCGCTGGAGAACAGCCGCGGCCGCCAGGACCGGGGGCAGCCCAACCGGCACATGACTCCGTGGCTGAGTGCCTCGCTGCCTGGGTGAGTCTTGAACTAGCTTACAGTACGTCGCCATGGAGCTAGCGCTGGAGAACAGCCGCGGCCGCCAGGACCGGGGGCAGCCCAACCGGCACATGACTCCGTGGCTGAGTGCCTCGCTGCCTGGGTGAGTCTTGAACTAGCTTACAGTACGTCGCCATGGAGCTAGCGCTGGAGAACAGCCGCGGCCGCCAGGACCGGGGGCAGCCCAACCGGCACATGACTCCGTGGCTGAGTGCCTCGCTGCCTGGGTGAGTCTTGAACTAGCTTACAGTACGTCGCCATGGAGCTAGCGCTGGAGAACAGCCGCGGCCGCCAGGACCGGGGGCAGCCCAACCGGCACATGACTCCGTGGCTGAGTGCCTCGCTGCCTGGGTGAGTCTTGAACTAGCTTACAGTACGTCGCCATGGAGCTAGCGCTGGAGAACAGCCGCGGCCGCCAGGACCGGGGGCAGCCCAACCGGCACATGACTCCGTGGCTGAGTGCCTCGCTGCCTGGGTGAGTCTTGAACTAGCTTACAGTACGTCGCCATGGAGCTAGCGCTGGAGAACAGCCGCGGCCGCCAGGACCGGGGGCAGCCCAACCGGCACATGACTCCGTGGCTGAGTGCCTCGCTGCCTGGGTGAGTCTTGAACTAGCTTACAGTACGTCGCCATGGAGCTAGCGCTGGAGAACAGCCGCGGCCGCCAGGACCGGGGGCAGCCCAACCGGCACATGACTCCGTGGCTGAGTGCCTCGCTGCCTGGGTGAGTCTTGAACTAGCTTACAGTACGTCGCCATGGAGCTAGCGCTGGAGAACAGCCGCGGCCGCCAGGACCGGGGGCAGCCCAACCGGCACATGACTCCGTGGCTGAGTGCCTCGCTGCCTGGGTGAGTCTTGAACTAGCTTACAGTACGTCGCCATGGAGCTAGCGCTGGAGAACAGCCGCGGCCGCCAGGACCGGGGGCAGCCCAACCGGCACATGACTCCGTGGCTGAGTGCCTCGCTGCCTGGGTGAGTCTTGAACTAGCTTACAGTACGTCGCCATGGAGCTAGCGCTGGAGAACAGCCGCGGCCGCCAGGACCGGGGGCAGCCCAACCGGCACATGACTCCGTGGCTGAGTGCCTCGCTGCCTGGGTGAGTCTTGAACTAGCTTACAGCATAGCTATAGCTGCTACTCACTTGAATATGAGTGAGTAGCAGCTATAGCTATATTCTTAATAGACTTTGAATGCATGCAACCTAAGAAGAAAATCATCATTAAACTTCAAACAATTTAAAAAAAAAAACAGGTTTGTACATATATTTGTTTGTAATTTTATAATTTAAAAATGATAATAGGCATGATGACTAATTTTGAAAAAATACTCTATAATGTACTTACGGGTCTACTATTGCCGAAAATAATCATATTTTTGTATTAAATTTACAATTAATAGCAATATTTTCAATTTTTAAAATAGAGTTTGAATTTCGTTCCAAAACGATGGCCGGTGCATGGCGCCATTTTGTGACGTCACTACGGCGGTGTAAATAAACATCTGTCTAGGTATAAAAGTGAATCATTGTATGAAAGAAAATGTTGAGATGACAGTTTGACAGTTGTTTATTTACACAGGATTGACGTCATTCACTCTGATCAGCGTTTGTTACAAAATGGCGATTAGCTGTATTTGAGTAAATTATTTGCTTAAATATCACGAAAATCTCTCTATTATTATGAAAATGAGATGCATTTTTGGAATCAGTGCAATCTGTTCTAATATTTAAAACCACAGATTTATTGGTATTTTGTTGCAGTCATCATGCCTATTCTGGTGAGTCCTACGTTTGATGGTTTAATCGAGCAGAGTTCCTGTTGCCACCTTCCTGTTCCCGTCACCAAACTCTCTGATCCTCATTTTTATATCTAAATCTCGTCGCAACCTATCCAGTCAACGTTTAGTGGTTCAGAGATCCTATTTACACCTTCCTGATCCATCATCAAACCCTGGCGAAGGTAATTACATATTCTTAAGTATCACTGAATATACACATGTACTAAATGTAAATAATAAATTGTTTATTTTAATATCATTGTTGTTTCATTGTAAGAAATAAAAAACATTGTAGTGTTAGGTCACTTGAGGTATTGTGAGTGTGTAACATATATAGTGCGTCAGGTCCCGCGAGGTGTGCGTGTGTGTAACGTATAGAGTGCGTCAGGTCCCGCGAGGTGTGCGAGTGTGTAACGTATAGAGTGCGTCAGGTCCAGCGAGGTGTGCGAGTGTGTAACGTATAGAGTGCGTCAGGTCCCGCGAGGTATGCGAGTGTGTAACGTATAGAGTGCGTCAGGTCCCGCTAGGTGTGCGTGTGTGTAACGTATAGAGTGCCTCAGGTCCCGCGAGGTGTGCGAGTGCGTGTCGCGCGTGCGGCTCGTGTCGTGGCTGGTGCTGGGCGCGCTGTGTAACGTATAGAGTGCGTCAGGTCCCGCGAGGTGTGCGAGTGTGTAACGTATAGAGTGCGTCAGGTCCCGCGAGGTGTGCGAGTGTGTAACGTATAGAGTGCGTCAGCTCCCGCGAGGTGTGCGAGTGCGTGTCGCGCGTGCGGCTCGTGTCGTGGCTGGTGCTGGGCGCGCTGTGTAACGTATAGAGTGCGTCAGGTCCCGCGAGGTGTGCGAGTGTGTAACGTATAGAGTGCGTCAGGTCCCGCGAGGTGTGCGAGTGTGTAACGTATAGAGTGCGTCAGCTCCCGCGAGGTGTGCGAGTGCGTGTCGCGCGTGCGGCTCGTGTCGTGGCTGGTGCTGGGCGCGCTGTGTAACGTATAGAGTGCGTCAGGTCCCGCGAGGTGTGCGAGTGTGTAACGTATAGAGTGCGTCAGGTCCCGCGAGGTGTGCGAGTGTGTAACGTATAGAGTGCGTCAGGTCCCGCGAGGTGTGCGAGTGTGTAACGTATAGAGTGCGTCAGGTCCCGCGAGGTGTGCGAGTGTGTAACGTATAGAGTGCGTCAGGTCCCGCGAGGTGTGCGAGTGTGTAACGTATAGAGTGCGTCAAGTCCCGCGAGGTGTGCGAGTGTGTAACGTATAGAGTGCGTCAGGTCCCGCGAGGTGTGCGAGTGTGTAACGTATAGAGTGCGTCAGGTCCCGCGAGGTGTGCGAGTGTGTAACGTATAGAGTGCGTCAGGTCCCGCGAGGTGTGCGTGTGTGTAACGTATAGAGTGCGTCAGGTCCCGCGAGGTGTGCGAGTGTGTAACGTATAGAGTGCGTCAGGTCCCGCGAGGTGTGCGTGTGTGTAACGTATAGAGTGCGTCAGATCCCGCGAGGTGTGCGTGTGTGTAACGTATAGAGTGCGTCAGGTCCCGCGAGGTGTGCGAGTGTGTAACGTATAGAGTGCGTCAGGTCCCGCGAGGTGTGCGTGTGTGTAACGTATAGAGTGCGTCAGGTCCCGCGAGGTGTGCGAGTGTGTAACGTATAGAGTGCGTCAGGTCCCGCGAGGTGTGCGTGTGTGTAACGTATAGAGTGCGTCAGGTCCCGCGAGGTGTGCGAGTGTGTAACGTATAGAGTGCGTCAGGTCCCGCGAGGTGTGCGAGTGTGTAACGTATAGAGTGCGTCAGGTCCCGCGAGGTGTGCGAGTGTGTAACGTATAGAGTGCGTCAGCTCCCGCGAGGTGTGCGAGTGCGTGTCGCGCGTGCGGCTCGTGTCGTGGCTGGTGCTGGGCGCGCTGTGTAACGTATAGAGTGCGTCAGGTCCCGCGAGGTGTGCGAGTGTGTAAGGTATTGAGTGCGTCAGGTCCCGCGAGGTGTGCGAGTGTGTAACGTATAGAGTGCGTCAGGTCCCGCGAGGTGTGCGAGTGTGTAACGTATAGAGTGCGTCAGGTCCCGCGAGGTGTGCGAGTGTGTAACGTATAGAGTGCGTCAGGTCCCGCGAGGTGTGCGAGTGTGTAACGTATAGAGTGCGTCAGGTCCCGCGAGGTGTGCGAGTGTGTAACGTATAGAGTGCGTCAGGTCCCGCGAGGTGTGTAACGTATAGAGTGCGTCAGGTCCCGCGAGGTGTGCGAGTGTGTAACGTATAGAGTGCGTCAGGTCCCACGAGGTGTGCGAGTGTGTAACGTATAGAGTGCGTCAGGTCCCGCGAGGTGTGCGAGTGTGTAACGTATAGAGTGCGTCAGGTCCCGCGAGGTGTGCGAGTGTGTAACGTATAGAGTGCGTCAGGTCCCGCGAGGTGTGCGTGTGTGTAACGTATAGAGTGCGTCAGGTCCCGCGAGGTGTGCGTGTGTGTAACGTATAGAGTGCGTCAGGTCCCGCGAGGTGTGCGTGTGTTTAACGTATAGAGTGCGTCAGGTCCCGCGAGGTGTGCGAGTGTGTAACGTATAGAGTGCGTCAGGTCCCGCGAGGTGTGCGTGTGTGTAACGTATAGAGTGCGTCAGGTCCCGCGAGGTGTGCGAGTGTGTAACGTATAGAGTGCGTCAGGTCCCGCGAGGTGTGCGAGTGTGTAACGTATAGAGTGCGTCAGGTCCCGCGAGGTGTGCGAGTGTGTAACGTATAGAGTGCGTCAGCTCCCGCGAGGTGTGCGAGTGCGTGTCGCGCGTGCGGCTCGTGTCGTGGCTGGTGCTGGGCGCGCTGTGTAACGTATAGAGTGCGTCAGGTCCCGCGAGGTGTGCGAGTGTGTAACGTATAGAGTGCGTCAGGTCCCGCGAGGTGTGCGAGTGTGTAACGTATAGAGTGCGTCAGGTCCCGCGAGGTGTGCGAGTGTGTAACGTATAGAGTGCGTCAGGTCCCGCGAGGTGTGCGAGTGTGTAACGTATAGAGTGCGTCAGGTCCCGCGAGGTGTGCGAGTGTGTAACGTATAGAGTGCGTCAGGTCCCGCGAGGTGTGCGAGTGTGTAACGTATAGAGTGCGTCAGGTCCCGCGAGGTGTGCGTGTGTGTAACGTATAGAGTGCGTCAGGTCCCGCGAGGTGTGCGAGTGTGTAACGTATAGAGTGCGTCAGGTCCCGCGAGGTGTGCGTGTGTGTAACGTATAGAGTGCGTCAGGTCCCGCGAGGTGTGCGAGTGTGTAACGTATAGAGTGCGTCAGGTCCCGCGAGGTGTGCGAGTGTGTAACGTATAGAGTGCGTCAGGTCCCGCGAGGTGTGCGTGTGTGTAACGTATAGAGTGCGTCAGGTCCCGCGAGGTGTGCGAGTGTGTAACGTATAGAGTGCGTCAGGTCCCGCGAGGTGTGCGTGTGTGTAACGTATAGAGTGCGTCAGGTCCCGCGAGGTGTGCGAGTGTGTAACGTATAGAGTGCGTCAGGTCCCGCGAGGTGTGCGTGTGTGTAACGTATAGAGTGCGTCAGGTCCCGCGAGGTGTGCGTGTGTGTAACGTATAGAGTGCGTCAGGTCCCGCGAGGTGTGCGAGTGTGTAACGTATAGAGAGCGTCAGGTCCCGCGAGGTGTGCGTGTGTGTAACGTATAGAGTGCGTCAGGTCCCGCGAGGTGTGCGAGTGTGTAACGTATAGAGTGCGTCAGGTCCCGCGAGGTGTGCGTGTGTGTAACGTATAGAGTGCGTCAGGTCCCGCGAGGTGTGCGAGTGTGTAACGTATAGAGTGCGTCAGGTCCCGCGAGGTGTGCGAGTGTGTAACGTATAGAGTGCGTCAGGTCCCGCGAGGTGGGCGTGTGTGTAACGTATAGAGTGCGTCAGGTCCCGCGAGGTGTGCGAGTGTGTAACGTATAGAGTGCGTCAGGTCCCGCGAGGTGTGCGTGTGTGTAACGTATAGAGTGCGTCAGGTCCCGCGAGGTGTGCGAGTGTGTAACGTATAGAGTGCGTCAGGTCCCGCGAGGTGTGCGTGTGTGTAACGTATAGAGTGCGTCAGGTCCCGCGAGGTGTGCGAGTGTGTAACGTATAGAGTGCGTCAGGTCCCGCGAGGTGTGCGAGTGTGTAACGTATAGAGTGCGTCAGGTCCCGCGAGGTGTGCGTGTGTGTAACGTATAGAGTGCGTCAGGTCCCGCGAGGTGTGCGAGTGTGTAACGTATAGAGTGCGTCAGGTCCCGCGAGGTGTGCGAGTGTGTAACGTATAGAGTGCGTCAGGTCCCACGAGGTGTGCGAGTGTGTAACGTATAGAGTGCGTCAGGTCCCGCGAGGTGTGCGTGTGTGTAACGTATAGAGTGCGTCAGGTCCCGCGAGGTGTGCGAGTGTGTAACGTATAGAGTGCGTCAGGTCCCGCGAGGTGTGCGAGTGTGTAACGTATAGAGTGCGTCAGGTCCCGCGAGGTGTGCGAGTGTGTAACGTATAGAGTGCGTCAGGTCCCGCGAGGTGTGCGTGTGTGTAACGTATAGAGTGCGTCAGGTCCCGCGAGGTGTGCGAGTGTGTAACGTATAGAGTGCGTCAGGTCCCGCGAGGTGTGCGAGTGTGTAACGTATAGAGTGCGTCAGGTCCCGCGAGGTGTGCGTGTGTGTAACGTATAGAGTGCGTCAGGTCCCGCGAGGTGTGCGAGTGTGTAACGTATAGAGTGCGTCAGGTCCCGCGAGGTGTGCGAGTGTGTAACGTATAGAGTGCGTCAGGTCCCGCGAGGTGTGCGAGTGTGTAACGTATAGAGTGCGTCAGGTCCCGCGAGGTGTGCGAGTGTGTAACGTATAGAGTGCGTCAGGTCCCGCGAGGTGTGCGAGTGTGTAACGTATAGAGTGCGTCAGGTCCCGCGAGGTGTGCGAGTGTGTAACGTATAGAGTGCGTCAGGTCCCGCGAGGTGTGCGAGTGTGTAACGTATAGAGTGCGTCAGGTCCCGCGAGGTGTGCGAGTGTGTAACGTATAGAGTGCGTCAGGTCCCGCGAGGTGTGCGAGTGTGTAACGTATAGAGTGCGTCAGGTCCCGCGAGGTGTGCGAGTGTGTAACGTATAGAGTGCGTCAGGTCCCGCGAGGTGTGCGAGTGTGTAACGTATAGAGTGCGTCAGGTCCCGCGAGGTGTGCGAGTGTGTAACGTATAGAGTGCGTCAGGTCCCGCGAGGTGTGCGTGTGTGTAACGTATAGAGTGCGTCAGGTCCCGCGAGGTGTGCGAGTGTGTAACGTATAGAGTGCGTCAGGTCCCGCGAGGTGTGCGAGTGTGTAACGTATAGAGTGCGTCAGGTCCCGCGAGGTGTGCGTGTGTGTAACGTATAGAGTGCGTCAGGTCCCGCGAGGTGTGCGAGTGTGTAACGTATAGAGTGCGTCAGGTCCCGCGAGGTGTGCGAGTGTGTAACGTATAGAGTGCGTCAGGTCCCACGAGGTGTGCGAGTGTGTAACGTATAGAGTGCGTCAGGTCCTGCGAGGTGTGCGAGTGTGTAACGTATAGAGTGCGTCAGGTCCCGCGAGGTGTGCGAGTGTGTAACGTATAGAGTGCGTCAGGTCCCGCGAGGTGTGCGAGTGTGTAACGTATAGAGTGCGTCAGGTCCCGCGAGGTGTGCGAGTGCGTGTCGCGCGTGCGGCTCGTGTCGTGGCTGGTGCTGGGCGCGCTGTGTAACGTATAGAGTGCGTCAGGTCCCGCGAGGTGTGCGAGTGTGTAACGTATAGAGTGCGTCAGGTCCCGCGAGGTGTGCGAGTGTGTAACGTATAGAGTGCGTCAGGTCCCGCGAGGTGTGCGTGTGTGTAACGTATAGAGTGCGTCAGGTCCCGCGAGGTGTGCGAGTGTGTAACGTATAGAGTGCGTCAGGTCCCGCGAGGTGTGCGAGTGTGTAACGTATAGAGTGCGTCAGGTCCCACGAGGTGTGCGAGTGTGTAACGTATAGAGTGCGTCAGGTCCTGCGAGGTGTGCGAGTGTGTAACGTATAGAGTGCGTCAGGTCCCGCGAGGTGTGCGAGTGTGTAACGTATAGAGTGCGTCAGGTCCCGCGAGGTGTGCGAGTGTGTAACGTATAGAGTGCGTCAGGTCCCGCGAGGTGTGCGAGTGCGTGTCGCGCGTGCGGCTCGTGTCGTGGCTGGTGCTGGGCGCGCTGTGTAACGTATAGAGTGCGTCAGGTCCCGCGAGGTGTGCGAGTGTGTAACGTATAGAGTGCGTCAGGTCCCGCGAGGTGTGCGAGTGTGTAACGTATAGAGTGCGTCAGGTCCCGCGAGGTGTGCGAGTGCGTGTCGCGCGTGCGGCTCGTGTCGTGGCTGGTGCTGGGCGCGCTGTGTAACGTATAGAGTGCGTCAGGTCCCGCGAGGTGTGCGAGTGCGTGTCGCGCGTGCGGCTCGTGTCGTGGCTGGTGCTGGGCGCGCTGTGTAACGTATAGAGTGCGTCAGGTCCCGCGAGGTGTGCGAGTGCGTGTCGCGCGTGCGGCTCGTGTCGTGGCTGGTGCTGGGCGCGCTGTGCAACGCGCGCACGGCTCCTCCCCCCCACCAGCCCGTGCCGCAGGACGCCACGTGCCACATCACAGACTACATACAGGTGCGCACACTACTCTCTGCTCGTGGTACATTTTTGTATGATATATAATCATCATCATCATCAGCCAAAAGATATTCATTGCTGAACAAAGAATCCCTTAGATGGGAGGGGCTGCCATAATTCCCACGCTTTGCAGGCCGTTTTGGTGATCGCAGTATAGGTGGTAGGTAATCCAATAGAGAACCGCTGCTGCCTGTCTTCTTTTTTCTTAGTCGCCTCTTACGTCACCTAACGGCAGGAGTTGGTGTGTGAAAGTATTTTTTGTTATAATGGTGACACGTTTGTAGCCGTTGTGGTGCAGTTGGAAACTGCTTTGCATATCGGAGGTTGCGGGTTCGAATGCGCGGGGAGCAACAGATTGGTGTAGTTGTTTCTTACAGGCTAGGACAGCTACTTTGAAGCCGCGTCCCGTCACGCGAACAGTTTAATCCGCGCCGCCGCCGATTATGCTCCTAGTCCTTCAGACTCGTGCCGCAGCCCACGGCACGTACTGCTCGACCCTCCTGATCCAATGATGGTCCTATTTTACCACGATGCGCCGACCCCGCCCCGACAACCGTATGCTACACTAGCTATCAGACACGGTCTCATCGGCGAGGCCGAAGGGTCGTACGCGTACGACCACAACGACGTGCATCACCCCACTGAGTTTCTTGCCGGTTCTTTTCAGTGGGGGCGCGTTGTGAACCGGTGGTAGAATCAGCCCTCTCTTAAGCGACAGCCCAAGCCGAGGTCCTGAGGTGCCCTTGAGCTCGTCGCTCCTTCATGCCGTTAAGGCTAGAGTGCTATAAGTGCTCGCCTCCTATTGTCCGGTGAAGCTGTAATGGCCATTTGCGGTCAACATCGTCTATCCTTCCCAAAAAAAAAGAGAACAACAATAAAAACAATGCAGGCCGATCACCTGATTGTCTGTAAAGTAAGATGATCCATGCGTCGGATGGGCATGTAAAACGTCGGTCTTGCGCCTGATCTCTCCCCGGTCATGTCAGTTTTCCGGCCCATCGGATTGTATAAGAGGTAAAAGGAAGAGATAAAGAGTGAGTGCATTTGCGTCTACGCAAACACTTCTGCACTATAATATCTCCCGCGTAGATGGCTGATCTTGCGATAGATTGGCCGCTGCTGTCGTACCGGCCAGGAGGACACTATTGACACGCAATCCCAACTCTCGCACAGACGATAATGTCGTCATACGTGGAGCAGAGCAAGGGCGGCGGGCAGCGCATGAGCGGGCTGCTGCACGCGTTCGTGCTGTGCCAGCTGTGGACTTTGTACTTGGAGGAGCTGGCCGCCGCCGCGCCGCCCGCCTCCGAGCCGCACAACACCAGTCTGTGCATCCTGGTCGACTTCTGGTGCAAGCTGGTGCCCAGCATCCTGCAGGTCACCGTGCAGTCCAAAGTGGTACGTGTTACCCTTCCCTAGTAGCATAATCCTAAAATACAATCACTTTCCCCTCTTTTATCAGTGACGACGTAACACACATGAGCTACGCACCCTTACGTTGTCAATGTCTCGTCCGGACTAAGCGATTTGCTTAATTATTTATTTAAAATTCATATAGGTAAGTATCGGAATAGTTTTCCCATCCGATTATATAGAAAAATCTTTCCAAGACACAAGAGATGAGGTAACCAATTTGTAGTTACATGACCAATGGACATCAATGATTTGAAATTCTTAAATAACTATTGTGAAATTCCTATAATACCGGGTACAATCTTAGAGTGATATATACGATGACATTTAAAACCAGCATTAGCAATATCAAACTTATTATAGGTTACCACATGCAGTGGCCTTCATGGAAGTCCCTGCACAGACTTCGGACGCAGGTCGGCCGCTGCAAAGAAAATCTTTGCCGATGGGGCTTCAGTGGTGATGACCAATGCATATGTGGATATGACCCATTTACTTTCTTGCCCTGCGTGCCCTGACACCTGCACTCTTGAAGATCTTTGAAATGCTACAGACAACGCACAATGTAGCTGTTTACTGGGCGAATACGATTTAGTTTTTGCCATCGACACGATAAGAAGAAGGATAGGTTACCTATACCCCTGTTGCGTTGGACCAATATTGTTAACATACAACATCTGTAACAATAGCATCAACCGTTGGCCCTAATTTGGGAATAAGTTGGTGACGTAACTAACTATCGATCAACACATTCCCAACCGTTGACAAATGCATTTTATGGGCAATCAAGATGTTTCTATTATAATAAAATAATATCTTGGGACAATCGACACACGGTCGTCCGATCCCAAACTAGGCAGAGACAACCGATACTAATACTTATATGTTTTTTTTGTAAATGCATACTTAAATAGATAAGTAACAACCAGACACTTGGTGGGAATTGAACCCACGACCCATCGGGTAGCAGCTAGAGTGTCTAACCATTAGACCAACAGGCCTGTCGACATTCTATCTTATATTGTTACAGCTGGCTGAAACCGTGAATCTGCACTTTCTAAGTTTATTGGAATCCCTGTTAGAGTGCAATTCCACTGTGCTTAACAAACTGCTCCCGCTGTGGACTCCTATACTGCATTCGCCGTTGTTCACAGTAAGTACTAGAAAACAATATTCCAACATAAGACATGACGTAGTATTTTACACTTACGGCTGCACTTGAAATGACGGTTTTAAACTTCAATAATGAAAGAAATCTCATGCAGTGGTCTCATACAAGGTATTCCATAAGAAATGTGTTTAAAAACCAATTTTAATTTTAAAGAAGCCTTAAAATATGAGTATAAGAAAGTGGATTTCATTCTAAACTCTCGCACACTGCATCTTGACATGAATGGGCTCAAGAGGCTTATTAAGGGATCTTTTAGATGAGCTGCTTTGCAACTGTCTATAGGCTGGTGTGTCGCTTAAAATCAGGCGAACGTCCCGCTTGGCTTATCACTAACTGCTGCACGAGACTTGAAGTTCAGAAGACTCATTCGAGTCTCGAAATAATCCTTATTTAAGAAATGTATTAATCTTAATTAACTATAATTAAACTACCCGTGGGGTGTCCGGGTAAGAATAGCACCCTTCTCTTCCCATTGGGTGCCCGTAAGAGACGACTAAGGGAAAACACGAAGACGGGCAGTAGCGTCTTTCTATTGGATTATCTGCGATCCCCAAGACACCTGCCAAGCGTGGGAATTATGGCAACCCTGCCCTTCTAAGGGAGAGGACTTTGTGCAGCAGTGGACGATGCTGCTGTTTAACAGTAGGTAATTGACGTTTGTAAGTGCAGCAGTAAGTAGCCTTAAGCGCAGGCCACATATAAGGGGCGTCAGTCGCGGACATGGCACGGGCGGCTTCCTAATCCATTCAAATTTCATACAAAATGCATGGAAATAAAGTGCAGTTCAAGACATCCAATATGTCGTTGCTAGGACGTGGTTATGACGCGCTTGATCGTCGCCAGTTCGTAGTGTGCTTCTATAGTGCCTCAACTTTCACATTGTTTAAAATAGTTTGGAATCCTTTTCCAATTGCCA